>JAUPFR010000016.1:10592739-11803989 GCA_036925125.1 Oreortyx pictus | reverse complement strand
TTTGCTCAACCCTAGAATTAGTGCTTCGCTAAATGTTCTATGTTCTATATATTTTAAATAGTACCACTGATATGACGGACTTTTGGAATAACATTAACATCTGGGCTGACCCGACCTCCCTACCAAGTTTCAACCTGATGTTAATTAAAACAGGCAAGTTATAAACCCCAGGAAATGGCAACTGACCCTTGACTATGAATGTAACGCTGTAATAATATGCAGTAAAATAGGGGCATAGTCCGACTGCTGTCCAGCTCGCTCCTAGAGCAACACTCTTTCTTTCTCACCACTGCCCTGCCTTGCTCTGAGAAGAGAGGCCAGTGACTCAACAATGCCTTTTCTGGGCTGGTCTGTGTGTTTCTGGTGACAGGGAAGCAGCCCAGGCTCTGAGGAAATTGTCCCAGCATAAGAGGAGAAGCTGCTGCTTGGAAATCTGACATCAGTTTTTTGACTGCAGAGGCTCCTGTGATGTCAGGAGGCTGCTGTCTTTGTCAGGACAGAGTTAGAGCAGCTCTAGTAGGTTGTTGGGAACTGAGAGTCAGCCTCTTCTTCCAGGTAACAGTGAAAGGATGGGAGGGAATGGCCTCGAGTAGAATCAGGGGGTGTTCAGGATGGATATTAGGAGAAACTTCTCTGAAGGCGTGGCCATGCACTGGAATGGGCTGCCCATGGCAGTGGTGGGGTCACTGTCCCTGGAGCTGTTAAGAAACATGTAGATATGGCACTTAAAAACATGGTTCAGTGCACAATATTGGTGGGAAGCGTATGACTGATAATCTTAGAGGTCTTTTCCAACCGGAATGATTTGAATATTGGGCAAAACATGGAAGATTATTTTTCCTTTCCACTCCATATTCCCTATAACACCATCTGGATGTGAAAAGGGGATAGTGGAGGAGGATGGATGCATGCATGCATGCATGCATACATTCAAACCCTACAGTGCTGGGCAGGAAGGAGCTTTGCTCTGTGCCATCTCTGCCCTGTAGCAGCAAGAGGGAGCATTTTTATTTGCAGTATCCATCACCAGCATTGTCTGGGGGAGCCCAGGTGCTGGAGGGTGAGCCGGGCTGCAGCTGGGAGTGAGCGGTGAGATGGGGTCAGGGGAGCACTGCAGAAACCTCCCGGACACATCCCTCACTGACCACGCATTAGATGCGAGTTGGAAGTAATTAAAGGAACATTTCTGTTGTTGTTGGAAAATGCGGTGCTGTTGAAATTGGAGTGTTTCCTCTCAAGATGTTGCTTTGTGTTAAACTATGAATGAAAAATAACAAATAAAAAACAAACAAAAAAACCCACAAAACCCTTGCAAAGCAAAACAAAGTGAGCAAACCCCACATCCAAAGGGCTCAATGCTCTGCAAACCCCTTTGAATAGATGCTACAGGTTTCAGTTCCCAGAGAATATGTCCCACTGTTTGTAAACAAATTAAAGCAGCTTTTGAGCAAATACATTTTATCTTCTCTGGGAGCTGAAGGAACCAGGATATGAGCCTACGAAAGGCTGGGTTGTAATGGATACACCCTGCCCCTTCTCTCTTTGAGGCATGGGAAAGGTCAACTTTTGTCCTCTAAAATGTGTCACTGCTATAAATATGACTGCATAATTTATTGCAAATTGTTTAGCAAATTTATTGCAAACTATTAATAAACCTCCTTGAAACAGCACAATGAGCGCGTGCAATAAACAAGGAAAATATTTGCTTGATTCAAACCACATTGGACGATGTTAAATTAATGTTGAATAGATACATTTTGAAGGCCTGAAGGGATGAGTGCGACCCACGGCCGGATGCTGCATCGCTCACCCTGAGCACACATGTCAGAAAACGTCGAGGAAGTGACCAAACCTTTTTGTCAATGGCTTAAAGCTGAGATAAGCCTCGAGTGTTTAAATTGGCAATTCTAATAGCTACCTGAATCCAATTCAATGCACAGCAGCTTGGCTTGTAAGGCAATCGGTGATACAGTGTTAATGCCAACTAATCTGATAAAAATTGACACAATGACAACGTTGGGCCATTAGTTACCAGCGGTTTTTATGTCTGTGTAAATCCATCGTGTTTTACAAGGTACAGTGGATTCTGGGAGCTGGGGAATCTTTTTTGTTTGTTTGTTTTGTTAGAACCTTGGAAATAAAGTGATTTTGCCATCGAAACAAACTCATCCTCCTCCCATGTGTGCTGCCTCTGAGCGCGAGAGTGTTAAATGGCAAAATTCGTCACAACTAATTTCTATTTGCCGTCTATTAGGCTACATTGTTTTGTCCTCAACGTCAGGTTAAATAATGAACCTCTCAGAATAGAGTAAATTAACCTCCACTTTATGTTCATGTCATTGTCAAATGGAAACATCACTTGTACAAATGAAAAAGATTCATTAGTAAAGCTAATGCATAGGCTCCACTCCAGTAAATGATAAGAGCGATTGAGGCCTTGTCATAATGCAGTGTCGAACCGCTGGCTTGTTATTTATGATGCCTGCCATAATCTTTGGAGATTATTTTCAGCAATGGTAATTAGCACACAATGCATCAGGAACAATTATGGAACAATGTCTTAGCTTGACAGGTATGCCACCCTGCTGCAGGCGGGCTATGATCCATGAGAAATTCAATCAAATCTGCATGCTGCAGGGAGTTTATTAATATTTCTCCTTCCGAGGCAGTTTGAAAGGCAGCTATGCTTGACTGGCCACCCAAAAATACTTAGCAGCGCGATATGAGTGTGCTCCTTGTTAACACACGCCTATCTGCACAGAGCCTTCCTGTGCACTTACAGACAACTTAAATAATATCTGGGAGTTCGCTGTTTACTATGGTGGAGAGAAAATTGCTGCCTCTCCTCACCAGCCACTGGGCTTCATTCAGGGCAAGCTGTTGCTAAAGGAGATCTGTAACGAAGTGGCAAATTCCTGCACTGACACAAATGCTGTATGTCTGCTGGAAGCAGTGGGACCATGCAGATTTACAACTCCTTACATTCCAGCTGAGGAATCAAAATGTCCCTGATGAAGGCAATTTTCTATTAAACAGCACAAACGTAGTAGTGCCACCATTTCTTGTTTCAGGCATCCAAACAACCTGTGTGATGCTCCTGTGGGCATCGGTAGTGCACAGGACATGGATGTGGGTGAGATGAACTGCGTGTGAATGGTGAGCGTGGGGCCAGGTGTCGAAGCAAATGATCTTCTTTGGAGCAGTGGTGGTCACTGGGATCCTCAGGCATAACCAGGATGGACTAAGAGGAGTCTTCTTCCCAGTTGGCTTTCTCTCATCTCAGGAGGGAGAACTGGGCCTGAGCTGGGCTGCTTCCTAGAGGATAAAGCATATTCCAGCATACATCGAGGTCCCCATGTCTGATGCTGGCTGGAGTCTGAGTAACAAACAGCAGGAGCTCTGGCTCACCTCACTGAGTCAGTGTGCCTGAAGGGATGGCTATGGGTGAACTGTAAAAGAAAGATCAAACTTCACCTTCATGGTCTTCTGCAGATAGCCAGCCATCATCTGCTGATAGAAACCTCATCAGTGCCGTACACAGTGCCTCGTAACATGACAAATACAGAGATCAGCTTTAACCTGTGAGGTGCAAGCAAAAAAGGTCAGGATTTCTGAATAGCAGACAGGGCGTGGTGGCCTTGGTCAATACTTCACATGACTTAGTGAGGGTAACTCACCAGCAAGAATTAAGCAGGACAAGGCAGCTTTTTATTGCAACTTGCAAATTCCTGTGAGCCAGGACCAGCCATCTGCATCTGTTGGTGTCTGTAGCTGGAGAAAACTGCAGCTGATCTGCCATGAGCAGCTCTTTTCCATAGGGCTGAAGAGTTGCTGCTACATGGCTGCTCATCTTACACTCACCCAAGTTGATGCAAAAGTGTGGCACAGGGTGGTTGGGAAGCCCCTTGCAGCAGGGATACAGCCTCTGCAGCTGCAAGTGGTTTTCATACCTGCTGAATAAAAACACTGGTATCTTAAAGAAAACTTCACTGCAACTTGAAAATTTTCTTTTATTTTTCCCTGGTCATAGACCTTCCAACCTATTTCTTGACCTTCTCAGGCACACATACAGCAGAAGTGTATAAAAAATGGGACCAAGCTGAGGTGAGGAGGCACACAGACTGGCATTTGGAATTACCCTTGTTCCAAGCTGTACTGAAAAAATAAAAATCCAGAGAGAACCTTGGCCAGGTCTTACAGGACTTCTGCTCTTACAGGACTTTGGCTTCATGTTTTCTAAGTACGCAGGTTAAGAAATCATCCTGAGAAACACTGTTTAACAACTTCTTTGGTTACTAATAGACTGGATTATACTTCATCATCCTCATTTAATAAAAATACATCAGTCTGCTTCTTTCTAAATACGGAAGTGGAAGTGCTAACTGCATGTTTCTGTCCATTCTGCATCACTGTTAATGATTTATCACTGTCATCCTTTAATAGGCTTATATCATGATTAGGATTTCTTTTGTTCTTAATAATGCTTAAGGATCATTAAGAAGGAGAATTCATGCGCACGTGTCACTGGGTGAAGAGACGTCCTTAAAACAGAGGGATAGTTCTGGGTGGATAGTGGGAGTGTGGGAGGGACGGCTGGTTGCATTTAGCAGCTCTGACCATATTATAAAATCATCAGTCAGAATGGAATTGTTTCTTTTTGTTTATTTTAACATTATTTTCCATGGGGACTGCTGCTAGGGGCTGAAAGGCATGTCTAAGTTGTTGTGTTTTTCTTTTTTTTTTTTTTCTTTTCCTTCTTTTTCCTAATGCAAACATTGTTTGGTATTTCTGTTGCACACAAGCTCCTTCCTTCCTCTTGTTTGGTATTTAAATGTATGGACGGCTTGTGATTAGGAGCAGGTGGAGGGGGAGAGCAGGACAAAGTGATTTTAAGTCACTCCTCTTTTGTGCCACCATCTGTTCCTGAGCTGGAGTGAAACTGAATGCACAAAAAACTGATCGGCACCATAACTTTTCCAAAGAAAATGAGGATGATCAGGAGAATCCCAAGGGACACAGGCCTGATGGGAGAGGTCACACCCTCCTCCTCTATACCCTGACAGATTGCTGCGCTGCTTTTCTGCTCGAAACAGACAAGCCGCCATTTATTAATTATGGGTTGTTCTGCTGCTGAACCTAAAAATCAGGACCCCCCTGTGCTCGGTGCTGTATTAACACAGGGCTCAGAGGCAGACATTGGCCCCAAAGACCTTACAGTTTGCATGTAAGAATAAAGAAAACAGATGGATACAACAAACCGACTGCAGGAGCATGAAGTAACCATGAGACAATTATGATCCGTTAAACTATTCAGGTCAGGAAATGCACTGCAATACTATCCTCAATTGAAACACTAGAAGGATGCTAAATGGGCAGAGGGCAGAGTGCAATGATTAGATTTGGGACAATGGATTGAATGTTCTATTGCAGAGATTGCCACAAGATTTTTAATGACCAGTCGTGATCGTGGCTTGTGCTCTCCATACTTCCCAAGGAAAGTGCATCTACAGCTACTTCATACCTTCCTTGATGTGCACCTTGCAAAGTCTTGAAGGGCTGGTATTTAACAGTTATATTAATTTTGATGTCTGAAGATGCTGTGGACGTGGCACCTGGCATAAGGAAGCCCAGTGGTTGCTAGCACCCCAAATTGGGTGCAATAGCAAACTGGCCCTCTTCTACTCCTGCACCACCTGGTGCCCATTGCCTGTGACTTTGCCATGACTTCACTCTCTCTTCCAAAGGTTGAGGGGAAGAGGACAAATTCAAAATGTGAACTTTCTGCCCCAGCAAAGTTTCTTCCTGAAAGAGCCTGACCAGGCTGGGAGTTCAGTATGCATGTACTCATCTTCGATAGATGTCTGAATTGGCTCCAAGCTGTTATAGCTTGCTGGAGTTTTATTTCTTTCAGTCACAGACTCAGAATCTTCAGACTCCGTGTTGGTCCATACCGTCCAGCCTTGACAAAAACTGTTAAGTACTTCATACAAGGATTTTCTTTTTAACAATTCCAGCTAGAGATGCTGAGTTGAAGACCAAGCTAATTTCATATGCTTCTCCAACACCCCATTATGACATTTATGACATATTTTTCTGTTTAGAGTGATGATTTTTTCCAGATGCCCGCACATCTATAACTACCTAATGAGATTTCCACAGATGTAGAGCTTAAAACCATCTATGGTATTTTTATTTTTCTCTCTTAGTGACAATACTTTCCAAGAGAAACTTCTGTACAAAGCACTAGAAACAGCTGAATGTGTATCAGATTCATAGACAGTAGATCTTGTTCATTGGAAGGCAAGTATCGTGACTGAGTCTTGGCTTTTCCGTCACTTGATTTGAAATCAAATTTATTTTCTGGTTCTTTGGTCAAGATTTAGAGATTAAATTGCAGAGCCAGAGTTTAGGGTGCAAGGAGTGCTAGAAAGGCTTTGTAGCTGTCCTCTACAGGAACACCACCTCTTTACATACAGTGTACTTGCAGCTTTGCACGTTGCAAAGGAGGCATTATTGACTGTGCTTTACTCTGGGAAAAGACAGGAACAGACAGATGAAGTGACTTAGCCAGGGTCACTCAGAGAGGATGCAGCAGACCTCAGAAGTACACAGGACTCCTCTGTGCTGCTCAGGAAATATGGGAACAATTTGCCACCCACACAGCCTGTGCTTCTTGCTACTGCAGTTGGAAGGCTGTAGCATGTCCTTGTAGGACTAGTAGAAATGGCAGTACTGCCCTGTGAGTGAATCTCACTCTTTTCTCCATGAGTAGGAGAAGCCTACGTTTTCCTGAAAACAGTTGCTGCCTTTTCTGTTTTGTATTCTTGTCCTCTGGAGAAATAGTGATGATGAATGGTTGATTCAGGGTGGATTCTCCTCTTCTCTACTCCTTGATCTTCTTCCCATCCCCAGTATAACCACTGGGGAGGGAAGAAACCAGGTGACGAGTGTTACCCCACCGGATGATGAATGGTACAAGGTCATTTAGGATCCTCAGAACAAAACCTCTTTGTTTTGATGTAACATGGTGGTTATTTGATCTATGCCCTAGCAAGGGAGGATGTTTATCTCCATACTGGAAGGTCAATTTCACTACTTCTATTCTTCATTTTTTTTTTTCCTAATTCAGCTGATAGGATGCATAGTTTGTTCAGAATGAGGAAAGGCTTCTGACTCCATGAGGGCCATTCCTCTAGTGAATACTGAATAATGCAAGGAAAGGGTCCTCTGCTACTCTGTGTCTGGCACTGGGTTTACTGTCTTGGGTGTAAGGATGCCCAGGATGCTGGGAAAAAAAAAAAACGTTTAACTTTTATTGGTTGGCTATCAACTGCTTCCCCACAATTCTCTTGCTTTCACACAGAACAATTATTATATTATTTCTGCAAAGAATGACCTCTATTACACTTAAAATAAATTGCAGTGTTGTCTGGAAATATTTAAAGTGAATCTCTCTCACTCTTGTAAGAGCAGAACACCCACAACCAAGGAAGAGAGGCCGGGCTGTTCCAGCGCTGAACTCAGCCTTGCAGATGTCTGTCACCTGTTTCTAAGGAAATGTGCAAGTGTTTGGGAAAGAGCTGAGCTTCGTTGTTATTGTGGGAATCTGAAACCACTCTGAACTTTGCCCTTCTATCCCTTTTCCAATTTTTTTTTTTTTTTTTTTTTTTTTGTTTCTTAAAGAAGAGAAATCACTAAGCTCATACTTCACTAACTGGTTTGCATTAAGAGTTCTATTCTGCAAAATGCCAAATGATCTCAACTGTTGCCCAAGCTGAAGTTGCTAAGGATGTTGCCAGAACTGAGCCATGAGAATCAGATTTGGGCCACAAGTGAGGAAGTCAACCTCCAGCTCATGTTAACTGATCTCTTCAGGCAATGGCTCCTGGCTGGGGAAGGGTGTCATTTGGCACCACACATTGTATTACTGCATGAGAACAGACTGTACCTGAAGCAGTTTTTCATTTGTGGTGCCCGTACCTCTTGCCCTGCTAGGCAGTGTGCTGAGTAGGAAGGTGATGGAGAAGTGCTCTGCCTGCTGATGGAGCTGCCAGTCAAAAACCTCTACCACCCTCACTGAGAAAGCCAGAGGCTGGATGCCTTCCAAACTGGAGTGGAAATCTCATGTTCTGGTTCTGGCTCCCATCTTAGAATCAAAGAATCGTTAAGGTTGGAAAGGACCTCTAAGATCATCTAGTCCAATTATTCACCTACCACCAGTGTTGAAGACTAATAATATCCCTTGGTGCCACATCTCCACGTTTCTTGAATATTTCCACGTATAGTAATGCCATCACCTACCTCCCTGGGCAGCCTGTTCCAGGGAGGAACATCTCTATGAATAGACAAAAGCTACGCTACTCCATCACTAAAATCCCAGCCCTCCACTCCACCACCTTGGCAGGTCTCTGTGATCCTCAGAAATGTGAATGGGAGAAAGATTTAGGAAGCAGAAAGAGTGGTATGATGATTGTAATGAAGAATCTTCCCTAACTCCTGCTACTGTTATGAAGGAGTCAGTCCCAGCACAATTGTATCTTGGAGAAGCTGCTTTCCAGGCCCCAGATGGTGTGGGAAGAACTCGGCTCACTCCACCCCTTCCTGGGAAACCAAAGCTGAAAGTTGGATGTTGTTTTACAGGAGAGGTGCCCCACATCTGGAGTGACCTCATGGACACCAAATTTAATAAATTAAGAGCAGGATCAAGACAGTCATTCAAATGTTGTATTGGGTGGGACTGCCAGCTGAGATCATTTTGGATCCAGAAGCAGGTTCATGTCCCAGCTAACAAAAGAAGTATGGGTTTAGTTGGATCTAAACGCCACTTGAATATCTACCTACCACTCACTCAGTGGAATTTCTTAGTGCTAGAAACCATCTTGAATAGGGTGTGAATACTGTGCACCTTTGCATTTAGTGTAATAAAACGGTTCCTGGTCAGCTACCCTGTCAGTGAAGAATTATGCATCCACTGCTTTGCATGATTAATCAGATGTCAGGATGTATGTGCTCTCCCAGCATATCATCCCATGGCAGGCAGCAGCACAGTTACAAATGCAGAAAGAAGAAGAAGAAAAAAAAAGCAATAATAGGAAAAAGAATTATTTTTATGTGTACTTGTCTTAAGACATATTTTTCCATTCAGTAATTTGAAAAAAATAACCATCTGGAAAAAATCATATTATGGACAAGGCGTGTCATGACATTTACAGCAAATATTTTTGCAGCTTGTATCAAAACCAGCTCTTTGCTCTATCAAGGGCTGAATATTCATATACACATAAATGTTCAGTAAATAAAAGGGCCTCTGCAGAAACTCAGCGCTGGGTGATCCTGTACTCTCAGCATTCACATTCTCATTTGTTCATACTTCTCTCAAAACCGTATTTTTTTGCATCTCAGATGTAAGTGCCTGTAGTTCCTTTCTAGTAAACAACACTACTGTAGAAGAAGTCCTGATGTACATAAAGGTATCAGGATGTTTCGAGGTCATGAGCATAAATGAGTCAGATTTACCAAAGGAATCACTGAGAAGATTAATAGTTATGGGCAACCCAGTTCCTCCAGCAGAATAAATTAAACATGTGCTGTGCACACCAGGTTCTGGGAGGGAGCAGGCAAGGAACCCAAAGGGCTCCTGTCATCTTCTGCATTGTCTGGAGCCTCATCACGATGTTGTTAGTCCTTGCAAACTGACCTTGGGCAGCAGTGCGTGGGGTTGAATGACAAATCCCTTTCCTCTGGCACTCCCCCTACTGCAGTAAAAGCAGCTCAGTAAAAGCTCTGCAATCTTTTTAAATCTGGAGGCAGGTTCATATGAGGTGCAAGCCTTGTACAAAGTCTCTCCATGCAGCGGGTGGTGTGCCCAGCACTTGCTTTGGGGTCTTCGCAGGGTGTGCATTCCACAGGCAGCCTTATGGGCATCCCATCTATATTCTCAGGTGGCGCAACCCAGTGTCCCTCCCTGCTATCCACAGCCCTCTGCAAACCAGAGATCCTCTATGAGGAACGTGCCCTGAAAAGGAAAACGGAAGCAGGATGTCAGCAGCTGCATAGTGGTGGCAGGAGGAAGGAAACAGTGTCTTTGGCTGACAGAACCAGGTCAAGACAGTGGTGACACTGACAGCCAGATATGTTCCCAGGTGTGGATGTGCAGATGCTCAGGTTCCCCTGGGGTCAACATCTGCAGGTCAAGAGGTTGTAGGCTGTGATGTCCCCTGCCAGTTGTAGCACCACCATTTTGCACAGGGAGTGTAAACACCTATACATCATAGCCTTAAGGATCCCTCTAAAAATGTAATTTAAAATATTAAATAAAGCCACAGAAACCACAGGATAGTATTTATGTATTTCTTGATATTTTACAGGGAATATGTACATTGCAAATATTAAGTTATTTTAAAATATATTGCTTTTTAACATCTCCTGAACACTGTTTCTCAAAATGCCTTCAGAAAACATGGAGGCAGCAGCCAAGCAGCTGTTCCATTTAGTCCAAGCTTCAAAATTCTGGGCATGCCAAAATCTCCTTGAGATGGGAACACGGTGACTCTTACTCACACCATGTTACTGCTTGGACAGACAGGAAGAGTGTTCCTTTCTCTGGGAGGAGGGTCAGCTGAAATGAATCTACTTAAAAAAAAATCAATACCCCAAAATTTGAAATCAGTTGATGGAACTATCTGCAATTCAACTTGCTTATTAACACACCCAACCAATCAGCTCCATGAGCTCCTGTTGCTAAGTTGCCTCCATAAACAAATTGATTAATTGATTTTCTTTTTTTTTTCCCAAGGCCTTTTAGTGTATATGCAGGTCAGGCAGCTATGATTTCATTTTGCTTGTCTGCTCAGCACTGGCTTTGTAAGTCAGTTTGTAATCCCAGTTCTTCATCTCAGAGATCAACAGTGACCCAAAGAGAATCTTCAGTTCCCCAGGAAGATTAGGGAACCTACTTTGGTGGGAGGGTGGATTGATGATCTTTAGAGGTCCCTTCCAATCCCTACAATTCTGTGATTCTATGAAGATGGGGGAAGGGGGAAGCTGGTTGTCAGTATGAGGCTGGAAACCACCCGTCCCTTCTATGAACTGGGAGCACTTGGGCCAGAACACATCCTTATGGCTTCAAGTCTGAGTTTAAACTCAGAAATAAATGAATAAGGGTAACAATGTTTTCAATTCAGATTTTTCTTCTCACTGTTCCTGTGAGATCTTGACTGAAAAACTGTTTGAACTGACTAATATTAACCTATCTTTATAGTTTTAGGCCAAATTCCAGTGAGAACAACTTCTGAGATTATAGAGATGTCACACACAGCCCTAGGCTTCAGTTTGCTTTTTAGTCTGGTTTAATTTCACCTGTACAGAAAGGCTGCCTTTGCAGATACTCCCAGTGTCCTTATTAGTGGGCCCGGTTAAAGCTGGGTCTGTTTTGTTCAGTGTGTTCCTGTCTGAAAATTCATCATTGTGACTCTGAAACTGCGTTCCCAATGATGGGGAAGAAGGCTGCTAGTGTCAGGCCACTGCAGCTTCAGAAAAGAGGAATATTTCCCCCAGTACACAAACAAAATTAAACAAACAAATCACGGGAAAAAGATGGAAAAAGAGGGAAAGTTGAGCCTTTGTGGGGTTAGCAATAAAAAAGGAGAGACAAAGGGTCAGGTCTGGAGCTGACATAGCCAGAAGGGAGTGAGAGCAGCCATTTATACTTCCTTGTAAATAGAGGAAAAAAACTATTTTTCAAATGGAAATGGAGATATAGGGTGTGCAGTATGACCCACAGCTGCCTTATATTGGTGGTGAGGCAAGGGGAGGCATTTAATGCCTTTTATAAGTTCCTCAAACCCTATTCCTCTTCTGACTGTATGATATGATGGGCTGCCTTAAGAGGAAAGAGAAGCATTTTGCTGAATGGCTTCAGAGGTTTGTTGTCACTAGAATAACATTCAATTCCCTCGAAATGGGGGTTCTCTGTGCTGTTATTTACTTGTTTAGTTAATTAATGATAGTTGTATTAAACGAACTCCCAGTTAAAAGCTGAAAGGAAAGTAGCTGTGTTCTAGAACACAGCTACTGTTATACCAATGCGAATGGCAATTTTTGCTGTAGAAATAATAAGAATTTACTGCTGACATATGTCTTGGCAGGCTAATGGGGGAATGCATCAGTGCAAATTGATGATATTTTTAGGAGACTGGTGAGATGGGCTTGTCTCTACTGGATGTCTGAGTAAAGAGATCAAAACCCAAATGTTTTAGCCGAAGTTTGAAGGGATTTTAATTGTAAAAACATTTAATTTCAGTATGGGGTTGCAAGCAGAAATTTGGGGATCCATGGGGTCTTGGGGGATAAAACCAGCAGTTTCAATAAGTTAATAGCTAATGTGCTGATGCTTCACTTTGGAAACTTCTTTCCTTTCTTTCTTCTTTTACCCTGTTAAGAAGAAGCAACTGAAAAATGCAGTAGTATCTGCATTTCTGTACTGTTTAGGAATGGGCCCCTCTTTACCTTTTTTTTTTCATAACTCTTCAATTGTATACAAATGGAAAAGCAGCAGTAAGAAAGCTAGAAAAAAAAGGCAGTAAAATTGTAGAGCAAAAAATTGTGGAATCATCAGTCATTTCATCGCACTCAGTGGTAAAATGTTGTGAAAAGAGCAAAAAAGTAAAAGCCTTAAAAAATAACTCCAGATATTTCTAAGTGAAAAGTTTTGGATGAAAGAACATGATATTTTTTCAGTCTTCTTTTTAGATTTGTTTAAATCACTTATAGTGCTATTAAGTTAGCTTGGAAACATGAGTGTTAGAGTCAAGAGGTTCAAAATTTGACCTTTTCAACAGAGAATTGAATTTCCAGAAGGATTTCGTGGTTTCTGGTAGACAAAGATTGATGTTTTTTGGGAGTCCAGGTTTGGACTAAGTTTGGGTTTTAAAGCCGAAAACTAGCAAACATTGTTTCTGTTGATTTTTGGCTCTACAGCAGCAAACATCTTGATCCATTATCTCAGTCTGCAAAAGCATCACAAATAATTGTTGCTTTAATAAGCTGTTGGTCCTTTTCCCATTTTAGGTTAGGTGCAAAAGCAAAACATCAGTGGCTAATTTGGATCTTGGGATTTGAGCCTGAACTTATCCCAACATTCAGAAGTGTTAATCTTCAGAAATTTGGCTTCTACCTATCTCCAGACAAAATATGTTTTGCATGACTTCATCACTTAACTGCCTTCAATTTACTTAGCTAATTGTTTGTTTCTTTCTTTATTCTCAAAGTAATTAAAAGTTAATTCTCTCCATAGATGAAACAACACTCTGAAGCAGAAAAAATATATTTTATTACTACCAAGGATTCTGTTATTGATTCTAACAATACAATTAAGCATGTCTTCAAGGTGATTCAAAGTAATAATGTCCTTTCTCTGTAGATTTGATGTCTCACCAAACATTAATTGAATATCTCACCTAAGAAAAAGAATGGACTAAAGCTTGTGTGCTGTTGTGAATGTTAGTATTATGTCAGATTTAAATATGGGCAAACTAAAGCCTAATATTGCCAAGGGAGACCTATAGATTCTTGTCTTGGCATCCTGACAGCAAGCCAAAGGATGATGTGACACAGCCCTGGGGACACTGCTTGTGCCTGGATCCCATCAGCTGGGTCAGTCCTGGGCTGTGCGACATTTCATACAGCAGATAGGACCCCAGAACAGAATGCAAAAGAAAGGTGACAGACCCATGTATATTTGGGGAAGGAAAAGATCTTCAAGTTTCCATCCATCCTTTGGATGGCTGACAGCAAAAGCATTGGAACATCAGCAGGATGTGGCATATCCCTACTACTGCATGATGCAGCTCTGGCCTTCCCTGGTACTTGCTGTGTTGTTTTTTTTTTTTTTTCCTCTTGACACTTTGACCCTCATATACATATCTTTGCTGTACTAGAAATTTCTTTTATGTATCAAAGAAAGGAGCCTTAAAAGGTCCCTTCAAATGCCAGAACCTCAGAAACAGTGGAGAAATGTAGCATGACATTCAAGTTTAGGCATGTTTTTTCCTTTGACTGCATTTTTTTCATCTCTAGAGGAAAGAGGGACCTTTCAATAAGAGTCTTGTAGAGTGTTCACTTTCTTTTCAGAGGTAGGGTACTAACTCTGCCACCCCCAAGAGTCTGTGACCTCTATACCTCAAAAATCAGACAGACAAAAACACCCATCATCATTAATCTTAAACTTTATCTCTGATTATTGCGTCAACAAAACAACCTTTTCTTATGCCACCCTTTGATATGCTGGACATATGTCAGAAAGACATGGGCCATCCATATCTTATCTTACATTAAGAAGAGTTATCCAGAAATGTACCTTCATTACTGCGACAGTCATGTCAAAAAGAATCGATTTATTGTCAGCGCATCTAACCTAACAATGTTAATGGACTCTTCAGAGATCCTCTCCTTCTCATTTGTTTCCTACATGCCTATCAAAGAGACAAAGCAAGATAGTTACCAAGCTCTGGGGAGTGATGTGCGTATGTATTAAGAGAGTCCATGACAGCTCCTTGGGCAGCTTATAACGAAGTGAGGCGGGGGTGCAGGAGGAGGAATTGGGACAATGCTTCTCCAGCTCTAGGACAGACCTAGAGCAGAACTTCTGCTTCCTCTGCTGCTATATTTTGCGTAACTTTAATAGTACTTTTGGGAATTAGTTAACAATGAGGTTGTTACTCTACTAATTATAAATATATGGAAAGCATTTACCCGTGTTTCACCTTTATGTGTCTACTTGTGCTTCTGATGCAGCCAAAGGCTTGAGCCAGTGGTGCTTAGCACTGCTGTGAAGGATAGATGTCCTCTGGAACTGTCAGAAGGTGAATGTCTGATATTGGGCAGAAGCGTTTCCTACATTGTGTCTTTGCCAAGTCAGTCACTGGGAAACCTATTCTGAGAAAGGCTCTGCATTCCTGCTATGAATGAACTCACTTTTTGCCAAAGTATGACTGGCTGTCTGGTGCTAATCAGTGGTAACAGGATGACCTTTGCAAGTGAATAGAGCAAAAGGCAATTTGTCTCACAGAACTTGTACAACGGTGTTGTTTAATGAAACAACATGATTATAATCTTCCCACAAAGGCGCGTAAACAATTAAAGTAAATCTCCCTCACATGTTGTGAGGTGTTTACATAACTCATCCTTCTCTCTTATCGAGTGATGTGTACAACGCACTCCTGACTTGCAGAACTTGGATTGTATAACCTTAATCAAACCTGATAAACAAATGTTTCCTATAATGCTGGAACAACATCAAAACAAGTCAGCACACATTTATTTATGCACCTAGATTCCGTTGTAAAAGACTTTCAGTTGCCAGTATGCAGTTCTAGAAAAAATAAACTAGTGGAAATGCAGAAATGTACGCTATTTCTGAGCGTGTAGACACTCCCCATTGCTGTCTGTTCCACTATTTGCTTTGTCCCAGCTGCCCCATTTTGGGGCTTGAGTTTGTCATTTAACAGTGACTGGGAGAGCGAGGTTGTTGACACTTGTGTTTTTTATTTCAAGTCAAATCTATCACGAATTTATTTGTTTACCAACATTTTATTATCGAACATCACATGAAGATTTCTGCTGTCCACCTCAGTGGTGTCCTGCTGTGTCTGGGCTCAGTTCATTTGAATGTCATTGCACAGGGAACAGAACGATCAAACTACTCATGTAACCCTAAGGTCTGAATCTTGAAAGATTTCTTTTTCTCTCTCTCTCTTTTTTTTTGTTTTTTTCTCTTCTCACTTTATGTGGGAAAACTACAAAACTTATTTCAGTGCACAGGAAAAAGTGTGTTAATGTGCCAACATCAAGTGAATTCCACGAGTCTTCTATTCATTAAACTCCCAGTTCCTCTGCATATAATTTATGTCAGTTCAGTTATGCTCCTCCAGGGTACGCTACTAAAAGAAAAAAAGAAACAGATATTTAGCCAAAAAGAGGTGTTCTTGGCTCCAGAAATCAACTTACACCTACTGACAAAGGAGAAACAGACGTGTTTTGCCAAAAAAACAAATAACCAGGCTTATTTTTTAAAGCTTACATTTAGAAGGTATAACATTAACATTGCTCTTCAGAGATTCCCATTTCCTAGCATGTGCAGAATAAAATAATCCATGATGAGCCCTGCACATCCACAGTGCTGCTTATAGCATCTAGTTGCGGATTTGTGTGTGCAAAGGACTGTTCAGTGATGAATCTGAACCAGACCTTGGGCCCAAATACAGCATGGCAGCTGGGAACGATTAACTCTGCACCCAGATTTTGACCTGGGCTCACTGATAGTGAAGCTGGCTATTGTAAGGCAGACTGAGTCCAAAACTCTGAGCCAAATAGAGTAATGTTAAATAGCGAAGGACTAAATTACTTCTGCTCACGGAAAGTACTTTTGGTGCTAGCTGAACTTTGAGATTGCTGCTCCCCTCTCCCCCATCTCTGGCCCCGTCCCCCAAACCAGCCAGTTCCTCCTGGGTCTCCTTGAAGGCTCAGATTTGGGGGCTGGGGAGAGCGTGTGAGGCTGATTGGTTTGGAGGCATCGGGTTGCAGGGAGCTGTGTGTTAGGCTCCCTCTCTAAGTTAATTATGCTAATTGGAGCGCTGAGATTCCTCAAACCTGCCACGTTCAATACGCCTGCTTCCTCTTTGGCACAGCCCAGACCCAGTGCTGTGCAAGAGCCTCTGCAGCCATACAGATGGAGGAGCAGATGATGCTTGAGGAGAGGGACCAGCCCTTGGTCCCTTCTGTGTTAGGGGTGAGAGGGAGACATACTGTGAGAATAACTGAGCCTCATTTGTGGGGTCCTGGCTGCACTGATGTGACTTCCCTCCATAAATTCTGGCAGGCTCCAAAGCCTCCTCTATAAAAGAATGTGAGAGCTGGAGAAACTCTGAAGACAGGCTCTGAGTGGGTGGGAGACTTGATTAATTGCAATGTCAGACAAAAAGAGAAGGGCATATTTTAAAGTAGCAGCAAGACCTTTCCACAGAAGTAAAGTAATTCTTAAATCTGCTCTGTTCCATGGGCATTAATTTCAAGTCCCTCCTAGAAAGAGGGGATGAGGGTTGGCTGGGGAAAAGCAAGAACAGGATCTGGCCTACAAGCTCTGACAGAAGCAAGGTGAAAGAGAGGAATGTTTCTTCCTTCTCCAGGGCATTCCATTGACAGGCATTCGGATAAAGTCTCCTACTGGAGCAATGTGCTGTGCTCTGGCCTTTACCAACTCTCTTTGTGTCTTGTACGTGCTCATCTCACGCCAATGGTACAAATAACTCTTTAAAGCAAAATTATTATGACAGGTGTCAACCATGACAACAGGTTACCCTGAATTTATACGTATTGTTTTAGTATGTGAAACAATCATGCAAAACGACGACAACAACAACAGGGAATTATTTTTTTTCAAAATCACCTCCTCAGTGAATTTATTTTAGGGGAACTCCTATACAGTTATAAAGGAAAATACATGGTGAATAATTGAGGCTGGAGTCTCCCTGTACTTATGTGTCCATTCAATAAGCAGATATGAAGGGCAGGGAGGAGTCTTTCTTATTTTTGTTTGGTGTGTCCACCAAAGTCCCATCTCTAATCTCTCATGGGAGGAACAGGGCAGGAAACAGTGAAAGCACATACTGTTAATGCATCATTTGCAACAATTGTCTGTGCTTTGAGAAGTTATGTGGGTAAATTTTGCTGAATATCAAATCCCATTCCTCTGGAAATAATAATATTGACTGCAGAAGCAAAAAAAAAAAAATGCACTATGGTAGAGAAAACAAGCAGAAATTCCAGAAATGTTACCCTAACACGTACAGGTTAAGAGGTTGGAGCCCTCATTGGTTTAAATGCCATTTACCTTGTCCTGTTTTTGATTTAATTTTCTTTGGATGCTTTTAAAGAAAAAACTGGAAATAAAAGAGCGTGGTTCAGAAATCATTGGTGTCAATGGAAATTGTGTAGTTCACTTCAGTAGGCTTTGGTGTCGAACTTAAATGAAGAGCTCTCCTGAACTGGGATTGAAGTTGCAACCTATGGAGGCCAGTGGAAAGACACTAATTTTAGTGAACTTTGAAGTGAATCATGAACATCAGACCAAAGCAGACTATTTGGGTGGGGAGAAATTAAACGCAGATGCTCAGGGAGCAACACTCAAAAGCATATTCAGAAAAAACACATATATTTAATGAACGTTCACCTGTCATCAGATAGATGCAGTCCTTAGATTTTAGTGGAATGGATCCAAAATGTATGGAAAGTAAATGTGAACAATTACCTCGACAGCAGTGTCTCCTTCAGTAAACAGCCAAGGACTGACTACTAAGATCCTAAGATACAGACTGACAAGCTATTGAGATACAGGCTCAGGATAAGGTTTCCCCTTGTTCCCCTTGATGATAGGGTATGTAGTGAATATGCCAGAGGAGCTGCAGAAGAGTGCTCTCCTTTAGCTCTTAATCAGCTTACCAGTTCTTGCACAGAAAATGCTATATTCTGGACTGTGATCCTGGCAAATAACCAAAGGGAAAGTGGATTTTCAGATGCTTATTTTATTAATCTTTAAATATCACCTCGCCAGGACTCCAGGTGCTGAGTGGTTTATAATACTCTAAATTGTAATCATGGATAATTTTTAATCCTATGCATACATTCCCTGCTGTAGCTGAATGGGGATCTTGGTTACTGTAAAATGGAGAAGAGCTGCCTACTTACTACAGATCTGTTCCTACTCTCTGGCACAGCAGCCCAAAGGAAATTTCCTGCTACCCCATGAAGTCCTTGTGTGATTCTTAAAATACCGTAAGAATCTGAGAGCATTTAAAAGGAGAATAACACAGAATTGCACGTTCCTGCCCCCAGCACATGGGCCAAGTGGGACCTAATCCAACCACCTCCTGTAGTTAAATGAAGAAGTTGACGAATTTTTGGATCAAACCCAGGTAGTGCACTGCCTTGCATTAAGAACTGTTCCACTTATCTTTGAGCTGTATTTCCCCTATTTCATTTCTGCACAGATATTTTCTTGAGGACTGGAGGATTCGTAGACCAACAGTGTTTGAATTTTTCAGTGCTATCTTCAGTATCAGCCACGTTTCTACAAGGAACTTCAGGAGTTTGCATTATGATATTAAGCTTATAACATTAAGTTTATTATGTTGGCACAAGACATATTTACAAAGGACTTTGGCTCACCCTCTTCTCAGCATTTATTAAGTCAGGGGTACAAGGCACAGACCTGATTCACCTATTGACTGTGGCTTCCTTCCAGAAGAGGGAAGCTGCTATAAGACGATTTTATAAATTATGGAAAGGATTGGATATAGGCTTGCTTGATTGAAAAGTAAGTGTTGGCGGTAGAGGAGTGAGGCTGGCAGCTGGCGAGGTTTGGGGAGGCGGTGGGGGAATTTCACTGCAAATTGAATTATAAGAGGATCTGTGTGATAAAAGGAAGCCTCCTAATGGAGGTTAGTGTTCATTCCCTGTGAAAAGCCATCAAGGTTTGGATGGCTGGCACTTCTAATTCTGTTAAGTGTCAAAATTGATGCTTTATGGGTCAGTAGGAGCCAGGCAGTGGGCACGCCTATGCTGACATACCAATTTGGTACAAGAAAGGGACGAGGAAGGGACTTCCCAGAATAAAAGAATGAGATGTCTCTTGAAATTTAATTTGCTTAATAAGGTTTTAAAAGCATTAAAAACAACTCTATTAAATAACAGGGCCATTTCCCATTCTAAAATAAACCTCAAGCTTCGTTTGCAGCTTTCCACTTGTAAGCGACACATGTAAGCGAAGGGACTGCTGTTGCAACCCTGGAATGCTCCCAAGCAAATGATGCTTCTTTATTGAAAGCAAATGAAGAAAAAAGGGAATCTGTCAAAGAGGGAGGATGGTTTAATTGGATTAAAACCTATGAGCATGTACAGTAGGAGAGGAGAGAGCTCCTCTATCCCTGATTCCTGTGGAGAAGGCAAGATTAGTGGGGTGAAGCAGGAGCTGCACCGTACAGCTCAAGCAGCCATCCAGCGCCTGGTGTTAGCCACTGCTGTGCCCCGGAGGAATTGCTGGCTTCTTCTTGGTGGCTGGGGAGTTCTCCCTGGGAAAGGTGGCTGGCAGTGCTCATTAGAGGGACTGTGGGCCTCCTCCGGCACTGAATGCAAATCAAGGAGCAATGTTTGTGTTTGTGGTTCATTAGCAGTCAAGTGGTTTGTCCAAAATACATTTCACTTTTTCTCTAAAGGGACAGCCTGTAGATTCAAGCCTGAGATTTCTTATGCATTTCAAATGACTGACTCCAGCCCTTGTCTTTCATCCCTCTGCTGTTATTTGAAAGAATGCTGAGTTCTGGATTCCTTCTCATCAGCTTTCGAGGAAGCACAGACATTGCATGGGAAGGGATAGGCACGCTTTGCAGCCAAGATAGAAGGATGCAAGAAGTCACCTGGCGCCTTGCTCTTGAGATAAATCTGGACAAATTATCTTTGCAAATTCAGTCTTACTGCAAAACCACAGCTAATAATGACCCAGGGTCGTATTTCAGTTTAGATGAAATTTCTGAAGGGCTCAGCATTTTGAATGCTGTTCTCAACTTTGGGTCCAGAGCCTTGGAAAGGTGGGTCCTCAGCCCCTTCTTGCATAATGCTTGGACTGTGCTGATGTCACACTTCTGTGGATCCTAATGTAGGCTAACAGGTTGAGGCCTGGACCTGGAGTGCCTGGCACTGAAACGCTGCTGCTGCTCCTCGCACCCTGTGCCAACAGAAGGGAAGGAAAGTAAAACTTGGACAGGGCTCAGAGAGGCAGGGACAGGCTAGCAAGGGAGGCTGGGTGGGGGAAGGGGCTCTAACTTGAATAAGAAGCATTTGGAGCCAGACCAGCAGCAGATTGTGGTACCTTCTTAATTCTGTGAGCCACACATGAATGACCTTTTTGTCTGCCTCCGCCTGCCTGCAGTGGGGGGTTCTCCCGACCTCCCCCACCACCACCTTTCCCCACCACACACACTCATTGATAATATACATGTGCTAAATAGGATTAACTCTCCCTCATCTGCATGAGTTGTTCCTCTTCCTCCCGCCACTCAACCCCCTCTCCCCTTCGCACCCCTCAGCCCCCCAGCTCCTTCTGGAGCTCCATGTGGGCCTTGTGTGGAGTTTAGCTCCCTCATTGTAGGGCAGCTGGTAATGTGAGCGGGGCTGAAAAGCCGGCTGTCAGGCTCAGTGCGCAGGAAGAATGGGCGGACGTCTGCTCTGCAGCTTTCCCTTTGATAGACGAGGATAATCCCTGCTATGAGAAGACTGAGTCAAATGCAAAGGGAGAGCGAGCCCAACGCCCTCCCACAGCTCCGCAGCAGTGCAAATTGCAAATCCTGGGATTTGGGGCGGGAGGAGGCTCATCCCGTTAAGCGCCTTGTGATGGATCCATTTCTTCCCGGAGATGTCTCTTTCTGGGAGGGAGGACGCTAAGCCGGCACTGCGGAGGTGCCCTTTTCGCAGCCGGAGCAGAGCACGGGCACGGAATGGCTCTGTGTTCCCCAGGGGCTGTGGGCAGGGGGATGGGGATAGGGCCGCGCTCCCTGCGTTCGTGTTTGCATCAACAAGTCAAGAAGGGAGTGAGTCCTGAGGAGGGTTCATTGGTTTTTGAAGGTTGAGATGGCCAAATCAAGGCTCCACAGCCCGCTCAGGAAGAGGGTAAGGGGGAATCCTGCTGCCAAGGTGGGAGCTGTGTTTTTGGGTCTCAGCAAAACGGATGTGATGGGTTGACAGTGGCCCATCTGCCGAGAGGAGTACCTGACCCCTAGGAGGAGGCAGAACTGTGGTTCACAGTCCCTTTCCAACTCAGGCAGTGTGGAAATGTGGGTTTCGTCACTCTGCTGGGTGCTTCACCCTCAGACAGGTTGAGTGTCTGTGACTGTATCTCACTTACTACAAAAAAGTTTTGAAAAGCCTTAATTTGGGCTAATTTTTGTCTGATGCAAAATGGTAACTTAAAGCAATCAGGATTGAGCTTTGTTCCTTATGCATTGTAACAACATTACAAGTTGTATGGGGTTGGCATTCCCTAGTGAGTGCCCAGAGATTTATAACAATATTCAGGCAGGATATGAAATAATTTTATTCATTTACAAAAGTCTATGGTTTAGCACTTGGGCCAAGTGTTACCATTTTCCTTGGTAACACCCCTGGCCCTCTGAGAGAAGAAAATGAGGCAGAGCCAGGACACAAAACAGTGAGAAGCAAGAAGGGTGCATTAGGTGAATAAGAGTTTCTTTTGCATGTTCCGTTATATCTGTTCACCCACTCTTGGTGCATCCAGTCTTTAAGGTGTATAGTTTAGTTCCATGTTAAACACCTGGTTCCCTCACTTTCCTCAGTGCTGAATATCTACCTGTGCTCAAAGAACCCTTCTGATGCAAAATCTTTGCTTTCATGTTTCCCAAAAGGTTTTTGAAGCCTCCATTTCCTGCTTGCCTGGGAAGGCACCGAGGAAAGCTGCTCTCCCAGTGTCCCAGGGCCTACTCTACCCAATTGAATTTGGAAATGGAAAGGCATCACAAGCAAATGGGTGGCACTGATGGAGCATTTGAGGACCTGGAAGGAACTTTTGTTTCGAGTTTGGCTTTCAAAAGAGGCAAAAGGCCAAAGGCTTTCGCATTATTTATTCCAACCCATTTTCCCATCTTTATTTGAGGCTCACACAAAAGTGGCCCATGCGGAGCCCTGCAGATGGATTAGCAATCAAGCATACAGCTGCACATACCTGGCACTCAAGCATTTGTGCTCGCCAGCCTCCTCAGAGTCGATCTCATTTGTACGTTTTTGGTGCTGGAATGTGGGAGTGGGTGGAAGGGCCAGGATGTGAGAAGCATCCACAGATGTTTTACAAGAAGAAAGCAAATCTATAGCTTAGGCAGTCTGATTTACTTGAATCTCCAGATTGTTTTCTTGGAGGGGTTTGGTGATTTGAGTTTCACTGGAATTTCTGATGGAGGTTTGGACTGTAGCTTATTTTATTAGAACTGATTTTCCCATACCCTTTTATGTAAGCTTCCTCTCCTTCTCTGGAGGCCATCCTGATCATCTGGAAGTGAGAAGCTGACCTTCCTGCAGAAGCAATGAGGGAGATGGCAGTTTGCCTCCAGTATCAGAGTCTTGATTGTGTCAAAACAGCTTTGTCTTTACCAACCTCAATATATCCTAATTAATTTCAAAATTTTGAGCTTCCTCATGATCAAGGACTTACCTATCGAATACCCGCTAACTCTGAGCAAAGGCCTACTCCTGGATCTCAAAGACAAAGATTGCTTCAAGGTGCATGAGGAGTTCTTTGTGCAGCCAAATCCTCTGTCTTTGTCCAGGAGTTTTGAACCAAGGTCAACAAAATACTTTGGGAAAGATGCTGCATGCCTGAACGCACATACCAAGTTGTAAAAATCTGTGAAACTCTTTCATAGAATACTAATGGACAGGCCTCCCTGTAATGCAAAGCAGCCTGTGCTCTGTTTGCATTGGAAAGCTTGGAAACAGGAGTGAGGTCTGTGTTGGCACACAGAAAATCTTGAATCCTCACAGCCAGCGGTGCTGGCAGCCGGAGATGATCATTGTCAATAATACACAGGAAGATTGCTCTCCATTGTTGCGGTTCTTTATTAAATTACGTAATTTTCATTTTTTCCATCCTTAAGCTCTACCACGTAAAATGGTTTGTCCTATGCAATCAAATGTGATCCTTGAGTCTCAGCTTAAAAAGCCAATAACAATGAGCATTTTCTAGAATGGAAAAATAGGCAGAAAATAAAGGGACTATACAGTAATTCATTTAAATGTGTGTAGAATCTAGCAGAGAGCCTAATACAGAAACACTGAACTGCATCCAGACCTCTGCTCTGAATGCACAGATATTACTTCTTGGTGCTACGGTAAACACAGTCGCCTCATCCCAGGGAGAAATACCTCTGACTTGGAGATGGATACCTGGCAAGATAATTTTCTCAGCGTCCCTACTAGCTGTCTGAGAACTGTTACGGTATTTTAAGCTCCTTGGTGTAGTGTTTTGCAATGGGGTCCAAGTTTTTGGCACGATGTGCCCCTGCACCTCAGCTGGAAACAGGTAACTTCTAAAATTATGTCTGTGCAAATGTGATTGTGATGAGGTCTGTGGAAGCCAGGATGTGGATACTCAAACATTATTAGCTTAAAAGTGATAGAATAGGTTGATTAATGTGATTGCTTTTCATAACATTGGAAGCTTCCGTGAGAGGACTGAGCTGTGTACTAGAGAGCAGAAAGAATCCACACTGCCAAGTATCATCTTTAAGCAATGAAACCCACCACTCCACCAATAATTTGTTGCTAATGGCTCTGAGCGTGCGCCCAGACAGGATCAGCAGTGCCAGCAGCTCTTTGTGTTACAAACCTGTGCACTGTGAAACTCTGCATTTCATTGCTCTGTGATTCCAACTGACTGCCAAGGCTTTGCTGTAGTCAGTGCCTTTGGATACTCTTCTTCCTGGATCCAATTTTTGATGGTTTTAATATGGAAATATAAATCTAGCATCTCGCTTTTCTATCACACTATTAATGAAAGGCCTTATGGTGTCTGAATTAAAATTTCCTGCTCTGGATCATCTCAAGTTGTGGAAAATAGTGTGAGTGGACAGATATTGGAAACACAGATTCTGTACGCCTATCTTCAGCCTCTTGGTATCCATTCCTGTTGGTTGTTTTCCATCTCTTGACCGGATAGAAAGGAACATGTGTAGTTGAGTTTCTGCTGAAGGATGAAATATACATCCTGCAGTCAGTATGCAGAGAGTGTAGAGCACCACTGCAGAAGTGGGCACTTGTGTCCACCTACAAGAACTTTATTTAGACTTCTTTGCCCCTTCTGTTCTTGCACACTGAGGTCTGGGTGGCAACTTGCCTCTTCTGGTACTTGCCACTTGCCAGAGCCTGGTCTGTGCCAGATGTTGGGAACTGCATGGATTTCTTCCCTCCAGGAATGCAGTGAAATGGTGAAGAATAGCGATGTGGCATTAAAACCAAACCTGAAACAATCAATCTCTTGGTCTGGATTTTAGGGAATTCATTAGTATTCATAATGTAATATTTGGGGTTCCCTGGACCACAATTACAAAAAAGATTTCTCTCTCCAGGTAGAGATAACAGGAAATTATGTGAGTTCTCCCTAAAGCTGTGCTACACTTGCCAGGGACTTTGAGATGGATGGATAGATTTTGCTATTTCTTTTCCCCAAATGGGGAGATTCAGAACCCAGAAGCCCTGAGCAAAAGAAGGAACCAAGAGAGTCCATATGTACTGAAAGGGGAAAGCAGAGCAGGATTTTGCCAGAGCAGGCAGCTTTTTTGCAAGGATCTAGATATGAACTAGCAGTTCACGCTGGAAAAGTTGTTCCACTTTTGCTATCTTTTTTTCCCCTCCTGCCTCTTTGTTTGGTTTTGTTGCATTGCTCCTGGGACATTCGGAGTGACAATAAGGCAATTGTTCCTTCATGAACAGGGCTCAATGAAACAGTACAGAAAAAAGTGACATGGCAAGAAAATATGACAAATACGCTTTACTTCTCTGCGGAATACTGCCATTTCCTCTGTATGTATTCCTGAGCAGAAAAATATCCATCAAGATATTGATTTTAAACAAGGTGTTGCCATTTGTGTATTCTCCTTTCTGGAAATATAAAGCTCAGATCTCTCTTGCCTGCCCTGCAAAGAGAAAATGCACCTAATATCAATTACAGTTTTAATCTCTAAGACCTAGTCTCCAAATGTGTTTGTGTCTGTGTATACACACAAACTGTTTTCCCTTTGTCTTCCTATCCAAAATGCAAAAGCATCTCAGATGTTGTGATTCCTCCTGGTTTCTCCCCCGTGGGAGGATGGAAACATGTAACATTATCTTCTAGCTGCCTACTGCCTGTCTCCGAAATTAGCATTTCAGTGACTGAAAGGTAGTTAGTTTCCACACACAAAAAAAAGAAAGAAATGGAGGGTTAGTACAAGGCTGACACTAATAGTAATAGGAGATGAGGGAGAGGATATGGGGCATGTTGGATTACTAAATGAAAACTGTGATTTTACCAGACGTGCTAACAGAACAATGAAAGGGGCTTTTACAGAATAAATTAACTCTTTGAGTTTCTGTAATTAGCTACCTCAGGAAGGAAAAGCCTCAAAGGGCACATTACAATGGAGTTGAAAGAAGGCTCTTTTACCATCCTGATTTTTATTATTATTATTTTTTTAAGGTATTATATTTTTCATTTCTGGAATACTCTCTAGATGAGCAAGAGCAGAGTTGATTGCACTGCATGCAGAACTGATGCTCCAATCCCATATTAATTAATGGAGCCTGTTGTTTTCAGCTGTCAGACCAACAAATCACTCCTTGTGCAAAAACTAATCACATCTCCTGCGTGGGGCTGAAGGGCTGGGTGGTTTGGCATCCCCAATAAAGGAAAAAATAGTAAAAAAAAGTCAAAGAAAATGTTTGTCCTTCCTTCTATCCTTCAAGACATCTTTTTTTTTTTTCTTCTTTTTTCTTTTGCCTTGTGATGGAAGACTGTCCCAAATCAGTAACAAGAGGTTAAAGCCTTCTATTGCTGTTAGAAAGTTCATTTGCTGCTACGTAGTGGAGAGGGAAAATGATGGAAATGATGATCCCTGCTCTTTATTCCCAGCTGAGTTCTGCTCAGAGCCTGTAGCCAGGGGGGAAGATTTGCTTTTGAGCAGCTCTTGGGAGCAGAAACCCTCAGGGAGCTGCTGGCTGCCCATGGAGATCAGAGGGACATCCCCATTGTGTGCTGGTGTCCCCAAAGAAGCTTCACAGAGCAGCACTGCTGGGCACCACCACGCCAAACACTGAGAGGTTATGGGATGTGAACATCCAAATAATGCACCAGGGACAGACTGAAATAGCTGTTCTTGGAAGGGACTTGGTCATGGATAAGGGTAGGTGTAGAGGTGGAGGGTCCCTGAGATGATTCCTGGGTTTGTTTTTCAGATTTTTTTTAATATTATTATTGTAATTTTTAATTATAAACTGTAAAAAACCCTGAGACAAATCCACAGGGGAAAGAGAACTGAGGGGGGTGGGACCATGTTTCTGAAATCCCACAAAAAATGTTGGTGACGTCAAAGGAGGGAAAAAAGCCTCTTTTCCCTAACGTGTTTATTAATTAGGCAGCTTTAAGATCAGGTCTTGGCAATTCACCCCACTCCAGTAGATTTTAGACGCTCTAAAAAAATAAAATGTCACTGTAGGGATAGACAAACAGGGTAATGTTTCTACTCTTGGATGTTCCAGTTCCAGCTGGGTTCAGATACGGGGAGAAATGCTGTGAGACGCTGGCTCCTGCCGGGTTCTGTGGATGGCTGGTTTGCTCAGACTGCAAGCTTGTTCTGCACTATACGGAGTATGAAATTGTGTATATTTTAGGAAATGAGTTAGAACAATAATAATCTGTCCCGAAGTTTGAAATATTCAGCAGTTAGGTCTGTATGCAAATTTCTGAGATGACAGAATTACTGCTTTACTTCATGAGTTCCTGCCCAGCAGAGCCTTGTCCTTGGGTTTGGAGGTTCCCAGCACTGCCTGTGACTCAGGATATGGGATGAAAAAGCACAGATGGTGCAGTCTGCATCCATAAAAATAGCCCTCCCTGGAAAGAGAGGGGAGGCATGGCATATGGGGGGGAAGGGGGGGTGGGAGGGGGGGGAATCATTTTTAAATAGGAATGTGATAGTTTTTGACCTGTGGTGGAGGAACAATGAGTTTGGCTGTCTCCTTTTGGAGCAGAGTGCTTTCCTTTGGTTTCGCCACCATATGATCATTGCTCACTCTGAAGCATGAAATAAATTTTGGGCTCCTTCTCTGGCATCTAATATCAGCCTGACAGTAACTGGGTGGAACTGGACAACGCAGTGCATGTTATCCCTGCTGGGATGGTGGCTTCCCAGATTGCCAACAGGGACAAGTCATTGCTGTGGGCTGTCTGAACTTGTCATGGGCAAATCTTGGCACTAGAGGAGGGACAGCCCAAGGGAGAGGAGCGCAGAGGAGGGCAGTGCCATGCAGTGGTTAATGTTCTCTCTTGCAGTGTGTTCTGCAGGGGGAAATGTGGCTATTAGCCACTGCACATGGGCAGTGCTTATGGTCATTGCACAAAGAGCTGCTGTAGGACAAATCAGTGCTGTCTGTCTCTAGCAAGTTGGAAAGAACGTTGCAGGGGAAAAGCATTTTTCAAGACTTTATAATTGTACTTCACTTTTCCCCCAAAGAATTTACAAATAAATGCTTGTTTATTGCTTAAATCTAGTAGTTGGGCAATGAATGCTGCATCTACAAGCACATCTCCTGTAGGTGGATGGTGCTGCTGGCTCTGCCTGATGAGGAACCAGGCTCAAGAGCAATGTAAGAAGAGTGTATGCAGGCCTTGAGTACCAGTTAGGATCAGTCAGCAGTGCTTTGCCTACAGGATTCCTTCATCCCATCACAAGCAGAACTCAAGTGTTTGACTTTGGACACACATTTTTGAAGTGGCTGGGCCAAATGCAGAACTTGCAGCTCCCACCAAAACACCAAACCCAATGAAAACTGCAGCTTTGGAGGGGGTTTTTAGCTTACCATGGTTAAAAGTATTGCATTTACTGTTAAAGTCTCATTCGTTTTTAATCCAGAAACCTGGTTTTATGCTCTCAAATAACCTATTTGTAATGGGTTCTCCATCCAAGCAGGGGAAAGAAACCTTTGGCCCTGAAAGTCAGCTCCATAAAGAAACACAAAGACTGTCTTTCTGAATAGCACATGAGTGTGAAAGGAAACATGCGATGGCTGGAGAAATAGAATCATTTGTACCTAGTGCAGGGAGGAAAAAAAAAGCTTTTCAAAAGAAGATCTGTGACTGAGGCTCTCCAGAACTGTTTAACCTGTTGGGGATATTTAGCAGATGAATTCTGACCCACGTTCTCCACTTTGCTGTACCCTGTGGCAGAGCGACACGGCATCTGCTGCTTGTGTTCGTCTCCAGACACGCTCACAATGCCGGAGGAAACGGGGGAGAAAATTATGCAAATTGCTACGAGCAGATTACTTTGACCAGCTGCTCTTCTTCCTCCTCAATCAAAGGTCTGCCTGGGAAAGCCAGTCTAGATTATATATGTCAGTCGCATACACCGAGGCTGATCCGCTGCCTCTTGCTTTCTTTCTCCCCAAGCAGGGAGAGGTAAAACGTGAAGTGCTGAGGCTGTCAATAGTTCAAACAGGGCACAAGGGGATGGGAATCCCTTTTTGCTTTTTGTATAGTAGCATCTTGCCAGGTCACTTCCTGTTTTTTCAGGGCTATTCCCGGGGAAAGGGGTTCATCTCCATGCCAGCAATTATTGAATTTTAATATTAAGCATGAAGAAATACAGCAGAGGGAAAAAAAAAAAAAAAAAAAGGCTCCCTAGACAGCGTGTTCACAGCATGGCCTTAGGTGGTGTTATTAAGCACATGGGCTGAAAGCTGAGTAGATTTACCCTATGCAGCCAAGGGTGTTGCTGGCTCTTTTTCTTTTTTTCTTTATGGTTGCTGTTGCAAAGTGAAATTTATTCATGAACGCAACCTGGAGGCCAACCTGCTGACGTGTGCTGAGCAAACCTGCCCGGTGTGGCCGTGATGCTGCTCTCAGCCCCGGGCTGCAGCTCCCCTCTCCCCTTCCCTACACCCCTGCCCCTTTAACAGCACGCGGTGTCCAGACAAGGCTCCACAGTTTCATAAATGATTAATTTGTTTTTCGTTTAAAAAAGAAGAAAAAAAAAAAAAAAGGAAAGAAAAATGCTGCTGTACTATACAAAAACCCAACCCTGGCAGGAACAAAATACAGTCCTGTCACAGTCCTGTGGCAAGCCGGATTTCACTGCATTAAATCACCATTAAGGTTCTCGGTGAGTTTGATGGAAACTTCGTTGTGTTTTTTTTTTTTCTTTCCTTTCTTTCCTTTTTTTATTTTTTTTTTAAATCCCATATACAAATCAAAGAGAGTCCCATGTTAGTGTGTGATAAAACACACACACACATCAATACGTGAGCCGAGCGCTGCCGCAGATCTGCTGGGATGCATCCTCCAGAGGGTGCAGTTCCAGGCAGAGCCCTCACTGCGCTTTAGAGCGATTAATAATTCTGTTGCCCTGGTTTATGTTTTATTGGTCCTATCCCATAGATTTTTCCCAGCGGATGAAGATTTTAGCATTTCAATATCCATCTCCTCCCCTGAATTTCTGATCCGACTCAGCAAGGCGCTGGGCAGGCACTGAGCAGCCGTTCCCAGTTGTGATGCTGAGAGCTGCTCTGCTGCTGCGGGGTGTGCAGCTCAGCTGGCTGGCTCCTTCTTGCTGCCTTTACCTGTTTTGTGTTTCCCTGGTTAGTCTGGGAGTATGAGCGCTAAGAGAAGTTAGTCAAGCAAGCAAAGGTTAGTGAGTGGGCTGAGGATTTCTGACACATCCTATGGTGCAACATTAAGGAAAATGCCTAAATCCAATTGAAGACAAAATTCTTTTTCCTTCTTGTGTTTTTAAGGGGTACGCAGTGAACCCTAATATTTTCTCAGAGTTTAAAACAGCTGTGATCTGATTTTACCATAAGCAGTATGTGGTGTTATTCAGTGGGATGGCCAGCTATGAGGCACTTCTGCGTACCACACTCCCACCAGAAAATCTTGACTAAAAGGAGATGATGACAAAAAACACCCCACTGAAAGTTGGCCCAGGAGCTGACAACAGGGCAGGCCACAGGACCGCTGCTCGGTCTCCTTTCTGTTCTGTCTGCAGCCAATGAGTCCACGCAGTCCATGCTGCAGTCATCACTGTGATCCTGACCCCGCAGTTCACCTGCTTTACAGGAGGAGCTGGCGGAGGTTTGGAAGCTAATGAGCTGCGGTTAAAGCAGGGGGAGCTCTGCAGCCACTTCTTTTGGGGGGTCTCACAGTTCCTCGGCCTCCCTGCCTTGCTCTGAGCCCGTGCTCACTTTATTTCTCCTGGCGTTTGCTCTATTCTGCTTTATCAGAACTGCTGTACAAAGAATTGCTGCAGTGTGCTGATGGAATGCAAGTTATAAGTTAAAAAAACCAACCCTTGAGATATGATGAATTAGCTGCAATTTCAGTGGTAAAAATGGTCTCTCGTAGCTGGCTATTAACGGCACTCTGGTGAATACGTTTTCATACAAGAGATGCTTTGCTGTTTTAAAGGGGTCTCAATGAGACTTGATCAAGTTATTTTCAAAAGTTTGAAGTATTATGAAATGGTAAATCCGTTACTGCTCGATTTTACTGTCACATTTTGTTATTTGCTGTTGTTTCTCCGTGCGCACTCAGTGGAGCTGTCTAGGTGAGCACTGATGGAGAAGCGAGGCCAACTACCTTGAAGAAACTGGAAAAAATAGACCTACTTTCCTGTTACTTTAGTGCAGAGGAAGCATGACCTTGTATTTCACGGTGCTGGGGAGTAGGCTGGAAATCACTCTCTTGCCAGCACGTTTGCATTTCCAAGCTGCAGCCAGGATTCTCCTTATCTTTTCCAGCCCACAGTCACTGATGTGCCATTACGGGTCACTTGTTAAAAAACTCAGCTTGCTATTTTTGTCCCGCAGTCATGAGTTTCTTTTTTTGTCGTTTTTATTTTGGTTTTAGGTTAACAATGAAAGGCGAAATCAAGCCAGCAGAGTAGCTCACAAAATTAAGTAAAATGACTGCCTATCAGATTAACATTTCCCAAAGAGGAAAGATCAGCGGAGCTGGTGCCTGAGAGCCCATCAGTGGGCAAGTGGGGAAGAATGACTGGTCCCAACAAACCTGGGAGACAGACATTACTCAAAAGCTATAGATCAGAAAAAATTAGTAATTGTCAGTTCAACAGAGTGGCTAATGAGTTGTGTGTGAAGGAGCAGTCCTATCACCTGAAGAAAGATGTTTCCTTCCAGATCCATGCTAAAGTAGACTGGGCTGCTTCTGCAAATAACATGAATGCATCTCAGATGCACTAATGCCATCGGAAATTTGAAATCTGTAAGGTATTGTATTTACTGTGTCTCTGCAGGGAACCGTAATTACAGAGAGGAAATGACTTGCCGGCATTTGCACTTTCCTGCTTTGCCGCTGTATCCATCATGGTCAGTGTTTTCCTTGACTAGGTGGCAGTAGTTTCAGTGGATCCCTTGCTCAATCCCAGTTAGCCCAGGCATGAGCCTGGCACTCAAATGCTGCGGTCAGTTCTGTGAACCAGGAGTACTGTGGGGGCACATTCCTACTGGATCTGCTACTTTTTGAATAATGTGTGGTGAAATACTTGTTTGCATTCATCTAGTAAATGAAAGGTTTGCTTCTGTGCTATACCTGTATTCTAACTCTTGCTCTCCTTGAAACCTGTGATTTCAGGCTGATAAACTGTAATTCAGTGATCTATGCCTATTTTTTTTCCCAATTATAGTTATTCTGGGGCTTCCCCCCCCAGGAAGTACTGCAGTTTCACAGTGTAACAGTCGCTTAACAAATCCATAATGGTACAGACTGGCTGAAGCCACGAGCTTGTTCTTGATGTACAAGGTTGAACCTTATTTCCACACCTGGTCCCAAGGAAGGTGCCAGCTTAGTACGGAGCTGCCCTGTTGTAAAGCAGTTACTAACCTGACCAGTGATGCTGTGAGGGACCACAGGGCATACAGAGGGGCAGGACATGGAAATAGAGGCTGGTCATGTCACGGCAAGGATAACCTAGTGCTCCTTCTCCTTTCTTCTTTCCTCTGAGGTGTCCTTTGGATTCCGTCATAGTGGCACACAATTCTTGCCCTCCAGTTGCCCTGGGAGTTGGACCCACATAGGGTGTGAGGGTTTTTGAAATTCAGGAAGCTCTCCGTGGCACTGTCAGAAGCACAGAACAAACAGGGAGGAGCATGCTGTTTTGCATGGCATGTCATGCTGAGATGCACCATGGCTTGCTTCCTAAGTTCCTCACTGCTTTACTCTAGTGCTGGAGGGCAATGTGGATGTTTCCCATTTCTTTTTCAGATGCGCAAGCTGAACTTAGGGCTGGAATCAGCAGGTGCAGCTTTTCCTGGCCTGCAGAGCGAGCTGGTTAAGCTGGAGCATCAGCAAGAGAAGAAATAGGGAAATGCAGTGTGGGATCGCAGTCACTCACAGACGCTTCTGAGTGGGATCTCAACAAAACAAGGGTTCTCTCTCAGCCTGGTCCTGGAGACCCCTCCCTCTCCTTTCTCTGCCACCAGAATCCATGGGAAGTCATGGAAACCTGAGAGGCAGTGAAGTCAAAGATCTGTCCTGTTACCAGGCCATCCACTGATAAGTCTGCAAGGGACTCGGGGACAGTCTGTGTGACTGAACAAGTGGCTGCTCTGTCCTGTGGGTGTAAATCTGATGTAAGCTTGTCAGCATAAGCCTGCTATATTTATGGGGAGCTTTCAAGGGAGCTGCCTGGGATCAGACTTTCTGTTCAGCACCAAGATGCAGCTTCTCCTGGCATGGCTGTGGATGGAGGCAGGTCCCAGAGCCGAGCCCTGGAGAGCGGCAAAGCACTTGTACTGATTTGTGGCTTCTGGAGCTGGTGTAAGAGACCTGGAGTGGGAGCATGAAGGATGGAACTGACACCAGGGTAAGGGCAAGGAACATTCACACTATATTTAGGGCAGAAGCCGATAGTGGTAACAATTGTAAGGATCATATATAATGCAGTAAAACTGTCTACCTGAAATATAAACAAAAGCCCTTTCCTGAGGCACCGAGGGGTGATCAGTCATGTTGACAGTCTCCTCAGCTGAGCAGCCAGGACATCTCATTCAGAAACACGGACAAAGTCTAGGACACAGCTTTTTCCTTTAGTAGCATCCTGGAAACACTATCTTTGCTCAGCTGCAGAGGAACAACTTTTCTCTAGATGTTTTACATGGACTTCAAGAGGGCATGATGGCACCATTGGTGTTTGCTGTACCCACAAGGACTGTGAATAGGCTGGGATGCAGAGATGGAGATTTTGGTTTAGTTTAGGGAATGCTCTCACCATGAGTACCTTGGCCAAGGATACATGTCGATCAGCTGTAAGGGATCCCAGCTCAAAAGCTGGCAATTGAATTCCCAGACGCATTTATTCTGCTTCTTGTGTATCCTTCACATGGGCAAACAGCACTAAGCCTAGCAGGATTCAGTCCTGCACAAGTGTGCTTGAGGTCTGGAGAATGAGCTCCATTTTGATTTGTGCCTTTCACATATTTCTTCAGCTCACATGGAGCAAAAATACTGAGAAACAACAGTGTGTCCCTGTGTTCTTTTGCCCCTTGCAAGACATCTATTTTTGGCTACTCTTGGTGAGAAGATGCAGGCCTGATCTCAGTACAACTTTACCTATGTTGTACTAAGAAGGAAAACTGTCTTTGTTCTTCAAGGAGTGGAAAGTACACAGACGCTGTCCACTGCTTCGCATGGCAATTCCCACGTTCTGGAGAACATCATCTTTTTCAGGCATTGCCAACAATAGTGACAGAAAGCTCTGTGAGCCCACTCGGTGTGCTCCCTGTGTCATGCTAATTCTTCACCCGCTCTACTTCTAAAAGTCTCAGAAGAATGAAATTCCACTCTGAGATATCCAGATACCATTCAAGAACAATCCCTTCAAAGATGTAGGTAGAAGGTAAGAGATACAGGGGGAACCTGATCCCAGGCTTTGGTGGGCAGGAGGAAGGCATTTGATTGCAGCTGCATTGTTCTGTATGTCAAAGCTGACCTATGGTCGGGATCAAGGGGCTGCCCCAGGGGAGAGCAGCCCATGGCGGGGCTACTGGTGGCTGCTGGGGCTGACAGAGGCTGCAATGGGGCTGGGGTGGCAAAGCTCTGGTAAGCCAAGTTCCTCGTTTCCAAACTTGCTGCCAGCCTCGGCTACCAGCCCTTCCTTCACTCCAATAATAAATGCAGTCATTAATTGGAAAAGGTAAATATGATGAGCTTTTGATAGAGTTCAAAGGAGCAGCAGCCAGTTTCATGATTCCCAGGTTGGCAACTGTCCTTCCTGCATCTCCCAGAATCAAAGCACAGTGCTTGCTCTGGCAAGAGCAGCTCTTTGACATCTTTTGATCAAGAGCCTGGCTGCAGAAAGAAAAAAAACACAACTGTTTGGATCTTTTCCCCCTACAATTATTATCACATCCATTACTCAGCAGAAGCCTGGGATGCCCTTTCATTCTTGCACAAATACTTCCTTTTGAGATTCATTTGAAGTTTCCCTGCGCATGCAGTGGTCACTTGTCAGCTCTTCACCTGAAGGAGTGAGGCTGGAAAAGCTCTGTCAGCGAAAAAGGAACTCTGACTTCAAGCATTTAAAATGAATATTGACAAAAAGAGGGGGCGGGGGAGAGTGGGAATCAAAAGCTCAAAAATTGCTGATTAGGCCAAACCTGACCGCCTTCTGCCTAGGGTAGGAAATGGCATCATTAGGAGGGATGCAGCACCCAGTTGGGAGCAGTGATGGCACAGCAGTACCTCTCACTGTGGTCACTAGGACTAGAAAATCAGAGGGTTGCCTTATTTGTCTTGCAGAGTTTCAGCCCAGGAAAAGTTGCTGGCTATGGCAGTCCCCAAGCTGGCCAACTTCTGTCACAGGTTACCTCTAGCAGTGGTTTAGTTAAGCTGTGAAGCCCAGTGTTTCTATTCCTTCTCATGTTTTAGCAATAGAATAAGGGGAATGAGTTTAAACTGAAAGAGGGGAGATTCAGATTAGATGTTAAGGGGAAATTTTTCACTTGAGTTGGTGAGGCCATGGCACAGGCTGCCCACAGAAGCAGTGGATATTGCATCCCTGGGGGCAATCAAGGGCAGGTTGGATGGGGCTCTTAGCAACCTGATCTGGTGCAGGACAACCCTGTCCAGGGCAGGGGTTGGAACCAGATGATCTTTGGGGTCCCTTCAACCCAAACCATTTATGACTCCATGATATTTTACCTCTAATATGAGGGAGCAAGTGGTGGCATCACCAGTAGCCTATATGCCTCTGCTTGCATGGACCAGGATTGCACAACACTTGGGCTGCTGGACACATCCAGAGAGATGAAGACAAGGGATGCAGAGAGCTGAGTATCCTGTTCAGAGCTTTCCTCCTGCAGCCAATCAGGAGTATGTGGGGCTGGGATGACAGTGATGATCAGCAATTATAGATAATTAGGTACCTCAGCAAAGGAGTGGTGCTCTCAGGCTCCCTGTGGCCGTAGCATGGAAAAAAATAGCAGACATGCACCTCCTGGATTTGCAGTGCCAAGAGAGATGAAGTTAGTGTTACTTAATTATTATTATTATTAATTATTATTATTATTATTATTATTATTATTATGCTTTTTAAAAATCTGTAGATATTTACTGCAAGTTAGGACTGAGATACTGAGGGAGAAAGAGGCAGCATTGCTTCCCATGTGCTCTCTCCTGTGCTGAGGCCCCTGGGATATGGATTTCAAGAGCAATAAATTCATTCTAAAAATTTAAAGAGGATGACGCAGAAAACTTTAAACGAACAAACCAACCAGCTCTGCACAATAAAAGCCACTTCTCTGCTGATGTCTCTCTCTAGCTGCAGTGTGACACATCAAGGTCAGATACCCCATCCCAGAGGAGCACAGCTTCGTATGGGGCGAAAGCCGTCCCCTGGTGGGGTGTGATGCTGCTGTTTCGTAACGATAAACTGTGCTTATATAAAACCCAGGATTCTCATAGTGGAAGATCATTTATAGTGAGCATTCCCTCTTGTAGGGCAAGAAATCACCGAGCTGGAGCGCCTTCAAGAGTTAGAATGTGTCAAAGAGATATTTAACCTGCAATTGCTGGCTCCTGTTGTTTGACTCCCACATCACAATGCCTTCCTCCAGCGGAGGAAAGCTCACATCTGTAGCTCAATACATTAGCCATTCATACCAGGAGGTTTCTCTATGGCAGAACCCGACAACAAGAATAATAATCCATATGTTTGTTATTGTGATCAGCTCCTCTGGAAGATAGGATTTAGGAAGCTCTGCCAGAGCTTCACCAGTGCCGTCACGCTGAAGGCCCCCAGTGCTTTGCATAAGGAAAGAGGAGAGGAACAAGATTCCCTCCCTGTCCACAGCATTTCTGGGCCACCTCCACAGCTTGCTGGCCACTCTGCTATCCCTGTTTGCTGAAAAAAATCTAATTTTTTTTGCTTTTAATGCAATGGCTTTTTCTCGTGCATAGTCTCCTAAATGAATGCACAGGCTGTTTCTGGCATGCTTTAAGCCTTCATGCATTTTTAATGATTTACAAGGAAAAGAGTTTTTCCTCTCTCTCTTTTTCTCTCTCCCCCTCCCTTCCTCCTCCTCCACTCCCTTTTTCTTTCCTTAAAAAAAAAAAAAAAAAAAGGGAAAAAGAATGAAAAGGGAATGACTTAATACATATCAAGTGGAATTGTTGGTTTGTGGTGACTGCTTTATAATTCCAGGTTCAAGTTTTTTTCTATTTAATTATGCACAATAATTCTCATGAACTATAATGCAATAACAAAAGAATGCACTAGAGTTGGCATAAGTCTGTTCTTTATTAGTATGGGTATGGGCACTGTGCTTTATGTGTGAAATAAAATATTTGGAGTTAACGCTGAGTCTGTTCCTTTAGAATAACACAGAACGCTTCCTTTAAAACACCGAAACCGGGGCTCTCTGTTCCCTGCTTCTCACCTGATAAATTCCATTTCACTTGCTTTCATGATGCCTCACTTGTTTGTAACTGCCTTTGTAATGCCTTAATTGAATAGAAAGTTCATACATTAACCTGAAGTCCTCTATAGTATCTTAATTTATGAAGGTTAAAAGTGATTAACTGATGAAAGGCTGCCTGCTGTAAATATTGACATTTCCCCAACCTGCCAGAGGTTTGATTAGCTCCTGAAGTTGCCTTAACATTTTGTTTATCAGGTTATCAGCAGTTCCAAAAGCTTATGAGCATCGGGACTTCTCTCATGCCAATTACTGCTAACGCTTCAGACACCGAAGGCGAACGCGTAGCCATGTGTGGTTGAGCACATCCATCAGTTCTGAGTGGGAATGTGTGCAGTACTGTGCTGGACTGTAAATATTTGCACAAATGGGACTAATTTTGCACAAATTAATTTCTCCTTCTTGCAGGCACTTTATTTCCTTTCCATTCAGTTTTTCTGATGGTGTTTTGTAAGTCGTTTTGGGTTTTTGGAAAGAAGTACAGTTTCTGAAGCAAGCAGGATTGCTTTTTACAGCTGCAAATGGTTTGTGTGCAAGATCCTGCCTTGCCCAAAAGCAGCTTGGATCTGACAGCAAGTGCTGGTGGACTGTGTGTTGTTTGTAGGCAGTACTCCTCTGAAATCTGCCCTTGGCCCTGGCTCCGACCTCCTCAGCGTTTCCATAAGTGTTCCTGGCAACGAACATGTAACCCTTCTGCTTACCAAAATGCTCATAGGGATTAAAATCTCCCAGACCCATAGGAAGTCAGATGCTTTGAGACAGCCTTGTAGGTGGCAGAAGGATGCCAGGTGACTCCCACCACCTCTCATGCAGCCCATACCATCAGTGCTGTGCATCTTGCCATACCTGGAGCACTCTGCACTACAAACTGCTCCCAGGGCCTGGCAGCAGCTATCCACTGCCCCACTTACACCACCTAGTGAGGGCTGAGCACCCCCCCCACCCCGCACACCTGATCCCACACATCCTCCACACCAGCCTTGAAAGCAGGTGCTGAGGAGTGTTTTTTCTGGTTTGTTAGTTTCCATTTTGGTTTAAAAAAGAAAACACAGACTATTTTATTATTCTTCCTTACATAGAAGGGATGCTGCAACAGGTAGGATGCTCTTTCTTACATTAAAAACCCATTGCTATGGTTGTGTTTTACTTTGCTGTGACTCAGGTTGTGACGTGATCTGCCCAAATCTGCATTCTTTAACATTTGATAACTCTGAAAACCTTTTTCATGTAGTTGCAGTTTCATGTCCAGGCATGGCAAAGAAAGACAGAAGGATACAAATAATATTTCTGAAGTTACTTGCAAAAAACACCCAAAATCAATACCAAAATATCAAAAAAGATTCAAGATAGTTGTCTATTTTGAGGGCAGGAAGTTAAGGGCTGGTTTTTTTTCCCAAACAAGTTACTATGCATGTGTTAATTACTGTGATCCTGGTCTGAACTTATCAAGGGCTCACGTTGCACTAGAGGAATGAATGCTGAAAATATTAGTTATGGCCTTCATAAACTTCACTCTAAAAAGCTCTGAGATGTTGCAGACTCATTTGTGAGCAAGCAGAGAGTTTCCCAGCGAGGCCCAGGGTGGTGACACCATCAAGGAGCAGTTGCAAGCAGTGCTGTGCATTGCAGCTTGCAACAAAGCATAAAATCCTTCGGTTTTTTGTCAGGCGACAAATCCAACACTTGTTTGGGCTCCCAGTGATTCACTGATTCGATGCTCAGGATGTAGGACAATGAAGACAGTGAGATGTATTGGTTCTGGCTGAGTTCTGCTGTCCTCCTGCAGCACTAACTGCATTTATTTTCCCATAACTTCAGCTTAACTAAGCCTTGCTTATCCCCTGTCTACCACCTCCATTCAGCCACAGGGAATGAGCAGCCAGACACAGATACACTTCAGCTTCATCTGGCAGAAGCACCAGGCAAAGTTCTCCAGTCTACATGTTGCCCTGTGCCCCTGGGGAAAATGAGGGGAATAAATCACCTTCTTTTTATGTATTACTGCCATTCATACTAAAATAGCACTGTTTTAATAAACACACTGTACAGTGTGTCACTTTGATCCCAAAAGGAAAACAGCTTTATTTTCTTTTTTTCTCTGCTACTCAATGCCTTCCTAAGGGCATGCTGCGTATTCAGCCGCCATTTTACTACTGATGGAGGACAGTTTTGCTTTCAGCTTTCTTCAGCTTCTGTACCCTTTTGTACATTTGTGCTCGGGCTGTAAGAGGACCCATGGGTGAGCACAGCAAAGGTCATTGGCTTCCTCAGTGCCTCGTGCACGGGGTGCAGTCTCACTGCTGTTGCTCCAGAAGAATTAAACCAGGATGCTTCCCTTTGAGCAGAGTTTCTGCTTTGCCACAGTGGCCTCCATTGAAGTTGCAACAGCCCCATCGAGAACCTGTGACCTTGCTCCAGCTTGTGGCAGTGTGACATCCCAGCAACTCAGCTTGCTGCAGCGTGGCACAGTCTCACCCAGCAGGATGTTTTATTGATGCTGAGGAAATGCAAGTGCTACAAGGGCTTTCCTCGGAGCTGCTGCACCAACGAATGGTACAGAAGCAGCTAAAAGCAGGGAGTGCCCATAAATTTACAAAAGCTCTGGTTTCACCACTGATTTAGGAGTATGGCCCTTCCTGGTTTCTTTGCAGTTGGTGAGGGCTCATTGTGTAAGCTGGCACCAAAGCTTGCAGTGACTCCCTCATGAACTGCACAATCACCTGGGTGTCCATCCCATCAGCCCACGCACCTTATCACAGCGAGGTGCCAGGGAGCAGTGTCTGCTGCGTGGCACGCGCGGCTTACAGCAGGGATTATAGAAGTCATAAAAGTGTCAGCTTCTGTATTTCAATTCTGTAAACTACCCGTGCACAACGCTCTCTCCTGATCCTTAACAAGGATTGCCTTTGGCTTTTGGCTTGAATAGTAATGAGGACATCTCCCACCTGCCTGCTGGGTGCCAGCATTGCTGCCCTCGCCCAGTTCTGCCTGGAGCTGAGCTCAAGGGGTGTTAGGGATGCACCGGTGCTTTGCTCCTAAACATGAGCAGGCTACTGGCACAGGCTGCCCGGGGAGGTGGTAGAGTCACAGTCCCTGGAGGTGTTCAAGAAAAGGCTGGATGTGGTAGTGTGGGACACGGCTTAGTGAGTATGGTGGGGATGGGTTGATGGTCGGACTAGATGGCCTTGGTGGTCTTATCCAGCCTTAATGGTTCTATGGTTCTATGCAGGCATGGCCCCTGTGCCAGTGTCACTGTATTTAGCAAAAAAAAAAAAACCACCAAAATGATAAGTGTTGAACTTCAGGCAGACGCCTGATGCCTGTTGGCTTCCTGGGCTGAACACAGTTGTCATGTTGGTCATGTCTATGCAGCTGCTCTTTGTGTGTATCTGCATCAGATAACAGCAAGCCACAGCCCCTTTATCCCCCCAAGCACTCGTTCAGGGGGAGTTGAAGAAGTTACGAGTAAGCATAACTGCATGGATTCTGCCTCAGATTCTATCAGACACCGTACGAGCCTCTCCATTGATTTCAGAGCTTTGTATTGGTCCCCTACCTGCGATTAAAACTGTTTCTTTCAATGGAATTTGGCATGAAAACCAGGTGTGAGTGTAATGTTCCTGGCACAGAGCCAGCACAGCCCGGCTCTCCTAAGGTTGGTGGCCTTGGGTTTTGCATTACTCTGCCTATTGTTAGAGCAATGTCCTTCTCTTACTGACTTTTTTTTTTTTTTTTTTTTCTTTTGGCTGTTTGTGAAAGTGACTGGCTTTGCTGCACACATGGAAGTTTTAATAATTATTCCCAAGCAGCTCTCAGAGTTTTTTAACATGGAAACAAGTTCTACATTACTCGTTAAATTGGTCAAATTTCAATAAAGTCAGGAAAACATCTTGAAAACAGCATGAATATAATTTACAAAGAAAACAATCCAAGCATTACTGCCAAGGAGCTTTCCAACAGGAAGGAAGAAAGAATTTCTTTCCCCCCACATAGAATGACTGTACTGTACATTAAATTAGTGGTTTTTGGAGTTAAGGAAACCACCACAGGATCCACAATGAGAATGAGCAAAGCTGGTACCTGATGCGGAGATAGGCTTTGCTTATTTGTTATGTTCCGTGTAGGTTGTATGAATCCTGGCTGTCAGTATTAACGTGGCACTTATTAACTTTCTTTGTCCCGGATGAGTTCTTGCTTGCTGTGTTTTTAAATCTGGCAAAGTCTATGCAAGAGCTGAAGTTTGGCAAAGGGGGTCTAGCTTGTCAGCAAAGCGGTGGATGCCCTGTGCTTGGAGACACCCAGGGTCAGGCTGGATGGGGTTCTGAGCACCTGGTGGAGCTGTGGGTGTCCCTGTTCACTGCAGAGGGGTTGGACCAGATGGCCTTTCAGGGTCCCTTCCAACTCGGGGACAAAACCTGAGAGTGAAGTTAAGCAGAGACTGGAGGAATTTGTTGAATCAGAGCCTGCATGAGTCAAGTACAAAACTACGGGTTGATCTGCTCACTGCAAACCAGTCTGGCATCCTCAGGCCTAGCACCGTGTTCAAACCACTCAGTGTTAGCCTTGGTTAAAGGGTTGCACTGCAGATGAAAAACATTCAGGGTTCATAGTAAAAGGATGAGGAGCAGAGCAGAGCATGAGCAGAAAACCTTGTGAATATTTTTTTTACTGTAGATTCAAATACGCACAAAAGCAATGCCAAATTATATGTACACAGCTGTATGAAGGATAGATTTTGACTGGAGACATTATTGTTATAATTACTTGTACTATTGACTCCACTACCTGAAAGGGAAACATAAAGCAGATCCAAATTTGCCTGATGATGGAGCTTGATGTTAAAACTACAACTGTGTCTGGTGACCACATTTTGCAATTTTGAAATTTTTTTGCACTGACATGAAGAGAACTCTTTCCAAGTTGTTTGCAATATAAAATTCAGACCTCAGGATCAGGGTCTGGGCTGACTGCACATCCTCCCCTTTTCTGAGCATGACCAGCAAGTCACATCCTGAACTTACTATCCTTTCTGTACAAACCTCAGGCAAAATCAACATAATTTGTGCAATGCATTTTAGCTTCAGTAAGAGGGCTTTTTTTTTCCTTCTCTATTAAAAAAAAAACAACCCTGTTCCCAGTAGAAATGGTTCCAACCCATTTTCTGTGTCAGTTTGTGTGTAATCTCCCCCTGAGGTTCGTTTGCAACTGATATGGACAGAAGTGTGTGGGAGAGACACTGTGTGGAACCCGCAAACGTTTTTCTGGAAGGAGTGTGCTCTGAGATGAGGCTGCTGCACTCTTTCATTTGATGCTTTCAGAAATGCTGTGAGGTTTAATTAACTAAAGCACTTTATCATCATTAGAGAAATGGAGTTCCACAAGGTTATTGGTAGACTCTTTAAGGGCCACATCTGTATAGGGAAAATTAAAATCTCAGACTGTATTGCTCACCAATAACATTGGAGGGAGAAACGTGGAAAGGGCATGGATACTAATTAAATTATTGTGCTTTTTTTCCCCCTCCCGCTCTCACTGTTAGTTTAACAGCTGTGCTTCATCTCTGAGGCCTATTTGTCTTTATCTTTGGCCACTTCGTCAGAGTTGGCAGAAAGAATCCTAGGTGTGGTTGTTCTCTTAGCAAATTAAACAATGACCAAAACTTCGCTCATTTCCTCTATCGTTATTTCAGATTTCCATGTCTTCATTTTGACTTAGCAATACAGGGGTAGTATGTCTCTGCTGTCAATACAGAGTGAGGGGTGGGGACAGCTCAAGGGCTGCAGGTTCTACAGGTTCTGCATTTTTCATGAGAGCATTCAGGCAGTGCTGCTCCGTGCACTGTCCCACCCACCAATGCACAAAGGAAAAATAATGCTAAGTGCACAAGTCTGTAGTTTGTGCTCAGCCAGAGTAATGCGGCCGTGAGTTGGATTGTATCTGAGCTAGGTGACTATTAGCAGCAGTAAGTACTATTTAATGTGAATACGAGCTATTTGAGATCCATAGCTTCAGTATTTTCTTTTTCTTCCTTTCAGTGCCAAATGGCCACCAGAGGATTTAATTTGTCAATAAGCTGCACGAATACCCAGGCCACCTCCATCTGCTGCTGTGACAGAATACAATTAACAGGAAAATCCCAGGTACTTTCCTTCACTAATTTTTCAAATCTGTTTCTGTCTAACTTGGAAAAAATAGCATAAGAAATCTATCTTTGAACCTGAGGCTTACTTTTATTGCTTGGTTGCTTTCGCCTCAGTGGAGGCTGCAAGTGAGTGGTAGGAGCAGGACAGGAAAAACAGCACAGAGAAATGCCAGGAGATGAGTCTGAGCAGCATTCAAGGAAGCAAAATGCTCACAGAGTGGGAGGAGAAGGGAGCGAGGGCCAGAGTGTGGAAACCTGGATGTTCTTTTGTGCAGAAAATCCCAAGGCTGTTGTAACCTGGGGACCTCGTGGTAACGGCAGGGCTGCTTATCGCTGTGAGCAACAGATTTCAGGGATGTCCCAGGAATACCTTTCCATCTGACTTTCAATTGAGCAGAAAAGAGAGCCAGGTTTGTATGTTATCTAATTACACACAGGTCCACGTGCCTTGGTGTGCACAGTCCTGTTTGCTCAGGGTCAGGTTTGGGCAGCGTGTGTGCTCTGCTCTCATAGCACTGCTGTGTTGCTGCTGAGGTCTCTGGCTGAGTGAGCTCAGTCACAGAGTGACAGCTATAGCCTCACATTCCCTTCCTCACCCTTTCCTTTGCAAAACTTCAAAAACATACAATCATTAAGTTCCCAGATCAAACAGATAAAACCACCTGAAAACTGCTCTAGGTTTTCTTTTTTGTTAATGGAAAACTGAAAATATCCATGGGTGTTCTGGGCAAGATAAGGTCCTCTAGGCTTAATGATCCTGATCAGCAGTACGTTGGGGTGTACAGCTGGAGATAACTTAATAACTGGAGCAGCACATGCTCTGATGCATTCTTCCTCCAGCTGCAATCAGGAACAGGAGCTCTCTCCCCCAGCTGCTGACAACCACCTCCCTGAGAGTTATTTCCAGTTGTGTTTCCAGAGCTGCAGGTTGGCGGTGGGTCTGGTGGCACGGGACATGCCCATATCCCATTGAAAATACAGCCAGTGCCTTCACAAGATGCAACCATGCTGAAGTAAACTACTTGCTCAGTAACACTCCCAGTATCCCCAGTCAATCATACCAGTGGCTGAAATGCTCAGTGGATGTCATGATGATCATCTGGCAACCCCCAATGGAAGAAATAGAACACCAATTTAAAACACAAAGAAAAGGCTCAAGGAATCTATCATTATTAATTCCACTGTCAGTTTTAATTTGGGGGACATTACCTCACTCAACACTCATTGGAAAGAGCTGCCAAAAATGATGATGTCATCATCACCAGACACATCTGACCCTGGCTGCTGATTGCCAGTGTTGAGTGCAAGTTAATAAATCCCCTGGTACCTGGATACACATTGGGGTTTTATTACAATGTAGGCATTCCGTGATACCCCGGTAATTAAACAGTCTGGGGCGGAAAGAAACCAAGCCACTGCTTTCTCTTATTTAGAAAAACTGTAAAATATAATTGTCTTTCAGATCAGCTTCCTTCAGCTGTCATGTAAAACCTGTATTTTGGTTGTACTCAATGGCTAGGAGAAAAAGTTGGTAGGCAGAAACGGGAGATGAAGTAAATAGTACATCTGTGTTCTGCCCCAAGAATTGGGACTTACAAAGCTTGTGCTTCAGGGCAGAATCCTGACACCTCAAGGTCAGTACAAAACTGTCCGAAGTCCTCATACTGGCCCTCAATAGCAGCAATAAATATTGCTTGTGAGCAGCAGATCTGCATTTTGACACTTAGCCCATCCCCAGATACAGTCATGAGATGAGACAGACAGAGTATTCATCGTGTTGCCACACTCCCATGGCAAAAGCAGCGTAACAACTCCCAAATTTATAAAGCCCATTGAATAAAAGAGCAATTGAAAGAGAAGTCATGTTGATGAAGCAAAGCCTTTGAAAACAGGAGTAGAGCTGGGGACTTCCACACTGGAGAAAGCCTTGAAGTTGTGCTCGTTTGCAGCTGACATCTGTTTACCTTTAAAGGTCTATAAATAATATTACCTCTTCTCTTTACTGACTACTGGTGATGATACATTTCTCCAGTTTACAGACCCTCTCCTCTGTCTTGATTCTGGAGTTTTCTGGCTGAGCAATTTGACATCATCATCATCGCAGACATTTTCCCAATCTCTATAGCAACATATGACGATGCCACAAACAGAGGATTATGCAATCTGCGTAGACTCAGATGGAAGGAGAGGCAGGGCTGGGAGCTCTGATTTAAACACAAATGTCTCTAATAGCAGCAAGGGGAATACAGAAACTTTTTGGCCAAGGAAATGGGTTTTGTATAAACATTCTCATCTTCCAAGTTTTGCTCCGGTGGGAAAGTTTCTCCTTAAAGTCCTCTTATACATATGTGTGTTGTATATACACATTCACACACAGATATATTTATTTGTGTGTAAAGGAATGCTGTGATTATGCAAATGCACTGTTGTTCCCACCATTGTGCAGGCAGGGATGCTGCCAGCCCCCTATGCACAACCTCTAACATATCTATCATGCTCTGCTCATGTCAGGCACAAAGGTGCTGTGGATCTGCCAAGACCTTGTGTCCCCTCTTCAGTGGAGGGCTGCCCCATCAGACCCTGCTGAATGTCTTTTTCTTCATGTATGAAATGGGAGCATTTGTGCCCTTGGCTGGGTGGGACCAGCATCCTCCTCATTCAGGCCCACTCTATCCTTTCCCTACCAGCTTTATCCTGCAGTTAAGGCACAGGAGGAGAAGGGCCAACTTGAAATCTCAGCCCTCACTAAGACTTTATAGTTAAGCCTAAGGAAATGACTTTGAAGCCTCCTCTGTGCCTCAGTTTCTCCTGCAGTAGGACTAATAAACCTCAGTTCTTAAGGAAGTGGTGAGAATAATTCCACTCTCATTTGAAAGCTCAGACTCTTCAGTATGGGGGTCCATGGAGACTGAAAAATACACTTCTGGGTGCTTCTTCTATGTTTATCTTGTTTTTATTGAACATACAAATGCATCCTATCTAGCACATGTCAGAATCAATAACTATGCCTTGTTAGCAGTTTTTCCATTTATGGCATATTGTCCTGACATAGCTGTAAAACCTCAGTGAATATGGTTTTAATAACCCAATGGTATTTAACGTACAATCGCTGTCTTATTAAGTCTAAATTAAATCCTTACTTGAGACACTTAATTTAAAGTGTGACTGATCTTTTCCTGGCCTGGAAGAAGATACTTAAATGACACTTCTTCCAATTTGGCCACGTGGCTGAGGGGGTGGGATTTAAATTATGTATTTTGATGATACTACTCATCTGGTTAAAGCTGAATTGCATCATTTTATGAACACTGAGAGACGGGATCAAATTAAACCCAACTTCCCACCAAGTTAACTCAGCTGAGCTTCAAGCTTAGCACTGTATTCAAAACACACACTTACTGTGACTATCCACTCAGAAGCATCTGCTTGGCTTTTCCAAAGGAAAAAATGAAGTGCACCATATTTTTCTACTCAGAGCCTCTTGTGGGGTGCCTTTTGAGTTGACAAAGACAAGGCTCACATTCTGCTGTGGGCACACTAATAAAATAAACCTAATAAAATAAACATTACATGCAGTAACGATGCTACTAAATCAAAGTTCAATGTGTAGCTAAAGTGTTACCCACAGATCTATTTCGAGCGATGTGCCTGGACTTCCTTCCATCCTTTCCCAACCCAGAGTCACATAAACATTCACTAAATTGAAAGCATTGTCAGGGCTAATGGGAGTTTCCACAAGCAACTTTGGCACATGCAAAACTGAGGAGTGTGCAGAGCACACAGATAGATGACGTGCCGTGATTTCTGCATGCCGAGGCCACCACTGAAGAAGGGATGGTGTGGGAAGGCAACAGAAACCATCACACATTTTGCTGCTGTCCTTTGTGTTTGGGCCACACAACGATTTTTTGTTGATGTTTGGATGCAAGTTGTGCAGCTGACTTGCATCCTTTGGTGCAGGCAGATATGGGATGTTCAGGTTAATCTCTGGAAGGCAGCACAGCCAAGTGGCTAGGGCAGTGAATGGGGAGCCTGAGGAAGGAGGGGCACTGGGCTGTGGGTGCCTTCTCCCCCATGCTAGGCCCTGGCTCCTTGGGCAGCTGCTGGGAGGACAAGGTGGAGAGTTGTACCTTCATTTGAAAGTTACAGACCTGAAAGAAGGAGAATGTGCTTTTATTTTTTTTTTTAACATCACTATATAGTCTGCAGTGAGGGCAGCATAACACTTCAAGCTGAAATATTCGTATTCCTATTATGTCCTCCATCCAAGAATTTAACTGCTGTTTGGTTCAGTTCAGTCTAGATGATTGATTTCTCCTGGATGCTGTGGTGAGAACTGTTTTAATAGTTTACAGATGGACAAATGAAACAGGGAGGTGTCCGATGTGTTGCCCAGCACTGCAAGCTGCCAGTGGCAGAATGATTATATCCCTGCTTGATCCCAGCCAGGTTTGATCCTTCTTTTTGCCTTTTGTAAAATCTGACTTCCTCCCTAGCATGTGTACACTTTAATAGCTGAATCACAGCAGTAGAAAATGATGAGTCTGAAAACACCAGTGAAGACTGTTCAAAGTGATATTTATTCTTCTTGTTCTACATCTGGAGCTGTTCTTACTCCAATTATTCCATTGCAGATATATTAGTTTGGCGCTGTTGTTGTTGCTACTGCGGTATCTATTTGTTTAACAGTTTTTCAAATAATGCATTGAAGCTTAAAAGTTGTAAGAGCTTTTCCAGGATGAAACAGAAAGGATGGGAATGTGCTTGCCTGGAGTGTTTTATTTGTACCTCTTTTGTCTACCATTAATTAGGAAGGGTTTCAAGTGCTAAAACCCGCTTGTATATAAGTCATCCACATATTAAAATTAAAGTGGGCAAACTGACATGGCAGTTGAACCCTCAAAGCCTGAAGTCAGTCAATAAAATCTACGGAAAATTACTCTGAGCTCATTAACATCCTTTAATACACAAATGCAGATTTATTTTACATGCCTCAGCATAACAACTATGCACAAATTTCCTGTCCATCCCAATTTCATCCCAACCCAGGCACCACACTCTCCTCATTCCACTAGTTCACCTTCATAGCGGTCAGTAACTCACCAGGGTGGAGTGGAACTCACTGTGCTCCAGCTCCTTGTCATTTGATGCTCTCAGAAGGATGAGATTTGAGAAATCCTACTAAGAAAAGTATTGAGGCTAATTCAGCTCTTTTGGATAGTGCTAAGCTGTGGAGCAGCTATAGAGGAGCCTCAGGTGGGGCAGGTGAGTTCAGGAAAGGGTGATGAGTACGTGGTAGCAGGAAGATTGCTGGTTCCAGCCCTAAAGAATGTGCATACAGAGAAGAAAACTGGATGCAAAAAGTGCTGGAGAGGAGAGCTAGCAGAACAGATCAGTTGCAGAGCAATGGGACTTAATGGTTTCTGGGGGCTAAGGACACATGCCATCTATCTTTCTATGTACCCTTGTAAGTACTCAGCAAAAATATCTAAGGGCCTTTTAGTGCCACTGAAGAATTTATTCTCACAATACCACTGGGAGAAAGAGGATTTGAGAGCTCTCATTTCAGTAGAAGAAGGAATTTGAGAAACTGAGCCACAGAGCTATTGCTTTCCACTTAGCTCCTGTCTATGGATTTTGTCAAAAGATTACAAGACTAGATAGATGAACTAGGGAGCATCATGAATTTTATTCTCTTCCTAGGCATCAGTGCTTCTAGAGGTCTCGGAGTGTATATAATTGTTTCAGATGATCTGGGCTAAGTTACCCCAGATAGAAAGTGCAATAGGCCAAGAAACTAAGGGGTTTGAGGTATTTTTAATTGCATTGTCAAAAGCTAAAGGTTTGCTGAAGGAGAAAGAAGTCTAGGGCTGTGAAAGGGGGAGTTCATTGCTCTGCCACTGGAGCTCTGAAATGGGGATTTCTAGATGTTTTCTGTCAAGAAATTGACCTAATAAAAATGTGTCTTTACGCAAATCCAAATATTCTGCGGGAATATTCTGACTTTGCAGAGTAGCCCCCTCCCCCTGGGAAAATTTAAACAGGACTTCCTGGCTTCCTGGTGGGAAGATTTTTGCCAATTTTATTTTCTGCCTGAAGGCAAAAAAAAAAAAAACAAACCAAAAAACAAATGGATGCAAGTTTTCCAGCAGAGTTGGGAGAAAGACAGGAAGGCCTGTCACACAGCACAGCCACCTCTGCCCGTTGGGCTGCGTGGCAGAGAAGGGAGGCAAGGGCTCTGGAAGACCTACCCAAAAGTTTACTGTTGGCTTAAATTTTAACTCACAGAAAGATCCATTTTTTTTTTTTCCAGGGGGTGATGGATCCAAGTTTGTTCTTAAAAATATATATTTATATATATTTATGTCTATTTATATATATATATGAAATCCTTGGAAGGAATTTGCATTTTCTAGCCTGTTCACCCAATGTGACAGATACAAGAAAGTACAGTTTGTACAATATCTTTTGAGCAGAAGTCTGCAATACCTTGGCAGTTGGAATTCCACCAGATAAGCAATATTTGATTAATATTGGACAGTAGGAGGAGACAACAAAGGACAGTATGGACATATTGGAGAAGCACTCAGAAGAGCTACTCATGGATTTGCAATATTCCAGCACAGATTGCCAATGTTGCATTAAAATATTGCTACAGAAGCATTTCCCTAGACCTAGTGCAGGATAAACCGATGAACAGCCCCCTCCTCCCTCATTCCACATGCCTCCTTCTGTGATATTTCCACCCATTTCCTCTGTTTATTGCCTGTGGCTTAAGCAAGGTTCATTCAAATGAATTTAAAGCAGGGATAAATATTGTCAATTCAAATCATGGCGTTTCAGTCTGTCCCCAGGGTTGTCCCCAGGGCAGGCATCCCTTGCTGAAACAGGTCATATTCCCTCCCTAGATGAGGCTGTTGAGTCATGAAGAAAAAGGTGAAGGGTGGCAAGAGAAAGACAGGGAAGGGAAAAAACTAGTAAGCAAGCAAACCAGGGCAGAGGAGGACACTTGAGCTCTTGCGTTTCTTTTCTCATTGTAGTTTATTCCAAACCCTGCCACAGCCTTCCTGGAAGAGGGGGTGGGGGTGGGGAAGGGTACTGGCTGATTTGCATCTTATGTTACTGCTGACAGTAGGAGGTCTTAATTGGGGCACCAAAGAGCAGGTGTACGCAAACGTTAATCTTCCCTTTCGGCTGTCACTCATGCAATGAATATGATCTCTCCCTCTCATTAGCAGCCCCCTGTCACATGCCGGAGAGCTTTGGAAGAGTCCCTCTGAAACTTGTGGGGATTGATTTTGCAGCCTGCACTGGGTTATTACTGCTGTACTCTGGACAGCCACTCCCCAGGAGCACAGCCATGCAGTGGGTGTACGGACAAGCACTGCTTAATAGTCTCAAATCGTATCTGCCTTGGAAAAATGAACATTAATTCCTGTATTGGCTTTACAGATAGGGACTGACTCATTTTGAAAATAACACGCCGTGCCTTGAGTGTTACAGAGATGACCTTAGGAGGAAAGTTAATTTAGAAAAGATACTCAATTTGGTATTATCTCCAAATGTTGATTCCTGGAATCGTTACTCATTACTTAGTCAGGCAAAACTTCCCTGGATTTCAGGGGCTGTGGCTAGTGCCAAGAGGAAATTGGCCTGGGAGAGGATGAAATCGTAACTCCAGAATTTGAACCTCTACCTCTTGCAGTCCACCTACCATAGCAATGAAGGGCTAACCATTTGCTCCAACAGTGTGGGTTATTAGGAAACAACCACCAACAGCCAGAAGAAACCAAACTTTATTTGTTTTGCCTTCATGCACTAGAGAGTAAAGACTACAAACTCTGTATCTTGGCAGACACCTGCAGATAGGACCACGATCTCCGTCTGCCGGCTGAGCGTTCTGTGCAGAGAGAAGAAAAAAGGAAGGATCTCACAAAGAGTTGTTCTGAACTTTATACATTCTTCTATTGCTGCTCTGGAACAAGTTCTGCTTTGGTTCATTCGGAGGTGAAATAAACAAATAATTATCTGCAGGGGAAAAAATTCACATTTTCAGAGAGCAATAGTTTGTTGGCTGTGAGTGTGATTCAGGGGGAGCGCATCAGCTGCAGCCCGTGCTCTGAGTCACAGCTGAGTCCCACGGGAATCACAGCTGCTTCAGGGCCCCGGTGGCGGTGGATTTTCTTTAGGACGATGATGATTCGCCTCTTCTTTTATCGTTCTCGTTGGTTGTTGGGAGGTGGCTTTCTTTATCATCAGATTCCTTCCAACAGCAGTAATACTGTGATTCAATATAATGGAAACTGAGAAACAAATGGGACTGACACATTAATAATGTAATGCTAACTCATAATCTGGTTTTGCTTTACCGAGATTGGGTCATGGACTGAGATTTTTTTTCTGAGATAATGAAAGAAAAGGCTCAGTGGCAGTAACCAATTACTTGGCTTTTCTGGGGAGCAGATATCTCTGGCAAAGAGCAGGGAGAAGCACTAGCATTCCCTTCCAGAGTGCACATTTGCCCCTGATTTTCAAACATTATTTCTCTTAAGAAGAAGTGACACCATGTCCCAGCTACCCACAATAGATGACACAATGTGCTGTTGTTTCATCCTGGGGGTCTCTTTTCCATTCTTACCCTGCCCTTGTAGCCAGGGCTGGGGTTGTCAGTCAGAATCAGGACCACTCTCACCTACTGACACTTAACTAGAGCAGATTCCCCAACAGCCACATCCGAAATTTAATTATGCTCCTGATTCACAAGTATGTTATTTGGATCAAACTTTCTGGGACTGATCATGTGTAAAGCTGAGGCTAATTACATCCCATAATGGTCCAATCTGCAATATGTGATGAAGTTAAGAGAAAGAAAGTGAGCTCTTTAGGTGTGCAACTGTCTTCTCCAGGGGTCTGGAGCAAATGTCCTCTGTGCCTGCCTGCACCTTTCATACCATACCAAATTGACAGGCATCTTCATACTTGTATGTTGGGTTCATGTATGGTCTTTACTGCCATAAACTGACCAACACTGGTGAAGAAAGGATGCTGGAAACTTTTGGCTTCTTTCACCTGCAATTTCAGTCTGATTGCTACTGACCTTACAGAGCACTGCAAAAGCACTGTGAGATATGGAGGTGGGAACTGCAAACTGGCAGTGCCATCTGCTCCTTAACACATGAAATAAATATTTCCGGTGAAAATTTTTTCAAAGAAAGGCTTTTTAAAACTATTTCATTTTGTCTTTCTTTAGTGAAAAATTGAAACTCCCAAATCAACTTCACATCAGTGCAATTTTTTTCCATTTTATTTATTTATTTTAGTTAGAGGGAAACATGGACCTTTACAAAAAGAACCAATATTTGGTTGAAGATAGGGGGAATAAAATTCTGAAAACAACTGTGTTCTAGTTGTAATATCTCCATTAGACAATGGAGGACATTTTATGTTAAATTCACAACCTTCTCAAATTCCTGTATTTAACAAGTGATTTCTAATCAAGTAATCATCAAAATTATAAGGATCCATCAGAATCGTTACTACCCAAGTGCAGGAACTATAACCTCATGGTTGATGGAGAGCACGTTTTTGCAGATTTCTTATCCCTGGAGAAGTGGGGTGAGTCAGGGCCAGATTCAGTGAGATACCTCCTGTACATACAGCAAGTGTGTGCTTAACCATGTCCCTGGGATGGGCGTCTCCAACCTCTGTTACTGCAGACTGTGAATGTGTTGTCTTGAAATGTACAAGCTGCAATTAAGAGCTATTGGATAATAACTATGCCATGAAAATGTCCTAAACTATTAAAGAGCTGAAGATGATAGTGTGCTTTTAATGTTTCACATAAACCATTTGGGATTTGAAGAACTTTCAGCACTCATGAGGAAGTCAGAATTATGCTTGCTGGGTTAAAGGGAAGGAAGAGAAAAACCCCTGAATTAAATTTTTGAGTTTGACACTCTCCACTTTTCTACATGTTGCTCAATTCTAAACAGGGAAAATAAAATCAGCTTTGTTCGTGAGCATATGCTTTTGACATTTTTTCTTCTTGGAGCCTGTGAATTATTAATAAACTAATTTCTCTTTATAGTTCAATCTTTGGAGACTTAAAGTGCTCACTCAGATGCACTGAACAAGAGGAATGCTTCAGCTCCAATCAGCTCCTGTCTTCTTTGGAAATGCTGGCCCTGAGGTATCTTTGAGTCTTTTGAAATCAATCTTTTATTCAACTGGGAATTTCTGATGGCTTAGAGGTCTAGTCTGTTAATTCTGTCTAATGCCCTGTTTAAGTTTGGGGCATTTCAATCAGCTGATGTTTTTGCTTTTACTTTGCTGAGGGACCAAGTGCATCCCTCTCCCTCTTCACCACACCCCTGTTTCTTTCTCACCAAATGGAAAACAAATTGTTTATTGGCCTCCACAAACAAGGGGAAAAATGGAAACAAAGTGGAAAAAAATCCAGTGTGGCACCTGGGGAAGATCTCACTGGGTTTTTCAAAGCCATCTTAATGCATCTTGATCTGAAGGTTACAGACCAGTGATTATTAAGTGTAGGGCACACACAAAAAAAATCTATTTGCCAGTAATTCCAATCTGTAACACCATCTTTGGGACTCCCAACAGTTTAGTTCATTAAAAACTGGAGGAAAAAACATGACATTGAGTGGATAGGAGGTGAAACTGAGAAATCAGTGCCATTAGAAGACATGCACTTGGTCTGCAGGACCCCTAGTGATCACTGGCTGAGATTCACTTGAAGGTGGTGATGGGAAGGTAGCACATCACATCTTCCCCCTATTCTTTCAATGAGTGCAGGTGTTGATGGCATCCCTGTGCTCTGCCTGGAAGCTTTTTGCCACCACCCCCCTCAGCTTGGAGTTTCTATACTTAACCATAAAATAAGCATGGAGCATCTCGCAAACAGTGCTAACAAGAGCCAGAAAGTAAAAGAGTGGGTGTCTTCACTACTAAACTGTGATTTCCTCTTCAGCAGAACCTGTGCTGAGTGCTGAACAAATTCATGTCACTGGTGACCCTGTGCACTCATGAAACGAAAGATCCCAATGATAAAGCAACGTTGTTTGGTCCTTCCATTCTCATGCTTCTAAAGAAAAAAAAAGGACTGAAAAAGGGCAACATGAAATTTAAAAATAGGCTGAGGGCCTATGTTACAAATTGCTGAGCTCCATGCGGTCAAATAAAAACAACAAGAAAAATAACAGTGCTAAATTAAGCTGTACAACAGAATTTCATTTACCAGAAATACTTAACTGGAGAAAAACACATTAAGGCACAGGCCTCATTAACAAAAATGCCCTATGCAGAAGGAGCTTACCAGTTAACATTTGGGAAAATCTGATTCCTGAAAGGAACTACAAAAAATGGTTAAACAAAAATAGCTGTTCTTCTCTCACATGTTTGATATATTTTTTTTCCTTAGCCCTCATTACTGAGGACAATGGCATAAAAACTGCGGGCCAGACTCTTGTTTTCCTTTATGCTGGGGTAAATCTGGAGTAACTGTGTTGGGCAATGCGTAGTTTGGTGCAGCGATGGTGATAGCGCAGACAGACACAGAACTGCTTTCTGCATGTGATGTGTTTCTCCCTGTGAGCTTGAGAAAAAATGTACAAACCCGAGAAAAGGAAATATTTTGCTTTGCTCATGCATAGGGTGATTCCCAGTGAGTGACAAAAGTGATTTGGTTCCAACCTCCCATTCAAGTCAATGGGATTTCTGCACCTCAGTCCATGAAGGTCTTTAGGAAATTCCAGCCATGAAGGTTAATTACAAGCCTTTAATTAATCGGATGTTCACTGTAGGCTGTAGTGGTCTGGCTGTCTGAGCACCAGCCCGGGAGCTCCTTAATTAACACTACTGGCTGCTGGCAGCAGGGAGCAGAGGGACTGCCAGAGCTGCGTGGGACGGGCACTGGAGCCATGGAGGTGAACAGAGGATACTGAATAGGAGAACAGGTTGCAAAACAGGAGTAAAAAGATGATGTTTTTATTAGACCTTATGTACTGAAAAAATGAGAATAAATTGTTAACTGGAATTAAAAACCCAAACTGGCTAATTTACTAACAGCACTTTGTATAAGAGGCTTTTTTTGTGTGTTTGTTTTAAAATTGCCTAAAAATGGCAGTAGCAACAGCTGACACCTCTGAACTAAGAGTCATTGCTGAGTGACACGAAAGTATGGTACACCTTGGCTCTCACTAGCACGTTCACATGTGGCTGGTGCTCCAGAGGAACCTGCAGCGGGGATCTGGGATTTCTCTCCAATAATATCATTAGCAATGTTTCAATACTCTTTAACTTAATAAATACAAAACAGCAGCACTACAGAGAGCTGATGGTGAGGGGGTAAAAAAAGCTGTTTTCCTTTTCTCCCAAATTACAAGAACTCTATTTCCTTTTTCACTTTTTTTCTTTCAAACATATGCTGCATTTCTTAGCAAGAGGGGAAAATACGATATGGGAGAAAATAACTTTCAGTTGATGCACTGAAATATTTTTAACTATCAAAGTGATGAAAGCTGCATCCATGAGAAAATCAGCGGGGACTTTTAAAACAATATGAGGCCAACAATAAAAAAAATAAAAAAGAAAAGAAATAAATATCTCCATTCCTGGAGGATGCCTGTTTCTTTAAGCAGCTGTTTCTTGTCTCTGAGGTAACAAAGTTGTCATGTGATGCATCTGTTACCATAGCAATAATCTGTAATTGTGCAGAAAATCCACCAAAGTAGCGTGCAACTCCTCAGTGAATTGGACGGGAGTGAAAAATCACCCCCGTGCAAACCTTGGATTGATGATGTTGTGAAACTGTATTGGCCAAGTCAGACCAGTTCCACCTCCAGTGAATTTTCTGCATTTATTCGCTCTGGTTCTGGTGCCTAGCATTTGCTCAGTCTTTAAATATGCAGCTCACTTGTATACTTAGGGCTAGTAAATGGTGTGCATCTTCCTGCATGCTTCCATCCTCCTCTGCTTCACTCAGGGCATTTTCTTTAAGGTTAGAGTCTAGGCACTCCGCACATTGTGGCCAAAGGTGCAAGACCTGTAACTATTCAGGCATTCTTTTCAAGCAAAGGTGATAAAATGTCATTAAGAGTTGTAAAAAATTGCAATGGGAAAGGGTTTTCTATTTTTACTCCATCTTCTCATCCCAAAAGGGCACCTGCATTGTGTCTTTCTCTTCATCTCAGGAACAGCTCCCACACACATGCGTGTGCAATATTTTTATTTATATATAAAATATACATTTAAATAAGTCTTCTGCTCGGTGTCCTTTAAAACTAACTGGAAATAGGAACACAGAAGACGAGAAGATGAAATCTGAAAAACTTTCTTCCTCCTGTTAGTCATAAAATAAACTGTTGGAATTTACAAAGAAAATCCTTGAACATTTCGAGTCATCTGCTCATGATATCATTGGGCTAAAAGTGCTTGCTACTATCCAAATCAAAATGCCAGAGAAATCTCATGAGAATATGCCTTGTGGGCAAATCCCAAAAGGAGAACATCTGGATTTAAGATGCCATTGCCCTGTACTTAACCCTGAGCCACTGAGAAAAATGACTATTCTCCTGCTCTCACTCTCTATGTTATTAGTAAATATTTATACTACACAAGCACCCAAAGGCCTCAATTGAGAGTAGATTTCCATCTTGAGGCCTGTGCAGAACTAACAGAAAAGGAAACTCCCTCTGCTCTGAAGAATTCACTCATTATTTATTTTTCCTTTCAGCCCATGTGTGACAAGCTGCTCCATGCACAGTGGCTGATGATTTCAGTTTATTGGACACTGGATAAGACCCTCAGTTCTTCCACAGTCCAAAAAAAAAAAAAAAAAAAGAAAAGAAAAAAAAAGAGCAAAACAAAAAGGATGTTTGGTTCATTGGTACCGGTCCAATTGAGATAGCATAACTTTACTGTAAAGAGCATTTAAGTTGTGCCCACATCAGCAGTGTGCCACCCTTAGCATTGCCTTTCCATCCTCTAACATAACCCATTGAGCCTGTGTCAACAGCATACAACCGCTTTTTCTTCCCACCTCACTCAGAAAGCATTAATTGGATGCGGATGATTTAATGCTGTATTGCACTGAAACTCAAATCTAAACCAAGCCTTCTCACAGCCTGTAATTTGCAGTGATGAGATTAGGATGTCCCCCACCCCTGCAAATCCTTGTTGGTGTTTTCAGGGTCAGTGTGAGAGCTCAGCTGTAGAAGTATGGCTGGTAGGACCTTACTGCATTTGCTTGCTGGCTGATACCTGGCCAGCTGAACCCAACCCTGCTCAGACCTGAGATCTGCACTTCAGAAACCCATTTTGAAAGAGGGATGTTGGCATACTCTGCAGGAGCTGCACCCTAAGCTTCCTGCAGCCCCTTTATGGGGAAAAGCACAAAGTCAGCATAAAACAGAAGCTCTAGAACCACCGCAACATGGCTTGCTTCATATGGTCTGCCTCCAGATCCCTTCACTTTGTGATTTCTGATTAGACAAAGAGAAAACAAGCTAGCCACAGCTATGCAATGGAGGGCACATCCACACAGGTGGGACCTGGGCTGGGCTTCCTCATTTTGGTTGATAAGGACCCAATCAGACTGGCAGCTGAGCAACCTGACCCTTATAAAGGCTTGGGGGAGGAGCAGAAGGGGAGTTGGTAGTTGGGATGTGCTACTGAGGATACTTTCCTGGTTGTGGAGCTTTGTTTCTGCTTAGGTATAGGAGTGTAGAGAGTGCTTGGAAGTTTGCTGTCTTTGCTGTTATTAAATTCCTTTTCCCACAGTGGGACTGCAGAAGAGGTGAGTGGCTGGTGCATTTCCATGCTGGATTTGGGAGGTTTCGAAGGGAAGGGGTTGGCTTGGAGCAACTTAGGGCTGGGACTTTCTGGGCTTCTGAGCTTGGCTGTAATGGTTAGCCCGATCATGAAAGTTGGTTGACCTTCTCCCATCTCTTTGTAATAACTTTCCTGATGGATATGCTGAGACTTTTCACCTCTGGAAAAAGCCCCTTGAGGTGACTCATGGCAGGCCCCTGCCCTGGGAGACAGAGCTGGTGCAGCTGCTGTGGGAAGCTAGGAAGCAGGAGCTGAATGGGAGCTGCTCTTAAATAAGTGCTTAGGAATGCTCTGACCTCTTGCCTCACTGGAGCACTATTTTTTTTTTTTCTTAGAACACATTAAAGAGCTGTTTGTACATAGCCTTAATCTGTGTGCACACATACACAATTTCAGCCTGGAAGGGGGGGGAGGAAAAAGGATCACGGTTCTGCCAACTGTAGGCGTCCTGGGCTCTAGACAGCTGTGACAAACTGCAGCCTTTTTACTACCTTAGAGAACATAATGGGCCACTTTTGTAATTTTAGCTGTAAATGCATTTCTACTGTATCACAGGACAGTGCTTCAGTATGAGAAAAGAGAGAAATACAAGAACTAATGTGGTGACAGGCCATGGAACAGAGCTTATAACACACCCACAGAGTGTTTCCCATGAAAGCAATATTCTCCTGGTTCTGTCTGAGATGCTCTTGCTTGCCTGCTTTAAGGAGTAATTTCTCAGAGCTGTATTTTAGATGTTCAGATCTTGTAAACTCTTCAGTTTAATAAGTTGCGACGTTTGTGCTTTCTGAGTTTGAGTCACTGGGTTAAAATTGCACCCGCCACCACAGTCTTCAGTGCTACTGTTGGCTTCTTATCTTCTCTCTTCTAGGCTCTACCTAATAACCTGTGGTCTGGTTCCCAGCTATATGCTGGATAGATGACTGAAGAAGCACATATGCCTCTCCTTCCACAGTTAGGACAAAGCTTATAAGTAAGGTGAGAGTGATCTGTGTGTAGAAGTGAATGTGGGTGAAGGCCTTGTGGCATGGGTTCGTGGCCTGAAAATAAAAGGCTGTGGTGGTGTCCTGAATATGGACCTGTGTATGGGGAGCTGCGAGTCATGGGCTGAGCCACTGATTGAGCACCTGGAGGAATGACCCGGTCAGCTCTGGGAGCACAGGTGAAGGTAACTGAAGGTGATTAGACCTCATTTAAGTGCTGACTGCCACTGAGGAAGGATCTCTTGCCGGAGTTCCCTCCTTTTTGGAGTCATTCTGTGAGCCTAGGTCTTTGGAGACTGGTGAGTATCCTTTTTGTAACACCTTCTCACTGTGCTGGTCCTGCTGCTCTTACAGCATGAAAGAGGGATGGGCATTAGGAAGTTACTGCTGACGTCCCACTACTGTTATGTTATGGCAACACAAAGTTCTAGGCTTTGTTGAAGCATCTCTTGCCTGCAGACTGGAGTGATGGCTGGATGTAGCCAGGAAACTATTTTCCTGGATGAAGTCCCCAGGGTTGTTGTTATAACAGATGTAGGAATTCCTAAGCAGATATCTCCCACTGAATCCATGCCCTGCCCAGGACTTCAGGTGTTGCTGGTCCATAACTGTAATGTGCTAATTGTAGATACTGCACTGCAGGTGGTGTACCCTGTTGTGTGGTGCATGCTCGTTAGGATGTGAAGGGCTCAGCTGGGGATGTGATAGCTCCAAATCTAAGTCTGTGAACTGGAGGTGTGGGAGAAAACTGACTGCAATGAGAAGCTGTGTTGTGTTGGGCTTTGTGTTGTCACTCCCTGGTCAGCAAGAACTTGCAGTAAGTCTGGCTGTGAGGTGGGCAAAGGCTTGGGAGGGCCTCTTTTATCACCAGCAGAGTATGAGACTCTGCTGGCAGTGAAGTGATTTAGTAACTGATGCAGCTAGAAGGATGAAGGTGTTACGGGGAGCCTGAGAGCCTCAAACTGGGCTTTGGGGTGCCTTGTTGTTGTTATGTGAGACCTGTACAGGTACACTAAATGGAGCTGGAGATGTGGAATATAAGCAGGAGGAGGACTAAAGTTGCTTAATTTTCCTAACAGAAATCTCAAGGTAAAACAGCTGTAAACTGAAACACTTCACTCTAAGTCAGAGCAACTGGTCCAGTTTTTGTTTGGGAAAAAACCTTCAACCCATCAAAACAGCTCAAATTCCTTGAGAGCCAGCTATGTGAGCCTGTCTTTCCATAGGGTTTACTGGCACATGGCATCCGTTGCCTTCTCTGCCCTGCTGAGATACCTGCTCTTCAGATACATATTTCTGGCACAATTCTTCCTGAAGGTGTTTGAATCTGTGTGCAAGCTGAATGGTGGTGGCTAAAGTATTCCGTGTGGTCCTTTGTTAGGGGGATGTGAGGCTGAGTGTCCCTGGAGTTCATTTTGTCCCTTTTGCTGCTCTCCTCCAAGGGCTGAGCACCTGCAATAATATGTACCTGTGTGGGGAGGATGGAACTGCAAGGGATGGGGAATAGGGAATATATTTATTCTCTCAGCTGATAGTTTTTGGATACTTGTAGATATCTTGAACTTCCCCTCTACTGCTCTTTCTTCTTAAGCCTTGAGGTTTAAGCATAATGTTTTTATATTGCTTCAGAAATCAATCTATTTGGTAACTTGACAGAGAATAAGTAATGCAGCTACATACTTCTGAGTCCTTATGTGTGTACGATCTGTTTGTATGATATGCTCCAGTCTTCCTAACATCTGGTTCTAGCCAGTTGCTATCAGCCCCTTAGTTTTATAAGCACTAAATTCGCTCAGTTTTTAATGCAGGGAAAGAAAAAAATACAGCCCAAAGAGCATAACATTTACAAGCTTTTCTTTGTGGGAGTGGGGACAGGAGGCCAAGTTCTGCTCTCAGACAGAGTCCAGCCTTTGCATTTTTGGGTGGGCCTCTGAAACCATTTTTTTTTTTCCTTGAGATGCCTCCTTTTCAGCCAAACCAAACTGATTCCTGTCAACTATTATCACTCTGGTATGAATGGGTTTGGCACAGAGACTTGAGGGAGGGTCAGCAAGATGGCTTTTTGGGATGCTTGTCAAATAATAACTGAAGTGTTACGCGTGAAGTGTGCATGTGTGCCTTGACTTCTAGGATGGGGCGGAGTGGGATTCTGTGGTTTCTTGTTTCTCGTAACCTTGCCTGCCTCTTTTTGTACCTGATGTGCATTGGATGCTGTGCTCAGTGGAGGTGACGCTATTTCCACCCATTGGGTTGTGGTTGGGTAGACTGCAGCCATCCCTGGGCTCCCTATGTGGCTTTTCTGGTGTTGCTTTGAACATAGGAAAAAAAGAAAACCCAGTTGTTCTCAGGAGCAGAGGAGACAACTAGTGGATTTTTGTAAAGCAGATATGATAGTGAATGATCCAAAAACCAAAAGCCAACCTGCTAAGCTCATTGAAATCTCTCTGTAAAAAAAAAAAACAAAAAACTAAGCATCAACGAACCTGCTGCTGCTAAACTGGTTGCTGATGGAGATAAAATGCAAAGCTATCTCTAACAAGATACATGAGAGCAGCCAAACCCACCTTATCTACACACAGCTTACAAGAAGGTTGAGCTGCTGCTGGCTTGCTATTGAAGCAAAATTACTTTTTTACTTGTATTATTGTTTGCGCTTTCCACCTAATTTGGTGTTCACCTTCTGAGTCAAAGACTGAGTGAGTCTTAAAGGGGTGAGAATTGTCCTTAAAGAGTTTGAATAATTGTCTTGAAGTTGAATTAGATCTTTAAAACTTTAGCAATGCTAATTCTAATACAAATATCAACTACTGGTGGTTTTATTTGCTTGGCAACTGGAAGGGGAGAGAGGGAGATCTCAAAGCAGAAATTGCTCTTTCTTAAAGTCACTGAAAGGCTGCAGTTCACATATGGATGAAATTTGGCTCTGGAGTAACATAATGCACTTCTAAGTGAAAGAAACCTGGTCTACTAATTCTTTTCTGCTTGTTTTGTTTTAAAAGACAAACTACCTTTATTTCATGTGTGCACATAAACCACGGGTAGCTGAAGCAGGTAACTGTATAAGCCTTGGAGAAGAATTGCTGGGTACTTTTGGCAAGGCCTCGCTTCCTGGGAAGTATCAGAGTGAACACACGTGTCCCCTCGTAGTGTTCCTGCCTGTCTGCTCCCAGGCTGGGACTGCTAATGGTATGGCACTAATTCAGATGTTGCAGAATTGAATATAGGTTTCCACAGTTATTTTTCTGTTGTTAGCAAACATTCAAAGTAAGGCTACGCTGTGGTCATATAGACAGGAAAATGACATCATGCTAAAAACCACTAATGCAAAAACTTTGGAATCTGAAAGGCGAACTGTATTCTAATTAGTGAGGAAAAAATGATATTTTCAAATGCAGAAATTTCTTGGATTCTTATTTTCTGATCCACCCCTGGCTTCCCTTTCAGCCAAAGCTGTGACAAGTGCATTGGAGCTGATAGTAAACATATAACTGAGGTCATTCCTAGGATTTTAAAATAAATAAATATGGCTTAAATTTCCTACCTCCAGGAATCCAGCACTTGGGAATGTGCAGCATAAACTGCTCTATAGAGCCACCCTAAAGTGCTTTTTTTTTTTTCTGTATAGCATAGCTACTAATTCCCATTATCTGAAAACATGAAACAGCTTTGTTCTATACTCCTCCTCCCTCTGGGGTTGGTGGGTGTAATGACAGACTTTGGGATGGTGACACTTCATAGGGATTATTCACTGTATGGGGAAAAAAAAAAAGGATTGGAGGAGGTTGGCAGATGTGACCAGCTGATCTGGCTGTGGATTACTAGAGCTGGCTGGAGAAATCTGAAGAAGCCATATTGCACTGGCTTGTCAGGTTCTGTGTGTTTTGATGCTGCTGCACTTTCTGGAAGCCAGTCAGCTTTGTTTTGGGAAGAAAAACAGGCTGGAGAAATTCTAGCAATGTTAAAACTGACTTATGGGGACACCAAAGAAATAACTGTTTCTGAAATGACTTCTCTCTTAAATTTCTAAGTGTTTTGTTTCAAATATTCTAAATGGGAAATAACTGTGACTGAAGTGAAGTATTTTTCATTAATCCCGAAAAGCTATTTTTCCCCTGGAAGCTTCTTTAGCAGAGAACTGAATTCTGCCAGAAGTGGTGTGTGTTGGTGTTTATAAGGAAGCAACGTGTTGAACTCCAAACTAAAAGTTCTTTGGGAAATGCACTTTCTGTTCTTGAGCCAGATCAACTCATTTCCCACTTGAGACAAAGTTATTATGCATATACATCAAAGCCTCCATCTTTGCACCTTCCCCAAATGCTGTACCCATAACTCGCAAAGATGCACAGCAGAAGCTGGTGCCTACAGAGACTCTTGAACTGATGCTACGTGTCATCTCCACTCAAGAAATTCTGTTTGAGTGCCCCATTGTTTTTGCACCATCGGTTACACTGGAAGTTAGGCAAATGGGCTCTCCATCTCTGTCCTGTGCCCCTGCTCACTTTACTACTATCCCCATCTGGGAAAAAATATATGAGGATAGTTGCAAGGAATCACCTACTCTCATGCACCTGCCAGCGGAGTGGATTAACTGTCTGGTTATTTTAGGAGTAGAATAAATCCTGACATATTTTGAAAATGCATCCTCACTTCCTCCTGAATTTCTGTTCTGCTTGGTTTCATCTCAGTCATAGCTGGTTTTCTAAAAGTGCCACTATTCATATTGAATTCGCACCTTGCGAGCACCTGCAGGGTTATTGCTTGGCACGGGCTGTTCCTTATTGATTTGATTTTTCTTTTTCTTTTGTGTTTAGTTTCATAACATTTCATGGTGTAGACAGCAACTTTACGGATCAGTAAAGATCAGTAGTCCCAGGCTACTAATTGGTTTCACATCTCTTTGAGTGTGGATTTAGCGGAGTCTTTGCTGTTTCTTATTTCTTTTTCCCACAGAAATGAAAGCAAGAAGCAGCTCGATAATGTGATAGTGCCATTCATTACTCCTACAACTGAAAGGATTCTGCCTCCTTGCAGACCACTGAAGGTCGTTCTGTCACTGAAAGCTGTGTGAGGGCAGATTGCACGAGGTCATTTTGCCTGGCTGTTCCATGTGGCAGAGAAAGGCTCTTCCAGTGAAAGTGGGAGCCAGACTGTGCCTATGTGGGATACTAAATGTGTTGATGGTTTTGAAGGCCAGTGCAGGAACTTCAGCTGTGCTGCTCTGGGAAAACAGATTCTTAGAGGAACAGGCTGTGTGTGGAGCATGTAGGTTCTGTAGTGCAGTGGGCATGCATAACTTAAAGCAGTCCTCCTTCCCACTGCTGTTCTTTTCCAGTTCCTGTGCAGCAGTCACTGCATGTAACAGTGCTCCCCTTGTCAAATGATCTTCTCCCCTGTGGGGAGACATGATAGTAAAGGAGTACCCTGGCCATTCTTATATATTTATTTTTTTAATAAGTTGTTGGTGAACTTATGTATCCTGCATTACAGCACTTCATTCTGACTGCTAGAGGGTGAGACGTTAAGGGACCTGATCCAATGCCAGTTGAAGTTTATGGGAATCTTTCAGAGGATGTTAATCTACTTCAAATCAAAACGGTTGGCGTAGTTTTTTCTGTGGTTTCACAGCATGTGGGGTAAATTATTGAAGGCTCTTGGCTGTAATGTGGAGAAAGACTTGAACAGCACTGCCTGGATTCAGGGCAAGCTCGTTCCTGTTATAAACAGCATTTCAGCACTGAGTTGAGTTCGGTCTTGTTACCTCCAGGTGAACAAGACATCACGCACCAGTACTCTGTGCTCCATCATTCTTTACTTAATTCTAACCTTGTTTACAACAGACTTTTCAAAAAGGGAAATCAGACTTATACATTTATAAATTACAATTAAGCAATGAGATTACATATAACTTCATGGACATTGTACTGTGGTTTTGGAAACTGTGTCCTGATGATGTTATATCTCCAGCTTTGACTTGCATGGCAGAGAGGCTTTCCTGGAGACAATATTTAAGAAAATGGATTTTAGGATTTTATCGTGAGTTTACTTTTGCCATCTGACAATGACAGCGGTGCTTGGTTCTGGGGAACAAAAGTCAGATGAAAAAGGCATCCTTGTAATAGCATATGCTGTTCATCATAGTACTTAAGATACATGCGAACAACAATAAAACAACTCTGGGTAAAGGGCCAGTGAATGGGAACACTAGGCTTCATTCTTCTTCCTTCAGAATAAATTCCCTTCTGTCTGCAACCATCTCATTTGTACAAAAAGACCTTTGTTAGTCATTTCTCATTAGAGCTATTGATAAGGCTTGTCCAAAAACATGCCAGTGTGCTTTTGTAAGTTAGATATTTTACATCAAGTACCAACAGCTAGTAATCATACAGTGAGTCTCAAAAACTTTTTCATTCTTGCTTTTTATTGGTTACTAAAACTAATGTTTTAGTAACATTGCCACAATACTTACAGCAAGGGAATAGCATGAATACTTCAGCGTGGTGTTTAGTCAGAAAAGTAACTGAGAATGCTTTAACTGTTAGGAATGAAACTTAGATTTAATTAATGTGATTTCAAATACTGCTGCTTTTACAAGATGTGTGTCATACAGGGGCATTTGTTTCAATGAAAGTATTATTAAAGACCAGAACAACTTTTTTTTTCTTTCCATGTCCCTAAGATGTGGTGAGAGAAGGTATATGGAGTGAATAGTATTTTCTCACATTTATACAGCTTTAAGCATGTGAAGATGTTAATGGTTCATTTATATATTTATATGAGGACTGCTCTGAAAGTAATGTCTCCTCCTTTATTATGTTGGAAACAGATGTTGGTGGCATGGCAGTAGAGGGTGAACCTTCCCACCAATATTTCATTACATTTTGTTGCTATGTGACAGATGATGGCAGAGGGGCAGTCTGACAGAATGGTGTGTGACATGGAAGTGCACAAGAAGCAAGGGTGTACCATTGAATTCCTCTGCAGAATAAATGACACCCACTGACATTCATTGATACTTGCTGAACATCTCTAGAGATCAAACAGTGGAAGTTAGAACAGTGAGGCAGTGAGCAATGTGTTTCAGCAGTGACAACAGTGCAGATGTTTATGAGCATGGCATGCAGGCTCTTGTTCACTGCTGGCAAAAATGCCTATCTAATTGCGGTGACCATATTGAAGAGTAGTATTTCATAGCTGAGAATTTGCTCAGTCATAGAAACAATAGAAATATGGAAACACTAGGTTGGAAAGGACCTACAAGGTCATCAAGCCAAATAATGTTATTACAGGATCACAGAATATCAGGGATTGTTAGGGACCTCAAAAGATCATCCAGTCCAATCCCCCTGTCAGAGCAGGAACACCTATATTAGGTCACACAGGAACACATACAGGCAGGCTCTGAATGTCTCCCGAGAAGGAGACCCCACAGCATCTCTGGGCAGCCATGTTCCAGTGTTCTGTTACCCTCACTGTATTTACATCTGTTGCCATTTCCATGGAAATAAATAGGAGGCGTTACTTTCAGAGCAAGCTATGTATATGTAAAGTAACTTTCCTTCTCTCTGTCTGGTCTTTCTTGCAAGCCTTTGCACATGTTGCAGTTTCTGTACTTTCCTGTATTGTCCATTGCCAGTCTAAAATGAGCTGTGATACGGAAAAGTGATTGTTGGGAACAGTTAACTGTTTCTCATAATGTGAAACAGTACCAAATAAAATGGTTGTGCAACAGGCTGTAAAGAAATGAAACATGCTTTTTCACACAATGCATAATTAAATTGCTTAACTCATTGCCACAGGATGTTTCAGATATCGAAAGTATGAATTACAAAAAGCAACAAAGTGAATTGGAATCGAAGGTCTCTAAAGGGCTATTAAATGAGATGACGTAGATGTAGGCTACAGTTCAGGAAGTCCTTAAACCACAAATTACTTGAAATGGAGAAGATATGGAGAATTTCAAACTTGCCTCAGTTCTGATTTTTCTCCTAAATGCCCATTACTGGCCATTGCCAAAGACAGAATTGTGACAAATGGACCTTTGGTGTTACCAGGTTCAGTCTTCTGCCCATGTTCTGAGGCACAGGGAGAAGAGACGAGGTCTTCATTTGAGTTAGACACAGATATCATTTTCAGGTATGGATAGTCTAAAAACCCTACTCTGTTTAGGCCCATCGAACACAAGCCTCCAGCTGCCATGCAAGAAAGGAACTTGGGCTCTGCCGGTTCCTTTTAGCTCAACTTTTTGGGGAGAGAAAACTAGAGGATGTAATGAACCAGGTTGGGAAATGGCTGCCTTCTTGGGATAAGTCTCCGGTAGGAGTGTGTGTGAAAGCAAATTGATAGAATAAACTTTTGCTGAGCTAATAACTGAAAGAGGAGGTGGCAGCATGGCTGAATTACTTGTTGCCTCTGCTCTGATGGCCATTTTGTACCGAAGTCCTTCAGGTCTCAGTTTAAGTCAGGTCAGGTCCCACTTCTTTAGCATCGCATTTGTTCCCTTGCCTAGAAAAGCTAACAACGGGCTGAGGAGAAAGATATGGAAGTAGTGTGACCATCCCCTTTAGAAATTTCAGTCAGAGAACCGAAGTGCATTGGAATTTTTTTTATTATATTTTAGAGCTCATGAGACATTTTCTTTGGCAGTAGTTGTGATGTAGAGTAATGAAGATGGTATTTGCTTTTATTTTAAAGCAAAACCGTGTCCCTCACTTGAGAGGTTGGGTGTATCATCCTCCCTCCAGTCTATTTTAACTTTTGACTTTAAGGAAAGTAACTGTGGGATGCAAAAGACTTTCTCTGGCGTAAGTAGATGTTAAGCTTCCCCCATTGGATGCAAAGCAAATCAGTTACATTTTCAGCTTCCAGCTGCCAAGGACACCTAGGAGCATTTTCCTACCACAGACATTTTGCAGGCAATGTGGAAAACATGCCACATGCCAAAGGCATTAAAAGAGGGAGCCAATCATGAATAATTCATTTGGAATTCACTATAATGGCATTAGTCATAATGAAACCTAAGCTGGTATTAACATGTGGGTAATAGGTAGAGTACTTCCTGAGGAATCATTCTGAATAAGGAGAGGGAGTATTAAGAAGAGCTTGAGAAAGGGATCCTATTTCTGCCTTCACGATGCACCATTCTAGGGATAGCGGTGTCTGATAGTCTCCAGGAAAAGATACAAGCTGTGTTGGCTATGATCAGTTATGATGTCTTCAGGATCAGAGCTTAAAACAAAATTGCTTGCAGAATGACTTTATGGCAGCTGCTCAGAACAGCAGTAGATGTGCCAGTAGAAGTGTTGGTTCAAATGAATAAGCAATCTGATCATATTTCTGTTCCCTTCTTGTTCTTCTTCCAACGAGCTTCCGTGCAAACGAGGTGATTCTGCATTTGTTTCACAGCTGCTGGGGAACGGGAGGATGTGTTGTTGAGTGAGGAGAGAAGAGGGTTGGTGGTTTGAGCTGGCCTCTGTCCTGGCAGGTCTGCAGGAGGGCAGAGCCTGGGGTCCCCAAAGTGAGCTGAGGCACTGCTCTGGCATGTAGTCATTCAACATAGGAGTGGCTCACCAGGAGAGGAGAAGCCTGTACTGTACTGCTTCAGTAGCGAAGTGATCTAGAATTAGTCAAGCCTCTAAGGATGCTCGTGTTCTACTGAAAGCTTGCGATGGTCGACTGTGGGTTTTTCTCTGGACTTTGAAGGAGCATTAAGTGTGTGCTTGGAGTTCAGTGCTCTTGAAACTGGGACTGTATAAGGACTAGTCGAAAGACAGAATAAAGGTAAATGGTTCATAGGCATAAATTTGTTAGTGGTGTCAATCCACAGAATAAGATAAGAACAAGTCAGAAACAGCCATAAGGCCTTAAACCATTCATGCTATATTATTTGCTTTACTCTAGCCATTACTGTTCTAAATCTCAGCTTTATCTGGTAACGTTAGACCAATGCAGGCACTTAGTTCACTATGACAGTTTTACAGTACATTTTCACCATCTCTTCAGTAATCCCTGCTGTAACCTCTTACAGAGTGACCACAGAGCACTTGCTGAAGGTGCTCTGAACTGAGAAAGCAGAATGCTCAGCTAAGGAAGATCTCACAATGTATGATGACAAAACCTTTACCTTATGAGGTGTAACTAATTAATGCAAACAGTAAAATCAACATAAAAGTTAACAATGGTTAGTTAAGTTGAGCCCTGTGAGGTATGCAATTGTTATATGACATATATTTCAGGTGTGCCAGTACAGCTTAATGGGCAGGGCCACAAGGATGCCACAGCAATGTGTTTGAATCTTCTTTGCTACATAAAGACATATATATTTGTGCACCAAGCAGGGCAGCTCTATTACTTCAGTGTAAAATCTTGTAGAAGTAAAAGGAGGAACAAAGAAAGTTATTATTCCTCTTTCCTTTATTTTCTGACACCAGAACTAAGGGTGTGAAAAAAACCAAAGTGCTTGACATTTACCATTCATAAATTCTGCAGGAACAGATACCCAGGCTCTGAAGCTGTAGGAGTGAGAGAATGCAAAGTTCGTCACCTGCTGACACTTGTCTTGAAAAGAGAGCATCATAGACAAATCCTGCTGGGTTAGGACTGAGTGTCCAAGACAAGCATCAGGTTCCAGATCTTTTAGAGCAAAAATAAGATAGGTCTTCTGTTGTGAGCCTGCAGAGATGCCAGGACCTGCACGTGTCTGGACACAAAAGGGGCAAAGCATTTTTCTCCTCCTTGAAGATTATGACTCAGTTGTGCTTGGAAAGAACCTTGTAGTCATCACAAGACCGTCCCTCAAACTCAACCCACCCTGTTCTGGTCATACCCAAGGACCATCAGCATGGAGGTTAAGCAGATTTTGTTGTTTTGCTGTTTTTATTTTTTTTATTATCATCCAAAAGTTGATCCTAGGTGATATCTGCTAGGAGGCTACTCTTGCTGCTAGCGGAGGAGGAGTTCTCCAAGATTCAGAGATCACAGATCCCTTCTCTGGATTTCTGAATTGCCCACAGATGAGTTTATCCTCATTTGTTAAGCAGCCTAGAGAGACAAGTCTCTTTGAGCCAGTGTTTTAGGTCTTTAATGATGTATCCTGATCGACATTCTGTTCTCATCAAGAAATAGGACTTGCTCAGAGTTAACGTTCTGGGTGGATTTCTCTGTGATGAAGAGACTGAGTGTGTGTGGAAGTGACACCTAGAGCTCATGCTTAAGAACTTCCTGCATCAGCAGTACCAATGCTCAGGGATGACCTCTGCCTCTTCAAGAACACTGAATTTTCTAAGGGAGCAGCAGAAAATAGATGTATCTTTTTATCCCAAACGTTGGCCTCTGAGACATGTCAGACAAACACAGGTGCATCAGGGAATTCTAGTTCAGCTTTCTATGAAGTACAGAGTAATTGCCTCTGTTTTTATCTTCCTCGTCTTGGCTGTTAACAATACAACCTAGCCTCCAGGGATTAGAACTTATCAGTGTCAGTAAATCCAGGTAATTCTGATAATGTAAAACTTCTATTTTTTTCTTTGCGTTGTCAGTTATGGTATGATCTTTTGCTGATGGTCACATTATACAGGCAAGATGTGCTTTGGAAGAAGTACAGGCCTGGGTGTGGTTTGTTATTGGAGTAAGGGCAAATGAGGATTTGGATTTCCTTTCTTTTAAATGCAAAATCTTTCCTTCCATTCCCACGGGAATCTGTTCGAACTTTCTCCCTGCTACGTTCACTTTGCTTAGCTCACATTGGATTACAACGTTGCGATCATTACTTATCCAAGTAATTCAGACCTACTACTGATTACAAAAATCTTATGTAGCTGTAAACATCTTCAATTCAAAGAACTTTAAACAAAATAATTAGTGGTTGAACTAACTGAGCTTCACAACAACTTTCTAAAAAGAGTTGGCTTTCTCAATTTTACAGATGTTAATTTGTGGCGTGCAGATGATATGATTTACTGACGGTGACACAGTGAATGTGCATTAGAGCCAGAAAATAGTTCCAAGACTCTGATGAGGACATGAGCAAGCTGTCTCAACACAGAAATATTTGCACCAAAAATAGAGCTCTGCCAAACATTATTTTGGTATGGGTGGGAAATTCTGTTTCATTGCATTTGTCGCTTATAGGGAAAACTAAGAAAAAGCAACCTATGCCATTGCTTTAAAGTCAAATTTTAATTTTGAGTTTTGTGGACGCTTATGTTAATGATTTCTATGTTTATTCCAGTGATTTTCACTGGTGGTTGTGTTAAGCTCATCCTAACTTTGAACATCACAATCTTATTTTCTTTTTTTCATTCCAGTAATTTCCAGAGATGAAATTTTTTTTTCTTGTTCTAAATTGCTGCATACTTTCCTCTGTGTGCTTTGAGAGCTCCAGTAGGTGTCTATTATGGGTGCCAAAAAGGTGTTTTTTTGCTGTGTCTCATTACATTGTATGGAATATGGTATCTGAGGAAACAATGTGATATTCATAGAAGACTAAGTAATGCTGAATCCCTTTGAATTTGTGAAACTGGCAAAAACAACTCGTACTCTGTAGCCTGTTTCCTTTACGTTGGTAGTACTTGGGCTGTCTCCTGTTCCCATCCTTTGGTGTGCTAAACTTATGGCTTCTGGTCTGTTTGGTACTGGAGATCTGAATTCTGTGGTAAGGAAATAATTATGGGTTGGCTGTTTGGATTTACTAAACATGTCAAAGATGGGCTTCCTTGCTGTCCTGGGGAGTAGTGTTAGGTGACCCAACTTGCCTCCATCCTCAGCTTTCAAGATACTGTCCCCATGTGCTGTTCAATACCAAGTCATAATTCTGAGTTTTCATTTAAATTCATACAAAATATCTCCTCTTTAGTATGGTCACTTTGTTAGTAAAGAATGTGGCACATCCTTCAGGCAATGTCTAGATTTTAGGAAGCAAAATTCAGGAGGCTCACTCAACTGAAATGGAGGAGTTTCTGTTTGTGGAGTGTTACTTTTTTATAACTTAACAAAAGCATCTTTTAAGAGATTAAATTTTGAGTTGTGTATGTTGCAGTTGATGACCTGTAGATTTTTTTTGTTCAATGGCATATGTTAAGGAGCTGCGCTTTGTAATGCAGAATGAAGTACAAAAATGTGTATGTCACTTTATTTATACATCTGCTTTGGAAATCCTCATTTTATTTATCCATATCCTAAGAAAAATGACAACTTCAGTGCTGCCGGCTAAGAACTGTTGGATTCCTGGAGTGAGAGTTGAAGGAAAGTATTAAATTATGTAGACACTTCGCTGAGTTCTAATAGAACTAATGGTGCAAATTCACTCAATTTGCATGAGCATGATTAATTTTTCAGTTAATGATCCTGTTTGTTATGCTTATAGATTCCTCATGTGCTTTGTGTACAGCACACAAGCAAACAAAATATACATATGGGAGTGCTGCAAAAGCATACATATACATGGAATATGTTAAAGGCCTGTTTCCATGACTGCCTTTGAATGGAATTCCTAGAAATTAACTTTAATGGTAATATCATGAGAAAAAGCAAGATATTTGTTGTGGCAGGCTCTAAGCTAATGTAGTCCGAGCTAACTTGTCAACTGCAAAGCAGAATAGTAACGTTACAAAGTTCAGAAGCCATCTTAGGAACCGATAACCATGTGGCAAAACTGTATTCATTTGGAATATTACCAGAAACAGAGAAAAGTGTGTAAGTGTAATCAAGTATTTCCTCTGCTGTGTATTGTATGTTTAATGGACCACACAAGATTTTACCAGAAAAGCCTATTTCACAAATGTTTTAAAGCCACAAATGCCTGGTGATGACATAGCCATAAAATACAGCTTTTTAAAATCCTCCATCAAGGGGATAGGTTCTCTGATGCATTATATCAGCAGCATTGATTTAAAGAACGAAGAATTGATTATAAAATTGGATCCCAAATTGAACTCTGAGTAAATCCAGATCTGTGCTCAAACCTGGGTTGAGCTGAGAGATTTGGGCTGCTTGGTTTGAGAAAAAAGAACCTCTGGTTCTTTGGTGAGGTCTGCTGCCACTGTTAAGAGGCGCTGTTTACACAAAATTAAATTAAAATTAATCCAGGCAGGGTTTATGAGAAATCAAATTTGACTTTGGTGGGTGCGGGATATAGGTATCCTGCCAACACTTAACCATCTTTTGTAACACAAGTAAGTGTTTGTAACACTTTGTTGTGTATTTAATTTAAATTTAGGGGAATACTTTTCTGCATCAGTAAAGAACAACAGATTGAAAGCTTTACATCTTTTCTAGCTGTGGGTACCTTCCCTGTGTTAAGTGTGATAGGCTGCAAAGAGGGAAGACTGAGGGGGTCAGAGATGAAAGGAAAAACTGTAACATATTGCCTCCCAGAGCCATGGGCTGTCTTGCAGGAAGTGAAATTCCAATAAAACCATTGGAGTTTCCTGGCTTCCACTCCTTAGACCATGACATATGCTTTAGTTGCACAGGTAGCTCGACTTTAGATCCAGTTCATGCACTTGTTCTGAAGAAGCTTTCTCAAATTTGTCAGTGTGATGCTCAGGTTCCTCCCGAGCTGTGAGCTCCTCCTGTAATCTGCCATCCCAGTGCAGTTTTAGATGCAGATTGCTTTGCCTGTGACAGCTGGCTGCAGCAAAACTGCTTGGTGTGACATTTTGCTGCATGAATCAAGTCTTTTAACGTTTGGCAGACGGTGTTTGGTCACAGCTATGTTTGTTGTTCAACTTTCCACTACATTTAAAACGCCTTCTTTCTTGTTGGGCTTAGCGTTTTCCCATCTGCTCTGTGTGTTTGCATGCAAAGAGAAAAGGCACAAGTCCATCATCCTTTACCTAAACTAGGTTATGAGTATAGCTACCATCTGACACGTTGTGTGGGAAGCCTGTGCTTTCTAATAGTGCACAAGTTGCCTTTCTTGGTCTTGAAGAGAAGCCCAGAGGCTGCAGGAATGAGATCTGCTGCAGTGTGGTATAACCAGTCCCTCCTACCTGGGAAGCAGGTAAACCCAGAGGACCTTCTGATCTGTGCACCTCCAGATGTGATGTTGCCTGTTCAGCATGCATAGGGCTTTGGTAGCAATACAAGGCTCTGCCAGTGGTGAAAGGCAGGAATTCATTCCTGACCCCATGAGTCACCCTCCTATGTCACGGAGCATGCAGTTTCATCACCCTTGCCATTATTTTACCTTTCAGCTGAGTACTTACAGGTACCATTAATCTATAAAATAGATGTAGGCAGACAGGAGGACGTCATGTAAAGTCTGCAGAGACACAAAACCAACAGATTAAAAAAAAAAAAGAAAAAAGAAGAAAAAGAGAAGCAGCTTGAAAACATGACCCTGGCTTTTTAGCGCTGTGTATTCCAGGGAAATGATTTATTGTTGGCATGTACCCATGTCACACTGGTACTCAGGACAAAGTAAAAGTCACAGTAGTCACTCAGGCCCTTGCTTCTGTTGTTGTATTTTCAGATATTTCAAGGAATGAGGTAATGACTTGAAGATCAAGGTCATTTTCAGCTGCATCAATTATTTCACTTTCCCCTGGCAAAAGCATCTGCATACCTCCGCACAATGTTAACTACCAGGAGAAGGTTTCAGTGGAAAACCTGACTCTTCTTTGCCATAGGGAGCGCCTGGTTCATACATTAAGTGGGTTTAATCGTTTAAACTTCTACTATGTAACTTGGAAACCGGTACACAGCAATGCTGCCTGTTACCAATTTAATTCATTTAAAACGAATTCAAGTGGGTTCTGATGTCCTTAGTCACTGCTACACAAAGGAGAGACCCCATATTTCAAATAACAAGGCTTCAGCACAGAGATGACGTTAGTGGTGGGTAATAAGCTGAGCTATCTATCAAGATATCAAGTATGAAACAGATGGTGAGAAAAAAAAAGGTCCAGATACATTTACAAGCCTCTTAACATGCTCGCCCATTTAACTCTCTGCAAGGTCACAACATGATGTCTTAGACATGCAATCTCCTCTTCAGCTAGAAATGAATGCAGGGCTTTAAAAAAATAAAAATAAACTGAAAAAAAAAAAACAAAAACAATACTGTTACAGAAGACTTTGTGGGGCTTAGCCAGTATCTCTGGGAAGGGGAAGTGGTCCATTGTCAAACCTTACAGATCTCTGCTCATTAGTGCTGACTCCTGAGTACGCGATTTGTATACCTGCATCTGTTGATTGCTCTAGTGGGGTCAGTATGATGGAAGTTGTTTGCTGTGATGATTTACCTATGAAAGATTCATTCCCTTCCTCCAGGGTGATTATTCTGGGGTGTGGGGATATATGTATATATTTTTTTGTACCTCTTGAATTTTTGCATTCATAAAGATTTGGGATTAATCAGTAAAATCTTCCCATACCCAAATCTGTAAAAGCACTGCAGTTCAGCCATGAATCTGAACGCTTGCCAGCTGGCCGTGGAGGCCATCCCTTTCTAATCTGTGGAGTTGCTCCATATTCTTGAATTCTCACTCAGTAGAAACTGACTATGCTCATACTTTCTTACAGCATAGATTAAAATGTTAAAGAATCTCTAGTAAAAGTTACACTTTTAGTTAAAGCCTTCATTCTAGTAGCTGGGGAATTGATGTCAGATGGAAAATGATTTCCCAGTGGTTTGGTTTTGTAGCAAAAGTCTTCAACTTTTATGTAGATAGTCTTTGAAGTTAGAAATTGTTGTTAGACTATCAAATATTGTTTGAGGTGTCACTCATTTTTTTTCCTTTCTATTATGGGAATGGGATCTTAGCAGAGAATTATTGTGGTAAAAATGAATGCGTGACTGACACTGGAAAGAAAGGTGTTTACAGGGCATATATATGGGGAATAGTTGTGGAACCTAGACCTGTCAATATAATCTCGTTTAATTCTCCTAAGCGTCTGATTTTTCACTGAAAGAAGGCCGGGTTAAATCTCCAAAAACATTAATACTTGAGTATGTCATTCACTGCGTGGAATATTTTCTAAAATATCTTTTTGCTTGTGTAATTTCATGTTGATGGTTTTATCTGAGCAACACCCCTAGCTTGAAATGGGGGTGTAACTGCCTTTTGGACTGCAGTTGACTCAACCTGCCTAGAAAAACACATTTCCTTTCCCTGTTTCCTGGATAGTTTTGCCATACACAGAATCTGGCTTTCCACCTCCAGTTCTCTGGCCCAGCATAACTCTTCCACCACTGTTTCCCTGTGAGGAGGAATTGAGCATGAATTGGACCGATAGGTGGCACACAGAGAGCTCTTAAGTAGGCTAAAACAAGTGAAACAAAGAGAAAATGAAAATAATAAGATTCCAATACTGGAAAAAAAAAAAAAAGTTCTGCTTCTGTGTTAGATTTTTCTTTCTCTCTCTTCTTTTTTATTTATTTCCCTCTCTCATCCTCTAGCTTTTTATTATTTTCTTTTGAAACTTCAGAGAAGTCTGGTTATCCAGACAGGTCATTAACTTTGTTCTGCCTGTCCAAAAGTGGGTATGAGGCTTTTGTGCAAATAGCTACATGATACAGGCAATGCCTTTAGCGTAATTTGTCTTGTGCACTGGTTTAGCATCTTGGGACAGATGCTGAAATCCTACTGTGCAAGAAAGATGCTTCTAGACAGAAAAGTGCTTCTGTCCTAAAAGAGCTCACCAGCAAAGTATGATGTGAGAAGTCAGATGGTACAGGCAGGCGAATGAGTGCAAGCAGAAACAATAGGTCAGCATGATAGGCATTAGAAGTATTTGGTTTAAACAACAACAAAACCTCTTAGAACTGAGTTTTAGGGAGGCTTAGTCAGCTCCTTGCAGCAAAAACTTGAAGGTTTTGCAAGCTTCTGCTGGTAATGTCCAACTGCTGTGAAGTCCTGCAGAGAACACTGGCTTGGGCTTTTACCAGTGTATTAAAGAATGTTCCAGATCCTCAGCCTTCTGGTGGGGCTGGAGCTTAAAGCAGTACCACCAGGAGCACAGGGTGTGATGATCTTTTCTCTGATTCCCATTGAACTTGAATGCTGGTAGGAAATGCATAAACCAGTCTGCCACACCAAGGTGATAAGAGGCTAAACTTGGACAAGCCAAGTAATGGACAGCAAAGCATAGAGAGGTTAGACTAAATACTAAGGAAAGCCTGCATTCTAGCAATACCACCCTTAAAGAGCCTGCAGCACAAATCTTCAAGAGCACAGCAGAAGTTTTCATGCCATCCTCTGAAAGCCTCCTTGGGAAGAAGTGCAGTCAGGCTCTGTATTTTCATATCTCTAAAAGCACAGGAGACAGTCAATAAAAAGGGGATGGCTGTCTTGAGATTACCCCCCCTCCTCTATGTTCTGAAGGCGACAGAATGGAGTGGATAGCGAGCAACCTGCTTGCCTTGGGTGCAGATGGCTTTAATTGTCATTCCCAGATGTTCTGCCTCTTGAAGGTCAAATTCACCTTGTATAAATCGGGTTGGAACCATCCAGAGAAAGCACAGACATTTTACTTGGGAAAAAAAAAAATGTAATAAAAGAATGTCCTTCTTTCTTGTTCTTTTTTCCTTGTAAATATAAAGGGAACAGATTGGGAAGGAGGCCTGCCTGGCACAGGTCATAGTAATGTGATACAGAAGCTTTTGTCTGGAGGATGCATGTTCAGATCCAGCTCTATCTGACTGCAGTTAAAATGTTTTCTTTTTTTTTTTTCTTTTTTTGACTGATGGAGCTCAGCTGTGGGTGTTAGTCCAGATTCAGGACTCTTTCTGCCTTTATTTGGCAACATCATTTCTTAAACATGGCAATATTAAAGCCAAGCTCAAAAAAGATCTGTTAAATGAAGCATCTGTTGGATCAGGAGAAGATACATGTCTCTAAGGCCAGATGTGCAAGGAAACTGACGATGCTTTTACCTTGTCTCTGCTTGTTCTGTAGTGCTGGAGGTCACTTTGGTCTCCAAACAGGTTGTGTTGTGCATCTCCTCTGAGCAGGAGACTTGCATTAGTGTTAGTATTAAAACAAGTCAGGCGTCTGCCAGTCTTGCACAGATTTCACTACTTGTTCAGAAGATGTTCTCCCTATGTAATGAATTACGTTGTTAATTCTTCATGTACTCCCCTCTGAAACCATCAAGTTTAGTGCAAGTTTTAAGGAAGAAGTTCAGCAAATTCTGCCTTGTGCTTGTTCCCTTTTGGTGCGGGTGGTTATTCTAACTATGATGCAACTTTTCAGCTGGCTAAAGCTTTGTAGTGTTTTACATTTTCAATTATTTTAAAGCGAGGATGATGTCTTTTGTGCTCCTTTCATGGCTTCAATGATTTCAAAAACCAGATGTTTTAAATATCATCAAACACATCAAGTTTTGTTAACTATAATAATAAATTTAAGAAATACTTAGACTGCAGGAACATGAGTCACATGGAGTATCAAGCAGTTCCTTTGCTGTTTTACCATATCATTCACAATAATGTATCAGTCTCCATCCTGAAACTGGTTTGTCTGTTCATTTCCCCTTCCTGTCCTACTCCCATTGGAAGTCTGGTCCATCACCATCAGCTCCACTGGAGCTGGAAAAGCTTTTCTTCTGTCCAGTGCAATTTCTTAGCAGACAGACATATATTCACTTGTTTTTGTTTCAATAATGCACAGTTTATTTTTTTAAGTGTACAATAATTAGGTGGAAACATACTGTTATGTCAGGCATCACCAGATGGGGCTTTACATATAGTCTGCAAGTCTTTTTTTTTTTTTTTTCTATTTTTTTGCTTTAAGCACATATGCAAGCTTTGGCACTGGGGAAAGCACACTGCAGAGTTGTCTTTGGTTATTTAGGTTTCTGCAGAGGCAGCTTTGGCAGCAAGACCATTGAGTGAGCATTAAGATGTTGTTTATCTTGAGCTAGGATTAGAATTGGTTACTGAGACAGGAACCAAACTTCAGATATCCATCTCCTCAGATGTCCCAAACTCACCAAGAAGTGAGAGGCAGCCAGAGCTACCAAGGATCTGTTAAAATCTCAGACAGAACCTATGTTTCTCCAGGATTCTGTTGTGTTCCTGTATCTTCTTACTGCAGATACAAAAGCAATGAGTCTTTTCAGATTGCAGCCTTGGCCTTTGATGGTTTCTTTGGGCAGTTTTGGGAGAAAGGAATAAAAATTATACGTGTGATAAATGTGTACTTTAATGCAGAAACAGCTAGAAATTTTAAAGGTGATTAATTAAAGGAAAATTAAGGTGCCATTAAGCAACTGTTCAGGGTAATTTTATACTAGAAAATTTACAGATTCAATCACAGCACTTAAATATAAGTAAATATATAAGTAAATATAAGCCATGAGGTGAATAGAAAATGTTTCCATCTGACATCTCTTCCTTGGCTTTTCTTGCAAGTTGGAATTTTTGCTCTGTGATCACAGAAGTTCTGAAATCCCAAATACCTTTGATTTGTATTCCCATATTTTATGCTGCAAGCAGAACGCCTTGGAATGAGACATTTGATGGATAATTGAAGACATTGAGAAAATATATGAAAAATGTGCTCACTAGGGCCGCTGCCATCATTTGCATTCAGGGCTGAAGTAATCATTGTTTGCAGATATACAGATCCCAAATGACAGAGTGCTTTCTGCAGCTTGAACTGAGGAGCAGGAGATAAGCATGAAAAGCAATAAAGGTAAATGCTGGAGATCTGGAGGGGATACAGATCCCCAGAAAAAGAGGCCTCATGCAATGCAGTGAGCTCACCGGCAACTGAGATATGAATCTAGTGATGCCTTTGGATGTCTCACAACTAGGAAAGATGTAGTTTGTTGGCCAGAGGCTTGTAGCCTGTTCACCCTCAGCCTATTGATTATGTTGGTGAAGGAAATTTGTGTCGGTTGTTTGCTGCATGGGGAAAGTTCGGTTGTCATGGAGGGTCTATGTTGCATGAGGAGTAGTGGATGATTATATGTGGGGTCAGTGGGGATGTGATTTGGGTTGGAAATTTAGTGGGGGGGGAAAAAAAAACACAAAGAAAAAGCACGAATCCAACCATATACTGGCTTTACTGATATTTTATGCATTCATGAGTTGAACTGTAATGCTTGAGGTAGAAGGACTTATGCCCATTTGCTCTCAAGAAACAGAATATTCCTCATGGACAACAGAATACTTAAAAACTAAGTTCATTTTTTTCCTTATCTTTAACCCATATCAGGCTGCCTGTGGTCTCTTAGCCTTTACCTGGGCCGATGTCATGAGTGAATGTGTCATCACATATGATGATGCGTGAGTGGCAGGGTCTGTGTAAATCAGGGTTGAGCAGTTAGAGGGTGCACCTCTACTGTGTGCACTACACCCTCCAGATCTCATTGTTTGCTAACTCTTTCCAGAGCCGTGAAGAGAACAGGTTTATTCCCAACCCTGCTCTGAAGTGTTAAGATCTATGCGAAGCTCTTAATACTTTTTATGTGTATTTTAAGACTGCACTGGAAATGAATTTGCAGCCTGGGAAATTTGGTGTCTTTTTTTTTTTTTTTTTTCCCCTCTTAAACTGAAATCAAACATTAATCATCAATATCAACAGATCAGTGTTCACCTATTTTGCATGGTTCCCAGAGCAGGTTAGCACGGTAACAGTGAAGCCACCATGTGGATATTTTATAAAACTAAGGCAGAAAAGCTGGGATAGAAGGAACTAATAAGTACACAACAAAACTGTTCTGCTCTGTGGTGTGTTTGAGGGGGGGAAAAAAAAAGTCATAAAAAATAAAAAAAAAAAACAGAAGAAACAGATGTATCTGCCAGAAGTTAAATACACATCTGTTAAGGATGCTCTTCTCATATTTGGGGTCAGAAAAATATGTACAAATGTAGCACCTTGCTGATTGACAGAAAATCCTCAGTTCTGGCACTGAGAATCTTGTTTTCTTGACAGCACTTTGTTTTAAGGCTAGAGGCAGAAAAATGTCTTATGCTTGTCCTTAAACTGGAAGGCCCTTTGTTCAGGATACTTATACCATTTGCAGATAATGATGTGCATTGCAGTTTCAGCTGTCTGCATATGCATTTTTATGTTTTTTTATGACAGCTCTGCGTACTGAACTAAAAGGCCATTTAGAGCTGTCAGGAAGTGACAAGCATTACCCTTTACATTTACAATTCTGTTAGCATGCGTTGTCAGGTGGGCTCACCATTCCACCGACATATGATTTTCTTTGAAACCTATGTATGACTTTAATTTAATACAGCAGTCTCAAAAAAAAAAAAAAAGAGTAAGAAAAAGAAGAAAAGAACCTTATTAAGATTTCCTTTTCCATTTATCTTTTTTTTTTTCCTTTCATGTAGTTCTTTTTTCCACTCTTTTTCTTTACTGTTTTCTTAAGCAAGTAACAGCAAAAGAGACAAAAGTAGCTGTCTAAGCTAGAATACAGCAGCAAGCTCTTCCATTCCAGCCTGTGATGTTACATAGAAAATAGTTGATTTTTAGTCCATTGACTTATGGAAAAAAAAATGCTACCAGCGTATGCTAAATATTGAACCAACTTCTGAAAATGGAAAGATCAGAATACCTGTGGGTTACAATCCTGACATGAACTACAGTATAAGTATATGTTTTTCTTTTAGCTGACAATTTTGCAATCTAACTGAGACCTGTTTCCATCCCTGTGGGTCAATTCTGAATGCACTTACTCCTGGTGACTTGTCCCCTAGTCTTTCCTCTGTTGGTTCACATTATGTGCCATTAAGCATTATGTTGCTAATCTTCAGAAGTCCCATTTAGTTTTCAGAATGTCCCACGATAGTTCCTAAGTCTGCAATAGGGTTTTGAGCACAAGCTGGTTTCTTGACTGCAATAACAAGGTTCTGCCTGGGAAGTCCCACTCTTGGATGCACTGACCGTCAGAACTGAGCATACAGTCTGAGTAGATATACACTCAAAGCAAGGGAGGAAAATGCGGACTCTGAGCTGTGGGGAAAGTTCATCTTTATTCTCAGCTGGAGAGAAAAATTTTTAGGATTATCCTAGTGACAATCAAAGCAACAATCTCCATGCGAACAGATTTTTGGCTGTGTTTTTTATATAGTGATGATATGGGTATATTATTTAACTGCTGACAGTATGTTCAGTCTCTCACAGACCCCAGCAGAAGATGCATCTCCAAAGAGCTCATAGTCTGGCATCAGAGACTGTTTTGATCACCCTCCTTGGATTGTGCAGATTGTGACTGTAATTGAGGGTGGTGCTTGATAGACTCACCCCACTTCAGTTAGAGTCATTGGTGTTGTGTGGCTTGAAGGACTGGGTAATATTAAAAATAACACAAACATTTTTCCTGGTAGGATTTCAATTTGCCTGTTACATTTGTCCCAAATTATTATTATTATTATTATTTAGTTGCCAACTCGAATGGCAGAGTCATTAGCTCAGCAAATCTGTTTGTTATTGGTAGGTAGTGTGGAGAGATCTGTATGGATGGTTTTGTAGTTCAAGAAAGGATCATAATAATTAAGGATCAGAGCACAGCATGCTTTGGAGTAAAATAACATGTGGCTAAATGCTGAGGCAACTTTGACACTGAATTCCTTTCCTGTCAGTGCATAAAGGCAAACCCTAAACATTATTTCTAAGCAGCTGTTTTTATGCATACTTGCTGACACATCTGAATCCTTGTTTCTATACTTCCTAAGCTCTTCATCTGTCTTGAATATATGCTACAGACGTGTTGCGTACCCGGTCAGACACAGACTCACCAGGGTCATCTGTGCCTGCAAGCTACCCTCTCTTTCAAGCTTAGGACCTCCACTTTACAATACCCAAAGACATTTTTTTCCTCTTGAAGTTTGTGAGAGTGCATGTTCGTCTGGGGAATCTGAGTAAGGTGACTTGATTCTGATTCACCTTAAGTCAGTGATGGTATCTTGGCTTCAGTGGAAGAAAGCCAGATCCTTCATGTCCGAAGAATGAAAACAGAAAAATGCATTCAGGAACTTTATTGAGATCAAGACTGGCGATGTAATTTTCTTGAAGAAATTCCCCAAGGGGACTCACACAGGGAGTGATGATAATGAGTATTTTATAGTACATAGTCAAAGGATCGTGGTTGGAGTGTTTGTGACCCCAACCCAGAGCCATTGTGAGACTCCCATCAGCTTGTACTGAGATCCCCACAAACTGTCGAACAAACAACATGTCTGTAGCATACATTCAATTTCCAGAACAGAGGAAAGTAGGTGCTCCTTTAAATTTTCTGTCTCCTAGATCAGACCCTCCTTGCAGGAAGAGGCAAGAACTCATTGCACCATCTTCCCCTGCTCATGCCTGGGCTGGGACTTTCTATTCTTAAGAAAAGGGAGAAAATTCCTGTGTGTTCATTCCTTCTTCTCCTTTGTCACTAACATTTTGCCCTAACCTGTAATGCTCTGCAGGGACCAATTACATTATCCCAACACAGGCATTTTCCATTAACTGCCTTTACAAGGTTTTCTTACTCTCTTCATCGACATTCTGACTTTATATCAAATTTAAGCTAATTCAAGGTAAAGACATAAGGGCTGTATGTGCATATAATCCTTGTCTGTAGATAAATATAAATTATAGACAAATATTTGTCTCTGCAAGGCGGACTTGAATATGGACCAGATTTTGTCTTTGCAGATGTCCGTTCCTCAAGGCCACAAAGAATTTAGCAATGTTTTTCCATGTCCTATATTTTCTTATACATTTTCATGCAGCTAATTCATAAAGTTACATTTATTTATCTTATTCTCAAGAGATACTTAGCTAGTGTAGTCCTTGCCAATGTTCAGAAGTCATTAAAGCTTCTCTTTATGCACTGTATTTTACTCTGGAGACTGGAAGTTCCATACTGAATCTTCCTCCACTCACAGGTCTCCAAAAACCTCAAGGCATACTTTCAGAAGTGCTCAGTGCTCTAGTGCCATCCTGCACTCCTAGTAGGTGTCTGAGCTTTGGAATAACTTTTCTAACTGTCTGAAACTTGTATTTCTCAGAAGCAGTTTTGGAGTTAAAGCATTCCCCAGTACTTTCTTAGATAATAAGATCTTGAAGATGTGAGCCATGCAGGTTACAGAGAAGCAGAAGTGTTATGCAGCTCACTCTGCAAGGAAGGGAAAAGACAGAGGGGATGGCACGAATAGTTTTAGCTTGAGAATCCTCATAAGACCATTGTCAGGTTACCACAAACTCCAAATGGTTGAACTTGGTGAGGACATCTTTGAAGTATGAGCAAGACTGAAATCATTTCATGCAAGTTCAGGAAAAACCAGTCTTGTGTTGTATTGCTGAGCCACCAAAGAGATTTGTTAAGGTTTTCTTTGATTTAACCCACTGTGACATCATAATTCTAATTGTTTCATCCTAACAGACTGTGCGGGGTTGCACCCATAAACTCACAATAGACACCTAATGGTGATGATGATAGTTGCAAAGGGGTTATTTGGTCTTTTCTCTTGGAGACACCAGTTGACTTGCATGAAGTGTGAGATTTTTTTTGCAGCATCTGAATTATTCATGGCATCTCTCTGGGATCATAGACTTGCCATGGTGGATCAGATGGCTTGTCCTTCTAGTTCAGTATCTTGTCTCTTGTGGTGAAGAGTATAAGACAAGACATTTCAGAGAAGGATCCAAGAAACCTCAGGGACGGCAGCCATAGAATGACCTGCCCATGGGGAAAAGTTCTTCCTCCTTATCTTCCCCTCAGGCAGCTGGTGGATTGGATATGCCCTGCAGCATGATGGCTTACATCACATATTCAGATTTAATCCCATTATTTGTATTTGTTATTTGGACTGCAGAAGCCACTAGAGGAAGTCAACTGGGTCAGGTCCCCTGATTGTAGGATCTGCACAAACACAGGGAAAATGAAGATCACTGCATAATGTCATTGTCTCATTATCCACATCATCATATTTACTTATTTATCATTTAAACTTCCTCTGGAGTTTCTTCAGCAGTTTAGAGAAATTCATTTTGCTTTTTCTCTAAGACTTCTTAAGTCCTGGAGTAGTTGGTTAATCCATCCTGACTACAGTCTTCCCTCATGTCCTACAGTCATTCAGCTTTTCACTTAGTTTTGTTGCTGAATTTGGTTACTGCAGCTCCTTCTGCACAAAACCTATTACCCTGCTGTAATACTATTGATTGCCATATTAAAGCTACGACTGTGTAAAAGATTCTGTGGATAAAATGAAGCTACAGGCATTGTCTAAGCAGTCCAAAAAGGGATCCTTTTGAGAGCTCTGAAATTCTGTTAGGAGGTGGTCTGTGGGGGAGGCTTTCTGAGAAGGCAACAGCAATGCTGCACTGCCAGGTTCTGAATGAAAGCCTCTTTCCTAAGGGTGTCTGCATCTGTTTCCAGAATAGAGGATGCCCCCAGCACATGGTATGCCTGTGCTCCTCTGAATGCCACAGTGATGTCTAGGAGTGTAAGTTTTCTGAAAGTGAGCTCTGATTGGATTCATTTTGCCCGTTAATCTTGGAGGATTTTATTTATCTATTTATTTTTATAATTCAGCGAAATTTTTAATTTTAATGCCAGACCAAACCACTTCTGCTGAAAGAAAACCTGCTAAACAAACCGCAAAGGATTTTCCCACTTGAGTCTTTATCTAGCTAGCTGAAGTGAATTTTTTTAAATTAAAAAAAAACTCACGTTTGATGGAAAAAAAAATATTTTTTGAAAGCACTGAAGTTTTTAGAAGTGTTCAAGCAATTCTGCCATCTTACAGGTGTTTTGTTGCTTTCACAAAGGCCTTATTGCTCAGGTGTTTCATCCTGCAGCTTTCGGCATTACATGCATCCTGTTGTCCACAATCAAGGTTGTGTAATTCTGAGGACGTGAGTTTTAAGTTCTATTACTTAGTTAATCTCAGTGCAGAGAGCTGGTGAAGCAGTCTCCATTATCCACCTTCTCACTGTCAAAACCTGTTTTGTCAATGGCGGGCATTGGCAGTCCCCTATTCTGTGTCAGAATATGAATTTCGGGTCAGCTTGAAAGGAAGAAATTAAACTGGAAGCCTTAAGTCAAAGCAAATAGTAGCAAGACGCACAATATTTTAAGTACAATCTGTGAGGGTAGGATAAGGATAGAAAATAGGGATGGACATTCGAAGACCAAGAGATGTGAACTCCTACTGCAGCTGTGGAAGTCTTTTTTTAGAGAAAAAGGGGAAGAAAAACAAAAAAACAACAAAACACAAAAAATCCAAGAAAACAGTGGAGCTTTTTCCCTCGTGAAATTGCACCAGTCTGAGCATCAAGCAAAAAGACAGCACATGATTATTTTATAAGTTTACACATTAAATGACGTGTATTTCCACAGCTTGTCAGAGCAATTAGAGTTTCAGATGGGATGGCTGAAGACCCCTTGATGTTAAAATGAGAGGTTGGCATGATGCTCACACAGCAACTTTGGAGCATCTCCTCAGGGACTCTCCCCAGGATGTGTGTGGATGCTCAGCATCTCAGTGGTGGGGCATGGCTTCCAGGGACAGCGTGGTCATGGGAGTGTGCACTTCTGCTGAGTTCCTGCAGGTCAGTCTGAACTTAAGCAGAGCAGTGGCTGAACCGTGGTGTACAAGGTGATCATGTTCAGCCTCCTGTGCATGTCACAGGAGCTGAGGCAGTGGGGCAGAGGGAGAATTTGCATTGCCTGACAGGTCTGGTACTCTGTGTTTGGGGACGAGTACAGTAAACCTTTGTTTGCTTTAGAAGACTTGCGCTCTGTTTGCATTTGTATTTCATTTCTGCCTGCTCATTCTCAAGCACTGTTCTATTTATAGCCGCATCTTTTGGGAAGCAGAAAATTGCTTTACTTGGATCTTTCAATCATGATCTTTTCCATATGAGTTGATCTTTGCAATTTTCGAAGTGCAGGTAAGTCTTCCTGCAGCCACCACAATTTCTGTCTGATGGTGTTTTGTTGCCACGAGAGGTCATAGAATCATTTGGGTTGGAAAGACCTCTAAGATCATGTAGTCCAACCTTTCTCCAATATTGTCCACTCAGCTACATCCCTAAGCACTACATCTGCCCCGGATCTGAAGGTCTGCTGCAGCTGATGGCCAAGCACGGCCTTCAGCAGTCTCCAATCGTCCTCTGGAAAAACCACTTCTGGGGTATTCATAGTGTGTCCCATGCTCACAGATTGGCCAGGCTGAAATTTCTAAACTGTGATCTAAGAATTAGCACTGTTGGGTTGTATACTGCAGCAGCCTCAGCCCTGGGTGAAATTCAAGGTCCTCCTGTGAGAAGGGCCAGGCACACACATTCTGGCAGCTCAGTTCACCCCAAGGATCTGCAGCCCAGCAGAGCTGCTGTTGCAGGGCTTGCTGGTGGTCTCAAGAGCACTTGCTGGAGTTCCTCAAAGCTGATTGATCGCACGGTGCTGGCAGGCCTCCTCCTTTCCAGCTGGTAAATGTCATTAAAAGACAGCTATAAATACATTAAATACTTTCCTAATATTAGTTTTCCATGTGATCCGCGGCTGCTGTTGCCACAGGGAAGCTGATCAAGAATGTGAGAGGAGGTGATGTCGGCAGTGATGGGGACAAGGGGAGGGCTGTGCAGTGCCTCCCCATTAAGCTGTGATCCATGTGGGGTGATAACCTGCAAAGGCAGGAATTAGTGAGGGAACATTTGTCTATTGGTTCCTACTCATTGATTACTTAAGACAAAAAGCTTGGCTCAGGGTCTCTGCTCTGCAAATTATGTCATTCTTGCTCACAAAAGGGAGAGCTCACAGTACAGTTTCTAAATTAAAGCTGGTGTTTCAAAATTAAAAGCAGACAGGGCAGATGTGCCTAAGAGAAATTTATATCCGTATCTTTTGGGAATCAAATAATTGCTCTGCCAGGGTTTAGAATCAGCTTTCCCTTTGTAGGACTCGGTTGTACCTCCACACCTATATAAGCCACACTGAATAACATGGAATTAAAATGTTACCAGATATTTCCTTAACTTTACCATATGAAAAATGAGGGTAAATGCTGATGAAACCCAGAAATTCCAGGGATCCAACAACATGATTTAATATTACTCAAGATGATTTTACAAAGAAAGGAGGTAGTTCAGAGTCCAAGTGACCATCCTTGGCTTAATGGGCTGACATGTAAGATACTAAAAGATTGATTAAAACCATCTGAAACTGCAACATATAGTATTACTGATAATTCTTGTAGAGATACTGTAAGGCAGATGGATTTATTTTGGATTCCAGGTACATTATAGTGATGCTATATTGTTTTGTAGGAAAAGTTGGCCTGAACAAGTCAAAGAAAAATTATTCTTCTCCTCTCTTCCCCCCAACAGTTGTTTTATGGAAGATGTTACAAGTGAGGATCTGCTATTAATTTGCAGAGTTCATAATGGACCCATTTGCTGTTTCAGTTATATTTTTCTTATATCTTCCCCTTTAAGAATAGCCTAGTCAAATTCAGGGTTCATTAGTGAATTGGGACATGTGTGATAAAATACATTAATAAAGAAAAAAATCTGAAACATTTACTAAATTAGGATTTTTTTAATAAGGTCAAGTATATTTGGAAAATGTTTTGCCTACTATAAATGACTTGCTATATTCTTGGGGAAAAGAGATTGATTTTTCTCAAAATTTTACCCAGATCCTTGCCTGGATGTGTTATTTGTCAACACGTAAGTGTGTAAATAAACAACCAAGTATCATACAGATGCACAGTTGTTAACTCCTGCTGTTAAACTTGTTGTTGATCAATTCTCACCACGTGGTCACTGAAGATGACTGCTGGGCTTTTTCAAAGGGAGGATGCTCTAAGTATTTTATCCCAGCTCCCAGAGTGCATTGGAGGTGGGTAAACTGACTTATCAGCAGTAAGCATCCCTGCTGCCCAAACCTGTGCCTTCAGGCCCCTCGGTGACTCCATGCTACAGGGAGGCTGCTGGTTGGAAATGGATCTGTACTACCTTGTTAGCATCCCTCATTACAGACCCCCAGGTGCCTGATCTGTGGGATGAGGCTTTGTCCCTCTCCTTGAGCGTATCTGCATTCACATCCTTCAGAAATGTTTTCATTCGGAGTATTTTTAAATTGATTTTCAAAATGTTCAGGGTGGTTTTTAACATCCCTCCTTACATGCTGTGGGGTCTTAGTAGTTCTCAGCCTGAGTGCAGGGGATGGAGAAAAACATGAATGCATTTTAAACACCTCTGGAAGACAGCATATAATAGTTCCTTTGCACAGTGAAGATATCCCGGCTTTAAAGGCTTGGATTGTTCCTAGGGATCTCTTCTTTCCAATAATATAAAGTTTGATAAAGTTTCTAGCCCTGCCATTTCATGGGAATTTGAATCATAAATCTGTTCCTGCTTCAGGAGTCAGACTAAATAATCCAGCAGTGGGCCCCTGGCCAGTGTGAGCGCTGGAAGGAGAAACCTTACTTGTAGAGGATGAAAAAAGGAAATATTTCTGTGGGTTTTCCTTATTATTTTTATTTTATTTTATTTTTAAATAGCAGCTGCATGAATGTGCTGATGGGTTTGGAAAGTTGGCAGCGGCCCTGGAGGAAGGGGCTTGTGGGCAGCACACAGGTGCTCCCAGCACTGCCTTGGTGGGGTGCAGCCAGGAGGGTCCCCACGGGCAGCCCCGGTGCTGTGGGAGCCCCAACACCTTTTCCATGACTTCTGAAGCGTGAGGTCCCTGGTGGTGCTGGGACACGAACATGCCACTGTTTGTGTGTTTTGGGATGGTGCCCAGTGGCAGCCCCAGCACAAGAGGTGTCCATGCTCCTGTGCAATAGGATGTGCCAGGAAAGTGCTAGGGGAGGGCAGGAGGGCTGCAGGCTCTCTGTGGTTCTGCTGGATACAAGTTGTGGGTGTGCTCTTGGCGTGGGCTGCAGGCAGCCTGGTAGAGGATGTGGACCTGTCCTTCTTTGTCAGCATGGGGAGGTCCGTAGTGGTCAAGGTACACAAAAGACCAAGAGCTAAGAGGGCCTTCAGGCCCAGGCAGAAAGAGTTCCTACGCAGGATTGATCTGTGACAGTAACAAGAGCAGATGTTCTTCTGCTTAGTTTGATTTGTTCTTAATGGCTTTCCATCACCGGGAAAGCTGTCAGTGGGGCTGCTATGAGCACAGGAGCATTGTGGTCACCCAGCTCTGCAGCATGAGCACCAGCTGCTCGCACTGGCAGCAGGACAGGCTGCAGGAGCTGCAGCATGGAAACCCTGGGGCACTGCACCTCCTGTTCCATCCTTTGGACTAGGAGTGTAGATATGTCTCACCAGTGTCTAATAGGAAGAATGCATGTGCACTGTGAGTGGCAGTGAAGCCATGCCAAGCCTTGTAGACTTGAGAAGAAGCAGGTACAACACAGGTAGCAAGGGGACAATAGCAAAAAAAAAAAAAAAAAAAAAAAAAAAAAAAGCCTTTCCAAAATCTCAGTGTGTCTAGAAGACACTGAGCTGAGGGCAAACTCACTGTGCAGGTTGTGTGCTGGTGAGCTCTCAGTTCCCACTCTCTGGGACAGCTGGGTGTGACACAGTGGCTGGTGGCAGTTCATTCGTTACCTGGGACACTTAAGTCACAGTATAGATCAGAGTACCCCAAGGGGTACTCAGACTTCACTGAAGTCTGGCTGGCCCTTGCACAGCCTGAGGTGTAGGGAGTGTAAAGACTGATCAGTTTGGTGATTGTGCCCTCCATCCCTGAGGAGTGATGGGAAATCTCCAAAAAATGTGGCCTGGGCAGGAGAAGGGTGACTTAAGGCAAGACTCCTCCAAACTTATAAGACCCTGCTGCATTCCTGGTGGTGTTAGTTGATTTGTTTAACAGTGTTATTTGCTGTTCGGTCTTCTGGGAGTGCCAGTGGCATCATTAATCAAAACCCCACATTGCTCACCAGTACCAAAGTATCCGTACTGCATCATCAATCATAAATGCAGCAAAAGGTGTGCTCTGGGTATCTAAAGAGAGTGGGAGATAGCACAGTGGGGTGAGGGGAAGGGAAAGGAAGCAGACTTAATTATTCAGTGGTCTTTGGTCCATCGTTCATATTGCAAACATCTCTACAGCTCTATTTTGGTTGTATCTCGCTTTTAAATCCTTGTAAACAGCAGTTAAGATAGCTTCATTCCACCGCGCAGGGTACCCCACTGCTTCTCGAGCTATTATTTTAATAAGGCCTATTTTACAATTAAGGCACCATGGGCTTTAAATTACATATAAAATAAAATGTGGAAATTGAAGCATTAAGCGCGCGGCTGCCGTCAGAGCCTCGGCAGCCTCACATTAAGCGTCTGCCTGTTCTTCAGCAGAGCGACAGAAGGTAGAGGGTTTGCTCTACGGAGGGAGACAAGCCATAACCACCCCATCCCTGGGAGGGACACTACTGCGTTTCCCCCGCATGGGGTGGGTCGGGGCTCTTTGCCGAGGGCTCTGGGCTCCGGCTGTGCCGCGGTGCTGGCGAGGTACCCGGCACAGCCTCGTAAAGCCCCGGCGGTTTCGGTTACGCTCGTTGCCATTGCCGCGGTCGGCTGTGATGCAAGGAGTGACTCTCGCTCCAGATGGTTGTAAAGGTTAACGAGGAATTTATGCAGAGCTATATACAAATCAGACTGAATCTTCTGGCTGGGAACAACAAGCTGCCGACATAAATTCAGTTTTCTGAACATATGTAGCTTGGTCACTAAGGGAAACTGGAGAATGGCAAGCTGCTCTGCAGAACGTCCCCACTGCTGCTGGCGGTGGGGAGGAGACCACATCTCCTGTGGTACAACACAGTCCCGGAGGTGCTGCAGAACAGACACGTCCCCAGGGAGCTTCCCACTGCCTGGTGGCCCAAGTCCCACAGCTCCCTTTGGGTCAAGCTTTGCCTTCTCTTTGTCAAATCCTTTCATTCAGGCCTTTCATCTGCTGCCCAACTGTGTCAAAAGCACTCTGCTCCTCCCAGGAACAATGGTCATGGTGACGTGGGACTTATGTTTCTGTTTACATCCATTTATTTATTTGTAAGTGGAGTGCAGAAGAGGCAGCTAAAGTTTCCCTTTCTGCGTCACATCCAGAAGCTATGAGGGAAGCTTTCACCAGTCTCTGCTGGAGGTGGCCAAGGCATCCCTGCAGTATGGTCCTTTGCTGGAACTGAGCCCTGAGGTTGTGCCTCTCTGTGAGAGCAGGGAAAGGAGAGGGAAGGGAAAACTCCTGCTCTGCCCTCAGTGGTTACCCAGGTAGTAAAAGTGTTGGCAGGAAATCTGCTCACTGGAAAATGAGTGCACCCCTTGATGTACTTTATGATGCGCAATAGGACATACAGTGGCATGTATTGCTTTCTGCTTGGCTGGCTCCTTTTTTTTTTTTTTTTTTTTTTTTTTGAATGTTTCTCCAGTTTAGTGGAGTGTAGCTCTTAATTTTTCTGCACATTTTCTGCACATTTTAACTCCTTGTATCAGCTTTATTGGATTAATCTTTTTGTTTGCTTACATTAAAGGATCTGCTGTTGCAGTCCTCTGTGCTGTCTTGCATGCAGAAGAACGGGGATGTTGGTGCATTTCCATGCAGGTCTGCCTGGGGCACAGAGCATTTTGCTGCTGCTGGCTGGGGCTGCAGAGAGGCTGAGCTGTGAGCCCTTGCTGCTCTGTGCCAGTGGGACGGTGGCTCCTGGCTTTGTCTATAAATCAGAAGCAATGAAAACGTTAGGTGCAAGATTGCTCTCCTGATCTATTGTACCTCGTGTATACAAGCAGGAATGCTGTGAGCCTGTTTTCAAGCATGTGTTCCCAATGCACTGACCCACTTTAATCACCTTTGGGATTTTTTCAATTTTTTCTTTCCATGCTCTGTGTAGCATTTCTTCCTGCTGCTTAGACTCCTGTAGATTCGCTGTAGGCTCCAGTCTATGGAGTCACTACTGAAGTCTCTGGGCATAGGTGGACGGACGTGGTTGTAGATCTAACACTGACCGTCAGCACAGGAAATAATATCGGTCTCTGGGTCTGAGGCTGGGAAAAGCCTCCCACGACCACACAAGCTGCTTATTATTGTACAATGCTCTGGGCCACAAACCAGATTCATAAAGGGCTCAGCTCCACCCTGTCTGGGCTCATAAGACTTTCTTGGCAGCATCTCTGTCATTTGAAGATGGGATTGGGGCAGCCTAGAAGAGACTCCCAGCTCACAAAGAGGCCTCTCCTGTGGGAGCCCCTTCCCAAAGAGTGGGTGGATTACCACAGGTGGCTCTGCTCATGCTTCACTGGCACGTCTCCTTTTTTGCATCTGAAGAAAGCAACAGGCACCATAAAATACCCAACAGTGTGTCTCCCTCCCCTGGAGTGGTAAGTCCAGGCAGATTTCCAGTGGCTAACATTTCCCTACATGCTCCGGTTTATCAGGCTTGAGGCTTGTCAACCCAAAAAAGACTGAGGCTTTCCCTCTGCAATATTAAAAAAGAAAAATCATAAATTCTCTTGGCATTGCTGGCTCACACCACTGAGCTATTCCATGCCAATCCTATTGTTAAACTGTAAGCATCGGTTTCAATGCTGTAATAAAATACTGCATTTGAAATTTTACAGTTCCCCATTAACCTCCTTTCCCCCCTCTCACCCACCTATTACATCATCTCTCTCACTCCTGCAGCCTGACATTGCTCCGACATAAAACTTGAAGCTTCCCCACCTTTTGCTTTTCCATCCTTCCCCCCTTTTTCTGCGCCTTTCTCTGTCACTTGTGTAATAGAACAGCTGAACCAAAGCAATAAAGCACCGCACACCGTCCCCAAACAGCCCGAGCATTTTAAGCTATACGTGTCTGTGTCAAACACCACTGCTTCCCACAGTCACAAACACACACGCCCATCTCCAGCCTTGATTCTCCCTGGTGCATGTACTTGATACCCAGATTTTTTTCTCTTTGTAGGTGCTGTTGGTCTGAAAACAGCCCTGCTCTCACAACTTGTCCTTCCAGGGCAGCACTTTGTTTCCTTTCAGAGCTGCCAGGCGTTTTAATCCTGGGGATGCTCTGTTTGAGGATGCTTTGTGGTCCCCCAGCAGCTGGGCCCACCACTGTGTTCTGTGTTGGTTCTCCCCATCCCTCAGCCTTCTTCCTCATCACCAAGGTAATCTCTGAAGTCATTGGAGTCAGGAGAGCAGAGGATCTCAGCAGATGGCTGAGATCTCCATAAATTATCTTCTTTCACTGAGCGAAGGCTGCACGTTCTTCCCCTCTGCCTACCCCTGTAATTTGTCTTAATACAGTGTTGCTGTTGGGCATCCAGGGAGGTGCTGGTCAGTTGGGTGCAGCACTGAGTCAAGAGAAGATTTATCCAGTCCCAGCATAGCATTGCAAGTGGCTTAATTCTGGGCATATGTTGCCATTGACTTTTCTGGTGTGTGTGCTGTGAGATTCTCCATTGCAGTCTTGGCAACTGAAAAATCTGGAGGAAATAATAGAAATTGAAAGTCTTGTTAAATGAATGATGCTCAAGCAGCACTTTTATGCCATTCAACCAGAGAGGTGGTAGGGTCTCCTCCTCCATAGATATTCAAGAAAGCATCCATTTGGATACTTTCTTCTGCAGCCTCCTGTAAGGAATCTGCTTTAGCAGGGGATCAGACTAGATGATCCCCAGAGAGCCCCTTCAACCCCTACAATTCTGTGATTCTATGACATTCAAGCAACCATGTGGAAATTCCCCACTTAGTGCTCGCTGTCACATGGAGTGACCTGCGTGGGTCATTACCTTTGGGTGTGTGACCTGGGACAGGGTGGGGAGCAGTGTTCAGTGAGGTGAGGGTGCTGCCCTGCAGGGATTGCCTCCTGCCCTCCTTCGTTAACATGGCTGCAATTGCCATGCCATAGAAAAAGCTCAAACCCCATAAACAACCTTAGGAGTATGCTCTGACACTAACAATGAAGAGCTTGTGAAAATGCCAAAATGAGTGTTTTTCTAGTTTCTGTTTTTTAAATTTACCTCCTCTGTTTGGTTCTCTTCTACTTTCTGTGTCAAATAAGATGAGATTGTTAAACTGCTGCCATTTGAGTTTTGTTTGTCCTGCATAACAATGTGAATTTCTGACATTTGTTGCTCATGTGAGAACTGGGAATGTTTAAGACCGGTTGCTTTGTGAGCTCTCCCCATCCCTGCACTTATACATACACCAGTTTGATCCACCAGTGATCTCTAGCCTACCTAGCCCATATTCTCTGGGGATCTATCTGCTGCATCCACCTCAGGCCTTTCCTGAAGAGAGACAGCTAATTGGGAAAATTTATGTTGCATTATGTGTGGTGGCTCTATGATGTGGGTTCTCATGTGTGAGAAGCTTGGCTGAGAACCCCCAAACTCACTGCAAACTCACAGTCAGGGAACACAGTGAGGTGTTGAGGCAGAGCTGGGGATGTGGAAGGCTTTAGAGAGCCAGGGTGAGGATTCCAGTTCTACTTCATGGTTACTTAATGAATGAGCCCGGTATGCGGGCTAAATTGTTAACATTATATCTGACAATGGACATCCAGACCTTTCAAATGCTCTAATTGTTGAGTTTATTTTTGAAGGGCTCAAGGGTCTATTTACCTTTCTGAGTTTCAGCCTGCACACTGTTTTTATTTTGGGTGGAAAAAAGTGCTTTGACACATAGAGTGAACTTAGCTACCTGCATGCTTGTGTTTAGCTTAGTGTGCTTCCAAACCTCCCCAGGGGTGCTGGAAAGAGAGGGGGAGAAGATGAAGGAGACGGTGACTGTTGGATTAATTACAGATGCGGGCTTAACTGCTAAAAGTAGTGCAGAAGGAGGAAGCAAGGGAGCTAAGTCCAACCCCAGACCCCATTCACTCTTTTCTTTAACAGAGATGAGCAGGTAGAGAGGCTGTGGGTGAGCCCCCAGCACCACTCTGCAGAGGGCACCCATTCACACAAAGGTTTCATAAAACTCAAGGCAATGGTGGGAAGAGTCATGTGTTTGGGAAAGGGGAGAGCTTCCCCCAGATGAACACTGAGATTTATCTAAAAATAGCAAAATAGGCGAAGTGATTCCTCAGTTGCTTCTGAATGATGTGGCAAGATCGCATTTGTCCTCAGATGGAGCGTGTCCCACATCTCTTAGTGGCTGCAGGACGTTTCAGTATTTATTTTCTTTCTCTTGATTCCAACCAGATTGCCCGTGCTCTGCTTAATGTAGTGCCTGCTGTAGAAGTGAGGCGAATATTCAGTCACATTAAAAATAAATCCAGAAATAGCAGCTTATAAATTTGGATTTTTCTCCTATTATTATTTATGGGTGAATCCTGTCAGATGCATAAATACAATATCTTTCTAGGCCGATGCTGGGATTTATATCAAAGGAGTTTTAACATATACTTCATGTACTCAGCTGCAACTATTATAAGCTATTTCATGTACAACTAGAGACAAATGATCTCTCCCATGTTTGTCTTAACGTGAAATGCAGTTGGGTTGCTTGAATTCACTTCCAAAGCTTCTGCATGGGGGAGGGAGAGATTTATGCCCCTTTAATATAATCAATTATAAACATATCTTTAGACAAATAATTTATAAATCCATGTATCAAGAAACACCTCTATTAATTTCAGAATACACCGTTTTATGCATTTTTTTTCTGTGCATCAAGAAAGGGATTAAATTAAAAATAAATAAATAAATACGAGCTCTTACTCTGTTCGGAAAGCAAATTCTAACAAGAACATTTTGAAATAAAATCCCAGAAGGCAGCAATCCCTCCAACAATTAAACTGGGAGAAGGTCCCCTGGGGGCAGACCAACAAAATTTAGTAAAAATAATTGCTGTGCTGGGTCCTTGCTCTATTTTAGCTGAGTATAAGCAGACACACAAAAAAATAACCTACTGAGAGCAAGAACATTCCTACATGAAACAAGCTAACAACAGAGCCATGTAACTACCTGGCCACACCACTCGGCTTTTGCTGGCACGCAACTCAGATTTTTATACTTCAGCCAATATAAAATAACAATCAGGCTATTTACAAGGCTCTGCCAAATATTAACCTTATATCCAATTCTTTTCAAACCCTTCAAAGTCTCTAATGTGAACCATACAAGTTCCTCATTACTTGACAGTATTCTGTAACTCTGATGTTATGGGCTAGTTACGTTTTTTAAAAGACAATGCGTTTATGCAAAGATAATGGTGTGGTGCATTTAATGCTGGAAAAAAAAAATCAACAATTAATTAATTTATAATCTCCCCTCACTCTACGACCCCCAAGATTAATCCGCTGGAGAAAACAACTTCTTGTTTGTCCTTAAGACAGAGGACAGAATTACTTTAGCATGTGTGTACTGCGGTTAAAACAAGTTGGGTGCACGCGTGCTCACACCCAGATGAGTGCCATTGTAGAAGGCAGCTGAGAATGACGAAAGTGCAGAACGAACTCTTAAAAAGATTTCCCCCCAAAAAGCAAGGTTGGGTATGCGAGGAGTTATCAAGGATGCTAATTGTGAGACAAAGGTATGACACTTCACAAAAAGGAAGCACAGAGAGAGCGGCTGTGAGAAGGAGGAGGGATGAAGCTCTGTTTCTGGGTCAGATGCAGTTTTCTGCATTTTCTTTTTAATTTTTTTCCTTGCACATTTTTCTGTCGTGGTCCATTGGAGTTCCGTCATTGTTTTAGGAGACCCTTGGTGAGGTGCAGCCCTACCATGGGGTTGAGCACTTGGAGGCACCTGAAGATGTGCAGCCCCAGCCTGGGGATGTCTGAGGTTGTGCAGCCATGAAGAGCTGGAACCAGAGAGCACAGGTGCCCAAGGCCACCCCATGCTCCACATCGCTCTCGCGGTACGGAACCGAGCCCCGTGGCCATGCAGGAAGCACTCCTTCCCACCACTGAAAGAGAGTTTTCTAATTGGGCTCTTCTTTCTGAACATCTGCAGATATCATTCTGGAAATGCACTGCATCAGATATTGGGTTTCTTATTTTAAAGGGAGCCTTTGAGTCTATTTCTTTACACACGTTTTTACCAGCAGTACTTTTAACAATAGGTTACCAGATCCATCACACAATCTGACTAAAAGCCCGTATTTATTTCCCTAATTTTATAAACATTTAATAGGTCCTTATTAAACACATCAGCCAGCATGATTTAATAACACAATCAGTCTAGAAGTTTAAGAAAATTGAAAACAGGATTTGAATGTAATACAGCCACAATTACCGGAGATTATAGGCAATCATTTCCATATGTCTGCAATGGGGAGCTGCTAATCTCTGTTTGCGTGGAGGTGATTTCCTCTGGAACACTTCCCAGCCTTCAACAGCGCTAGTGCTGAACAAATTAGATTTGAAAGTCCCCAATTTTATGACTAAGGTAATATACTCTGTGTATTTAGAGAAACACTGATTTCCTATTTTAACTGGCTTCCAAATGCTGGACAGAGACCTCAGCTTCATTTAGTTTGGCTCTGCTAGTATATGGTAAAAGACTGCTCTAAAATTTTTTTAAAGGGTCAGCACATGTATTTTTGGGTTTCTCAGAGATATACTGCAATTTTCTTCCATCCTTAAGAGGGAAAGAGTTAGCATCGTGATCCAGTGACATCATGGCTGAGGAATGTGCAGCAATTAGCCCTGCAATACTGCAGGCAGGCCATGGCCAGGGGACAAGCAGCTCCCTCCTGCTAAACTTTAGGAGTCCTAACACCTTATTCCCTGACCTACCGCTTATGAGATCCTGAATAGCGTCACTTGTGTTTTGTGGGAATTCATCTGGTAAACTGGGCTTTTTGTGCATGGCCTTGGCTCAGCTTTGGCAGTTACTGTTGAAAATAGGACTGCTGTTGGGAAAGATTTCCTGTTTGAAGCAGCCAGGAGCTGGGCTGATTTCAATAGGAGCCAGTGACTGGTGGCGATGGGAGAGCTGCAGGGAACTTTACAGCTGCAAACGTGCCAGCCCCACTGGGGGACATCGGGGGGCCTGGCCTGATGGCGTCCAAAGCATTTTTAGAATTTATTTTGTCAAACAATTCACATTTATGAAATGTTTACAGCAGAGTCGTACTAGAGAATTCAAGCAAGAGAGGAGAAAAGAAATCTGTGCTCACCAGTAAGAAGGGATGAACAAAGCAGGGAGTGGATTCCCTGTGAGTGCACACAGTGACGAACAGAATCACTTGATGAGCTCCTTGGATGTAGAGAGAAAGAAGTGCTGTGCTGAAGAGAGAAGGAAGCTGTTCAGGCAGTTGAGTGCTCCTTATCTTTCTAGGACTTATCTTTTTGAATCAGGTTATATTCTTTTGCTATTCCATAGAGTCTCTCTTTGTTGCATCTGGCCCCACAGACTGAGAGTTCCCCCAAGATTTCACTAAATCAGAAAGTTGATATTCACGCGTTGTATGAGGGAATTGTAAAGCAGATGCCTCCACTGGAAAGACTTGTTTGTGATGGGAAGGAACAGCCCCAAGTAAGGACTTCAGCACATGCTTAATTCCATCACTGTTTGAGAGAGCACTTAAGCACATACCTGATTTAAAACGCCTGCTTGACTTGAATTCAGTTGAGGTGCAGAGCAGTATATGATGTCTGCACACTGACTTTTCTTTGAATGGCACGAGGTCTTTTCACTGAGCAAAGAACTTTCCTGAACTGAAAAATTCCTTAATCCAAAATTTAAATTCTTAACTTATGATTTTTGGTTATGCCAAAATTTAGTATGCTTAGGTTGAAAATCTGTGAAAGTTAGAGAAGGGAGCTCTCAGAATATTCTTGCTAAAATAAGCCAAGCGAGCAACCAACAACCTACGTCAAAAATAAACAAACCAAAACCAAACCAAAGAAACAGAATAGAAAACACGTAACATGGGATTACACTTTGTTAAGAGTTGGATTATGGTAATTGAAAGCAACCCTTTAAGACAACCAGTGCCAGCATTTGTCAACTGCAATGGCACTAGAGAAGTCATGAAAATGAATTTTGTTACCTGTTGTCTCAGTACAACAGGAATAGAAGTTACACAAGAGGAACATGTGGCATAAAACCTGACAGAGACTGACTTTGGTCATAACAGCTGACCCAGACTGAAATTGTTCCTAATGAGTTAAGCAAACTGTTATGGGATGAAGACATTTGATGTGTCTTTTTTGTTTCTGGATAGCATAAGAGCAAACCTGCCCCTATAATAAGCGGCTATAACAAAGTATTCATTTGCAGAGCTTGCTTCTAGGAGCTGTCTTCAGCTTGTTTAGTCCAAAAGGAAAAGAACATGTTGGCTCTTGTAATAAAATAAATGTACAATCCCTGCACATTACTTCTTTGTAGTTGCTTTTCCCCTAAAAAATCCAGCTCTAATGCACAGTATATTTTTCATCATAAACTTGTTCATGTATGCATTCCAGATGGCGTGAAGAAGAGGTTCAGGAATTCTAGTGGCAGCCACTACTAGTACAAAAACAAAGGTAAGGCCCAGTTTTATGATGAACCTTGATCTTAAGGAGTTTATAAGTAGACTGGCTCCAAGTTGTACTTGGAATATGTGGATACATTTATTACGTCAGTGGATTCCTTCACCCACTTAAAAATATATGTCTTGTTCTATTTGAGTGGAGAAGTTGCTTGCAGTTTTAAGATATTTCATAGCCTTGATTGCATATAGCATAAGAGTTGATTAAAAGGAAGTTGGCAAGACAGCAGATCCAAGTACATTGTAATAACTTTATATTGTTAATTAACTTTACCAAACATTATGGTGTACAACAGTGCAAACTCATTTTGCTATGTTATTTTGAAATGCAATACAACTTTCTCTGTGGAAAGATCCATTAATTATTATTTACATCAATATGCAAAAATACAGCAATTAAGAATGTTAGAGTAGTCTATTAAGTTCAACTTTTCTAGGAAAAGCTTTTTCCTTCTCCCCTTTTTAAGTCCTTGCCAATAAGAAATATGAGCTCAACCAAAATAGATTTTAAAAAAGCAAGGCAATAGGCCTCCATTTGGGAAAGGCTTTCATCACACACTTACGTTCCATTGCTTTCACTGGGATTTAAGCACATTCTTCATTTATTTGTGAACAGAGTTGTTGTTTTTTTTTATGGGTCAGTCTTTACAGCGGGCACTTTTTCACAGTGACGTGTTTGAGGCTACAGCCTTATAAAACAGACATGAATGGCATGGTGTGAGGCAGCAGCAAGACCTCAGAGATGAAAACTTGGGACATAAGGCTGGGCACTTGCGAAGGGGGCATAGTGGCTGAAGGTCTTCGTACTGAGGAGTCAGGGACACAGTCAGTGTCAAGGACCACTGAGAGTGCAAGCGAGCTACATCACAGACAGATGTAAATAGCTGTACTTTTAGCCAAAGTAATTGTCTAGACTATAGTGTCTCCTTTCCTACATGCATTTTCTGTTACCACAGATTGCTTCAGTAGGTGTTATTCTCTTTTTTACATGGTGAAGGGGGAGTGCAGATGATGGGTCCAGTGGGGTGAACCCCATTCCAGCTGTCTGGTTTCTTAGCTCTTCTTTCCTGTTTTCTTGAAAAGATGAATCCATCAAAAATGTTTGTTTACCCCTCAAGCAGTAACAGGAGAAGAGTAAGGAATAGCCTTATTTAGTAAAATAGTTTTTGTTAAATAATTAAGTGAATTACCTTCAAACTGGCTTCTTTTACACCCATGCTATTGAGCATGGAGGTACAAGAAGCACTGTCTTTCTGCAGTGTTTCCATGATTTCTGAGTTGCCTTCTGGTCTGTGCCTTCAGTATTCTGGCACATCTTGCAGTAAGACACAAGCAAGCGAGCTAAACACAAGGCACAAGCCTGTGCAATAAATATCCTGGCTTGTGTTATTTTCTTGCTCTTTGAACTCTAAAAGCAGTTATTTGTCATTTATTTGATATCCCTTGACAATAAACATGATGTCTGTGAAGAACTAGTTACTGATAAGCTATCCAATGAGGTCAAAACACACAAACAAATGACAGCAACAATAATAGAGATGTTAACCACTGCATCGTTTTTTTTCCCATAACTTTTGAGATTGTGTACTACTGTATTTTTGTTGGAAGCATGTGGTACTATTGCTTCTACAATAATTTGTCTTCATGCACAGCAAACAGAAAGGATTTCAGGCATTTTATTTCCTTGTCAGCTTCAATAAATGCAAAACGATTTACCTAAAAGAGAAAAATACCAGGACCAAATTTTTCAAAGCTTTGTTTTGTTGTCATTCAGAACACAAACTGTAACTTTACAAGTAGACAAACAAACAAACAAACAAACAAAACCTTTTTATGCATAACGTGTAAGCTCATTTCCTTTGATTCCTTCAAGTGATGCCATAGAGCCCAGCTGTTGTGTTTCTGTGATGATTTCCCTTACTCATGTTTCACCCAGTCATTTCAGGCCCTAATGGAATTACTTTGAGTGAAACCTGGTTTTTTCATGGTTCACCTCCCATGTCAGCTGATACCAGGAACAATTCTCTGGCTTGCATGGAGAGTAGATGCAGGCAATTAAGTAGATGTTAAGGATTGTTTTTCTGTTTTGCTTTTTATCAGCCGCTAACCCCAATGCAGATCAGCATGTTATGGGTGTGAGGGTTGCAGGCATTCCATTTGATGCTGTCTGGTTTTTATACACTGGGTTTCTGCAGTGGAAATGCATGTTGGATCCCCAGCTAATGCTGGGCAGAGCCAAGTCCCTCCCATTGATATTTGGTTCTTTGCTCATAACAAACACTGTTCACTGTCGTCTTCTGCTTAGCACTTAACCAAAGGATCGACCTGTTCAGCCTTCCCCCATTCCCATTTAATAGAGGCTTCTGCCCTGTTTTGCAAAGAAAGAAAATAAGATAGATTACTATTAGAAAAAGATGGAGCATGAGGAATTCCAGCCTGAAAGGGGAATGTAAGTGAATTAATCTCTCCTGGTGAGGAGGAAATTATTTTTTGTTACCAGCAAAGGTTGTTTTTCATTGGAATTTCTCTCTCAAAACTTTCAGGCATCCATCAAAAACCCAACAGCTTAATTTTTGTCATTTCACTTTTTAGTTACCAAATAGCCTCATATATTTGATTTTCCAGATTTTTTAGATGCTTTCAGGAAGTTGTCAGAAGAGACATTCCCTAGATAAATATCCTTTTCCAATAAAGCCACATTAAAAAAAAAAAAAAAAAAAAAGAACAAAGATGATTCAAACAGTTTTGACCTAACTCAGAAACAATGCTGCAGCAAAGTTCCGGCTGCATTTTATTAAACTCAGTTAGAATCTTTCTGTCCCGTTTCATGTGCTGGGGTGGGGGCTACTGCTTTACTCTGGCCTGAGCAGGGCTCCAAAGTGCCACTGTTCAGCTGTGCCTGTCCTGCTCTGCCCCTTTCTCTTCTGTTAAATGGAAGTCGACGTAACAGAAGAGAGGAGCCTGCCAGGAGGGTGTCAGAGTCAGCAATGATCACAATCAGACATTGCAATCACATTGCTCTACCAAGTCGTAGGAAGAAATAACCATCTGTTTCGATGGATGCAGGGGGAACAACAACAGCAAAAAAATAACCACGGAACCACGTCCGGGATTTTACATTCCAAGCCATGCCTGGTGCCTGTCAGGGAGATGTAAAATGAGGTTTGATAGTATTGCAAGTTTGGGACATATTGTACCAGTGGGTAACACCCAGCACTCAGCTAACATGCAGAAAAGTTAGGTTCCATGCGTATGACATTTCCCTTTTCCTTCAGGACCCACACTGGGCAGTAGCCTGGGGCATCCTTAACTTACCTGGCCAGTGGATTTCCCTTCTGCATACAGTGAGAAAAGCCTGTTACCACGATTGGAAGTGGCCAGCCACCCCTTGGCTCACCCCGTCCTGCACCCAACAGCACTGCACATTGCCCCTACTGTGTGATGTTCTCAAAGCACAGTAAATATTCCCGGCTACAGAGTGCTACCATGCATGCTACGGAGGCAAAATTCATTTATTCACTCAGGCAGGTGATGGATAGTCTGTCAATGTTTATACAGTAGACACAAGCCTAATTTTCGGGTATTAGTTGATTAACACTTGAGTCATAGTGTGTGTCCTGTGTCCAGTAATGTGGAACATCAAATGTGTGAAAAAGATTAATAGTGTGCACAGATGTTACTCAGAGGATCAATTTGTCTGGGGTTTGAAGAGGTGGTACCCTGCAGATCAATGGGAAAGGAGAAAATTAGAGTAATGTGTTGAAAGAAATCACAGCAGACTCTCTGCATGGCTGGGTTATCTGCTCCAAAAACTCAGCTTCTCGTAAAGTCTTTCAAGGACTGCAACAAAACACTCTCTCCTATAATTTTTTTTTTTTTTTTTTTTGTTACTTATAGACCTACAGCTTCCCCAAATGGCAAACCCTTAGTGAAGGGCACAAAGCAGTCCTTGTGCAACATGACGAGGAAAACTTTTCCCTGGCTTTCTGTAAGAAAAACGCTTCCCCGCATTATAAATAGCAACAGGCAGGAGGGCAATGGAAATAAATGTTGCTCTGTAAATAAGGGAACCAAAGCTGGACAGCAGAAGGACGAGCTCAACTTTTCCTAAGTTTTAACGGAGAAGTATTCTAAGCTGGGTGCTGCACAGCTCTTTGAGATCTGAGTCTGGGGGAAGTTCCCCTAAGGGAGAGGCACAGATCCCTGATCTCCTAAATAACACCAGCATGGATGGAGAGTGCTCCACCAAGGAGCCCTACATTGGCAGGAGAAGGATGTAGTGACCCCTTTGCTGTCTCCAATTCCTTCCCAGTTTCTCTGGCAAGGGGTGGGAATTGCAGGGGTTTGGGTCGAGCTCTCCCATGAGTGGTTCTGGTGGTGGGACAGCTGGGGAATGAGGAGCAGTCTGCTTGCGGGTGTGCTCTGCCAGCACGGGGGTTCTGCCTTTCTGTTTATCTCTGCTATTCAAAAATGGTTCCTTGCCACTGAGACAGAAAGCAGCTTTGGACAGAAATTTCAGCACATGATGGGAATGTCAGCAGTGTTATGCTCTTTCATATTTTTTTAAAGCCTGGCTTTCTGCAAACTGACATATTTACATGCTTGCTTTATAACATTGGCATGGGATTTATGAAATCTCCTTAAAATTAATGTCTATTTCTAACAGATTTAAATTAAAAATGACCATACCCACATGAGGAATAGGATAGGAAATTTAATTTAAGGGAAAGCTGGGAATGTGTGTATTTTTCAACAGACTATTTCTGTTGCAACCTAATAGCATGTGTGAATGAGTGCCTGGTCCTTCAAGCTTAACCTACGGAGGGTTGCACTTACACAAGGAGTTGCATAGTGGAATTAGCAGGAAAGCTCAGAAATTACAGTGAGTGGCAGATTTTTTCAGGAATCAATCCAAAAGAGAATAAGGTGGAGGGAGGCAGGGTGAAGAGTGTGGGAGGGAGAGGCAGGGTTAAGCAGGCTGGGCAGAAATGCCTCCTTCCTTCCCCATCAGGTCCTGCCACTCGCTGTAATTAGGAGCCCTTCCCATCTATATTCCTTCTTCCAGAAACAGCTGTAGCTTCCTTGCTGAGGAGCGGAGTAAACTGCTCTGAACCATCGTAATAAATGCTATATTCTTGATTTCTAGTAGCAACAGAGCCTACATGCCCCAGACCAAAGTCTGTAAGCTTGGCTGGGCAGTGGGTTTCCTGCGCAGTGTATTTCTAGAGACAGCTCACCCGTCGCTGCTCTGCTGGCAGTTTTGCATTTTTCTTGTAAACTGTTCTTACGCGCTACAACACATCTGGGCATTCTTAATTCTGCCTCTCACTTCATTACCTTTCATAGGAGACTCTCGGTTTACAGTGAAGGAATCAATAGTTTGAAAGTTTTAAAAAGTGCAATATTAAAAATTGAAAAGAAACCAGGAAATCGTAGCCTCCATTTGGGACATGGGGTGGGGGTGGGGGGGACGACAAAACCTTTTTCTTTGGGTAACGTCTGAGGGTCAATTTTAATAATCTTTATTTGTAGCAGTTCGGGATTTCTGCAGAGATTGGGGGCTTTTAGTAAGGCTGTGTGTGAGCATGCTTGTCTTTTGGAATCCACATGAGATGTCTTAGAAGCGTTGGGACACTGCATGGTTTGCTGGCTGTGTTATGGGCTCCACGCACAATCTGCTGCTGTTTACAGGAGCAGGAGGTCCGAGCAGCAGCGAGCCCCCAGCTCCCAGCACAGAGCCCAGCGTGATGGAGCTGATTGTGGCTGAGGATCAATTCCCTGCTGCAGTATTTCTTTCCCTAGAGCAGATCTAATTGAAATCAGACCTCCGTGCTACGTTAGGATTCCTCTGGCAGAGCTGCTCTTGGCATTGTTTTCTTTACCATTTTTCCTATTACTGTTAGTTCCAATCACCAGAACAAGGCAGCGCGGAGCAGAAGAGAAAAGCAACATGCTGTGAAATTGTTGAAATAATTCAAAGGTTTCCACAGGAAACATCATCTCCAAATGCTCGAACGCAGCCTCCCAGATAAAAATACAGCAGAGGGTGGGGGTGAAAAGGGAAGGGAGAGGGAGATTTAGTGATGTTAAGAGGCTGAAGCAATTGCAGCGATTTGTAAATTGTACGAGCGGTCGTGTTCCCGTACGCCGCGAGGAGAGGGGAGCAGATGTGCGGGCAGCGGAGCAGCCTGCAGCCCGGCTCGGTGCTTTGTGCTCAGCGCCGTCGCCTGCCTCTCCCTGCCTTCTTCTTCGTGCAGAGATTGAAGTTTGGAAAATAAAAGTTGATGGCAGAGGAAAACGTGCTTGGTTCAAAAGGGAGCGTCAGCGCGTGCAGAGGGCGGTAGCGATCACAGCCGTGTATTTATTGATTGATATTGTTCACTCGTTCAAGTAAACATTTTGGCGTTAGCAGATGGCATTCTTTCACTGTAATCCGTTCAAGCCCATTGTATCTGTATCACTTTACTGTGACACTAAAATATCTTCTATTTTAAGATTTTAAAATAGAAGGAAACTTCATTTTCAGAAACAAAGCCAGCATATTTTGTAGTCATCATTAGTTAGATTTGATCAATATTTTGGTTCCTGGTGGTGATGTATTACGTTTGCAAATGTGTGCATTTCAGGAATAGTTAAATAATGTTATGTTACAACTGTTTTTAATGAAGAAATAACTATTTGGCTAACTAGGATTTCCCTTCAGTAATGCTCACTGTGGTTGGAGAAAAAATTGGGTTTATTAGAAGAAATGGAAATGCTTTCTTTTTTGGAAACCTGCATTTTGGAGTTTTCGTAGTTTTGTTTTAATCCAGAATGTTAAAACCTACGCAGGACCATTTTAATGAAAATCATTTTTATTTCAGTTTGTATTATTTGTATAACGAGAGGGAGGGACCTCTGTGCAGTGAGCGCCTCTGTGCAGCCGAACATCCCTCTGCCATCCGTGGGAGCAGCTGACACGTCGGAGATTAACTGTTCGTATTGAGGATTTGATGGTAGATGGGCAGGTCTGAAACATTTGCCTGCAGAAGTGGCCTTACAAGAGCAGAAAGTCCTTATTGTCTTTGGGAGCTCAGCGATTTCTGGGAGCCACTGGCACCCTGCACACAGTTCCCTTTGTCTGTAAACAAACTTCAGCTCGGCTCCCCCTCCAGTCCTCTAATCCTTTGCATGAAATCATTACCAGCTACTTGCAATGAACATGCCATTCTTCAGCTCACAATTATTGTTGTAGGCTTCACAGAACAGTTCATCCCTTCTCTGCTTAATCAGAGGCATTAGATTTCAGGTATTCATGGAAATGGAGAAGAGTTTTGAGGTTTCCAAATACTTCTTTTAATGAATCTTGTGATATTTTTAACAAGGAGGTCAGAAATACATATTTTCTTCTTTTTGAAATGTTAACAAAATACAGAAAAAGACAGAAAGAATGGATGGGGGAAGCAAGTTTCCAATGATTTTAGTCTGGTGACTGGATGTCCTTTGTGCATCTGTTCAAGTATTTTGTGGTTTGCATTTACGTCTGTATTTGCCCAATTTACAGCTTAAAAAAAATCAATAGTAATGCTATATTTTCATGAAACCAGCATTTTTACTGAGATCTCTTGAGTAAATTAAATTTCATCCAAGCTGGATTACATCCAAGTTGGATTACTGTTGCAGTCCCTGATCCTACAAATGCACATGAATATTCCTGCTGGGTCTTGGGAGACCTGGAACCAAGTTCTAGGTTTGCTAAAGCCTTGCCCAAGTTCCTTATTTGCTCTGAGTCTCAGTTTCAGCTATTTACTTTAAAAACAAAGGAGCAAAAAGGGAAAAAAAAAAGAAGTGCTATTATTGCCAGTCAACTTAATTGTGATGTTGCTTATATTTGTCATATACATTTATGATATATCACTTGCTATGGCCATATATGAACAATGAAATCTAAAATACATCAAATACTGACATAAAGCAGGTGTTGGTATCTGTACTAGACTCTTCTGAAAACTAAAACTGCCCTATGACAGGAAAGACTGAATTGAGGATTCTTTGCATTTTCTCTTGTTCTTTGATATCCTACTGTTTTTGCACCCCCCCACCCCCTCCCTGCTCCTGGTATAGACAGACAAATGATGTAAAGAAGAACGTGGTCTTCCGTGCAGGGATGTTTTTTCTAATCTGTCCTTTTTGAGTTGCAACAAAGTGGAGCAGCCATATTACAAACAAATACTAATAATAGGAATAAATTCCATGACAAGCCTCCAGAGAAGCAAATGTTACGTTAAAAAGAAAACCATTGGAGCAGATGGACACAAACACAATTGTGCAACATACAGAGCGAAAGTGCCCATGTGGCTGAAAGATGATATTTGCTCTAGGCAGTTCTCTAGGTTACTACATAAGGTAGGACATGAATTGAAGCTGGATTCTAAGCCTTGGAGACATTAAATGTGACTTAATGTATGATTGCCTGTCAGCTCTAAGTGCCTGTCCACCAACTCTGCTTCAACACCTTTTGTGCCAGGCTCAGGGAAGTGGTACCACCCTGCAACTGCTGCAAAGGCTAAGAGATAATGTATTGACTGTTGCCATAGCTCAGCAGAGGTATGCCAATTTGTTCTGCCACAGTAATCTGGCCTTGTTTCCGAGCCCCTTGTGATCTGTGAAGGTGTCAAAAGTAGCTTGAGGGAGAATGGGGAGAAGGAGATTTACCCATTTGTTCCTTTGCGGCAAAATAAAATAGCCTGCCAAGCCATCCTTAAAAAAGTTGTTGAAGGAGAGATTACCTACTGAAAGATGGAAATATCTTAAGGATGACGCCTTTACCATTCACCAGACTGTACTTACGGAACAAGTGAGTAGGGGTCCCACTGCAACAGACCCTCTGCAGACAGAATAGCAAAATACCCAGATCCCCGAAGAGTTCACAGTCAGCAGTGATTAACCAGCCCAAGGGCCTGAACAGCAGAAATGAAACACATTGCTTAACCCTTTGCAGGTCTGGAGGCCAATGTAGTGCATGGCGTGCACCAACTTTCTTTTGAATGTTCAATATGGTCAGCACATTTCTTTGCAGTTTGCAGTTTTCATTATGGGTGATCTGTGACATGGCAAACCCAGGTCACTCTGTCCCAAGATGGAACAGAGTTTATCTGATCAAGCCCTATTTTCTGGAAGCAAGCACAACAGCAAATTAATAATTAAATGCAAAACGGAAGCAGTGAAATTAATTTCTCTGTTATCCTCAAACACATGCTATCCATATGAGAATCAGTTCTGCAAAGTAATATAGCTTATCAGATTTGGACACTAGGTATACCAAAGAATCACTATACAATGAATATATGTATATATACATATAATGACAATTTCTGTATGAACCCTATGCATCCAACACATCTCTTTTAGTGCATTGCATTGCTATTCCTCCTCACCAACATCAGTGACTGCAGGGACAGACCTCCCTTCCAATCAGTGTATGCGCATCCCCTCCTTGAAAGAAGACCGTTATCCTATGGTATTTAGGTGAAAAAGCACTCAGTAGGATCTTAGAGTGGTTGTGGCAAAAAAGATCCACTGTGATTTATGCGAGGTGCATTGGGAACTGTCTGATGTGAAGTCAGCAGCTGAAGGGCAATGAATAATTCAGCATTAGGATCCGTCGCATCATCTCTCTTCGCATGTTATTGCTGTTTTTACGCAATTGCAAAGTAAAAAAAATAAATTGATGTCATAAAGAAAGCTGCATCATTTGTCTGGAAATACATAGGAGAGTTATAGGTACATTTCTGCTGCTTTGTGAGCCCTGTATGATCTTACTGTGTGCAAAATTAAAAATGTGTCTTTATTAACGGCTTGTCTAGGGTTAGATGGGTGATCCATGCAGCATGACATCTTTTACGTTGGTCTTGGCAACCTGCACTGATAGAGCATGATGGCTGTTAATTGATTCCTTAGAGCACTCAGGCACCGTTGCCCTTGCTCGTGCTTCTCCAGCAAAGCCTTAACACAGATCTGGAACAGGGGTGCCTGCCTGTATCACAGGGGAAATTTTGTTTGCTGAACTGTGGACAGAGATGAAGCCAGATCAAAGGGTTCACCTGCCTCAGGGGAGATTCAGAAACAAAAGTTGTGTACAGAGTTGTAGTTTTTTAATCTGGGAACCAAAAATAACCCAACAAAAAGATGGAATTTGGTTAGCAGGCTCTTTTGTGCAACGTACAAGCTCAGCTGGCTCAATAGATATACACATGATGAGATACACAGTTATACATACATCTTGTGCTTTCATAGTGCTCTTGCTGCCCAGAGGAAATGGCAAGTAGAGGGATGATCTTGAGGAACAGTTTCCTTGCCTGCAGAGCATCCTTGCATCTGGTACTGACTCTGCACAGTGTTTAGGTTGCGTAAGAGTCTGAATTGTCCCAAAGTTCTTGCATTCGGAACAGGAGGTTTGTGTTCTGAAAAACAGAGAAAGATCAGGAAAGCAGAGCTCAGAGCAGAAACAAAGAGATCTCAACATAGACTGGGAAAAGATCTGACTGACTTGTTCTCATTTTGTTTCATCTGCAGTGGTGGAAAGGGCATTATCCATCAATGTGTTTAAGTATGACTGGTGCTCTCTGCTTTCCTTATTGTTATTATTTCATGACTAGAGGAAAAAAATGACTTTGGAGTGTTTCTGCCTTTTAATCTGAGTTGTTCAAAAAGTTGTTATAACCAGCTCCAGCTTCTGAATCTTCTCGCTGCTTACAAAAGCAGTCCCTCCTCTGTTCTTGACTTTGTCCTTGCCTTGCTAACGTGAGGCTAATGTGAGCAAATGCTATTTCTTAGGAAAGTTCTGACTCAACACTGTAAGCTTTTCAAAGGAGAATGAATGCAATCTGTGAACTGAATTGGCAATGCAGGAAGATTAGGAGAAATGCTATGCAATATCCAGATCATGCCATTTTAATATCTAAAGATGATTGCTTTTAGGAAGGAGACAATAGGTTTAGCATAGAGGTGACAAAACATATTCTTTTTGCCTTTCCTCTTGGTAAACAAACTTCTTTCAAAAATGAAATGAAGCTGTATTATGCAACAGTGATGGAAAGGGAACAACGTGGTGTGGAGGCTATCCTCCAGCTGATAAGATAATAGGTATTTACCAATGGGAACCAGTGGGCTGCTGAGACCTCCTGATATCTTTTGTATTGCCGGGCTTGGCATTCTTAAAGTTAGGTTGTCAAAACTGAAAGGCTTTGTGTTTTTTTCCCCTTCATATTTCTTGCTTTTTTCAAAGGCCGGGTCATCTGGAAAAGCCTTCAGTTTTAGGGCAAGGATCCTTCAGAAGTCAGCTTATAAAGAGGCCTGATTGATGCTCATGGGTTTATTACTTCTAAAAATGTTTCAAATCTTTGGCTTTTATAAATTCTAGTTCTTCAGCACAGGCATTTAAAATCCTTTCTCAAGCACAGTGACAGCATGAAAGAGCCTTAACTTTTTTTTAAGAATGAAATCTAAATGATTAGAAAGTCACTTAAGTAAAGAACTGAAGTTCTTTTAAGAAATGAAAGTTTGCCAAGCTCTCAATAACACATTTGGGTTTGACAACACTGCAGCAACTTTGGACATAGCAATTTCTTACCAGAGTTAAATAGCACAAAAAAAGAATATGGTAAATATTATAAGTTCCTTTTTGTCTTGTAGCTGCTACATCTGAGTTCCTTTTCTCTTCTTTTAATTCCTCTTCTTTTTTTTCCTCCTTTGGTATTCTTTTTTTCTGCTGAGCCCGTTAGATTAACGGTGCAGGTGTGGCCTCCCATACCAGGTGATGCCCTCTCTCATTGGCCCTTCGCCCAGCTTCTCCAGATTAATCCACCACTCTTCAGTCTCTCTTATTTTCTTTCTCTCCATAGCCTTCCTGGACAGCATTAGAAGGGGAATGTCTGCACTGTCATTCCCTTCCTGTGACTGTAAAGACAGCTCTGTCCCATCTTCCATCGTCTTCCACTTTCCAACATGGAGGGCTCAGCCATCACATCTCCCACTGAAGGACAAAAGGTAAATGACTGCTTTTGTTTTCAAAGGTCTAAATGATGCTATACCAAAACAGTTTTGTTTCTGGATGTAACGTGATGAAGCCCAATGCAGTAGTTACTACAATGCTAAGTAACAGGATTTACTTTCGTATTGCAAATAAAAGGCAACTTTTTGTCTAGCATCCTGGAAAGTCACTGGTAACAGAGGCAAAAACTTGCCCATATGAACAGCCGTGCAATATTTTTCCATGAAAATAGAAAAGAGATGCAGCTGGGAAGAAAACTTTGTAGTTAGTTTTTTAAAATGTGATGCTACTGAAAAAAAAAAGGCAACAGAAAACAAATCACCTGCTTTACCTTCTTGAAAACAAAATCTCAAGTAAATAACAACCTCCTTCTGCTCACCCTCATACCAACAGTCTTGAGTATTTCAGGAACTGTAAATAACGAGGACTCGGTTATCTTCATGGAGGCAATAATGTTGTTCATGAAAACACTTAACTGGGGTCTTGGTTTTAAGGAGAAATATTCCTCAGTGCATTATTGCTGTGAAGTTTAAGTGCTGAGATTCCTAGCATTTTCAAGTGCATGTTTCACATTAAAACGTCTGGTTTTCTTCCAATTTCTTATCTATTAATGGATAAATTCTACTGGGGTTTTAAACTCAAAGACATCAGAAAAACACACTGCTTATGAAGTACAGTGAAACATCGGAATTTTCCTGAAGTCCCTTGCATGTCTTGTCTTGTAGTTGGTCATAGAAATAGTAAACCAGAAGTGTCACCTGAATTCTATTTCATTATGTGTACCTTTAACATGGAGGAACTGTGTAATCCAATATAGATTGTAGGTGAGAATAGCCTAATCTAAACCAGTAGTTGATATCAGATTCCTTTTTCTAATACTTGATTTCTACTCATTCCGTGAAAAGTTACGTTGATGCTTTCCTTATGTGGATAATAAGGTCACCTCAAGTGCCTCTTACCTTTACTGTCCTCTTCTGGATCTGTTTGGAATAGTGGAAAAAAATTAGTTCTGTCTGGTATAAAAGTTAACTGTCACCAAAGATATTGGGGTGGGGACCAACAGTTCAGCAATTGTATTCTTGTGAGTTTAATTTGGAGAACAATCATCTGTTTCCTATAAAACCTGTAATAGCTGTTCAGGGAGGGGACTGGGGAAGGGGTCTTGTTTGTTTTTATGCCTGGTTTAGTTTCTGAGAAACATTTTCCTTTCCATTTGGACGCAAAACTGCAGAACAGTATTGCTGAAACCTGAACAACGGTGAGCCTACCTGACCTACTGGTTCCAGTTTGTTGCAAATCCCAGGGATAAATAAATGCAATTACTGAAGTTGGGTGTGCCAAGAAAAATCTACTAGAACTGACCATCAGTGAATCAGAGCTATGGGAATGCAGCCTTTCTGCTTCAGCTGTTTCTGACCAAAGTGGCAATAACAGGAGGCTGGAGCAGAGGCTTTAAGCTGTGACTTTATTGCTTCAGTTGTTAACATATAATATTAACACAAATTGTGTAGCTTGGTTTTCTCTCTTTGAGGCTCCAGTCTCAGCCTCCATGTACAACATTTTCATTGATCCTCATCTGGACAAACAACTTGTTTTGCTGCTAGGATTAGAATCTTCTTTAAGCGAGTGATCAGCGCAAATCATGTTCTTTCCTCCAGAGCAAAAATACACAGTAATTAAAACTGTTTCTAGGCAGCTGGCTCTGGTGGATGAGACTAAAAGAAGTCCACCTCTTCTAGGAGATGAAGGGGAATACCAGTAATGGAAGAGTTTTTCGTCAGTCATTTGAAGTCAGCATGATTGCTGCAAGGTTTGGGTCTTTCTCTTCGTGTTGCTCCAAGGAAACATATATACATTTTATGTACACACACACACACACACACATATATATATAAGATAACACTTCTGAGCAAATTCATTTCCCAGAAAATGCAAAACAAATGAAACAGGAGCATTCAGTTCAAACCTATATTGTGGCATAGTAATTAGTATGCAAAAATTAATTGGTATAAGGAGAAGTAACATACTGAGGGCCAAATTCTTTGGTGACCTCTATGAGGGAAGTGTCTGAGTACCTGAGGGCAGCATTCATATGGCCCTTTGATCTTAAGTTCTGGAGCTTTAGCGACAAACTTTATTAAAGATTAATACTTAGAGCCCATTTTTAAAACAGGGACAGCCACTGCCAGGAGCAGATGCATCCAGCCTGTGGCTGGGGGTAAGGTGGCTGCAGACTACAGACCTTGCAGAAAGTTCTGGCTATGCCAGAATGTGGCTTCAGATCCCATAGCCTTCCTCCTTCGAGCAAGTTCACACCTGACTTTTTTTCTTTTGAAACAGCCAAATGGTGCTGCTGCTCAGGACAGTTAGACAAACAAGTGAGCCTGTGAGCAGTTGTCCTATCATTTGTGGACAGTTGCAGTTAAAGAAAAAATGATCCCACTGGATACAGGCATCTCAGATATGACTCAGTGCAACTTTGCTCCTAGATTTTTGCTTTGTTTTTAACTGTTTTACTTGTTTCTACAGATCTAAGACTTTTTCTCTTCTCCAGTCCCTACAACAAATCCAAATTTGTAAAGATATTTCACTGTGTCGTCAGTATATTGTCAGATACAGCCTGACAATATTTGATGTACATGCTCTCATCTGTGTGCCAGGTAGTGCTATCACCCTGGGGAAGCTCACAAAGTTCTCACAGAAATCAAAGGGTCAGGTGCCTAAATATTTTTTCTGGCTTTTAGTCTATAATTTGACCATAGTGATGAAACTGGGAGCTGGTTCCAGGCTGGGAGGCTCTCACAGAAAGTGCCCTGATGTCTGCACTCTTGTGCTGGATCCCCATCCCAAGGGCAGCTCCTCATTGTTTCAGAGCTTTGTCCTCAGGCAGCTCTGCTGTAGGCATGGGATGAAGTTTCTTCTGCATCATATAGAATATGAGACATTACAGTATGTGTGTGTAGTTTGGAGGGGTCAGGTGGGTGAGGCATATGTGGAATTTTCTAACTTGGTAGTCAAATTAGTCTAGTATAAGAGAATTCCATTTTTTGACCATGCAGTTTTCTGGAATGTGTCTTTTCTTTAATAAAGAGAGTTTTATTTGCTTGCTTTTGGGTTAATGCAATTTGAACTCATGACTCTTCGCTCTTCAAACAGTGTCAGTGTAGCTCCAGTGCACATGAGGTCAGAGGGGTTTGAGTGATGCTGTTAGAGTCCCAGCAGAGATGTGGTTCCGTGGTTCAAGGTCTCTCCTTTTTTTTTGGCAGCTAGACTATTGGACACTGATCCAACATGCCAGGAGAGTGATCCCGTTCTTCCTTTGCATATCTCCTCGGCTGCTGAGCAGCTGAAGAGCTGACAGAATTAAATTACATTGCTGCTGCTGCTATTAACAAAGAGTAAAGAGAAACTGTTACATCTGGCTCCACTTCTTTGCCAGAGTCTTCATTTAATTGTTTTCTAATTTGAAGAAAACCACAAATGACAAGATGAAACTGCTAGAAATGTAAATACAAGAGTCAAATTGCTCTTGTCAGATTTCTAGTTCACAAACTATGGTAATGTGATTCTGCATATCTGACCAATAAATAAGGGCTGCAAGAAGTGGATGCTGTTGATTCCTCTCTGCAAATTCGCAGTCTCCTCACTCACAGTTACTAAAACACTTTCATTTGGAAGAACATTGAAGATGCTGATGTTGAGGATCCAGGCTGACAGCTGCAGACTTGCTCAGTCAGGGCAGCACTCCTCCTTGGCAGTAAATGGGGGATCCAGACTGAGCTGGCTGGAATCGGTTTCATTATTTATTCTGTACTATTTTGCAATGATTTTTTCCCCATCAGTTGTAGTGAGGTAATGGTGAAATATATTTGAAGAACGCAGAAAGTTTCATAGACTGCAGTATGGAGGGTCATCCAATATCTAAATGCATGACCAAGCATCAGTAGTCTTGCTCTTGCCTGAAAAATACAATGGAGATAGTACCTCTAATCAAAGATTTTTCTCCAATTGTTGTACAAGAGGGTTGATTTTAGATTAAAAAAAAATAGAGAGTAAAATAATCCTGAATGGATATTTGGTTAAGAACAAGGTTTGTCCTTTAGAAAGTTCTTGTGAGCAACAAAGTCAGTGCTAGCTTACAGCCAGCTTATTAGTCAAAAATAAGGAGCTGACAGTTACAATACAAAAATGCAAACAGAATCTGCAAGCTAGTGTTTCTTTTTAAGTTAATATCTGACATTTAGAATCCTGAGTTCCACTGGGCACGTTTACACAGCCAAACAGTGAAACCAATCCCCACCATGGGATTTCCTGGTAAACAAACTTCCCAGGTATCTCAAGTCTGCTTTATTCCTTTACAAACGTGCTGTGGCCAGTCCTTGCTGACAGTGTCTGGCAGATAGCTGGTCCTTTTGTGAAGAGTCCCTGTTGCAGCTTTGAATGACACAGTTGGCCAAGTTGCAGAAGCTCGTATATTTCCTTTGAAGCCACCTCATTGTGGAAGCTAACAACCTTGCTGGATTGATCCCTATCTGCCGCGTGGGTCAGCTGGCGGGTCGGTTTGAAGGACAGCTTTTTGGACTTGCAATGTCATGTGTGGGTGTTATCAAAACGCTGCGTTTCCAATCTGTTTGAGCTCCGTTTGTTTGCCATGGAGTTGCTGCAGCAAAGCTAAACATTGCTCGTGACGTGACTTAAACACAGAGCTGCAAGGAAGGAGCAGAGCCCTGGGGGGGAGTGAGAGGAGCACAGCCAACAAACACCAGTAGAAAGTGCAGCTGTCGTGGAAGAGAGAGAAGTTAAAAAGGGAAGGGGAAAAAAAAGCCTTGACTGTCCCTCAGGGGCAGGGGCTGCTGTCGTTCCAAATGCCGACAGCTTTCCAAACCTAAACCAAAGCTATAAAATATGAAATATAATGAACAAAAGTTGGCACCCACCCATGTGTAGCTGTCAACCTAATAAAAACAAAACTATCTGGCAGCTGGCACTTAAGAGCTGGGAGATGCCAGCTCCAGGCTCCTACAGAACAGGCCTTGCCTTTGCCTTCTACTTCTTGAGTGTTTACTAGGCTTTAAAATGTGTGTCAGCTCAGTTTCCATGCAGGCACTGAGGAAACAAGGGCACTGCCACGCCTATGCAGTAATCTCATCTCTGTCTTCAGCCTGTTTGCCCTCACACTTTCCTGTTCTGAGAGGGCAAACGTAAAGCAGGCAGTGAAGGCTGGATGTTACTGTGTTCTGGTTACACCTTCTCTGACTCCTTGTGGCTAAGCACCCATCTGAGCTGTTGAGCCAGGCATAGTGAGTGGAGCTGACTTGAGTACAAAGCTCAAAGGGCAGACCTCAAATCGGAACTCATCAATTTCCTAAAGTAAATCTTCAAATAATAGTAATATTCATTAGGTGGGCCGTTAAAGTCAAACACAAGTGGGATGAATTGGGGTAAGTGAGTGATGACTATGAGAAAGAAGGGGACAGACTCTTATTAAGGTTTGTTGTGATAGGACGAGAAGAAATAGTCTCAAACTGAAGATGGGAGATTTTGGCTGGATACAAGGAAGAAGTTTATTATGATAACGGTGGTGAGACAGTGACACATGTTGCCCTGAGATGGTGGATGCCCCATCCCTGGATAGATCCAAGGTGAGGCTGGAGGTGCTCTGAGCACCTCATGAAGCTGTGGGTGACCCTGTTCATGGCAGGGGAGTTGAACCAGATAGCATTTAACGGTACCTTCCAACTCAAATGATTCTGTGACTCTATGACCCTTTGCCTATACCACTTTTGGGGCAGGAGTAGGTTTTTTCTGCATTAGGAATTAATTCTGGATAGTCAGGTCAGTAGACTGGTTTCCAGCTGTAGCAGAAGAGCAGACTGCTTTCCAAGTCTTCACTAGCAGAGTGAGGTACCTCGTGTGGGAGGAATCGTGGCAAAACCAGGCCTTCTAATTCCAAGGTAATCCTAAGATATTATACCCACTTTGTGCTCCACTCCAAAAATAAATAGCTACTTGCAATTGTACTGCAGGTATATGGTTTTTTATTTTCTCTGAGAACTCCTCCTCATTATAAACGAATCTACCTTGAATGCATCTCACTCAGACAAATTGCTTGGTGGAATCGCCTGTGAGTGTACCCCTCCTGCAGGTTAGAAAGTATTTGTTCATTTTTATGAAGGGCAGCCTTTCAATATTTAGTGCAAACAGACCATCCCTCAGGCAGCTGACACTCATGGCAAACAGACAAGTCTTTCGGTAAATGACAGTGCCCCTGAAGAGTGGAGAAAGCAGCTGGTTACAAACGTTCAAGGGCACACGGTGAAGCTTTCTATCACAAGAACAACCTGTCCGTGGCTGGATGCAACCTCCTTCGCTGGTCTGCCAGCAAGCTCAGTCATACTTAAAGGCTGATTCTTCTGTTTGTACCAAAATAGGTTACTTGCTGTGATTTTTTTTCAGCCATCCCCTTCCAACTTCCACTGGTGTTAAACCAGTTATCCCAAAGGTTTGTGGGCTTTGATGGTTGGTAGAAGCCAACCTTTCTGGTAGGAAGCAGACTGCCTAATAGCGTGTATCCCAGCTGTATTTATCATCATAAAAAATAGAGCTGATTCTCTGTTCAGACGAAGTGAGAGGACTTCCTATACTCCTTTTGGACTGCAACATTTGCATTTAGTGTAATGGTTGGACTTGATGATCATTTGGGTCTTTTCCAACCTAAATGATTCTATGAATCTATGACTTTAATGGCTTCCCACATAAGGGAATTCTGCAAACAGAATTCTGTAGCACTTCTCTGTCAAATTTGATGAACGAGTGTGGAAAAACTGTTCCTCTCTCCTCCAGCATGCATCCACCATCAGATCTGCATATACATACATGAATATACCTACACTTCTAACTATGTAGCTCTCTAAGAGCATTTGCGTGGACTCAAAGATTTTTATGGCTGAAAAGAAGTTTTCATTAAGCATAATCTGTGTGAAGATGTGATCTTTCATAGCCGGGCTACTAATGGTTAGCTGCAATAGGTGTGCAATGTATTGTTTCTCTCTTATATGTAATCAGGATTGTAGTAGAAAGATTTGCTTCCAATTCACTATGCCTGTGGGTCTGCCTAGTGTCTGCTGAGGTTCCTGTTTTATGTCATTTATTGCAATTGCAAGGCGATTGGAGTTTGCTGTTGTATTTCTGTGTGTTCTTGTGTCGAGATAATAAAGGAGAAAGAATGAAAGTGTGTTTGTATAGCAAATGTGAAGATGCAAGTGAAACCATAAGGCCAGCTAGTCTAGGCTTAAGTCATAGAAACTTAGAATTGGTATTTTACGTGGCAGCCATGAAATCCTTTTCTTCTGACTCCAAATACAACCTTGCTTTGTCATGTAAAGGATGCTGCAAATCTCAGTGAAGGGAATTTCAGCATGGAAATTCCTAAAAGAGGGGAGATGTAGATTAGATGTTAGGAGGGAATTTTTTTCACTCGGAGAGTGGTGACATGCTGGTAAAGGCTGCCCAGCTGTGGATGCCCCATCCCTGGAGAAGTTCAGGGCCTGGTGTATGGGGCCTTGAGCAGCCTGATCTGGTGCCTGATGTGGTTGGCAACGCTGCCGTGGCAGGAATATTGGAACCAGTTGGTCCTTGAGGTTCCTTCCGATCCAAGCAATTCTGATTCTGTGAAATCAGGTATTAAATACTGTGAGTGAGGGTAACCCACTACTAGAACCCAACTCCTTGAGTTGTAAGAGATGTTGATCTCACTTCAGCCATTTACAAGTATGAATTTATCTAGAATGGCTAACTTTCTTTGAGTATGTTGGGTTACTCCTGCCCATAGAGTCTTCTTCCCAAGTCACTTTTGCTGAACCGCTTGCGTCCTGGTTTAGATGCCTAGATTGCTGAATGCATATCGTGGGATATGTGGTACAGAAACTATGCTGGATAACACATTGGATAATCACTACAGTCACTTCCACCCTTAATAATTTCACACGTGAAGGTTGGGTCAGTACTGTTGTATATACACTTTGCACATTCCTTTGAGACAGCTGGAACTGTGAGAGGAGTGTGAACCAGAGAGGTGCTGTCTGAAGCTGCAGATGCTTTTCCAGATAAGAGATTTGTATAGTGGGAGAGCTTGAACAATGGACGATTCAGAATGGTCTCTCTGGGACATATGTGGGTTGCTTTGGCTGTAGAAAGAATCTCCTTTGGAGAAGATATTCTTTCCCCAATCTTGATAGGGGTAAACAGCGCAATGTCACTAAAACAATGCCTCAGAAAAACCTTCTAGGGAGTTTTCTCTTCAGTCTTGTTTGAAATGCTAGAAGCCCAGTTTTTTGGTTGTTTTTGTTTTAATGATACATTCTTGCAAGGACTCAATCTGTCATCAGAGGGTGTATGAAGTTCTCTCTGACAATTATGAGGGTTCCACCCATGGATTAAAAAAAAATAAAAAAAATGAAAGAAGAGGATGGAAAGAATAGCTCCTTGTCTATCAGCAGTCTGAGCCCAACAATTGCAGTGTGCCAAAGGCTTCACAGCATGTAAGTTGTGATCATTCCCATCAGAAAACAAAATTGTCAGCTAGAAACAGCTCAAAAGATTTTGCATGAGTAGTGCTTGCACGCACCCAAATTAGTAGCAGGTGTTCTAGCCTATTGTATGTTAGTTTTGTGTTGGAAAATAAGTGCTGCCAGGTCAGTGGTAGAAGGGGTTCCTGTCTTCTTCCCTCCCCCCCAGCCCATCTTTCAGCTTCCAGTCCACACAGATCTCTGGCTTGGCCCTCCTGGATGCTTTCTTGTCATCAACACCATCAGTAATGGTTTCCTCGCTTCGGGTATGAGTCGGGTTGTGCTCCGTGCCAGAATGCTTTGGAAGGAAATCATTCCGAGTCAGTCTAATGCCATAACAAGCTCTGCAACAGCTGCAGCAGTGATATGCTGGCAAGCTGTGTTGACCTTTTAAAATGAATAAAGAATGACTATTTCCACAGTACATATAACTCTTGTCCCAATCCCTATCTCTGTGCCCAGACAGTGCAGTCATGCTGCTGAATTTGCAAGGAAGCATTTATTTTGTTTTTGCTTTTTTTAATCTCATACTTTATCAGTGCTTATAAAATCATTTTGCAAAGGTTAATCCTCAGAAGTGTAAAGTCAGAATGTCCCATTCTAGAAGATGGTAGCACACTCTGTGAGGGTAAGGAATTTGGTACTGATTGTACAGTGCACTTGCAGCAGACACAAGAATGAAACCTGTAAATTTCAGGTGTCAGGTCCCTGTTAATCCACACTCCTTCCTTTAAAGAAACGTGCACTTGAACAGACAGGTTGTGCATATGGTTTTCCTTCCCAGCAGTTTCTGAGATTTCCTATGATGGAGAATCCAGAACCCAAATCTTGTTTACTAGCACTGAACGATCTCTTCTGCAGGTTTACCTTTCATCCAGTGCCCATAGCTGTCCTATAAGGGAGGATAGTAGTCAAACATTTGGAGGTCTTCACAGCTAGAAATCTGACACCATCCCTTAGAGAAGGAAGCTTGGATGCAGTATGTCCTCTCATTTTTACAGTTTTGAAATCTTGGGAACTTCATTTCATATCTAAACAAAACCCAAATATCGCGCCAGTCTTTTAATCAGTGAGCTCTTACTGATGAGCATAACTTGAGAACCTTCCTTTCTACATTACCAGTACTGACTGAGAAATCTGGAAGCCTGGCTGATGACTTCGGAAATCACCAAATCAATGCCAAGGTAGGCAGTAGGGCACTCAAGTTCTAGAGCTGTGTGGTGTAGTACTAATGGCATAGGTCTATATTGAATTGTTGGTATGTCAGAGACACAGCAGGAAAAATCCATCTATTGACCCAAAGCAAAGGTACACCAAGCTGTTGGGAAATAAATACATTTCCATTAGCGGGCTTTCATATTACACAAAGTAGTATTACACATTTCCAACAACTACTTTTTTGGAAATGTGGACTTACTGAAACTATTTTCTTGCTGGAATGTGGATAAGTTTAACAAAATCAACAAAGTCACAGAATTGTTGAGTTGGAAGAGACCTTTAAAGGTACCTGCAATGAACAGGGACAACCACAGCTCCATCAGGTGCTCAGAGATCCATCCAACCTGACCTTGAATGTCTCCAGGAACAGGGCACCTACCACCTCTCTGGGCAGCCTGTGCCACTGCCTCACTGCCCTTATTGTAAAAAAAACTTCTGTATATCCAGCCTAAATCTACCTTCTTTTAGTTTGAAACCATTTCTTCTTGTCCCATCCTAACAGATCTTAGTAACGTGTCTGTCCCCTTCTTTCTTAAAGCCCCATTAAATACTGAAGGGCCACTCTTAGGTCTCCCTGGAGCCTTTTCTTCAGGCTGTGCAGCCCCAGCTCTCCCAGCCCATCCTCTAGGAGAGGTATTCTGACTCTTTGATCATTTCTGTGGCCCTTCTCTGGATACGCTCCAACAGGTAGACAAACTGTATTGTTTTTTAAATGTTCTGAATTATCAAAATGCTTCTGCCAATATTTTCCAAAGGAAAAAAAACCTTTTTATTGTATGATCTTTTTTTCATTTCAAAGTCACTCAATGCTACAAAATAGAAGTAATAATTGAATTAAATATTTCAAAACGTTTTGAGACAAAATATTTCACTTGGCCTGAGCTGTTTATGTCCCACTCACAGCAATTGTCATGTTAGACTTTCATCTCAATTTAGGATGTAGCTTTGCTTCTAAACCAAATTATATCCATGGATGAAATATTTTTTCTTGCCCAATGTTAATGTCCACTTAAGAGAACGAAAGCTATTTTTCATGAAGATGCACTAAAAGAAAGGCTTTCTGTCAATGAATCATGAAAGTGGGCTTGGTTGTTGAGGTTTCCATAATTGTCTAGGAAAACTCTTCTTTTTCTCCCTCATTCTGTACAGGCGGACAATGTACACTGGAGACATTGTGGTCCATATGGAGAGGAATGTTGAACCCAAGCCAGATGTTTGTAAACCTTAACTTTGAAATGTGGCACAATACCACAAGCTGTCAAGTTGTGTAAAAGCTTAAGCAAAGACAAAAACAGAACGTAATATTTACCAGATGAGATTTCTCTGTAATCTTGTTGGAATTTTGGGAGTATCCAACTTTCATGGATTTCGAAATGAGCCCTGTATCATTTCTTTTCTCTCTCTCGTATAAAGAAGGATGGGGAAAAAACATGCTAATAAAAGGAAAACATCTTACATGGGCAAACAATGGACATGAGATGGCCTTGAGCAATTTCAAACGGGTATATATTTTCTTGAAGACTGAATCCCATCAGAAAGACACATTTTATGCATCATATTTAAAGAATTTTCCTGAAAAAAGTCTATTTTGGGAATCATTTACTAAATTGGTAGTAAGTGGGACAATACCGTAGTATTAACATTTTTCATAATGCCTGAATTATAGCAGTAACATATGTTAAAACAGTGCAAGGCTATCCAACGTATTTTACATCTTTTGCCAAAAAAAATTTAATTCATCCATATAAAGAGATGAGTAAAATGTTTCACTACTTGAGTTAAAGACATATGACTCAAACCAGAAATAAAATGTTAACTCAAGGAACCTAAGGTGACATTTTTTGCTCTCTAGTGAAAAATGTCTTATCTTCATTGTTTTCCTGTTTTTGCCATCCCCAGGTTATTTTCAAGATGCCCTTCTCTGTGGCACAAGGCTGGTGTCTATTTAGACACCTACTGTGGAAAAACTTCTCACCCAATGCATGAAAAACTAAGGGCCGGGCTGTAGATGTGAGCCCAGGGCTTTTTGCACTGCTCAGCTGGCCCAAGAGTTTATGAGCTTTCACCTGTGAGCAGGGAGAGGGGTTATGAGGACAGTATTCCCCATCTTACTGAGAGATTATTGCCTCTGAGCCTCAAATTAATAGTGTCTGTTGGGGAGAGCAACTGATTTCTGCCACGTCTCATCTGGCAGAAGACCAGCAATGGATTCTGCCCAGCTGGCACGATGTGCTGCAGCCACTGGGCTGCTCAGTATCACCCTGGATGGGACTGGCAGGGATTGCTCTGTAGAATCTGGGATTTCTCCACTGCTTTGAGGCACCTCCCTGGTACTTGCATTCACCCTAACAGAGGTTCATAGCATGTACACTGTGATGGTGAAGGAAACGTTTGTTGAATGAGGGACTGAATTGGTGTCAGCAGTTCTGCCGTTTCCAAAATAGCCTCAAGATCCAAAAATAACAAATGCACAGATCTGCAGAGAGTGATGGGCTGTTTTGAGGGTAATGTCGGAGCTGATTCCCAACATCAAGGAAAGGAGAGCAGTGCATTCGGTTGAATATCTGCTAAAACATAACTGAGAGCAGTAATTTGTATCACTTTACACTCACCACAGTCATAGAGATTGTTGTTTGTGTTGCTTTGTTTTGCTGTTTGTGCCAACAGCAATTGAATTTAAGGACTTCATTTTCCAGGAAGTCTCCATGCAGCTACTGAATCTGTGTGCACATCATTTGCATGCTCAAACAATAGAATGTGAGTATACAAATAGTATTTGTGTGCACAAATCAAGTCATTACTGCTTGATAATTCACATTGCAAATTGAGTGCCTAGTTTTCAATGTTTGGCTCTCTTTAAGGCTGTAAGACAGAGGAAAAGAAAGAAATACAGAAATCCTGTGACTTTCTCTTCTGAACATATTATTACACCATTAGAGACTTATTTCCTAATATATTTAATTGCAGAGAAAATGCATTCTATGGGTGTGTATTCATACTAATCGGCTTCATGCAGTCAGAAACTAAAGTTAGATGGCAAAGTTACTTACAAAGTCAATATGGGAGCAAATGTATCTCCGGGTTGTTTATTCAAGGCACATAAATTAGATATCTAAAACAGTCAGAAATGTGTATGGTCGTGTCTTTGCTCATAACTGCATTGAACAATATTGAACTACAAAAAGCTTGTCAGCTCCCCACTCCGTCCACCCCCATCCCTTAAAGCACCCGGATGCTGTAAGATCAGCTAACAGCTAAGTAGCTTTTTCAGCAGACAACCACAGGCACAAAGATCTCCCTCATTCTGAATAAACAGTAGCTTCCATTTTCACCAGTAGCTGCTGGTTTGAGATTGTAATGAGAGTTCCCACACAGCAACCCCTCAAGGTCCTGGGTAAGATTTCAGCTGGAATAGTTCCCTCCTAATGGAGCACAGTCTTTTATTTGAATGTCATTCACTTGATTCCTTTCCTAAAGACTTCCCAGTGGGAGCTTCACAAGCAAAATTCTTGCAAGAACATATCCTATATTTTCCCTGGAAAAAATGAGTATTTGCTGAATCATTTGTAAGTCATATGTGATCAACAGACAGTTCACTTATTTTCAGTGAAAACAACTCCTAGGAACTCTAATTCTAAGAAAGAATTAGAATCCTCTTTTGTGATTGCACTTGATAAGCAGATAGGTCTGGTCAGATTGCATCAACTTCACATAACACCCACCCCAATACCCAGAATTCCAGATATTTTCATAGGGAAGTAAGAAATCTCTGGTGTTTGCTTTTTCCACAAAGAACACCTGGAGATTTCTTATTTAAACCCCAGTAGGTAGAACTGGGAATAAACCCCTGTACAAAAACCATGCCTCATTCTGGAGACTGTGTATATTTAAATTACTTTGTTAGCACCCTTTGCACGTTCTTGGTGATATGGTATGGATGGAAATGCAGTTCTCATTGAAGAGTAGCTAAAAGCCCAAAATTTCTGTGGTTTGAAAGTTGGCTGTGTTGGACCACAGCTATAGATATGAAGGTGGAAGATAGGTGATGATGTTTGAAATCAGTGACGATTTGGGCATGAATTGCCTTTGAATAAAAGGTTTCATTTGTTTCAAGGTGAGCTACAGTGGTTTGTGCTAAAAGGATATTTAGAAGGACAATGCAGGTGGAGAGTGAGGTGGAAGGAGTGCTGTTCTAATGCCTTTAAAATCACTTTGCAGAAAGTAGATTGTTAATTTAGACTTGCTTTCTTAGCTGCTGTTTTTTTTAATACAAGGCCGAGACAGAAGATGCTTGAAATATAATAATTACCCATCAAGACTTGACTTAAAAAAAAAAAAATCAAAACCAACAACTTGAAAACAGAAATAGAAGTTGTGAGCAAAGGGGGGGAAAGAGGGAATGTAATTCATTTATTCAGTGCTGATATTAAGGGAAAACCAAGGTTAAAAAGAAAAAAAGTATGTCTTTGCAAAGCTCTAATAGATATGCCAGATCCTCTCTTTGCTTTCAGCAATTGTGGTGCATATTATTGGCAGTGGTTCAAAGAAATGAAGTGTCTGTTCCCTGGGAATTGTCTTTCACACAAAAAAAGTAATTAGGAGAATAAAAGAATATGATGTATTAGAAAATGGGAGCCATAACAAACTACCAAGTAAGCTGCCATGGCTAATTCTTCTTAACATTCTTTTAACTGCTCTAAAACTCGTAACTGCATCCCAAACATTTCACATTTTCTATCTTGTCGAAAAATTCTGTATGGCCCATCTGATGAGGGCAGAGATGTCAAACATCTGAGTACGTATTGTGTGTCCTAGTGACAAATATGTTCCCTCGGTGTAGGAAAAGGGCCGGAAGGTACAAAGGGAGAGAGAGTAATCTATTTATAACTTTTACAATGCCTTGTAAGAGGAGATCTTGGGAACTCTTCTCCTGGGGTGGCTGATTGTGCTCTCTGTGATGTGGACTCTGCTAAGTAGGGGTAGGAATCCTATTACTGACCACTACAAAGGACTGTGTGGTTTAGTTCAGAATATAAAATTAATATTATGAATGCTGTTTGGGGGCGGATGGGGGAGGGAAGTAATATTAGCCTTCTGAAGAAGAGGAGACTGTCATGAATAATGCAACAGTGGCTCTCCGGGAGTCATACAAATGGATCGGATTTAAGATTCTTTTCCCAGTGATAAGGTCATCCATAAGGGATGCTTTGCATTTCTGCAGCACTTCCCAGGTACGGTTCTTAAAGTGCTATGAAGACCATAATGGTCTGATGCTTCACAGAGTCTGAGGTTGGCAGTTGTTAGTATACCCCAGATCCCCATGTGGGGAAAGGGCAGGGAGAGGAAGGACGTTAAAGCAGAACTGATCACCCTGTTGGCACAGATGGAGCCAGCACACAGCCCAGCTCGGCCCCTTGGGCTGGGCTGTGTTGGATGGGTGATTGTGCCTTGTCTGAGTCCTGACGCAGAAGTCTATGCGGATGGATGGAAGTTTATGTCAGTGACTCCAGCCCAAAATAGGGGTCTTGAAAAAGCCTGGGGCAATTTGATATCTAAAACCAAGCACTCAGTCCTCAGGGCTATCAATGTCATCACCAATGATTTGGCACGGCAGCAGACGGATGAGAGCAAAGCGTCATCCTGATGGCGGCTTTTCATATCCCAGCCATTTTCAGTGTGAACCTGACAGGCCCTGACATCCCTTCCCACAGTCTGTTTTGTGCCTTTGTACCAAAAGCTCCCACAAGAGCTGAGGTTTGTTGGGTGAAGCATGCAGGCGTGTTGGGCACAACCCCAGCTGTGAGCAGTGGTGAGAGCAGGCCGTTGTGTGGGGTCCTTCATCCCAAGGGTGAGCATGTCTCATCTACAACTAACTGAGCCAGCTTTGGACACACCTTCTAGTGCCAGTCCTTTGTCTATTCAAGACTGATAAAATGGAAATATCAGAGAGAGCATGTTGCTCTGACAGTATGTGACTGCACCTTGATAGTCAATGTGCAAATGTGCAAATAATGAGAGAAACACATAACCCTGTGGGCTCAGACAAGGGACATGAACAGAGTCCCGTCAGCTGTGCACCGAGGCTGTGGCAGTTACATGCTGACAAAATAGTTTTGTGTATTCTGGGGAGACAATCAAGCTTGAATTAGAGGTAGAGATAACTGAGTGGCAACATACCTTTGGGTTGAGAAATATTCTTGGTAGAGTCTCTGCTAAGGACATCTGTGACAATTCATGACTTCATGTGAATAAATAGAAGGGTGTCATCTTCAGACAAGATATAACTTGCTTTCTGCTGTGGAGCTGAGTCTGTAAGAAGAAAGGCTGTTTTACTGAGAATAAGCATTTGACCCAAGAGAGAACTGTAAGTAAACACTGGTAATACAATGTGCTTTAGAAAAGACAGTATTTTTCTGCCCCTTGATCTCACTCAGTCTTAAGCCAATTTTGGCAGGTACTGCTGTATTAAGTGGTCAGTACCCCGTAGTGGTCACACACTGTTTTACTGGAGGTCTGACAGCAGCTACAGGAGAGATAAAATTAACCCTTTGGCTCCAATGACTTCAGTGGATCTCATTGCCCACAACAGGGAGTGTATCAAGAATTTCTAGCTCTTGGCCTCATGGGGTTAATGGCAATCTGTTGCTGATTTCCCTGGACAATCAGAGTAGCAAACGCTGGGCTTTTTAATGAGCCCCAGAGGACAATGCTGGCACGCAAGACTGTGAAGATCTGGACAAACCAAGGAAAAGTAAAATGAAAACAAACATGGACGTTTATTTTCCTAACTCACCAGTTGCAAACAAAATTTCATTTAATAAACCATGAAATGATTCACAGAGTTTCTGTATATTATTGTAAGAGCAGCTGGGTAATGTAAAAGTTTCTTTCCCTCCTCTTTGTTATGCCGTCCCATATCCAATTCTCATCCAAACAAAGCTGTATTTATTTATGTGTTAATATATTTATCATCTTACTCCTTACCGTGCTTTTCTGAAATGAGTTCAGTTGTGACTTAAGTCATCATCATGCGTAGGGGACCCAATATGGCAAAATGAGCACATTGCTGAGGTTGGAAGGGATATCTGGAGGTCCATGGTCCAGCCCCCCTCTCCCCTGCTCAAAGCAGAGCCCACTTTGAAATTGCATTAGGTTGCTTATAATAGAGCATGAAGGAAAATCTTTTTCTGGTTATGGACTGGGACAGATTTTCTGGTGAAATGGTTACAGAAGACTGTTAGCTAAGTTTCAGTTTGGTTTTTTTTTCCCCATATCTGAAACAAACTGGAATTTACATAAATGTTTTTCAATTATCCTAAGGGAGAAAAATCAGCGTGTATTTCCTATATCAGGAAATTATCCCTACTCAGGGGAACACATAAAAAAGTGCTGAATTTGAGCATGTACTTGAGTCCCACTGTGGTAAACGAGCACATGCTTTGAGTTAATCTCCTACTGAAGTACTTTCCTGATTCAGGATGACATACTGCTTGTGAACAATTTTTCTTGTACACATTCTTGATGCATACATAATGCTTGATACCTGATTTTTTACTGATGCCCCCTGTTTTGTTTTTGTTCCTTGATTAGATGAATGTAAACTAGTGGAAAGGGCAATAAATCAAGAGGGATTTCAAGATGGCAGAGAAAACACTGTCACTGTAAATCTATGAGCTAACATGAGGTATCTGCAACACTTCTCTGGCTTTCAGTGAACCAAGAATTGCCGTGTGAATTCAGGGTTTCACGTGATTGTACCTTTGCACCAGCTGTAGTATTTGGTTAAAGCTAGTTTGTAACAAGCTCCTGTCCAGAACCAGTGAATGTCGGCTTTGTCTCACATGCTTTATAAGGTTGCATTGAATTATGGTAGAACAATTAGTTGCATTCCAACACAATGAGATTCTTATTTCTTTCAAAACTTCCCTCACTGCCAAATATGCAAGCACATCTATTTAAAACAATACAAGTACAATTGCAATTAAAGTAGATTAAAGAAGAAAAAAATCTGGACTCTGTCAGCCAGCATCTCCAAAACTTCCCTGAAAAGAAGATCAATGTATGCATTTGTAACAGCTCTTTGTGCTTGAGAACGTGATACTGATCTAATCGTGTGGTGTTACTGAAACCCATTCCCACACATCTGGGCATATGAGATAGAACGTGAGATAGTCCTATGCCCCCCTTTTAAACACACACTGGTCCCACTGGTCTGAGAAATGAAGCAGAAGGGAACTGATGCTAGGTGGCAAATTCAGATAAGCATCATGTAGGCATTAACACCTGTGATTTCATGCACAATGGCAAATGAATGACCAATTAGCAAGAGGGACGGTGTAATGTGGTACTGCTCATTAATGGCACTGCAGGATAATATCTCCACTCAGTGGCTTCTATCATTTGGAGGGGAGCAGAGCGCAGCTGAAATGCGGCAATTGGAAATGGTTTATAGGGATAAAGATAAAAGCAAAGTCAGGAGTGATTTTCAACTTGTAGCCACAAACTGATGGACCTTTAGAGACTAAGGACTGGTGAAAGAAAATGCACTCAAAAGTGCATTGCTTTTGCTATCTCCCTCTGAAGGGAGCAAGCTCAGCAAGCAGGTAATGGGAACAGATAGACAGGTAGTGTCAACCAGTTTTCTACATTCCCATCAAGATGTGACTCACGAGAGGCCTGTACCTAATTATTGATTAACTTATTCTCCCAGGGAACTAGAGTTGGGACAAGGGGTTATGGCTTTCAGTTGTGCTGGGGGAGGTTTAGGTTGGATATTAGGAAAAATTTCCTCTCAGAACACATGGTCAAGTATTGGCACAGGCTGCCCATGGAGGTGTTGGAGTTACTGTCCCTGGAGGTGTTCAAGAAAAGGGTAGATGTCACATTGAGTGATGGGATTTAGTGGTGTGGTGGTGATGGGTCAGCGATTAGACTAAATGATCTTAGTGGTCTTTCCAACCTTAATGATTCTGTAATCCTATGATTCTGCTCTGTGATTCTCCTACTTGGAATTGTGGCTCACATTGCTGTTCCAGCAGGGAATTGTGCTGTTCATCAACAAGAGACCTAATCTGACTGATGGACAAGAATCAAATGATGTGTTGGTGACTCTGGAGACTCAAAGCTCTTGGAGGGGTGGGGATAACCTTCACAATTCTCTGTCAGCCTAAAGGACAGCAAGAAAACTTTGCTGGCTCTCCATGTTCACCTTTAATTTAATTTTGAAATATTTAGTAAACACAGTTGTAAGGCTTCTCATTAACTTTGGAATCTTATAGTCATAATTTTTGATACACAACATTACTTACCAATTAGCTTGTCTTGTTCGTTTAAATTTCTTCGCTCATATTTTAATGGGAGCTAATGATGCCTTTGTTGACTTATTTAATGTTATGTAAATGTGGCTATAAACTGTGAAGGGTTTAAAGAGCAGCTCTTTTTTTGCTTACTCGTCAGTTTTCAGAGAATGTTTGGCATTCTCACAATCTGCACACATCACTCTGATGAATAGGAGTAACTAAGAAGGCAAATAATAATAATTTTGTAAGATAAGCAGCGAAAAGTATTCAGTGTGAAATTTGATTTCTCCTCTTTACTGATGATTACTCTTTCTTTTTCTTTTTTTTTCCTTTTTGTTTAATTTATTATATTTTTATGGAGCCTAGGGGGACTTTGTGGAAGCTAACATAGTTTATCATGATATTAAGCAACTGTTAAGCATAGGTGGGTGTTTAGATTCTGCCATGCTCAGGTTGCAAGCTCATGAGGACACCTTGTTTAGTTTTGCTTCACAGATCAGAAGCACTAATGTGGTTGTACATGGACTTTTAGCTCAATGTACTCTGAGTTAAACTGAGATCTATGAACACATATATAGGCGTATATGGAAAATGTTAACATGCAGACTCATAAGCAGATATGACATTCACATGTTGGTTTGTAAGATAAATTTAGTTACCTCTACAAAAATTATATTCTTATTAGAGATAATGTTTATTCTTGCACATATCACTGACATTTACCCCTCTGGAGAAAGCAGTGCAGCATTTTCATTGTACTCTTTCTTCTCCACAACTCTGCACTGCTTTCCTTTGTCTCCTTTTCACCATCTTTTACTGGCTACTAAAGGTCAGCCAAAGGGGATTCTTAGAAACTTAGAGAGAAGGAGCCAGTGCAGTCTGTGTTTGGTTACAATTACACTACCGCATGTAAAAGCTATTCTGATTGCTAATGAGTAGAAGGTGGGGAGAAGGGAGGTTTGTGAACCTTTTCAGCAAGGAGTTTGTAACCAGTTCAGTACTGGTTTTTCAAATCTGATGATAATGCTTTGAAAATGCACTTCAAACATATTGTAGTAAATTTAAATATTTAAATATTCATTTATTCTAATTCCCCTTTTGATAGGTAGCAACCACTACGCATACATTTCAGCAACTATGAAGATCTACAGCACTCTGTCTATCAGTGTGGATTTTAACACAATTCACTGTAAATTAGGGAACGATTTTCAGCTTCTTACCAATGTTTCAGGAACTCCTTTGAGAAGTTTGATGTTTAACAATTGGGCGCTAAGATGGAACACTTCAAACAATGAATGAGCTCGTTTTACCTTCTCTTACTCTGTAGATCTGTTCTGAAGATTGGTGAGCATGTGGCTGTCTGTCTCTGGAGCAGATGCTGTTTTACCAGTGTGGATTTACACAGGTGACAGGTGTGAAACTACATTCATCATGAATTCTTAGAAATTCTTTAAGGATTTCAGTTAAAAAAGTTAAAGGCAAGCAGATGTGACTTTCAAACAGTCTATGGAGTTAATATGATACACATAATATAAAAATGTAATAGTTTGTTGTTAGAGTCCTATAGAATGTTGACAAGACTTGAGTAGGTGTCCTACTTTAGTAATCATGTAATAATGAAAGTAATATTAGCATATTATATTTGTCATGGCGTATGTGGTAGAGAAACAAGTTTAGTGCAGGAGGCATCAGTGAGGTTCTAATAATGTTATCTTTGATTCCCTGTAAATTGCTTCTTGGGCTTTCACTTTGTGATGACAATTGGCAATTCTTTTGGATGCATTTTCCAACTTTCATGCTGCTTTTTGGTAAGGATGTTGTTCTGTTGAACACTGAAAACGTGTTTCACTTTTTGATGTAGTGTGGCAAACAACAAATGTATCTGAATATGTTAGCAGCAGAAATGCTACCTATGTATGTATTCTTCTGTTTGCTTAATTGTTTGGGTTGAAGTGATTTCTAATGCTCCTGTCAAATGCACAAGAATGGTATTAGTTTCAGTGGTATGAAGTTTAGTTTAACAGCATCCATTTGCAGGTGACACACTACTCATCACTGGTAGGCTCTGAAGCTCATCTCAGATGAATGATACTGAATCCTTTATGTCATACCCCAGTAATTCTTAAAACCACTTTGGCATAATGAGACTTTCTAAAATGTGTTGCTCTATTTATGTTTCCCGTAAATGCAATAGGAGCTAAGCTGTTATGAAATTCAGTTCTGTAATTACTGGGAACTATTATCTTGAACCCTTCATTGTCTTTTATTTGTGCAACACAGATACAGTGCCAATGGTATGTCATATGCCTTTAGCTTAATTCCACTTTCCCTTCCTTACAAGTCCATTGCTTTCTGGAGTGTTTCACAGCTTAAAGGTGGCTTTTTACGACTGCATCATCAGTGCAAAATTCTTCAGGGTGTGAGAAGATCTGAACAGACTGACTGCAAACCATGAGTGCCTTCTAAAGGCAATGCTATTACAGCGAACAATCTATAACTGACATTTCAAAGATAATTTTCTTCCTATTATTTTTATTTTAAATAATCCAAAAGTTGTTGAGTATGTGAAGAGAGTTTTCTTCTTAAACACTCTTTTCACATAATAAGCAAATAATAAGTTCTGCAGAGGTTACTGTTGCGTTTTTTTGGTGTATGTTCTATTTGATAAAGGTAAAATAAGGATGCCTAGGTAATAGTTCACGAGGGATATTTACTAACCTCAGTGCTGACTGGAAGCAGATGTTAGAATTGCTGTTTCTTGCTCTCATATTCAATTCTTTGTGCCAGTCTCACCTGCCCAGCAGTCACTGGCAGAGCATTGTATAGTTCTGGCATAAAATGGAGTTCCAGTGCATGGTGAAAGGAGGTCAAGCTTATTTAGCCCAAAATGAAAGGGAAAATTATCAGGGCTGCAACTAAACATGCAGATTTCACAAGGTCCCAGAGTTCACATAAATTTGCATCAGTACTCAGGCTTTGCTTCTTCTTCAAGATTGATTTGAAGTATCTTGATCTCGGGGGCTTTCAAAGTAGAGCAGAAAAACCTAAAGAACTGGGGTTCTCTTATGAGATTGCTTCTACTTGCTCTTGCACTGTGGTTGGAAGTTCGGAAATGACAAATTCATCTTTGATCTTTGTTTTGCGATTGGTATTGCTGTGTCACCCTTCTCTTCCAAGGGCGAGCTGAAGGGAGGCTGATGACCATGGATTGAGGGTAGCTGCAGATTGCAGCAAATGCAGATTGTGGGGTCTGTTTGGGTTACTTCCTGGGAATGACCATGCCTTTTGTGCCAAAATCACTGCCTCTGTGCTGTGTAGGCGCACTGGAAGTCATGGAGAGGGAAGGCAGGGTTGGAGCAGGCAGGTACAAGTGGGGGTGTATTGCAATCACACACTCAAAGGGCAGCGGCGGATAAAAAGACTTCTAAAAATTCCGCAACTTCTGCTGTCAGTGCTGAGATGCCCTGTGACCATAGCCCCCTTCTTTACTTCTTCCTTCTTTTGTCATGCTTCATCAACTGAATGTAATGATTTACATGAATTAGATTGTGGAATGGTCAGGCACTTGTGCCTTACCAGCTCTAGGAACAACCTGCAGTTTTAAAACAAGCTCTGTTCCAACCGTACGAGCAAAGCCACTATTCAGTCTTCCTTCTAATTGAGCAAAATGCAGCTGAGATCTGCAACAGTCCTCCTCGCTGCAGCCCCAGCCCTGCTTAGCCCACTCCATCTGCAGCTGCTGGCAGGCGAAGCCAGAGGCCATTAAGAAAGCTAATGCTTAGCCATTTTTGTTGATGGATTCAGCACTAGAACAATATTTTGCAGGGAAGCTGGACAAAAATGCTGTTAGTTCTCATTAGAGATGGAAGAACTTTGTGAAGCTAGAGGTTTTTGCAAATCAATCATATTGCTTTTTAGGTACGCAAACTGAGGCTGACTTCACAAACCATTTTTTTTTTCCTGTCATTGAATTCTCAGGGGTTTTCCCCCTCCCTACACCACCAATGATTAATAAAAAGGAAAAAAAAAAATCCAAATGTTGCTCTAGCTCAGGGGAAACCTATTCCTTGTGTTAGCAGCAGTAATGCCCACCCTTTAAGAAAGCTAAATCTTGCAGAATATAGGGTGATCTCTTACTGTTTGTTTGGGGTTTTTGTGTGTGTGTGTGTGTTGTTTTTTGTTATTATTTTATTTTTCTCAATTTTATTTTTAAATCTTTCTTTCATTTTGTGATTTCTCTCTGTCCCCAGGTCTATGCTAGCCCAGCTCCTCTCCGTTGCACCCACGCTTTCTTCACTCATAAATTTCCTATTGAGGTTTCCATTTGATTCCAATTTCCAGTTCAATTTTTTCATACAAAATGAGTTTGTCTGCTTACTAAATCTTGAGGCTTGTTAAGAGCCATTGTAATAAGACCTCTATCGATAACAGACATATTTTCTAGTTGCCCATGGTGCTGCTATTATAGCAGAGTACCCAAGCCTCCAGTAAGAGGAAACTCAAGATTCTGGAGAGGGAAGGGGTGAATGCCAGACAGATTTACTGGGGGACTAGTGGGCCTTTGGAGCCCATAATATTCCTCATCTCCTGCTCCCACTCTGCAGCACTGGCAGCCCCGTGCTCCCAGCAGCTTCTCTCTGGCTGCTCAGTCCCATCAGCTAAATGCAGCTGACTGGCCCGTGACCAATACGTCTGGCACAGGAGTTGCTGGAGCAGAGAAAGTGCAGCGAATGCCTCTTTTTCACCTCTCTCTGGACAATCCCCCTCCAACTTGGCTGAGTATTTCCCTCCCAGAGGGAAACATGCCTGCCCCTAGTATACTCTAGGTTGGCTTCCTCCCATCCTCTCGGCATGAATTTTGCATACCTGCCCCAAAAGGTGAACATGTGGGCAGGCTGGAGAGGTGGAGGTGGTGGCTCTTGTGACAGCATCATGGCCACACAGATGAACAGCCCTTGTCTGTTCCCATCGGGGATAACTGCCCACCTTACTGCACAAATCTCATTTGTTCTGCAGTAGTCCTTAAACATTGTTGCTCCTGGCATCTTGATGCCCTACACATACTGTGCTGTGATGGCACTGAGCATTGGATGCGGGGTTAGAACTAGCTCTAGCTTTGCAAAACACACCGTTAAATATTTATTCTAAGTATATCTGTACCATTGTGTGATTAAAGCCTCTCCATTATTCACAGCAATAGATCCGCTTATCATAATGGCGTGCTGTCTTTTGAGTATTAAATATCTCCGAGTTGCTCCTTGAGTTTTTTTTTTTTTTTCCATTTTAAAAGATCCTGAGCTATAACAGTGTGTTCTGTGGTGAATGAGCTGCTGCTCATAAGTGAGCAATCAGCATTATCTAAATAAATGAAATATACTTTGGGGCTCAACAAAATGCTTGTTAGGTTGAAACTAATCTGTAGGAAATGAATGGTGTTTGTTAGTCTTTGAGAACACAGAGGAGATTCAGTTGGCGTTACTATTTCCAATAGTGCCAACATAAATGTGCAAGTCTCTGCAATACAGAGCTTGTTATTGTTATCAGATGAAGAAAGGAATGTGGTGTTATGTAATTCAGAATTATTATTCAACATGGAAATGGGTAGGCTGTGCAACACATTCAGAGTATCCAGTTGAATGTACAGCAGATGGGAGAAGAAAGTGCTGTGAGTTGGGGGTTCTCAAGTGCTGCACGCCCATGTTGCTCTACTGAAGTCCATGGAAGCCACTTGGACTCAGCACCCATGAAAGTCAGTCCAAAATGTGATTTATGGAGTGATTGCTTCGTGTTGTGTGTTTTTCATTATTATTTTTGCAAGTGAAAGTGGGCTGATAGGAGTCACTCCCTTGAGAGCCATGAAAAGAGGATGTTCTTTGATAGCTAATCTGGCCTGCACTGCCACAGCCCCAGAAGTCTGAGAAAGCTGCACTGCTTTTTAAACCTCATAACTTCCTCGAGACCACCATACAGCACTGTCATAAAACTTCAGATTGAAAACATGCCACATCTTCCATACTGCTCCACATCCCGTATTTTTGCCCTCTCAACAACCCTCGGGCCACTGCTCACCTGCAAAACTCTATTTAGAAATGGGCAGGGAACGTGCTCAGTTCTCTCAGACAGTGCTTCCACCAGCATGGGGGCTTCTGTGTTGCTCCTTATATTCCTTTTCTTGTGCTTCTTTTTCCTTTGAAAAGACCTTCATAGTAACTTCGTATTTTTGAGAAGTCAAAGGCATTTGAGGCACCAGAAAGGGGAAGGAGGGTCCACTGCCATGGGAGCTACAGTCTCATTTGACAAGAGCCTCCTGTGGGACCTTGGCAAGTAATTTAGGCTGAAACCACCAAAGGGTTGGGGAGCTTGGGCTGAATGAGCTGCCATTTGGAGCTACCGCTTCCAAAGCAGCTAGCAAGGAAGCTACTTAAATCGGTTGTCTGAAGTTAGACATCTGGAGATGAACCCCACCTTCAGCAATTAGGAGATGTCAGTTGGAAACTTGGACTGGTTTCTGACTGTCTGCTGGAGTGAAAAGATCCATTTTTCTCATCAACCCTTACACAGCTCTGAGCTAAGATATTTTAGGTTATAAACTTTTAGGTACAAAAGCAATTTGTAACTTAGAGGGGAAAAGACCTGACATTTTAAAGGCAAACTATCAACTAAAATAAAGTGAAAGGATTATTATGTGCATATGAAGGCTGGGGAATAAATGAGATATTTGTAAGTGACATATACAGATTGTTCATGGAAAAAATGATTGCTATGAGTAACATGAAAATTAGTGCCGTGCTACACTTTGGTATGCTCATACTTTTGTTTCTGCCTGCGTGCTTCTATAGTATGGCCATTGCTGTCATCCCTGACACCTCTCTGTTTCTGAGGATGATTCCTTTGTACTTGTGAAGTCCTTGGTTTATGCTGGGTACCACAGCTTCTGGGACAGGAGTTTCAGAACTGACTTGAGCACTTCCAAATACTTGTGTCATTTTGAAAAGCCTGAAAATTCAGTTGGCAGAATTTCCTGATGACAGAGCAGGTCATGCACCTAGGCTCTGTTTTTTGGCCCCAGTTCTACGAAGTTTTAAAATTAATATATAAGTTCACAGTGCGTCATCAAAGCTTTGCATCATTTAGCAAGGTCTTATCTATCATCAAAGCCAAACTGAATCACGTCCTGGAACACTTTGCTGGGCAAAGAGCCTTCAAAGGTGTCATTACAGCTCCCAACCAACAGCTCTCTCTTTCCCAGATGTGCTAATCTCCATCATCAGTCTATCCTTCAAAAATAAACAGGGAGCATGTTCCTCGAGGAGGAAAACCGTGTTGAAAAGAGGATGAAAAAGCTCAGAGGAGGGAGGTGTGAGAAAGGGTGGTTGTTATGAGCTTGAAGGCGGAATAAAATAGAGCCACGTCGTTCCCCGCCAGCGTGTTTGTATGAGAACTTCCAGCTCTGTTTAGTTTTGTTTTGCTATCTGCCATTGACTGTCACATTTCACAAGTTAAGAAACATGTTATTTCTTTGTTTATTTTGTCAGTCTTAGATAGTCTCTGGAGGGAAATTATATCACTGTTTCAGTGGAATAGATTTAATTTGTTTGTGTCTTGTTGTCTATAGCATCTATCTAACTACTTATCTCTGAAGTTACCTCTCAGTCAAAGGTTTTCTGTTTTCTTCACATTTTAACAGGAGGGAATTTGCACTTGATTGCTTCGAACACTTTCTAAGTTTGGTCAGCTATCTATGTATTTATTTTTCTGTTCTAGTGGGAGAAAATGGGAATTTAAAATGTATGGAGCCAGGAAAGGCTTAGCTACGATTTGTTTCTAATGCAGAGGAAAATTGCCCAGGTAATCTTATCCCATTCATACAACTAATATGACTATGAGGCTCTGATGTGTTGAACAGTAAACACCATGCAACAGACCCTTAAGAACTGTAGCTTAAAAGATTTCTTATTTTTCATCAGATGGTTCTAGCCTTCAGTGAATAAATATCAGGTCCTTCTTGCATTAACATCCATGAGAGTTTTCGTGGGTTTAAACTGGAGTAATATAAGTTCCTAGCTTATAAGCATGTTTTAAAAAAATGATAGTTATAATGCATTATGCAGCTAAACGGTTCCACTGGCTAGCTCTGGAGGGGAGAATATTCCTGATGCAAGCAGGCTACAAAGTGAAACATCCTATTCAAATTGAGTACATATATAAAATTGCTGTCAACATGTGGGCAAGGAATGACATGCATTCCCCGATAGATATGGGCTGAAATCCAGAATAATTTTTACTATATTCTCCAAAAAAACCCAAACCAAAACAAAACAAAAACCCAAAATTAAGAGATCCATGCAGGGAAAGGCTCTGATCTATGGGACACAGTAGAAATATTATATGAATATGACAGTTTGTTTGGGCTTAATATCTGTGGGTCAGCTCACACACACCTTCACCAGGCAACACGGTCTTTGAACAAATTTTAAAATATATTTATGCACACATCAAAAATCACAGGATGGAGATTGGAATTCAGCAAAACGCAGGGAAATAAAAACCAGACATTATATGTATCATCTTTCATACAAAACCCTATCAACCCTGAAGTGAAATACTTTCCCACAATTATTTTTAGTGCACTTCTCATCTGCCACATACTTAAACATTTTACTTTCTTTTATCAAACTCAGTGTGAAGTACGTAGGCTAGATTTGAATCCACTCCTTGCCTAATTTTAGTGATTCTCTCCTAATCTTCTTTCTTAATCAAAATATCTTGTAACATTTGGCTATGCTATTTCAGAGCTGACACCAAACACGTTGATAAGGGGCAATTTACTGCGCTGTCTTGCAGGGCTTCTAATGGATCAGGACTCATATGCTTCCTTATTCTTCTGCAGTGGGGTGCCATAAACTGACATTTTGCTGACCTGTGGCCTTCTTGGGAGGGGTGGCTGTGGGCACTACTGCCCCTCTGTTTTACATTTATCTTATGCAGTTTTTTCCCCCTGAATATACAGAATATGAAATGTTGCTCATTCATATCTGCTTATGGCTTGACCACAGTTCTAACGTGTCGCCTCCTTCCATTGCCACATCCCCACCGTTCCTTTGAATCTTCTCCAGATCCAGTGGTTGTTGAATTTACATTCTTCACTAGGCTGTTAATGAGTATATCGATTAATAGTGGCTCCAGTATCAATCCCTGTGGGAGACCAATTGATACTTCTCCCTCTTTTGACATAAAACCATTGATGATAACTCATTGGTTTCTGGCTGTTGGATAGATTTTTATCTCCCCTATTGTATTATTATGCAGGCTGTGCAACTCCAGCCTTCCTATTGAGTTCATGTGTAGCACTAAACTAACAATTTACTAAAAATCTAACTATGTTATGTCTGCCTTAATTAATTAAATTCTCAGTATAATTGAGCCTGAGCTTTCATTCACAAACCTGTACCACCTATTACATGATTAGACATAGACTTCACCATTTTGTGTCAGGCTTCTTTTTCATAAAATAACAGGATAATTTCTGTTGCAAGAGACTACAGAAGTCACTTGGTCCCAGCCCCTGCTCAAAGCATCTCCTATGAGATCATGTTGACTGCGGCTGGTCACGTTTTGAGCACCCCCACTTGTGGGGATTGATTGCATAGCACTTCCCCAGACCTGTTGGCTGCTCTCTTGGGAATACAGCTCAGTGTGTGGTTGGTCTTCTTAGCTGCTGCCTAGAGAGCTGGCCTGTAGTCTGTGATGTTGATATCTCATCACAGACACCAAGATATCAAGACTTTGTATTTGGTTTTGCTGAACTTCATGAGGTTTCTGCCAGCCAGCCCAAGTCTTCCTGAATTGTAGCCCTGCCATCTGGCCTATCGATCGCTCCTCTTGCTATCTGGTGTGTCTGCAAACTTGCTGAGAGTGCACTCCATCCCCTCATCAGGTTGTTAATGAAGACATTAAGCAGTATTGGTCCCAGTATTGATCCCGGAGGAATGCCACTACTTACTGACCATTTTGTTTAGAAGCATGCCAGCAAATTTACTTCTCATGGTGGTAAGAATGAACAGCACAAGCCAGGTAGTATGGGAGGAGATCCTGCCTCACTGACATTGCCATGTGAATGAGGCTTTGCTCAAAGTCTGCCAGGAGAGGCATGATGGGGATGCTAGCAGGACAACTGCATCTCAGAACAGCCAGGTATTTTGTGGGAAACAAAACTAACACTGCCTGAAAGGGCAGCTTCAATACCCAAGCAATTTAGCAGATCTGGAGGTGTCATCCTTTAGATATGTCATTTCATTGCATTGTCATGTACTTGTTCCAGCCCCCAAACTGATGGGCAGGAGATACAGCATGGCACATTGTCATTTCTCAAAGGTTGTGTGGTAAATGCTTGGGACCAAGTTCATACTGCAAGTTTTATGTAGATCAGAGGGCACCCCAAAATGTTCCCACTTTCCTCTGTTAGTGCACATTGACCTCCTGAACCTGCTGCCATACCAAGCACAATTAGCACAGCTAATGTAAATATTTGCCCACTCTGGAAGCTGCAGTGTTGCTCCCTTCCCAACTGTCTTTCCAGGCTACTAGGAGCTAGGAGAAGAGTATCTTCTTAATACATCTGACACAATAAACATCCAGTTCCAACAGCTATTGGAAGCCCTGGTTCTGAAGAAACCTGTACTGGAGAGGGCTGCTTAAGCAAATTAGATCTCAATTGAATCAATATGACTTTGGCACATGCTGAATGTTTAAGCACATGCTGAAGTGTTTACTATTCAGCCTCTCATTTAGTTTCCATTTAATTAAACAGGATCAGATTCTCAATGGAAGTAAATCACAGGAGTTTCTCCCAAGGGAGTTCTCCCAGTTTGCAATAATTGAAGAGTTGATCTAATGTCCCAACTCTACTTCTTTCCTCAGATATCCACATATCCATCTGTCTGTCTGTCCACCTCCCTAACCTGTGTTATTTTTACCTCTGGAGTGATAAACTGTTCGAGGGAGAGATGCTGTCAGAAGCAGCCCAGAGGGACAGAGGTCTCATTATGTACAAACAAAGTTCTAAGCTTCTGGTAAATGAAATGAAACTTTTCTGTTATTATTGTTGTTCAAGTCTGAGCTGATATAAGCATCTCTGCTTCTCCTGATACAGGAAAGGATACCTTTGGAAGTTTAGTGCTTCCACTCCAGATAAAAGCAAGTCATTTGCCTCTTTCATCATGTCGCTACTAATTTCCAAACAGTCAAAGCTGCTGCTAATTTATTTACTGAACACTGAAGCCCTGTTAGCAGGGGCTGCTACTGAAACTGCTTTCTGGCCTTCGGCTTTTGTTTGTTGACAGCCTGATTTCCCAGTAGGCCATTTCCACCTGTGTTTCTGTTGTTTTTAGTGCATGTCTTTCTTTCTTCTTCCCAGTGACTGTCTCCCAAATGGCTCCTGAAGGCTTTTCTCATCTTCCCCCGCTCTCTCATCCCCTTCTCCCTCCCAGCTGCAAGGACTCTCAGCCCTGCTTTCAGTCATCCTGCAGTTAGTGGTTGTCTACACTGCTGAGCTCCCATGGGGCACTAATTTTTGTTTCAAGGACAAGATTCAAAAGAGTTTGCTACACACAGGTTGCAGGGTGCACCTTCAGATGTGCCTTCAAATAGACTTTGGAGATTTGAATATATGAGCTCCTGAAATCAGTTTTTAAATTGCAAGGGAGGCCTATTAAGTGCTGTAAAAAAAAAAAAAAAATTTTTTTTTTGCTTTTCTATTTTAAAAGCCACATTAAAAAGTGATTTTTTTTTTTCACTCCTCTCTCCCATGACATTGGGTGGAAATAGAAATTAGGAGACTGCCATTTTCCTTTAACTTCATGCATATCAAAGGAAGAGATGACAGGATAAAATGATTCAGAGAGTGGCCAGCACACTCAGTATCTGGAGGAGCTCCTGAAGAAAGATACTGAGACGTTGCAGTAGTTTCTTTGCAACAACACAGTGTGCCAGGAGCTTACAGTATGCGAGAAGGGCTCTCAGATGATTTCCATGACTTGAAAAATTTTGAGGCTGCACAGCTTTGAGGATTTATCTATTAAGATACGGTTTTAATTTTACTCCTTAAATTATCCAGCCTCTTTCATGAGTGTGTGTTTCTTGATGTATGCTTTGCTTCATACAGAACTTCTTTTTTACTTCATCTCACTCCCAGCAACCTGTGCTGGTATCCACAGGCCAACAACCAATGTCTGCTATTCTGGGCTACAAAAATTCTCATTTGCCAGCAATTCAGTTCAATTGGGATTTTACTGCTTCAGTTTTGTTGGAAGATTTGAGATTCGGGCCAAACCAAGGCACAGCTGCTAATCTCCTGGTTTAAACCAGCAATTGCAGTTTGGGACTGTCTTCTTGCCCTTGGTTTCTCAAACTGGGCATGCATATCCATTCAGGTTCTTTCTCCACTTTGCCTCAGTTTACAATTTGTCAAAGAGGTGCTAAAGCTGTCTGACCCCAAACTGGCACTGTGAAATTGGTCAGAAATAAATACTGATGGGAAAATATGTGAAATTGTACTCAAAGCAAGGAGAAAGAAATCTTCAATGTCCGAAGGCACGTATGTTGGTGGGAGGCCACATCTGCACACAGAACCAGAAAGTTGTCCTACGAGCTGTTATCTGATGGTCTTGAGTGAGTCTCTTAGCTGCTGTGCCTCTCCATTTCCCAATAACATTGCAATAAGACTAATATTTACCTACCTCGCAGTCACAGAGTCAGAATGAATTAACGTTTGGAAGTCCTTGGGTGAGCAGACTCTTGAGTGCTAAGCAGAGCACGTATTGTCAGCGTCTTGTAGATAAACACATTTGCGTGGCTGTACAGGGCTGCTCGCACGAGCATATGCAATGCCTCATCTCAGTGCACTCCAGTTAGCACAGGACGTGAGAACAAACCCAACAGTCCTTGACAATCCGTGTCATTTTCCTTTGAAATGAGTGTATTTTCTTTGAGAACAGAGCTTATCGTGTAATCTCGAACGAAAGTTATGTTCTGCCTTTTACAGTTGCCATGATGCAAATGTCATTTGTACTCTTCTTCTTTATGAAAGTTAACAGTTATTTAAGAGATCAAAGTTAATTATCACTAAGGAGATCATTTTTACCTATCAACCCACTTTTGTAACCCCACTATCACAAGTAGAAGCTTTATGCTAATCAGTTTTCTAATTTCCATAAATTACTGATAGAATTACTTTTTTTTTTTCCAGCATGAAAGTCGATCTGTTGGTGAAAGCTCTTGAGAGGTGCAGAGACAGAGAGGAAACGAGGTAAGGCGTACTGTCATGAGTTCTCCAGCTGAATGTGGTACCAAGAAAATAAAATCCAAATCATTAGGCTCATTGCATCACAAAACTTGGAGATGCTGCAGCTTCCCTGCACTGCAGAAACCTGACGCACACACATTGTTTCAATTTAACATGGTGATAGGAATGGAATCGAACGTGAGGATCACTGTGTGACCCTATTACATGTGAAGTGTCTCTATTAGAGCCGCAAAGACAGCATGCCAGAGGAGCTGAAATGTGTTGATAGAAACAAACAGATATACCTTTTTAAAAGCCGCAGTCAGAAACTCTGCAGTGTGATCTGAGCGTGTTCTGCTGGAGAGGGCAAGGTAGTCTATCCTAGGGGAAGATGATATTAAGAAAGAGAAAGAAACCCCTACCGCTCCATCACAGCCCTTTCTGCGCGGTGAGCTTGCCAAATGGAAGCTGCTGCTGTGGAAGTTGTTACTGCAGTGACTGACAGCTGCTGTAAAATAACCTCAGCTACAGCACGGGAGGGAAAACAAGAGATCAGAATGAAAGAGATGTGGATATTTTGGGTATCCCCTTGGTCTAAAAGATGAGCAAAATAATTGCTTGGTAATTAACGAGCTCGTTGCTACGCTGTTCCATCTTTTTAGTCTGGTGCAGATGAATTCAGCATAAATTAAATAATCTCCAATCCAAAGACTAAAGCTAGGGCTGAAATTGTATCCCTGCAACGCCGGAACCACACCATGCTTTTAAAGCTTCATTCTGCACTCAGCCTTCAGTGGGCAGTGGTTGATGTCCATTTGACCACCGCTCTCTCCAGTAAGGGAAGGCCTGGGCTGCCCCAGTGACTTCTGTCATTGCCAGTGTATCCGTGGCATTTTCTAAGGCATCTCAAGTATTTGTGGTGGTTTTGGCAGTTTCTCTTGCTGCCAGCAGCTGCGTCCTACTCTTCATTTCCTTTATAAAGATTAACAAGAGCTCTGTCCCTCTCTGCCTTCGTGGAATTAAGCAAGAGAATAGTGAACAACGATTTGGTGAGAGCGTTCTGACTGCAAAATGGTCACGTTTTTCACATTTCTTAGGAACACTGAGAATTTGCAGGGGACCTCACTTCTGGCTTCAGGAGGAAGGCAGGAGGTGTGGGCTGAAGCCCACCAACGACCTCAGCTGTTGTCATACATGAGCCTGAAGCAGCCCGTTCCCCCAGCTCCAGGAGGAGATCTGCTATGCAGCAAGTTGCAGCCCAGACAGCCGTGACCTGTGCCATGTCCCTCTTCCACTCAGTACCCCATAACCCCTCAGAGCTCCCTGGCAGCCCCATGACCAGCTGTCCTCCAGAGCTTACATGGAGGAGACACCAAAAGCACCCCAGGAACAGGCAGGGACAAAGGGTACCAAGAGGACCGCAGCTTCCCCCTGGCTGTGAGTTTTTGTGTCTCTACTTAGAGAAAAGCAGCACAAAATTATGTTCTCTCCTGATTTTTTATTCTTCGACCTTCATGTCCCATGCACGCATGCATCTATTTTTCTTCAAACAGGCGCCATCCCACTGAAATCAGCAGGACTCTGTGCTGCTCTGAGGAAGGCATACATATGCCTGGATCAAGTTGATATTTACAGAAGGCTCCTTTTGAATTGGCTTTTGATTATACACCTATGTCAGAGGGTGGACAGCGAGACTCAGTGTGACTTGTTTCCATGCGAGAAAGATGGTGAAAGATTGCAAAGGTAACCTTTAATATTACAGACCTTTTTCAGCTGTCATGTACCGCACTGAACTGTGTATTTCTGGTTGAAAGGGAACATAAACTATGATCCAGAACACAAAAGGGTTTAGAAAATGTAACCTTTGTGAATACAGTTTGGGTTTTATTATCCCACTTATATATTCGGCTTGATATCTGTAGGATAATGTGATCGGTGAGTTGGAATCCTTCCTTGTTTCTACCAACAAAAAAATCAATCCATTAATAGGCCAATAAAATCCGGGGATTCTGAGAGAGGGGAGGAGGAGAAGTAATTGCATTGTTCTGATGCTAACGAGCCACATCTATCTTAAAATAACTGATTAAAGCCGGTGCTGGCACGTGGTCTTTGCACAGGAAAGCTTGTTGCTTACAGGTGTGCAGTGCTGGGGCACAATGACGTTACGTTGCACTGCATCTGTCAGGATGGGGGAAGCCCATGTCTGGGGCCATGTCCTCCTGCTCAGCCCTTCTCTACAGCCCCAAAGCCACGGGGATGGGCTCATGGTGTGGCTGACCAGGGGCATGCAGGGGCTCCTGGGGCACTCTGCACAGCTGATAAATAGTTCCTGGGATGTGTGATTGCATAATGATAGCCACATTCATTCACCTGTCTATCAAAAGAGATGCATTAAAGTTTGAGCTCTCTTCCCCTGGGTCCACGAAGACATTTGAGTGTTAGTGTATAGTCTTTAACATAGCTCCTAACGGTGGGCTAAGTGCAGTGGGGTTAAACAGAGTCCCTTTTGCTTAGTAATCCATTAGCTAATGGGTGTGTAAGCCCATCAATTTTCTGTTTATTCCCTAACCCCATTAGGGTACACCTGCTGTGCATAAAAAATACACTTGACAAATCAGAGTGATAGTTGAAATAAAATAAATATCAAGTGTTGTTATAGCTGATCCATAGTGTTTAAAGCAGAAAGGGCGTAACAGTGATTTGTGAGGGCGGAATGAAGCACGGTGTGTTGGCAGCGTGCGCAGGTTGACATCCATCCATCCATCCCTCCCTCCACGATCTCACTTCACCTGCAGGCTCTGGTGGCAGGTGGCCGCATCCCCATCCTCCAGGTCTCTCTGTGGGGCCAACATTCACCTTCAGACACTGCCTCCAAGTGCCTTCTGGAGAGCCCCAGCGCTGCTGAGTGATAAATTAATCATTTGGGGGAGGGAGGGTGTGAAGGCAGCCAGAAGCTTCAAATCTGTCTCCAGTACCAGGGCCACTTGTTTTGTCACTTCATCGGCTTTATTTATTTATTTATCTTACAGCTCCCGTTGTGATTAAAACTGTTGAAACAGCTGGTAGCTGGTAGCTGCTCTTGCCGGGCTATTTCCTGACGTCAGTCAGCAGCTGTGGGGCTGCAGCAGTGATCAGAGCCCGAGGAGAGGCGGCTGCGTCCTGGCTGTCCCCACGCCCTCAAGGAGCTGCCTGCGTTGTGTAGAGCATCCCATTGCACGAGGGGTGAATGAGGGCACACCAGCAACGAAGCTACAGAACTCACCGTCGAAAGCCAATGAATGCTGAAATGAAGAGACTGATGGAAAGTTGACCAAAATGAGGATTTGTGTGTGAAAAAAAAAAAAGAAAGAAACAGAGCACCTTCACCAACTAATGGGAAGGCTGACGAGTGAGGCACATGGTTCAAGGTGGTTGGTCCAGTATGGAAAACTTGCTGGGACAAAGAAATGGGCTTTGAATGTGTTGATCTCAGTCTCCGTGTACAGGAACCGATGTCCTCTGCCACCAAGGTGAGTGCTGAGCAGATGGGGCAGGGCAGGTGGGTGGAGGACAGCACAGGCACATCTCAGGATGGTATCTGTGCCCACCAGCCTGGCATGGAGAAGCCTTGACATCTTTGTGGAGGGGGAAATGGGAATAGAAAGCGCCTCAGGCTGGAAAGCTTAGGAACAGGTTTCATGGCTTGGAAGTACACATCCTGACCTCAGATGAAGGGGACCATAACCACTATCCCTTTTGCTGTCACTGTGCAGGTTTTCAACAACCACATTCAGCACCACAAGACTGAATGTACCTGCCAGGGCTGCTGAATCCATGACGCCGAAGGTCTCAGCCTAGATTAAGACACATTTGAAGGAAAAAAGGGAGTGAGAAAGAAGAGATCAAGTCAACCCAATCCTGCAACAGGTGGTGAACTGCCAACCCCTCAGTTTGGGTAAGGGAATGGAGGGTTTGCAAATCCAGCCTGAGTTGCCCAGTTCCTTAGCTAGCAAGCACTGCTTTTAGGCAATGAACAGTTCATTTTCTATTGAACAAAGCAAGTCACTGGTGTTGGGTTGTATTTTCTGCAAGCTTTGGCATTTTCCAGCCAAAGGTTGCCGCTTCTTCCTTCCCAGCCCACTGCTGCTATTAGTTTTACATCATGACTGTTGAGGAGTGTATCATTCATAACATACCTATCACAGAGAGATTCCTTTTTAAATGCTTAGGGAGATAGAGGGCTACAAACCCTGGGAAATCAACTATGCCTAATATATTATGTAGAAGTTCTGTAATCATTATTGAACTAAAGTGCATTGAGTAAGTGGATAAAATCAGTCCCTCTGTAGCATAAGTCTCTAGAGAGCTCAGATAAAAATGCCTGGTACTTAAGTAGAAAAAGGTAACAAAATATTTCCAGTCCCAGCAACTGCATTTTCTCCTCTATATAAATAGGGAACCCTCAGGAGAAGGCAATGATGCAGCAGAGGTTGAAGGCAAAGTTAATGGTGGCACGGTGGGGGAGCGAGGCAATGCCTGGGGCAGGCTGATGAAGAGTAACGTGCTGTGGAAATGAGGCCGAAGGCAGAGCCTCACTAGCAAGGAGGCAGAGGGGTGCAGGCAGGCCCCCATGAACAGCTATGGGGCAGAGGGGGGCTGAGAGGGCAGAAAGAAAAGTTACATCCCTGTAGCCTCTAGATGAGCCTGGTACAACGTTTGAGTTCCTCTTTCCTCTAAACACTGCAGAGAAGTGAATGTTTTACCAAGGGTTCACCTTGAGGCTTGCTTTCTAGAGCTTGTCATGGCTCTTGCATGGAGTCACACAGTTGCCCACCCCAGTGCAAACACACATCTGCAGTTTTGTGCCTACTGAGCTGAGCTGTTACCTTTCCTCGCAGCCAAATTCATCCTGAGGTTATTCTCAACAGGATAATCTGCGCCCATTCAGAGCACTGCTGTATGTAGCCAAACAGAGCCAGTCCTTGATGCCCTCATAAACATGGTCAAGAGCTGTCAGATTGCAGTGAATCACCCCAACATGGTGTACCAACTGCCATCCCACTGAAACCCCTGCAGGGTCTCTGGCTTACCATGTAAGGCAAAGCTTGCCATGAATGAACTGGGGAGAATTAGAGCTTTGTGTACTTTACCTTCTGTAACAAAGGAGGAAGCAAAAAAAAAAAAAAAAATCACCTCACCTTATAGGACATATAGGACAGAGCTTGCTCAGTTTTTCAGGAAAGGGTTAGGTGATCATCTAAATAGAATTTTATTTTTTGCTGAGATCTTCAGACATGCATCCACATGGATGATGAGGAAGTTAAGATCATTAACTGTAACTCGGAAGGAAAAATATGTCAGAGCATTCTATTTGCTGCTCCTGTTGTAGGCCAACACAAAAAAGCCACCTAGTACTGCAGCCCCTGCTGTTAGGCTGTGGCCTGGGTAGTCATCGGCATTCCAGTCCTGCATTGACTACAATAAAGTTTTCAAAGATGTGTGCTCTTTCACATGACCTGCCAATCATGTTGGAGCAGTGCCATAAGCTCTGGACTAGCTGTATCCTCAGGGGCACAGAGGAGAGGAAGAGAGAGGAGAGTTGAGGGGTTGGAACTATTACTTATTTATCTACAGTATTGACCTGACCTCCCCTACTGAAATATCAGCATTAGCTGCTAGGGAAAAGGGATGCCAGAGCTGATCCTTCTGGGAAATAGGGGAAGCAGAGATGATGTCAAATGAGGCTCAAATCAGGCGGCATCCCATTGAGATAACAGAGATGGTGAGGGGGGTGAGGGACACAACACAGACAGGCGAGGAGGTGGCAATGACTCAAGAGTGGGTGGGCAAAGAGGCGGCAACCAAAAGGACCAAATATCTCGCTGAAGCTGTCTGACAGACTGTGTGATAGCATGGCTGAGGTGCACCCATGGTGCACAAGATGAATTTTGCATGCTCAAGATTAGGCTTTGTGGATATTTACCACAATGGCAATGAAATCTCTTTGAAAAAGGAGGAAGAAGCGAGTAGAAAGTGCTGGTTAATGTCATTATGAATGGAGCTGAACAAGAGAAGGGTCACGGCTCTGAGATGGATGGTCCTCTGAAGTGCCCAATTCGGTGTCCGAAGTATGCACCCAGGCCCAAGTGAGGAAAGCAGAGATTGACGTGGAACTGGGGAAAAAAAGTTACTGGGATTCTTCAAGACAGGGAGGACGTTTCCTGGAGCCAATGCTGAAGAGCTTGTTATGTTTAGCCCCCAGCCAAGAAGGCTGATAGTGGCAGCATTTGTTTTCTGTGTGCCCAAACTGAAGGCCCAACACAGGAGAACAAATGACTATGTTGCTGGTTGTATGGGAACTGTTGAATCACGGCCTGAACCACTGATTGATCACCTGAGGTGAGCACTGAGTCAGCCACAGGAGCACAGGTGAAGGCAGTGCACCTGTGTGACTGGAAGGGGTGAAGTCTGGCTCCACCTCTCCCAGACCCCATTTAAGGGCTGACCACCGCTGGGGATGGTTCTCTTGTTGGAGTTCCCTCCCCTGTGGAGTTCTGGGTGAGCCTCAACCATCAGTGACAGGTGAGTCTTTCCTTATTTATCAGTTCTCTTTATACCATCTGGATAATCCATACAAAAAATATGCCGTTCACCTTCATTATTTTGTGTGGGTACTATTCTTCTAGGGTATTCCCCCTACACTGGTGAATGAGGAAAGTGTACAACAATTACGATGTACACGGGGAACTGGTTTCAGTGATAATGTCCCTAGAAAAAGAGGGTGGTGAGTGTAAAAAACCAAAACATTTCTAAGATGCAGTGGAAGTGTTTCTGAAAAAGCCTGGACAAAGTGGACTTTGATCAAACATTTCTACTGTCCCATGAAACAGGAGGGGTACAGAGTAGAGATGGGATCCAGGGACTCGGAGACGCCTGCGACCAATTGTTAGTACAGCAGCCTGGCTTGAACATTTATAAAAGGATAAGTGAACAGGGGGTATAAAACAGGAAGGAACTGAGGAAATCAAGCACACGACATAAAATATGTCTCCAGCTAACCCATAAAGTAGAAGATCCATGGACTTTTGATGCTAAGCAGGCTTACGTAAATGGATTACATGAAGCAGCTGTGGCATAAGCCTGTAGATGTAGAGGAAGGCTCCAAAGGGAGTAAACAGAAACGCACACAGGGCCAGGAAGCTAACGGTGAAGGTAGCCTGTTTTGCTGAGGTTTCTTTAAACAAACAAAAAAATTAGAAGCATTCCCATACAAAAACACAGCCAATTCCATTCCCAGATAAGATTCTTGCCAGATCCAGAAGGATCCAACACTGGTTCTAGATAGAGAACCATTAGGTAAGAGGTTTCCTGATACTACATCCTGATTTTTTTTTTTAACTGCTTTTTAGCTACACATGACCTGACTTACTTCCAGTGAGCAGAGAATCCTTGGCTGCAGTGAGAGCTGCCTGTATCTACGCCACCTGAAAGGGGCGTGGAGAATTATCTCAGGCAGGAGCAGATTTCTCATGAAGGCAGAATAAGCATGGGGCCAACAGCTCTCTTTATCAACTCTTAGGATGAATCTGCTAATGTTTAAGAAGGCAGCCTATACTTTACACTGCAAGAAGCAACATTCAACTGCTTACATTTGCAGTAAATTTTACTTTAAATTAAATCGAAATCCCAATGTTACTGTTCCTACCAAAGGATGCTCAGAGCTTTGCATTGGGCCTGGCATGGAAAGATTTTCATTTTTCCTCAGTGTACACAGCTACTTGAGGACCAGCTGGGTACCATTGTGTCAATCATCTTCATCCCAGAAATAAAATCCTTTATTGTCCTCTCCCACCAAAGAAATAAAAAAATGAGATAAAGCAGCTCAAATCACTTTGGTGGGTGACGGATATGTCATTTAGCAATGGCAGTAAAATGGAAATACTTTATAGGAGAGTCCATCACGGTCAATGAGCTACTTACAGCTCATCATGCTTTGATGCACTTCTTGGAGCTGGTTGTGTGCGTGTAACTGAAGACCTGGATGTGTTGCCAATGACTCACCTGATACCCAGGTGAAAACATCTCCCTGGGTGTCTGGCAGTGAATGTAGTATGCCTTTGTTCTGTACTTCACGATTGCTCTTTGCATTTGGGTTCCTAAAGCTAGATATGCTCTTGAAAACCACCAGAAATATAGGTGAGTTCTTCAAGCAATCAGCAGAGTAAAACAGTAGAAATAGTAAGAATAATGATATGATGGTGAACAGACAGCACTGTGAGGATCATTTGAAATCCATTAGCAACAGAATAAGAGGAGTTTCAGTGCACCAGAATTTGCTGCCTTTCATTGTGTAATTCCACAAAGTTCTGCTTCTCCTTAATTTCAGGAAGACAAGTCAGCAGCCTCTGGCTTCTACGTTTTAGCTTTTCTCATCTACTAGCCAGAAAAAGAAACACACAACTAGGAGCTGTATTCACAGACAGGAAGTAACTTTAATTAAATATTGTGAAAGTTGAAAAGTTTTTACAGCTTGAGTTTCTGCAAAAAAATTATAACAATCTCTACAGTAGTTAGTTTCTCTAACAATAGAACTGTACAGTGTGTGTGTCTATTCAAAAAGATTTAGATAAGAAGGTGAAAGGTTAGTAGTTTCAGAGATGACTTCATTTTAGCTGCATTCTAGTACAACTGTGAGGAAATAGGCATACTTGACGTAATCCAGTCATTGTGAAGCTTCACCTTTTTAAAACTGAAATCTGGACGTTTCCACTTAAAGCCATATTCTGTAAACAGCTGCATCTTTTACTTTGTAAAAGATAAGGGTGGTGCGGGGTGTGTGTGTGGGGCAGGGTTATAAAGTCCCATTCAACAGACCACTACAAATAGCTGCAACAAAACAATGATGCACGTTGTCAGAGGATCTTTGGACACTGGCGTTAAAGACTACAAACATAGATGGCCAACACTGGTGTCAGAATCGCTATGACTTTGAGTGGAGCTCTACAAGAGTAATTGATGGTGTCACTGGACAAAATATGGCTTTAAATTTGATTACATTGCCGTGCTGTTGCTTGCTATGTGAGTTAGAATAACCGCTTGGAATACAGAGAAGCAATGAACTGATGTCTCTCACATTTTCCAGTTTTTTCTGCTTTTATTTTCTCACCATGAAAAACAGTTCCTGCTTTCTTCCCTTCCCCTAAATGATCACACTGTGACGTTCTAGTGAAACCCATTGCAAAATTCATACAGGAAGCATGCACAGTTGCAGCATCGTTGTAAATGACTTCTTGCTCGACTAGAAAAAAGTTATATTGTTTTAAGGTAACAAAACAGTTCTTTTGTGCTTTTCAATTCCTTTTTTTTTTTTTCTTAGAATGTTAGTGATGATTGACAGTTCTGGTGCACAGTACAATGTACAAGTGAAATGAATATGATTTGCATTGTTAAGGCATCCAATCTGCTGGTTTATATTTATGTGAAAGACAGAGAAATATACAAGCAGACTTAAGAAAGAAAGTATTTTCATTGAGTTCTATGAAGTTTCTCCCCATATTTAATGCACAAAAATGCGTCACTCCAAAGAGGAGAAATCCCATGCATATTAATAGAGTAAAACAGCATTAGTTTTTGTTAAGCCTCAAAAGCAAAGGATACATTTTTTTAAAATCTACGTAACTAAATGCTACAAGAATAATATGCTACTTTTTGCCATATATTGGAAAAAACTTCTTAACTTACAAATAATACAAAAATAGACAATGGCTTTTGGGTGGAAATTAAAACAAAAATGGAAGCATGGTTTTAAACAATACTAAAAAAAAAACAAAAAAACACCTATAAATGAAATGTTTTAAACCCACATTTAAACAGCTAATACAATGGTGAATGACCAAACAAATCACTTTTCACATAGCAAACATACACAATAAAATAAACTGGAGTAGGGGAAAAAAAAAAAAGCAATGTACAAATTCCCAAGATAAATACATTATTTATATGGATATTTTACAAAATCCCCTGCAAAACAAATGAACAACAACAACAAAAAAAAAAACCAGAAACAAAAAGCTTTTTTTTTCTTTAATTAATTTTGCAAGTATGTGCAAGCTAAAGGTAGTGAGCTCTTTTTGCAAAATATGCAGTAAAATTCTTTATTGTGATATTGAAAAACTGTCTTAAGACATTAAAATGTATAAATAGAACAACAACTTTGGCAAAAAATCACAAAAAATCTACAGTATTTATAACTACATACAAAACACAACAGCAAAGAAAAAATATCAGGTAATGCATTTTCAGAGCTTTGCTGCCTCTGTGACTAATTGGTTTTAAGAACACTTCCCAGATAACGATAGCAAAACTTTTGTAAAACAGAAGCGACGGTTTTGATTGGAAACCTCCCTAACAGCCCCACCGCCCGCCCCAAACTCCTGGTTCCATTTCACTATTTGGAAGCAGTTACCTGTGGCTTTATATATTATGATACAAACGGAGAGGGTCGACTGATACAGGAACAATCCTAGCGCGAGGCTGGCAGCAGCGTGTGCTTTTAGACCATGAGGATGAGGACCGCAGAGAAGCCTTCTCTCATTCTGCCCCACAGGGGATAAAGGGGGACAGTGAACGAACCCAACGTGTGATGGCTGCAGTCTGCGTCTTGGGATGGCCGTGCAAAAGGTAAATGGCATTTTGTCACAGCCCAGGTGACTCTGGACATCAAGAAGGCCACCCATTGGGAAAGAGTCGGACATAGAAGCTAACGAGAGCCATGCAAATCTGATGCTGCAGTTTTAGCAGTGTATCTGGAGGCACTGGATTTTGAGTTCAAGAGGAAATGTTTGTTATTTGCACCCTAAGCTTTAACCAACTTTTGTTGTTGCACTATTTACACCATTATTTAGCCTGATATTGAAGACAGAGATTCCAAATCCCACCCCCCATCCCGCCCTCACCATCCAAAAATACCCACTTTCTGGGGAGTGATATCTATTTAATGAGAACATTAAAAATGTATCACATTAGCAAATCACCACTGGATAAGCAACCTGTATGAGCCGACCCTTAATTAAATGGCCATAATTCTTCTATGAAAAACTAACTGGCACTTCTATTCTGTCCCATACAGACTTGTATGTAAATGACACCACTTCATTTTCTTTACACAGCTTAAAAATAATTCATAAATTAAAAACATGGAGTTCCATCTCTAGTGTCCCTTACGTAACTGTATGATTTATAAAAGACAAATGATGTTGAGTTAAATCAAGCTTTAAAAAAACACACACAAAAAAAAAAGCAAAAAAAAAAAAATCAAGGGGAAAAAAAAAAAAGCCCCCAACCCCACACAAAAAAAAAGAAGAAAAAAAAGAAAAAAAAAAAAACCCAACCCAACAACAAATACAAAAAGAAAAAAAAAAACAACAGAAGAGAAGTGGATTTTTTTAATCAACGTACAATAAATATATCTCCCAGTTATTTGGGATGGACAACTCGAATCAACACCTTGCAATTGCAGATAGTTAATTTCAGTATTTGCAAGGATGGTGATTTTTTTGTTTGTTTGTTTAAAAATCCGCAGTTATTGTAAGATTCTTCTTTATTTCTTTTTTTTATTTTTTATTATTTTTAAAAAGGCCTGAGTAAAAAGTTCCGCTCTGGGACTTGTATCAGATTCTCTCTGAAGCAGAATTCAACCTCTTCATTAATAAAATTCTTCAAGGCAATTCTTTCACATGGGGGGAACAATCATGCCAGATATAGCTGTTGTAAGGAGAGGGTGGGGGAGAGAGGAGAGAGAAAGAGAGGGAGAAAAGTTATTGTTGTGCATCGTAACGCAATCTTTATACATTTACTAGCAATGTTATTTGTCTGGAAAATGTAAATCGTGAGAGATTGCTGAGATTAGTGATTTTCTTGCAGAGTAAATGCACTTTGCCTGATATGAGAATCAGGCCCCAACTCTTATTTTAGCTTCAAAATCTCAAAACACTCAGCGGGCTTCAACCTTCCTCAGCCATTGCCACGCGTTCTACTGGTATCACTCCACACGTGAGCAAACGGCTGAAGTGCCATAGGCCACCAGCGTTACCCATCTGCCACTGCATTTGTTGCGTTAGGCAGAGTAACAGCAGTTCATTTTCCTATGCCACTTATCTCTCACAAGTTCAGTGTTCAACCTGGGGACTTAAGCACGCATCTCCACGTGCTCAGAAGGGGACTGACTTAAACTCTAAAATTTAAATTTAAGTAGAAATATGCCCTTAGGTGATGGTTTCATGGTTTTATTACACTTACTGCGGGAGATTTCACCAACTACACCGAGTGAGGAGTATGCTAACTTTAATTTAGAATGTCTTCTCCTCTGTTGACTGAACTGCATCCTTTATTATGCTTTCTAACCTTCATTTCTATAAAGCCCTCACCTCTCTTAGAGACATTTCTTAAAAGTCAACAGCTACAGCCTTCCACCCAGCCTGACCTCCAGGCTGCTTGCTGTTTATCAGGGATCAGACAAAGCCAAGTGTCCAAGTGGCACACTGTGAGCAAGCACATCATTACAGGAGGTAGTCATGTAGGTTTATGATGAAAGCTGTGACAACAACGCATCCTTAAAACGCCAGTTGTACGGTTATTTGCAGAAAGGTAGAAAACAGATTTGCCTTCAGGTTGGTGGCACTTCACGGGCACATTATTTAAATGCTAGAACTGCCTGCCATCTCCGACATCTGGACGTGTAATTTCTTAAGGAAGAAATCAACCCTGTGACTGGTGCTGATTCATTGTGCTTTAATTACAGCTGCAATTATTTGATAAGAACAGAGCCAAAGTAAAAGACTCACAGATTTGGGGTTGGAGGGGGAGAGGAGGGAAATGTTTTCTCCACAAACACCACCATATGTGCAAGAATTACAAGTCTAATCAGCAAGGGGAGAACAGCTCGAGTAAACTGCACTGATTAAATGAAATAAAATGAGAGGAGAAGGCGAGAATACAAAACACATCCACATGTTTGCAGCAGGCCATCTTCAGAGGTGACATGTTGCAACTGTACAGCAGCATTTTGATTCCTAGAATTTATCATTCAACCATGAATTACATGGAATCACTAGAGTGATGGCTTTCACTTCACGAGGGCTCTTCACAGTGCTGGGAATGAGGATTAAAGGGATAGAGAGTGAGCTACATTGTTTATGCCCTACAAGAAGACACTCACGTAATTAGTACAGAGGACACTGCTGCGTCTTAAATATTCCTTGCTGAGACATTTCATGACACAGGCTTTTTTTTTTTATTCTACCAGGAGATAATCTGGGGATGCATTTTCATATTATCTCCACAGCTAAGCTGTCTCCATCTATCTTAAATCATAGGATGAACTTGATAGTACTTCTGTTTAGTTTTAAGATTCCTTGACGAAGGGTTTTATTTCAGGACTATCTCAAATAATAAGTAAGTCCTGAGTGCTCACAGGTGGGCTTCACTCTTGGTACAGGTGACTAAAAATGAAGCAAAACCAAGTCAAGCAATGCCCGCATTGTTGCGATACTCAGTTGCTCCCTACTCTGCTCTTGGAATCATTACACTGTGGGCTGGGGTATGAACCCTGATCCACGGACATCCATGACATCTGTAAAATACTGTGGTGGGTACAGTCAACCAGACTGTAACTCTGCTTCTGACATCTCACAGCCAAAGGTATTTCACATAAGACTATGTGAAAGACTGACATCAGCATGGACCTGAGACTCAGGTTTTGGTCACAGTTCTCCTTTAGGCTCACTGTATTACATCAAAGCATTCAGATTTGCTTCTGTTTCTTAACTGGGAATAATTTTAAACCCCACAGCAGAGAACTTGGAGATTTTGGGATGTGGGAACCTGCAATGCTTGGACACCAGAGATGTGTAACACAGCACAAAGAACAGCAATGCTGAGAGCTGTGCTCCCTCCTTTGTTGCTCAGATAAGCTATAAGTTAAGCAGATGGGAACAAGTTGAGTCTTCCTGTACATGATGAGCACAACTGAACTGAGTCAGATGGCTAATTAATTCCCTGCTTCAGCATTTTGTCCTTTTCATACTTCTAACACCCAAATTTAAAACAAAGTATTGTTTTGCCTTAGAAAAATTACATATACTTCAGAAAGTATCAAAATACAATTAATAAAACCCCCTAAAGCTAAAAGATTCCTAAAACTAAATCAATTTTACCAAAAAAGTGGACAAGAATATTTTTTCTCTTGGGTCAACATGGCTGTCATCACTGCATAGGATCCCACATTAAGGTGACATAACTGTAGCTCATCCCTTCATGATTTGTTTCCCTATTTTTTACCTATCAGCCACGCACCTCTTGCCACTGGAAGCAAACTGTACAGACGCAGATCTTTGTTCATTTTTTCAAAGCATTATTGCCTCTGAAGAGCCCTGAAATTCTGAATTAAATTACAAGGCAAATGACAAAATGATCTCTTTTCTACCTAAAAGCCTCGAGATTTCCATTCTTTCCAAGTCTTCATTTATATCACTCTACTTTATTCCATAAGTGCTACATCTAGTCATGCAAATTCTCTCAGCTGTAGTATGTTATTGATCCTGAAAACAGAGATAGCAGTGGGAAACATTACAGGTATGAGATCACAGCACCTCCAAAAAGAGAGGGCAAAGAACAGGAAAACTCCCACCAATGGACATCATTTCTTTTATCATATACTGATTTGCATTTGCTGCTAGCAATTTACAGAAATAATATGTTCTGAGTTTTAGAAAATGGCATGGCAAAGAGAACAACAGATAAGCCTAGCTGTTGTTTTAGTGAGTTCTACTGATATCTGAGCTACATATGGAAAGCTTGATTGCTTTCTGATGTATCCAGAAGCCCAAGAGAGATAAGACAGCCTCCTTATACAAGGTTGTTTATTTAAGCAATAAGGCACAACAGGCAGTGCATTTCTGAGTGATTATTACAAGCCTCGGGTGGTGTCAGAAGGCATGAAGCTAAAGGCTGTGCATCTTTAACTCACCAAGAAGTTCAGTGATGACCCTAAAACAAACCATCTCTTGGTGGCACATTCCTATTATGAAAACTGAATTGCTAAATAGACATAAGGGGAAACACTCAGATCTGCGTGGTTTCTGGGCATTACAGATCTGGATGTGGCATAATGCGGAGGCCATGAGCAAGTCCCAGTTGCATCCAGCACTCAGTTTTGTTCCATAATTGCTTTCCACAACCCAGTAGGCAGAACCTGGGAATTCTGCATCCCATGAAAGGAAAAACAAGAGAAAAATTTTCTCTTGTTACTCACTTTTTCTCTCCAATCTCACAGCACACTGGAACACGGTGAAGAGATGACGAAAACATTATAGTGTGTTCTGGCAGTTAATTCTGAGTTCCTTTTAATTTTGTTTTATTCAGGCAGAACACTTTTAGCTGCTGCCTTTAACATTTGTAGCTTGTCAGCGTCACCAAATGTTTAACACATAGAAAAAATTATATTGTAAGCAACACAGCTCATCCAAACACTTCGTTGTGTCTTATTCTTGATGCAGTCTGTATTTACAGCAGTGCTTACCAAAGGCACCCGAGTGCTGCTTATACGTTCCTATTATTTTCACAGTTTGTGTGTGTGTAAATCTGCAAAGATTCATCCTCCCAAATCACCAGCGTTAAATGCACTGAGGACAGTGCTTCCCTTCAGTCACAATGGACCTCGGCTTTTATGAATGAACTCCTCCTGCTCTGCCTGCATATAGATTTTCCAGCTGTAATGGCCCTATCAGCATTATGCCTGCAAGCCCACAGTCTCTCTTTTCAGAGGCTCTAAGGTGACATGTGGAGTCTGTGGAGCCATCCTCTCTGTGCTCTGTGCACCTCCTTCTGAACATAGCTTTAAAATGAAGGATTTTGTCCCCTGCTCGGTGCTCTTTGGTAATTTGCACGAGCACGTGGAAAGGAAAACAGACCTGAAGTTTGGGGGAACTACACTGCACACCGCAAAAGCTTTTCCACCTCTGGCACAGTTGGAGGCAGCTGGTTAAGAAAACTCCTCGGCCTAAGTGAGCACAAAAACATCTGTCTCAGGACACTAACGCAGAGTGAGGTAATCATACAGAAAGATTTAGGCAGTGTTGCAAAATAGGCTCAACCTAACACTGAAACAGGCAGTACTCATCTCTGACCATCCTCAGTCTGACAACCTTTTGTCTGCCACCCCGGGACTGTGTCAACTTCAAAAGGGATTTAGGTGCTGATGCTGGAATACTTTGTAATAAGAGGGTGCAAGAAAAGAAGCAGCCCCTTCCTACCCACATTCAAAGAGGCCCTGCATCGTTTGTGAAATTAATTGGCACAGAAGTGCATCAATCAGTGCCAACTAATATATGCCCTGATGTGAATTAAGCTGGAAAATGCTGCTGTTAGTTTGCAATGTGTCTTCTATGTATGAAAGGCAGAGGATGGTGCCAAACTCTTTAACGGTCTATTTGCTCCCAGTAGGATCTCTGCACAAGTGTACTATGACAAAGGAAAAAAAGGAAGGGAAGATTGAGTGACGTACTTCAGGAGAAGGCCAGCCCCTGGAGAGACCCTGCAGTGGAGTACTTGCTAGAGTCCACAAAAGACTGGTCTGATAATGGACGACAACAGGGAATAAGAAAGGAAAGAAAGAAAAAGGATGGTATTAGTAAGCTGAAATATTACTCGTTTTTATCATAACAGCAGGTCTGTGCTTTAAAATACACAGCCTCACAATGCAGTATTAGACCAGTTAGAGACAGGGTGGTTGCCAAACACTTGCAAGGCACTAGGTGGGCTGTTGGTGGAGTTCAGTTACTCTTTATAGGAGGAAGCTTTAGGACAGAAGCCACCAGGGATCCCCCACTGTCTTCTCCCCTTCAAAACCTCTGTGTCACCCAGAGCCTTGCAAGGCGTGGGGAACTTACAGTTTTGAGAGCAGCCGTCTACGCTCCAGAGCTGGTTTCACCTACCTTGCAGGCTATTGCCGTTGGTGCTGGTGCAGGTGGGAGGAGGAGAAGTTTGCGGTCTCACGACAGGAGCAAAAGCACTCTTCTGTTTCACTGCTGAGACCATGTTGGCTGGTGAGAAGGAGAAAATCCCAGACGAACTGCTACAGTTGGAGGGTAGGCTAGTGGAGGAGGCCATTGTTGGACTTGATGGCACAACTAGAGGAAAATAAACCCCCCCAAAAAGGCACACCTTAGGATTAGATAGTCAGCACCACTGCAGAACCAAAAGACTGCTTCTTCTTGGATGGACTGGGTCTGATTTCAAGTGACCAAGGCTTTTACTACAGTTAAGAGTTCTGGCTGCTCACACAGTGTGGTATGTTGCTGAAGGAAGCTCAACTTCTGCTTTGCAACTGCTCAGGAGACATAACTGAAATGCTCTTAAGGACTCCTTCAATTCTTTGTCACCACAACAGTTATTCCAGGGACTGGATTCATCCATTGCCCTGATCAGAATAAGTGAATGAGAGGGAATCCAGACTGTGCAGGTAACACAGAGGTGAGGAGAGGGGTTAAACTACACATCTGGATTTGGAACTTTTAACGTGGAAAAGTCTAACTTCGTAATTGGATTCCAAAGTCAGCACTTTGAGCACTTTTTCCTACAGAAAGACCTACAGGGTTTCAGATAAATCTGCCTGAGTGCAGCGAAACCTTTAAAATCCTATTTTACTGTATGATGCAATGCATGTCTTTTGTTCATGTACTTATGATTAAGACTTAAAGTGGTTTTGTGTGAATGAAAATAAAAACAACTTATATTTTCAGGCAGCACTGACACTTCCCCATCTTTTTCCCCAAAAAAATAAAAAGTAGTAAGATCCTGTGTTTTCATTCTTTGTCCTGTTTAGAAACTGCTTATATACACGAAGGGACTATGAATAATTATGTGTTAAAGAGTAACATTCATATCATCTGGGCTTTGAATTATTATTTTATTTGCATTTATGCAGATAAAAATCACCCTATTTGAGATCTTATTTGAGAATCTGATATCATATTTGTTAACACTGAGGAAATCAATTAATGGAAATTAAATGTTCAAAGTTTCACTGCCTGACAGATACAATCTTAGTCTGAAGTCACTCTATGTCTGCGAGTACTTGCTAAGGGAGAGCAATCAAAGCACCTAAATTGAATTGCTACTATACAGCAATTAGTTTATTGATTTAATTAAGAATGCCACCTTTTAATTTTCAGGTCATGATTGAAGCATTTTCTGATTCAATGGATTAGGCATTAGCAGAATGACAGATCTACCAAGAAAACCTCCCAAAATATAACCAGAATAAAGAACCAGGGCTGAGAGGTGAAGTGCTATTCTAAAGAGGACTCTGTTCATAAATATGAAATTATACACTGCTCGAGTATTTTAAATGCATCACTGGCATCTGCATCCAAAAGGAGATGTCTCATCAATCATGTTATATTATGAATTCAGAGTGTGCAGATTCTATGACAGAATTTCAACTTAATAAGTAAGTAAGGCATACTGCAACAGTATGTGCTACATTGTTATTAAAGTACAAAATAATAACCAGTTAGCAATTCTTACATTACAAGTACTAGTTACATGCGTAAATATTTTCTTCTAAATTTGCAGCAGCTAAGAAGCCTTGGAGGTAATGTTTTCTCCTTTTAAATTCTGAAGTCTAGCAGTGTAAGTCTGAATAATTATTTACTGCTGTTACAACACTAAAATTAAGGTTTTGTAGAATCAGGGAATTGTTTGGGTTTGAAGGGAACTTTAAGATCATCTAGTTCCAATCTTTCTATTATAGGCAGGAACACCTCCCACTAGATCAGGTCGCTCAGCACTGTTTCTCCTGTCCATGTGAGGATCTCAGTCTATAAACCTATTTATATGACAAGATCTGCTGGCCTGATTCTGATAGTAGCTTTCTGCAGATGTCTGTGTGCACATTCTATTCATATAATTTTCTCATGTGAATAGAGATTACTGAATTGTGTAGGTTGTGGCAGGAAAGGTTCATAGGTGTTTACCAACAAATATATGTATAATATATATAATACATATATATATATTTAAACAGGTTACTAAACCTTTAATATTAACATGCAGAAAGTCCTACACAGAAACACTTCCAGAACTAGGACTGTAGACCATAACTGCTTTATGCCATGGGATATATGATTTGTGTGGCTTGAATCTTTGTGGCATTCTCTGTACAGACACTAAAATACAAACTCTAAGAGCCACTGTCACATTTTACTGACTAATACTGAACTCTCAGTGAAGTCAATATACTACCCAGTTACAAAGCAAATGGCACATAAGCAATCTAGATTAGACCCAATAGTAATTCATAATGTCTACAAAGGTTACGAGCATATTATTTGTTCAGAGGTCTTGGAAACATCATCATGCAGCTTATGGAAATGTCAGTCTGCCAGTATTACAGCAAACTTTCCTGCCCTTCATATCTTACAGCTGGAAACACTACTTTTTCTGCAGCAAATATCTCTAGCCCCCTTCCATACTCACTGCAACAAAGAGAGTGTACTGGTAATATCTGATGCACTCCAACAGAAATTAAGTCACTTATGCCATCCCTGTTTTCTAGAATTGTCAACGCTGAGGACAGCATTTCTTATTTACAGAGTATATGGTAAGTTATGAAGCTATCAGCACAAATCATGAGAGACATTATTCTTTTTCAGCTCTTATGAGACTCCAAAATAATAACAACAAAATAAAGAAAAGCATTGCTGGCAACATCAATGTCTTCCAAGTATTTCAAAGGTCAGTGGTCAGGGGAGGAGAGAAAAGCCCAAGCCCTGAATCAAGCACTCAGAATATAAAAAAATATTGAGTATCACAGAAAAGTTACCATCTCCTTGCAATGAAAATGTGCAAACACAGAAGAGTCATATAATACTCACTGGCATAGGGAGAATTGGCAGCAGATCCATTCAGGAAGGTTGGAGAACCGCCTAGATTTGACATTCCAGCATTCCCATAGCCATTCATGCTTGTTGTGACAGAGTTGTAGTTTGTCTGCTGAGGGGTGGTGCTTGGCACATAGCCGTGCGGTGACACGCTGCTTGAGTTGCGAGTAAAACCTTTTGTAGGGAGGGAATACATCCGTAGATTAGCATTAGCCCAAGAACAGTTTTCTTATACAAACAGCTACAAGCAAGTAACTCAGCAACATGGTACATGAGATGGGCCAGGACTGAGCACCAGGCAACCCAAATCACAACCCCTGACTTCATGGCTTGTAGTTGGTGGGAGCTCCAAGAGGAAGGAAGGCCACAGCCTTCACAGCAACAACCCATCTACTGAAAGAGAGATGATCATTGGGTGCTATGGGAATGATTGCTCTTAAAGAGTTGTCTGTAGGAGATAAAGTGAACACAACCTACATTTTTGGAGTACGTACTGATTTAAGATATGTTAAAAGCATATGATTTTTGTTAACTATCTTCTGTTGTCTCTCTCATTTAATGCATCTCAAATTAGATGTTCACTGCACACTATAAAACCACAGGGTGCATTTCCTAGAGCAGTGTACTATTCTCAATCCTCTTGGCCTAGTCTGATCACTACATTGGTAGAAAATCACTGCCAAATTTGGCTTCAAGTTAAAATTTCAGTTTCTACCTAATTTTGGAAATTGCGTTGAGGGAAAGTCATATGCAAAAAAATAAAGATGAGGATTTGCTTCTACAAGCACAGAAATGCAAAATGCATTTCCATCCTAGAAGATAAAACACAATGCTTTCTTCCTGTTCCATAGCACATCCAAAAAATATTATGATCTGAAAATAATTTCTATTTTTCAGTATAATGCAAAATATATTTTTTTTATTCTTCCAAATAACAGTGTCCTTCTATAGCTTCCTCATTAAAATGGATTTTAAGCTGGTAATAAAGCTGAGCAGAGGAGAAGGAAAAAATGCAAAAGGTTTTTACAAAAATGACCATTTTTAATTATTTTAACAGTAGAAAATAAAATATTGAATTGCTTTTATTCAATGTGAAAAACACTTTGTTATAAAAAATGAGTGAAGTTCTGAAAAGCCCTCTGTAAACAATTCTCTTTTTTCCTTCTTTAAAAATTTATAAAAAACTTTCACTGAAAAAAAAATTGTACCAATACTGTGAATTGCAAAACCAAACCAACACTTTTGTGTCACAAGGAAAATTTCATAATGCCCAGAGTTAAAAGACCATGTATCTTTAGGAAAACACACAAGCAAGTACTTAACACTCAGGTCAATTAAAATCCTTTTTAAATATGGTGGGATTTAAAGGGAAACAAAAGTGTTATTCTGAGCAGACAGAATTGGTTCAGTTTGATTTGGTGATTTGCACAAGAGCTTTTTCTGAATTGAGGTCAAAGTCACTACAGAAAGCCATTTCTCATGGCAGTACTGTGCAATTCAGAGTTTGTACACGCATGTGGGATGGTGTCTGTCTGGATGTGCTCCTCACGTTCATCTTTGAATCATCTCTCTTTCATCACTCTGCACACCTGCCTGGCTTTTATCAGAAAAGGTTCATAAAAAGAGGAAGACGAGTCTTCTCCTGACCTTGATTGGTGGCCTGTGAGGCTTCGGATACGTTGACAGCTAGTTGACCACTAAAGGAATTCACTCCCATCATTCCTGCATGGACTGACGTGTTAGCAAGGGCGGGGAGCTGGTTGTGATTGCGAGGGACACTGTAGAGTGCTTCTGCGATGTCTGCTGCTCTTTTCAGGATTATTTCCTAGGGGACAAGAAGGGTAAAAGAGAGTTACCAATTCTACTCTGACAAACCTTTTCTTACATATCAAAATAAAACATTTCCCTGTCCAAAGGCAAAAACTAGATGCTTTCCTTTCTAAAGTAGTTGGCTGACTGATAGCTAACACTTAAAGATCTGCTTGCTGTGCAATAAATCCTGACATCTGTGGTAAGAGAACTGGAAGCTTCAGTCCCAGTGGCCACATTTCTGTATAACAAGAGAAGCAGGCAGAATGGCACTGAAGCCCATGCTTCCTCTACCTGAAGTTAAAATATCTCTAGGTTAAGGAAGAAACATCACTGGTGGCAAGAAATAATGCATATCGTTGCCCATATTATATGGTCTCTGGTGATGGTGGATAAATGCCTCCAGGGTTAATAACACGCTGCTTTTGCAAGCATTCACACACTTTAAAAAGCAAACAGGCAAAACTAAACCCCACACCAGATATGGCACTGCCCTATGTATTTATTCTCATCTCACACTGTAGTATCATATACCTTTAGCCCCTGATCTATACATCTAAGAAACAGCCATGTTTTTGAACTGCTGAAGGAGAAAGCATTTACCTGGTTATTATGAGGCATACCGTAGAGTGCTTCTACTAAATCAGCAGCCCTCTTAAGTATTACTTCCTGTCAATATAAAAACAGATGCATTCCTTTAAGTTCAATAGACTCCTTGTGAGGGAAAACAGGTATTAGTGTATTTTATATTATTCTATAGGTTACACTGTTGTTTTGTGGCTTTTTTTTTTCCCTCCCACCAGGCAGACTTTAATTTTAAAAACTCTCAGCAACCACGGAATGGTGTTAAATCACTGGTTCATCCTATTCACACACACGCTTAATCAAGTCAAAAGGTGAGAATCATTGGTGCTGCAAAATAAAATACATCGCTCAATTGTCTTTACCATCTGCACCATAAACCACTCATCGGTTTATTGCAGAATACAATCCTGAGGTCATTTACTAGATTACTGCAATCAATGTCATTCAGAGCATGTTATGCATCCCTTCAATGTGTTTATTTTATTCTTAATTGCATACTGCAGGAATTGTGACCTTACCCAGCAGGCCACGTTCAGAAGATATCCAATCAGATTTATGCTACCGGTAATGTAACCTTTCAACTTCTTTGGTTTGTATCTTGATATAACAGATCAGGGAAGGATCCATGTTCACAACATGCACAAAAGGAAAACACATTCAGGATGAGAGAACATCCCTGTGCCATGCAGTGTTTCCTGGAGAAACTCCCAGCTTGGACAGCAGAATTTAAAGCAGTCTAGGACATAGTTCTCAATGTGGGCATAAATTAATCTTTTATTCATTTCCCCCAGCCTCCATTTTCATATTTGATTCTCTTCTCTTCAGTCTTGCTTATAGTATTTTAAACTGACATTCAAGTAATACTAGCATGCATTCCTGTGTTCTTACATTTTACAGTGTGGAAAAATCCCTGTGAAAAATCCTGACAAAAACTGTAAAACTGCATTACAGAATTAACGCAGAAGAATTTTATTTTCATATCTTTTAAAAGCACCTAGCAGATTCCCAATTGCCTGATCAGATGCAGTCCAGACTGTCCTTTAAATAAAACAATGTACTGTAATTCCCAGTCCTTACACGTTGCTCTAATAAGCCAACAAGATGTTATTCACTGCATTGTATTTCTGCAGGCAGCTTACAAAAATAGTAACAGATCTGAGCATTTTCCAGTTTTCTACAAAGTTAAACTTTTAAAGTTAAAATATTTTACACAATAGCCATATTTTATACCAAAAAGAAACAGTAATGCTCAATTTTCATATACTGTAGACTCTGATCAGAAAATAGAGATATAATTGCATTCATTTTGCTGTCACCATAACCTCTTCAAAAATCCTTGAACAACTCTTCAAATGACAAGCTTTTAGATGCATATTAGCATTTTTTTCAATTTTAAATTCTCTGTAATATAAGATAAAACAGTTGTCATACTGCAGTAACTACTTATGACATATATAATGTCCTAAATTCAAAAATGAGATGGAGGATTTTTGTACTCCCAGTAAACATTTAGGATTGCCTTCTGCTGCACACACCCCTCTCCCATAACACACATTTAAATTACTTTCCACATATGAAGTCAGATGTAATATGTAATCGATGGATTTTTGAATCACTGTATTGAAGCATTCTGTGAAGTAAGGTTGCTACAGCTTTCCTTTTCTCTCTCTGTTTTTTTGTTTTGTTTTTTGTTTTTTCTTCTGTGTCCGTATGTGTGTGTGTGTAGCTTGACCATAACCGTTAGCCATATAATCATGGGCAGGCAGACTACAAGCAAAATCCAGGTACAGTCAATTCTTACTGCTTAACCAGAATCATCAGAAAACTAAGTAGCCCTTTTTCCCCTCATGGTAACGATACAAACTGGTGAAGAATAGAAACATTAATATATTTTCAAAAGGGAAATTATTATATAGGTGTTTGACTTTTTATACTGTGTTTTACTTCACTTAAGTTGAATGTGTTTGTGCTATATGTTTTACTAATGAAAAAGTGTGGTAATGAGCCCACAAACTGCTTTGGAATATTGTTAACCAAAGCTGTCATTATGCCAAATTACTAAAAAAGGGAAGTTTAATTACCTGACTATTCAGAGTTATTTATGTAATACAGAGCTAAAAAAAAAAATCCCATATTGCATCAAAAAAGAGATTGAAGACCATGTTAAAAAAAATGAGGTAATCACATGGAATCTTACAGGTGCTCTACTTAATACCAATTACATCCCAGTTCTTAAAAAATCTAAGGTATTTCATGCCGTATCATAATGCATGTAAATAAAACTAATTATCATGATGGCTTATGTAAGTATGTTTGACAAATAACATTCAGTTTTCCTAGCTAGTCAATGGCTATATTTGTCAAAATTTTGTATCTGCACATTTGAGTTTCATACTTTCTCAGTATTTACTATGAACTATAGTATAAACTATACTATAAACAGTATTTCCACGCACAAAAAAACATTTCTTGCATGTGATACTTTCAGATCATACAAAAATACTCATGTCAGACACTGGTATTTTCTATTCCAGAGCTGACAGTAGTTATTATAGACAAAAACTAGCTTTAAAAATACACAATAAAATGCTACTACAGATAAACTCAGGATATCAACTTCTTTTTTTTTTTTTCTGATTGCACCTTAAACCTCTTGCAGGTTTGCCTAAATTACAACAGAAACTACCGTTATGTCTTCACATAGAAAGGAGCCCCAAAAGTCCTCTATAAGTTAGAGCAACAGACCTTGCAAGGTGCTTGGATTGCGGTGACCAGAAAATTGTTCTCACCTCCATGTCATTACGCTCACAGTGAAGCAGCCCCCGAGCATGTTTGTGTTCGGGATCTAATATATTGCCTTTCAATCAGAGCTGAGAGCCACTGAACACATAGACAGAACATGACGAGCAGGTCAGGAAAGCAATAAAGATTTTACAGAGCTGTCCAAGGTGCTAAATTTACTCAATAATGGGTTTGGCACCATAGTGTTAACCTCTCATTTACTACCAGTTTGAGGGACTAAATTGAAGTAGCTGACTTCATTTACCTTGAAATGTATATTTTATGACATTATGTAAGTAGATTGAAAGGGCACTGCAGTTTTAACAATTTAAAGGCTAGAGCATGTTTAAGATCAAGCTTGAACATTTATTGTATATTGCACTTAAACTATATATAGTATATTAAAATGCATTGATTAAATTTGTAAAAGGTATTATAAAAAAGGACAGCTAATATAAAAGATCTATGTCTTTTTAAATCCAATTGATACTGCATGTTAACACTGCAATGGTGATAAACAGATAGATAGGTGGACAGAGCAGCAGACAGACATCAAAAAGTGAGTGAAACTTGCATACTACAAATAGAAATCTCTACATGAGCTCAAGATCTTTTTTTCAACATATTTTTTTGTTCACAGAAATTCCTCTTTGCCTTCATCGTAGAACCACAGATTTTCATAGCAGTAGGTGGGCATCATGTAAGACCTTTAAAATTGAATATGCTACTGGAAATGTTTTCTGAAAAGATAGAGTTTGACTATAGCTAATATCTAATTTATGGGGGTATTCATCAAGGAACATCCACTCTTCCACTAATGTGAAAAGTCTGACAGCTTTTCGTTTGGAATAAAGAACTATGCATCTTTTAGTCTGGGGCAAAGTAAGGATCTTCTTGTCTTGCATTTTCTTTCACACGAGCATGATTTTGTTTCTATAAAAATAACAAAAATATTGAAATGAGCAAAAACTACTTTAGAGATTAAATATGATGAATCAGAATTCTGCCCCCCAGTTACACACCACTGATCCAGAGTCCATTTATATTCCATACAGAAGCTGACTTTCTACTGCAGGATTTATTTATTTTTTATTTGTGAAACAAAAATGCAACTAATGTTTCTATCAGACATTTACATAAGCAAAAGAAGAGCTAGGGTATAGTCTGTTGTGAATTTGTGTATTCCAAAGTTACTGTAGGAAGTATTATATAAGAATATGAGAATGACGGTGTTTTTGAAGTACAAAGACTGTAATTCAAATGAAAACCAACTGAATGTACTTTGAACATTACAGCAACTTTGCGTGTTTGGACTGTGACGTGCATTCCCTTCAGCAGGAATTCATTAATAACATAAAGCTTGCATTTCAAGTATATTACAACATTACAACAAACACACTTTGGGTGAAGTTTTATCACAATGAAAAAATTTTTGGGCAGCTCTAAAAATAAATGGAATCTCTCTTCTGTTGACATTTTTTTATTTTTCAATGGGTCACTATTGAAAAAATAATTGATTCTGCATCCCAGCAGGGCTGTAAGTACAGACAGCAAAAGGGTATCTAGAGTTACAGTGAGTTATTCAGCTCTGGTAACTAAATTAGAGCATTGAAGGTACTTACTAAATCTAAATGAATTTTGTCAAGAAGAATCTGACCACAATATATAATACTCATCAGCCACATACGGTATTATTGAGACCACCAAAGGATTTATGCACTTGTGGAGGGCGTGGGGGGAAAGCTGTTCTAGTAGGCTGTGAGGCATTTATCTTATGTGTTGTCTAGATATCATATCACCTTCTAATGCTCTTTAGCATTGTAATACAAGAAAGAGCTCATTCATCTTCTGAGAGGCTACTTAGGGATGATGATGTCATTCATACTTCCTTGACTCTCATGTCTGACCTCCTGGCTCTGCCTTCTAACTTCCTACTCTCATTCTGCTTGAAAGAAAAAGAACCTCTTCTACAGAGTCAAAATACTGAACATCAGACTCCTATTCCTTTCTTCATCTTGGGAAGGTATCATTATTTAACTTAAACTCAAAATTATAATACTTTGTGCTCAAACTTGTCCTTTGTTTTTCAATGGGTGAAACATTCATTGTACTAATGAAGGATACGTACTAGAAACATGTTTTAAACTCAGCATTTGCATATACATTATATGTTAAAATATAAAATCGTTAACACCTCTTTCAACTGTAGAAGCAAAGATAACGTTTAGGTAGAGACATTTAGATTAGATGCCACAGATCTAAAATGCCAGTCATTTATCTTGGTATACAAGAGTTTCAGGATGTCCAGCACCTCACATCTTTCTACATCTACAGGGAGCTCTGCATTGTTGTATCACCTTCAGCTATTATATTTTTATACAAGACTCATAAAAGCCATCCAAAATGTAAAGAGTCTCCATTTACTGTAAAACTGAGGGAATTATGCCAGCTTTATGGAAAGTATAAATTAACAGGACCATTTCACTATAAAGATAATTCTACTCACATAGAGATGAAAAATTTATCTAGTAAACAAACATCTGAATTGTTTCCATATATTATAATTCAGTTATTCTGAAGAAGTAAATACCTTAGAGATATCACAAAGACGGGAAAGAAAAATGAGAAAGACAACACAGTTCACTTGAGGGGTAAAAGAACCCTTCAGCTTACCACCGCCTATATGATGGTAGTGCACTGAGTCAATCCTGTTACTGAATTTCAATGGCAATTTTCAGAAAATAACCCTACAATGGGAAATAGAACCACAGCTTTTCCAAGCCACTGTAGTCTCATCAGCTTTCACCTAAACTGAAAATCACAGCCTAACTCTACAGTGCTAAAGACAGTCATGCATGACCTTACCACCTGCTCCACAATGAGACAACCTTATAAATAAAATATAGAAAGCTTGCAGAAAGAATAAACACCGAAGTGCAAATGTGAGCAAGCATCTAGCCATAAATGTTGAGAATTGATGATTAAAATGCCTCTTAACCACAAAGGTGATAAATAAATACCAATAGAGAAAACACACGCTATTCAAACAATCTCCATTAGAAATAATGCAAACAAAAGAAGAAACAAAATGGTGGTGATCATCTGTAAGTCTGCCATTGCCAGCTTCTCATGTTACCCCTATTTTCCTCCTGCTAATTTGCTGTACTTAGTCACAAATAGAAAGTATTAGCCTTTTTAATCCACACTATTCTTGCTGCTGGGTCTTCATAAATGATGGGCACATAACAGTGGCAAGAGAATTAGTAGCTGGTAGGGATGTGTACTTCATCTAGATACACAGTAACATTGAATAAACTGGCATTAATATAGCTGCACTAAAATAACCTTTTGGATAAACTAACATTCAAAAGTCTGGATGCTCCCACCATATTACCATCAACTGAAGCATCTGCCATGTAACTTGGACAGTCTGTTGCTAAAAGCTCCAGAGTTCTCCGCTAATGTTAAGTCTCTAAGAGAGAAGAGTGTATGTGTGAAAGCTGATATGCAGAACTAAAATCACTCTGTCAGTGTCTGTATCACTTATTTTAGGGATTTTAGCCAATAATAAATTGTATCACTTATTTTAGGGATTTTAGCCAATAATAACTAAGTGACTCTCACCTATATCCCTCAGGTGGCTGCCGAACTTAAGATTCTCCTAGATATGTTTACAATATCACTTGCCTGAGATAAATTCACTAGAAACAGGCATTTATAGCATCTAGAGCTGGAACTACTCAGCACTGTCAACTTTTAACCCACGAGGCCACGCTCACTGTGCAGGATTGGTAGATATTATTACATTCCGTTCTTACATCTCTCTACAACGCATCAACTAGTAGCTGGTAGCTGTCAGTCATATTTGGGACTCACTAACACTCTCATTAAGAAATTGAGTAAATGGCAATTCTCTGGCATCTTATATAGATAGCATTTTGCACAGGTGAACTTGCAACCTCACACTCTGAGAACCTACAGACAGATCCCCTCGGTTTGAAACACAACAAGATCGTGAAAGGAAACACATTTTCATTCTGCTCAAGATGTTGTACCTTTTATCCCATGAATGTAAAGATCAGGTTTTCTGCGTATACTTTTTCTAAGTTATGAAAGCCTAACTTTCATTCTACAATTAGTTTTTCAGAACAAGTGAATCATTAGAAGAAAAAATAAATTATTTATAATACATCACAAATAAGTCAGTCCAAATATATTAAACCCAGTGGCTCAAAAAAAAGTCTTCATTGCCAAAAATGTCCCCACCTCACCAGTTTACAGTGACTCACATGATTCCCTTCCACCTAGGTTCCAAAAAGGTTATTCCTGATTAACCCATGCGCGTAGGAACAATCAATAGATAACACTAGATTCTTCTCTCTCATTTAACTCAAAGGTTGACTACAATGACATGAAAGCACATTTCACACTCTAAATTTTCTCTGCATGCCACATTTACCTGCAATCTGTGGGAAAACAAACAAGGAAACATGTACAGAGTAATCTCAGTAGTCTCAGGAGCCTCTGGCAAATCATTTTGAAGATTTACCCCAAACTATTCCTACCAGCACCTACAATACTTTCAAGCAGATGTTCATTATTGAGTCTAATGAGCTTTGAGGTTTTTGGTTTGGTTTGGCATATATAAGATTTTCTGATAGTTCTTCCTCTGCTCTCCATAGTATTAACATTCCTGATTCTTTGAAAACAACTGCAGATGAGAGTTGCAAGGGGGAAAAAAAAAAAAAAAAGTTATTATTCACAGTCTTCCTCTGACCATTTTATACATATATATTTTTGGAAAGTCGTCCAAGTCCCCTTATGGAAGAAGAAGAATGTTTTAAATTATTTGAAGAGTCTGGACTTAAGTAAACTTAAAAAGATTTTGGTAAAATGAGCAGAGACAGTACATTGTGGGACTGCTGTTCAAAGATCCTGCAAAGGCTCTTTTAGGAGCTATATTCTGCAGACTGTATTCTTGTACCCATTACAAAAATTCCACAGAATACTGGGGAGTAAAAAAGATTAAATAGGGTTTGTGCTTTTTTCTCCTCATTATTTATTGATTTGCTTGTGAGGTACAATGCAGATATCCAAATATGTATTTGTAAGACTGCAAAACATTTTCCATGTCAGATAGGCTGGTATCTATTTCCAATAATTTATACGCACAAAGAATTTCCCAGCACGGGTCAAGTTGTATCCCTTTTAAATTGTTCTCCCATTAGGTCAAAACTGGAATGTATTGGGTGGCATAATTCACTTGACTGTGTTTTTATCTACGAAGACATATAATTATGTTTGGTACTGCAAGGCAAGAATGTCATCTGAATTCAATCAGCAGAGCTATCTAGTAATTAAAGTTTAAATTGTATTTATGTGTTTTGTCAATTTCATTTTCAGAATTATTTTTTATTAGTGCTTTTATGCATATGAGTATCTGTTACAAGTACAAAAAATAGATATTTTCTGTAAGAAAACATGTTCACATATATGAAATTTATTAAAGAACCTCCTGCGTTTTGTTTTAATGAAGATTGAAGAGGAAAAAAAGGCAGCATATCATTAAGATCTGTGAAAATGTCACTCTCTATCAAATAATGAGTATTTTCTGGTTTGTACACTTCAGGTAGAAAGTGATCATAGCTAGAAATAGAGAGTTCAGGTTACCTTTAATAGCAGGAGCAAAACTGAAAATAAGACACACTGAAATTCTGACCTACAATGATATTCCATTCTGTTCTGCAGAGAGAGAGTGCATAAAAATGTTGAAATAGAGACTGAAATAACGTAGGTAGATTTTAGTATTACAGTTAAAACACTGCTCAGTCATAACCTCTACAAATGACTACTTTCACTTACATTTTATCATCGGTATAATTAAAAGAAGTCTCTTGAAAGGGGCATTCTCATTACAATGAAGGACCACTTCAGACCCAATTGAAATGAAAAGACAGAGCGTAGATTAGGTGTGGATACCAAGTGGTTATTCCTAGGGAAGCATAAAATGCCAAATGTGTAACAATTATATTTTATAACTATGTGTTCAAAAGACTTACAGTATTTTATTGCACAAAGAGGCTTTAGCTCAGAAAGACTACTTCACTGAAATGCCTCCTAGCGTATAAGCTATTTTTTTTTTCTTTACCAGTAACAAAAGATTTTTCTCCTGGTACTTTTTAATTAATATTTTTCCTTACAATGTGAACTAAAATTTTACAAAACAAATATAAATGCTGAATAACCTTATACGTAAGAAATTAAATGTATCCAACATTTCACAGCGATAACAGAATCTTTCTACCTCCATGGTGTAAAATTAGATACTCAGCTGTATGCTATCTAGGGCTCCTTTTCCAGTGGGGAGTGAAAAGATTACCACTGTTACTACACCAACATATTTCACAGAAGTGCTTAAAAATTCACCACTTATTTTTCAAAACACATCAATATTTCAGTAACTTTTTTGATCATCAGAAACTCTTGTCTCTCAAGTTACTTTAAAGCTGGAAAATTGAAAGAAAATTCAGAGTACCAAAGCTGTAATAACAATTATTTCCTGTGTATAAAGCAATACTTTTGCAGACATTTTATTTGTCAAAAACTCATGTAGGAAAAATTAAGCATTTCTGTTCTACAAAGTGTTAGGACTTCAAGTGACAAGACGCTGCCCAGATGAAATTATGATTATAGCATTATTAGTTAAGACACGTGGCTCATCCTGAAGTACTAAATTAACAGCGACAACTTCCAAAATTTCTGCATCTTAAATCTCCCATACATGAAAAAAGAAAGTACAATACACATGTGGCAGTGCTTTAAGAAGCACTTCCGTGTTTTGTTTCCATTTTCTTCTCAGCAACTATATAATCTGCCACCTATGGTCAGAAATATATTCTAAATCATTCTTTAAAATAAAACGAAAATGCATAACTGTATTTATACAAACAGCATGAGATTGTTTGCTATTGTATTCCAAGGGGTTGAGTTGTATCAACATAAGTTACATGACTGACTTCTGCAACGGAAAGAAAAGGTTGTACTCAAACAACTGTTATTGCCTCAATGGAAAAAAAAAATCAATGAAAGTAAAATGAACAAGAGATTTTGTCTGAGTTGCAGTTAATACTACTGAAGAGCCATGGATATTAAAAGGTCAACAAATAAATTAGTCCAAGTGTTATGAAATGAATGATTTGGCTTATAATTGTATTGAGTGCAAATTGTTCACTGCCTATTAGACCAGGTAATTTTTAACCATGGAGCCTCAATTACTGTTCCATAAGCAATAATATAGTTGTAAGAGCCACTGGTTCGATCGAGTGACCTATGAGATGAGGCAGGACAGCTGACTTTGCTATGATGGATCACTGAGCCTGATCTCCAAATGGTGCCAAACCTTCCCTTCCCGTGAGGAGGTCTCATAAAAGAAACATTACTGCTCGATTCATTTTACCAAAATGTTTGAATTTTCAAGTGTCAGCAGTTAAGTGTAGACTGTGAAGCTCCCTATTTCTTAGAAGAATTACGACAACAGGCATCCTATTGCTTGCAGCACTCTCTGCTAAATGGCACCACGACGGTTAGAAGGATGCTTTTCTGCTGCTCAATTGGACTGTGTTGTGAGAAATACGCCGCAATCACATTTTACATCACCACGTAAACCACTGCATAACACCTAAAACTAGGCCAGAAGTGGAAACTGTAGGTGAGATTATAGACATTACTTCACACTTCTGCAATGCCTTGCATTCAGATCTCAAAGCACCAGTTTAATGGGAACCAATTAAACTTCACAACATACTTTTGAGGAAAATATTCTCTCTCCTCTATCTTCATCAGGGATGGCCTTAACATGACGCTGTTTGGCTGAATTCACAATGGTCTGTGGTTACAACCAAGGCAAGTTTGTAGGGTGAGGTAACATCTTTTATTAGATCCATTGATATAGGGGGAGAAAAGGTACAGTCAGCATTCAAGAAGCAAGGCGTGTGTGCCTGAAAGCTTACCTTGTAGTTTGCTGTGCTTTTTTTTTTTTTTTCCAGTTATAGCAGTTAGTTATTAATATATGTTAATAAGATTACCACTTCCTACAAACCCTGATGGCCTTAAACAGGGAAAATAAGTTAACTGATATTGCTTTCGTGCTAGCAACTAACATACACGGCTCCTTGTGATGAGGAAAGGCAGCAGCTGCATTTCCCCATTGCTCCTAAGAGCATGGAGCTAGGGCTGGAAGTATAGCAATAATTTCCACAGTACTGGGCCTCAAAAGACAGAAACTATGCAGTAACTTTGCTTATCCGCTCTTTTCTCCTATATACAGTAAGTTGAAAATGTAAATGCAGTTCCTGAATTATCATTGAATCTGTGTAGCAGAAACTAAACCAATAAGAAGCCTAATTAGAACAGATTGTACCACATACAACCAAATCCTATTTATATTGTCACCGCTATATTTTTGATAAATCACTACGTTCAAACAGTCTATTGGGAGGGTGATTTTCCATTTCATTTCTCCATTGAGCAAAGAACGCCACGTGACTGGGGTCTGAATTTCATTGTTACCAGCATACAGTTGAACAGAATATTATTTGGCACAATGCAGCGTACAACTGAGCCACTAAATGGCTGATTTACTAAATTATTATTAGATGAGCCCTTGCTGTTCCAAGTGAAAGTGCAGTCACTGTCTCTCTTCATGGTGTGTTCAAATTGTCCTGTGTTTAAATATTCAGCATGAGGCTAATGTGAACTGATGAACTGAGACTACAAACATTCACTTTCAATACAGACAGAGAGATAGAAATGCAACCTATCATGTGGCCTGCGGAGGTGAAAATGATTTATATTTAAGGATGCTGCTGCCTGCTTTCATTATGATAAGATAGTCTTAATTAGCTTTGTGTTTGAATCAGGAGCTGGAAATGTAACTGAACAACTCCAAAGAAGAAACAGCTGCGTGGACACGAAGGCTCCCAAATCCTGGTGAAGTGGCACTTGAGTCTCTGTCAGCAAAGACCCAGAGCTGCCACTTTAGGTTTATACTTCCCTGTCTCTAGTTTTTGGGTTGCAACTTGAACACCTTGCACTCAACTCTGCTCTGAGCATCAGAAAGCCCACAACATGGAGAGGACTGACTGCGGTGTATAAACGTATGACTTTTCAACGTGGAGGGCAAAGGAGGGATAACAAATAAAATATATTTGTGGGGAGAAAAAGAAATAAAAAAAAGTTTTGTTTTTTTCTTTTTAAACAGAAAATTTCTTTACTGCCACCTGCTGGAGTAGACAATAACCCTTTGTCATACTCAAAGAACAAACCTCTTCACTTAGAGGACAGTTACAGGAAGCATTTAAAATACTGTGATCCCAGACGCTTACAGTAGATTAGAATTTTTTATTGGTGCTGTGTTGCCATAACAACATAAAGACAGCAGATGACTTAAGCTAAGCTTGCAAAGCAAAAGGCTGCTCATCTGGCAGTTAAAATGAATACAGTTCACTTCACAAGTTCCCCATATGGACCCTTAGTGTATGGTAATGAGGATACCATATGGTGGAAGAAAATGCACAGAGAACAATTGTGCTCTACTGGATGAGTGAAGTGAGCAGGAAGTTATGGGGAAACACAGGAGAGATTTCTGTGTGCTCTCTAACTCACGGGTTTCTTTCAGAGGGGGGGTTCTCTCTCTTCTTAATCTTCCTCTTAATATATACATGCACAGAAGTGACAGAGAAACATATTGTACATTTTGCAACATCATTCATCACGAACTGTCAGATGTGTTTGTAAATCAGCCTACTAAGATCTTATAAATTTGTAATTCTTAAAAGGTAAAAGTGCTAAGTTTTTAGACAAAGTGCAGGAAAATTTAAGCACTTCTGACAAGTAGAAACATTAGTGGTAATCATTTTTAAAATGCTTGCATCTTTCTGCCTGCATGTTTAGCTGTAAATAATGCTGAAATGAATAAAAGCTTTAAAAAAAAAAAAAAAAAGGGGGGGGGGGGGATGAAGAAGAATAATTTCATGTTTTTTTCCAAAAGGATAAAAAGTAATACTTGTTCAGAACCATATGCATGCTAGATTCTGCTGTAAATGTACATACACTATACCATGCACTGTACTAACTAGATCCTAAACCTGGTAAGACAGCTTGCTAAAGGCTGCAAAGTCAATTTTGTACCGCACATGCTTCATAAAAGATGAATATAAATGCATTAGTTAGACACGGTGAGCTAAATTAGAAGGTCAGGCAGGGCTGGAAGGGCTGAAATATCACACAACCAATGACTGTAATTACTCTTTTTTTAAGTCTATTAAGTGGTGTTGTTCTATCAAGGCTCAGGGGTATAGGACATGAAGTACAAGATAAAGTAATGTGTATTTATTACTCCCACGGGATCAATTTACTAGATATTTTCAGCTCCACAGAGCAAAATACACAAATGCAGCCTTTGTTACTTTCTTCAAACTGCGGTTTATTCCTTCAAAGCTCTGCTCCTTGAAGGGACCGTGTTTACCTGTTTAGTGCCTTCCTGCCTCCATCAATTCATTGTTGCATTTTAAAACAATAACAATAAAGGAAACAGGAATAGGGAAAGGTGAGGATTGCTCTTAACGGGATGCTCAAACAAGTGGTTTGAGCTGCTCAGATGGAATGAGCAGTACAGAAAATCCAATCCCAGGCACGGTTTTTACCCCAAGGCAAAGCAGGAGTCATGAACGCAGAACAGCAGAGTTCCTTGTCATCATGTTAGCCCTGATCTATTAAAAGTTTTGTCATAGATTCTAAATTACACCATCTGCTCTAATCATTTGCTGAGTAAATGCTGACCCACTTATAAAGAAAACTCACTGAAATGTGCACGCACACTGCTGACCTTCACAAAGGAAAGGGCTCCTTGCCAGCTGATGGTACGAGGCTCTGCCCTTTGCTGAGTGCTGGGGCTCTGCCTCTCAGCACTCTCTCATTTTGGATGCTTTGCAATTCCTAGACACGCCCCTTCACCTGACACACAGCACTCCACGTGAGGAGGACACTTCCATAGCAGCAGCATGCAGTTTGGTCATCTATTTCTCAACAGCTTTGAAACCTGAATATTTTCAACAGGATAAATTGAAAACCAAGACGAAACAAGCCCCTCTACCAACTAAATACTCAAATTTTTGGAAATGAAAAAAATCCAATTGATATGGATAATATCAACCTTAACTCCAGTTTTACAGTACAGTGTAGAAACCACCACACACATCTCATGCTTTCCTTGCTCTACAAATGAACTGCATTAAGTCTCCTTCACATGCTCTCCCTTCCTGCCCGTACTTGGTATACAAGTTTTCTAACAACCCCCCTGTTACACGGGGTGGAAGAAAAACAAAGTTATGTTTCCTTAGCTCAAATTAGCTAACTTAGGTTAAAATAGCATGAAAACATTGTATCTCGGGTGAGCAGATTTGGGAATTTCCATTGGGTCTGACCAAAGCAGCAAACCTGAGTTGCATTGTCTTCATTGTTATTTTAACCTCAGCTAGCAAGCCTGGGCCAACCCACCCACGTTCAGAGCCAACCTCTGTTTGCAATATAAACAATTCCCATGTCATGATGGATAAAGGGCAAATCTCTGGGATTTCATGAGGGAAAAGACAACTGCATTTGCCAGCCACTGGTTCCTAATAACCACCTGTCTTCTATTAGCGTCCTAACGAGGAATGGGATATGTCTTGGGATCTAATGACTGACCAGAGTAAAGAAGCCAAAGGGAAGGTGGAGAAACCAGAAGAAAAGGCCCTTTCAGGAGGGATGCACTCCTAGACAGTGCACTTGAGCAGCAGACTGGAAGGGAGAGGATGTCAGCTCACAGAGCAGGTCGATGCTCTGACTTGCTTCTTGAACACAGAGCAAACAATTGTGCGCTTAATTTAAATACAAGTGATGAGTTGTGAGAGCAGTGAAATGGCAAATAAATTCTAGGAAATTGCATATAAAGAGGAATCAGTGATATTAAATCATCTAGGATGGATGTGTTTCAAATCTAGCTCACAGTTGAAACTGTTTTACAACTGTAGCTGCAGAGTTCTAACAAGGTTGTAGAGTATCAGCGTATCTGCCAGGGATTTACTTTAAGGATTGTAGGATGGTTATATAAATGAACATAAATAGATGTAACATGTTATTGTGATATGAACTCTTAGTGATTCCCACCACGTTTAGAAACACAAGAACCAACACTTGTGTATTTGTGTACACATGCAATGGCAGGGGACAAGAAAAATGCACACACGTGCAGGCTTACTCTCCAGCTCCACAGGCAGGCTTTCTGCAGCCTGATCCTTCAGGACAACGATACCGTTTCTGAACATTAGCATCACGGTATTTCTTTCCAGTTCTCCCAAGAGATCTCGTTTCCTCTGATCTGCTTCCTATCTGTATTAGAAAGGAAAGACTATACAACCCAGCACACTCCTGGCACTTGATCTCCCTCCAAGCTTTGGGTGCTAATCCCACCACCCCTGAACTGCTTGTCCCTTCTAAGGGTGCATGTGTTTGTGTACAAGCAGGCACATCTGCTAGTGACAAGCCTAAACTGGTGGCTTTAACTGATCTGCTCTTTACAAAGAACAGGACTCTAGTCTACAGTTAACACCACAATCCAGCTGCCAACATCAGCTTCCACTACTTTTTCTTCAAAAACCTGTGTACTGGGTTTCTAGTTTAAATACATCTCTACTTTTCAACTGACTCATGACTACGAGAGGACATTCTCCACAAGAATTTGGCCACTAAAGCACAGGGAAAAAAAAAAAAAAAAAAAAAAAAGGAATTCAAAATCTGGCTTTCTTCTTTGCCTACCTCCAGCAGATATCTGGAACATTTCAAAAAAGTTAATCCCAAGCATAGTCACTGAGCAGGTATGAAAATAATGGAAAAGCTGTGGAGATCAAGCTTCTAAAATAGCCTCAGCAGTTTCAGAAATGCCTGTTGACACAAATATGACTGCTGACTTCTAAACTTTGGAGCAAAGCATGTGCTTACATGCACTTGGTGGCTTCAACAGCTCTTCTTGACTTAGGGATAACTCACACAGAATTCTTCGGTCCATGGGAAAAACTGTATACCCTTCTAAGCCCAAGCAGTTCAGTTGTAAATCACTCTAGTTCATCAGCAATGTTTCAATGGGATAAGGGCCACAAAACCTAAGAGCAACTATAGAAATGTGTTTTACCTATTTAACAAATAAAGTATAAGGTTTTTGAGAAAGTGATGATGCACTTGCAGTACAATGGAGAAAATGATACTTAAATCTTTGAGTAGAGAGGAGAGCCTCTCTGCTGTCTTACTCTCTGCCTCTCTCACGTTTGCCCTCCCTGCCCATGGTTCCACTGTGGAAACCATATGGCTTCTAACTCTCTTCTAGTAGCCACTGAGAATTGTCTATAGTGGAATTCTGCCAAAGCCCTTCTAGGTTTAATGACATGGAGAAGAGCACTGCGCAGTGCTCACCCAGCACAGATTTGCTGTGTCCTTGATTATGATTCTGGAGCCAGCAAGCAATGCTGGGAATTGAACCAGCAGTGACTCAAATGCTGAAATCAACATGTGCCCTAACCCCTGCTGCATTCAGCTTTTGTGCATGGCATATTAATGAGTATTGCACTTGAGGTCCAACCTTCGAGTCTGTACACAAGGAATTACCCAAAGTCCTCTTTATTGCTCTAACCTTGCATATAGATACTTGTTTCTTCCCTAAGTTTGTTCAGTTCTTTAAGCACTAACTTTTTCTTTCAAGCCATCAGTTGTACTTCTACCTTTACAAATACAACTTCTCTTGATCTAAAAACTTGCAAATCTGTCTTGCAAATGTATTCAGAACAAATACATTAAGCCAAGAGGGTTTACGGGGGGGACAGATGAGTCAGCGTTAACTTTCTTTTTCATATCCTATCCGTAAATGTCTGCTAAATACTGGAGTCACGATACAGAGATGGATGAAGCTTTCTACTTTTTTTTTTTAATGTCTCACAGAACTAGATAGCAGAAATGTATGGTTATTACTGTGGGAACAGTCTTAGTCTAAACTGGAGGGAAAAAAAAAAAAAAAAAAAAGATATACAGTCACACGGCTGCTTTCCCATACCAGAAAAAAAAAGCCCAAACCAACTAACCAAACAAAAAACCCAACCACAATGCTGGGACCCCCTCAATACTGTGGGCATCTCAAAGGCAGCCCCGTACCTGTGGAAATCTGTGATGCATTACAGCACCCAGGTGCATAACCCAACCTGCAATGGCTCAGTCTTACTTCACTTGAAATTTCCTCATTTAGAAACAAAAGCCACAAACATCTACACATGAGCTGAAATATTCGATTCGGGAAAAATCTGAAGCATTTATTTCGGTCTTGCAGATATCTGGGGCATAATGAAGGCTGGTCTCTAATTTTCTAAGGAACAATTTCTCTCTGGGTGCCTTTTTGATGGCAGAAGCATTATATACCTGAAAGATCACCTCCAGAAGGTTGCTCTCTTTATTTGGAAAGAGTTGCTTCTCTAGAGGGAAATCTGATGACCTATGAAAGCTGTGTTACGAAGTCCTACTGCAAATCTGTCCAAAAGACAGAGAAAGGGACAGCTTGTAGAGGATGAACAGAGCCAATATAGAATGTAACTCTCCAGGGCAGCATGTTTCTCTGGTCATAAGAGGGAAGGACAACACATCATCAACCCCAAAACCACAGCCCACAGCGTTCCTAAGCAAAGATAAAAGACTTAACATGCCTGCAAAAAAGTAAAATAAAAATCACAAACTGAATTTCATTTCTATCAAGAAATATCAAGTGATTTATATTGCTCGTGATCTATTCTCACCTTAGAAACACTTCAGAAATATTAACAAATCAAAGACCACAACAACTGACAATGAAAGCCTACATACAGCTTAGGAAGCTACAGAAGGAAAGGCCTTTTACTCAGTTACAAAGAGCATAATGAAGATGCATTATTTGAGGGATCTGGACTGAGCTCTCAGCTAAACCACTGCTCTGTGTCTCAGGTCTGCAAACTCACATCTTGCCTTCCACAAGCTGAAGGCAGTGCTCTTCCAGCATGCACACCCAGCTTATTTGCCTGCCAGGCACTAACTCACCTACAGCCATCATGGCAGAGCAGACACAATGCATGGTGGCAGCTCACAGACAATATCACATACAGTAACAGCTCAGTGTCTCTGGACCTGCAGCAAAGATCAGCGCTTTTTCAAATACCTCCGCTCTTTCTCCAGCAAATCCACAAAATCCAACAAGAGCAAGATGATGTAAAAGTACAGGTAGAAAGAGCCAACATGAGTGCAGACCCAGACAGCACGTTCACAGAATGAGACAGAAGAACTGGTAGCCATGTAAACTTTTTCCCCAGTTTTCACTTGAAAGAAATCAACAAAAACATCTCCCATATATTTTAATGTGAATGAACACCAAATCACTTCACTACACATTACTCTAATTATTTCAGAGATCCTGAAATGAATCAGTACGTTACTATTATTATCTTAAAACAACACTCAGTGTAGCAGCACTAGACACATATTCACTAAAGACCCGTATTACCTCCTATTATCAATGGTGAACTCGAAATTATAATGGCACTATTGTGATACTAAAACCAAGAAGCATCATTGTGCTATGCATAAGCTGCTCAAGTTCCAAAATACCAATAAAAAATGTGCTCTTTCTAAGGTAATTCAGAAGACAGAGTAGGATTCGATTTTAAGAAAGGCAGGAGCTGTCTGAGTCAGCGGTGACTCAGAGACTCACAGAAGTCTCACAAAGCTTGTAATGAGAGCTGCTTAACTGGGCTCATGCCTCTCCTTCAGAGAGTACCAAACTTGAACCATTACACGTACAGAGACTCTTGCATACCATTCAAAAGGGGTCACTTTCAAACAAAAATATGCTGTAAACAGTTTTGCCATATTTAATAAAATAATAAACTTGATGCTGACCTTTGGCAAGCGTTCAGGGTCGCCAGGGTGCCGGGGGATAACCTTCTGTAACCTCTGGAAACCATAGTCAATGGTGGGTTCGTTCAGAGCTGAAACAACAAACAATGCAATGATGTGACAAATGCATAGCAAAGAGGCTCCACTGCACTGCAACAATCGGCACTGCACTACGAGACCAAGCAAGGACCACAGCAAAATCTCCTGCTACTGAAATCAGCACTGACTAGAAAGTCTGGGGTGAGGTTGGCTCTGAGGCTTCAGTTGAACCAGCAATGCAAACATTCCCCATGTGCCTATGACAAGGTCGCTATACAAAACTTGGGATGTTGTATATAAATCTACCAAGTAGAAAGCAATTATTATTTCTGAAAGTCATGATAAAATTAAATTGATAAATGCTTCACAACCCATGCTTCATGTTTTTTCTTTTTTCCCCTTTCCACGTTACTATAAAGGTCCTTTGTGACGGGAAGACAAGAGAAGTAATTCTAAGGGAGCCTCTCTTCTTCCAGACTCCATTACTCATTTTATACGTTCCACATACAGTGATCGTGTACAATTCTGTTGTGAACTACACACATTTGCCATGGCAGAGGCTTTATTTTTCACCCATCAAAACGAAGTAAAGACATAACTCCTACTGTATTCAGTAGCCCAGATCAGGGCCCAGTCAGCACTAAACTGACCTGAAAGTCCTAATGATTTCTAAAATTTCATCTGCGTTTTCAGTTCATCTTTCCCCAGCCCTCGCCCAGTAAAACAGAGGTAAACTTGAGGAGATAGAGTGTGGAGGCATAACACTTGGATCTTGGAGAAAGTCTGCCTGTGCTAATCAAAGCTGAGACTGTGCCAAGCCTTTAGGCACATGCTTATCTGTAAGCTCATACTTAAACTCATTTGCTTTCAGCAAAGCAAATTCGAGCATATTATGTTTTTTGCATGATTGCCTATAATTACAGGAGACTGCATCGAATGACCTTCTAGCAGTATTTCCAGTCAGACGATAACTTTAAAACTCAGCTGTTAGTGAGACTTCAACACATGCTTAAAATTTCCTAAGTGCTCTGGCGAACAGTCAAGCATTTTCAAGCATCTCTGAACAACAGTGCATCGTGACCCTCCCAAGCCAACAGTGACAACAAAACTTTCCATAGCAATTTGTTAGCAATTTTTTTTTCTTAGTTCAGTGAAAAAAAAGTGAGTTTTTTTTTCCCTACCTACTCTGATATTTTCAGTGTTTAATTTTTTTTTTTTTTTTTTTTGGTGGGGAGGAAGAGTTTTGTCTTTCCTTCATTTCTGGGTCATTTGGGGTCATATTTTGTCTTAACTTACTGTCAAAGATTTTTTTTTTTTTTGCACAAGCTCTGCCTATGAAATCATGAAAACAGCTTGCACCTTACACCATGTCTTTTTGTGATACCATATGATTCACACAAAAAGACATAGCATCAAAGTGCATCTCACAGCCTCACTTGGAGTAAGCATTGTGTGGCTCAATGCAGCTTATCCCACAGCAAGTAACACAGCCCCATCAGCCTCACAGAACGTGATACAATTTGAGAAAATTGAGAAAAATGAGAAAAGCACATTTTTTCACACGACTAACATGTAAAAACGTTAGCCAGCCTAGATTGTTGTCACAGAAATAATATCCCATTCCTGACATGCTTTCAGTTAATTGGCATGCCATAAACAATCTCACAAAATAGTCCAGCTTTCAAATAAATTCTTCCATTTCATTTTCAAACCACATTTCTACAGCAGGTAGCTGTTCAGGCAACCAAAGGGTCAGACTTCTGCATGCACACAGTAAGGCAAAAACTCAGCATTTCTCGAAGAACACCAGAAAACATTCTGAGCATATCCTGAAATAACTCTTATGGCATTATGGAGACACCAGACTAGAAATCTTTTAGGATGTTAATTTTTGAGCCATTGTCAGAAGTTATTAATTTCCCCAAACATCCTGATACTTCTTTAGTTCCCTCATTTTTTTTTTTTTAATGCATTTCCCTTAATCAGGAATATCTGAATACAACCTGCTTTTTTTTTTCATTCAGGTCATCTTATGGAAGTTGTGGGAGTAAAGCTTTTCCCCTGACTGCACCATTTTTAGTTCTGGATAATTGGCTAGCTGTTCTAATTTATTTTTCATTTGAAAATATGAGAGCTGCTCCAAAAGTAATGCCTCCTATTTTGATGCTGGCCTGCAATGTCAGAGGTAGACGTTGGTGGGATGGCAGTAGAGGCTGAACTTTCCCACCAATGACCCATTACATTTTGTGGGACAGGTGGCAGCAGAGAGGCAGACTGACACAACGGGATCTGACACAGAAGTGCACATGGGGCAAAGGTATGTCACTGAATTCCATCATGAGGAAAAAAAATGGCCCCACTGACATTCACTGCGCTTGCTGAATGTTTGTGGAGTCCAAACAGGGGATGTGAGAGCAGTGCTGCAGTGGGTGGTGCACACAGCAGTGTCAACAGTGATCACGACTACCTCTGCTGGTTCACGTTGTTACAAGTGCAGCATGCAGCCTCTTGCTCAGCCCTAGGGAAAATGCATAGCTAACCATGGTTAACTGCTGAAAAACAGCGTTTTGTAGCTGAGAATCTGCACTATCAAATAGTGTTATTGTGTTCTTTGCATCTGTAGTACAGTCCATGGAAAGAAACAGGAAGCATTACTTTCAGAGAATCCTATGAATGCTAGAAGATTTTTGCATGGTTCTGTCGTATGTGCTTCTTCCTTAATGCAGTCTAGTTTATGGCCACTTTCCCCTTACATCCTTTGGGAAAGTAGTTACTAAATTTTGCAATATTATAAATGGAGGCCAGTTCTGAAATCTCCCAAGAGACAGCAGTCATTTTTTCATATCTTCCCACACATTCAACACATTTGAAATCCATAGAGTATTTCCTGTGAGTATTTTCTGAACTAAATGAACAAAAAAATGTTAATTTTATGATCCAATCTCACTAGGCATCAAACATCCTCTGAGAGACACTGAATACTTTCTGCTTCACATAGCTTCATCTTGGCGTACTCTGTGGGGAAGGTGTATGTTTGGAAGGCTGCAGTTTATAGGAGCATGTCCTAAACAGTAGCTGTCAAAGATCACTCATTAGTCTATAACTGTTTAAACCTTTAAATCCTAAGATTTTAAAAATACTAAATAAATAAGAAAAATAAATCTTTAGCTGCCTGAACTGCTGATAGCTTGACAACAACCATCTATTCCTCATCCCAAGTCAAACATAATTAATCATATCTCAGGGAAAGATTCTTGTTTAAATATTTAACCCCAAATTCTGCACTGATGTCACACTATTTCCTATGTCATTATCTCCAAACTAAAAATTATATTCTGATCACCAGGCACCGCAGCTCTCAGCAAGAGAGCAGGTTCATGCAAGGTTTTGTCACTGTCCCCACTGAGTGTGAGGCTGGCTTTTTTTCCTTGATTAGAAAAAAAGAATCGATGAGGAATACAAATTCTCTATTTGTGTTCTTGACATCCATACATTAAAAACAAGCTAACACACACTGTACTTAAAATGCATTCCCATTACCCTAAATTTTAAAAGTACTATTGAAAGTACTACTAACTTTAAAAAGGTGTATTAAATTCAAATAGGTCCCAAGGCTAATGGAAGCAATTTGTATACCAACCCAAACTGACTGGCCCACTTTTCAAAATACAGGTATGATAATCTTGCGGTTTTAAAAGGACATTTAAATTGAAAGACTGTGAATTTAGTACATAATTATACCAATAGAACCCTTTAACTTGTCAACTTGTAAATCTAAAAGGCTATCAATCATTTCTAAAGAGGAAATAAACCTTAAAATTCTTTGATTGACAGTGCTTACTTTTTATGTGGAAAAAAAAAAAAGGAGTAAAGTGGCCAGAAATCCATTTACAAAAGTACATTGTTTTACATAGGTGAGTAAAAAGCCAATAATTACACCTCCAAAAGACATATAAATCAAAGTAAGTACTTCTCCCTCACTTACATATTTTAAGTTGCAGTAAACTTCAGGTAACTTTTTATTAAAATACTTTCCAAATGCAAAGCTTATTGAAGCCATTAATAGGGTAGCATTTTCATTTAAGCTAATATAATCATTTTTGCAAATACAAGATTTAAGCCATTTTTCTCCTACCAAACAATAAACTTTCAGCCTGTCTCTTGTGTGAATTAGCTGAAATTACACCCAGGTGTACAAAATCTGTCTATCTATCCCAGTGTATGAGTTAAGGCACAATATTTATTATTCTTACCATTTTGTGAATTACTTCTTAAACCCTTGAGGAAGAACTTTCTTTCAAATTAGACTCTAACAGAATAAGCCATGAAGCTCTTTATGCAGCAAGTCTAAAGCCATAACTCCTAAAATCTTAGGCTTTTAATCAAGAAAATGCACAATGTCTATGGAAATAAGGATGTGTACATTATATTCATCTTTTCGAAGTCCAACATTTCTCAACAGAAACACTGCTTATACCTTTGAGAAAAATATTTTCACTATAATTTCAAATTCGGCACGAATAATTTTAATAACCATGTGTAGCTATTTCAACATCTTAAAAAGACTTTTTTTTTTTTTTTAACTAGACAGTGGAGGGCTTTTTTTAATATTTCACATAATGAATTCCTACTGTGTCAATAAAGCTTTGGATGTTAATTGAATGACTGTCTGATGTATCTCAGAGAGGAATTTCTTTCTCTGGCCACGCTGCCAACTTACAGCAGAATGATCGACACTTAATATCAGCAATTAAAAGGACCTGTTCAAATATCATATGGAATTCGTAGCTTGGGGTAGTGTAGGAGAACTCTTCACCGAGGAAAACTCATTCAGTGAAGGCAGAGAGTAATTGAATTAGACACATTTTAACATTATTATTCAAAGAAAAATAAACACACACTACATAGAAGCATTATGGAAATATTTCAGAACGTAAACCATATCCAGTTAATTTGTTTCCCATGCATTCATGGTTTCATTTATTCCTTTTATTTTTCAGCCCTTGGTTTTTTTTGGTTTTTTTTTTTTTAATTATTATTATTCTGTTTGACCCAAAACCAATGAGAAAGCAGCCCTTAGACCTATGAACTTCCCATTTGCTTTTTCAGTGAAAAGGCTGCAAGAAGAGAGAAGGGACTCTAAGGGCTCAAATAACAAAAAAGATTGAAGGTTACAAATGAGTTGGCCTTATGTCCACAGGTCTGTCAGTCCCTATTCCAGATGAGGAATCTGGTCTTGACTGACTTAAGTGAAACTCCCCGAAAAAGGCTACATGTAGGAATTAAATGTCCCACCCCGCTTGCTTGCGTGGTGCACCAGAGTTGCTGGTTTTCTTGGGAAGACAGAGGCACCATAGGGCACAGTTTGAAGGTGGTTAAGAATGGCCTGCAAAAGCATAGTGCTATTATGGTTTCAGACTAAAACAGCAGTATGGAAGAAGATTCTTTAGACTCTATCTTTGCGGTACGAAAACTCGTTTTCTTTAAATTTGGCCCTATGATAGAATTACAGAACTAATCCTTAAGTATAATGTGAAAGAGATGGGGCTCTGGGGTCTTCAACACAGGCTTTTTTTTTTCCTCCCTGATGAGAGAATCTTAACCAATACATAAATAGAAGTTGACGCAGTGTCCAAGACACACAAATTGATGCATCTCAACACCTCATGGAACAGACTATGACAAACTCCATGCAAAAAAGCTACAGTACAGTCATCGCAATGAAGTCCGGAAACAGATTTAACATCTCTGCCCAGCAACTAAAGCAGGTCAGAACACTTGAAGGCACAGAGAATGAAAAGCTGAAAGAAAATCAAGGGCAGCTGAAGACTTCTGTTCTTCTGGACACAGAGACCCTACTCCAGCAAGCCAGATTTCAACCTCTACCATTATCTTTCTTCCTTTCAACATCTTGACATGGCACACTGTAAGCAAACCCAGCCCAACAACTCTTACGCTCAGAGGTCTCTTGTGCCTACCTTACAAGGACAGCAAGAAAAAAAAAAACAAACCTCTCCAAAACCCTATCATCAAATGAAAAAAAGTCTGTTTTGCAAATCTCCCTGCAAAGACTGTTCCTTTGCTAATTAAAGATTGTTAAATGAAAACATGCAAGCATGTGAACTATTTGTTGCTGTTGTGAATTTGTCTTGCTTTTTATAAAGTTTCCTTTCCACTGCCTTTCCCTGGAGTGTTTATTCCCACAAGCAATGGAAAACGGAAGTGGGTGGGACAGCAAGAGCCTGCACAGAATGGTTGGAGCTAGAAAGGCCCTTCCAGTGCTCACTCAGAGTTTCCTTGCTTTTCTGGTCTCTGTACTCCTTCACTTAAACATATTCTTGCGCACTGAACTTCCATTTTTAAAATCAAACTGTGGCATGATGTCACATTTTTAAATGGAAACAGAGATAGCAATATTCAAAATGAATTGCCACGTCATGTCCATACAGACATCACATACATACCCCAAGCAATAAGAAAAATGCAGAGCTGAGTCAAATAAAAAGCCTGACACTCAGATTTCTTGAGTTTTCCTAGTGTCTGCACTTCACTTGAACTAGAGATGCAATAGGCCAGCATTTGAGGCAGCACAACTGTGTTGATCAGGGTTATTACAAACATGAAAGACAGCATGATATTTTCCTCCTGATAACAATTTTTCTCCAGCAACTAAGAACCAGAGGAGTCATTCCCTGCCCACCTGGCCCATGCTCTGCAGCCAGTGGGGGTGCTGAAGGTGCATGAAATATGTGCCTTGAGCCCAATTTTTTTTTAATGAAAGTTACGGGATGAAATTACTGGATCTGTCTAGCAAGGATCATGCATTGGTTTCTCTAAACACATCAACTCTGACTGTTCACTCTCACCTACCTCCAGCTCGGCTATAGGAAAAAAAAAAAGTCAAACAATTTGTGAGCTTCATAGTTACATCTGCCTCTGACTGCAATGACCTCTTGTCTAATGGGGAAGATTTGGACTTGTGGGAGCATGAAACAGATTCCAGTTTCAGGTAGCGGAATTTAAGCATACCAATGTCAGCACAGGCTGCTAGAATTCACTGGGGATATGCGTGCAGAGGGCCAGAAGGAAGTTAATGCATGCTGGTTATTTCGTCTAGTTGCCTGGGTTAATTGATGCGTCTTTAGCAGTCATTATAAAAAACATTTACATGTGAATATTTTCCTACATGTCAGGCACATTCTAGTAATGCATGAGCATACAGCAAAAAAAAAAAAAAAAAAAAAATCTGAAAATGGCTAGATCTCAATGGATTACTGCTTATTTTACATAAATGTGTACCCACACACAAAAGTAAAAAAAAAAAAAATGCATAGAGGCCAAGATTTAAAATAAGGTTAGCTATAAACTCTATTTTTGGGTCTACTTAAAAGCATTTAAAAAAAACAGACACCACATTTATTTTTAAACTATTGGCTCAGAAGCAGATACAGAGATGTACCATAGGAAATGCTAAAATGTGACCTCATGTAACCTTTCTTTTATTCCTTAATACGCTTATTTTCAACGTTTTTCCTGTGTGTGGACTTCTCACATTCCACAACATACACACAGATGCCATTAACATTTTCAGACAAGCTTTTTCTTTCCGCTATCTTTCACAAACTCCTTTGAGGTCAACACTATTGAAAACCACTGTTGTAATGTGCTGGTACATAGAAGTATTCTCTTTTGAAAAGTCTGTCTTTAACTATTTCTATCTTTCTTGCTATTTCTGATCTTCTTTTCAAATTATTAAAAAAAAATAAATTACCGGGGTATGTAAAATTGAAAAATTCAGTGTCCTGTCTGAGCACCAAAGGCATTCCTATTATAAAGTGCCTCAGTCTAAATTTGTTTCTCAAAACCGTACACTCAAGTGCACTACGGTCAGAGCAAAAAGAATCTTCAATAGAGGAAATCAATCCATCTACTGCATCCAAAATCTCTGCAAACAGGATCCACTGAAAAGAACAGGTAGAACTGAATCACAAAAAGGGAAACAACTGTGCCTAGGTATAGTAAGCATGGCATTCTTAGAATGGGCAGACACCTTGTGATGCTTAATTTCAGTTCTGCATCTCTCTTTGCAACTAAGCTCAAATCCCTTGAGAAAACTAGTTCTTGGACTTCTTTATTTCTGAACATAGGCTTGGAGTTGTCCACACGGAGTAGTGATAAGGCAATTCACTCAACAGCAAAAGGACCATTTCGGCCATATCCCTGGTGATGCAGCAAAGCGTTTAAAATCAGAACAGGTTTGTCGTTTGCTACTTTGTCACATTTAAACAGAAATGTGTAATTGGAGAGGTCTCAGTACTCTGCTTTCAGCAGCTGTGGTATCACCTGCTTCTGTAAACATTCTGGTTGTTGTGCTGTTTTTTTTTTTTTCCCCCCACAAAAATTTTGACAATAACTGTTATCAAGGATTAAAAAAAAAAAAAAAATCATACCAGTCTGTCTGATAAACATGTTTCCCTGCCCTCACACCCCAGTGAGCACTGTGACACTATACTTTTATCATCTAGTGTGTGCTCAGAATGAGCTTAGAACAGCAATTGCCAGGAATAGGCAGGCGATAAACTGCATTGATTTAACACATCTTGTTTTCAATCATGCTCGGATTTTCTGAGCACGCATTTTTCCTGTACTCTGGCTTGTAGCTTTTATCTGACGAGCTGATCCCTTTTCACTGGAAAATGAAAAGGTCGCACAATAAGACACGGTTTACTGGAACTTGAGCACGCACCAGGGAAAGTATTTTAGATAAATACTGTCAGACATAGTGGAGCTGAATTTCAACAACACAATTGCTAAACAACAATACTTATTACTCTCTAGAACAAGTCTACAAGCAACTTATGGCTCACAGTGGGGGAGATTTCAGAGTTAGATTCAATAGTTAAAGAAGCCTCATTCAAGCTTGTTTAAAGATGCATTATTGCTTTTGCCTTAGATGCACTGACTAGCCATACCACAGGACCAAACTAAATGCCCCTTAACTGCTTTCCAAGGTAATTTGCAAATGTCAGAAAACCATGACTTTTTCTTTTCTTTCTTCTCTTCTTTTTCCTTGTTTTTCTTTTTTTTTTTTTTTTAATGTGGGTGGTAGCCTACATGCCTTGATGAGTTTATTCAGATGGTGTACTGAGTGGTGGTCAAAAGAAAATTATCCATTTGTAGTTGTAATAGAACTGAAAATAACTAATTAAGTAACGTGAATTGATGATCAAGTTAGTAAACAAGCATGGAGTAATGTGGCATGACACATCTATGAATGGCCAGAGTAGAGCAGACACATAACAACAATTCTTTTTTCCCTGGACCTGAAGTGACTGCAATGATCCTGATCAATACAATATTGGAAGCAAAATATCTTCAGTCATTCCTACCAAAAGGGGCAAGTTTACTCAGTGTAGTGCCTGAAACAAATCCATGTGGTTTTGTTTGTTTGTTTGTTTGTTTTCTTGCCTGGCATCAATCTTCTGAAGTTAAACTTAAAGAAGTGGGCTTTCCATCTGCCCCCTCCTCTAGGCCTTAGAGGGAACTCAATTTTGGTAATGCTTGCCCTTTTCCAGCAGCCTTTCTCAGAGCAGGACTCTTATTTTTCATGGAGCCCATATCTCCCTCTTCATTTACAGGTGTCAGAACTCCAGTTCAGCCCCTTAACGAACAACACAGACTGCAAATGAGGGCTTCAAGTTTAGAACAAGGATTCCCTCTACACAGGCTATTTGCTCTGGCAGCAGCAGGTTCAGCTGTACAGTGTTATTCTAAACAAATTGTCCTTGCTAGCAAATAGCACGGATGGCTGATGCTCCCAGGTGAAAGCAACCCTTCCTGACTTTTCTCTTTTCCCTGATGTACATTCACTGCTTTTCTACAACTTCTACATCCTTCTGGAAGCCAGCAATACAAAGGGAAATCCCTAAAATAAAATCACCATTCCTATGAACACTGTTCCCGTTTTTCAGCAAGATACACACAACACAAGTCTAAAATATTTATATTTTTTTTGCTTCTCATAATATACTAGTCACTGAGGCTCAGCGTAAACTCTTCACATATTCACTTTGTCCAAGATCCTCAACTTGTGTAAAACAGCACTGTTTTTGTCAGTTCTTCTGAAAATACACCAATTTTTACCAGGTGGGTCTTAGCTTGTACTTTGCATACACACATCAGATAGCCCAGTCTCTGCCTCCAGTCTGATACATTCATCTTTCTTGGATGTTCTGCTCACACTGTAAGTCTGACAAAATGAATATGGTAAATATTATTTAAATTACAGTTTGAATTATAATTTCAAATAGGAAAGTCGCAAGCAAAGCGACAGGCCTCAAGACAAGCATAAAGTAAAATTCAACTCTGTATGCAATGCCACTTTGCATTCCGCCCTGTGAGCCTGTCAGCAAGAAAACTCAGGCACACATCGATTTCTCCCTCTCACCTGGCAAGGGTTTTGCTACATGAGTAAGTTGAAAATCCGTGCCGCACTTTCAGGGTTATCTCATGCAACACAGCCAGAATTCTGATATGTTTTCTTCATTAACTGCTCATAATCCCAGAAATGAAAGTAACTCATTTCTTCCCAGGGTGCCTGTTAACTGTGAAACTCATCTTAATTGAATGCACAGATCAGTTAACCATCTACAGATCCACAAACCATTAGTGTCCCATTTGCGCAGCAGCACGGCTGGCAAGTCTGCTCCTCCACTGTGCTCAGGGGGATGTGAGCTCCGGCAGAGGAGGGGCAGTGCTGGAGGCAATGAGCCAGGGCTTCAGGGGCTCGTGACCAAATGAGAGCTCTGGGGCTGAGCAGGCCTCTGCTAAATTGTCAGCGCTAGATCACCTTGCAAGTCAATTACAGAGAAATCAACAAATTCTGCACATCTGCCCTCAAATACTAGTTAAGGAGACTCCAAACGCATCTACAGAGAGACTGCAAATCTGGAGTCTCACAGGTGTAAGAGAAAAGGAAATAAAAATAATTGCCTATTTCACTCTCATCTCATCCTGCCTCTCTCCTGACATCACAATTTACCACCTAGAATATGCTTGGTAAACCATCAAAGATGAGAATGGAAATTAAAATAGCCCAGGTGCAGCTGTTCACCTATTAAGCCAAGAGTTTATATATAAATAAAAACATTAACATGAAAGGCTGGAGGCAAGTGAGGAACCCAACCGAAATTAAGTGTCCTGTTATCAACACTCATGAAGTTTCATTTACAAGAAAGTGAGCTGACCTTTGGTGGTTACTGCTGAAGAAGATACCATCAATGACCAGAAATGACCACACAGGTTTAAAATCATGCATTAATGCCTCTTTGTGCCTTACTTTCCTTTGCATCATTGGCAGCCTATAGGAAAATCAGATTTCAACTCTGAAGTTATCAATAAAATATCTTCAGAGTGTCACAGTAATGTCCTTCTCCTTGAGTAAAAAGAAATAACTTTCATCTGAATTGAAACAAAGCCTAAACCCTCTACACAGTAATCCAGTGTAGTAACTACTTGCTTTAAGTAGATTTCATGAAAACTGGCATCATCTTTTAAAACTTGCCACCAATGTGTATTGTACAAACTAAAGTCCAATACTGACACAAACAGTATCACCAGGTGACAAAATCACCACAAGTGTCACATGAAAAAAAAAAAAATTATATTTGAATGCTAAAATGTAATTTAGCAATGTGCAAATTGTTGGTCTAAAAGGAAGAACTTAACATCAATTTTGCTGGAAGAGGCATAAACATCAGTGACTGATTCGTAGCTTTCCAGGCTGTAAGCAATATATATAAATAAACTTCTGGGTCCATCAGCAGCATGCAGGAATGCACTTAAACAGACAAACTCGCTGAAGCCCCAAGTGAGCAAAGTATTAAGCACCTGGCTGCCAGAGTTAATTAGTCGGTGCAGAGCGATGCACTAATGCAGTCTCAAAGCTTTGCACACTCCTGTGCATCTATTTTGGCACAGAACGCAATTTGCAACTGTGCAAAGAAGACACAAAGCTATCAGAAACTGGCTTCACATGGGGAAGAAGTTCAGAACAAAAAAGTTTGGTTTTGAAGTGAAAATCGACTTGTTTGTCACTGTGCTGGCAGTGCCTATACTCACAGAGGCTGCAAAAGCTGCGTGTACGCACCACTCCTTGAGTACTTCTCCAGAAAGGAGATTCCCACCAGTGGAGTCTGCTTATTTGGTTACTATTGAGCTTTTAGTCCTCTGAGGTCTCCTCTCCTACTGAGCAAACTTCAATGGCAAAAGTGCTTCTCCAAAATGAACCTAAGTTGTAGCTGACTGTGTCAAATTAAACACTAATATGCTTGCATAATTGACTGTCTTTAAAAATTGTGTTTTTTTCACCTTTACTTAAAGACCTAATGATCTTCTCTGAATAGAAAACACAAAAGTGTAATGTGTATGTACACACGCGTGCACAATTGGTTGTGTGGCCAAAATGTGTTATCTGCATCTCCTAGACATAGTATCACACATGCTGTATATGCGTAAGTACAGAGGCTCAGAAATAGGACAATCCTTACTCTGACCTGCAGCAAGCAGATTAGTGATGGAGCAAATACATCCAAGCCAAAACTGGGGAAGACACAGCAATGATGTACTTAAACATGCACTTTGCAAACTGGTACAGAACAGAAAGGGAAAATATAATATCACATTTTTCTTCCAAACTTTGTCACACAAAACAAAAGTGAACGAGCAAGAGAAAAGAAGCAACAAATTCCCATGGGATTCTGTGGCTCAATTCAAGATGACCCAGGCCTGTCATTCTCCTTCATTCTCCTTCCTTCTGCAATCTGCCCACTCTAGCAGCATGATAGACGGGCGGCCCTTCAAAAACTGCTGTGTTGTTAGTTTGTCACAAGTATAAAATAAAACATGTACTGAAACACATAAGAGAAAACCAAATAAATAATCTCCTGCATCCCTAGAACAAAACTAGATAAAAATCTAGTTCAGAAACTTCAACGTTTAGATATTCAGAAATGAAATGAGTGGAAAGGGAGAGATGGGACTAATTCAACTTGGTTCTAAAGTTTGTTGGACTGTGGCCTACCATACTATTCCACAGGAAACATTCACCTTACTTCAGATAATCATATATGATGGACAGCAACCCACCAAAGGCTGCTGCAAGTCTCAGATGGGAGAATTCAGTTTCAAGTGCTCTTGAAGAAGTACTTAAGTTCAACACTTACTACATTTAACTGCTAAGCGTGCAAAACATTATTTATTATCACTGTGACTCTTTAATCCCTCTGGATTATAGAACACTTTACATGATTGTTTTTTTTTTTTAAGCATTAAAACCTCAGTATTTCAATCAGATTATGGTGGTGGTGGTGCCTCAAAATTTCAAGGCATTACCCCAGCAATAAAGATGCAATTCTAATTTTCATTAGAAAGAAAAGAAGTAACCGCTCAGGAATGTTTTTGCCTTAGAATCAGAGCTCCTTCCAGATTACTCGACATCATACATTCCTTTTATTAGTCCTTCATTGTGTCACCATTTCAGAGCAGGAGAACAAGCAGCCACAATACTGTAAAATTTAGTTACAAATATCCACTTTGAAATTCTCAGTTCTAGCTGACTAACAACGTGAACAATTAAAAGGAAAAAAACTCAAAGTTCTGTTACTCTGTGCTGAGATGAGCTAGGGTAAAAGAGATGCCTTCTGGGTACAATTTTTCAGTAGTAAACTGCATGGGAAAGGAGACAAGACTTCCATTCAAAACCAAATCACACATTCTAACTTCACCTTAAGAGGCCAGTGGCTAAAGATGAGGATCCACCCAGCACTGTACCAGTGACTTCAGGTAGAATTGACACTATTTAAAGTTTTAAAATGTATTAACACTCTTCATTTGGAAGTTTTCTGGAGACATGTAACAGCCCAGAAAAATGGTCATCACTAATTTCATGTTAAAATAACAAGATCTGCAATGGAAAGATCAGTTGTGTACACACCCTCAGGGCCCCAAACTCCAGCGAGAGTTTCTTGGTGGTCTGTGAAAGGGAACTAAGACAGATACAAGACTATTGTTGACAAGATGAAATTCACTAAACAATTCTTTGCCCACAGATCTGCATCTCTACTGGAAAATATTTAGGTGTCCACAACCTTGAAAAAGCGTTGAAAAGCCACAGCAATGGACAGTTTGTTAGCACAAGCTCTCCTCCCGCTGGAAGCTTTGCTACACACATTGAGGCACCAGTTTGGAAGACTCTGGATATTTTCTGCTGAATGAGGCCCTTGGAGAGGAAATATTTGATTTACTGCAGAGTTCTCATTTCCCTGAATTGCAAATAAAGTGTAATTTGATTAGATGTAAATGAATCTTACAATACTTTTTGTAGCTTGTCTGAAACAATTGATTGTAATGGGCATCCATCATTTGGTTTGATTTTAATTCAGAGACAAAAAAGGCAAAATGAGAAAACTAAAGCAAGTGCCACTAACATTCTAGAACCGGAGCAGTCAAGATTTCTGGTGCTGGACTGTCATTTCCATTGTTCTCAGAGAGTGAGCAATATAGCATAGGGAAAATGCAGCAGTAAAAGGAAAATAATAATGTGAAACACATATGTAAAAATAGATCTAGAACAAAAAAACCCTTCTTTTTCCCCACAATGAATTCTGTTAGATTTATTGTAACACTGATATTCAAGAAGTGAGTAAATAAAGGAGATAACTATAGCTTCATGCTCCTCAGAATAAAATCTTGTTTCTATAGATCACCTAACTCCCTTTTTTCACCAATACAATATAATATCAGTTACAGTAGTTCTTGTGGCCTGAAATAATAAAAGAGAAGTGAAATTTCTGATAATGACACAAGCATGATAAACTTTTGGTGTCACTCTCCTTAAATGTGGAACTACTTCAACCACAGAGATAATTATAGATGACCAGATTGTAACTGCTTTATTGCTCCCTTTTCCTCATAAATTTTAATTTTGGAAAGTGAAAAACGTGGTTTCAATTTCCGACAAATTGCACACAATTTGTTTTTAACAAGAAAATAGAAAGAGATGGTATGGCCTTTGGAGTGAATTACAAAGACAATTTTGTTTTTTTTTTTGTCTTTCAGCATTATCAGAGTAACAATGTACAAAATGCAGAAAAGATGACTGAAAAAAAGCAACTGTACAATGCACTGAGAAAAGCACAGAACAATTCTTCACCTAAATATGCTCTGATCAATTTAACAAAGCAATACAATCGTTCCAGCCTTTTTCCTTCTGTTTTACCAAACCAGAGCTTAAAAGAAACCAAGCTGCGTACACGTGTTACAGGAAATCTTCTAATAAGAAAATGCTGTGTACATATCTCTCTTCCTCCCTCAGAATGTACCAATGCTTGTCAAAGTGCTGTGTAAAGTATCCCGACTCAGACCATATTAAAAAAGCCTGGATAAACACTTACAAGGAACTAACAAAACAAGAGGAAAAAAAATCAAAGCCAACAAAAGACAGAGCCAATATTTATTTTGCCCAAGAGGTATATGGGACTTGAATTAGTGTGTGGTTTTACCTACTTTACCCATGCCTATAATTACAATGCATACATTAAGATCCTAAATCAAATTAGAGGCTGCCCAGCTTTCCTTCAGCAGCAGTGGTCCAACAGAGGTTACAGACAAGATGGAAGATGCCCTGAAGCAGGTAACATCAGCATAAAGCGTTCAGAGGAAATCCTGCCAGTGCTGCCAGCACAGGAGTCAATGGCTGAGCACAGGATGTGTAGGGAGACAACCCAAGTCTCACCAAGCCCATCAGCAAGCGAGGCTTTGGGAATGGAATGGCAGAGGGCAAAACTGAAGATGGAAATTCAGTAAACATTTTTGACTCGATGATCTCAGTGGTCTTTTCTGACCTTAACGATGCTATGACTTCCAGTCAGGCAGCTGAGACCACTTGTAAGGAACATAGGCATCACAGTTCTTAGAACCTAACTCCATGAAATTTTGAAAAGACTGGCAAAGCATGGGGCTTCTGAAAAGCAGCAGCAAATAAAACAAATAGAAAACATTTCTCATGAGTTTCGGCACAAAGAAATTGTGTGTGAAAAAGCAGATCTGCTTGAGGAAAAAAAAAATTGAATTGTAACTGGTACATTGAAAAAAAAAAATGTTCCATGAAAATTTGATTTATCAAATTTGTGAAATCTGGTGTGATAAAAGTTAGGGAATTACTGCAGAAACCTCAGAAAATAACAGCGATGAATTTTATACTGCTTTAGACCTTATTCACAAATCCCTGGGAATTTGTTTTTCATAAGAAGCCTGGAACTGGCCAAACACTGTGAAAGTCTCAAACTGTTTTCTAAAAAAAAAAAAAAAAAAAAAAACAAACCCAAAAACACATTGTATGCAGCAGTGAAACTTCATAACTGTTCTATTGACACCCTGTGTCATAATCATTTCCTGTGTTAGCCATAACACTCAGTTTTGTCTGTCCTGCAGCTGTAATCAGTAAAGGCAGAAAAAAAAAACACACAAATAATGTCATGGCTTGAATGGATGCTAGTTCACAAGACCCTCAAGAAAATAATTCTTTCAGTGGGTAGAAATGCATGGCCATACCTCCTTCCAGAGGATAGTGCTCAGCAAGGGCACGTCTTCACACTGTAATTGTCCCTTCCTGACTGTAGATGCAAAGAGCTTAAGAGAAGAGGGTTTTCTTCACCCTGCATGTCCCCACAGAGCCAGAACTCACACCTCACTCATTTATCATCATGCCATCGTAACCTGCCAGCCTGACAATGATTTTTCCCTTGGGGTTTCTAGACCAGAAAAGTTATTTAGGTTACAAAAACAATTGCATGTTTTCTCCTTCCCAAGTCAGCATAGGCCTGCAAGCATGCAAATGAAAAGACTGTAACCTTCCAGGGCTGCAGCTCGCTGCCCACAGAAACACACACTGATGGAGGAAAAACTGTGCTGGAGCAGCGTGTGCTGAGATGCTGCAGCCACTCTAACCTGTGCCTGCTTTGGTACTGATCGTTCAAGAGTCTTTCTCACTGCAAAGTCTTAGGGAAAGCAAGCTTCTTCAGCCTCTGTATCAGCCATAGATTTTTTTTTTTCTCCCTTCCCATATTCCTGGGTCAGAAGTGTCCATTTCATGCCTCCACCTCCATATGGATTAAAGGGGGAAAGAGGGCAAACCTTGCCGAAAACCCAACAGAACTGAGGATCCAGTGCACTCAACAGAATGCACTGAAATTTGCAGGAGGTCTGATCTGGTCAGAGCTCACTCACCTGAGCAATTCCTGTTTCTTGATAACAATTGAGGGGATGCAGTAAGTCTGTAGGTGCTCACACGGCTGCATCCTCAGAGCAGGATGCACGTTTGCCTTAAGAGAGCTAAATCACTGTCCCGTTTCAGGAGTGAAGTTCTACCTTGCACAACTTCTATTTTATTCTTATTTTTTCCCCCCTCACAGATACATTCTACCAGTTTTCCTTTTGCTGCTAAATTATTTATGCCATACAATGAAGTGCAATACCTCAGCAGATGTCAGCAGATAAACAGAAAGGCAATGTTGCACGGTGGAGTTTAACGCTGTGGAAACACTGGAGTGTTCATTCTACAGTTCCTCTGACTTTTGCTGACCTTTTTTCAACGTCTGCTTATTGCCACAGTAAGGAACCAACGCAATATCACTGGGAATGTGTATACACAGACCCTGAATGTCAGTATTTAAGGGAAGTGTGATTCCTCAGCGCATCATTTCTGATTGTGTGCTATCAAAAAAGATAGCACAGAGGTCCCAATTATGCACAGCACAGCAAACACATGAGATACAGTGAAGAGATCAAGAGCATAAAAATTTAAGCAAAGCCACACCACAGGACTGCCATAAGGTAAGATGAGCATGAGAGGACATTGTCTGCATGTTACAGCAGGATGCTGCGACCTGAAGATGTTACAGATTTGTGGTTATTTTGGGGGCTCCTCTCTCTCCCTGCTGGCAGTGCTGGCTCTGCAGGACCCATGTAAGAAGGCAATAGTAAAATAATGAGCAGGGGAATGCAGTGCTGCTCTGCCACTGCAGTGTTAGGTGCGATGTTGCACACTAAAGCACCGGATCAATACTTCCAGCAGCAAGGCGTTCAATACCTCTGAATTATTGCTTCATTTTTCTTCTTATTATAGATGAGTTGTGTTATTATTTTCCCCAAATCGATATTTTACAACCTTTTTTTATCCGTTTCTCCATAAATTTTGTGATTACTTTAAACTGGGAATTCCGGTACACTAAATAAGATGCAGTATCTGAGAGGTAGTGAATGTACCAACACAATTTTTTTTTTTTTTTTAAACTCAAGACAGTGCTTTAAGACAGGCTGTAATCAATAGCCAAGTGGGAAAAATTCTACGTAAGAAAGCTGGAAGCAGTGCCACTCTGACAAAACCCAAATTCAAGTTCCTAGAAAATATTCCCTACAAAATAACACTATTTTAGAAATAGTGGGGGGAAAGAGAGGTCTGATGGGCACATGGCGTGGGAAATTTAATTCCAAACAAATATGCTTTTTACTTCCCCTCAGCTAAAGGGCGACCGTAATTCACTGAAATTGTTTCTTACAAAGCAGATAATCCTGTGCACCTTAGAGTGATTTAATTAGCTTCCGTAGCTGTCTCCTGCTAAGTGTTTAAAGCATCTGCAAATCAAATCATGTTAACTCATCTGCTGCACCACTTTCTTTGTTCTATGCATAGGACCTTCCTAATAGCATTAATAGAAGCATGAGTTTCCCTGGAGAGGGGAGCAGCAAAGTGAGTTAATTACACAGTTATTGTAAAATTGTGTACATTATTCCATAGAACATGTAGGGTAAGTATTAAGGTGCTGCACAGAAAGCAACGATAATTTCAGGTGATCCCAAGGACCACAATTAAATACAAAAGGATAATGCAGATTCCCACTGAAGTCAGAGGAATTCTGCAGAACTGCATGCAGTCTGCCTGGCTGCTCCTGACCTCAGCACAGGACACTGGCTGCTCCCTACGTATCAGCTACAACTTCCACACTCACGTTTACCACAGAATTACAAGACAGAACAGCAGGATGTAATCTTCATTCAGTATTTTCTAACTCCTGAAAAATGTTCAAAGGGAAAAAAAAAAGTCTTGGTGTTTTCTGCTTAAAATTGTGCAGACTTCTGCTCACATCTGTTTGGTCTAATTACACACTGCATCTCAGGAGCAAGTCCAGCTTCTCCTTTGGAACAGACATCAGTACTCCAATGGGAAAAAAAACACAGAATCGTTAAGATTGGAAAAGACCACTAAGATCACCTAGTCCAACCATCAACCCATCACCACTATGCCTAGCAAATCTCGTCCCTCTGAAAAAATAATTCACAACAAGTTATTCCCTGTCAGCAACTGTCTGAAGAGACATTATTCTCCAATTAACTTGTTGACTGAAGGTATTTATCAAATATTTCTTTCCGATTACCATTTCCTTTAAAGATAGAGCATAAAAAAATACATTGTTACAGACTTCCAAATCAAATTCTGCATTTATACCCAATGTTTGGACTTCACCTCACCTGTGCGTTTGTTGGTTTTGAGTTGCAAATATTCTTAGTTTCTGATAACTGTCAATAAGTTTTACATCCCTTTTTCCAGGCAAAGACATACACAAACTCCACTCTCCACAGAATGCTCTGTGTTTTTCTTCAGACAGACCGCCCCAGCTAACACTTGTGCAAAGACTCACGGGGAGCAAAGGGCTATGGGGAAACTGGGGGAAACTCACTGTCAAAAAATAAATATTCACAGTCCTCAAAAATACCCTTTTTTCCCAGCTCTAATCAGCATGAGACAAAAAGTCTGAAGGGGGAAAATTAAAGAGGGGAGGGCATCATATCCAACCTTTCCGTTATGAATCAGATTCATTTGTCTTTTTAACAGAATGTGTGAGCAATGCAAGAGTGAAATTGGAAAAGAAACCATGTGCCTGTTGGCCCTGTCTTTGGGAGGTCAGAACTAAATTCTTCATTCCAGCACAAAAGACACTTACTTAGCGCAGGTTCTCATTTCAGTCTCTGACCTGCCAGACTCGTACCCAGCCCTGGAAGCCCCTCTATCAATAACAGAGCCCGAACTGACAGAACCACAGAGGAAAAATACAACCGAAGGCAAATAGGCAAGGCACGTTTCACTCTCTTCCTGTCAAATAAATGGCGTGCACTTTTCAATGCAATATTTAAGGGAAACATAAGCACAACAATTAAAAACAGACAGGGAAAATATTACTGTTTTTCAGTATGAGAGCTACTTGAAGACTTATTTTTAGGAACAACAGCGTAACTGTTATTTCTAGTAGCTGTGCACAACATGCTTAAGGAGTTTTTTCTTTTTGGAGCAGTGAAACTAGTCAGAGATCTACCTCTCAAAAATAGTATTTCCCTTGCAGAAGTGATCTTTCAACATGAAGTTCCATCAGTAAAATCTTGCCTTTCATTCTTACGAATACAAGTTTACTGCTAGAACTGTCTGAGCGTACAAATGAGGTATTGTTATTTGATGAGTTTTGTTCTTCTACACAAAGCACCCTATAGAAAACTAGGAATGGGATATAATTTATGAGAGAAAAATAAAGATAAGGGAGGGATAATAAGATCACATACTTCAGAAATTATCATGGGATTATAACGCTTGTGGCAACAGTCACATTTCTACACAGGCCCTAGTACACGGGTCACAGAAGGAGCAACTCTTCCCCAGCTTCAGACATCCCACTGGATATGCAAGCACTTGTTTAGAGCCCAACGGCAGGCAGGAGGCAGAGAGATTTTCCTGCTGCAGATGCAACGGGTGCTAAGACAGGCAGGGTTTCAGAACCCACAGCTCCCAAGGGAGAGCTGCTGGAGCTACAAGATTCCTAGCTCTTACGCAGATGGTGCCAAAGAGGACCTCATCATGTCGAAAAGGGACAAAGTCTACCCTAGAAGATGCCACAGTACTAAAACATGACAGCAAAATGCACCATTTTTCATAGGCATCGCAGGTTTTCCTCTGCAATTTTCACTGATTAAAAATGGAGAGTTTTGTGCTGCTTTCTGTTTCAAGTGATGCTCTAACAGTCATCTAGCAGAAACGCATATCTTAATTTCCACGTGCATTTTCTGTTACATGAGGACTAAAAGAAATGCCATTATTTGTTGGTTTTGTGGGGCTTCTTGCTACTTTTTCTTTTTTCAATTAACTCTCTGTCTGCTGGGAATGTGGTTTCCTCTTGCTAACCACCAATGCTGACACCTGCTGCTAAGCAAAAGCAGTTCAAGTCTGCAACTCTTAGTGCAAAATGCCAACTGCAATTTATGACAACAGGAAAAAGGTGAGAAGAAACATTTGGGAGGAAAGAGAGAGAAGAGAAAGTAAAGAAGATGAAGTAACAGTGGGTATGGCCATGCAAATCCCTTAAGGCAAACTAGGCAAGACTGTAGGCTCTACGATGGTAACTGTCACAATCCAGGCTCCTTATTGCAATACCTGACAGGTGGCTCGCACTTCTTTCCTTGAGGGAAAAAAAGGCTATGAAACATCTTCTGCTTAGCTGTTAAGTATGAAACAAGTTCATGCAGAACATATGACACACCGCACAACCACAGCCCAACTCACATCATACTACCAAGTTTGTAAGGTGAAGTCTTGTCCTTCCTTGTGGAATGACAGATCTACACGTGCTTGGTTTGGCAGGACTAAATATCATTAGCTTTATACTTTTATAATTAACTGCAGAGCTCACAGCAGACCAACGGTGAAAACATTTCAAGGAATAAGGTGTGTATAGAGAGAGTTACACATCGGTATAATGCTGTAATGCTACAGTGTGATGGAAAGTACAGCAATAATAGTAGAGTGACACAATTTTAGGCTGTAGCAAATGAGAACAAGCCCCAAAGCAGCAGCCACAGATGCAGAAACAAAAGAAGAAAATCTGCATACCTTTGGAAGTTCGCAGGTAAGCTGAGATCTCCAGATACCACTGCATCCATTGCCAACCCTTAACTGAGGACTGGGAAGGGGTGGATCCTGGCTCCATCCCTTCCAGTCACTCAGGTGCACTGCATGCACCTGAGCTCCCTTGGGTTGGCCCTGCCTTCCCACCAGGTGCTCCATCACTGCTTCAGGCCATGACTTAGCATTCCTACTACAATATGCTGCTCTGAAAGTAATGCCTCCTATTTATTTCTATGGAAAAGACAGCTGTCACAAAGAACACAATAACACTATTTTATAGAGCAAATTCTCTGCTACAAAACGCTATTTTTCAACACAGTCAAAACCGATGAACAAGAGTCTGCATGCCATGCTCATAACAACCTGCACCAGCAGAGGTGGCCCACTGTCACCACTGCTAAAATGCACCACCCACTGCCTCAGTGTGCTACATCCACTATTTGATCTCCATAAACATTCAGAAATGAAAGTCAATGGACCTAATTTTTTCCTCATGGAGGTATTCCATTCCACTCCTTTACTTCATACACACTTCCACGTCAGAAGCCAGTCTGTCAGACTACCACTCTGCTGCCATCTGTCACACAACAACAAAACATAATGGGATCAGTGGGAAGGTTCAACCTCTGCTGCCATCCCATCAACATCTGCCACTGACATTGTGTCCAATATAGTAAAATAGGAGGCATTACTTTTGGAGCAGTCCTTGCATATTAGACAACGGGGCTTGACATTTTTTTTTGAAGGGGGGGAGGGATTGAAGAACATTAAAGAAAAAAAAAAAAAAGCAGTAGAAAGGGTAGTACTAAGCCCACCACACTCCTGCTTACCAACATCAGCGACTGGCTGCTGACAGAGGTCTGCCAGAAGGCTTCAGGGAAGTTTGCTGACACTGCTGAAACACCTGCACAGACCGAATCCTGAACAAAATTCTGTTTTATGTAAGATGTTAGTCAACCATTATCATGAAATAAGCGTGGACTACTGCCAAAAGTCTCAGATCATTTAAAACACCACAGTTAGAATTCCCCTTATTTCTGAGTTGCTTTTTGTCTTCCCCCTGGTTGGCTCCTGCAGGGCAGCAACACAGCACCTCCCAGATACCAGTGCCTACAAGGGCATACCCTGCTGTCTGCAATGCCTTACACACAGTCAAGCTGATTTAAATAAAATAAAAATGGTCTGATTTAAATAAATTAAAAAGTGGATGTTAGCACAGGAGGCAACTCCGCAGCGTCTCCAGGAGGGTTGAGAGGCCGCCAGCACTAAGCCATACTGGGACAAAACTGTTTCCAGCATCTCTACCCAGACCCCGCAGCCGACCACCTCACTGACTCAGTTGATATCTTCATAACTAAGCAGCAGAGTCTGCGTGAGTTCTTGCAAGATAGCAGAAAAGTACAAAGAACTTCACACTCCACGCAGTAAATTGCTCTTGCATCCACTAAGATGAAAGGCTGCGAGTACAAGATTTTCCTTTTATCTATGTATTAACAAAAAGAGCCAGAATCTGTAGACACAGGCTGTATTGGGGCATATCTACTCTGCAGTCACTGCTGTCAGCAAGCTTTAACCAGGCTAGATAAGTGTTCCTGGCTGCATGGGGTTGCTAGTACAAAGCTCAAAGCAAGTGAGGCTGCCCAAGTCCTGCCTCTGGGGAACAGTGGTTCCATACCACAATGTCAGAGTCAGCTGCACATCCACTGGAGTGACTAAATGCCTAGGCAAAATGAGCCCCCATTAACAAGCACCTCAAAGGATTAAACACAGCTTAAGGAGGCTGTTTTGCAGGTAGCGCTGCGCAAGAGCCGGTGGTTATGCATTAACTTCACATTCTGATGTCTTTCCCTGTCTACTCAGGCACCTCTGACATAGGGCCCATGGTTTAGCCATTTCTCAACGCCATGCTGTAAATCCTGCAGGCAGTTCCAGGCAGAAATCAAAAAACTGCTGCACCCCCTGAGAGGTGCAGGAAGGATGAGATAGGTAAATACATACACACAGGACACCCTGAGAAGCTAATAGCCTGTGAAAATTGTCAGCGGCAATGAATAGCTGAGGACCTGGTTTATGGACCAGGATAGTGCCCAGTCCATCTCTCCAGGGTGCAGGATGAAAATACATTAAGGTGAGTAGGGCAGCCCTTGCTGCGATTATGAACTGCCCATTGCTGTGGCATTTGTCTAACTGGAATATCCATGCATGGCAAAAGAAGACAGTGAAGCCCCTGTAGCGAGAGAATACAATTCAGGCTTTTTAGAAATTCATCCCATCTCTCTGTGTTATTGGCCTTTTTTATAAAAAAAAAAAAAAAAAAAAAAAAAAAAAGGACTAATACATTATCAATTGAGATAAGCTAAAAGGAGAATTAAAAAAAAGATTAATAATTTCAGTCTGGAATAAGAGAGTTTTGAATCAAAGGCATGAAAATTTAAAGGTTTTGGGGTGGGGATAAAGAATTTACAAAGCTTATTTTTGAGAACTTGGAGGGCTAATTTATCATGGAGTAAGACTAGAACTTGAAAAGCAAAAAATGGTTTATTGGCTTTGAAGGTCAGATAACTATGTTATATCATATTCAATAGGCTGAGGTTCCAAGGGTCTAGAGGGCTGCATGACAATCGCAGGAATCCCTATAAACTCGAGTTTATACCTTTATCGTTAATAGCTTTCTAATCCTTTACCACAAATTTATAGTTTAGAAATGGCAACACATCTTAAAGATTAAAGGTAGGTGACAAACAGTTCATGTCCTTTAATAATCAAATCACATAGCTTAGATTGGGGGCTTATCAGGCTTTTTCCTACTCTACGGTTTCATAGGTAGGGAACACTTTACATCCCTATTACATGAATGATGAATGGGACCATTGGTTATGGGCTGTTATTTGCTTGGCTGTAGTCAATATGTTTTCTTTGGACAGGGACCCCAGTGATTTATTTCTCTTTTGGCCTTATCACTTATTAACTCGGGGCAGACAGAAAAAGCCAAGGTTGTGAATAAGGACTAGTGCCCATTTAGACTTCTAATATAAGAGAAAATATTCTTTTTAATGATCCAGCTACCCTTTGCTGTGTAGACTCTGATTGCGCTTCCCTCTAACTAGAAAATAAAGGTCATATTTCTTGAAAAGTGTATACATAAAATATGCAAAATAATATGTTTCCTTCACAGGCAGCTTTATTCTGACGGTTGCTGTAATTGCTTTCATTTTGCAGCTGTCCTACAGGTACACTGCACACTTTTAGTGATTGTTTCTTGCAGTGTGTTATGGTGCTGCCAGTGTTTAAGAAATACCAAAGATATGCGGGTTCTGTGTTCCTATTAGCATACAAAAGGGATTTTCCAGTCTACCTTTGCCGCCTCCTCACTGTCTGATAACACTCTTTTTTCCCTGCAATCAATTGATTTCTCCCAGCTTCCTTTCTTCAATTTCTGAAAACCAAAAAAACAAACCTCCCCAATAATATTCCTAATATTCTACTCTGATAACAGTCCACACTTCACCATGCAAATACTAACAAACATTAAAACATCTGCCTCTACAGCAACTTTCACCCCAGCTCTATCACTAAATAACAGTAAGTTCTTCCTCCTATGAAAGCTTGCTCCAAGACAAGTGTAACCATTTATTAGTTTATTTACAGAGAGTCCAGGCAGGCAAGGTAGTAACACAGGCTCAGCAGAGCAGCTAAGTTAATGGACTGGAACTCAGAAAGGGCCGAGTTCAACCTTAAACTCAGCTAGAAATTTCCCGAGGGCAACTTCCTCTTTCCAGGGCAGGTAACATCCTAAGATCAGTTCACTGGTGTGGGTGCATGGCAGACCTAGTTCTTCAGTGCCTAAAGAAAACCCCTATGGCAGCAGAAAGCCATGAGCACAGTGCAAATACTTCATCCCAATGATGGCTCTGCCCCTGAGCTCTCCAAACCACTGAATGTTTCCTGTGCTCCCAGGGAGAGCATAGGTTCTTCTGCAGCACTCTGTGACTATTTAACTCCAAGACATCTGATACTTTTTATTCTCACACAGATCTTTTCTATTTACTGGTGAAAAGCAGTTAAAACTGCTGTTAAAAACAAATGGCATTCATTTCCTAGCTTCTGGCCACTCTTTCAGAGAAGTGATTTGTTCTATATTTCACATCAGATTAATGGTCATCGTATCTTTGAGGATGAAGAATTTTAGAAACATATCAGGATAAAATTCAAGACAGTATCAGTGATGCTGGCTTTTCTATTTATTTTTATTGTTCTGTTGATGGCGGCCTTCGCTCCTCATTTATACTAATCTGCTACTTAAGCACTCATGATTTAATAATAAACACACGCGAATGGGGCATTGTAAAACTAACGAGCTCGTGTATTACTAATGTTGAGAATTACTGTCACTAGGCTTTTACATAGCAGATACACAGCTATGGCCAAGGTTAGCTGGTGTAAGGGTCAACATCTAGCCCACAGGGACCAAGCAAGGCTCCAGTGGGGCTACAGGAACCTCCTGACAGACAGTCTGTCTCTTAACAACTATTTTTTTAATCTACAAACTCCAGAACTCTCCATTCTGAAAGCTGATTGCTTCATTGATTATGTATCTTTTGAACCTTGGTGTCTTCTTGAAAGCAGAAAATTTTCTTTGCAAAGGAATTGCTGAAGCTTACTGGACTAGAAACTTAAGGGATAAGAGATCACGGCGTAAGTGGTTCCAACGCTGAGCAGATCTGTGAGCATGACTTAGACCACTGCTTCTGTGGCCACAGACTGAAACTGTAAATGGCAATTTTCAGTTTTTGGTCTCCAACTCTTAATCGCTTAATCAAATAATATCTGGAGTTGAAAGAGACCCACAAGAATCGTCACATCCAACTCTTGGAAGTATTTGACTTCAGAAATGAAAAGCGAATGGCTTTCATTAACAACTACCCCCACACTTGAATAAATTAAACCATTTTAAGAGAAAAAAAAACTGAACATAAAGCCACCTAAAAAATAGGCTTTTGAAAATATTCAAATACTCAAATAATCTGTGAAGTGCAAGGCTCTTTCTGTTTGCACACAAACTCAACTGCTTTTGAAAGTAAGTAAAGGGTGAAATGTGGATGGAGCAGAAATTTTTCCACATGAGACTATTTCTTCTTTGTAGCTACTGGGGGAGTGAAAAGTTCTCTGAGAAGCTCTGCGACGTTTCAAAGAAAGATGAGTTTTCCCAGAAATTCTGCAAAGCCCCTGGCCTTCACAATGCCAGCATTTCTACACCACTCTACACACAGTAGTCAAAAAGTGTAATGCAAACATGACCAGCCTCCACTGAGACCTACTCTGCCTTCATTACAATTACTGCAGCTGGATTAGATGATCTTTGAAGGTTCCTTCCAACTGAACTACTCTACTCTTTTCTGGAGGATCAGACCTGGGTTACTCACACTGCTCAGCCCTGTTTGATAGAGTCTGTGATGCTGACTCGACATTCTCCATTACTGTTAGCAGCACTTCTGGAGTCATGCCATATCCAATGACATGCTGTCAACACACAAACAGTCTAGTCCACAGCCTCCAAGCAAGACTAATACAATGGAAAACAGTTCCTAAATTCCAACCCGCACCCAACCGCATAACCACTTTTCAACATAATAATATTGAAAAAAAATCAATACTGAAGGTAGTACCCACCAAGGAGCTGAACTAATCCCACGTTCATAGCTTAGTACAAAGCCGCATACTTCTGGCCCCTATTTAGTCTGCTGCTCTAGTTTGGGAACAAAAGCACAAAACCTTAAACGGAGCCAGTGGTGGTACAAGACACAAAACAGTGCATTTCTGGACATTCCATAAGTGGAACATCTTTTCCTACATGTGGCAAGAACAACTCTCCTCTTACTTACACCCTGCAGTCCCACTCAAATCTCACGGTTTAGTACTACCATACACTGCAAAATTCACCTGTGAAAATCAGGCTGTCTGTGATTTATCATTTTAAGGTAAGCAAATAAATAAATACCAAACAAAGCAAAAAAACTCAAAGGCCTGATCAGGTATCACAAAATTGTGTCAATTCTCATCCCTTGGTTCAACCAAGATCACCCTGACAAACTACTCAGGGATTTGTATCCATAATGGCTTCTTCATTTATCTTTGTTTCTCCAGTTCTAAAATAACATTAGTGTTACATACCTGATTCCTAAATTGTGACATGAAGCTGAATTCACTCAGTGCTATTCAGTACCTGAACAGATTTACAGGTAAAGGATTCCCCAAGGGAACACCAGCCAGCATGGTGCTTCACAGGCTCATATACTTCCAGGTGTAGTATGACTTTTCAATATAGTTTCAAAGTGAACATAGAGGTGAAAAGTATTCATATTTCCGTACTTCTAATAATGTTCTCTCAGGAACATCAAAGCTCAACATTAAGAAATAACCACTCTGTAAGTGCATGCTAATGCACTACTTTGCAAATGAGAAATAGAAAAGTCTTCTTGTAAGCACAGAGCAGACACAGGTATATTTTTCCAAAAATAATAACAAAATCCAGGATTCCTCTGCATGTATGTGAGTTTGATTCCTGGATGGCACATGGACTACTTACAGATCATGTTACTAAGTTAGTTGCAGTTAATGGGGAAAAAAAGGCTAAAATTAATGGGTCACTGGGTATTTTCTTCTGAGAACTTAAGTACTTAACAGTAAGAAAAAAACAGTTTACAGCCAGGTGGCTTGAGGGGATATTTTGTTGAACACTGATTAAAAATAATTTCTTCTAAATGAGACCTGACCACAAAATGGGTCCATTAACGAGCAGGGACATTCTCACCAGAAAGGAAACTACGCTCGATCGACTCCTGCACCGCCCACAAACCCCAGGTCTTTTTCACACACACTCTCCTCTTTTATATTTTCCTTCTTCTTCTCCTCTCCCCTTTTCTTTTTCTTAATAGCAGGGTAAATAAGCAGCAAGTGATGCCGAAATGTTTTCGGCCAAAAACAGAGGCCAAACTCCTCTGAGAAAACATTTGGCCTCTGTGGTTTTGTAATATGTTCCAGAACACTGAGTTCACTGAAGAACATTGTGAAAAACTCCCATCGGCTGGAGTGATGCTGGGGAATGTTACTGTATCCCAACTTCCAATTGGTCCATTTCCTGCAGGCCTTTTTTAAAAAAAAAAGAGAGAGAGAGAAGAAGAAAAAAAAAATAGTGCTATGTGGGAGTTAAAACAAGTTCTCATGGGAAAAATGAATGGCAAGAAATTCTAGCTTTAAAAGAAACAGCTAATCTGCTAGTTTGATTGTTCTTCAAAACTTACAATGAACCAATAATCCTAATTAAAAACACTTGGCCTACTTCTCTAAAGCATCATAGCTTTTTCTATGCTTCGTTTGTACACACCATAGACTATTAGTTTTTTTCTAGTGCTCAGTAACAAAGTGCTGACTTTGTTGGGATGGCTGAGCTAATTTCGTGAACTCAGTGTGAAACCTTAGCTAAACAAAATTGTGGTAATTTTCCTTAATTTGTAAAAGTGATTGGAGTGCAAACAAAATTTTCCTCTTGGGTCAATCCTATAATTTTCAATTAACTAAAACTAATCGTCAGGCGTGTACTGAACCTGCATTTTGTTTAAAGGGCTGGAAGGCACTTCTGAAGGTCAGGATGCGTTAATTGTTTTTATTTTAGTTTCATTTAGTCCCTTAAAAAAAAAAAAAGACATTTAAGTTCAGGCTGCCTGTGAAAGGATTGAAAAAATGCAAATTGCAGGAGGTACTATTTCAGTCACAATAGCATTTCTGTATCTACCATCACTCCATAAAAGCTGCGTAAGTACGAGAATTGTCCACAGATTGGATCACCTTTGATTCTGTCATTGTTGTTTAGTATTTCATAACTTTTGCTTATTGAATGAAAAATCATGTGTTTTGAACACTAACCTGAAAAGGCATGGAAACACTTTCCCTACTGGGACAACTTATTTCCACACTCAACCATCTGCTTTTGGGCAAACAGGCTAAACCACCACTCTCCTTTCTCCTAGAAAAACCATATAACAGTGATCTGAAACGAAGAACAAAATGTGTCCAAGCCATTTTAACAATTAAACTGCATAAAGAAGTCCCCATAAATTTCTTTGCAAAGTTGAGCGGGCTCAGGTTTCCTCCCTGTCTCTCACTTCGCATGGATACTTTCCATTTCACTGGCCAAACTGCAGCCACCCCAGTGGCTTACCAACAAGCAGAAGGAGAACATAGATTACTGTATGAAGTCAGGAAGGGAAAGGATTCACAGTGAAACTGTCCAGAGCTCCGGCTGACACTTTCATGTGGCGTACACCGCCAATTTGCGCCAGCTGGCAATTCTGACCCTTTTCCTTCTTCTTTTGTTCCAGCACATTCAAACCCTAAGTAACTTTATGATACGATGCATTACTGTTCAATGTATGAACTTCCCACACATTGCTGAAATCATATTACTCTCAATAAATACACAGCAAAGTCTGCTGCTTAGTGAGTGAGGAAATATGTGAATACTAAGACCCAGCAAAAAAAAACAAAACAGCGCATAACTCCAAACAGAGGAGAGTGTATTTGGAAGAAGACAAGAAAGCTTTATATGCCATCTTTGTTCAACTTGCTGTGTTAAAAACAATCTAATGAGATCTCTGTTAATCAGTTAGAGCACAGAAGTACATCCTCTGTCCTGGGCTCCTGTGTGTACATTCACAGCTGGATACATATATGTGCCCAGTGTAATTCAGAATGCCCTATAATATGTACTTACAAGGCATATTATTCTTAACATTTCAGGTCAGTCAAGGATGAGGCAAGGAATTGCAATGGATTGTGATGATGTATAGTTCAAGCAAACGGTTTCAGAAGAGTAGTCCTGTCTGCAGTATGGGTCAAATAACAAGCACATCCAAACCTGGACCATGCTCTCAAAGAACACATAACTTCCAAGGAATCAAAGATACATGCGTTTGTTTGTTTGTGTTTTACAAGGTAGGCTGCTACTTTGTTTATTTCCCATGCCATCTATATTACTACTGAGAGTGATTTAGCATTGACATTACCTGTAAAGTCTTAGCAGTTTTGTCAATAATTCTTCAGGCCAGAGCACCCTACTCAGTGGTCTCAGTATGGGATGCCACCCCAAAACATGGCAAGTCATTGCGTCTGAAACACTGACTGGGGTGAAAGCCACGTGGCCTCCCCAGACACCAGGGGCAAGTATGTTACAGGGAAATAGGAAGGCAAATAGGCTGCTGCTTTCAATGCTTTCTGCCCCCCATTACAACATGAAATGCAGATATTCAGCAAGACTTTTTCTTGGAAAGCAGGCTCATGATCACACTGTGTCTGGCTCATTCCCTGACACACACAGCCCAGAGGTAAAGAGATATCCTACAAGGATGACCAACAAGTAAACAAACATCCCGCACTGGTATGCCTTCTGATTCATCTGTACAACCCTCCATCTCAGAACTTTACACTGGTATCTTCAATGATGTGCTTAGCCAACATAATAAAATATGGTACAGCTTTTAATGATGAAAGCCGAAGCCCTAGCAAGCATGATATATTGCCTGCCCTATTTCTCCATGTTATATCTGGCACTAAAGTATCCTTACCTGTGTAAATGAATCTCCCCGGCGTTCCCTTGCAAAACTGCTTAGACTTGTAGGACAATGTGACTTCTACAACCCCTGGGATATGTCGGGGAGGTGTCTGTACACGGATGGCATGAGGAGTAATCAGCTAGAGGAAAATATTGAGAAAAGAGAGGGGAGGGGGGAGGGAAAAAGCACTGTTAGATGCTGAACACTTCTTTAATAACACTTTCCTCTGAGATCATAGTAAACAAGCTTTGAAATACGTAATTAACCTGTCAGTGTTTGAATACAATCACAATGTAACCCACACAAAAGCCAGTGACTACAATATTTACAAGCATTCTCCCTTCTCAGCCATAGCAACATTATTTCTGTTTTCATACATGGCAGGCGCTCACTTCCTAGCACAAGCATTAGCTCTGGTTTAATGCAACAGCTTTCGCTTACTCCGGCAAGATGCGTACATCTGCTCAGGTGAACTCTGGGGTCATGGCAGTGTCCAGCAAATCTGACTGATAAATGATGCATGGTTCTGCATGTGACATCCCTTCAGCTGAGACTGGCAGCCCAGTGCAAGCCCAGGCAGGCTTTTAAAACTGGTCCCCAGATGACATCCGTACACGGCAAAAGCGCCATGTGCTGCAGTTCTAATTAGAGACACTCTCCTATTCATTTTTTGGAGGCATAACTGATTACCGCAGAAATGCAAAGTTGGGTTTCTGAAGGATGCGGGATGCTTCCTTGCAACTGATCAAAGCACTCTAAAGAGATGTACCAAATATAACCACTGAGCCATTAGTTCCAGTCTGCATCCATTGCAATGGCTGACACACCTCTGAGAGGTCTCCTCTATGTGCAGATTTATCAGGTAATAAACAGACAAATGTCCTTGCTAAGAGGAATAGTGCTCCTGGTACTGCCCACAAAAGGATTCTCATCCTGGACTCTGTTAGGATTATGGGCTGGATTTAAAACACAGTCCTTGAAATTAATATTATAGCCATTTAGGAGTTCACTAGCTTCTTGCAATTTAACCAAAATTTTTGCTATGTTCAGAAGCTACAAAATCGCTCTCCCCATCACTGAAACGTTCTTTTCTCACTTATTCTGTCCCCTACAACAGGAGAAGTAAAAAAAGAGGTACACAGAAAAAGTGCCATGATTGTATACAGCAACCGAGATACAGCTCTGGCACATGCATCACCCTTCTTGGGCAACTTAAAACACAACCAAGCCCACAACCACCCTCAACAATGATCAAAGCCACAGGTACCCTAAGCAGACAGTCAATAGCTCTGCTGTCAGCTGACTTATGCCCTGGATTGGGAAATAAGTGTAAGAATAATGTAATTCTATTATTTATTTTATTTTTTTTTTAATAAAAGCTGACTTTGACATTGTTTTTTACCAGGAAAGAAGCATTTCAAAATGATAGTGAGATCCTATCAAAGAATTAAGCTTCTAAGCAGGTCTTTGTTTAGGGCACAGGACTGTTGCTCCAAGCTTATATCACAAATTGCCAACAAAGCTAAAATTCCCAAATAAAGCAGTTTGCATTAAAAAAAACCCACACAAACAGAGAAAGAGAGGAATGTGTCTGAGAGCCATCTGTGTTACTGCAGGAAATGGCATTCACAGTAGGAAGTTCTCCATATTTAAAACAAGAAAATGAGTATTAGATCAAGTCGAAGATTAAAAACAAAACTTCCAGCATCAAATATTCCAAATGTTATTCAGTTCCCAACTCATGTCATTTTAGAAATGATCACATAAGAATCAATCTTGTTGACTGTGAGATCCAAAGAGATCTGCTTTGAAACTACATGATTTAGGAACTTATTTTTGAAAGGACTCTGCCTTTTTCCTCAGATTACTCACTCTGTCAACTGGCCAAAACAAACTAACAATTCTAAGGATCCCTTTTACTTAAACTGAGTTGCCTTAAAGTTGAGCTGACCAAAGTCATACATCCTAGTCTAATGCTCTACATGCCTTCCATCATCAGCAGAATCAGAACAGCAGTTTATTTCCATGGTTTTGGACACCTCTCATGTTAGCAGGGAGCATAAGCTCCCTGGAAGTATCTACCTTTCTCCAGTGAACCTAGATGACAAATTTAGATGCTATCTGTAGGCAGCCAAGAACAGCTGAGATAAATCCCACCCTCAAGTAGTTCTACTCAGCTCTGTGAACTGGCAACATAGGAAAAAAATCACGACATTTTCAGGGGAAAAAACAGTTGTAAAAACAGACAAGGATTTTAATACTGAAGGTTAACGTGCTAGTCTTACTGCATCAGTGCATGTCCCATACTCCTCACCCCCCATTCTGGCTTGAGCCATACAGGCAGCTTCTGGTTGTATCTTTGAATTTCCCAGCATTTACTGGTCTGTCACCACTTTAATGTTCTTCAAACATAATTTGTGGCATTTTCCAATACTCATCTTCACTGGTTCCCAAGAAATGTCTGACCTATTTAAGGTCCATTGTTACAGAGAGCTGGGGAGAGTTAAGCAAGTTTCCTGGTTTGTTCTCCACAAACAGTTTGGTTTTCCTTTGTGCTCTGAAGTAAATAAATTTAACTGTGTTTAAAACCACAAATATACAATACTGTCGCCCACACATTCCCAAAGGGTGAACATTATGTCTGAAGTCCTATGGTTTAGGATAATCAGCATATATTTTATTCCTCTCTTCTCCGGAACTGAAGCCTCAGAGACGTATGAGGAGAATACATGTTCCTCCTCCTTTAGCTTTCTTTCTTCACTATCTATCACTGACCACCCTCTGGGATGCAGCACTGAGCTAGAAGAACCTTTGTTCTGGGTCAACATTTGGTTCTCAAGCCCACAGAAAGGAACTAGCTAACTTGGTTACATACCAGTATTCCCCTATATTGTTGCTGTCTCAAGAAATTGGCTTTAAGAGACATTAAACGTCACTAAACTTTGAAATTTGACCTCTGAATCCACTGCTGGTCTTAAACTCTGGTTCCCCAACACCACCAGTGTGCCACACTGAATGTGTTTTGCAATCAGTGTGATTCAAGATGTGCTGCACAGATCTGGGTCCACAGCCACAGTGAACGTACCCCTAATCTCAATGACTCCAGGACTATGGGTTATTTTCCTGTTTAAGTGCTGACCTTTGGTGCGACCTGGGGAACTCCCTCCACATTTTGCTAGCACATTTTCTCCTCTCACACTGACACAAGACTGTATCTTTTTCAACTCACAGCCTGTCTAGTACTTGCATGCAAAGCACCTGGAAGGGGTAAGCTATTAGAATCAGGTGATATTAAACATAAAGATCCCACTTCTGGAGGCCTCTGAGAAATGCTGGACTTCTTGAGAAACAGCATTATATAGTCATCCTGTTGCTTTTAGGCATCGGCCACTGCCCATCCCAGACATAATACATATGAACTTCCACATCTCACCCAGCATGGGTATTACAATACCCTAATCTCAGGTGGAAACACACACTGCATTAACAGACAATATAACGCCTGACATGCCAAGAAATAAAAATTTCTAACTAAGAATTACCTACATTTCTGAGCATGCGCTTAGATGTAAATCCTGACCAAGGCACTAATTTGTGATTTGGAAATGAACCCAGCAGCCAGAAACCCAGATCCAACTTCCTTTTCCAATCCAGTAATTGGCAAATTGAGATCTGGAGCTGGACAGAAAACTAGCAACTGCACCCTTTTCCCAAGGGATTTTCAAGTGAATTGGCTCAGTACTCGGCATCTGTACTGGCTGTTTTATATAAACTTTTACTTGTCCGTTGGGACGTGCTGTGATTGGATCAAAACCTGAGTTAGAGATATTCAGAATGGAGAGAGGTGCATGTCCTTCAAAATCTAAAACACATTTAGTTTGTGTACAACAAGCCTCTTTCTGTGGTTTGCTAATATATTCTAGACATTCTTCAGTGATACAGCATCATTTCACACTCTTCAGAGTGCCAGGTTACTTTCTTTTTTTGAAAAGTGACATTTTATAAGAAGATGTCATTAATCTGAGTCACTAGTTTATTTTTGCGTGCTTGAGCTCTGGTTTGTGGTTGGGGAAATGGTGACAATCGGTCATAAATTTAACTTGGACTGTGTGAAGAGGACTATTAGGACAGGAATTACAAAAAAAAAAAATAAAAAATCCCAGAACCTGAAGGTAACGAACGGCTTTCAGTAGGAACGGGACCCTTAAGGTATCTATTTTCAAAAGCTATCAGTGGCATCGCGTGCCTCAACACTGGGCATCCACGCACTGATTAATAAGTCTTGGCTTCCAGAAGGAGGGTGTCTACTCATTTTTTAAAAATGAGTCAGACCTCCAAAATAAGCACTCAAGAAGAGAGACTTCCAAAATCAATAATAAACATGAAAAGCAAAACAGAAAACTGTGTCACAGAATTTGATTCACCAGCACAAAAAAAAAAAAAAAAAAAAGAAGCTCTGTTTTTGTGCTGTACAAAGGCAAAAGAGCTGATGTTTCAGTGCTTCATCTTCTCTTAATATAAAAGAAAGAAGTTGTTTCCAGCTGACTCTGTGCAGCTGGAGGAATGTTCTTGGCAGGAAAATGTTTGAAGAAATAGCTCACTTTAAGCAAATATTGTGGAATATTTATAAGAAACTAATTTTGTCTTCACAATCATGTGTGCTTGCTCTGAAACTCGACTCTTGGAATTACAGTCCCCCAATAACAGAGGGTTTTATCAGCAGCTCAGATTTGGGATATTTGCAGCAATGTGCAGCGCAGGGTAAAAAAAACTAAATAACAAATTCTCCTGTTTGTGGACTGGGCAAACAGAAAGGCAGAGTCTGTCTGGCAAACAGACTATTTGCTGGGAGTTGTCTGTCCAGATTCAGCATGTGAACACGATATACCAGTATTGTTTCTCTGCCAGTTATGAAAGTCCCTTGAAAAAAAAAAAAAGGCATCAGATGGCTCATTTTGCTGTATTCTAAAAATATCATGGTCTCTTAAAGTCAGTTTTATAAAGTAATATGGAAGTTAAGGATTAATTGAACCCACTGGCTTAGGGTATCTGCATTTCTGCACAAAATTAATGTGACAAATTAAGTTTTTATTTAGTTCTCCCTGGTTGAGAAAGGTTGTAATTATGTTAGAGTGTTTACAGCTAAAATATATGTTTAAATAATAAATACGTGCTTCAGAAACCATTTTAAGCCTCCTTTTTTAACAGTGTGCTCCATTTCAAGCATATAAATATTTCAATTACAAAACTTGAATACATGTAAAATAAATTAAAAATATATTATTTACACTTCAAATTATTTATAACATATGCTACTTGACATCAACAAGCACACCCTTAAAATGAATGGTGCTTTTTGGTTTTTAACTTTGCTTCTCAATAGTGGTAGGATTTATACTTTAAATATCCATGCACCTCAGGTACTTACATGGTTTTGCTATAATAAAATCTGAGTAATATAGCACCTTTATGATAATTATCTTCCCAGCACCTCTCTGAAGAAGGTGACTAATCTTATTACGATGTTGGAGAAAGGGAATTGAACTTTAAGCAGATTATGTGATCTGCCCAAGGTCCTATGCAAAGTCTGTGGCAAAACGATACTTAATTTAGACTTCATCCCCCAAACCACATGCAATTACAATCTGAAGTGATACTAGACAAATCCATGCGAACACACTTCACAACGCTCATTCTTTTCCTTTAGTTTCCTCCTGTCTAGTTTTGGTTTAGATTTTACACAGCTCACTTAAAACTGTGTGTTGTTTGGATCCGTGAAACAACAAGGTGAAATTGAGAATTCTTCTTGAATTCAATTACAACATTAGCTGTTTGAAACCAGGTCTGCCTGGCAGCTTGGGATGGATCTGCTCCAGGTTTAAAATTGTACTGAAATTCAGAAAATGGGTAGTTCTATTACTAATAGTACTATTAAAATAAAGCAAAAATATTCTTCTCGAGAACTGAAATATGCCAGACATTTTTAGACATGGGAAGGCAAATGAAAGAACTTGTTTCGTACTTTGTATGTGGCTGGTACGTGTAATTCCGATTATATTTACATCAATATACTAAGGGGTCATTTAGACAGCTGATGCCTTTCTGCACTTGATGACCATGTTTGTTTGTCTGCTTCTTTCAGAAATAATTTCTTTTCCCCTATAGTATTTTCTGTTGTTCTCATGGGTCATGACACCAAGAAACAATTCTTTAAGGAAGAGACAGTGAAATAGTTTCGACTCAAAGCCAACTTGCAGTCCGTTAAAGCATTCATAGCAACAGACTCACTTTGATCTGGGCCCTCTGTATAGCATTATTAATTTTTACAGGGATTTGTAACCATCACCAACAATGTTTTGACTGGCACTCACTTACCTGGGGTTAGAAATTGCCAACTAACAGCTTTCACTAATAAACAGAATCACGATTTATAATGAAAGACCCAATTCTGCAGCACCAAAACCAGAGCAATTTCCTCCCAGTGTCTTCACTTTTCCTTTTTAAATGTTTGTAGCCACAATGGCTTCAATCCTAACACACAAAATGCTTATACTGGACCCAGGGGACACTTTCATGATCACATAAGGGTTTCAGAATAGGGCTCATCTAAAATATCACCTTTTCTAGAATGCCCTTTCGTCCACACTTGTCCTCAAGTTGAGGAATGAGATATAGAGAACAGTGAAGCCCATGAAGGACATTAGAGCATACTCTTTATATGGAAAAAACACAGCTACATGTGCAAGGGAATCAATAGGGAGAATGCACTGGATATTAATTAAGCTATAATATTGATGTAATATCTATAAGAAATAAGGCAAAGGATCAGAAGATCCTCTTGTCACTAAATAAGAACTGTTCAGTCAGTTTGGAAATGCAGGCTTTTCTCTTTGTTTATTTCAATACTTCGCTGCGAAAAATCTTTTTTTTTTTTTAATAAAGCTTCCAATATTTTTTCAGAAAGCCACTAAGGCAAAACTTAAACTTTTCCTTTGAGCTGCTTTCCCACACCAGCGAGGCCAGTGGGAACTCTGCCTTGCACGCGTGGAAGTGGCCATTTGGGTGGTGCTACCTGGGACTCAACGTTCCACAGTTTTGAAGAATATCAGATTCGATGTTTTATGTTGTGCCAGGAAAAGAAAGGACTTAAGTAGCTAGGAGTAGCAGCAACAGTAAAAATGGAAGAGAAACAAAGAAAGAAAAGGATTACTCAAGCTATAGAGGACCCTGATAGATATGATAAGGCTGTATTTTCCATGTGGATACAGTACTGAACCTGCACTTTCAGGACTCGACATTCAGAGGTGCTGAATTTCTGCAGTCTCCACTTTGCTAAGCTACAGCTATGAGCAGCCGGTTTCCCTGGAACGCAGGATCACTTAAACGTTTGTTTCCTGTGGGCCTCTAGCTATTGTAGCACTAAATGCAGAATTATTCACACAGACATTTATCCTTTCCTTTTCTTGGGGTAAAAAAAAAAAAAGACACTGAGCTAAATTCTGAGCCAGTGAGTGAGGAGATGCAAATCCCCTGGCTATAGTGTAGTTCTGCCACAGGTACATTTGACTAATTATTTACATAAAATTGAATGAAGAAAGGATTCACATCTAAACATTTGTTGCTGATTTAGCATGTGGCACAGAAAAAGGACAGGCTAGCTGTAAGCGAGACAGAGCTATTAGACATTACCGTTCAGACAACACCTACCTCACTCCAAACCAGCATGGTGCCGAAGATGACCTGTAACCCATCAAAGAAATTGTCTCCTATGATGATGACAGTGGCACCTCCTGTAGTCCATCCTTCACTTGGACTGATGGCTTTGATACATGGTGTAGCTGCTTTTCAACACACATGAAAAAGAGAAGTATTCTGCCGTTAGAACCAGATTTTAATGATGGAAGAATTGAGAAAAATAAAATAAAAGGAGCTTTCATTTTTCCCCCCTTGCTAACACAAAGATTTCATCAATCGTGTTCTTTTTAGTACATGTGCATGACCTCCAACTATATCTTCGCAAGCTTTTTTAATTTTATTTTTAATTAATTTGTTTGGGCTTGTTACCCACATTAAAATATGATAGCTTTTTCAGGCCTACATCAACAGCAAAATAATTACAACAATAATAGTAATAAATCACAGAATGATGAGCAAAGACCAACTGGCAATTAGAACAAATGCCAGCCTGTTCTACATGAAATGCAAAATGCCTGAATTAATAAAACAATTTTTAGTGAGCTTACTTTATTATCCACCATAACCTAAATTAATCAAGGAAATTCCCAGAAATATTATGGAAAGTATTGGCTAAAAAACACACAAAGGTGTAATCCTCATCATTTCTTTATGTTGCTTGCAATCAGATCCAGGTTGTTCTGGTATTAAACTATCCTGCCCTGCTTAATACTTTAGCAACTATAGAAAAAAAAAAACACTTCACAAAAACCAGAAACCACCACCCTGCCACCTCGTCACTCCACTTATGTTGTGTCTACTGGGTAATTAAGGAGTGTGTGCAATGCATTTCTCCTTTTTCATAGAGTCTGTCACCACTTTCATGAGCCACTTTCTTGGCAACACATGTACTAAGTGCCTCCTGAGGGGATGTTGAAAACTCAAGCAGAACTTAAAGGAGTAAGCTCAAATCTAGGTGTAAGATCATCTGTATTAAGACTCTGAAAGCAGAAGTACTGTCAGCTTTATATACTGGTGGGGTAGGGTAATAAAAACATCCACAGGCTGATTCTTCTCCTCTGCTGTACTGAAGTACATCAGAATTTAACTGTGCTGAACCCAGTGGAATAACACTACTGTAAAAACAATCAGAGTAAGCCAAAAAGCACTGGGTAACTCTCAGCTGCTGAGTCTCAGGTTGACTGTATAGGCTGATGAAAACAAACGACTCCAGCTCAAATGCCACCTACTTCTCCCTCAGTAAAACTACATGAAAGAGAATTATGACCCCACATCCTTAGATACTGCTTTAAGTAAAAAGGGTATCTGAACAGTTTCATTGGCCAGGAGAAAGAGATACCTTAAGGAGCATCAAAGCTCCACCAGTCAGCCTCAGTGCTGGAAAGACACATTCTTTCCTCTTGATGAGAACCACTTCTGAGCTCAGAAAAGAGGTTGGCTCCCGTGGAAAGCACAAGAGAGGCTGCCATTCCCTGCACTACAGCTACAATGTTATCCAGGCGTCCATCAACCTCACTTCATTAGCTGCTATATATCTGCACATAAACCTCTTCTTGTAAGCTGCTGCTGTAAGCGCCATAAAGTGTTAAAGAGACACTGTGCATCTTTATGCTTACATAGTGGCATTCTGGTTGGTTGGAGTTAATGCCTTCCTTCAGCCCCTGGGCAGGGCAGGCAGCACGAGGGGGAGCTGGGAAGGGAGCTGGTGAGTCACCCTTAGCAGTGTTTCTGTGGGCTCTGCTGCAGGCTTGCACCACCAGGGATGGAGAGCATTCATGGTGAGCAAACAAACCTTGCTCCCACCTACAAAAGGTTGTAAGTGTCAGGGACAAAGTTTTCCACTACTTCAGCTGGTGGGGATGCCAGCACCAGTGAAAAACACAAACACACACATGCTGAAAAAAAAAAAAAAATCATTACTCTGCTTCAAACTTGGCCAAGCACAGCCATTAAGTTTTACATGAGCTAACAAAAGAAACATCCTAACATTACCATCGTGAAAATGCAGCGCACACACAGAGGTAACTTCAATATGTTTAATTTGGATTCAAGTTACTTGCATAAAAATGTGCATAAAACCCACTGCGAAGTCCAAAACCAAATGCTTTCCTTTCAGCTGAGCTCACAGCAATGGGTTTACAGTGAAAGCAGCTTTTCAAAATGCCATCTAGCCCTTTCACAGAATCAAACCTTTTTATAAATAAAAAATAAAATCACTTCCAAATTACACCCTTTCTAGTATTTCCAGTCGATTGTGGACACACACACCACCATAAAACCCAAAGATAACCATTTTCCCATGTGTTACAGAATGAGCTACTTTTCTTTAAAGACTATAGACAACATTTTTTCTTAAACACCAAGTGAACAAAAACTGTTTGAGACCGTAACCCATTAACAGAAAACATATGCAGCCTTCAAAATTATAGAATCAATTCATCTCTAAAATGAATGCAAGACACTGTTGTGCCACTGCTGGTCCCCCCACCAAAGCTCTCGCTGTTTATCCTGTGATGTTTGCTGTGCTAGCTACACTGCACTCACTGTGCTGTATGCTGTGTGCGTTTGATTCTGATCTTTTATAAATGTTGCACCTCGATGAATCTGCTGGCAACAGCCCAGGACATCTCCTCTGAGGAAGAAAAGTCAGAACTGGGTGGTTTAATAAGCAAGGCAGTTTGGTATCCACCACAGGCACAACCTGACAAGCAGACAAGAGTGCTGAGCACTCTTGAAAAATGTCGGCATGTTATTTTTCCTCGGGATTGACACAAAGAAGAGTGGAACCTCCCAGCTTTCCCCATATAGCTCCCCCTTTTATCTTGAAATGCACATCTCTGTAAAGATTGGAAGGGCTGCATGAAGGTGCTGCCCCACATGGGAACCACAGAATCATCACCAGGGTTGGAGAAGATGTCCAAGATCATCTAGTCCAACTGTCTACCTACAATATTTCCCCACTAAACCACGTCCTTTAGTACAACATCTAAATGATTATAGAACACCTCCAGGGACGGTGACTCAACCACCTCCCATAGAATCACCGAGGCTGGAAAAGACCTCTAAGATCATCTAGTCCAACCATCCACTTACCACCAATACTGCCTACTAAATCATGTCCCTAAGCCACGCTGATGGCTGCAACCCAAGGACGCCCAAGGAGACACGCTGACGGAGACATCCGGACTGCTGCCTGTTTTTGGAGGCACAAAACATGTTTACACAATGACCACTTTGTGACAGCTGGTGTTGTGTGGGATGTTGGTCTTACTAAATCTTTGCACTTCCCAGGCCCTTTCCGTGGAGCAGCAGGAAGGAGGATGGAAGAATCAGCTACCATTTGCCAGCATCACCAGTGGAAACATCAGGAGGATGACAATGCTATGACCTCAGCTCTATTTATGCCCCAGGTACACACGTCTGGCCAGCTCAGGCCCTCAGCTCTTCATATTTCTTCCGTTAATCATTTGGCAACTTTCAAAGTGCTGCCTGGAAGGTGTTTACTTCTGTGCAACCCCAGAAAAACAGAGCTAGGCAGAATCATCCTTTCACTGCAGACCGCAATTTTTCTACATTTTGTTTTGGTCACAAGACGAATCAAAGTACAGAACATTTGGGGAACAAAGTCCCAGAATCTCTATCTGAAATTAGCTATAATGCATTTAACATTTCCAAGAAAAACAAAGTATTTTGTTTCAAAATATTATCACATCAGATGACATTTTGTAACACCAAAGCACCATTTCTAAAATGATGTTTTAAAAACAAATAGAAAAAAGTTACATCAAAATTGTGTTCTTCTGTAGAATTAAAAAAAAAAAAAAAGATTTTAGTTGAAAAACTGAAACTTCACTGGTAAACATTACACTGTGAAAGACTTCAGGCCAGTTCCAATAATGGCAATGAAGTAACAGGATGGATAGCGTGGACAGTGTGTAATTTCAGAGAATTGTAATAAATGTTTATATATATATTAACATTAAAAAACAAAACAGAACACCAACCGGCAGCATGTTGTAACCAGAACAAAAAGAGTTTGGTAGCCTAACAATCAGGAAAGACTAAAACAAGCACTCTGCGGCCTGGTGTTAGTCAATGCATGCTTTCCAAATTCCTCTGGACTAAGGAAAAGCCATTACCCTTCAGACTGCAGGTTGGACCTTGCACACCTTGCAAAGGTGATGTGGTCACATCCTCCACTCGCTGCAGTGGTTATGAGCCTTAATAAGCTGCTCTCCTCCTTTGTATAATATCAAGACAAATTAGTGTTAAGACCTGACATATTTTATCGCACTGCTAATTCGGTTTGAGTTAACAGACATAGATTTTAGAAGGAACAGTCCCAAACTTGTGGAAGCCAACAGAAATTTTGCTGCTGACTTCAAAGCTGTTTCTATCAATAAATTTTAAGGATTTATGAGCAAAAAACCTTAATGAATTTCCAGAAGAACAATGCCCTTTTGAAGTCTTCATGTTCCCCTAGAATATATGCTGTTAACATCTCGCCATCATCCATACCAAGGGTGGTAGGTACCAACTCAGCAGATGGGGAGCAAAAAGGAAAAGTTTTGTGCATGCGTAGCAGTGGGTTCCAGGGCTCCTGTGCTCCACTAGCTACTCATATACAGGGGATTTTTCTTCCTTCAAACGGTGACAATAAAATGATTACCCCTCCACAGTTTAGCATAATGGTTCAGAAATGCTCGTGGCATATTGCAGAGTTAAAGTGGAAATTATTAGGTAGCTCTTCTTTGTTATAATAATGATCACTCCACAAATAAAAGCTCTTCTCCCAAAGGTACTGCAAGGCACAAAATGCTAATTCTGAAGATTATGTGTGCGCTTTTATTAAATATTACTATGCCCTGTCTGTTTGAGGGCTTCACTGCTCTGATTGTTTTATGAGTGCCATGTTAATGTCAGCCCCATCTTGCTAGCAGCAGGCACACATTTTAGCTTTTGTATGAGAGTTGATCAAAGGCCGCGTGCTGAGGGAATTGCTGAGAAAACACGGACAAGCGATAAAAATCTAACAGATTAATTGGTTTAAATTTCATTTCAGAGCGTTGAACTTTGGCTCAGGACACTAATGCTACACTACCAGTCAGGGCCTAATTACCACATTTCCAATTTGCCTGTGAACAATGCTTGGAAGAGAGAATAATAATGGTCCTACTAATACTAATAACAATAATAACAATAATAACAAAGCAACGGCAATAACACCTCACAGCTTCTTGTACAGTTTCAGCAACCAACTTTCTCTGCAGGCAATTGCATGAGGGAATGCCTCTATCTGGGCATAGCTACCTGACAGAAGCAGACATCCTTAGGAGTGCTGAACATCTGAATTCATCGATTCAATGAGCTACCGGTACAATTCCCCCCCAAACATTCATTAGATCCATAATGAGGAACCTGCGCCTATAAACAGAGATAGCTTTTTATCCCCCAACAGAAATGATCTATTCCACTGATAGAAAACAGAGGCAAGGGGAAAAAAAACATATTTACCACAAAGTTTATGGGTGGCCTTGGGATAGGGGTTAATTGAGCTCAGAGGTACATTTCCACCGAGGTGAATTAGTGGGATGCACAGCTATCAGCAGGGCTCTGGGACTGCTCTCCTTTAGCTTCTGAAATGTATTTGCACTATGATTAATATCCAGTTTGTGCCAGTGACTGTAAGAATGACCTCGCCTGCAGTCTTTATCATGAAGTGTGGTTTCATTCTCTATTATTCCATAGATGAGGCTCTGACAACAGTTGCTGCATCACAACAGGAGTTTAAATGATGGGGTACGAGCTTTTATTTTTCTTCTCTTTGAGGGTATTGTGACATGCAAGGAAAGCCACATAAAGCCAGTTAAAATTGGGATTCCAGAAAGAGAGAATTTATAACTCATCTTAGAGAAAGTACTAGAGTTAAATTTAATTTTCCATTATTTTTTCCCTTGGATCAAACCTAATTCCAGGCTAACTAGATATATGATCCACAGATTAAGCCACAGCTTATGGGTCTGATTCTGCAACCTGTTAACCACTTTCACCTAACTACCAATTTTCAGATCAAGACAAATCAGTATTAAGCACTCAAAACCATGACTTATTCAAGTTGTGTTTCAGCAAACCACTTAAGTGTTTATAAGCCCTGCTGAAGAACTTGGGGAATAAAGAACTGAATTTTTAAGGGAGCTGAGCAGTGCTCTGAGCAATGCCAAGAGCTGTGTAATGAATATGGAAATGGGTTCTCCCATTTCACGTGGATGCAGTAGCACAAACTCTGGGATTTCTACAGCTTTTCTGTATTGTCTGATCTACCCTCAGGTGCCCCAGATATCATGTATGGGCTGAACCTCTGAGCAAGACAGTGCTCAAGAATGACTTGAGCCTAAATTCCTTTCCCATGGCATCAGGAGCTGAAGGTGTACACTGGAGTACATCCAACAGACACTTGCTGGAATGCTGAAGGCTTTTCTGGTCAGCACTGCCGGTTTGGCGAGGCACATTAATTCTTTAAAAGGAGAGGAAAACATGTCTTTCCTTCTCAAATTATAGATTTACATAGGTTTTATATGGGGGAGAAGGGTTATTCAATTTGCCATTGTTTGCTGTTGATTCTCCACATTAAGCACTTGAGCAAATCTATCTCATCATGGGAAAAGGTGTTTTTCTGGGGTGCTTTTTCAAGACTGAAAATTACCATTTTTCAAAATTTTTCAGTTTGATAAAAGAAACCAAATAACTGGGGGAGGCATTGAGTTTGCTTTGGGGGAGTTTGGTTTTGTAGTTTGCTTCCTTTTCAGAAATAATTTTCTTGTTCCTATTAAGCAGAAGTAGCCACCTTCTGCTGACTAACTTCAAGCATACTGAAAAAGAATGAAATCTAAAAACCTTGTGTGTCAGTGCAACGTTACCAAGGCCAGTCCAGAGTGGAGCTTTACCCAGCACAAGCAATGAAAAGCAACTGAAGTTTACCAAATGGGTCTGCACGGAAAAAGTCCACAGGATTGACCCAAAGGGTTCATCATGGGCACTTCAGGGAAAGGGACTGTGGCAGTTTTTTTTACATATCGTTCCAGAGTATTAAGTCTTCATTCTTAAGCTAAACAATGCATTTGCTGTTTATCCTAATAAAGTGATGATCTTCCTGCTTTCCTTTTCCATACTGCAGCCTGCTGCTCTCTCTCCAATTCTCTCCTGACAATAAGCAGCTGCTGTGCAGGAAACAGGGTAACAGAGGTTTCCCCCTCAAGGAGATAATTCATGCAGCTTTATGCATCGCAGGCACGAGGATGTAATGCCCCACCGCCCCTTCCTTGTAGCATCTCGATATTTGGGATTTACCATTTACAAGCTTTAAAGATTACAATACCCTGCTGAAAATGGAAACCTCCCTCTGGTTTTGTGACGCCTGCACTGGGTGAAATCACTAAGCCAAAAATACATGCATGGTGCAATCCCTCCAGGTAGGGGGCAGGGAGGGAAGGCTGCCTTTGTTTCTGTGTCAAAGTACTGAAATTAAAGGCACTGGCTGTGATTTTCTGCCTAACAGTTTGGATGCTCAGCTCCCATCAATGGGAATTGAAAATGCAGATTACGTGGTGTAATATTCCACCTCCAATCAATATCTAAAGCCATTGCCTCTCTTTTATCCTTGCTGATGCCTCAGCTAGCAAAGTTACATTTCACCAAGTACTCTGTGTTTCTCTTTCCTTCAGAACATCCAAAGCTTTCAGTTGTTGACCATTTCCTGAAACATGATTGCATGGAAAAGGGAGGCAATCCTGAATAATGAGGGGTGTGTTACAAAAAAAAAAAAAAAAAAAAAAAAAAAAAACCAAACCACTCTGCACTTTACTTACTTAAAACATTTCCATAAAAAATAATAACCATAATCTCATATAATTGCAAGAGTTGCATGTTCATTCATTCTTTTCATGTCACACAGGAATTTTTGAAGTTTACTTGTTTGGTTTTGACTTCTGGAGGTACTTCTTGCCTTCCAAAAATTAATAAAGCAGTGTGAGTCCTTAGCATCTCACTGCCAGTCAGTAAAACTTGACCTCCAAAAGGAAATTCCGTCATGTTTGTTTGGCAAATAATAAATTCTCCAAGAAAAATGTACTGTTGCAAGAACACTTGAAAATGTCATTATTCAACATGCAGCTTCAACCAAAATATATACATATATTAATAATATATATATACTTATTATTGAAATATATATGCTACATCAAGAAGCCTAATAATTTTATTGTACTATTTTTTTTTTTTATGGAGCATTCTGACTTCTTATTTCAGAATAAGATTTGCATCTCAAACTTTATTTGAAAGGAAGAAAAAGAAATTTCAAGCCAATTTCAAGCTATAATTTTTGCATTCATCATTTTTGCCCCAAAGTTAGAAGGTTATTACTCTGAGTCAGCCACAAAGTGCCAGCTGTGGCTGGCCTTGACCATGCATGGCACTGAAGCAGCTCTTCAGCTCCAGGGCTGCCCCCTGTCATCGCGGCAGTGTGGTTGTGCCAGGGACATACGCACAATGGATCGGAAGGACAAACACAGCACCCAAAAATATCACATTGGGCACACAAAACCTTGGCAGTGCTTCCATCTCCACAACTGGCAAAAGACCTACGTGCCAACTAGGTGACTGCTGATGCATATGTTCCTCTATCAGGGATGGATGGGCATGCTTTGTCCCCACAAAATACTTCACAACAGCCTCCCAAATTAATGCACCTTTGCTTCCGTTCAAAGTACACAGGAGTCACTCACAAAGGTTCAGGAACAGTTTGTTTCTGAAAGACAGGAAAGCGAACACATGCAGGGCACTATGGTGTGATATATGCATAGGACTGCAGCGCTTTATATGTAGGTGTGCTTTAAAAGCTGCATTAGTAAAACAGTAAAAAAATCCTATATCCTCTGTTTCACTTCCAACTGTTTCCTATTGATTTATCTTCTGTTGATAAAGTTACAGGGCCCTGCTAAGCCAATATGACTATTTGAAAAACAATAAGTACGTCCAGAAAGGAGACTGCATCTGTTTAAGTGCACTAAAGTTTAAAAATAATTGCACTGATGCAATTCCTGGGTGAGAATGAAGCCAACCTTGCAAATGGAAGCCCAAAATGCATAAAATAAGTCAACCCTAAAAGTATGTCAAAACAAACATCACTGCATAGCTCGCATACCCTACTAACTGCCTGGTCCCTCTGCTGCTCACTGGGGTCCTGAACCAGCAAAGCCTTTCATGGGATGAGATCCAGCATTTGCTTAACGTGAGCCCTGTGGCTTACTGCTTTGCTGAATCTCAACCCAGCAGAAAGGCAGGTGGGCAGTATTTTTAAATTCATCTTTTGTTTCATCATTACTGTGGATTAATTCCCTTGATTTTCTGATGATGCAGAGTGGAATCGAGGGTAATATCATGCAAACTGGAGAAAAAAAAATATTCATCTTTCTTAATAAAACTGTAAATATCTCACATAAAATCTTTCCAGAGGCAGAACACAGGATTAGACAAAAGCTCCCAAGTCATAACATCTAGTCCCTGAAAGATGTAACAGTCGTGGCATCCTGAGTGCCACAGAAGCAAGTCTTACTGTTCAGAGGCACACAGGAACATTATGGCCACACTGGCAAGATTTAGCCAAAGATGCTCTGTAATATGTAGAGATCATCCTAAATGAAATGCAGAGTTCCATCTAAATCTAAATTGTCACTACCCCAAATTAAATAGTCGTACTGATTAAATCTAAATCTACGCCCCAAAATCAGCTACAAGCCCCCTGGTATATTACATGGCACAACAGTAAGAAGTTCACCTGACATAGATTTCACAACAAATAATTTATTTCATCCAGCTAAAAACAGAAGCCTGGACTAAAATTAGTTTCTAGATGAAGTCTCTTTGTTCTGCAGAACTGAGAAAGTCTGCCCACAACAGAGACCTTGCAGTAATGGCCTTTCAGAAACAGAATGGTTGATGTAGAAACGCAAAGCAGTTGCGGCAGAGATGAGGAATGCCTGTAATCCAGTTACTCCAAGGAAAATTCAAGTACCTTAAGAGTTCTTATTCCCTATCTGATTTCTCTCACAGTCACAGGCTGCTCCGTGATGCAATTTTCTGGAGCCTGAAAATCATAAAGTAAATATGAACAAGCCTAGTGGAAAATCTCTGACGCTAATCTTGGCCTATGTCGTATTTTTAACAGGCACTGAATGTGCGCGCCGGATTATCCAGATGGCCATACAGGAATCATCCTGATAGGATTAAACCTTTGTGCTGAACTCTGCTCCATCTGTTCTCAGAGGTCTGCCTACCACTATCAGAATACGAATGTTCAGCCTATGTCAGCACCATGGCTGGAAGCGCCTCCTACCGCACACCCACATGTGTATGCACACATAGCCTCAAGTACTCCATTAGTAATGTGAGATGAAGTTAGTCTGAAGTTTACCGCTAAAGAAACATATTGGTTTTATTATTCGTTTGAAGAGCAAAGTATGCAGCATCTAAATTCAAACAAAAAAGCATTTCTGCTGTTGTTCTGGGACTTGTTCAATTCATTAAACCGTAATACTGCCATAAATTTATAGATGAAGGCATGACTAAATGTAAAGCAGCAAGGCTCTTCATCTTTGAAATCTATTAGCGAGTGAGAATGTACGACACAATTGCACTTTGAAGATATCATGGTTAAATATTCCAGATTAAAAAACAGCAACAACAAAACACATGCGTGCACACAGCGTTGGTAGCTGTTATGCGTGTCCCGATCCAGTCACAGGCCAAGAACAAAAAAGTAATAATCACTCCCAGTACAAGGAAAGCTTATTCCCATTAATGTTGCTTTCCGCTTTTATTATCTATTAATGACAGTCTACTGCATTCATTATTGCAGCCTGCCAGATGCAGCAAAGATCCATATTCATCATGTGCAGAAATTGTGCTCAGGCTGTCTCGGTGATGGGTTACAGAGGGCTGCCAACAGAGACCCACGTCCTACAGACGGCTTCGGGCTTCCAGGCCAAGGAAAAGGTGGGGAACCTGGCGATGCTGGAAGAAAAGCATCCCAGTGATCTGAAGACTTCACCTCACCACACTGCTGTCCTGGCCAGAAATACTACTACTACAAACTAACGATTATCTAGGGTGGGAAACAAAGTAATTTCAGCATTTCTCTTGTTATTATTATTGTTATTTGGGACATTTGTTTCAGGAACACAATATAATGCTCAGCCTGTGCTTGTGACGGCAGCAGGACAGCGACGGAGACAAGGTAACCTGCACCAAATCTCAAGCAGAATCCCCACCTGCACTGCAAAGACTGAGACCCTCTTGTGGTTTCCTCCTCTGTTCTTTGTGCAAGCATCCCCTCCCAGTCATTTCAGCTTTACTTGCAAAAACACCAGCATAAAAATATATTTATAGTTCCTAGTATCTGTCCAGCAGTGACACTACATAAAACCAGCACGCTGAAAATCTGAGGAGCGAATACTTTGGACTCAAGCCGACAAACGCTTAGAGAAGTTGTTCTTTCAACGTGTCTGATAAAGTCATTCTATGTTTATTTATTTCGGGCCATATTCAGGCCACCTACTTCAGGCACTGCAGCATGAGAAAAGTCAGACTCCAGCTCTGGCTGCGTGAGTCAGGCTGCCTAAATTAGCATCCTCTTTCCTTTATATGATGAGCAGAAATGGGCAGAAAACTCCGGATGACTGGAGACCTCGGAGCTCCTCCTTGGCTTCCAAAAACACAGAGGGACCTCAGCTTAGGTAGGAAGCAGCCCTGTAATAAATACTATGAAATACTTAGCAGCTGATACTGAACCTCTGTGTTTTCCAGTGTGGACACCTCTGTCTGCCTCGATGAGGAGACAGCACCCGCAGATCCTTAAGGTCATAACCCCATCAGGTTTCCTGCAGCATGAGATATTTTTCCCCAATGGGCTCCTAACAAGTTACTTTGCCATGAAGGGCCAAACCTCAACAGATATTATATTTTCCCCTCTTTGCCTCCTCAAAGAGCCCAGGAAGTCAAGTGAGGCTCTCACCTGAATGCACTGCAGCGAAGCAGTGACCTCAAACCCCCAACCCGCAAACTGAAGCTGCAGTTTTGAGACACAAGCACTGTGGTCAGTCCTGCAGTTTTCCTCAGTGTTCTGGTCTCCTCTCTCAGCAAAAATCAGATAACAAGCCTATGAAGTCCATATGCAAGTCCAGATTTTCAGCAAGCAGAAGCTAAGTTGTACTTGCAGACCCCAATAGCAAGGGAGATCCAGCATATCTGCTGCCTTTGCACAGCACCAACCAGGACTTCTGTGGGAAATACATATTGCTCAGGCACGGAGTAGGTATAAAAGCTGCAGGAGAGCTTCCACAAAGCCATAATGATAAGGTATTAATCAAACACAATTAATTCTGATTTTCCTTCTAATCCTACTGCTAATAGGCACTGGAGTGGTAATACACTAAAAATACATGGATTCCTGCAGTATGTGGGATGAGGTTTTTGGAAGCCACCAGCTATCCCAGTGGTTCCAAACTCACCAACCTTGGTGCTTTGGAAGCTTGGCTTTATGTCCAAGAAATCTGCCAAAAATTGCTTTGGAGTTCTATGTTTTGGGCTGATCATCTGACCTGCAGAACCATCAGTTCAGAAGGTCCGAAGCACTCGCTTTATGAAGGTCATGCCTTGTTGAGCATCTCAGTGCCCCCTTGCACCTTAACTTTCAGGCCTAAATGCTTAAAGTACTTTTGAGAAATAGATTCAAACTGCTGTACTTCAGACAAGCTTTTCATATACCTTTTTCTTGATCTTTCTAATAAACATCCTAACCCTACCCACTTCACTCAATGAGGTCATAAACCAACACTGCTTATATTACAGTCACTTTCACACTAAAGGTTCATTTTGTCACAAAGAGAACTATAAATTCATGGAACGAAGGTGGGAAGCAGAAAGAACTAATTGTGACACACAAAGCTTTCTGGTTATGCTCAGCAAACAGCTTGGGCTGAGACTTTCAAAACCAGGTTATGAAGCTGTACCACTGGCTTTAATGAAAGCACGCTTTCCTCAGCGCTATGCGCTCCTGAAAATCTTGTATTCTGGATTTGGGCCAAACACACTCCATTCCAATATTAATTATTAGCAGCTTATTTTTATTCTTTATTACGAACATTAATAATTTTCAGATGGCAACTCAGATTAGAATAACCATTCCAAACAACCCACTGCGGTGGGTTCCATTTTGTGCAACATTTTCCTGGTTTACACTATTAAATCATTTCCTTGAAAGCAGAGGAGCTTTGTCAAACACTCATTTCGCAGGGAAATGCTCAGCAGGCACCCTGTGACCAGCAGTAACAGACAGACTTGCATGCTTTCGCTGCTCCTGGTTCAGTGAGAAAATGCAGCCCGATATGCAAAATTACTGAGTTCATTATTCGTTAAGTTACTGAATTAGAATATTCCAAATTACATTTTGGTGGGAAATTTTCATCCATGCAGAACTTGAATTCTTAAGATTGTCAGCACTCAGCTGGTTGATATATCTGGGCATAATGAGAACGGAGACTTTTCATAACCACTGACTGCACTGGTCTGCTCAAACACCAGGGTGCTTAGCGTGAAGTATTTGGAAGAGCCCAGATATCTGCAGACTTCCTTGAACACCATCCATTCTTCAATGGTGATGACCTTTGACAATATATTCTGATAAACTCTCAAAAAACCCCACGGTTTTTGGCCTTAACATACAAATCACAGTTCACAAAATCCTCTCCCTTGTACTCTGCCTGTATCAGTAAGCGAACGGAGTGAAAAAGCACCTTCTCTCAACATAACAACAAAGGTATCCTATAATAGAACAATTAAGCTAGAGGAATTTGTTTAGAAATATATCAACCCTATCACAATAACTTAATGTTTTGTCATTTACTAATGTGCACATTTTGGAAGGTTAGAAAAATAATATTTGGGAAAACTTCACTGCCATACAGTGCAATATCTAGCAAGTATTTCCATAGTCCTAATGTCACTCTTCTCCCCTATGATGCCATTGTATTGGTGACACAGCGGCCAGCAAAGCAAATTGAAATGTAATGAATGCTCATTATCTATGAATATTCATTGCCTATTTGAGTGCTACTGAAGGTTCTCCTGTATTAGCAGCTGTGCAGTTTCTGCCAAACAGAGCAGCTAAGGTTTTGCTACATGCATTTCTGCACTCTGATTCCTCTGAGGTCTGGAGAAAAACCTCAAACCCTCAGAAGGCGGTTGGTCCAGCTCTCCAAATAAGAGTCAGCTCTCGTGATGGTTGGAGAACTTTCATCTGAACTTTTCTCCCTTATCTACTGTAATAAAACACAGATATTTTTACACAAATTTCTTTTAAATTTTAATGCGTTTAATGCCAGTTTTTTCCATGGATTTTTTTTTCTGCAATTTTGGGAGCACAGTTCTGAAAGTTCCTCTGGGAAATACACAAAATGCAGTCTGTCTTCATCCAGGTACTATTTTTCATGAATTCATGACAATCTTGTAACAGTAGAGGGTAACAACATATCACAGCATGACATCATTCAGATATTCAGGGGGAAGGGCTGTTTTTGTTGTTTTTTTTTATATATTTGAAAAGTATAAAGGGCAGCTGCTTATGGGTAGAAACTGCCACACCTTATCTTTTCAAAATCAAGGTGTCTCCAGCTGCCATTAACATTTTTTTTTCCTTCTTCCATTTGATGTGACACTGGATCCCCAGTAAGTGACAGTCAAGCAGGAATCCTTTCTAACTCTGGCAATTTGGAGTAACCAGACTTGTCTATCCAGGAGACATTACAATGGGCATTATGTCGGAGCAACCCTTCCTGCAGGGCTAAAATATTTCAGATGGTCTCTCTTAAGTCTCCTGTGACATGGAGCAGCAGCATTTGTACATCCATGTTGTGAGATTATGTTTAAATAATTAAAACATTCACAAGCTCAAAACTCCAACCTCAGAAAATATTTAAAGCCTAATGGTAGAACTGAAAATCTGAATTCTCCATGCAAAAATCAGTCATTAAAAAACTACTTCTAGAGCATTAGCCTTGTCTTCATTTAATCTCAAACCAAAAATATATTTCTAAGCATCAAAACTGCTGCCACCAGATAGTCTAAACTTTTAAGGATCTCTCTTTAATGTCTGATTTATGACCCAGACAAATAGGTTTTCTGCTTTCTCTTTAATGTAACCGGTCAGAAGGGCAGCTCCATCCACCCAGCAGTTCTTATGAAATTCTCAGTAATGGCCAAAGAGGAAGCAGGGGTACGGGCCTGCAGACAGCAGCACAGATCTGGTAAGTACTGCAAAAATTCATCAGAACAATTTGATGGTTCACAATTTAGTTAACACATTTTGGAGCTGTGTGAATCACAGCTCTGCTGTGTTTTGCTAACCTGATGGTCTGTGTTTTCACTCCCAAAGGGATCATCATGATCACACAGTCTGGGATCCTGTACAGCACCAGTCAGGGAACCTCACCCCATGAATCCTAGGTGAGAAACTGCTCAAGTCCATAACCTTCCCTTGACCCAACATACACCACTTGGAAAGAGATCAGATCTCAACAATATGTGCAGGCTGCAGAGCATCCCCCATACTTTTGGCAACTTGTTTCACAGGTCCATAGTGTTAAAAATCTTGCTGAGATCATACTGGAGTCTTTATTTCCCTAGAAATTGACTGAAGTGCACCACCTTAACTTTCTGGTTATGTTTTGTCTCTTCAGAGGGAATCCAGCTCCATCTGAGTAGCATACTGGACTAATCCACCCCGCACGTGTTCACATATATTAGAAACATGCAGTAAGACCACAGGGCAGTGAAGAGGTTAATATTATACATTCACCGAGGTCAAGCTCCAAGAACACATAACAAGCCATTATGTAAAAAATTGCCTGAATTTATGAGTCACTGCATTTATGAAGGAACCAATATGAGAAAGACAACTTGGCAAAAGTGAAGAAAATTATTTCCAGCTTGAAGTTTTGAAATCCTTCAGTATATCAAGGCTCACTTGCTGTTATTACTATCTATGTTGTGCAATATTCTGAAAGTCACATTTTTTCCCCTTGTGTATGCATAGAGATGTCCAACAACCCAAGGTATTCTTCCCTCATAGAAAATAAATTAGAAAGCAAACGTAACTCAGAATAACGTACAAGATCCCCTCAAGAAGAGTGGTAGAATCCTAATACTTTTTTTTCCAATATTTTCCCTCTAAATAATAAATCAAGCCAACTGTATTTCTCTATATGGAATGGTATCGTGCAGAAAAAGCCTGCATGTTTGTATTTTTCAGATAATCACAAAAACATTCCTAAGTGAGGCAGTAAGGTGCCTCCATCCACAGATGCAATGAGGCAAAATGAAAGTTCCTTTGTTTAAGCTTGGCTGGTTTGTGAATGCAGGAGCCCCTAACTTAGATTAACAAGTTGGACCTATATCATTTGAGTGGTAAAATGCAATAAATTCTGAAGATTAAACTTCTTTCTCAACTTAATATTTTTGCCTTCAGTCAGTATTCTGTGCATGTGCCTCCTATATAATCTTGGATTGCCTGAGTGGAAAGGATTGGCAAGAAAAGCTCCATAAAGCCCACTGCTGAGGAAAGGGTTTACCCAATATACCCAGCTGAGGCACAGCAACTACTGCTCTCCATTAATGTACATTTTGCACCTGCAGATGCAAACAGTCTGAATCATTTATTACTATCACAAACTAAAACAACATAGTGAAAGCTTGGTGGCCTCACATGCCGTAACACAGAGAACAAATAATGCAGCAATACACAATTCCCAGTATAAGGCAGCCACTGGTAATGGCTTTGTTTCATGTTGATCTATTTTAGATAGACATAGACAGATTTAAATGTATTCCATCCTAAAACAATGGCAGGACGCTGCTTTAGAAATCACAGTTGTCTTCGCTTCCATCAGCGCATCCTGGTATCATGTCTCATTTTTTCCTCTCTCTACCCAGAATCTTTCATTTTCTCCTGTTGCTGAGCTAACTCAGAACCAAGCCACCAGCAAACCCCACCACACCTAGTTCTTCAGTGCTCTCCTACAGAGGAAGAGTAGGAAGGGGAAAAAAGAAATCAAATTGTCCCTTTTAAATAACAAGCATTTAAGCTGCTTGTCAGTCATCTTTCTGACAAGGCCACTTGAATGTATTCAGGGGTATTTGCATAAATGCTCACAGTGAGTTCACTGTGGCAGCTAGCACTAATGGTACATAAAGTAATTTAGTCACTTTTCTTAGGCATCCTGTCAGGGTGATAAGCACCCCCTTCTTTGCCTTGTTGCATATTAGATCATTAGATAATAAAGTGTTAGAGCATGCAAACTGACAGGGTCTCAGAGACTATCATTTTTCGAGGGCATTGCATTCTGCCAGTGAGGAAAAATAATAGAGAAACTGATGCTGCAATTGTCTTTACATTCTTGTAGAGCCGTGGAAAGATTTGGGAGGAAATAAAGAATTTTTACTTTGTGGTGATAAGAGAGTTTTAACTGAAAACTTTGCAGATATCTGCTGTGGTGGACTCCACACTGGGTTATTGCAAACCCTGTCAGAATTCCCCCTTCCACAAGCTGGTCATATAAAATTGAATTGGAAAGGTTTTCCCTTTAAAACTGACACCCTGGAACGAACTACAAACTGAAACGTATTCTAATGGTTGGGACCTCCTGGCTCTTCCCTATGCATCTTACTATATGTGCACAATTTATAAAGGTCAACCACACCAGTCTTCTGGTTTACCATAAACATAAAACACGAGAGGATCCAACTATCTGTGAATGAAAAAGTGATAATTACAAAAACCACAGATTGCTGTGGCTTACCCTATTTATACCACACAGATGTATGAAATAATTGGCCCGTGCCAGCTATTAGTCTTGAAAGATACAGAGACATGCTACAAAAAGGAACTTCACTGCCTGGCAAGCAAGATATAAATAAAGATGTGTTGGATGTCCCAAAAATAATCCCAGCTACTTGCTAATGAAATGGTAAAACCCCAAATGTAGAGACACCAAGCTCCTGAGCAGCTCAACACATAAAGCTTCCTTTCTAGATTCTTGGAATATAAAGTCTTTTTTTGCAACTCCATATTTAAGAGTAATGCATTCCAATACAGCTTTGTAAGGAAAAATAAGCCAGGGATCATCTACCAAAGCAGGCAGCCAGCACACTTCCATACATCTTCTCCCCCCTTCGCAGTTTCACTCCCTTGAAGTCAGGCATTCATCACTTTCATGGTTAGATATTTGATTTAAAGAGTCAAATATCTAGAAAAGTACACATTTGGTCAAGGACATACCATAGTTAAACACCAGCATTTCCAAACCTACAATCAGAAAGTTGCTCAGCAAAGCAGCAAACCAGAGACAAACAAGCCACGACTCTGGTAGTTTCCAGTTCAGCATTTACAAATACTGTTCAGGGCAATCTGTCCTTCCCCTGAGGGAGGCAGGAAACTGGAAAGAGCAAAGACAAACAAGCTGTCTCTTCTACTTACACTTGAAGATATTATTCAAGATAAAAATTCCAAAACCAAAAGGATAAGAATACACTTCATGACTCAAAGTAAAACTAAAAATTTATTTCAGTGGAGGAAACTCTCATCTATTCCAACAGGTCTAAAGTTCCTGGTGGCTGCCCAAAATTCAACAACATTAAGCCCGGTTGAGACTTTTCCCACTTTTTCTCATTCAGTTAAGTGTTTTAGACATTCAATACTGACATTTAAAACAGTTACTGGACTTCTTTTTTTTTTTTTTTTTTTTTTGCATCTCTTGGACAGAAATATGCATAGAATTCCTGGAGAGCTGGATTGAAGGATTTAGTTTAAAACGAAAGGCTCCACCAAGCCTTTGGGGAAAGTGTAATTTTGTAGGATGGAGGTTGCATTCAGAAGTAAGAATTTATTAGTGGTGGCTTTATGAGATTGCTTGAGAGGTGTCTGAGAAACTAGATTAGAAAAAAATCACCTTTCCCAAAATGTACATATGGAGATAGTTTGCAGATGTTGGCTTTTAATAGTAGCACAGTATCCAGAGTTTGTCTAACTACGCAAGCAGAGTATCGTCTTTTTTTTTTCCCTTTTGCCTTTTTATTTTTTATTTTTGCTATTAGAAACCTTCAGGTAGATAGGAGTAGGAAGGATAGATAAGTTGGGATGTTTTAACACCACATACAGAAGCGGGAACATTTACAAGTATGAGAAAGTTAAGCACTGTGCTGACCAAGAGCATTCACTGAGAAGACTGAAAGGGGGTGGGGAGGAAAAATGATTGCCACACTAGAAGGAATAAGTGAAAAATAAGAGTTTTGAAAGACTAGACTAAATGGAAAGATTACAAAGTTGAACACAGCAAAGCTTCTTTTCATAATGTTCTGTCTCCTGCTAATTAATAAAGACAGAGTTCGAACATTCCTTGCAAAACTTCAGCACAAATTATGACAGTGGTTTGTTTATTAAATTAGGTTGTTGGCAGCATGAAAAAAAATTCTATAGCATGAATTATAGCTGAAAATGGCTCATAGCCTACATAAAAAGTTAGAGCTAAATAAATACAGATGTAAGTTATGTTTATATAATGAGAAACGCTGCTGAGCTAAGAATTTTAGGTTGGTAAGTGTGAATTACAGACCTGATTCTGCAAACACTTATCAATACCCTCAACTTTACTGACACAAGAAGCCTCATTGATCCCAACAAGACCATATGTGCACATAATCTTGAATATATGCATAAGGGCTTGCAGGGCTGATGCTTGAAAGCATGAACAGAATAGAAAGCTATTTCCACAGGAATCCATCGAGTAGTAGAAACTCTCACATTTGCCCATTTCTTGCTATTAATAATTTCTTTTAACATATCTAGTGAATGTTTTTCTGAGTGGCATTCACTTTCCTGGAGAAAATTTTATCTGGTTTCTTCAAACTCTGGAAAAATCTATTTAATTATTTATCAGATCCTTGGCAAATTTTTGTGAAACAAAACAGCATAAAGGACCAGTGCCTCCTACACTCAACTTCAATAGAAACCCCCACCTCCTAGAGGGAGCAAGCACCTATTGCATTAGGATTCCAAACAGCTTTGAAGACAAAGAAATACTCCGTCAAACTGAAACAGGGAGAGGGGAGTGAAATGCCCTTTGGTTTTAGAGCCTGATTTGTCTGGTTTGGGGGGGGTGGGGAAGGTTCTTATTTGGGGATGGAGAGTTGTTTGGGTTTTTTGTTGTTGTTGAGCTGTTTTGTTGTGTTTTTGTTTTTTCCAGAAGCAGTCATCAACTTTTGAGGACAAAGAGCAAAACAAAATGTTAATCAAATCCAGATTTTTCACAGAGCATTTGTACTCAACAACTCCCATTTTAAGCACCTACAATAAGCAACAGATATTATCTTCCTGGACCAGTGGATCTTATGGAAAAGATTACAGTTTCCCAGGCTACTTCCAGCCACACTGCCCCCATTTCACCCTTACTGATGCTCACTGTGCTTTCATAAAAAACAGCCAAATCGCCATGCACCACTTATCCTTCAACCTTTTCAGCAGAGTAAGCCATACTGGCAAAGAGTTACTGTTGAAACCATTTAAGTCAGATGAACTTCTTCAGATTGAAGGAGGTTAAGGAGCAAACAGATTATCATCCTGGCTGGCATGTCTGTGGTGGAGAACAGCCTCCAGCGCAGAGGAGAGGCCAGCAGCTATGGCATACAGGGAACAGGAACTGGCACAGCTGGAGCCAGAAGAGAGCATTTGTCCATGGTTTGAGTAAGCAGATGCATTTCCAAAAGGGCTCTGCTTTCATTTACAGAAATTCAAAGGAACAACTGGATCTCCTAGAGAGTTCTGCAGCTTATAGAAATGAGTAATCCAAACCCAAATTTGGGTGCTGAGTGCTTCAGAAAATACATCACATCCTCTGCATGCACAGTCAAAAACCAAACCAATTTAGAAAAGGTCAATTTCAGGTGCTGAATAGACACCCCCACCCCCCCCCAAAAAAAAAGAAAAAGCCGACCATACTTCAGTAACACACAGAACAGATTCTGCACCCATGCCTGCCTACCAGTTTCTTTCTTCACTACATTTTATGCTTGACCTACTTGAAAAATTCCACCTTCAGTCTACAGAATTGCCTTTTCAAAGCTGAGGCCTGTCTCCAATCTCAAAAGCGTTGATCATAACATGGCAACATGAAATCAGCAGTCAGAGACAGAAACCCAACAAAACCACATTTAAAGTAGCAATGCCAACCAATGAAAATGATATGCCTACCATGTTCCAGATAAGAAGGCGTACCTTCCGAAGGATCAAGTCTTCGAGCTCTCCGCCCGTGCTTGGAATTGTTGTGCACAAACATATTGTCCGACACTGCCAACACATGGCCATCAACATTGACTGTTGTAGACACCACAACCTGCCAGCACAAGAGTAAACGGAGGAACATTTTGATATATACGTATGTTTTTTAAGAAGCACAGAGTGTAATAAACTCAGTTAAATAAATAACAGCTGGGAGCTGTAGAAAATTGCATAGCTATTTCACATAATAACTGGTGCTTATGCTGTACAAATCTAACAAGAGACACTATTGATGAGTGGGTCTTTGGCATCGAAAGCTTTTGATGCAGTTTTAAGTCAAATTGCAGAGCTTGTAGCTGAATGGTAGACAGCGCACTGTTAACTATCATCTCAACAAGAGGATCTTTATTAAGTATTTTTCCTGCATGTACAAGGGCAGCTGTGTTTCCCCCTAAATTATCCTTCAGTTTCCATGCTGAAGTAGATAGAGCTGTTGACACTGCAAATGAGAATCAATTCAGAATAAAAGAAAACAAAAGTGCATTTTGTGAAGTCGCAATTAGAGTTGCTGCTTTCCTCCCCCCACAGACCTGCATTCTAACTCCTCAGTACAGTTACCACAGGTTGTTGGACTGGCCCAAATTTCTTCTCAGCTCTATCTCAGTGAGTACACATAGGTGTGTTTGTATATCCATGCATGCTTGACAGTGGGGACTTGATCTGGGGAACACAACCCTATTCATCCAGCACTAGTATTATTTGTATTCCCCAACTTATCTCCATGTCAACACCTTCATTTGAGGCAAGGGGAAGGAGGTGGAGAGGCACTACCCTGGAATCAGATTCCAGCGTTTCTGTTTCATGGGGTGGCCCAGGGTGGGAAAGGAGCTGCACCAGAGGGAAGAAAATTGTTAAAGTGTTGGGACCAGAGTTAAGAGACTCAGCTGTTCAGAAGGACCTCCCAACCTTGAGGCTTACAAGACACCATCCAAGCAGAAATCCCCATTCAGTTTGAGGGCACCTGAGCCACAGACTGTAGTGGAGGAAACCAGGGGGTGGACAGGGAGAGATCCAGGCTGAGTCACCAGCTAACCACCCTGGGCCTCCTTCTACCCCATTCCAACTGGGCAATACCACAGTCTTGGCTTTCCTTAAGCTGCCCCCCACCCTACTCCCCTGAGAAAAAAAAAAAGACACTTCCAGGGCTTTACCCCAGCCAATGCTTTGGCCTTCAGCTGGCTGCCAGTTTGCCAGGAACACACGCTGCCTTCAAGAACTTCCACTAAAACAATGAAAAGAAATGACCTACACTTCTCCTTACATTAAACAGGGAAAGGGATTAAAAACTGAAACCCACAGAGATATGTTTATTCATGCGACCTCTTACAACCAAATATAATAATTGTCTGTTAATTGCAGTTTCAGCTCCCACCTCATGCTTCGACATGTGAAACAGCAATCAGCAGCTCCTGTTTAATCCACCTATTATGTTGACTAATTAACTTTGCTCGACAGTTTATTTCTTCCTCCATTATCAGCCCCTGTCAGCCGCAAGCACACTGCCGCAAAGGGGGACCTCAGCCCTTTTGATTGATCACCGATAGATTGACATGCAGATTAATTTAATTAGAATCACCTCACTTGAGAAATGAAAGACAATGGCAAGGGGGCTAATAGATCTGCTCTTATAATGAGGCAAGCCTCCAGAGCCACGGCAGAGGATTTCTGATTTATTTTGCTGAATTCCCCAGTTGCTCTGAAAGGCTCTTGCTTTAATTGTTCTTGGTTTTGAGAGGCTTTAGCCTCTGAAGAGGTGAAATGCTTTACAAAGATTGGCAAACATTGCTTCAACTCTCTCAGGAAGCTGCTGCCTCTCAAAGTTGGTCAAATGGGGACACTTAAAGGATTGCTCACAACAATTCAATTTCATCACTTGAATTGGATTAAAACATTTTAAACAAAAAATTTTCCACCTACTTCTGACCACCTATACAATGCATAAAAATATAAAATAAACAGAGCTGCTAAGCTTGCTGTAGGCAACTCCAAAGTTTTGTCTTTAAAAACAGAAATACAAAAGAGAATATTTTACATCTAAAGGATCTCAAAACTGTCCCTCAGAATGGCATTCTGGCAATAGATTTTGTGTGTTTTAAGTGAAAGATATTAAAATACCGAATAAATGATTCAAGAGCTCTTGCAGATGGAAATTTGGGGAAGAGAAAGCACCAAACACAGTAGGCACAGTAAGTAAGTACGTAAGTTCTTCTCAAATCAAACTAGGGGGAAGAAAATGGAAAAAAAAAAAGCCCATATATAAAATTCCAAAAGGGATTTCAAAAGTAATTTATTTTTTGCATTCCTGAGGGATAGAATAAAGTTTATGATATTTTCAATAAAATATGATCTTACAGTAAGTGGCTGAGGGTTTGCAATCTTATTTGTGCACTTGCAACCATTGTCAGTTCTTTGCAAGTGGGATTTGGAGCCAAATCTGTAGCTGGCATTGCTTGTCATAGCCCCATGATTTATAACAGTCCCTTATCTTCTTCTAGAAGTCTACTAAGGTGCGTAACAAAACATATACCATTGCAACCAATAATAACAGCTACAATCTGAAATACAGCCTCCATTCCAAAAACGATATAGGAGCATACGTACTTCGCAACAAAACTGATCAATCCTGGGCAGAAACCCAAACTTCCAAACATGCTGAGAAATGAGGATACTAGCAATTCAAGAACAATAACAGCAAGGCAGGTCCCAAACCTCTGAAAGATGTGCACGTAAACAGCTGTCTCTACCCATGCACCTTCCTAGGGAAGAACTAAAGGAAATAATTTGAGGCCACTTTTATGGGACTAGATCTCCATTCAATTTTTCCCCCACAGGTTTCTGAAATTGTTAATGCAACAGATTCTGAATTACTTAATAGTGCCTCCCTACCTAACTCCTGAACAGTTTGATTTACTATGAAGAGACCACATTGGTGTGGTTCTTCAGTGTCGTTAGCAAAAGACACTATAAAAGGAATCCCCAAGAGAAACTGTTTCCAGTCTCAGGAAATGCAGAAAAAAACCTAGTGGTTATTCTTCTGTGTCTGAAGGAAAAAAAAAAAGATTATTCATACCGCACCTGTAAGAAACAGCAAATACTCTTTAATGCTTAAAACACAAAACCTCATTAATACAAGAATACTCAGGATACGGTGTACTAACAAAATATTAATACCCCTAATTATTAACAGAGAATAGAGCACGAATATTGTGTGCCACAGCTACGTACTTGGATTGCTACAGAGCACTTACATACTTATAAGTTCTACTCATATTTTTTAATCTAAAAAAATATGACACTCTCCTCATTTTGATTTTGAAATGACTGGGATATGTTCAAGTCAAAGCACACGTTAAACCTAATTTGTGGAGAAATCATAAAATTAGGGGGAGGGGAGAGCCAAAGTAGATGTGGAATGGCCACTGAGGCATCCTAAAACACAGACCATAGCAAGAGGGAAAGGCACACTACAGTCTAATAAATGATTAATGAGGTGCTGACACATTAATGTAAGCACAGGGACAACCAGGCCTGCCAAATCTCAAACCTTTCCAAATTTTGTCAACAAAACACAGTTTTAATTTGGGACAGGCAAACACGGAAAACGATTTTGAGCTTTAGCTTCAGCCCTTCATAGATTTTGAATTTAAATCCTGTATCAACACCGGGGGAGACAGGGGTATGAAAGAAACACATTGGTTTATAACTTTGTTCAATGAAGTTGGCACTATCAACTGCATTAACGTATCATAGCTCTGTGAATTATTCTGCCTGCCATTAAATAGTTCAGTTGTGAATGCTCTGAAGCTTAGTTTAAATAAATATTCTGAGATCAGGAGCCTGTAGATCAAGCTATTTATCCACGTTTAGCACTCAGCCTGTTTATTTGTTATGGTACCTCACCTAATATATCAAAATTAAGCATTGCATGACTCCTCATTTTTAACCACAGCCCATTAAGCTTCACTAACTGATTAAGACATAGCATGTTCCTTGTGCTTTCAATTTTCTCCAGTGTATGTTGAGGGCTCTGATATTTTTGTGATGTCCCCAAGATCCAGTGGAAAAGGCAGAGAAAATCTGATTAAGATGATTTCCAGATTTAAAGCATGTCATTAGTGTAAAACCTGTAACTCGTGCATTTGCTGCTCTTCCAAAATCTATGCAGAAATGGCTCGAGCAATGCATCTTTATTTTCATCACCACTTGGTGACCTCTTCCTACAATATCTTCTTTATCCTAATAACTAGAAATTTCTCTCAATTTAACAAGACACTTAAAAACGTGCCCAACTTGAAGCACCTAAGTACAATATATTCAGTCATTTTGCTCACGTGCACAGGGCCACGCCAGGCACTTAATTACCTTGTTGAATTGGGCCACAGCTCTTACCGCTATTTTCCATTCTTTTTTTTTTTTTTTTTTGCCTTTCCCTTCTCTAGGGATGGAGCCTTGCATGTCCAAATTCCATTATCTGGGATTCATGAAGCATCATCTCTGTCTCTTATGCAAATCTGCAATAAGACACAAGTGGCTTCAATTCAAACATGAGTGGCAGCATCCCATTGAGGCAAACTAGCAGCATAGGCTGAGGAAGAGGTTGTGGTAACAGCACTGAACAGCAAAGCAATTTCTGACTGACTTTCAAGGTTTTCATAATAAACGAATCTTCAGGGTTTTATGCAGTGACTCAGTCTGAAAAGTTTTCTCTAAATTATAACTTGACATGTGTCAGTTTGCAAGCAGCTGTGCTAAAACAAGAACAACAAGATAACTGGGGCACTTGGGCTTCATTAATTAAAATAACATACAAATCTGTTTAGGTTATATGAATGAGTTTTCAGTGCTGAAAAACAAAATCTGGGCAGGGTTCACCCATGATACCACCTACTTACTACTACCACTGACTGGGGCTCTACAGCCCAGCCCACCAAAACCAACAGCTTACTGTGACAAAGAATACAAAAGCAGACCAAGCATCTGCTCCATGGGGCTTTTAGAACAATAAAGACAAAGTTGGACTAAAGGGAAAATAAGTGGTGTTGCCAGATGTTTTGTGCAATTGGGCTGATGAAACAGAGAGATTAAGTAATTTTCTTGAGAACAAGTGGGGAGTCTGCACCATAGTTGAACACTCAACTGAACTGCCTTGAGTCCCTGCATGGACAGCCTGACTTTTCGCATCTTCTTCTGCTAAAAGAAACAGAGCTATTACAACCATGGCCAGCACCACTCCAGCACACACTTCCACTGGGACCTGACACTGCTGATATGCAGCATCCAGTCATCACATGCTTGAGCATCTCAGATATGTAGGGAAATGCACTCCTTTCCAAGCCCGTACCTGCTTTTCTGCTAAGCTTATCCCACTAGTTCAGGAACACAACATGCAGGATAAAGCTTCCTAATTAAATTCTGTACATGAATGAAAATTCACATGCAGATCTTCTGAACCAACACATACACTGCCTATTCCCTACACTCTCTTAACCCATCTTAGATTGCAGTAGAGTCAGACAACTCCCTGTTGCATGAAATAAACTTATTAGGACGGGAAATTTTCAGTACAAAATGCCTTTATATGGTACAAGACTGATGCCCCTAGCCTTCTCTGTTTCCCCCACCAAAACCACAAGTTCTATTATAACAACTCTTAGCAACTTTGGGAGACAGATTAACTGATACTACACCAAAAAGTGGACAAGCTCCCAGGCAGCATGACAGTCAAGCACGGATGAGGGAACAAAATTAAAGCAGAGAAAATCTCAAACTTTCTGTGAATGGGTATGCTGCTATTTAAAATGGATGTGGAAATACCTCAGTCTCATCTTTGTAAAGCTACCATGAAGGACTGCTTAAGACAGACTTTTAAAGTCATTGGGAATATTCCAGAAGCACAAAGGAGCTGACAACAAGCTTTCTACTCACTTCACAGGGACCTGAATTTCATTTGGTTCCTATACAACACCATCTAGAACATCTAGGTGCATCATGTTATTGAGATAATGTGTATATTTGGTCCTTTTCATGCCAAGAAATACAAAATGAAGATCAGATTCTGTATTCTGACTATTTTAAGAAGCCTACTGCAAAATGAACAAGTTTGAGATTAAAAGAAAAAAAAACAAAATTATCAACAATGCAACATGAGCACCTACTGTAAAACAATATGCCTGGGCACTTAGCAGCACACTATAAGCTTCAATACCACCCTGTATTACAGTATAAGCAGTTCACTCTGCTGAAAGTGATTAATTTCTTGAAAATGCTAAGGTCACACTAATTGACATGACCTGTGTAATTAAGCAGTCTCTGTTTACACACGTAAAGCTCAACTGCTGTGAAGCTGGGTTTGTATGACAGAATGTCTTTACAAGTCAAGAGATCAACAACCTTTCCTATGTCCTACCTATTCGCCAGCACAGGCTCCTGATTGCTGCTCTGAGAGAACACAGAAAGACATTACCATATGAAAATCAGCCTCTAGCCTGGGTGAGCACAAACCCAGCAGAGTGCACATGTTGTGAGGCAAGTTCTGACAGGCCCCAGGGGTGACTGCTTGGCCTGAAGCCCCATGCTGGCGAGTCCTTTTTCCACTTTCTCCTTCACTGATAATGCCCTCTCAAATCACAGGAGAAATGTGACAGAGGGAAGAATATGGGATGAGAAGCTAACAGCTCTGCCATGCTAATGCTAGTTTTTATTCTGATTAATTTAATCTCTGTCGCCACGTCTACTCACTCCTGCACACCTACGCTTGGAGGGGCAAACACCACCCTTCTGCCTTCCAGTGCTCCTGCAATTAAGTAGTTCAAGAAAAGACACACATTCTACATATAAATAATACTGCCATTCACAAAGCATTTAGCACTTCCAGTTAAGTGCTACAACGTCACAAAGAAGCAAACAAAAATTGTGAGCTAGTGCAGAAAGCAGCAGTCACCTGAGTTTTCTTCCTCCAGATACGGTCTCTGGGACAAACCTTCTCCTTCCTCAGCTCCCTGAGGGCAAACCCCCACTGCAGACTGAATCATGTTTTCTCCCTGTACCCCATTTACTTCTTCCATCAAAAGAGAAGGCCCTCTGTTCTCTATCACATATTTTAATTCAGCCCCCACTCAAGTAAATCATCACTGACATAACCAAACAACATGTTTGAAACAACCTCTTCTCAGCACTGTCACCGCACCTCTCTCTCCTGTTAACTTGGAGAAAGGCTAGCAAAGACCAACTTCTCAAGGGAAACTGATGTTCTTAACTCCAAAAGTAGTGACGGATGTAGGGGTAGCATACAGGTATGTCCCTGGTCACTTAAGCTGTGTGGATACCATAGCCCCTGAGCCTCCCACCCACATGCTGCAACACAGGGGAAGTACCAGTCCAAAGCATCCCAAGAAAGATACCCAGTAGTAGCTCCTTCCAAGAAGGGATGAACTATCACCACATTAATGCACATTTATGAGTCTTCAATGGAGCAGAAGAATAAATCCTGAAGTCTAAGCAGAGTGACGAGCCTGATGTTATTACTGAATTACTCTTATACCTTCCTCTGCCTCTTCCAACAGACATGGAGCTAACTTAGTTTTGTGTGTTTACATGAAGGCAAACATTTCCCAGGCAGAACAGAGAACCCCAAAGCCATGTTGTCTCATGACTGAAAACAACAGTGAGGTCACTTTGATTCTCCTATTCACAGATTAACTTCCCATAGAGATGATTCTATCTTCAAGAATTTTCTGGATCAGAAGAAAAAGAAAGAAAACCCAAACACCTCCTCCCAATTCTAGTGAGGAGACCTCAGGCAGTATTCTGTAACCTTGTATTTTTAGCCTGAATTACTAGGCTAGTTTGGGTTAGCTGCTCATTTTCAAAGGAGGAAGCGTGCCCAACTGACCTGAAATCGACGCATGTCTCGAGGGTTTCCTGCATTTTTTAGACAATTTTGGTTACATTTGAGAAAAAATTTCAAGAAGAACCTGCGGAAAAAGAGAAATTGACATTATCATCTGATAAACAGTGCACAGTAGTATAATGTAACATCCGTACATTTTGGTCTAACAAAGTTATTTACATCAGTAGTCTCAACTCAGACAATTCACACCACTGACTGTCCACTGTGGGAGCAAAGGCCACAGTCCAGCAAAATCTGTAAGGATTACCTACGGTGTAAGCATGAACTTAATAGTTCTGTTGTAATAGAGCCATTAAAGATCTCAGATGTGGTCCCTACATCACGTTAAACAGCCAAAATCACGGAGCAAGAAAGAAAGAGATATATACTGTAGTCCAGAAAGAAGAGAAATTAAAAACGCCAGCCAAAAAAATACCCTTGTGTAAAAATGGGATTTTGTTTTGTTGCAGCTTAGTGCGCAAATTTTGATTTAATACAAAAGTACAAAAACCTTTCCATACAATCAAAATCCTCCTTCCACAGTTGCACTGTTTGTACATAACACTGATACTTAAACAGTGGTTAGCAGAAGACCAAAACCCCAGGAAAAAGTCTCAGTTAGAAGACTGCCATCATGGAAAAATGAAGTATTTTCAATGCTGCCTATTTCCTGGCCATACACAGTTCACTGAAGTAGCTGTACAACCCTTACAAATATACCTAAGAAAATACACTGCATTTTACAAAGCCAAAGAAAAAAGCAAACATTTCACTGAAAATATTTCCTCTGGTGTTATGCATCAGTGACTGTAAACTCATAAAGACAAGTCAGTGAGTAATGGTGGGTCTCAGATTCCAGGCTTTCTCCTTGAGAGCCAAAGTTTATCAGCCTTTTGTCCAAAATAAACTACAGACTAAGGCCTACTAAAGCTCAGCTGTGCAAAATTTAATCCCACAGCAAGTTTAAAACCTAGTGCAACCAGACAGAGCAGCGCTACATTTGCAATAACCAACAGTTGACTAAGCAGAAGCTCATCTGACCCATCTCCACATTTAAAGAAAAAAAGAAGAAATAAGCAAGGCGAGGCACGGAATTGTTTGGTCCTGCTTTGCTTGAAATTGGAAAGTTAACTTCTGCAAGCGTCCATCTTTTAACACCCAAACTGAATGCTAAGTCAGCAGAAATCGCACACACTGGCAACAAGAAAGGCAAAAGTGGAAGGTAAACAGCTTCAGAAAATCCCTTTTTGATGAGCAGCATTCTTTGCCCCGCTCTAGTTGGGATGCTGCCCCTCAAACAAGAAAGCTTCAAGGCTCATTCCTCCATACCAAGAAAAGCATGCCAGGCAAATGGTGGCAAGGGCAAACTCAAATTCTGAGGGACTGTCTTCATTAAAGAAAACTAAGGTAATGTGGGGGATTATAAACTGTAATGCCCAGGATTATCAAGGACTGATGTACTGGCCCACAAAGTTCCTTCTCCCCCTGTGCTCATAAATAAGAGCAAGAGACCAGCAATCAATATAAAATGAACAGGCATCAGACGTGAAGAGGGCTTTGGAAACACTTAATACTGGTGTAAACAAACACAAAGTGCTATAAGCTGTTACGCTTCCTCATCAAGCAGGTTCTGACTCTCAATAACTGAAAGTTGGTGCTGTTTGTTGTATGCGCGAGTGTCTTTTTAAGCCTCTAATGGCCAGCTGTGACAGTCTGACTCAGATTGTGTAGAAGGAGCTGTCAGCACAAATCTTGGCATCTCAGACCCAGACAACTGCTTGCCACCAGGCGAAGGTTTGTACTCATGCCAGAATGGATTTTGAGAGACAAGCAAACAGGGCATTAATTCTGCCAAAGAAAAACGAAAAGCAGGGAGAGTTCAGGATCTTACACTTCAGATTATGGTTTTCCTGTCAACAGCTCATCATTTAGTTCATGAGCTATGAAGGGCACGGACACCAGATCCCCCTTGCCCTAAGCTGGCCCTGACATGCAAAATGCTGGCAGGATCCAGAGACCACCCCTCTACGCAAGGCTGCTTGCTGAAACAAAAAGCCTGGCCATCTGTTGGGAGGTAAAGACATCCCTGTCAGCCTGAGCTCATAGCCTCTGACAGGACCTTCTACGGCAAAGCCTCAGGACCACTCATTCTGTGGGGGTGAAGCCTACGCTCACCCACATTTGTTGTGGGACCACTCAGAGCTCTGCCAAGTGCTGGGCTCAGCAGTTGACTCCTCAGTCTGCTGCAGCCCTACAGCCATGCCATGTCCCTAAGGAGAGCTGGGACATGGCAGAATTAAACATGCAAGCACTGAAAGACAGTGTCAGCCATGCAAAGGCAGGAAGAGCCTTTCCAGCCCCAGCACCACACATGTAAGATGCACAGCTGGAAGCTTGATGCAAGAGCCCTCCAGAAGAGATAGAAAGCTCTTTGTGAATCTCTCTGGACAAACACTGTGCACTGCAGCTATGAGATTCGCTATGAAGTACAGGAATTGTGTTTCAGAGTTTCCAAACTCAGACACAAAGTTTGGAAGTCTAACTCCAGTTGTGCTGTCTTCACCAAATCTTACGGAAGCTTCATCAAAATAAGTTGTAGAAGAAATCAGACTCATTTACTTAAATCTACCAAAAAAACCCTCAGGTAAGCAAACAAAACTTCATTTGAATTCAACAAATTGAATAAAAAAAATTAACTTAAAAATAAAAATATTTTCAGATGAATTAAAGACACCATGCTTACACAGCCAAGTTCATTCACTGCATTTCAAGTACAAATCTGCCAGTTCACAGAATGTCAGGGATTGGAAGGGACCTCAAAAGATCATCTAGTCCAATCCTCCTGCCAGAGCAGGAACACCTAAATTAGGTCACGCAGGAACACATCCAGACGTGTTTTGAATGTCTCCTGAAGAAGGAGAGCACACAACCTCTCTGGGCAGCCTGTTCCAGTGTTCTGTTACCCTCACTGTGAAGGTGGCTCATAGAACATGTTCTGCCAAGCATTGCATTTTTATTCCACTGGGAAGACAAAACAACCTACAGGCTTCACTTTGTTGGGAATGCACCAGAGCTGGAGCCCTCAGCTCCATGGACACATCCCATGCTAGCTCAAGCAAGAGGCAAGCAGCTCCCAAGCTGGCCTAACGCTCTCCAGCTGCCAGTGTCCCCACTATGGCAGACAAGACAGAGAGGTACGAATCAAGATAAGGGCAGAGCGTCCTGGTTTGACTCATGAGACTCAGGTCTATCTCTCAGTTCCTGCTTGAAACTAATTGCCCCACTGCCTTCTTCACCTCCAGTCCACTTCTGCCAGCCTTGCTCATTAGCAGCACTTCACTCTGCAAACATTTCAGATTTAGATTGACAGGACCTGTCCAGGAGAAGCGCCAGCAGAGCTGAGCTCTTTGTAAGCACAAACTTCCATCCCTGTTTGTTTGCATCTAACTTCTTCTCTGCGGGCTTTTTTTCGGCTCTAGCATTCTCCCCATTTAGCAGGGCTGTGCAGCATTAATACTAACCACAGAGGATAATACAACACTAATACTAACCACTGGGGCCTGAAATTCATTCCAAAGATGAAAAAAAACGCACAGTGACATTCCTTTGCGTTTCAATCTTTGACTTTAACTCTCTCCAAACTTATGTGCTGCTAAACACCAGAACTTCCGCCACACAAGACTCAGTCATCAATTACAGTTACTGCTACCACTCAGTTTCTTTTTGTATGAATCAAAGAAAACATTCCCCAACTCCGTTCCTGTCTATTGACATCTCTGGCATGAAGAGCACTGGTGTTTCTCTGCTCCGTGTGGACACGGAGCAGAGGAACACAAGTCAACCCCCCAGGAGAGAGCTCAGGTCCATAAACATGCAAACTTTCATGAAACGGCCTGGGTTGACTGACTTACATTAAAACTTTACATTTCTACTAAATCAAAGGGCTCTGGGCTTCACCCCTTATTCCACATGGATATGGGACTCCATTTTGGGGGAAAACAAGTTAATTTTAGGTTCTATTTAGCTGCGATAAGATACAGCTCAGGGTAGTTTCAAAAACAACTCAAGCATCAAAGTTTGTAAGCAGGCAGCCCATGCCATGGCATCATCCTACCACAAATCTCTAAGAAACTTCAAGAATCAATGTAGAAAATTAACCTACAGTTAAGTACAAAATTTCAGTCTAAATAGGACAATAAAAATTAACCTGAACTTCTGTCTCCTGTGCGTCAGCTGGAAGCTCTACCAAACAGCTCTTTAGCTCTTCTGGAAGGGTTCTCTCCTTACAGCTTGACAGAAAATTCCCCTTAGGAGATGAAGATTTTTTTCTAACAAAACTGCTCTACTCCCAGAAAGATTTTGCTCTTCGCAGGATTCTCTGACAGTAATGGGCCCTTTCCCCAACCCCGTCTGAGCTTTCTGGTTACCCTGCTGCCTTCCTGCCCTGCTTCCTCTTCTCTCTCCTGACACCTTGCAGAATTTGGACTTGATGATCATCATGGGTCCCTTTCAGTTCAGGATATTTTACAATTCTATGGTTCTATCTGCTCCCCAGTGCTGCTGGCTCATTCCTGACACCCATCCTCTGATTCCCCTCCTTCCACCACAAATTAATGCACATGTTTATTCAAAGCACACAAAGAGTTAAAGAAAGCAAGTCCTGAAATGATCTAGGCTGGTTCTGCTGTCACTCCCCCAAAGGAAATTTAATGGAACTCAAACACGAAAGCTCAGCAGTAGCATTTTCTCGCCACTGCCACAATAAATATGTCTGCGGAAGGAGAAAAAAAAATAGTTGGAAAGGGAAGACCTGCTGCATTCCTGATGCTGAAGAAAAGCTTGTTTGTTCCCAATACATTGGAGAAGTTGTTCAGGAACAGTTCATCCATGTGAAAATATGACAGCTGTCGGGCTGCCAAGGTCAGCCAGAGCAGTGGCTATCCAGAAGTGCCAGTGATACAACTTATACCTCTTTAGGGCAAGCAAATCAGACAAAACTCAACTCTTCCGTGGAGTAAATGCATTTGATAGCAGAGGGTAAATTTAGACTCCTAGGTGAAACAGAGCAGCAAGTACATGTGGGTTTGCAAAATTAGTAAATGCAAAATACGTGCAATAATTATCAACTGGCCACCAGATAAAAGGATTGCATGCTCATTCTGTATGACGTACCAATTCAGCAGGAGTACTAAATATGTGCATAAATTTAAATACAGAAGCAGTTCTGTTGGAGACAAAGGTGGTATTCACATTCCTCAGTACCTTGCAAAACTCAGCCTCAATCCTTTCCATGGTTGCCCTCCCAGCAAATAGGATGCTGGGACACTACAATTACAGTTTTCTCGAGAAGTACGCGATGGATATTTTCTTTCTGGTGAAAACCTGGCACATAAAGGTGCACAGCAGCCAATATAGAGGTGAACCCGCAGGTCACCAAGAGGCAGCCAGCGCACACGCTTCAGCTGCGTCATTTACTCCCTTGGGATTCTCTGCGTACTTTTCAGACATAACTCTCAATCAGCAACCTCTGCTAAATCTACTAGTAACTAAAATTGCCACCAAAATCAAAATACGGAAAAGACCAATTGTTTCATGGAATTTCAGATGGAAAAGAAAAAAAAAAAAAAAATCAAAGCACTGAAACTTCCCTTCAGGAATTTCAGAAGGACTGAGTATATTTCTTATCATTTCAAAGTAGCTTTTCTAATCAAAGCTACCATCTTCAGATAGAAAATCCCCAACTTTTTAAAAATAAAACCAAAATAGGATTCCTTTCCTTGAATTATAACTTTTTTTTTTTTTTTTTTAAACTTTTCCAACATTTCTAAACTTTACTTACAGGGAGTGCCTTTTTTATTCCACTTTGCTGTGGTGCAGTGGTATAACAGCAACAGTACCAGCACAATGAAACGATGTCATAAAGAAAGAAGAAAATGGAAGGCTCACCCACCTCTGAGGACCGAAGCTCACAGGGAAAGACACCTCAAAGGAGGGATCTCCAGCAAGAGATCCTTCTTCAGTGGCAGTCAGCGTTTAAATGGGGTCTCAGCCTTTAAATGGGCTCCACCCCTTTAGGTCAGAGGTGAATTGCCTTCACCTGTGCTCCCAGGGCTGACCAGGTCTTTTCTCCAGGTGCTCAATCAGTGGTTCAGCCTGTGACTCAGCAGTTGTTACACACATGGAAAAGATGTCGAAATAACGGAAAATTCAACGCTAAAAAAAAATTTGTCCTCAACCCAGCTAATAAGCGTAGAAAAAGGAGAGGAAAAGAAAGCTCATCATGTGAAATATGCAAATTCACATTCATTAATGAGTCCACTGTTGCAAAGTTTTGGATTTTGAGGTTTGTTTTTTAACTCACAGACCTTTTCACATACAATGAGCTGGTCATGTCAACTACCCTATTCACAAAAGAAAAATTGAGCCTTACACTGGTATTTACCAGCATGAGGTCGTGCATGGAAATCAAATATAAGCATGGGGGAAACCTCCTATTATCCACATGTTCACAGTTGGATTTTGCTTGGCTCTTCAGTCAATAAACAGCAGTAGCTACCTTTTGTAGCATTTTTACAACAGGAAATTTATTCTGCAGAAGAGAAATTAAACACCAGATACAATCATCTAACTCTTTTCTAAACAGAACCTTCTTGAGTTGTCAAACATCCTAATTAAGAAGAAAAAAAAATCCCAAATCTGCCCTCACTGGATTCAGTATTCTCAGTGACTTAAAACTGCAGCTGAATCAGATGTGCATTTTGTATTTATAGGATGCTAAGCAGTCACTAAGAGAAAAAAAAAAAAAAAGCTAAAACCAAAAGCCTGGAAAATTGTTTATTTTACTAGAAAATACATATTTCCCTCTTGAACTACAGAAAAGATCCAAGAAAGGCAATGTGACAGAGAGAATAAGCCTCAAGCAGTCAGAATCTATTGACTAAGATTCTTCAGGCAATGCCACAATAATAGAAACAGAATAGCCTGCATTATTTTTGTAAACTCACTCTGACTCCCTGAGCTGGCATAGCTGGGGTTTGCTGTTATCAACACTGCAAATATTCAGTTCAGCTCAGCAAACAGGTGAGGAGGCATCCATGTAATCACAAGATCAGAAGGTAGGACTGCCCAAAACAGCCTTAAATTACTCACTGCTTGCTTTACCAGGTGCTTTCAATTGCTTTTTTTTAGGCCTGCGTATTCTGCACAGCATATCAGTCTTTCATCTTGCACCTTATGGAATTCTCCAGCTCTCTGACACTGAGTTAAAATGCATCAGAGAAATTTACAGTGCTTTGGGAATCTGTGTTTGGCATTTTAGCCCATGAATGAGTTAAAATCCCATAGAGGTGGTTTTGCTTCCTTTTCCCAGATTTTTTAATAAGAAAAGAAAGAGATAACACCACCAAGAAACAACATCACGAAGCAAAATTAAAAATAGTCCAGAGGCAGCTTTGAATGCTCAGCTTCTGTAATTTAATTTTGCCCAGATCCTACATTTTAAATTTTTTTCCTTAAAGTAGTGAAAATCTGACTTTTCTTATATATCCTTACCTGTGCTCAAATCCATTATCTAAAATTTTATTAGATTTCAGCTGCAGCTGCCCTCCTGTCATAAGAAAAGTTGGAAGGAGTTTGTGCCATCTGCGTACAGAGCATATGCAGTGTATTTGGTTTTTGATAGTGCGATGCAAAATGACTGCACATACACCCACCCGCTGTACTACGTGACAGTGTCACAAGGCAGCAGAGCCATGCTCCTATGCCACATGCAGAGTGGTTGTTTGCTTACCCAGCACAGAAACCTCCTGCTCTGCCTTTCCATGCATGTCTCAAATCACTGCCTGCTCTTTGAAAGCTGAAGGGCCTGTGCTTTTGCTGAAATGGTGACAGACTTTCCAGCGTAACAGTGACTGAGGTCACATAACCAACAGAGCTTACCCTTATTTATTTATTAAAAGAACCAATATTTAGCCAATTTGTTTGAAGTGAACGACTTTTCATTTTGTTCTGTCTCCGTTTCACCCATTTGATCGTTCACAGACCAGGCTACAAAAGTGGGTGAGATATTTCTAGTTTTACTAAAGATGCTACAATCCAGTCACTGGAAAAAATCTGAAACATCTCTGCGCTCTGTCATAGTTCACACAATGCCATTGAATTAGCAGCCCTCCCAGGGCCATAGTTCTGCTAAAAGAACCTCTGTTCAGTGTAAGCGATGACAGATAACAGCATTGCTGTTATTGTAATACGATATGAGTATTTGGTTGCCTGCTACCTCATGGTAAACTACTGTAACTTTAGCAGTGTTACCAAAAAACATCGGTGGTATTGCAGTCCCGATATGCTGTGGAGCAGTGCTAATCCAGCCAGCTGAAGCTGCTTCTCTCTTAGCAGATGTGGGACTCTAAAACTTGTCACCTGGAGCCGAGGGTGCTGATGACATGTTCCTTTCATCCACTTGCTGGGAAAGTTATAAAGATCCACGTGGTACATATTTCATGTCTGGGAAACAGGCACTTCCTTTCTCTTGCTCACATCTCCCAGATCAGCACACGAATGCTCTACAGCATTTAAGGAGCTTGCACAGTTGTGTGCAACCTGCACGTCCAATAATCAATGATTGCTCAAGTTATCTAATGCCAATAATATCCTTAAATAACACTGACGCACCAGTGTGACCATCCAAACTGCCAAACCCACCGAAGCAGGCTATTTATGGGATGTGTGGGAACAGGATACATTCATTCTGCCACGAGTCAGAGCCTCTACAGCACAGAAAAAAGGCTCTGTACAGCAGATGCTGCGTGTGACTGCAAACCCCTCTGAGCAGAGGTCTGCAATGGTCAGGCAAGGTGCTGCTGTAGTTCCAACAGCATTCCTTCCCCACAACCTGGCTCAAAACTCACTCTGGTTTTATTTTCAAGATTTTTCTTTTCTTAGAAGTGGAACACACGTTTAATAAATAAATAAATAAATAAATAAGTGCCAGGAGATGTTGACTGAGATGGGAATGATATTTGACCACACTTACGCGTAGGACTGATGGCCTGAAAAGAAAGAAAGGCCAAAGGAAGGCAACCTTAGGTCTCCTGTTTCCAGCAACGCACAACATACGCCAGTGGTGAATCAGAGGCACATCAGAAACGAAGAAAGTTCATTCGTATCTCCAAATCATTAATAATATACAAGTTCAAAGAGAAATGTAACAGAAATGCATTGCACACACTGACTGTGTGAGCTCAGGGGCTCTCCACTGCAGCTGTTCCACGGCCTCAGGAGCAGTGCCAGTGAGAGCCATTTGTGGGACCACGGGATTAAGTGCTGGGATGACACCTCAGCCCCAGCTTTTGCGTCACCTAATCCTCTGCAGAACTGTAACAGCAATGGCCAACTTAGAAATGAAACTAAATCTTGTTTCATGCAGCCCTGCTCTGAAGGTGAATGCAAATTACCTCACATGACTCAGCCGCATAATTACACAGAAGAACTTGGGAAGAGTCAATGTTCTGAAGGATTGAGTGCAACCCCTCGACAGACAATTTATGCTTCAAAAAGCAAATGAAGAGTTTGTTTCAAGTAAAGAAACAGCTCGGAAGGACTTCATATAGGGGAGAAAAAAAAAATAATAGCGTTATCAAGTCATTATAACTTCTAGAAACTTGAATCTAAACTGAGATTGTTGTCAGAGTGAGAAAAGACAGTCTGAAAGGGGATCTACTGTGAGATGGGATTCTTTTATTTCTGTAAACTTTTTGTTTCTTCTGCAAAAGAAATCTAGTTAAAAGGAGGCTTTGGAAGAAACCAGTGAGACTGAGTCCAGCAATAGCCATGCAGTCAAATAATGCAAATGTATGTATGATATGTATATGTTTTCTCTGTATACAAGAAAAGTTCAAGCATAAAAATGCTGTGGAACAAAATCAAATGCTGCCCTGAGCCCCTGCCCATGGGCTGGACATTCCACTCAGGGGCTCCCATTGTTTCAGAATATTCAAGAGAATAAAGCTCTCGCTTCCTTTGCAGCAGGGAGCTCTGGCAATGAGGACAGGATCCGGAGTATTGCTGCTATTTTGAGAGCTAGAAGGAAGCAGAACTCTGTTTTGTGGAAAGGCGGAGGCACGTTGCATGAGCTGTACGTGTGGTGGTTCAACAGGAGGGTGTTGTTCGGTGTTGGAAGAGGATGCTGAACTGGATCAGACTTTGTGTGTGTGTGTAAGCAACCGAGAGACTGTAAAATACACTGCAAATCACTACACAAGGGGAAGATTTAGGGAAAAGAGAAAGATTGTGATGTCATAGTGAAGATCACAGTAGATGTGAGTTGTTGCTGGAGTTGTTATCAATAAATACTGCACATGTGCACGATCTTTAACAGTACACAGGAAGTATTTAATTTTAGAAATAATAACCTCCACAGCAGATATGTGGAATGAAAACATATATGTTAGTATCACAGCTTTTGGGTGAGCTTTTCCTAACTAATGGACTTTGAACAGAGAGAAGAAATACTTTTGCTGATTCCCTCTTCTAATATCACAGAGACATGAGAAGGCATTATAGCCTGTACCTACAAAGTTGTCCTCTGCACCCATCCAGCAGGGTGATGCAGCTGACAAGAAGCATGGCCTGCTCTTGACGTCAGTGACCCAGTGAGGGTACGTAAGCTGAAGGACAAAACCTAATGTCCTAAACTAGAGTACTATTACTTGTAGGTGACCAGTCATAGGTGGGGTGAGGTTAAGGACACAAGTTGGACGCTGCTGGCTGTGTCACCAGCATGCCTTTCTACGTGAACACAGGGATTATACCCACGATCAATGGGATTCATATCCACAAAACACACTCCATGAGGATTTACAAAGTCCTGCATTAATCCTGCATAGTTATTATTTTTCTGTATCACTATGGAGTACCAAGAATTGCATTAGCAACAGGAAAAAGTTTGTTTACAACAAGCAACCACATAACTGTGCCAGGGCAGAATTTTTTCTCCATCAACATTGTACCAACAAAAGCCACAATGAATGTAATGAACTAGGAACTGCATGCAACTTTACAACTTTTCACTCTCTTTTTTATATTCTACTATTCTTTTTTTTTGAGAACAATTGTGCTGGCAACTGGCAAAGAGTAAAGAAGATGAGCGAAACCTCACAGCTGGCCCCTTCTAGCACCTCCCTGGAAAAAAATACTTCCTCCCTAGTGTAAAAATAACTAACGAATCTCACCCAAAATCTTTCTAACTAGACAAACAGCTTTAAACCATCAAGAATGCCACATGACTACAGAATATTGATTGTTCTTTTTTGTGCTCAGTTCTGCAGCTTCCACAAAGCTGCACTAAAGACTTCTCTATTAAGACCTAAATGCATAATAATTGGCCTAAATGTTGAAACATACTACCCTTTCTATATTACATATATTTCACTAGTGGAAAGGCTGAAATTCTGTGGGATGGCTGGCAAAACAATGTGAACCTAGAAGATGAGAACAGGGCATGATCTCAGAGGTAATAATATAAATCTACAGAAAACATTAATTTTCATCTTTTCTGGTGAATTGACACTCCAGACCCAGAGTTAAACAACACAGGAAATAAAAACACAGCTATATACCCAAAGGCTTGGTGAATCTCACTTGCTAACCATACAATATCAAGTTTTAAATCCCCACTCAATCTCCAAATAAAAATTAAGAGGGAGTTTGTAGATACGCTTTTCAGTGACAATGGCACGTGTTAGATAACATACAAAAATACTCTCACATCACCTTGTCAGTAATAACCACCAACCAACAGACAATCCCGACAAAATAATACTCCAGGCTTGATTCAAGATGAGAAGGAAAATACAGTTAAATGTACACTAAGTAACCTGCATGTGAGTTTGATGTCTATTACACAAGATAACATATCTCTGAGTTCAAAAGTATGAACAGTTCAGATTACAGGAAGATTTTCCACTCAAAGTTTACTTGTACTGAGCAGAATTACTGCGAGTACCAAGTGATTGCACAGTTTTTGCCTCTGCAGTGAAGTTTTTCTGCTGCCCTAGAGCTGTCTACATCCAGCTTTAGCCTTGGCACCTCCTGAATCTTTCACCAACATTTTACAGAGTTCATGGATATAAATAAGCAGGCTTGGCTTCACTGCGTTTAGGAGAGCATGAAGAGCCCTTCATCTATAAGACTTCTGATGCTCAGTACAAGCAGCTGGCTGGAACTAGCAAGGACACTGAGGAGAAAACTTTTATCCTTACAGAAAGCGTCTTGGGACTTGTTATGACTACAGGTGGTCCAGCACTTGACTCTGCGTCTCTCCTGAAAGACAGCACCTGCACCAGCGCAGCACTCCCTGGTGTGACACCTCTTCAGTAGCATCTGAAAGGGAAGCGTACCTCCTACTGAGCCACCAAACACTGCTTCCCACAGCAGAGAAGCTTTTCCTTAGAGGACTCTTACTTTTTAAATAAAAACTGTCAGCCTAGTGATGCAGTGCCAGTAACTCCATGTGGTTTTGCTTTTCTATATTCTGAAGGTTGCTTTTAAAAAATGGGTTTCATTAGACAACTGGGTCCAGCCAAGTGGTGTGTCAGAAGTTTCAAACTGGTATGCTTTTCTTGCAACTGGTCACGGCCTTCTTGATGTTCACCCATTCATTCAGAAGGCACATTCCTAGCGTTCACCTATGCATCTCTTTTAGAGCAACACACAAATACAGCGTGCACTCCTTGACAACAATTTTTGGTTATTCCCTTTCCACTTCTAAAGATCACAAAATCATGACTTTTTCTACTTTAATAAAAGGAAGCTCTGTATTGAGTCATAGGCAATAATGCATTTGGGATGTGTAAACCAAGAAGGAACGTGGGGCTGGCAGAACAGCCACTGAAATGTCTTGCCTTCATCTCAGGGAAGGCCATGCTTCTGAGATATTCAGGCAGAAAATTTTCTGAAATATTAAATATGTTGATAGCTCATAGTACGGATGACTCCAAGCCAGATCCCCAAACTGGAACATTCCTGCACTCTGGACAACACTCACTCTGCACCCCAACAGTGGCTGGACATGTCTTTGTACAGGAATGAAACACAAACTTGGATGGAAACTGCCACACCTTTCGTGGAATTCCAATTTGAGGTTCACACCTGACCAGAAATAACTATTCAGATCCCTGAAGAAGACCTGATCTCAGGCCTCAGAAGTCTACAGAATGAAAAGGAAACATCTTTCCTGAATGTGTGAGAGGCATTTCCAAAACTATCCCCACCCATTACTTCTCAAAGGATGCAGCAAACAGCACCCCTTAGGCTGTGTAAATCTCCGCAGAAGGAGCAGAATAATTTTTCTCCCATCACAAACCTTCCAGTCTAATATTTGACAGCCTAGATCAGGTGCTGTCCAAACATTTATTAAAACATTTTAAATGATGAATATATCCAATTATTACTATTAATGCAGCTAATACTGACTAATGAGGGGGAAACATACTAGCTTGTGTCCCGCAATTCATTACCCCTGCCTTGTCAACAATTCAAAGCCCAAAACCTAATCATCCATACTGGGCCCTGTTATATTTCACACGTCACATTTAATAAGTCACTCAGTGCCTATAAATTAATGTAACATGTCGGCGTTTATGAGCGCGGCTTTGTCACTGTTAACAAATGATGTGCTGGCCTGGTCTGCTGCAGCTCAGCAGTGACGAATGACGGAGGATGATTTCTCTCCAAACTATAAACTACGTGCAGTGGAGCACAGCAACACACAGATACACGTATGGACACGTGTGCTCACACACGCACACACATGGTATGTGTGGAAATGGTGCAGAAAGCAAGGAAGAGCCATCTGCGTATGTTTTAATAGGCATGATGAATATATCTTGGTGTAGACTTATTTAATTTGGTCATTCTATTTTATCAGTACGTACAATACCTATTCGTATACGCATATATATGTACACTATATACTGTATGGGACTGTAGGAATGTATATGTGGCTCTCCAGCAAGTTTAACAAAGATCTTTCTATTGAATGTATCACGTTACAAGTTCACCTGCGTTACTTCAAGCCAACTAAGTTTCCAGAACAATAACAACACATACAGGTGGGGCCGAGTTGGGTTTACAATTACTCTGAGCACCTGTAGTATTTCCATGCTTAGTGCTTTCATAAATGAAACACCGCAGATATGCAGCGCAAAACAAGCTGCTGAGTTGCACATGAGTGGCACAGCACCAGCAGGTTTCGTGGGATATTTTTTTCTGAGCAAAACTGATTTTTTTTAATGGTATGAATTATTCACAACTTACAGACATACTGCTCACGAAGAGAAACAGCACCTGTGACATACAGCTAATTTTTAACACTAATTCTTGATATTTTCCTGCACAAAGTGTAAGCACTGGAACGTACCAGGAAAACATTGGGATCTTTTTGGTTACTTCAGTTACAGCTGCGGCAGGTTCAGGATTGATGAAAGACATCTGGATCTACATACAGCTGCAGCAAGTACTATATGCAGTAATAAAACTGCATGTTGCAAATGCATATTGTGGCCAGGAGCAAAGTTGTGGCTGGAAGCAGCTTTTATAGAGCTCAACTGGTTTGTGAAGGAAGAAGACAAACAGGGAAACGACCTCTGAGAGATGAGCTCTTAGCCCCTAGGAAAGCTGAATTTTAACAAATCACAGACCAGGACCCCTGCTTTAGTTTTGTAACAGAGCTTTCCTGACAGTAATGCCTGATTCATCCTTCTGTCCTCTTTTACATCAGTGATGTATCCCATGTTACAGCAGCAGATTCCCTATGAAACGAGACATACTCAAATACAGGCAATAACGTGAAGAGTGTAACTGAGATACGAATGCATCGGCACTGAGCCCACAGCCAGCCTGGGAGCAATAGATCTGGCTGTAAATTTTCTGGGAGACTGTTATTTCCCAGCAGTGGCAAACAGAAACTTCTGTGGGAGAGTCATGGCCAAGGGCCTGGTAATATGAAAAAATACATGCAGATAAAAACCTCCAGTGCGTTAAAACATTTTCTTTAGACAGTCTATAAATGACAAGCATCCTTTCCTGATAAAATACAAGGCTTACTTGCAAATTTTAATTTTAAAATGTTATGTTTAAAAAATTCTTCTCAGTAGATTTAGAAGTTGACACGGTAAGAACTGAACTGAAGCATTTTCATCCATGAATTTCCCTACTTTTTTTCTTGGAGCACAAACCCACAAATAGCTCAGCAATTTTTATTATTTTTTAAACCTGGTTTCAAACCTGAAAACTCTTGCGAGGACTCTGGACCTGGTAAAAGGTTTCCTGCACAGCTCCAGCTATTTGTGACACACTGGGGCTGAGCCCACTGAAGTGAACCCTCCACAGAGGGAGCACCACTCTCCCAGCAACACCATGACCGGACATCTCTGCACAGATACACTGCACTGAATTTGGAACAAAGCACACATACCGAGATTTAAACTCACCTCTCAGGAACAAATGGCACGCAGCAAACTGAGCAGCACTGACACCAGGAGCTCCTCCGCCAGGTGGATTTGGGAGGCTTGGCCTTCTTTTCCACCCAGGCAGCACGGACAGAGATGGGCTCCTCTGGAGGCCAGTTCTGGGCAGAAGCCCAACTCAAGTGCTCCGAATTGTCTTTGAAATAAAGTTTGTCTTTCCATAGCTTCCATGGAGGATGGCCAACTTCCTGATTGGGCTTTTCTACTGTGCTCCAGGGCCATACTGTGCAAATACCCCCTTGGAAGATACTTTCTTAAAGAATGGGAAATATTAACCTCTATAAATAGTGCCTCCAAAAGTTATGTAAAACACTTTAGGTTTCAACCACTGACAAAGGTTTGTTCTTTGCTTAACATCAGCAGCTGCGACTCAGTGCTTCCATGTTTTGTTGAAGCAGCAAAAGTGAACAGCAGGGCAACAAAAAGCCACGCTTCTTTTCCAAATCACTCCATCCTGGAAGAGCCACCCAATGGTTAAAGTACTAGACCAGAACACAGAAGACCCAGATTCCTTTCTCTGCTTGGCATACTTTGTAAGCTGCCAAGTCGCTTTTAAGCTGCTAAAGATGCAATTAAGCCCTCTTGAAAGTCCTACTGCACATTTTACTGCATCTTTAGAAGTCAAAACACCTTTAAAAATCTTGCTTTAAATCTCTCTGTGTCTTCTCTTCCCATCTTTAAAATAGGGATCATGACACTTCCCTATCACACAGGTGCTGTAAGGATAGATAAAAACAAAGACACTTTCTAAAAAGTGTCACACATATCTAGGATTGTCTCATGTATTGTTGGCATAAAAAAAAGTCTCAGATACTTTTAAAGACTTCTGATACATAAAGAGAAACGATTTAGGATTTCACAGACTTTTTTTTTTAATGCCTCTAAGAAAATTATTCAGTACAGGCAGTATCAGTGAAAGAAGCACACTTACCAATTTGTTTTTCTAGGTCGTGTACGAGGTTCTTTTGGTAGTCCACACCTCTAGACTAATGGATAAGGTAAAAATTTGTTCAAAGGCTTCAAAATCACTGCTCCTGCACTCTATGTAATTGGGCAGTAGCTGGTGCTGAAGGAAGCCGTGGCAGAGTACAGCCAGAGGTCAGCCACGGCGCGGCAGCATGCGGTGCAGAACAGCAGAGGCTAGTTGACCAATTAAAGGTAAGCGATGCCTCACGTCCCAGCTGCCTGCCATTTGCACAATGTGAAAGGTAATAAAGACCCTGCAAACCCAGGACCACATACCAGCCAAGCAATACAGAGCCCTCTTACAACAGAAAGTGGGGAGGGAAGGGGGGAAGAAACAAGATCCCCGAGATACTAAATACGTTAATAATTTCGCTACAGAAAATGTATTTAACTGGCTATCAAAATGTGCGCTATTTTCCCTAAAAGCCATTTTCTAATTCCAGCACTTGATTCAGAAATCATAGAGTGCAAACTCTGCTTCCAAGGAGCTGTGTGCTAACACACAACCCATGCAGGCAGAAGTTGAGACCACCGCTTCTGACTGAAAACAAACAGTCTGAGCAGCTCTGCTGTGCAGCACACCCGCCTTGCTTCTCTTTAATCCCATCCTCCTCTACGCCATGTCACTCATTTATCTTCTCCAGTCCTTCCAGTCATAAGTTCTGTGTGGCAACCCTATATTATTTGTACAGAAGTCTGACCTACCAAAGGCCTCCAGGTACTACTGCAAAATACACGGTTTACAAGAGAAAAGTTCGGCTTTTATTTATTTATTTATTTATTTTTCCCTTACATACACGCTGAGCTGTAATGGGCAGAAAGAAAATCAAAAAGTGAGTGGAGTGACTAGTAGGAAAACTTAGTGACATACATGTGGCACAGTCAAGCTTGGCGAAGCCAAGTTTTTATGCTTAACTCTGACAACTTAGCAAACTCCATGAGAAAGGTGGAGGCTTTGCAGTAAAGCTATCACATCAGCACTGCTGGAGAGTGCTTTTTAATTTAAAAAAAGGCAAAAAGAGGCTGAACTACCTTGTTGCAAAGGATTCCTGGAATCTCTGAAATCTTGAAGAAAAGAAAAGAAATCTGCATGACAATAATACTGTTTCCTTCTCTGAGGGACCCACAGGGCTCAAAAAATCGTATGGAAAGAAAAAGAAAAAAAACACAGCTATTTTCAATTCAGTCCATTGTATAGAATGGTGAATGTCGCAAGGTTTATTTTATAATGATATATTATCAAGAAAAATAAGGGCTCAGGCAGAGACCTATTTTCTCAAGAATTTATTGTTCACCAAAATGGTTTGTTTTGCAGAAACATTTCTTTTCCCTCTATTTATTTTATTTTTTTTTTCCAGGCAGTTCCTTCTGGCTTCATCCTAGAACTGCCTCCATCCACACTTTCCTTGCCTTTAAGAGAGGCAAATCTTAAAACATCCTCTGTTTTGCTACCTGCTGTTCTCAAACCTCCTCTGCATGGGGATGGCTCCTTCTATAATCACAGCTAAGCCACTATTTAGCTACTCCCTACTGAAACTTCAGAGGTCACCCAGACCTATGGAGAGTCCAGAATGCAGCAAGGCACTGCAAAGCAAGACTCAGCCCAGTACCACTTAAGAGACACAGGGACACACCTGGACCCCACAGTCAGGTGCCAGCCGACTCACTGGGACACCCAGGTGGTGGCACAGGAGGCCAGGAGCAGCCCAAGCCCTTCAGAAGGAGCAGAAAGTGGGGCTGATGCTCAGGGGCTGGCTTCCAGCACAGGAATTCAGCTGCGGAGGAACATCCCTCCTAATCCCAGCGTGAAGAGCAGAATGAGCTGCACTGAAATGAGGGGCTTTAAGCAGCTCTCCTCGTTACCTGCCTTTGTGAACCAGCATCTCTACAAAGCACTGGCTAGGCGTGCTTGGCATGGCTATTAGGAAGAATTTCTGTCAGGCAGTGGCACAGGCTGCCCAGGAAGGTGGTGGAGTCACTGTCCCCAGAGGTATTCAAGAAAAGGAATACTGGTGGTATTCCTTGTATTTATTGTGGTACCGAGCAACACTAGTGGAAGCTGAACAGTTGGACTACACGATCCTCAAGGTCTTTTCCAACCTTAATGATTCTGTGCTATTTCAGCAGCACCACAGACTGATAAAACTTCATCACTCTGCCTTTCCTGTGTGTCTGCACTGCCTTATTACAGCAGAGGGACAATTTGTATTCTTTATGTACTTAGTCCCTATAGCCCCCATGTGAGTTAAGGTAATACCAGTATGCTCTTCCCATAGGGGAGGAAAAGAATCAACTCAACAAGCTCATACAAATGTTTTTGGGAAAAAAAGAGAAGGTGCTCCAATAAACAAACAAGTCTTTTGGCCATGAATTTCTACTTCAGTAATTATTTATTTTGATTAGAAAAGTAGAAGGATTAAAATAGTAATGAAGTCTAACTCCGATCCATTTTCCGATTGGAACTAGCGTTTGGTTCAAAAAGTAGATAAAGTAAAAACTGAGTAAGTGATGGAAATTCAAAGTGCATTGTCTGTCTAAGCTAAACTGATGCAAGTCTACATATTCTGTTTAAAAAAAAAAAAAAAAGAAACAAAGTCAAAAGTAGGTCAGAAAAGCTGACAGAATTAATCACAGAAAAGAAGAATGGAAAAAACTGATGGGGAAAGATAACTTTTCATGATGAATTCATAGTCAAGTGTTTAATTGAGTACAATGAACTTGAAAATACACTTGCTGAATGTCGGTGTTAGCCGGACTGCTGCATGTTTGTTAGCAGTTAAAATGCACAAACTGATCAATAGAGTAAAACAAAGGAGCCCAGGTATGCATGTGTACTCATACATCACTTCAATAAATTATTCCGGGTGTTAGAACCAGGGGGAAGGGAGGGAGGTGGATTCACAACAATCATTTTGGGATCAAGAGCTAAATCATTTCAACCACATCTTGATTTCTGCAAAACTCTGCAGGAATTATGAGGCTTAACAGCATCTCAACAATTAGCATATTATAAATACAAAAATGATATATTAAAGCGAGAGGAGAAAAAGGCCAGCATTTTACACCTACAGTAATATAATTCCACTACTTAATGCAAAGTAACAGGCATTAGAGTGTTTGGGATCCTCTTGTATAGTGTTATCTGCTCTATCAGTAAATGAGACTATGTGAACAGTACAACCTATAAATAATTCAAGGCCTGAGATGGCAATTATAGAACCATGCACAACCAGCATGAATATTTTATGAAGGCTAAAACAGCCCTCAGAATGAATCATGGATAGATGAACACACACACACACGCTCAGCTGTTGGCCAAGTACTGCTTCCAGACATGGCTTATATCTGATCCTTCGTACACCCCCAAAAAATTCTTCAACACAGAAGTCAGAAGTTACATCTGTATTTTTATATATTAAAAGACATCAAAGATAAATACAGTGATGGCAGAAAAAAAAAAACATTTTATCAGTGAGAGAAAATGTTTATTTCTTTCCCAGGATTCTAGTAGAAATTCTAAACAACTTTTTTCACGTGCACAAAATGTGGTTGATAAAGCAAACAATGAGGTCCAAAATAAAGGCCCGCAAGGGCTCATTGCAGATGGAGTACACTGATCTGCAAAATCTGGCACTACACAAGGACTTGCCTACATGGAGATATTTACCCCTAGAGATACGCAAGTATAGCTCATACTGGTATAAGTTCCCATATGGGCACTATTATTGCAGCACAAGAGCATTCACATGGGAGTTACAGCTGTATAACTACTCCAGCATAATTATACGGGTATAATTATGCCAGTAAATTTCCCTGTATTAGCAAGCCCAGAGAAAACCTCCAGGTGAGGAGCACAGCACCACTACATCCCACCCCAGCACACCACCGAGGGCCTGCAGCGAAATGCAGCTCAAAGCAGGGGGTCCCCAAACCCCACTCCCAAGCCAGCACACAGGGGTGGGTTAATAACACACCAACAAAACCAAATATTATTACGCACAACCACAAGAAGACACGTGCATATATACACACCACTTATACTATATATAAATACATATACAGATATGTATATGAATTTGTATTTTGGATCGTGTGTTATAAACACTGATTAGTCCACAGATGACTTTGAAGTAAGTACATAGAATTTCTCCCATTTTCTGTCCGGTAAAACTGAAACATGCAGTTGAAACACCACTGACTATTAAAAGAAACTGTGCTGGAAGCTGAGCGACCATCAGTTAACTCTTCTATGCCAAATACCTTAAAGATTTCACATATACAAACACGTTTGACCCTACTGCTGCTGGGTGCGTGGCAATCCGTAGGCACAAGTAAGGAATAAAGAACAAGACTGAAAGCAGAGCAAAATGACCAGGCTAAGACGACAACATCAGATGCTCCTTGCTAATCTTAATACTTTTGTTGCCTCTTTTTTTTTTTATTTTATTTTTAAACTCTAATTGAGTCTTTCATTGGCATCTAAAAAAAGGATCTTTAAGGCTGCAATTTAAAACGATGCACTGCAGACAGGCTGCCGAGGTCTCCTGGAAGGATGTGCCCATGAATAGGGTCACAGTGTCACAGACGGCACAGAGAGCACGAACTCACCCCTCTCGCTGTCTTTTCCTGCATGACCCCTATAATTTTGTGGGTTTGGCAAACACAAGGGGCAATTGTGTCAGCCAGGGTCAAGCTGCCATTGCAGGGGGTTTGTGGGCAGGTTAGGGATTTGAGGGAGAGGCGTTGTGTCATGCTGGGTCAAGATACTGCAATTGTGGGTGCCAGTTTGGCAGCTCTGAGGTGGATTGCAGATGTTTTCCAGGGAGGGAAGAGGAGTATACAGGCGAGTTCTGGGAGATGTAGATTGAACTGGAACTGCTTCTGGGTTTGGCACTGAGACGAAAGTGAAGTAGGTTGAAGGAAGTGGGGGACACTGCACCTGGGGGCTGGAATGGTTCGGGATATTAGTTGGGGAAGATGCAGCATCTACAGGAACCGCTGCCTTCAGCATCCTTTATCACCCTGACTATAATACCACACTCAGCAAATAGGTGCATTTCTCTGGCAGAAGAACCTGGAGAACACATCCCTCAGTGTGTATACCCCTGAGGAACGAGGTCCTAGGGGGAGAAGTTTCACAGGTGGATTTTACAGCCTAATTCTTCTTTGTCTGCACCCACCTCCTAACTCAGCCTTTTCTCTCTTTTTATAACATTTGGAGATGCTAAATTTTGAGTCAAATAATTAACTTAATCGTGATCAAATTCCTGGTGCGTACAGGTACAGCAAAGCAGAACCGTCGAGTTTGTTTTTTTCTCATTTAAAGGCAGTGAATAAAAAATCATGAGCAGAAACGCATACCTTGAGACCACAAGTCCAGAGGAAATACTCTGCTAATTGCAAGGGTGTATTAAAGTCATGAACTAAGTAAACTAATTTGCTCCTGGCATATTTTCTATACCTCCCAGGTTTCTGTTTAGAACCTCTGTTTAGACATTTCACAATCTAAATCTGGTGAAGTCTGAAAAAAGCCTTAAGAAGGGAGGAAGAAAAAAAAAAAAAAAACCCAATACAAAAAACAGGCAACTGGTGTAATAAGCAGCTTTGGTAACCTGACCTGGCTTTCTATTAATTTGTAATGTAGATATGATTCCTAACTCAAGAAAAAAATAATCTGAACGGTTAATCTTTTATTTTCATTATTTTGACATTTCTGTTTACCTTTTAGAAATGCTATCAGAGACACAATGTGGCATTGGAAAGCTAAATGCTAACACATGGACTGCTCTACGACTCTGCAAAAATTTCTCTCATACTTTTGCAAATACCACAGCCAAAATCAACAGTACAAGTTTGATTTTCTTCATCATGAATTGACAGCTTATTTATCTCCAAGGAAGAACTTTCTAAACCTCTTAAGCTTCCAAACAACTGAGGAAGGATTCTGCTGACTACTCAAAAATATTGGTGCCTCATAAAATTATAAGCTAAATTATTCAATTCATCGTGTGTCCCTTCCAAAAGGAAAGAAATATGCACTAGGAATTGCAACAGACTTCATGGAAACCAAAGTCAAAATGCCAATTTGCAAAATAACTTTCTTATTAGCACAGCATCCTCCATCTGATATTAAGCCTGCGTTTGCCCTTGCCGTGCAACAACTCCAGCTAAAGAGTCTTCATGGTATCACAGAACAGCTCTGTTTGGGAGTCCCGACCCTGCTGTGGGCTGGCTGCTCCCCATCAGCTCAGGCTGCACATGGCCCCATCCATGGCCTTGGGCACGTCCAGGAATGGAGCACCCACAGCTCTGGGCAGCAGTGCCAGGGCCTCACCACTCTCTTGAGTATCTCTTCATCTCAAATACATAGATCTTAAAAACACTCAGATGGGTCTCATTAAAGTCAAAGTTTAACACATGCTTCAGTACGTGCAAAACAATGATAGATTTGTACTAAATGCTCAATTGCTTTCTTGAATTACTGTCTTAAGCACTTCAGAGTCCAGTGAAGGTAAACACAATCCTTGCACTGCTGGATAATGCCAGTGCTTTGCTGCAGAGAGAACAGGCACTGCCAAATGACAGTTGTTTTCAGCAGAAATAATGGTTTCTGGTGACTGAGAAAATTAGGAAGAATATTAGGAAGAATTTTTCTACTCAGAGAGTGGTAATGTACCAGTACTGCTGCCCAGAGCTGTGGGTGCTCAAGGCCATGGACAGCCTCAGCTGGTGGGGGGAAGCACTCCAGGGCAGGGGCTGGAACTAGAAAACCTTTAAGGTACCCTCTGACCTAAGCCATTCTATGACCGTTAGGCAAATCAAGGTGGAACACAGACGCTGCTCCTGAGGTGTGCAGGAGAGAACCTCCTCAATAACCCTCTGCTGCAGCATCTGCCCAACGCCAGCACTCCCTACAGCCAGTGCCTTCCAGCAAGCTGCTGCTTGTTTGCAGGAGAGACTTTAAATCAATACACAGGAACGAAAGCATCCAGCGATGCTAACAGATCAAGTATTCAAATGTGGAATCCAAGTAATGTTTAGCTTGCCAGTAAAATGCCCAATGTAACTCATTCACCCATGAAAAGAGCTGTGTCTGAAGTCATCGTTATTTACAATGTGTTTGTGCCATGTGTTTGTTTGGAAAACGGAGGAGTTGGAGTAGGTGGCATCTCTCATAGGTTCCTTTTCACACGCTCCACAGGTCTGTGCCTCACAAGGCAGTTACTGAGGAGCACAGCCAGGCACACGTTTATTTGCACTGAAACTGCACAGCGTAGTCGCTGTGAAAGTGCTCTTTTAGCCCGAGACTGTAAATCAGGAATTACTCTGTGCAAAATACACAGTTACTCTGCTCCAAAAACTGATGTAACACAGAAATCAGACCACGTGCCACTCTATCTTCACTGCCCAAATGGCAAAATAGGTTTAAAAGTTACCAAACAAGTAGGGATAAGTAAATACATTGTAAGTTTTTCTGAATGTCAAATTGGTCAAAATTCAGAATTTTGGATGCAGAAGCCTCAAAATTTGAAATTTATTTTTGTCTGTATACAAAATAAAAAGCCCAACCTAGTATGGAAAAAGTAAGAATTGTACGTGGAATATCAAAGTCACCTCACATAAGGCACTATAGAAATGCACGTTAAATCTGTGATTTCCTCAGACACCAGGCTGGCCACTGAGATGTATGCCATGGAGAAGTGAAACACGATAACAGGAAAAAAAAAAAAAAAAAAGAAAAAAAAAGAAAAACAGCAGCCTTCACGTTTCCCTGGCTTGAGACCACTCTACCCTTGGAGCTAATGGAGAAATCCCAGATAGTGGGAAAGAGCCCAACAAGGCAACACTGAACTGCTGTGAGCAGGAGGTATATCCCCCTGTGTCTTACTAAATATTGTGTGTACTGTTTTCATCTACTTACTTTTCTACAATATAGACCCTTCCCCATCACAGTCTGCAAGTAAAGTATCACACTATAAAATTAAATACACGTTAAAGTCTTGTTTGAACGTATTAAGTAAAAAAAAAACAAGCTGTTCTTGAAAGCACCATCCCAAAAGGTGTGTTTTTGTAAGCGAGCGAAGCCAACTGGGATGGCTTGTTTCTAGGTTACTCTGCGGAGTGGCTGTCTCAAGAGAGATGAAAGAGTAAAGGCAGAACTTTCCTGTATATCCCTATCAAGATATTAATGGACGTGATGGGAGAAAGCCTGAAGTGATATCAGTGGATGCAGAACACGTGCAGCATTACATGGGTTCCATAAAGGAGCAGGAGACAGGAGCTGCAAACATGAGACAGAAGACGCTGCAGAAAATCAGGTAAACATTAGCCAAGCAGGAATGCAGCTGGAATATAAGCATTTGTGAAATGGGATAAATGGAAAGAGTTACGTCCTCACTAACGGGATTGGGCCATAACAAAGGTGCGGAAAAAGCAACAGCATCTGATTCTACAAATCCTTACAAGAGACTGCCCCAGTTCAGGGGGCCCTAAACCCGTCTCCCATTCTGTGAACCCGTTTGAAAATACCATCCCACAGGGCCTTTCTAACCTTCTGCAATGCAACACACCGAGCGGTTTTATAAGTCAGCAAAGCAACTCATTTTTAAGGATCGTAACAAAACAACAGGAAATGCATCTTGCAGCACAAATGGTCATCCAGCACAGAAAGGAGATTTTGTGTTAAACCCATAAAACCAGTTCCCTGGAGTTAGAGATATTACATAACACCTCCAACATTTACTGAATGTGATTTCTGTCTTTCTGAAATAAATGAAGGCAGGTAACTACTGTAACTGCAGAACCAGAATAATGAACTGGCCAACAGATGGCAGCTGAACCAAATCACCTGATTTAAATAAGATCTGCATTCTCTTCAATCCAGCAAGTTTTGCAAACAGATTTAAGTCAACTGCCAGATAAAAATCAAGCAATTTCAGAGTCATGCTTGCTTGTAATGGATTATAACTTTATTATGAATTATCTCTCTGAACCTGTATGTTTACAGAAACAAACAGAACTGCCGCAGCAACTGAAAGTTGGGGGGAAGGGGACAATAGAATCGCTCTAATTTTGCTCATCAATGATGTCACTGAAATAACAAAAATACTGCACTGTGCATGAATCTGGCTTCTGACTGCTGCACCTTGGTGGGAGACCGAGAAAATACAAAGCAGAGATGAGGTCCTCAGGCAGCCAGCGAATATGAATAATAATAAAAAAAAAATAACACAAGAGAGCTTTCTGGCCTGAGGTTAGAGGCAGAGGTTGGCATTATTTTACATTAGAAACAATTCACATTCAAAACTGTAATTGATAGCAGTGAAGTGTTATGGAAAAGAGACTGTGGTGTTCAGGCAGGCTGACCTGCCAATCAAACTCAACCTTTCTTTGAATGAATAAAAGCTTCATTGCCCTATTATGTGGATCTGGGCAGGCAGCACTAAAGTACCCTGTTTGTCAAGTTTATGTGCACTGCCCCAAGCTACTTAGACACCCATGCTCAATAATAACTTGAAATCATCAGTGATTTTTGATAGGGTTTCTTTTAAAACATTTAGTGTTAATTTTACTAAGTCTCTGGGACTTAAAGAAACAGAAGGGCAATATTTCCACTCTGCTTTGTGCAAAGACTGACAGACAATAGTGCTGCTGCTACAGTTAAGGCAGAGAGAGGCTGTTGGCTGGGTTTTTTTTTTTTTTAAAAACATCTGTGAAACTGTGTAGTCTGAACGCTGCAGGCAACAGCTCCTTATCATTACAGGGAGGAAATGCTTGTCTTGATACTTTATTTTTTTGCCTCTCCTCCAGGCAGGAGAGCTCTTGTAAATAGAACAATTGGCCCTTTGCTAACCACTTGATGGGAGACTTTGGTTTTTCACGATTTCCTTCTCTCTCCCAATTGCTACCAGTCCATTATGCTCCTTACAGCACAAAATCCACTGCTATCACCCAGATGCACTCCTGAGCTCTGGGGACAACAGAATTACTTGCTGCAATCACACTGGTTATTTTGTTTGCAAGACAACCACCTATAAGAAATGCCTTCTGTCACTGCTGAGAGGTGTGAGTTTGGCCAATGAGACTGAAAAGCTGCGCTGCAGGACACAGTTTGTACTTGTCTGGACAAGACAACCTTGACTCACACAAGAATCAGGAAGATGACCATTTAGGAGACAGGGAATGGGTCGGTAAGCAGAAGATACTCAGACCTAAGGTGCTGAAGAGAGGACCTCGCTGCTCTGCTTAATGATTCCCCATTTCTTTCTCTCCTGATGGCAGTCTTTCATCTCTTAAACCAAAAGTGAGTAACTGACCACTCTGAAGTAGAAGTCTGTGTTTCTGCGCAGGAAGAAGCATTAGGTGAGTGCAAAGTGAGGTGGCAGCAGCCTTGGCACTGATTCTGGCACTTCTGCTCGCTCAGGGGAAGCACTGAGCGCTCCTCATCCTGAATCTGAGCACTGACAAACACTCTCCAGGCAGGGGATCCTGCTGCCCAGCTCATTCCCTATGTTACTCAATTAAATTGTCTGCAAACTACTGTTCTCACAGCTTCTGTAGCTCCTTTTTGCCTCCTAAGTCTCCTTACTAGCAAGTATACAGTCACTTTAATGCATGTCCATATTTGAAGTTTCCTGTAAAGCCACATCACCTCCTGCTGGGAAATAAATTCACTGGGTCCAGATATTCTTCTTGATAGACAATATGATAAACTATGTGTAAATACAAGAGCTCATCCCGGAGTACAAAAACAAAAACTTTGTTACCACAAGAAAGCAGCCCTCCAAAGACAACTCAGTTCAAAAACCTGATACAGCAAGCAGAGTTTCTAATTACCATCAGCCATTGTATTTCCAGTTCTCTTTACAAATAAATGAGGAGGGGGAAACTGTTTTTTTTTAAGTAGCAGGGAATCCTCTCTTAAAATACTCATGCAGCTATTACAGGGGAGATAGAAAAGAAAATGAAGTGGAAAAGAGAAGTGTTCACCCAATTTCTGTCTTTTAAACCACCGCCCTCTTCCTTGAGCCTGTATCTCCTGGGTTTTAAATTATCTTCTAAGCTGTACTTTCAAAAAGGAAGCTCTGTGTACCGGCAAGCAGACAAGTTGGTTGAAAATAGATTCATCAGGCTTCAAAGGATTATTGTTTGCAAAGAGACAGTACAAACATTACTATTTCACAGTACAGCTATGACATTATTAACCTACTGTGCAAGGATTTTATTGCCAGATTGGTTCATTTATCAAAAATAAGGGAAATTCAAAGCACCATAAGGAAGCTAGCATTTCAGCAGGCTTGGCTTTCACTTAATGTCATTAATCTATCTATTTACACAAGAGGCAAAAGTGTTCGTTCAGTGGTGCCTTGCCATTCAACATAAGAGCCTTGATTCAGTTTCTGAGCATCAGTACATCAATACAACACTTGGCAGCAGAGGAATTACTAGTACTTTTGCTACAAAATGAATTACTTTTATTCCTTTTTATTTGCACTGTCCCTTCCCCTGCTAAGTGCTAGGCAGAGGATGACAGTTGCTATACATGAAACGGGTGCGTGTGCACAAATACAGCTAACGCTGGGGAAAAGGTATTAGAATACTGTGTTATATATGTCATTAAAAGAATGAAAACTTTTATATGTAAGAATTTGTGTCTCTATGTCATGATATCACAAGGTAAGAGCAAAGAGTGTGCTGGGGGAGGGAACATCGAACAATGACTCCATTTTTTTTTTTTGTAAAGAAACTGATGGCAAACATCTCAATAATTCATGAAGAAGCAATTGATTTTTTTGGCTGGAAGGACTGGCTCCTTTCGACTTGTCCTCTCCAGAGGAAAAGCTCATTAACACAGGGGTGCGTGTCAGGGGATGTGTACTTGTGTATATTCCGTGTACATGCGCACACTGCTTCTGTGCATATTTTTATCAAACTTTAAGACATCTCATACAAATGTGATACTACATCTTCATCTATACAGGGACTAGAGATACAAGTGAATGTACACAAGGCAAAAATGCCCTTATGGTTTCATTACATATTCAGACATCCCCCTATTCCCAAAGACTTTAATGAAGACCCTGAATCGTTGCCTTTTAATTGACCCACCTCCAAAGCATGCAGACTGCTAAGATCCCAGGATGAACATAATATTTTTGCAATACATTATGGGTCAAATTCATTTCAGGTACAATCCCTCTGCAGTGACTAGTTATCTCTTTTGAGAACGTTAACCCCCAGAGTACACTGAGAGCAATTACCCTTATTTTCCTTCAGGAAACATTACAATACATTTGAACGCTAGCGAAAGCAAAAGAAAAATGTGCTCATAGTCACAGCACCCTCAGATTCCTTATAATGGAAATTATAATATCTCCATTTCAGCCCACTGGGTTTTGACCCCAATGGTCAAAACATAAAAGTGAGGTTTCTAGTTTTCCTTCTGTTGTTCTTGCTGTTCTTTTTTGTTTGTTTGTTTTCTGTGTGTGTGTGTAGATTTTTGTTGTTGTTTTCTTTTAGTGTTTTTGTATTTTCCTTAACTCCTTTCTTTTTAAATTGTTTTGAAGATTTTAAGATCTTTTTCAGCTAGCTGGTAATGCATGAAGCAGCACCTGGTGGTACCCTGTGAGTAATTTTACTTGATCCAACATAGCCACGGCATACAGAAGTTGAGCTAAAGCTGTGACTTTATCATCATGTCTGAATACTGCAAGTCCACAGCTTTGTGTATCAGATATATGTTGCAATAGGCTGGCACAAAAGTGGGGAGATGAAAAGCCTTATACTTGAAGGATATACTCTCTGCATGGTGTGCAGAGTTTAGGTAGTTATCCTTTATGAAGGACGTGCAGTCCAACATCTCACAGTAGTCTGAAGCTGCAGTGTTTGCTTGTGTTGTTAAAAGCCATTCTAGCACCCAGCAGTCCATTATCTCTGTGAAACCAATGAGTTTACCACTCTGCCATACACCACTTCACCGTTTCCTCACCAGTTTTCCATCTCCTTCCGTTTCTCCCTTCCCCCTCTGGTCTTCCCATTTCAGCCCCATAGACAGAAAACAGTTTTGCTGACAGCCCTGCAAACAAGACTGACAGCAGCTCACAGTATAGGGCACTGCTCCGAGCTCCTCTCCTCCAGAGCATCACATACCTTGCTAGGACCTACTGTTGAACCAAACTGCCTCAGTTCCCAGCCCACTCTTCACCTCCAATGAATTCACCTATATTGGGAAATACTGGCTATCCTGGGAAGCCGGTATGTTAAGGCATAGCTTTAGCTAGACAGAGCACACCATAAACCAGAGAAGCTATGTATTCTTATTCTTTCCCATACATGACTGCACCACAGCAAAGGAAATGGAGCTTTTCTGTATCTAATGCACGCTCTTCTGGGCATGTCCTTTTGTCCAGAAATACACATATTTAAACAACATGAAGTGTCAAACAGCAATTTTGCCTTTAAAAGTTGAAAGTTTAGCAGTATATATTTTAAGATTCAGAAGATGGAGAATTATTTTGGTTTTTGCCAGCTATGAATTGCAAACCCAAATGATTAACCTCTCTGCTGGGCTCCCTGTTTCCAGGGGAAACAGCAGAAAGGATGATTTCTACGCTTAAATCTCTAAATCAGATTGCACAGAGCAGTGCTGGCAGGTGATAGCTGAGCAGAAGATACATCCTTTTGTCATCAAAACCTTACAAATTATTTATTTGATCAGGAAGGAGAGCTGCAAAAGGCATCATATATTGACAGCTACTATTTTGGGGCAGGTTGCCATCCTTTCCTCTTGCTGTAGAAATAAAGGAACAGCACTTAAAATACACTCAACTCTCCATACATTGTATTTTTTGTTTGGATGAACATTGAACTTACAGCTCAGACCACAAAGCTCCTACATCTCTCTGTAATGGATTTATGCAGCATATGATCCTATCAGCTGTGCTCCAGAAACCCTAGGCTTGTTTTTTTGGCTTTGCCACTGACTGTGTGCGTTTTGGCCGATTACTTTATTCAGTTGTGCCTCTCTTTGTTCTCTTCTTCCTCGCTGTTGCCTGTCCTTGACTACTTACGTACAGTGAGGATGACTAAGAACAGGGAACTGTTTCTACCTTGTATAGAAAACATTACTTAACATCCCAATTTTTGCTAAAGCCATTATATGCTACTTTGAGAGTAAGTAATTTCAGCTGTTCAGTCATCCTTCCATCTGTCTTATCTCCATTCAACCCAAATGGCATTTTGGGACCCATCTCCTCAAAGGAACTGTTGGCAGATACTAAACAGATTTCATTAGCTCACTTCGGACAAGGAATTTGAGCCTGCCCTGGCTCTCCATTTGTTCTCCAACGCCATTCAAAGTGTTGCCTCTAACACTGACTAACTCAGGATGCTCTTTAGACTCTGCAAATTGGCAGCAGATAATTGTAGTGTTTCCAGTCTCAGATTGTTGTACACTTAACCCAGCTGATTCAGGGCCCCAAAGGAGATTTTTTTGTAGAGTCAACTCTCTCCAAAAGCAGGGCTCTTCTTGTAGCCTTCCAGAGGACAACACCTATGAATATAATGTCTTCTGTAAAGGAAGATGCTCTGTGCCAAACATCTGTCTGCGGCCAGTAGTAGCTATTCAAGAAGAGAAAACAGGAACATGGAAATGTGTATCCGAGTCTACACTCTGAACTTCCAGCAATGTACGTTTCAGGGCTCTTTAGCCCAGAGAGTCCATCTGAGACCTCATATTTAATAGGCTTTGTCAGGTCTATTCTACTTGAACTTGTCTCTCTTTGAACTCATTTACAGATCTGACCTCCATAACATCCTGTTGCAATGCGTTCCACAATTTAATTATGCACTGTGTGAAAAAGTACTTCCTCTGTTTGTGTTAAACTCGCTATCTGATCATTTTACGGGGAGATTTTACTCCTTGAATTGTGAATTACAAAGACTCATTCGATATTCCCTTTGAAGATTTCATAGTCTTTATCACATCTTCCTTCACTCCTCTCTTTTCCAACCTCAAGATTCCCGGTCTCTAACCTCCGCTCATGCATGAGTCATTTCACATTCTCAAATATCCCTTTCGTATTTATTTATTTTTACAAAAAATAAATATTTTCTTCACTCAATCGTGTTCTTTTTTAGGGAGTTGGAAGTGAAAAAGCAGAAGCTGCAGGAATGCTGTTTGTAATGTCTCGTTCACACTGATTTTTCTTATTAGATATTTCTGAATTTCTTTATATAGGATTTCTTTTTCTGTGAATTGAGAGAAAAAAAATAAATGGTTTTCTTAAAATGAGGTCCCTTCTTCTCAAGCTTTACTCCAACTGTGAGTAATTAATAAAATAAACAAATGTAATCTAATATTTCAAAATTACAATATGACCAGTACTAATCTGCTAATGAACAGAGAGATGCTGAGTGAAGAGCAGCTGTACAGAAGAGAAGTTCTTGTAGAAAGTGGTCCAAAAGATCCTGGGTTTATCATGTGGAAATGTTTTTGCTAATGTTGGTTACTTTACATTTCTTTCCTGGAATACAGTAACACTGCTTTATTTACTTGTGCTGTTCGGGTTTGATCCTGATCCCCACCATCCTGACAGCCTTGCACTTACTCCAGCTTTTCATCACGGATAAAGACAATGAGGTTTGTGAATTACCATGCCTTATTCACGCTGTCCTGAGCTACCCCTACTAATTAGACTTTTTAGCTACTTGCTTCTGACTTTGGTGTCAATAGCTATCTCCCATGCACTCTGTAGATTTGTTTCTTATGCAAAAAGCTAATTAAATTTTGCATCTGGAAACATGAAGTTCTTGGCTAATCTGCATTTTTAATTGTTACTTTGTACTTATTCTTAACCATTTTACTGGAGTCTGACCCTCCTGACAGAGACTCAGATCAGTTAATTACCTCACATTTAACAATACAGCCAGGGCAGGCAAGGGGATCAAAAATGCCTTCATGAGCAACCTGCGTAAAACACAGCTCATGGCAAGGGACATCAGTGCCCACAAAGCTTCTTTCCTGCTTGGGCCTAAACATCACCAATCCCTTCCAAGCAGCACAGAGGAGAAAGAAGAGGCTAGATACGTCAGTGCATAGATTCAGTAAAATGTGGAAGAGCATCAAGTTGTGGTTCCAAGTTACAGGTCTGAGACCCACTCGAGTGCCAGGCAGTGCAATTCATGGTTTTCTCTTTATGTGTCTCTCTGCTTCCTTCTCCAGATTCCAACTTAATTTTCATTTTTTCTCCTATGAAGTGTGTTGTGAACATTTCTCTGCTGCAGATGTCAGAACTTGCAGGCTACAGTCACCTGGAGTGCCTTTTTCTGGACTGTGATAAATGAGCAACTTCATTCCAACCTTTCAGACTTCAGGGATGCAGTCTGATCTGTCCAAAGCTTCAGCTACTCTTTGCATGACTCAAAACTCCTTCCTATTTCTCATGCCTATACACACAGTAGTCACATGTAAGTCAATGGCATCTCTCCAGGATTTCCTTTCTGTCAACTGTGTGGAGCAAAGAACCCTTTCAATTCTTTATAACAATCTCTTGGTATTCTGTCAAGAAATTTCTTGTCATGTATCAGAGGACTCTGCTTTCTCCTGAAAGTTTTTTTTTTTTTTTTTTTTGGTTTGTTTTTCTTTTTTTCCGGATATGAAATATTTCTGACTGTGGGGACTTTAGGGACTACAGAGGCTTTTTCGAGTAGAAAGTTCCTGCTCTGCTTACACAACTTCAAACCTTCCCTCTGGTTCATTCTACAATATCAGCTGCCACTTGGCAGCTTTCAGGTTTCCTTATTAGTTTTTGAATTCCCTGGTTTATTTGTTCTGCCCTTTTTTATGCTTAATGTATTGATTACAAGAGGGCACACACAACTAACTCCTTTTTGGCTGACAGCAGGGCTTGCAGACAGTCTGTTCAGAGCTAACAGTGGAACCTTGTAGATCTTGAATGAAAAAAACGACCTAACAAATGCCTTATCTGGACAGCCACAAGATGGGGACAAAACCCACAGTACCTTCTCTGAATGGGTCGTACATCTTTGGAGACGTTAAACTACAGTATACCAACTCCTGTTACTCAAGTGTCTCCTTACTTTGCATCAACAGAAGCTTCCAAATTAAGTTAATGTGAAATGCAGCATTAGGCCCCTCTGTTCAGTCTTCAAATAACACAATCACCAGAATACCCTTCGCTGTAAAATAGATCTTCTGCATAATGTCAACATTCCAAAATGAAACTCTCTGATTTCCTCTCACACCGGGCTATAGTGTGACATAATAAAGTAGGACGACAGCAAGGAAACCTATGCACAAATAAAAATAAATCACAACGATAATCATAGCGAGGACATTAATACCACATAGAAGCTTTTCTGCCATCTGTTTTGCCACTGAATTTAGATATATTTTACGCTGATAATTTTCCACTCCTGATATGTCACAGATTTAGGTACAGAAAGAAGTTCTATCAGGACAGGATGCAGCTAAACTGGCCACGCATAGGGAAGCACAGAACATCGTTTGAAGCTTTCTAATCTGAAACCTGAAACTTCTTTTCAAACGACAAGCAGCAAAACAAACAATACTCATCAGACAAGGTGCCCTCTCAGGGTTTGCAGCTACCTTTTGAGCTACTGAGGACACCACACTCTTCTCAAACTTTTGTTTCAAACTCCTGGGCAAGCTCCAGTAGAAATCTTTGCATTGCTTTCTACTCACTTTCTAACACACGAGTTGCCGCTGCCAGTTTAAGATCTGAACCACTACTACTTGGCCTAAGAGACTGAGAAAAAAAAAAATTGGCCTGAACATGAAAGAAAGAAGAATATTTTGCAACCAGGAAGAAACAATCATGGGGGACACAGCGGGCACAAAATTTCAACATGGTGGAGAAGAAAAGACTGAAATAATAGACTTCTGTTTGCTTGGCAATGCTGAAGCAGCTGAAACCATGAACTCAGTGAAGCAATCTGAAGAAGAGAGGAGAATCAGAAGGAGGAACAAAAGGTGAGAGGACTGCCTCCAAAGAGAAGTTCTCCCACTTTCCAGCAAATCTTCAAAGAAGTGTCACTGAATGAGAAGATAAAAGACTGATCTGAGACCCAGAGCAGAAACCAACAGCTGGGAGAAAATGAATGGAGCAGGAAGGAGTACGTGTGATTATTTTGAGTACAGTTAATGGGGGAGAAGAGGTCCTTGAACTTGTCTGGGGTGAGGTCACTAACCGTGACGTTAGCTCTAGCCAGCAGTACCATTGTTCTTCCTGAAGTCTTCCCCTTTGGACGGTCAAAAGAAAATAACTGTTTTCGACATCTTCTCTTTCAAATTCAAGACACAGTGATTCGGCTCCAGCTGTTTCCACACCCTGCTTTACATCTATGGTCCATCTGACCTTTTCTCCCTCCCCCATCCCCCAGCCATTTCCTCTCTTCTGAGCTCTTCAGAACGGCTTACACCAAACAACATTTAGATCTAATTCATTCTTTCTCCATTCGGTTACCTTTCTTAGCTACAGAACACAAAATAGTTGCACTTCCCTGACCTGACAAACACAAAAACCTTATGAAAATATTGGCACTGTTAAATTCTAACATAAAGTCAATGCAGCTCCAGCCCCCTCTCCCTCATTTCCAATCTCAAGCATATATATTATTAACCACCTTTTTATTTTGCTGCTTATGAAAGAATACATGGTCGATGTGATCTTGTATCCTTGGGATTAGGAGTTAAGACATCCTCTATAAATCAGTGTAATCTTTGTAACAGGACATTGTTGCACTGAGCATTCCTGTCTGTATGATGCATTTTCAATTACTCTACATGTTTTCTACTTAGTAAGCCAGCTTAATTCTTTGCTATGTCACAATATTAGAACATGTCCCAGGTTAGAAAAAAGGAGCAATCTTAGAGCCCTTGTAAGTTGTTTAGCCTCTGGCACTTATAAATCCAAAAACACTGGGGAAATCCCTTTTCCTTGCTTGTAATATGCCTTTAGATTTATTACTTAAAGAATCTGTTCACTTAATCCTCTGTTGAGGTCAGGGTTCATCTGCATTCTAATAAAGGTTTTAGTAAGAGTAAGACAAAATAAAAAAAAAAATCCAAGGAGCTATTATGCCTGTATAAGCAAGCAATGCTGCAGACAAAGTACACCCCCAAGTAAATTCTCCAGCAGGAAAGAAAAAGCAGGAGGTAAAAAAAAAAAAAAAAAAAAAAAAAAAAAAAAAAAAAAGCAGGATGCTTTAAATTACTCTACACAAATCCCGACCATCTATCTTGGGCTGCTCTCTTCGACAGCTTGGCCAGAGTGGGCAGGCAAGGCAGAGGCTAAAGAGCTCTTTAGGGACCAAATTACTGTTTCAAAATGGGCCTGCTGCTCCAAGTATATGACAATATTATCTGAGAAATGTTACAGACATTGTGTGTCCTTCAGAGTTCTGCTAACACATCTCCTGTGATTGGAGGCATGTGTCACCACAAAAAAAAAGAAAGTTCATTATAAACAGACTTCAAAGATATCTGCATGTAGAATTAGGAAAATGACCAAAATACAACTATGAAACTTATTAACATTTTATGTCGATGGTCACGTTCTGATTTCCAGAAATCCAGTGCACAGATGTTTTATTTTGTCTGTGCCTTCTCAGGAGGGTTTGTTTAATTTACTGCACTTTGTGTTGCAACAAAATAGTGCTACGAATTCCCTAAGAAGTATGAGAAAGAAAGAATCAAGACAATGCTGAAAAGTTACCATAGCACAGATTTCTAAGAACGTGTGTAAACAAGCATGTCTGCGAACATTTGTGTGTGCAGGGAAACATATTTTTTCATTACTGCAAACCAAGAAGCCTCCTGAGCTGCTTCTCACTCGCCTGTACAAATTCTACCACAGCAGTAGTTTTTATAGACAGTGTAATTTTATAGACAGTGTAATTTTTTTGTAATTTGGAAAATAATATAAAAACAACTTTCATTTTATGAGAAACTCTCCTTATAACTTGATATCATTTCTGACATTAGTGTCTAGGCAGCGTTTTCAGGACTTCTCCTCCTTGTCAATACAGAACTAGAGCTGAACCTACCAGCCCTAGTGCTACAGATAATTCCTGAGCACGTAAAAATCAATTGCACTGATTGAAAAAGCATTGTTACACAGAATGCTGAAGGTACAGATCCAGTCACACGCAGTTTGCTCTTCTTTCAGAGATGTTACCACATGGAGCATCCCTCATGCACATTACTGTGGCACAAAGCACAGCTTCCAAAGCGAGAAACCAAACCTATAGCATTACTTTACTTTTCTTCGTAGATCATTTGCTCCTGTGGTAATAAAATCTCCTCCAGACCCAGCTTCTTTGCAAGGGCGAGGGAACAAGTCTGAGGGGAAAGAGGATCTCCTCTGCCTCTTTTCCACCTGACACTTCCATACAAATCCTGAGCCCCAGTGTGGCACTATGATGCTGCACTCACACTGAAAATCTTCTGCATCACCATAAAGTAAGTAACATAGGATGAGGAAGCTAAGTTTTAAGCTTTCCAGGAAGAGGACTTACATTTAATCATGTCTTCCCCAGCACAAGCCCATTATCTACAATAGCAAACAAGACTTAACATTCTTGAATTCTACCAAATAGAACAATCATTTTTTCACTACATTAGGAAAATTGCTAAGTCGTCAGAGGGCTGAAACACCTACTGTGAAACATTTGCGTAGAGCTATGTTGAGCCCTGTTACAAACAGAAGCTAGGAGGAGTCAGAGGGAGATTTCTATACCATAAGCATCTATTGGGACTATCCGTTCTGCTAGTACACTGCAAGTTGTTACTTTCGTTACTTTGGGATCTACAAACAATTAAAAGAAATGCACTCTTTGGTGGAGAGCACTTCAAAGAGCAGATACAGCAGCAGTATCAGGCCCTCGCTTGAGTGTGTGCCAATACTGCAAAGGGGCTTTCCCTTCCAAAAGCTAGAATCAAAACCTGTTGAAAACAATCCATCCCAAATTCCCACCCCAAAGGAAGGCAGTGGTGATGTGCTACAGTTTTATGCTTCTTTCCCCTTTGGTCTATAATAAACTCCTATACCTAAAATTCAGTTCTTATCCAGATTCATATCATCATAGCACCACTGACCTCCATATCACCTGTGTTCGCTTACACCACAAGGTATTAGGGGCAAGCGTATCTTACTCTTTCTCATGTGTGTGGTCCTCACTGGCAAACAGACAGATTGAGAGCCACGGTATTAGGTCTAAATCACTCCTCACGAGGTCTCTTTCTCTGCTAGCACTGAGCCTCTGCAGAGCTGTGTAAATGGATCGCGAGATGTTTTTACGTCACTGACAAAATAACTACTTACTTGGACAATATGGGTTATATTAGCACTCTGATGTAAGTTCCATCCCCCAATTCTTTGTTCAGGTAAATTCTTTAACAGTATTTCCAGTGCATATGAGCAAACAATTTCCTGAGCTATTCCTGATTTTCTGGACAGTTTAAATTACAGTTTTTCCTGGGAAGCAAATCATTCCTATTCTGGTGAGAGCTCATGCTCCAATCCTAAAAGGAGCTGACTGCCTTCTCTTGGCTGCCTTTCCTCAACCTCTAGAGGCTTAACTCAAGCCACAAAAGTTAGTGGCTGGAAACCAAAGGCAATCACCCTTCTCCTGACTAAATCCCAAATTGCCATCTAAAGTTCCCCACATTCAGCTTTCCAATCCTTTATTAGACTATTTTAAAAGCAAATCACAGTGGGGATCCAACAAAGACCACATCTCATTGTTACAGGCTTGACTGTCAGTAACTAAAGATGTCACACATGCAGAGCGTGCCCTGTGATGAGCAACCGTGTCAAAGAAAGTTCTCTGTTAAAACACTGATACTTTAAGAGTGGGATTTTCAAAAGCATTCAGCATTCATATAACTGTTCAATGACATTGCTCCCCAGTTAGGCCAATATTGAACACTTTTGAAAATCCCATCCTACATGTTTACACAGTCTTTTAATCATTTCTGTCCAGGCTGGCAGGCCCTGGGTGCCAGAAAAAGAGGAAAAGGATTTTAACAAAGCAGAAAAAAAAAATAGGGAAAAAGCTATCTCAGGTACAACAATTCCTTTAATAAAAGGTTGTTGCATTTTAAGAGTAAAATACTGTAGGTTTTCAACAAGAAAAAAAAAGCCAATACTTAAAAATTGTCTATAAATAATATAAATAAAGCAGTACTCCAACTGAATCAAATCCTACAGTTTGGATACAAACGTTTAAAGCCAACAGCTTATTAAGTAAACCAAAGAATACTGAGTATCCTTAGAATTGAAGACAACGTGCTCTGTACCATCAGGGAGAGCTGATTAAATGGGCAGTTTGTTCTACAATTTGGTCAGTGGCATCTGGGCATTACAGTATAAATGGGTGAGGATTAAGTCATTTCTCAGCTTTCCTTGGCAGAGTCTTTTATTATTTACAATATTTACTTCAGGGAAGTCTTGGCGTATGTCATATTTATCTTGCTGAAAAATGGGCCTGTAAATGCATATCACCTCCTGACAAAGCAAAGCATTGTGGTACTAATTTGGTTCATGAAGTGTGTAATTCAGCCTTTTTGCACAGGGGCAACATTTGTCTCCTGCTTTATTAAACCATAAAACCAATATATTTGTACTCAGCACTGGAGTGGGCCAGGCCCCTGCCACACACATTTTGGCCCTCTGCAGCATTTCCTGCATGCAGGAGTTGTCTCCTTTCAGTGTGCACACGCCACAGCTGGTGGGAATGCAGATGTGTATGGATCCAGCACTTCCAAAAAGCAGAGATAAGAGGACAAGCCCATAGCAACAAAGCAAGGAGAATTCTCTCCGAGTCTTTCTTATTCCACAACAACCAGCAGAAATCTTTTCTTAATACCCATGGAATCCAGATTTGCCCATATCGCGGAAAACTCTTTTTTTCTTTTCAGTAATCGTATCTCTGATAACCAGTTCAACACATTCAGAGCCCTGTCATCCTTCATTTCTAAGCCCTTAGTGAGATCCTCACTATCCAACCTCAAACATGCCTTAGGAGCCGTACATCTGCCTGGTGTTTACCACCATTGGCACTACGATATACAAAGAACAGATGAAGAAGAGGGAACACAAACAGGCAATCTCCAGTTATGTACCTCTTTTTCTAAAGTAGACGTCTTATACACAAATGGGTTCGGAGTAATTTGATATTATAGAGCAACCAAGCATGGGGGAGGGAGGAAAGATGCATGCAGCTTACAAATGCAGAGGATAAATACACATTTTTAGCGAATTGAGAGTGTTTAAAATAATTTCACAGGCAAGATTCACTTATCACCACAGGTGGCCTGTGTAATAGATGTTTTAGTTGAAGATGCAAAAATTCGGAGTAGCAGGAATTGTTGATTACAAGCAAGAGTGTTTGCACTTAAAATCCTATCAAAACTGATCTTTGTAAGTAAATAATATTAGACTAATCTATTCTCCGGGGGTTATTAAGTGTGTACTTAGGAAATGGCATTGTCTTCATGTTAATTAATTTGAGCAAATGGGGTAAGGAGAAAAGGAGCTGCTTTCATGAAAGTTTCACCAGTAATACACTGGAGTAAGAGGTGATCACAATAATAAATACTGAGTTCTTAAGTACTGTTTTCCATGAAAAAGAATGTATGAATAATTTCTATGTAGAAATGCTGAAACTGATATTCTAGGCAAGAGATCAACCAGAAAGAGGCCAGAAACCCAGAACAACAGCTGGGTTCTGCTTCCCCTCACTATCCACGCTGCGTCCAGCGCACTGCCAAGTACCAGCCAGGAACCCACTGCCCTGTTCTGTTCCAGGATGCTGCTGGGACACACAGTATTTCTCACAGAAGAACACCATGTCAAGAGCCAAGCTACCAACAACCCAGCTCAGGGCCTGCTCCTGATGAGACAACCATCTCTCATTTAAAGCAGAAAAGAAAAAAGGAAAGAAAAAGGAAAGAAACAATGAGAAAAAAAGATGTTAAAATGAAGGTAAATCCTTTAGAGTCTCAGAGCAAAGATAACGCTCTGACTGCCTTTTATCTGCAGCAGCTCTATCTTTGTGCAGCTGCCTGTGTGATACCACTTCTGCGTCCCAGGTCAGCAAAGCAAGCACACAGGAATGAGAGTGCTGCCTCCCCTTCACCCCCCTCATGCTTCAGCCTGATGGTCCTTCCTTGCTTACTGTGTTCCAAAGCTAGGATGGCATACTTCCTTAGCTACACGTGAAAATGCTCAAACAGCACCTCCTCCGTGCCCACAAACTAAAGCATATGAGAGCAACAATTAAACAAAGCTGTTAGATACCAGTCCAGGAGACGCTCATTTTTTTCTCCTCCTTGTGCTCCATCCTATTTCCCCCTTTTAGAACAAGCACTGTCCTTCAAAGCTACCACTTTCTTACAAGTGCACTGTGTTACAAACTTCCTATGCTGTTTCCTGTCAATAAATCTCTTTCTCTTCAACCTACTTTTTTTATTTTTTGCAGGTGCAAGGCTACCTGCTATTTGTTGCACCCAGCAGGAAAAGGCACAGGCTGGCTGGCGGTCATCTAAGCAACAAAGAGAACAGATATGGCAGGGTATTTTCCCTTGAGTGCTGTCTGCGAAGATACGGCACTGCTGGGGAGAACCTGATAGATTGATTCATTCACCCAGTCACTTGCAGAAAATTACAGAGGACAAAAGCACATATAAAGAAATGGCATTAAAATGCAATGATGTATGTGCATATGGTAGCAAGAAAGGCAGTTTAGTCCTAGGAAGTTTTAATTGCCATTTGTCTGAAAAACTCACATAACTCAGACACCACTTCTGAGTACCACAGCTTTCCGCAGCAGAGGACGACAAAAGGCAGAGAGCCTCCAGGACATCCTTTGCATCAAATACCGTGACTTGTATCAAAGAACATGGCTCTGCTTTCTCACTGTGCTCCACAATATGAAGTATGACGGGAAATAGTAGCAATAATGCTACAAAAAGATATATATATATTGTTATTATTACAATTACAGGAGAAACCAACAGTTTCCATTTAGCTAGAGGAATACATACAATATATTATATAATAGAATCAGCATCTGAAAAAAAAAGTCTTTTGGTGATTTTATGCCTCACTTAGTCCCCATGCTCTTGTGTAGACCCTGTAAACAAACATGCAATGCAGGAAAACCTGTCATACGCCGCCGACTGTAAGAACAGATGATATTAGGGACAGATGCATATTACATCCATCCTACAACGATAAGAATCAATATTAACACACGGTGGAAAGTGAGAAAATGCAGATTCATTATCAATTCATTATTCAGATCCTGTGACTGCTGCACAAATGGAAAAGACAATCTATCAAAGTTTTGTATCTACGAACACTGAACGGGATTAGCTCCTACCATATTTTACTAGCACAACGGATGTGGGTTTTCCCCCTCTGGATTTTACCATAAAAACATAATGTGCAGCTATTTCATGCACTTACTTTCAGCTACCAGTAATCTATTTCTCACTACCAGCTTGTAGTGATTACACATAGTGGCTGTTACACACGCATGAATATCCTGTACCACGCTTTCAGTATTCTGAGCACTAAAAATCATAATGAAAGGGCAGAGTAAGCTGACAAACTTTCTAATGGACTGACATTAAGAGTAGGAATTTTTCAAAAGGAAAACAGGCATATAGTCCTTCTGTAAGAAAAATGTCTTCTGAGTGGTGCCTGTCCAATGCCAACCAAATCTACACTCTTTCTTCCATGCATCAATGCCACTCCGTTCAGACTGGCTGGCTTTTTCTGCAGTGACCCCTTCTTGCCTTCTGTATTATTTAAGGAGATTTATAGCTGGGTGTCTTGTGTGGTGAAACATGAGCTCTGACCCCCAGGCTTGGAAGTCGTCAGGGAGAAACATTAATATTATGCCACATTAGGAAAGAAAACTCATCAGTAGCAGCAAACCAAATGACAAAGTGAAACATGACGCTTCTTGTCACATGTGACACCAAACAGTTAAATGCACCCAAAACGTGGTGCCCTGTAATGTATCACCAACTATTTTGCACCGAAGCAATGAATGGTGGGCCAGATCTCAGCAGCTGTGGATACTGCTAAGAGTGACACAGAAGAACCTGCAGTTAACAGCGAATAGTCAAAGCTCACTGCTAAGCAGAAGTAACAATGTGGACAATTATTACAGAAAAGAAATTAACGCCTCAACACTTAAGGTGGTAGACCTGTGGGCAGGAAGATAACCTATGAGTAGGACATGAGGAGCCACAGCACAAAGATGCGAAATGGCTTCCCCAAAAATGCGTTTAGAAATCTATGCCAGAAGAAGGGACTCTCCGAAGACCCCATCCGGTAACCTCACATCACACAGCTCCTCTTCACCTGATTCTCTACAATTTTATGCAACCAGTGAAACAACAAATGTTTGGGTATCCGGAAAGATAGCTGCCAATAAAAGGGCACAAAAGCCATAAACAAGATTTCAGAAAGGGCTGACTAATTGTAATTTCTAAAATTGATTATAATGCTCCATGCTAAATACAGGCACGACCAACTTAAGCTTCAGGAAATATACAGATTAGCACACAGGTAAGCAAGCCATTCAGGCTCAAATCCCGCGGGAAGAGCTTTGGTGTAACAATATACTTGAAGCATACGCACATAGGTACGTGTCAATAATCTTTTCTCCATTTTCCCAGGCATCTGCGGTCAGTAATTTTTAAGACTATTCACATTCAACATCTGAAACAGGAACACAGAATTTGTAATGCTATGTGCATAGCTACTGAAGATTAAAATATAACACACACGTTTTGTTCAGGTGTATGTTTGGCACAAGACATTCTCTGACAATAATTTACTGAAGAAAGTAAATCTGAAAGAAAGAGGAAATGAAAGAAGAAGAGGAAAGGGAAGGAAAAGAAAACAGAGAAACTCTTACGACCTCTGCTTCTCAGAACTGGTCTCAAGAAGACCTGTGCACTTTAGCTACCTTGATGAAAACAGAGGAGTAAAGAAATATATGTTTAATCACTAATGCAGATATGACTTTTTAAAAACCATATATTTTATTTAAATGTGATTTCCTTTTCATAATAAAAAATGTATTAATATGTACTTTCTGACTAATCTCAGCAATACCTGGTAATCTTCTCATATCTTTAAATATTTCTTAGAACAAACGATCTTGGGTCAGAGCACATACTGTGTGCGTGTGTGCATCAGTGTCAGGAAGGCCCTGTCTGGAGTCACTGCGTATCCAATACTTGTTTTCTCCGGACCTGTTCACTTCATGCTTCTATTTTTAACACAAAGAAAACCAAAAGCTGAGCAGGCAGGAATTTTATTCACAGCAACGCTGATCCTTTTTGCAAAAATGTGGCCCTGGCAAGCATCTTCAGAGGCTTCACATACTGCATTCGTACCTCGCTGAGTTCTTCTAAAATCCTGACACGCCACAGCCATTGGGGAGCCCTACCATAGTCTGTATCACTCCTGACACACTAATACTTAACTTATGTGCACCACCAAGCAGGGACACTGCCCCTCTTCTTCTGAATGGTCTGCTCAGAAGACGCACACAGGGACATGCATAATGCAGAACTCAACTGCATCAAAACTGGGAGTATCAAGAGTATTTCTGGTCTTTATGGGGTGTGCAGAATAAAATATGATCTTGTTTGCAAGGCCAAAAACCTGACTTCTGTAAAAGGTATGGAACAGTAATGGATTACGTATTTCCTTCAAAAAAATACCTGCTCTTGTTCCTAGAAATCTAAACCAGCTCATGGCATAGCACGTAAACTCTGAAAGTGCTGAGGTACACAGCATAAATACTGCTAATAGGGAAAACAAACAAACAGCAACAATAATAAGAAAGTTCCACCAAAGATTTTTACACATTCTCCCGTCTCTTCAAAAAATTACACAACTTTCAACAGTTATCTCAGAAGTCTGGCCTATGTCATGCTCAGCAGTGCTGAGGATGAGGGGCACACGAGATTTTCCCCTCTCCAGAAAATGAAATTAACAGAAATGAATACAGAATCTTCCTGGCTCATTCCACCTACCAGTTTCAGCACTATCCACCTGCATTTGTAAGAAGAGTCTAAATTCAGCTTTGGATACTTTCAGGATTTTTACACACCCGCCATATAAATATAAAAGAGTGCTACATACAGAGGAGCAGGGGACGGAGAGAAAAATGCATAACTACCATAGGAAGAGAAGTCTACGTTGCCTTGAGAAAACTGCATGTTCAAGCTGTGCATTTTTTTTTTATTTTTCCTTTGAGTGAAAACTGAAATCTACGTCAAGGTTGGAAAGCATGAAGAGCAGGGGCAATTTACAAACCCTTTAAGTGCAAACAGAAGCCAGCAGCCGGAGGACAAATGCAAAGATCAGGCCTGATTCCCAAGCCTGGAGACTTTCAATTAAATTAAGATCTAATAATTTCAAAAATCAGCAAATATCAAAGATAGGAATCAGAATACAAAGAGAAGGGGGGGGGGGGGGGTAATATTTTCAACAGATCTGTTGTTTGGGAAGTATTGTCAAGTGCCTATAGAACAGCCACAACTGTTCAGATGAAGTTTCACGGATGCTAATAAGGGTAGGGTTTTCCAGTGAAATTCAGATCAAATACACTGAGAGCTTCGGAGAAATCCTCTATATTTTTAAGTCTTTTTGGCTGAAGGGAATTTGTCACTCCAGTGACAACTTAATGGACTTTTTTTTTTTTAGCGTGGGTATTTCCCCTGGCATGTTCCCCCTTGCAGCGTATACAATGAGGGACTTGCCCACGCACACAGTACAAAGCACAACCCCTACCCGAGAGCTCAAGACACACCACTTCAGCATACCCTTCCATCCCCATAAGGCTCATCCCAAAGCTGAAGAAACTTCTCCCCCTGCAGATGGAAAGTCCAGGGCGCGACAGAAATGAAAGCAAAATCTGAGGTACGTCTGAAGAACCCCATGTCTGCCACAGGATACGTAGCCAGCACTGAAGAGGACAGCCAGACTTCTTCAAAAACAGGCCAGCACCATCCTGGTGACTTTAAGGCTACCTGTAGTTTCCCAACTGGGTGTCATTATGTCCCATGTCTCTATCTATCCCACAAAATCCCTCATCCCTGAAACACCTTTGTCAGAAACCTCACCAGTAAGAGAACTCCTATGAAGACAATATACCCCATTGTGAGCTTCACAGTTCATGCAGAAAACCAAAGTTAATAGTTTTTCAACCCTATTTTCATTTCCTGTCCGTGATCCCTTTGCCACAAAGTATTTAAGCACGTGCCTTAAACTTTGCCCTAGAAAAGCAGTTATGCATGCTCTTAAAATGCACTGGGACCCGGTGCTTCTCCCACCTCCGAAAAGAAGAGTAGCACAGAATGATTAACACTTGTGATCCACATTCCATTTCACTGAATTCTGCTTTCTGCTCAAAAGCACACTTATAATTTCCACACTGCTATTCAGAGTTAACTTCCAATCAATACGACAGCTTAAAAAATAATTTAACATGATATGTAAGCAGCCCAAAGCAAATGCGTCCAACAAAAGGAAAATATTCGCAAACAGAAACACCAAAGATTTTCATTTCCCTCCAGAAAATGAAAGGAACCTGCTTAAAAACAAGTTAAATGAGCGATGGAGTTTTGAAGATTCTTTTTTTTTTATTATTATTTTTTAAGATGAATGAGGTGACAGATGTTTTACTAAAACCATTAAGACAAGATGGCGATCATTTCTGGGTATGTTAACTAAACTATCGCTATCTGGATCACGTGATGCATGACAACACTGTTTTCACCTTAGGTACAGAAGCAGTTTAATGGTTTGAAAGTCAACCATATGAGCATGGCTTATCCCACCGCCTGGCTTTCACATTCCCAATCTAGAATGCCAATCATAAAGGGACAGATATAAATATACCTGCACGTAAATTTAGCAATAGGTTTAAGGTAGGTGCTTATTAATATCACGAAGATATGATTCTTAATGATCGGGGAGCACAGCCCTATATAGGTTTGAATAATGACATTGTCTCTTTGCATGCATAGTTTGTGCTTTTGTCTCCGACAGGTTCATTTTTCATGGGAGGGGAAAGGTTCATATCGCACAAGGGGGGTAACCAGTTGATGTTACAAGGCTGACGATTAGCCCCCTCACTGTTCCACATGACACTGGGAAGGACTCCAGCAGGCATCCTTAATGCCTGCTTCAGCATCTTGAAGAAATTAATGAACACAGCTTCGATGGCAAAACATTTCAATCAACCCCAACCAGCTGTGCCTAACGTTTTTCTTAAATATACAATTTATCTATTTATTTAAAACCAGGCTTATCAAAAGTTCCTACAAAGGACGCGAGTTATTTTGGAAGGGAGAGAGGGAGGAACAGAAAGGAAGAAGGACAATGATGGTTAGTGCCAAAAGATGTGCGATGGCCCCTGTGTTTGTTGAACAAATTAAGCACGTTCTGGTTTTTCACCTGCTGAAGTAGCAGCAGTGCATATGGCCCAGAAGTTAAAAATAAGGAAATATGCATACATTACCATACTTAATGGACGACCCTCTCCATTTAATATGCAAATTTCCTGAAATATTACTGAATGCCGTCTGTTCTAAATGAATAAATTTGAATTGCAATTAGAATAATCCTTTATAATTAATGAAAACTGTCAATTTTGGTTCATAAGTAATTTGATTAACAGGATGATGGGACACTTATCAAGTTCACTGGACTGCTAGGGTATGAGAAAGCTGACAGGGAAAATAAGGTGGTCCAGGCACTTAGGCACCACTGGAATATTATCCTAAATTATTGATAACACAAGCTAATGAACTTCAGAAAGTGAACTCTATGCGCTTTATTTAAAGGGGCAGCGCAGAGGGTGATGAGCACTGCTTCGGCCATGATAGCCTTCTCCCAAACACAGTCAGACCAGTATCAGCTCTCAGGCAAAAGAAAGAAGCAAAGATCCGTGAGTAACAACATGCACCCACTTAAACCTGAAATTTACACTTTCCAGCTGCTTCCAGAGACAGAAAAAATGTTCACACAATAAATGTAAGAAGGGACAATGCAAGCCAGGTGAATAGGTTTTATGTAATGTACCACAGGCATTATTTTGTTTTACTTCCATTGGTTAAAAAAATGGCACACACTACACCTGGTTTTCCATCACTTTCCTTCCCATCATCTATCATGTGAGTGGCCAGCAATATTTTCCTTTAAATGTGCTGGCTAATTGAAAGCAGGAGAATTTTAATGTATCAGTTTCAATTTTATAAGAAAAGCAATTGAAAAAAAAAAAAAAAAAAGGAAAAGAAAGAAAGACCGACTCTGAGGCTGCTGATTCTCTCAACCCACATGTTCATCGACATCAATACCACTCTGCCACTGATGGGAAAGATGACTGTAGGCCAAACCTTTGGGCTGATGCACCACTCCCTCTGTAATTCCATTAACTTTGGGGGTCAGAGAGGATGTAATCCAATGCAGAAGTTGCTCATAATGGCATTTTAAATCAGTACACCAACAGGCTGCAGTTCTGATGATCCACTTAATAATTTCAAATGTGAGTAATACAGGTGAACCTAGGTAAAAACATCAAATCTCTGCCAATGTCTGAGGATATTAAGTTCCCCAAATCAGCTTGGTTTCTGAGCGGGAAGTACAGCCAGCCATGCCATCCATCCATAAGATGGTATGGTGAAATCAGAAGGGTACGTCTTTCTTTTGCCCTTAATCTCTCCCTCTTCTAAAAACACGCTTCATTTCTTATGCATCATTTACTTCTCTCATGTCACTATGTCATGTTGTATCTGTTGCTTATGGCATTTATCATATGGATTTTTTCCGTATCGCTCCCATGCAGCCAATGGAACAATTCTAAATGTAACTTCAGAGAGTGACCTCTTTCTAAACATCCTGATAGAGCACATCCTGGATACACCCACACGACATAATCGGAATCCAATGCGACCCGGTCTTGTATATTTCGCAAACAACAGAAGTCTAAAATGGTGAAACTGCATGCTGAATGAAACTACCCTTCTCCTGAACACAGGCACGGTGCCTGTGGATTCAGGGAGATCGTTTGTGAAAGCTTGCTATTGTATAACAAAAGCCAGCGTGCACAAGCAAAGTATGTTTTTAAACCATTACAGCACTGAGAACTCAAAACAGATTTTCAACAAATCACTGAAAGACACTTCTGCAAGCTAGGGGCATAATTTCTGCTAAATGTCAAAATCATATGCTCTAATCATCAAGGCACCAGCACTACCTGTAAGAAGGCCACAACTTTGAGTAAAATGTATGGGTACACACACTCGAGAACAGTAACTTATTTTTTAATCAAATTTTCTAATAACATTTACATCATGTCTAATGTAGAACATTTCAATGCAGAAGGGAACATTCTTCAGAAGTACAAGCATCTGGAAAAGGCTTTCTGGAACTGAAATGCTGCAAACCACAGGTGTTGCAGGTAGACATTATGAGGCATATTACTAAGGCAGAAGTGAGTTCACTGTACTAACTCCAACCAATTTTTCTACGTAGGTGTTTTAGCCTGTTTTAACAAGAAAAGAAAGTCACTGCAGTGTTGAGCAGCTCCAGATATACCCAGACACTTTTTTGCTCAGATCTGGGTACAGCGCTCACAAGTGTGGCAAATAAACCACACTATAAAGAAAACAATGTCATAACCGACCAGTAGACCAGCTTCCCGTCTTCTTCCCCTGAGGCAATCAGGACATTTTTTTAGGCTCGTTTCCTAAGGAAACGAGGATCTGTGAGATCACATTGTCCGTCCAGGAGTCGTCCGCCTCCCCCTAATAATTTTAACCCATTCTTTACATGAGACTCAAAATAAATTTTGATATTTTCATGATAATGTATGCATTTGTAGAAAATGAAGCAAGCTTGCCCATGGAAGGAAAGCTGTGTGCAACTCAATGAAGTAAGCAGCAAATGCAACCCAGCACACCTTAGTCAGAAGGGAGTATGAGTATGAGATGCTCAGTTAAGGGAGCACAGAAAGGGAGGCAGGAGAAGGCTGCACATTTGCAGCAGAACTTGGGTTCACAGGAAAGTAAGGAGAATATTGGAGTGAGGGCTATAAAGGTTATGTCAGTGATCAAAGAGTATTATGGTGACAAGGGGACATGATGAATGGAGTTATTGTGATAAAGCGGCACAGGAAACAATACAAATCTGTAGAAAAACAAGGTTTAGTTCCATAAGCTCCACTGTTCATGGAACAAACTTATTTCAAAGTTACATTCTCCTCCAGGTATTTGTTTCTCCCTTCCCTTCACTATCCTTTTAAACTGTGTTTTTCCTTTATTATTGTTATGTTTTTAATTGCTGCTTTCACCGTGGCTAGGGAAAAGTATCCTTTGCAAGCAGTAAGACCCAGCAGACTTGCACAAGGAAACACTGAATTACCAGTCACGCATGTGAACATAAGAAAGGGTTACATTTATGCCAGGGAATTCATTTCTCAATGGGATATGAAAATCACATCACTTCATCATGCCTTTTTTTCATTCTCTTCTAACTTTCATAACCATTTGACGCTCATCTTAGGAAGAAACATTCTTTAAGAATCTAGCAATCACCTCAGGGATACTTAGTGAGCATTATCATCCCAATTTAGGACCAGGATAAGCAAGGCAGTAAGATGCTTCAAACTAATCACCATGTGACTACAGCAATGCAGACAGGGAGGTTAAGAAGACCTGTGACTAGACCACAAGACCATATGTCCCCTTCCCCTAGAAATCTATCATCCTAAAAAGCAGGAGACCAACTAGTGTTACCCATTTGGATACGTGAAGCTTAACAACAATAATCTGGATAAGTAAACACTATTCTAACAAAGCCACATAGTATGAGTGGGAAAATACTCCATGCTGAGTTTACAGTGTCTTATACTACACACAAGGAATGTGAGTTCTTAATGATTCTGCAAGACCAATAAATACCCATTTTAACGAGAAAACACTTCAGCTAAAGCACAGCTGAAGTTTCCTAGCAATCTCTTAGTTTGTTCACTCACAACACAGGAGAGCTCCATTTAATATAGTTCTAAGTTCTGTAGGGCAAGAAGACTGAACCATCCACTAAACAATTAGCAGCAATGCTGGAGAAGTAGCTGAATGACATGCCAACAAGTTGGACAGAAAAAATGCCTCTACTTAATCGTCCACTGCATGAACGGGAAGTATAAATGTAATATTCTCCTGGTAGAGGTTTAGAATTATGATGGCAAAGAGCAATCCTCAGCAGGTAAGAAAAGATATCAGTTGGGAAAATAACTGAAGTTTGGAAGTTTCTCCCTTGGGTGATATCAGTAACCATTCTATCAAATATAACCTATCTATTCTTATTTTATTCCTATTATCATGGCATCCAAGAACCATTATCATTTGCTCTTCTTGGTGACTAACGCTGAAACAACCACGGCAAGGAGAAATAGAAAATAAAAAAAATGATTCCAATGCAGATATTAGTGGCATAAACCCTTCTGGATATGGATGTAAATAACACATTTATTTATTCATGCTCCTTAAATGTATATATTTTTTCTTCATTGTTTGCAGGGCTAAGAAAATGAATCACTTTCAAACTGTTGACGTTGGGAAGGGAAGGTTGAAACAGGGCGAGTGCTGCTGCAAGACTCTGCCCCAAACAAATGGAACTCTTTCAGTGAATTATGGTCTGACTAGTTTCTTTTTTAAGACACATCAAGGCATTTCAGAATGTGTCAATAAAAGCCCACCTGGAGGTAGAAATTACAGAGCGCTGGAAAGAACGCCAAGATTACTCAAGTCTTTGTGTTTTCATTTGTTTTAAATCTGTGTGTTGTTAAAACAAACGTAGAAATTAGCCATATGGGAACTTAGTTTTGGTGCAATATCTTCATCTGTCACCGCATTTGGAAAAAAGCGTGCACACAACAAGATCAGTGGCCAGGGAGGGAGGGTGAGAACAGCACACAAGGAAACAATGTTGAACATATGCACAGGATTTCGACCTCGCCGCATGGTGACTAATGATAATTTCATAAATACTGAAGCTGTGATGGACTATTATTACTGCAGGGGCACATTTTTAAATACTGTCTAACAGCTATTGTATAGAAAGGTAGCTCACACATCTCACTGGGACAACCTGCCCTTGTATGCAGTGCCTCTTACCCAAATGAAAACCACACACTATTTTCAATTCAAACCTTAGACCCAATGCATGTAAGACAGGGGCTTAATAGCTTTCCAAACTCTCATTTGGCCTCAGTTATACAACCAGCTGACACTGAAAATAATTAATGCCCTTTAGGACTCGCATCTGCTCCTATGGTTCCATGTCAAGGTTTTTAATTGGGCTATTTTGGCATTTGGAGACAATGGCAAGGTGAAATAACCTTTCTTTAATATTTCTGAGGTCAGAAGTTAGTCCTGCCAAAGGTCATCCTTCAGGTTCACAAATGAGTCATTTGTATCACCTAATGCAATCTGTGACTTGCAAATTGCACTGGGAGATGTTATAGTGCATTAATTAGTCCATGTGGTGAATACTGAATTCATCATTACCAGTGAAGCCTGTGCAGGCGTGCCAATACTCGTTTTGGTGGGTTGCAGCAGCTGATTATGCTACATATTCTCCTTCAAACTGTGGCCTCTAATATCAGGCCTTGTTTGCCAACAAGCAAAGACAAGGCTGAACTGGTCCTCTCCCAGTGAACAGCACAACAGAATATTTACACGTCAAGAGTGCTCCAAGTGAGCGTGCAAAAAGCCGTCTCAGTCTGTTTCACTCAGCTTCTACCTCACAGACATGGTCAGGCAGCACACCCACAGCTGACACCATTGCTGGGCTGTACTCACCAGTCTGGACTCCAATTCAAACTTTAGGAATGGGGCTGTCTTGTTGCCCACTACTCTTTTAAGCCTAAAGGGTAACTCTGCTTTTTTGTTCTTTGGGTTTTTCTTTCCAGGTTGCCTGCTTGGTTTTCTCCATAGCTGTAGGGACTACAAGCTTTAAAAAACAGACAGGCATAAACAGCAATTAACTGCAATTCTCAAGTGACCGCATGTCTACAAAAGCACAGCTTTTTGGAAAAGTGTGATAAAATTGCAAGAGCAGCACTAGTGAATATCTGACTATTAGACAAAGGTCCCAGATTTTATTTCCAAAAGCCATATGTTGCAATCATCTTGTACAGAGCATTAGAATCCAGCTGATACTGGTGGCAGCTTGACACAGGTCAGAGGTACGACCACCTCGCTAACAGACTGCCTGCAGGTTGGACGGCAGTAGCTGCTGTTTCTCCTCAAGCCTGAGAGTCCCTCCAGTAGCAGAGGTGTGGCTGTCACCCCACACATCTCCATGCCCCAAACCTCCCCCTGAACATATGCTCCATAGCTGGTGCTGTGTTCCCTATGTTCCTTGAGGCAGCCTGCCTCATAGCCCTTCTACATTTAGGGACCTCCTATTCCTGAAGAGAGACTTCTATCAATCCCAAGTCAAGTTTTTAATACCAACATTCAGTCCAGCTTTCTTGCTGCAAAGAAACCTTGTAGACAATTCCATCCTAACTCACAGTCTGGTCTTTCAGATGGTTGGCAGCTACTGCCCATAATGAAGGGATTATTAATTTCTGTTTCAGAGGGATAGGAGATCAGGATATGGATACGGTATGACTGTACCATCTGTGCAGTTGACATATATTGATTCATACCATCTTCCCATCTGTCCTTGACACTGCAGAGCATCAGAGGTCACAATCAACTCCTTGCTGGAATTCCCCCAAAAAAACAAGTTTTCATCCAGCTCCCCATCAAAAAACACTTCAAGACACTTTTACAGAAGATGGATCGTCTCCTCATTGTATTACAGAAACAGATCACCAACACTTTGACCCACAAAGTATACACCAAGCAAGAAGTATAATAATAGGAACTCATCATTGGAAATATTGGCTATGTCCACTACTGAAAAAGTCAAGATAAAATAATTCTTGAAACGATAAGCAGTTGATGAAACTATGAAAATTACTACAGCTCTCAAGAGATTTTCACACACATTTCGCATTAGGTGCAACAATCAATCAAAGCAGAACATTGAGAAATGCGAAGTCTGGTTGCACGTGCTTATGGAAAACGTTAAGGAAACAAGTGAAAATCTGCAGCTGAGTAAATCCGGAAATGCAAATCTCTGGAGAGGGCCTAGTTTTCATTTCACAATAGGAATCTTTTTTTTTTTTTTTTTCCTATCCCGCCATTCTATGCAAATTGCTAGTAGCAAGAAATGAAAACTTCTGAAGCAGCCATTTCTAGCTTTCCTCAGTTTAAATATTTCATCTGACATAGTCCACAATACAACCAGCAGCACTATGTGCAATCCATGCTTAAACAGCACTCATGCAGAACTGTTTTCAGTGAGTTACAGCTGTCCCAAAACAGCACTGGGTTAAAACGTGTCATGTTTTTTTCCTCACGCCAAGGAAGAACTAGTTGAAGAAGAGGCAAACAGTTTCAAGCAAGCCCAGAATTTAAAGATGTCAGTGATAAAAAGGAATGGCAACTACACTATGTTTTTTTGCTGCTGTTACTGGTTTTGAAGCAGTGAATCCTTAAGTTAATCCTCAAACTCAGACTTAATTATAAAATTAGCTCTTGCATGGTATTATTCTCTTTGGGCTACCTTACCAAGGTAAGTGAAATCACAACAACGCTCACCCCTTCTTTTTTACCTGTAAAAAATAGAGAGGCACGAGGACGACGTGGTGTGCGTCGATCTCAAACCCGACGTTTTGAAACTTGAGCTGAATTTGTCCACAGCCAATATTACTGATCTCCACCAGCACCTGCTTCTTTACTCAAAGCGTCAGCAAAACCTGAAATGTCCGTACTGTTGTTGAAGTGCAGCAGTGAGTGGAAGTCATGGCAGGGTTCACAAGGGACACAACTCACTGGGCCAATGAGGCAATTCCAGCTGCTCGGCCAACAGCAACTTGCAAAACAGAACAAAACGAAACGAAACAATGGACCAGGCCAGGTGGGAACTTTCAGGTGACAACACCACCTTGGCAGGTGCATCTCTGACCTGTCCCTGTTTGTCAGGACGGTCTGCAGAAGCCAACTTTTCACAGCAGCCATGAAGGCGCTCTAGCTTTACTTATTTATTTAAACACAGTGTCCTGAAATGCAACGGCTGCAGCATGCCACGGTTGCGGCTCCTAACTTATATCCCGCATCAGCGGCGCTCATCCAACTGATGAATTTTACAAGCTGACTTCTAAGCATCACAACTGAGCCACTTCTCACACGGCGCTCGGGGTCCTGCAGCCCTAGGAAGCACCAGCCTGGGGACGGAGAGCGTTTGTCCTTCTGGTGCAATAAACAACAAGAAAAGAGGAGGCCGAGGGACATGGAGGAACTGCTTCAACACACGGGTGTTAGCACAGAAAAACCAAAGGGCCTGGAACCGGAGAGGGGGGGGGGGCTCACAACATGGCGCCTCAGCCAGGCCCCGGCGGGAGGGTCCGAGCCGCGGCCAATGGCGCGGCCGCAAACCGCAGCGCGCTGCCACCTGGCGGCCGCCTCCGCGCACTGCGCCCGGCCCGGCCCCGCACGCGGACGGGTTTCACGCGCGGAAGGTCTCAGTTCTCGTGTCCCTCCACTTCCACGCGAGCGGTGGTGGGAATCACGCAGTGTTCCTGGACGTGATAAAAAGGACTCTGAACGCGGGTACAGGCTGACTCGCTCACAGGTGTCCTCACCGGTGTGCAGCCCCTGCAGCCTCGCGGGACCTCGCGGTGAGGGCAAAGGGCTTCAAACAGGAGGTGATGGTATTAATGTGAGGAAACGCATTGCCACATCGTTGTTAATCTCTTAATAAACGCATCGGAAACTGGATACATCCCTTAATAGCTGCGCTGGAGTTGGGATATTAGCAGACAAGATACCTCTACACTAAATTAACTGCATCCGATTCAGGTGGTAAAAGGATCGAGACAAGCAGCCAGCTTAAAAGTACACATACAAAATGAGGCTTTGGGATTTACAGCTTGACTCCTTGCCAACCGTTGAGGTTTCACAATCACATTCCTCTTGTGCTTTTTTATTTTTTCTTCCCCAAATCCATTTTTCCCCTGCTCCCACTGTGAAAGAAGTGTACCAAGAAACAGGGAAGAGCGAGGCCTTGGTCCATCTCCCATGAAAGCTCGGTGTAAAATCAGACACTGTATAAGGCTCTACTTGTATTAAACAGAGAACCTATCTAAAATGAAATGTTCTGAAAGTACTAGGTGGTTAAGTACCTTGAAAATCACGTTTCAAGGGTATATCAGGGGATTTGTCATTGCTGAATCGGATGAGAAGCCAGCCCTTTCAACATATTTGCTGTAGACATCACAAGAAATCAAAGTCCTGGAGTCTATAGGAGCAAAGGCACCACAGTGGCTGATCAGAGCCACCGGGACTTACAGTCACGACAGTTACTGACAACAAATTTTAGGTGCTGTGCAAATCTCCACGCTTTAACTAGCAGAAGGTGGCTGATAGACAAAGTACTGGGGCTGTCCTGGAGTGCAATGCTAACAAGACCGTCTGAAATTACAGACAATAAAGCAATCAAATACCTGTTAAAAGGGAGTAAACACCAAACGGGTCAGCTGCTTTTACTTTTCATACCTGAGTCCACATTATTTGACTCTGTAAATATAAAAGACTCCTTTTATTATTTTATTGAGATCTGAGAGGCATGCAGACACGCACCTCAAACAGCCAAGCATAACCAAGCAGCAGGAGCGACTGATGAGCTCAGAACTCATCTGAAGGAAGAAGCCTGAATTTGATACCAATTGCTTTTGTAAATCTGTTATGATGTCAGCTGGTTCAATCTAGTAGTTTGGATACGTCTTTTATCTGTTCAGTCTCACATGTTTATTCTGTGCGTGTGCTGTTTCATCCCCTTAGTGCAGATGCTTGTGTATGTTGTTTTAAATGAAATACATAAGTAAGTCTGGAGATACGGATTTCTGCAAAAAGGAACTGACTTTACGTTTTCTCTACCTCCAGAGGAATGGGGCTATCCAGCAACCAGCCATCACCGATCCCTGTAACTTCCTGTAACCTTCCTGTCTGGGCACAGAAAAGATAACCTCTGCCCTAGGAGGCTCACAGAACTAAGATGTTTTATCCCTCATAACCTTATTGCAGCAGCCCCTTCTGAATCTGCCTTTTTTTGTCATTCAAAGGGAAGCAAAAGCATTGTGCAATCAAGAAGCAAGTGAAGCAGGATCACAATAACTAATGCTTGCATTGAGAACTACCTCCAGTATTTCCTTCTTGCTTTATCCATCAAGACATTCCCTACATCATCGTGTGAGCGCCACATCGTAAGACTAGAAAATCAGTTGACATACTAGCCACGAGCAGGCGAAGCAACCATAACAATGTTCTGCCTTCCTTTCAGACCTTTGAGCAGTTGCAACTGCCAGCAACTAAACCACATAATTCTCACTTAAATAAGTTACTGGAAAATAAAAATAGATAGAAGTTCCATTACTTAGCATATTCGTCCCCACATCTGGATGATAAAATATAATTCTTATGGAAAAATATAATTTTTAGGCACTGTGTTCCCTATCTGCAATTACATCAAAATCACATTAATTGAGCTATAACACTGTCAGGCCTGGCAGCTGGGAGGCACATCCATACATTCTAAAGAGATGGCCATTAATTCAGCACTTCGCAGTGTGGCAATGAAGCTGGGATGTCCGCTCCACAACGTGATTTACTGTCTTTCAAGCTGCTTAAGTGGGAACCTCTACAAAAAGATTTAAGTTAAGTGACTCTTATGCTGAGCTGGAGCTCATTTATTATTGAATTAAGTTTTCATTTCTTTTAAAGGGAAAGAGAAATATAGTTTTATTTGAAACAAGGTAAAACAGTTCAAAGAAATCAACTCACAATTTATGAAGCAAGAATATATCTTGGCGGGTGACAATGGCATTTTGTTCTTACATTAATGTAAAGATAAATTAAAAATTTATGTACATACATACACAGTTTTATAAATGCACGTCTGTATGGTTTATGCATGTCTCTTTTAGATCTATTTATGTATATATTTCCAGAAGCATACGTGGATGCAACTGTGTAATTACAAACATAGGTACGGATTACGTGTAATGTGTTTATGTGCCTAGATCCTGAAACTAAACGTTCCCTTAATGAAGTAAACTATTTCATAGGGCAATAGGACAGTTCCGCATACAGAGCCTGCTACAACATTCGTCTCTATAAATCGTATTTAATCGAGATCTATTTCTGAAACTGTATTAAGTGTACCTTATTTTGGAGGGAAGGGATATATCTGACACTCAATCACTATGGTTAAATGGGGTAGAAATGGTGGGTGGTGCACTGTTCTGTACTAAGAAGCTAAGAACCAGGTCTGACAGAGAAAAAGAAGATTATCCTATTCAAACAGCAGGTACCCAATTTCTGCCCTGAAATTAGAACATCAGAACACAGCAATCAATGCAATATTTGGCCCCTGTCCTCTAACCACATGAAGGAAGTATATTGAGCTAAATTTTCTGCCAGCTTAATTTTATTGAAATTAGTGGAATTTATCCAACAAAATACTTGGCACATTACATTTGATGGGTAAAACGTGCCAGTGCAGGGAGAGGGATTTGAGGGAAAGCAGTTAGCCTGCATGCTTAAATTGGCTAAATGTTTCTAAATAAAATATACTTTAAAAATAATTAAAATTTGCCAGGACCCCCATAATGGTGTCATTTACACTCCAGTCACATGATTATACAGCACAAGACCCTTTCATAATTAGGAATGTACACTATATAAGCTCCCTCCCTAATTAGCAAATTATGTTGAAAATAGCATCCTGCTAATTAACGGTTATTATGGCATTTCTGAAGCTGAAGCTTTAATTATCACCAACCTAATGATTGTGTACAGAAAAAAAAAACAACTTTTTTTTCTTAAATTATCAATAAGGGCAGGCGAATTATTATCAGGCGAATCTGCTGACGGCTGATTAATTTGTTTGATGCAAAGTTGCTGTGCGTTTCATATTATTTTATCGGAGTTGCAGGAAAAAGGTACATAATTTGGTTTCATTAGCAACTACTGCTATTTATCACTAGAAGATACCCCTCCCTTTTCAGTTGTTTGTTCAATTCCCTCTGTGTTTTTGCCTGCACCAGCATCAAAGTCAAGAGCAGGAAGTTTTAATTAAGTGACACTAATGAGGTCGTTGAAAATGATACTTCAGCAATTCAGCATGCTGTTAAATGTGTTTATTCTATAATGTCATCAAAGGTGATTGTTTTCCCTTGTAATAGATAAAATTCATTACCATAAGCATTGTACTTTTGAGTGTTAGAGTTACAAAACGCAAGTTAGTCAGGTGTGTCTGCCGCACATTTCATCTCATCTACCTCTGTAAATTTGCATCTAAAACTATTCCTTAAGAAGGAAATGTAGCATGAGCTGTAGTTGTGTAAAGGTGTAGGTTTTTTGCTCAGAAATAGCTCGCTTTGGCTAGCCTTGGCTATGATGTAGCCCTGTTTTTCTGGCTACCAATTCATACATTCCTGGAATTCTGAGTGCAGTGTGTTTAGCAAGCCCTAATGAAACATATTTAGATTAATATGAAACTCAGAAAGCTATGATAATTAGCTTTATGGTAAAAGTGTTCTTCACTACAGAATGGAGGCTATAACGTCTTAAATCAAATTCATTTCTAAAAATTCTAATTTTTTTTCTTGAAGACAAATAGGAGTCAGATGTGGTAAAATCAAACAAAACTGACATTATTCTGAAAAGCCAAAGCACCACGAAATATTTCTCAGTGGAAAAAGTCCACTGTTTCTAATAAATAGCATTTGGACAGTGCTTACTTGCTAAGTGAAACAGAACATGGCATATGCAGGCACAATACTGGAAATCTTTACTTACAGTTCACATTTAGATCTGCCATTCAAAGCTTTGGTCTCTAGTCCGATCCCAGTTTTAAACAACTGGCCCATACTGTGTTACTTTCCATCCGCTTGGAAGGAGAATGCTCTCAAGCTTAAGCAACATTAGCTTGGCGAAATCACCAAAACCACCCATTCACTTTGCCCTTTGGTCCTTCAGTTCAGGGTGATGAAGACAGTCATGACCATTTGTATTTGTTGGTCAGAGCCTTCGGACAACCCCAAGAGCACGGCATTCCTTGACACGGTATTGCAGAGAGATGCCCTACCCAGGGAACGTGATCTGTTTTTTGCAGTGCAAAGTCACACACACCCCAGAGTTACTACTCCTTGCATTTTCTAATGCAGCAGTGCAATACTTCAGAACGTACTGTATGTAAGAGTTTCATCTGTCCTCTCTGAAGTGAATGGCAAAATTCCTATTGCTTTCAGTGGGGCAGAACTAGACCCATACCGAGGAACTAAACAGTTCCTAAAGTGATTTTCTTTCAAGTAATATTTACAGTACCACCATCCAACAATCACAGCTTGTTTATAAAACATTTGAACATTTTTTTTCTTTACAATCTGAAAGAGGGAATTAGAAATTGCCTGAAAACTCACCCATCCACCACCAAGGCAGAAGCCATAAATCATAATTTTGTCCACACAGAGCAAAAAGCAGGAATCACAGCAAGCTGCAGGGAGAGCCGCCCTTCATGTGGACAGCAGGGGACACGTCTGGGTCATATAACCCCTAACCTTATCTTTATTTTTCCATCAAGCTCTGTGACATTTGTTCTTTTTCATTCAATAAGATGCAGGACTATTTGCCATTTTCAAGTAACCACATTATACAGTATTTTCCATTGACAGACACATCCCCTCAGCACAAGGTGCTTTAACTCTTTTCTAATGGGTTTCTTACTGGCTTCTGTTTCCCGAGTGGGATTTTATGTTATGTTTGCTTTGACAAAAAGAAGAAAGAGAAAAAAAAAAGAAAGAAAGAAACATACCCCCTGGGAAAGTTAACCTCAAAACATAACATTTCTAAAGCAGGATAAACCACTATCGTAACTGCAGAGGACAACATAATTACAAGCAAACCCATAAAAAAACAGATGTACTGAGCAAGCAGTCTTGGCAGTCCAAAGTTAGAAGGTCAATAGGTTAGGTTGCCGAAACTGAACCTTTCTAAAGCAGGCATTAGTTTCTTTCTGCAGATTAGCCACTTGCTGTATCTATACTTAGTCAGAAATCATAGCCGCCTCCTTATCCAACTTCTGTAGAAATCTAAAAGGTGAAACGAAATTCCATCGCACCAAGTACAAAGTGCCGGGGAGGAACGGCGTGCAGCAGTTAATGGTTTGCATCACAAGAAGGTTCCCACTGGCTTCACAAAACGCTGGTTCCTAGCCTGTAGTTGATGCCTGGAGCAGCACTATCCCACAGCCTTCCTATGGGATCTGTCCCATAATCAACCCTGTAAGTGGAAGACATCTCACCCCCTCATCTGCCCTGTGCACGGTGGGGTTATCCTCATGGGGTCCAACACTCCAGTACCTGAACTGTGACACGCTTTACTTGGAAACTGGAAGATGTACCTACCTCCCCTTCCCATGATGATAAAAATTTCCGCACCAGCCTTGCTGTGTAGCACTGCCACTGCTGATTTTAGTAAACAGCAGTTAGTAGGGAAGGGCTAGACTTCCTATTTTACTGGTAAGGAACTGAACACCAGGGAAGCTACATGTAAAAGAAGGTACCCTGGCAAAGAAGGACTTCAAAGATGGGTCTCTCACCTCAACAATCAGCAGCATCTCTTAGCAACTCTCCCCCACTTTCACATCAAACATATCTGGCCATTCTGCATATAGATGCTCTTGAGTTTAGCCAAGGCTTTGCAGCATATTTTTGAGTAGGAAATATTTTAAGGAAATATTTCAAGCAAATCCTTCGGCATCTGCCCTAGCCAGGCTGAACCATGCCCTTGCTCCTAACAGGCAGTCAGCTACTGCACTTAAGGATTCTGCTGGTAAAAGCAAGAACAGTGTTGTACCACAAGTCTTCCAAGGTCATCTCCAAGTCACTGAAGAGGTTTTAAGACCCCACAATGTACATTTGCCTACTCTACTACAGTTTTGTTTTCAAATCCTAAGGAGAAGACTGGAGAAAGGATCCATGTTTCACACAGCCAAAACCTGATGGAGCAAAGGTTCAGCTGATACCCACAAACACCTGACTGAGCTTCATTCATTGCCTCTGAAGGGCTGCATGCCCTCCAGCCTTTGCTGGGCTCGCCTCCAGTCCCACCTCTGTCCCTCCTGTGCCAAGAAAGGAGAGAAGCGTCACTGCTGAGCACAGAGGTACATTCAGTGTGGTTTGCTCTTCTCCCACACACATAGTAACCATGGGTCATGGAGGAGGCAGGATTTCAGCTTGACTGCAAACATGAGATGTCGACCAACAAAATGCCCCGCTGGTGGTTTTTTTTTTTTTTCCCCCCCCATGTGATTATAGGCTCATTCAGGTTCTCTGAGAAAAATGACGCTCTGTTCAGTCACTGCAGAGAGGAAAGCACCACTGGAGGCAGCGTCACCGGGGTGTCCAAACCACACATTCACAAAGAGAAGTTTAGTCATTTGTAGCTGACTTCTAGCACATTGTCGTGCTCATGTGAGTAGATGCACCTCTGTGGCTAAAACCAGACAAATAAGGCCAATTTTGGCTCTGTTCTTTCCTTAGCTTCATCTGACACACTGCAGCCTCAAATGTTAACTTACATCATGCACAAGAAATGATGACAACTATGGGAAAAGGCTTACCACAAATTCTCAGTGCTCATTCTGTGCCAGTCCTTTCCTGTACACTCCTGAAAAGTGCTCAGTTTGCATTAGCAGCAGCTCCAAATGGTGCCACAAAGGTGGGCTTGGAAAAAGAAATACTAAGAATCACAACTCCAGATCACGCATGATACCTACAACTAAAAGCTTTCAGGGATAACAGCTAGCAAATACATCCCATATGCTATGTACTGTAACACTTCCTAAAGGACAGTTGATGCACATGTGCACACAGATGTCTACCTGGAACAACTGTCAGAATGATGACTTCCAGAGAACTTCTGAGATGCTGTAAGATCTCGGTACTGCTGGCAGACAGCAAATTAAACATGTGATGTGGCTCTGAAACAATCAGAGAGTTGAAGCCAGATGTACCAAGATGGCATGCAATGATGAAATGGCACTGATGGATGCTCTCCTCTGGACAGCAAGATTAGAGAAGCAGTACTGACAAAATAGAGGGAGATGAGAGTAAAGGGACAAAAATTTTCAATGACATTCAATGGAAAAACAGACAGGCAAAAGCCCAGGTAAGCTGCAGAAATGTAGGCATTCATTTATTTTCTAGGGATACTAATTGAATTTGTAGACTCCTAAAATCAAAGAAAGAAAAAAAGAAAACACCAAGCCATAAAAGTCAGCGGCTTGTAAAAGTGGAGGTAATATATTAAGAAGTGTTGGAGGTGCACTGAGAAGTTCTCGGAGGAAGATGGTGATACATTTGTGCTCATCAACTCTGACTGCAGCTCGGTGGCAGAGCAAACAGAATGCAGTCTGCTCTCAGGATACACGCTGGCAACTTCTCAGCTCACAGTGGAGATACAGCCCTACTACAGTTAGCACGACTGCCAACAGCCATCCAGCATGCTCCGGGTATTCAGACCTTAAGCACAGCAAAACATTAAAGTCACAGTGTGCGCTCTAGAGCAGTTTCTACCAGATGCATATTATCTATTCCTGAAACTGTTTTCCTCAAAGAAAAAAATCTTGTCTTCAATATGAACTCATAAATCCAAAAGACTGTAAACCTTGGTTGTTTTTTTTCCAGTCAACACTACCGAACATGCACAGTTGGGTCGAGCTTTTCCAAGGAGCTCTGTTCCTGGTGAAGCTCTTACAATCCCACTTCCAGAAGCCTATGCTATCAGATGCATGCTCTTAGTGGTCTTTTCCAACCATAAATCATTTTATGATTCTAACGCACAGCTCTTAAAAGAATATGGCACCACACATGGCTGGCAAGTCTCTCTGGAAGTTCAAATGCGGAAGTTCAGATGCAGCCAGCAAAGGAATGTCACGGTCCAGTCCCAAACCAGAGGAATGCACAGCCAGCGCCCATCTAATTGCTGTGTCTTAGTTTCCTGCCCCTCATTTTCAAGTTTGATTTTCTCTCAACTTCCTGTCATGTGTTCTCAGCTTGCAAAAGACAGGATGCCACTAGTGTTAACAAACAAGGAGATTTTTACTGAACTGTAAAAGTTATGTCATTTGAGATCATTTTTACTGTGCTGGCACTGAGCTGATACACAGAGGTGACGCTTATTACACAGGATGCTGTTCGGCCCTCTCTGCCACTTGTCTCCATCTATGGAAAGGAATACAGAATCTAATCAGAATATCAAAGGATGCCAAAACAAAGGGCGCTCAGATTACTCTGGATGAGAAAAGTTTTCAAATCTGAAACAAACTATGATGCATTCATTATCCATGTTTTTCTGCTTTATTGAGTTTGAGAAAAATTAAGATCTGTGTTGTACTTATACCATTAACTGTCTGCTACTTCCGTAATTTCCACTGATGTTACTGCATGCAAGTCTAAAGCAAAATCTTAATATATCAAGTTTCTAACTAATGCAGCTGTGCTACTAATCCCCATACTCCAAGCTCCAGCTGCACTCTGTGAAAACAGCATTTGCCTATAATGAAATTGGTTTTTAAGATCAGGAAGTGTTAAAGCAGAGGCCTGGAAAAGGCTCTCAAAATTCAACAACATAATTTTCAGGGGTTTTGTGCATTTGTTTTGTTAGGGTTTATTTATTTATTGGGGGGGGGGTATGGAATCTGAACCCTAAGAGATAGAAACCATCTCTTTTAAGTAAGGATTGGATTGGAAACACTGCAAACAACTTATTTGTGGTCTAGCAAAAAAAAAATAGGTTTTACTTTAAACTTTATTGAATATTCATTCAATACTGATTAGAAACAGTGACTGAGAAGACAAAAAAAAAAAGATCAAGCACTTTAAAATAACTCTTACAAACACGGGTCGTGCTTCACTGGCTTGAAATGCCTTATTTGTATAATTTCTCCCACTGGGTGAATACAATTTTAAAAGGAAATGAAGCATCATAATATAAGCTACACACCACCTATGTAAGTTGTGCTTGGATGTGAGCATTATAAATATTGTCAGCTGCCAAAAAGCAGCCAATGCTTTTCCAGAGCAAGACGACATTTTTTGCTTCAGTCTTTCTTGATCTATTGTTGTGACTCTCGCTTTGATTGACAGGTGGCATTCTTGTCTTTATGGATGGAGAAGCAAAGCCCTTGATGGTTATCGACATAAGGAAATGTCATGTCTGAATATGTTTCAACAGGACCTTTTTCTCCCTCATTTCCTGCTCCTTCCCCTCACTTAGTTTATTATATTTAATGCAATGAAATCTCTCAAATATGAACTCACAGTCCAAACACTGAACTGCAATCAGGAATCAAAACCTAGCATTTAATTGCCATTTGGTATTAAAAGTCACATTTGCAACACGTGTCCTTACAAGGTAAAGCTGACCACATTCCCTTTTTCCTTTACACCCATGAAACCAAGGTACCTCGTGGCTTCAGACCTTCAGCGCGGTGGTGGAAATGCACTACAGAGTGATGGGAGTAGCTCTGCAGCCCACACATCACTGTAAATTTCACATCAGGTGTAATTCATTCAGAAACCAGAAGCAAGCAAGTGAAGTGGTAAAATAGCTCACACTGCACTAGTCTGACACACAGTGCGACTTATTCAGATGAAGTGCTCAGTGGCCCTTGCAAAAAGCAGTGCTACCTCCATTGACATCCAAAATAACTCCAACACTCCATCAGCACAGGGCCTGACAACACCAGGGCTGAGCACAAAGGCGGTTTGGCCATGGCTGTCACTGTGGTGCCAGCATGCTGAAGTCCTTCAATTTTTATTTGCTCTCTTTCCCACTGCTCCCTTGCAATTGTAAATTATATGTTAGTGCAAGATGCCACATTTTTCTTTTGTTTCTACCTCCTCCTTACCACTTCTCACCTTACACCAGTGACACCAACCAGGACACACCACTAGTCCACCTCTCTGCTCCTTCTGCCACAGTATATCAGTAACTTGGAACAGCCTTCCTTCCTGTCTGACTGACCCTGAAGAACATTCTCTATTAAATAAAGTTCTTAATACCATGCACAGGCTTCGGACTGTTTTCCTAACAGTTATCCCTGTCCTGTGCTTAAGACCCTCTCCTTCCTTTGTCCTGTCTGAAATTACAAATTATTTTTTTATTACCCTCCAACTGCAAGAAATTGTTTATATCATAAAAGAGTCCAAACAGCCTAAAAATTGTAACTTTGGTGACACCAAATAAAAAAAAATGATAGATGGGAATATTTTGTCTGGGATAATGCATTATTTTACTCTTTACCATGATCCTAATATTCAGCTGCATAAATTTCCACATGCTTGGTGTGCACTGGGCAAACATTCTGACCACTAACCACAGGGTTAACAAAAAAAAGTAACCTAGGAGCTGGTTTTGTACAGCCAAAAATAAGTACCCATAATTAAAAAATGGTAAGAGTAGAACACTGCTCCCAGGGACATGTCTGTGCTTACAAGTGGATCTGTGTCCCACGCCAGGTGGAGAACCCAGAGGCTGATCTCACTTCCATTAATGGAATACTTACAGACCTTGGCCTGGTAAGCTGCCCTGCATTTGCCATTTTTTACACTAAAAGCTTCACAGCTAAGTAAATTTTCATCTATTTTCAGGTTAATGTTTCCTGGAGTCACGATACCCCCACCTGGTGAACAGATGTTGCAAGTGGTACCAATGGTACCTGTCAAAGCTCCTGCACACAGGTGGGCTTTCTTCCCCAGCTCATTGCCATATATCCCCAGACTTTTTAAGCCATATGCTTTCATACATGCACGGGGCAGATGCTTCTCTCACAAGAGTGAGAGAAGAATACCCAGGCAATAAATTATGTTACTTTTGGATTTATCTGCAATTGGATCCAATCTCAGAATTATAAAAAGGAACATCTAAGAGAAGAGTCTGCCTTGCCTCTTCTCCATCACAGGGGTGCACAAAACAGCTCAGAGCTGGAGCTGCCCAGCCTCAACCTGGCCTGCCTGCAGGTACAGGAGGGTTTGCCACAGATACCAGAAGAATCCTCCAAACATCAGAAGGAAGAGGGAGAGTGCCCTGAGCCAGCTCTGAAACAATTACATCACCTCAACTGAAGGAGTATTTAGGAAGACAATCAGATGCAGGATGCATGAGCGTTCCTATTTCTTCTAGTTGAGTACTTCTGGTTTTCCCTCATCTTGTCACTCGAATACATTTCTGCCCCTTTACAGCCAGCCAAGCTATAAAATTCAGCACATACCCTACATGTTAATTTTGTATCGCCCTAATAATGCTCAGATTTCAGTAAATCTATTCTCTCACTGATGCATATTTGTAAGTACTATTAACGTTAATGGGAGTTACCAACTAATTAGAAAGGAGAACAAAATCTAGGCTACAGGATGCAAATTAGAATAGTGACTATGTCACTTACACACAAGGAATTAGAGTAGAGCAGAAGCAAGGACGGCGACTCTCAGATCTGTTGACTATTGCCTTATGTTCTGCACCGACAAAAGCCAACATCTGAAGAGAAATAGCCAGCCAGGTTACCAAAGTCTGTCGCATAACGGCAACATCTCCAAGCTAGTTCTCAGAAAGTGTAAGACTAAAAAAAATTTCTCATCTTGCTCACTTAAACACACTCAAAGCACAGCTGGGAGGTATAGCTAACAATTAATATTTTTAACAAGCTGGTCAAGAGAGCGTAGCTCAGCGAGTCTGCGTACTGAAGAGGCATTGTTAGCACACTGCTTGGCTTTTATTAGGTGAAACAATCCAAGCCTACTTCAGTGCATGAAGTGGTTTGGAGGGGTTTTATTTTCATCCTTAAAGTCCAGGGTGGCTTCGGCATAATAAAGGTCATATCTCCTAATCATGGTAATGTTCACACACAGCAATATGAGCTCATTGCAGAGAGCTCCAGCACTCAGAAATCCCCGGTTAGAAGGTGTCACCGATTAAACTATCGCATTTCAAAGGCTTCCATACAGTAAATAGGAAAGAAAAGAAGAAAAGGAACCATGGCCTTTTGTTATTCAAAAAGCTACGGAGAGCGATAATTAACCCATTTTTGTTGAGAAATCATTTGGACAAAAGTCAACGGATTGCCACCCTGTCAATTGTTAAGTCTAGATAAGGACATTATATTCCACTGTACAAAGAGTGACTGAAGATAGTGAATAGAAAGTAGGCCACTACTATGACTTTCCCCAGTCCATCGAAAAAGAGGTCTATTTTTTCCACAAAAGAGGTAATATAGTAAAGGATCTCTTCCTACATTAAAAACATAACTACAGTGCTTGTTTTTGCATTTTGTTAAATATTCAAAGGTACCGCGCAATTAGCATGTCATTAATGAATAATTAATTACTGCTAAAACAGCCTTCAGATTTTTTTTTTGCAACTAAATTATTTAAAGAGCAAATAAAATAATGGAATGCAGCTCCTCCACTCCCCCCTTAACTCTGTGTTTTCATCAGTGTGTTGGGTTTGTAGATGAATAGGGGTTTATTAGCTAAGAAAAAAAATTCTATTTTGAAATACAGAAAGATTCCACTTCCCTTTCCTGTTCTGTTGCCCTCAGACTCTCAAAGAAAGCCAAAAAAAGCATCCGCTAGGAATGCAGGAGTTCAGATACCTGAGATATGATTCAGAGTAACAGATTTGGGCAATGTCTGCCTAAAACAAAATAAAACACCCCATACATTTTTAAGAGTGGTTCTACCACTACTTCACAGTGCCGCATCCCCAGATTTAGCAAGAGCAATGCGTTTTTGTTAATGCCTATTCACCAGCTCTAACGACAGCCACTGTTATTAAAATCCACCTCACCATACAGCCAAGAGTTAAAGAGAAAGTAATTTGTTGCCACTTGCAGATATACATCACTAGTAAGACGTTAGTTTATATTTATAAGCTGCACATCTGTGGATCAGTTGGCCAACCCATCTGTTAACTGCACCAGTAAACAGTGAGCCTGTGAGCTGCATATCCCTGCATCCATCACAAATTCTTTCTTTAATTGTATGTTTATGCAACAAACCTCCACTTAAGTGTATTTGAGAATGTTTTGAACAGTGATAATTAGTTTTTATGACTCAATGTTAGAAGAGTAGTATTGATTCAATACTATTATTTTAAATAGAGATGGCACTTTTCTCTGATTGAGGCAGTTTCTTCCTCCATGGAGCAAAATTTACTCCTACAAAGACATGCTGGGAAAATGAATCTCTTCAAGCATTCCTGAGCTAGTGGATACCTCCACTCTTCGTAAATTTTTTTTTTTTAGAAATTGATTCCCAAAATAAAATGCATTTGGAGCTACCAGTCCACTACAAAAAGCTGTGAAAGAGTTTCAGTTGTACCAGGCTGAAGAGAAAGGGGGGTGAAAACTGGAATTTTGGTACAGGTACAATACAATTAAGACATGTCCATCTTTAAGCTCGTGAGTCAGTGAAACCACTCACCTGTTTAAATTTAAGTTACCCACTTCCATACGCTGCTGACTCTGAGTGCTGTCCTACTTCCAAGCAGATTTATGCTTGGGTACTTCACCTAATTTCTATAAACAAAAAGCTAATGGATGGGAAAAGAGCCATAAAGTTATACCTCTTACTGTATCTCATTTTACCCAGGAAATATTGCATGCACCTTTTTGCATAATAGGGGATTTTTGCAGCATCTTTTCTAATGGCTTCACGGTGAAGTTGTGTACAATACGATGTTCAACTTCATAAAGCATTTAGTTACAGCATTTATTTTGTTTGAGGAACTGAAAGTACACTTATCTACTTATCATTGTGCTGATGCAAATGGCAAAATTTTCCACATGATTAAACACCATTTTCTCAGGGTATTCTGTGTCCAACTGCCTGCTACTTGGTAAATGTTTAGATCGATGCATGGTTGATCCCAAGTCTTGCAAGCCTAAAGCCCTTTTGTATCTAAATAAACACATAGGTTTACTTAAGTCCAAAGGAAGGACTTAGGCATGATCTGGAAAGAATCAGCTAGGTCAGAAAGAAAAAAAGCAAGCTAATTTAGAAAAAACACATCTTTGCAATAGTATTTTAAACCATGGGTTATCTATATCAGCATCTCTTCATATACTTCTTACCAGAAAGGTGTTGCACAGTGACTCTTAGAGCAAGATGTGCCCACCAGAGAACGATGCTGCTCTGCAGAAATGGCCATTGACTGACAGCAGTGACGCCCGCTGGCACTGGCAGCTCCGATAGCTGCCAGAAGCTCCCCTGTAGTTGGGCTTCAGCCACCAAGCTGCTCACAAGTCCAGCATCTGTTCTTTGCTTAACATGACTGGGAGCCGTATGGACACAGTCCTCCTCTCTCATTCCTAGGGGCAAATGCCAGCGTGGTCTTATGACAATTCCAAGAGGAAGAGCCCTGACCCACACCATGGCAGTCAGACGAAGGCGGATCTTCAACAACAGCAGGCTTAGCAAGCTATGGTGATAATTTCTGAAGAATGTGGCAGCCTAAGGAAACATTTCTCTGTAAATATTATTGTGATTTTCTATTATTACTACAGATATTGAGTAAAGTCAGATTGAAATAACCTTACTGAGGATTAGCAGAAATAAAAAGGGGGAGGAGAGGAGCAACTAGCCTTTTCCTGTGTCCTAAATCCTTGGCCAGTCCAGCACTCCCAAATACCCCAACCCCTTATACCAACAGTAATCTTGGCAGGTCACCGGAACTCACAGCTAAAAAAATCACACAGCCCCAAGCTTCCCTATGAAACTGATGACAAGGGCATCAAATTGATGCTTCTGCCAGAGCTGGCGGGAGTACAAAAATCTCATTCCTGAGCAGATGTCAGGTAGGGCGAACATTCAATCTCCACAAGGCTTGGACAAAAATGTAGGACAGCAGCACAGAGGTGAAAGAGGTTTGGTGAAAAGATCAGACCCCAAGGCTTCAGCCAAAATATTTCAAAGCAAATTGTGCCGAGGAGACACAATCAACAATTCCACTGAGAAAGAATGTCGCCTTCAGCACACACAAAAATCCTTCCACTAATATCCCCCAAATGGGAAAGATATTATAAACAACGTTCACCTCACTCTCCTCCCTCCCTGTCACACAGATGACCATGATTCTTCACTACATACCTTCAAAAAAAAAAATAGTCCATTGCAGATAAAAAAAATAAAATAAAATCTCACCCTAAGAAGTGCGTTCAGAGACCCCCTTTATGCCACCGCTCTGTGTTACGGGAAAATGAAGGTAGAAATCTGTTGAAAAACATTTCCCTGCTGTATTGTGATTGACATCTGACAGTGCTCAGTGGTGTCCTAACTTGGATGAATTTAAATGACAAGCTTCCCTTTATAAGTAACAGAGCCCTTTTTACAATAGAACAGCACGATTACTTCATGGAAAGGAAAAAAAGAAAGAATCAAAGTTTTCCTTCAGATCCCTGGGGGCACCCCTGACCTGTCACCAGGCTACGACCTTCCCTTGTTAATCCATGCAAATCGGATGGCTCTAATTTGCAGCGCCGGTTGCTTCGCCACACCTTTAAATTCAGAGATCAGCTTCGGGATGACGCCCACATCACACGGAGTTCAGATCACCTTCATGTTGCTGACATTTTCAATGCGATGACAGATGACTTCCCCACCATTCTGGGACAAGGCAGACCGCATCGCCCTCCAGACTACTTTTTGATTAACATCGAGACAAAAGCCAGCGGTGTTTTGCCTCTTCATTTGGGATTAGCAGCATCGCTGCCGTAAGCATTCCTAAGCAAGAACCCCTGGGAAGAGTATCAGATCCCAGGTCAAGGCACAGACTGCCAATATCACGGCTTCGCTAACAGTCACCCATTCGCTTTTATGGACATGAAAAAAAAAAAAAAAAGGTATTCACTGTAATAAGCACCGGTTCCAACTGAGAGATATTATGTCAAACTCTAAGGCCCGTTTCAAAACTTTCTCCATTCACGTAACTTAATACACTTTGCGAGCCAAAGAGGGCAATATCACAGAAGATGCTCTATGTTCACCTTCCACGTCACACAAAGGCCACGGAAGCTGTTTTGTCTGGGTTAGTGCAGTGTGGGAGTTAAACTTTTTGCTTTAAATTGGGTCCCTGTCAAGGATACGCTATTTTTTTTATTTAACCCTAACCTAACTCGAGTACAGTTTTATCCCTTTTCTCCTATGAGATTCTAGTGTTCGTAGTACCGAAAAACTGAAGATTTTCATTTATAATGAAATAATGCCATAGCTGTTTCCAGTACCCACACGTACATGCATATCTATCTGTTCAGAAAATAAGTTATTGGAGAGAAATCTTGAAAACCACTTTCATGAAAATCAAAAAGCACATGGGAGTGTCATTATTAATAAAACATTCAAAGAGTTTAATACATGGCCTATGCGATACATCCATTTAATGCATCTAACAATACACTGTGTGCAGTAATCTTATTTGCTTCTGCCTTGCAATTCTGATGATGCTGAAACCTGTTAACCATCTTTTCAAACAAACACTGAAGGTTGCCAGTTGTGACAGATTTGGACTAGTGCTGACGGTAGCATGGGAGTTAGTTAAAGTGATTTGATAAGCTTGTAGCAGCTTGAGGGGCGGCGTCACTCCAAATATGTAAACAACATTGTCAACAACACAGCCCATCAATAAATGCCACCTCTGTCTCACACAGTCATTATTAAAAAGAAGATAAAAAAAAAAGAAAGAAGGGAGAGAGAAAAAAAGTTTCTGTTTCACAGTCATTATTAAAAAGAAGATAAAAAAAAAAGAAAGAAGGGAGAGAGAAAAAAAGTGTCTGCATCCTCAAATCAGTGACATATAGCATCAGGGTTCACTGAAACACTGACAAATATGTCAGGAGCACTTGGTTTTTAGCCTTACTGTATTCTTTACAACTATTAGGAACCAAGTACAAGGTTATTATAAGGAACAAAGGCTAAACACACAGGGACGTATCTCACAAGCTCACTCATGCTTTGCCGCAGAGCTTTCACTTGTGGTAGAAGTGGATTATCCCATTTCCCCATGCTGATCCAAGTGATCTCATTACTTACAGAAGAATCCTGGCAAACAAGGATCACTTTGCCAACCATCACTTACAACATCCCAACAGATTCTATTTTTAAAGAAAAATTCTCTTATTTTCCTTCTAATGATTCTTTCATTGAAAAAAATAAAAAATAAAACCTGAAAATAGCTTCCAGGGGTATTACAACTTCCACCCATGGGGAGTCAAAATGCCATTATGGAGCCAAATTTTTATTTTTCTTTTTTTAACAGCTCCCACTCTGATAGCCAATGAGATACTTGCAATTCTCCCATCTACATCCCCTAAACAAATTGCTATATATAAGCACTGGCAGGCTGACAGAGTTTCAGAGGCTTTGCACCACAAGCATGCTCCATGAATCCTGCCCATCTGGTTAGCTGGCTACATCCCTGCCTCCTCAATCCACATCTCTGGGCAGAATGAGACCCCAGACTAGCTGTCTATGGGGGAGAACCACTTCAGGAAACAATCTATTCACGCTGATGGACAAGTGACCTGTTCTTTCCCTTTATCCTCAAGAGCATTTATCAGACTGGGGGTCCCAAAGGCCTTTCACTGTCTCCTGACACACAGGACGCCTTTCCATAAGGCAGAGCTTTCCACGTCAGATCTCAAGAACAGACCTGTAAATTAGCAGGGGAAAGTGCTTTAAAATAAACAACAGCTTTCAAAACAAACCTAAAAGCATCCAGGCCCCAATCCAACAAAACACTTAAATAGTTGTGCAGCGCTAGAGAGGGCAGGCAGCTCACCAAACACGCAGAGATGCTCAGTAGCCAGATCCACTTCCCACAGCTCTGCCACAGACTCATCTGTAACCTCACACACGTGATGTGAGTGCTACCCTGCCTTGCTTCGTTTCCTCCAGCTGTAAAACTGGGAAAGTAATCCTGCATTTCATCACCAGGAGTATAAGCCACTGGTGTTTATGCAGGGGCCAGTTACTGTGGTAATGAATCACAGAGATGCTTATACGTTTAGTTACATACAAATCCGAATTCCCAAATACACGGACCACCACCCCTGTTGGGTTTCATTGAAGTTTCCCCGCTAGGAAAGGGTTTGCTCGGTCTTTAACTCTTACAGGACATTTCAAGATATTGCAACTGAAATTGGCTAGAAAAAAAAAAAGATTATCATAACATTCTTTCTCTACAGCCTTCAAATTCTATCAATATTTAGGATATTATGATGAGATTTAAAACTAACTTTAGGAGAAATTTTCCTTTACATTCAATTCAAAGGACTTTTCAGAAAGAACACTGAGGTATTGGTTGTTTCCTGTATTATACACTCTTATATTTGAGCAAAGGTAATCCTGTGAGGTTTAAGAAATAACTTGGCAAAAAAAGTGATCATTATAAGGCATTAGCTGCAGTGTTGATTAATATTCACAGATGAAGATCTAGTGGATAGGGATTCAGGCAACGGGAGATCTAGAAAAAGGTCCCAGCCTCAGTGCAGACCTCTTGGAGGAACGGTTTCATCTCAACTACAAAACCTAAATAAGATGGCTCATCACTCCTGCAGAGGAAGTAAACTCCATCACAACATCACAGGCAGATTTTAGATTAAGGCTGAAGTAACAGGTGGTTCATCTATGACACTCATATTTTCTTGTCCCAGCTTGCAACCTCTCCAAACAACACTGACTCCCACAATTCTGACAGACTGCCAGTAGGGCCACCTTGACAGCACTGCTAATTGTAAAAGTAAGGGACCTCCATTAACATAAAGGATCGTGACTCTAAACAAGAACACATCATTCAGAAAAAGCAAAGCTAAATCCACAGCTACAGCAGCTTTCCAGCAACAACCACAGGCAAACACACAGGGAAAGGTACCATGCAACTGAATAATACTGCCTAAAACGGTTGCCAAAAACTACTCAAGAAGAGACAAAATTTACCATCACCATCTGGAGCAACAATGCCCATTTCCTGCAATCAAATGATGAATCCCACTTCCAAGTTGAGGCCGTAGCCAGAACACTCACACTGCCAATGCAGTCCCAGAACATGATCCAAGAGTGGGGAACATGCACACCCATAGTGCCTCGCTGCCTGAGTGCTCCACCACCACAGCCCCTCTGAGCAGAGAAGGGACCCACACACAGACACCACCACAGGTGCCAGAGCTAACACTGATCCACGCATGGAAAAGCATTGCAATTTAGGCAGCAGTGATTAACTGATATGAAGCTGTGTGTTCCTGCCCCTCCCACGGCATCTGAGCAGTTCCCACCTCTGAAATAACAAGGGGTTAAGCTTTGCCATGAACGTGCCACCTACGTTTTTAATGTTATAAAAATGGGATGCTTACACTTTTCCTAACCCCTCGCCAATGACCAGACCCATATGTAAATTTCACACAGTAGTATTTAGTAGCATAATTAATCCCTACTTTATGTTATGAGTAATATTTCCTATTCCCGACCCTGCAACGTCCTTTAAGAAGATCCATGTTCCAATTAGACTAGCCCATCGGCACTCTTTTAATGAGCAGATTAATCATTCAGATGGGTACAATGGTGTCATCACAGGTTTTAAATATGATAATCTACATCCTAATGGTGCTGCAAAAGCCTTGGCTCACAGCAAAAGAGAAAAAAAAAAAAAAGGTAGGCAAAAATTGGTGGTACTTTGTTTTTTTGTTCTCTTTCTTTCTCACATGACACAAGAATACCTGGGCAACGCAGGGGTGCAGCAGCAAGGCAGCACTGAGAAAGGGGCTGCTGAGCAGCTTGAGAACTCACGTGCAGTAATGGTTTTGCAAGGACAGACAGATCTGCTGGTCCCTGAAGAACCTTCTGCCATAGGGAGGAAAAGTGTCAGGCCTTTCTTGTCAGCCTAACATGCAAGCTCTGCCCTTACAGCCTTTTCTCAGCCCTTACATAAAACAGATTTAATACGTAAGATCATCATGCAGGAAGTCATTTCATTTTAAAAGAAGTAGAGGTCTTTTCGGATATCTAACTTTACTTCACTATTTCCAAAAGGCAGCTTGGATGTCTTTTTTTTCTTTTTAAGATGAAGAGAACCTATAATGAATTATTATTTTTATCTTAACAAGAATACCAGGCTTCAAAACTGCATGCCACGGACTCAATTCCATGCAAAGATAAGCTGGCGTAGATGCTCTTATTCAATCCCACGGCAACATCACCCTCCAAACGAGGAGTGCCAGGACTGTAAAAGCAACCCGTGCTCCATCCCTGCTCTGTGTGACTGTTACAAGCTGCTGTGCTGCACCACTCCTGAATTGTGGCTTTGTTCTTCTGGGGCTTGTTTTACTAGCAGTTGAAGCTGTCTGTTCATCTCTCCAGCTCTCCTCATAAGACAAGCCCTGCAGAACACCAACTTCTTCAGTGCACAACATTGATTCACACTGTGGTTGATTTTGATGTAGCCAGAAAAGAACCAGCGCTGACAATCTATTTACAGGCTCCCTTTTAAACCCAGCAAGGAAGGGACAGCAGAGGAAACTTGCCTATGAAAACTCCAGCTATAAACCATGAACCTGTTCTGAGATCCATCCTCTTGTGGGCAGTCCCCATGAAGTCATGACAGAAGCCTGAGTAATTCTTTCATTGCTCTCTGAGGAAGAACTGAATCAGGGATGTAGAATCTGGACTTATCTATAACGTACCCATACACAATCTATGCAGAAGGCAACCCCGTGTTCTGCCTCAAGATGCCTCCACTTCATTAAAACGTATTTCTTGTACAAAGACATCTTTATTTCATATCATTAAAGCAAAATCTCTTCTTCAGCAGCCAAAACCTGCTCTCCACAGTCACTGTCAACAGCGTCATTGTACTTTTCAAACTGCATTTTTCAGCTAATTTTCATCCAAAGCCTCCTCATTTTACTTAGATATGTAACTGTAGGAATCAGTTGCGCTACTCACTCCATTAAATTGTATCCATCCTGGCCCTTCATCTTTTAGGATCTGATCCAGCTCTCCTCGACTACAAAGACAATTGGATCAGAGCCATTTTGCATAACATTGGGAGCAAATTAGGTATTTCAGTCAAGTCCATAGGTGCAGTGCCAGAGCTCAGCCTGAAATCCCCTGCATCAGATAGGCCGAACCAGAGAACTGTTTGCACATAGGAGAAAGCACTGAAATCACAGAGAGCCGTCTCATGCACAGGTACTTGCTGGGCTAGGAGACATTATTCTTACTAATGCACCTTTGCTAATGTCCACATCAGAAGGACCTTTTTTTTTTTTAGCATAACACTAATGGTAGTTTGCCCATTAAGGTATCCAGAGTGATAATGGGCCAGGAGTCCCTACAGTGAAGAAGCCAAAGGAACAACATTCAGAAATGAATTCCTACTTTAGTTATGAGGATATTGCTATAGCATTTGGTTTTTATTATTTATAAAATTAAAAAAAAAAAGATTTCTACAGTGCATTAATTTCTGCTCGTTTTTAAAATCCAGCAAATCAGTTTCAAGGAAGCGTTTTAGAAACCTGTAGGAAAGAGAACCAGCATCATCCATCAGATGTCCAATTTAGATGGACCCCAACACCTTGTCTGGCTTCTCCACTGCTCCACAACACCAGTGAACAACATATCCTTCTTCACTCTACACAAGAATCTGATTTTGACTGTCACTCTTAACTGAGGCTTTAACTGACACTATCTGTGCAACTCTAGAAACCACATCGAATTGCAGTTTTTCCTGATTTTATAGTAATTTGCATAATAGGTCACCATTAACATGCTGTGCAGAAGGAGAAGCAGCTCCACTGAAAGCTACCTTAAAGGTTTCCTTTAAAACATAGTTAAAATTTTCTCTCTACTCTCAGTTCTGTCAGCCCAGGAATGGATTAAAGAAACACACATGTAAACAACTGTAAATAAATGCAAGAAATAATTATAGAATTAGTTCTAGATGCATAATCCAATGTGATTCATGTTATGCTCCCACCGTGATCCCAGTTCCAGAAGAGTTAATCAACCATAGCAACCTTCTAATCAGAGCAGTGAACTAATGATCCTATTTCTGAGTAATACCAGTCAGATAAGGCTCTCAAAAGGTAGTTAACATCACTTTGGTGGAAAGGCATGACAAGTGCAAGTTCTAGCAGTGGGTAATGCATCATTCATGCCCCCTCTCGTTCTGACATTTTAACGTTATCTTGTTTTACTGTGTCGGCCTAACACTGCCACTGCTGGCAAATTAAACTGTGAACTTACAAAGTGGGTGGCAATAAATACAAATTATGAGAGTTCAAAAGATGTCCCTGGAGGTGTACTGCCAGACACGGAATGTCTCTGGCTTTTCTGTCACATAGCAATAGACAAGACAAAGTGTAGCACAAGCTGGAAAAAAGAATTAACTACATCATGATGAAAAATGAGACATAAATGAAAAGAAAAAAAGGAAAAGGGGAAAAAAACAAAAGGGAGATGTACAGAAAGGACAGAGATGAACAAATGAGCGTACCCCTGAAATACAAAAAATGATTATTTTTCTTTGGAGAACGAAAGCTGTGTAGATTGGGAATCAATAAATGCTGCTTAGAAATACAGACCAACTGTAAAACATTGCCAGCATTATCACAACAATAAGCATCTCCTCCTAAAAAACTGCAGCACAGAAGTGGTAGCAGAAATTTTGAATCCCACTACACTTTCCTACACTGCCAAAAATTCCACTACAGGACTTCACTACAGGAACAGGATTTTGTCCCATGTATTACAAGAAAAAATGACAAAGAAGAAATCACAATGATTAAGAGTTTTTTTTTTGCATAGACTTCTCTATTTTGCACAGGGAATGAGCAGGTAGAGGAGTGACACCCAAACAAGTCCTACTCAGCCCCAGAGCCAGGACGTGCTCAACCCTGCACTGATCGCACTGCAAGCTTAGCACGGACAGAACAGCAAAAAGTTAACATCTTCTCCTTCCCTCAGGAAGACAAAACTTTACATGCTACTAATGGGGTCAGAGAAAAACAGATTTTTAATATACCCAAGCCACAAAGCTGATTCAACTTGGTCTAACACCGCTAATGAATCTTATAAAACGTTTTATCTCCCCCTCCCACGTTCACAAACCACTCACATGAGGCTTGAAAATCACAATAACATCTTCCCAAAGTGCAGATATCACTCACACCATATGCAGCACCACTCTGTTTATTTTTCCCTATAAACCATTGGTTTCATTGAAACTCATTAGCATCACCTGTGTTAATTACACTAGCAAACCAATCAACGGCTCCTTCTTAATTAGGTTTTCTTTATTAAAGCCAGAAATTGCCAAGGAGACAAAAGTCAACTGGGGAAATTATGTGAAAAGGAGTGTTTATACCAAATTACCATACAAAATATAATAAGGAAAGGAAACTCAGTTTGTTTACAGCAATAACAAACAGTATTAATTTTCAAGGTCACTAACACAATTATTAATTACCTGTCTTATATTATTTTGTGATAGTTTGTTCCATAAGTGTGGGGTGGCTCATAAAGCATCTTTCACAGTGAGACTGCATTGTGTTTCAGCTGCCCTAGTCCCTGCCTATGACGTGCACAGTGTTTTAGGAACTTACTTTCAAGAGCATTTCCCAAATGAGTTGGCATGAAGGAAAACTGTGAAAGGTTCGTAAAAAGTGACGAGGCTGGGCTGCTGCCTCCCTCTGAGATCCTGCAGGAAGGGAGAACTCAGCTGGTGAGATCTGGTTGTTCATCCCTGGTGAGAGGCACTTGGGGGTCCAAGAATGTACCACGAGAAACACCATCACAGATCCTAAGACCCCACAGAGGTGTCCCCTCCCTTGATACCAGTTAAAACAAATCCCACAGCTCCAGGAACAGAGTTGGCACGGGCTGAAAGAAGCCCTACTCTGTGTGAGTGGGTTTGCTGAGGCTCAGCCTTCAACACCATAAGCCAACCCCCCAGTGCAGGGGAAACCTACTGGTGCACTCAGATCCAGGCCCTCCACTGCCACGAGTTCCCACCCTGTGGGTAGGATCTGCAGCCAACAGCATCCTGCTTGGTCTGGGTGGGATTGGGCTGGTGCCAGGATGAGGTCAGGGTGCTGGATTGCAGAGCAAACTGCAGCTATTACTGCAGGAAGTCTGCCAGCTGCTGCCTCTTTCCATGCCCACCTGCCAGACAAATGAAAACCGCTGAGCATTTGTGACCACACTGTATCTTTGCAGGTTTTCCCTATGTGCCTTACACTCATGCACACACCCACAAGCCCGTGTTGGAGCAACCACTGTTAGATGGCACCCTGAAGAACCATCGGATGCTACCATCACAGCACTTGGCCTTTGACAAGTCTTGCAATGAAGCTTTTTAAGACCTACCACATCAGAAGAGCACCAGACACTCCTTTCGGCTTCCCTGAAGCTTCATCTTTTCTTTAGACCAAGCACTTTGCACCATATACTGATTTTTCAGCTGACCAACAAGAAAGCCAGCAGCTGAGCTCTGCATTCTTGACCCAGCACATCAAAGGGAACTACTCAGATATGCCACTTGTGAACTGTAGATTATCCGATGTCAATTCACCTGAAAATTTATTTCAAAGGAACTCACTGTGCTGAACAACTGTTCATTTTAGCTTATAAAAATGAGATAGCCCTGCAATGCTTGATGCACACCTACAGCTTTGCAGAACTTTACTTTGGAAATACCTTATTGATTCCATAGAAAGTTTACATCCTTCATGTTTGGTTCCTCAAAAGGTTATTCTGAAGTTTACTGCAGCTAGAGCAGGGTAACATGCATACATGCTGCTGCTCTATCATGCCAGGCATCTTTCTGTTGTTTTGCAATCACTTATACACTGAATTTTTAATTAATCTTTATGTTCTGCCCTACAATTTTTGTGCATCCTTACTTAATCACTCACCAGTTCTTTTCAGTCCTGTTATACTTATTTTGGGGAAGAATAACTACCCGTAGCTTTGCAAGCATCCATTGTCCTCGATAAAAAACTGTTTACTTCTCAGAATAACTTGCCTTTAACCTAGCTATCTATTACACCAAAAGCATCTCAGTGTGCAGTAAGCCCAGTCAGTAACTGCTCAAATGCACATACCTGTGCTTTACTGCACTGATCTACCACATAACAGGCAATTACCTCATTTCATAGATAGCTGCTTGTAAACTAAGAAAATAGCTTTTCCTCAGGAGTTGCTCTTGTATAGATCATGGCTTTCCTGTTGGGTTTTGTGTGTGTACCTTGGTCTTAAAGTCCCTCTGGCAGAATGCAGAGCAGTTGCTGGTGCCAGGACCCCTGCTGCATCAGCCTGTGTGCTGCCTGGCACACCAGGGCTTCAGAGTACTCCACTGGGGTCCCAGGGGAGCCCCTAGGTGCCATGAAGTGCAGCGAGGACAGAGTTATACATCAGCAGTCCTTCGTAATGGACCATTTTAGAAAAGCGCAGCCCACCATCAAGGCAGAGTTTTCAAGCTTTTGACCATTGAAGACAGACCATCGCATTCTGTTTTAGACAGAGACAAGCAATGAAATGTTTGTTTCGTTCACGTTAGGCAGAGGTAAGGAAATAATTACAGAAAATAAATTCTCTCTGCTCGAAATGCATCACAGTGGCAATAACTCCAGGATGTGTATTTAAAAGACAATTTAAAAAAAAAAGTGGCTTCCCTGATAAATCATAATGGCTCTTTAGAACAGATTGTCTGCTATAAAAAATCATATTTAAAACATTTTTAAAATAAGTATTTTGAAGACGTTTTTTTAAAATGAACGTATTTGCCCAAAAGGCCATAATCATTCCAAGACGTATTTTGTAAATCTGCATTCAGGGACTTCTTTGTTAAAAAGGGTGGGTGGTATTTTTTTGGCCCATGAGATCTTAAACAGCTTCTATGGAGCTATCAGAATTTATCGTTTTAATAGGGCTGAATGCAGTTTGGCGCAGGCAACCATGAGAAAGAGGAAGGGAAGCAGAAGTGGTAGAGGAAAAGGAAATGGAAAAGGGAGAGAAGACATGGGAGACTCCCCACACAGCTCAGACAGCAGGTGCACGAAAGGGGTGCCCAAAATTTCCAGGCAGGCTGGGGCAGGGGTCACCTCTCAGCTCAAGGGAAGGTGCTGCTCCTTCAGAGTACAGCGATACAACAGCTAAGGAGGAAATAAAAGAAATGAAAAGGTCGCCTTGGGTGAGCAGGAGCTGCAGGGCTGACAGCTGTAAGTTCTTGCTAAACAGCCCATAGAGTGCCACCAGTGGGGACTGTCTGAGCCTTCTCCTGTGCTCACCAGGCAAACAGCCCACACACCAGTCTGTACTGCACACTAATGATTTAGGAGGAAGGGAAGCAAGGATCCATGCAATGCAGTACGAGGGCCAGCATCCAGCTCTGACCATGTCAGGCCCAACAGAGGCAGCCTGTCCGCATAACTGTGAAGGGACCAGGAACATTCTCTATCTGATCATTCATAATCATAATGACTGCTCGGTGCTTCGTACCTTCAAAGCACAGCACCAGAGAGGTTAACTGCCCTGTCTTCAAAGGCAGGCTCCAGCAAACTCCCAATTATGGGAGGGATGAAGACTCTCACAGAGCCACCAGATTCTGCTGAACAGAAATTCCTGCAGCAAATAATCACACGTGTACAAACCCACCTACATACATACACACACAGCACAGAACCCAGAAACCGTAGCTGGTGCTGCTTTTGGTTCCTGTTATCTCAGTACTTGAATTCTTGCTTAGGAAGAGAAAAAAACTCTGTGTGAAGAGCCAGCTGGCTCTGTACAGGTGGATCAGGCTCTAAATGAAACACAAAGAGGCCATCCTGATTCAGTGCAGCCTCCCAGTGATAAAGCCGACTTTCCTCTGCTCAGAAATGTCAGAAATCAAAATGCCCAGGATGCAGAGTGGCCATGGCTGTCACAGCACCAAATCTAAAACAAATGTAAAGTGCAAGATAGAACTGTAGCACCACCGAGGTTGGAAAAGACAACTAAGATCATCTGGTCCAACCATCACCCCATCACCACCATGCCCACGCTCTTACTGATACTACAAAGGGCATTAGCTTGAATAAACCAGTGCCAGTGCCTAACACAACACATGAAAACCATTTTAATCCTTGTTTAAATAGATTTACAAAGGAAGAGGATAGTTCTTGAACTTCTTACGCAAGGTATGCTGTCTTCTGAGCTAGATAACCACAGCTCAGCGTAGCAAGAGGATGCTCTTCTCACATTAGTGTGTTACCACTGGTAAGGAGGAAGTCCCTACATGTACTGGTGGAAATCACCATGCTGGAGCAAATGTGCATTCATAAGAGAGGTGCAGCCGGGCTCCCCCACAAACACCCACCAATCCTCCCAGGTGGCCAGGTGACAGTCTGCAGGCTGGATAGAGCAGAGGAGTGCTGGAGTCCCCCGGCCAAGGGCTGAGCTGGGGGCTGGCTCCAATCCCCTGCTGCCACAAGTAGGACAGCTGATGGGAGCAGATGAAATTTAGGGTGTTCTGCTCCTGGCAACTCAGTGGAGTTCTCCCTCTTCTGAGGGACTGGGGGTGGAGGGGGTCACGCACCTGCAGATGGGGGATGACTTTGGGCAGGAGCTTAAATTCACAAAAGAATTTTTGTAACCCGTCTTCCCCATAACGCTTCAAGAGCTTAAAATACACTTTGAGGAAGGTTTCAAACATTTTTTTTTCCTCAAATCTGTCTCTGCTTATTCACTATGGATTCCAGAGGAATGACCTGGATTTCCTTATACACTTTCAAACCAAATTATATCAGTCCCAATTAGGTCATCTTCTAGCTACACCTACAGCTCAGACTGCAAAATTTCTTCCCCTACACATCTTCCCCAGTTAGGACTCCGGGCAGAGAGGCCCTCTGTGTTAGAATAACTACTATCAAGCCATATAACGCAGCCTAAAAATGTAATTACAATTGCAATGCCAAAAGAAAGCCAGTCAATATCATCGAGATTCTAATAGTTTCAAGCACTATTACCTTAACGGTCTCACATCACAGTGCTGATTAAAGAAACATTTTGTCTTTTTATCTGTATTCAATGGAGAGTGTAATCATTGGAGCATAGAAAGCTAAAACATTTATTAGGAAGTATACATCTCAGGTCAGGAAGCAAAAGTCAGTTCTGAAGCAGCAAAGCTGCAGCACAACGCTGGGTCCCATTCCCAGCCCCATCACGTTCCCTTCCCCTCCAGCATCACTGGCAGCATCACTCACAGAAAAGAGATATCTGTTCAGCAACGTCAACAAGGCTGGCACATGGAGATGAGATATATAACCAGCCTCAAAAGAGGAAAATACATTTGTGTGGGTTCTATTTTGTTTTGTTCACTCAAACTACCACTGTTCTTCCTTCAGAATTAAAATACTGAGGCTGTGCTCCCGTTTTTCTACTGATAAGTTTGTTTTTTCTTTTTGCCTAATTGCTGAACAATAAATCCACACGCACTCTATTATCCATAGCCTACTGCAATATTCCTCAGGGCACATGATCAGCAATCAGAAAGCTTGAAAGATGGCCAACATAATCTTAAATATCCCAGTGTATTACCAAATCAGTATTTCAAATTTAGTGGACATACTCAGATATGTTTTCCTCTCTGCAAGAGGCATCACGTAAGTGGCAAACAAGATACAGAAGATCGATTATTTAGCATAATTGCACAATCTAATTGTATGGATTTTAAATGGAACAAGGAGGGGAAAGATTAAAATCATACAGCACAGCAGTATACTTTCACAGAGCACATGAAATATATTTTCCCCAATTAGCAGAACAATGGAAATATTTACTGTCAATTCAGTGAAGATATTCTGAAACAAGAGTCAAGCAAAACCCAGATCTGCAGAGGGGCGAATCATTTTATTGTTAAAAAAGGGAGAAAGAAAGAAAAATAAACTTGTATGTCCTACTCCCCGGGATGCTTTCTGATTTCAGAAGCACATTCAGGGGCCTCACGACCACAGGGGCACACGGGCTGCCCAGAGGACAGTATAGCATCCATATGCACGAGATTTATGCACACGTGTGCCACCAGTTGCCAGCACAGAGCCCGCACAGTACATCCTGCAGATCAGCTGAGGTGGGGAGGCTCCCTGGTCTCAAAAATGAAGTAGAAGCACTAACCTTGTCATACACACCGGGCAGACAAAGGCAGGGAAGCACGGCTGCGCTCCGCCGTACCACGGGTTAACTGGCATTTCTAATACTTTTCACCTAGCCCGGCTTGACAGATGCCTAACCTTCGCTGCCGAGTGGAGACAGCCTGATGGGCCTCGGCCATACAGGGGGAAAATTTTTGATGCTTCCCACTTATGACATGATTGATTTTCTTTCAGCGGCCCTTCACTTTTGGCTGTGGCGAAGGCTGCCTGCCTGAGCCCCCGCGTGCCCTGACCTCGACATATGGCCGCTGCGAGGCTGAAAACTGATGACGGCAGAAACCTAAAAAATCAATAGGCCCTGTCAGTCAGTGGGGAGGCGAACGTCTTTTAAAAACCCAATCACGACATGTACTTGCTGCATGGTGTGGATCTACTGCACACTTGAGAACACACTGAATTCCCATTTTTTTTTTATTTAATTTTTTTTTTGCTTGTGTTAACACAGCATTTACCTATTTATTCCTTAACCTTTTATCCTGTGAGAAAAGCAAGCAAACCATGTCGATAGGATGAAATCTTCATGATAATGACAAGAAAAAAAGAATCCCTGGGAATAACATAAGGAACACCTTTCCATTGCCAACATAAACAGCAACATCATTATTTCCGACGCTATCTGGAAAGAATTTAGATATAGGGAGTTCCACAAGCATACAATTATCAAACTGTTTTCATTTACTTTGCAGGGGGGTAAAGTATTGTTTTGGGGATTTATTTTGGTGAGGGTTTTTTTTAATTTATAAAAGATGTAAAAATAAATGGAATTCACTCTTGGTTCTGTATCTCACAGATCTGCCATCCTCCACACACACCAGAGATGAGAAGCTACTGGGCGAACCGTTCTCAGCTGGAGATCCCATTGGCCATTGGTGCCAACAGCACACAGCCAAACAACACCAGCTGGGGAAGGCAAGCATTGTATAACACATGCAAGCGATGTAACATACACTGATCTTATTCCTCTATTCTGCCCCAAAATGGACTACTAGAACTCTGATGAAAAGCCAACAAACAAAAATACAGTCATGTCAGACCTGCACTCTCGATTGGAGATGGTAATGTCCAACCCATTAACACCTCTGTGTTATTTACCTAATCTTACTGCAGTTTCTGGGGAAAGGCCATTATTCAAAAGCCATGTCCTCACGCAGGAAAATAATGATGAAATCTTAAAAAAAAAAAACAAACAAAAATAAGCAAAAAGAAAACTGAAAGGAGATGGCTGAGAAATCAATGCATTACCAGGATGCACTTTTAAAATCCACCAAAAGTCAGGAATATTTTCTTTCAAACAACAATCAAGCAAATAAAATCTAATGCTGAATTCCCAAACTAAGACCAATTAAAGCTTTCTTTATGACTGCAAACCTGACAAGCTTACGATCTCGCCCTGTTGCAGTGGTGTGTGTGTGTGTTTTAATGTAATATTAATGAGCCAGGATGGAGGGTCATAAAAAGTGATAGGTTTTTGCGATGGTAAATTATAAATCGGTATTGATTTTTCCCGGCACTAATGCAGCCAGCTTATTGTAAGACACCACAGGCAAAGTGCACTTTATCAGATTAGACTGGAGCCTGGTATCAAATATACATGAGAAAAAGGATGCATTTGTGACTTAGACTAGACTTTTTTTTTTTAGTGATACATGAAATTTTTAAGGAAAGAAGTCTCAGAATATTAAGAAATTAAATACCATTTTAAAAGATCGTAGATGGTAGCAAATAGATATTAATGTCACATTAGGGTAATTTGTTTTCACACTGATGGAGTATAAGGCTTATATAGGAATAAGTATGAAAACTAAATCCCGCTCAGATTTAACCATGTGCATAATCAGCCCCATTTATGATTATCTCAACTGTTAATGATAAAAGAGTCCCTCATTTGCATAACATGCCTGAAGAATCAGGCCCTACATCTGCTTATGAGTATACGCACCAAAGTCACACGTATATACATGCGCATGGTGAGTATCGATTCTGCCCATGCCACTTTTTACATCCTCCACTGCTTTGAAGAAACTGTTTGCTTTCCCCCCCCGTACGTATCACCCTGTTATGCCAGCCAAAGAATATGAAAGAGCTTTTCCTTGTAGCACTTTTATTGCTTAAACGCTGTGAAGCTTTCCTTTCTCTTTCATCTCCAAACGCATTGGGAGTTGGCTGCACAGTAAAACCGGGCGTTATTTTTAAAATCGGTTCTGCTTTTCATCTCCTGACCTTCCCGCAGCCGGGATTTCCTCATTAAAACACTGCGATGACGTGGATAATTGACCAAAAAAAAATAGGTGAAAGAGAAAACAGCGGTAACAATGAAAAATCAGGGTTATTTTCCACAGCACTGCCATGGACAAGGAGCAAGCCACCTCACCAGCACCACTACTGCTGTGCTGGGTTGGTACAGAAGAAACCACATCCCTGTTGGTGTTCAAGGCCAGGCTGGATGGGACCCTGAGCAACCTGTTCTAGTGCCTGATCTGGCAGTGGGCAACCTGCCTGCAGCAGAACAGTTGGAACTACATGATCTTTGAGGTCCCTTCCAACCCGAGCCATTCTATCATTCTGTTCTATGAGAAGCTTGCACAAAGGCACACGTGGATAAATCCCTTGTTGGCAGTGTCTTGAGTGAAGCTATGAGATCTCCAAGCATCCTCTGTGCAAAGCTTCACCATCCTCCCCCAGAAAACATGCTTATGGTCAATTTGTTAGGAAAAGCAGGAGGGGATGCTGCTTTTTCTTTCAAATCTACAGGTACCAGGAGTCCCCAGCAAGTAATAAGCACCTGGATAGGTCTCTGGAAGTCCAGTGTACACCTTGCCAAGCTCAGCCATCCTGACACTGCACTGTAAAAATACTCCCAAATCAAACAACAAATCCACAATCATTCTCATTAGCAGACTGTCAGCAACCCTGTTTGTCTTGCAGTGATACATTATATCACAGCATAAAAATTTGAAGCCCAATCTTAAAAGTCCTTTCCCAGACAAAACCCCTATAAATTGCAACGGCAATGTTTTATGTTTCAGAAGCAGCTTGGCTTTAGCCTTATTACTTCAGGTGTAAGAAAAGATGTAAGAAGAAACTTTCTGGGGGCATTTTTCACCTCATCAGGTAAAACTTAATAAAGCCAAAAAAGGACACTAGGAAAACACACTATTACTTGCAGAGCAGTCAGATCCCACCTCAGCCACAGCCAGCACTGTGACACCCAAACCCCAAAGGAGCCCAGCACCCCCACTGCCCACCACCCACAGGGTGAAGCAATGCTGCACCACAGCCAGCATGGGAGCACAGCATCAAACATGGTCCTCTGCTGCCTCGCTGTGAGCTCTGAGGGCTCCCAACCAAAGCAGCACCTTTAAAGTTATTGCTATGAACATTATTAAAGTGAAACAATCCATTTTTTTTAAATGTATGCTAATTCCACTTTATTAGCGATGCCAAAGTCCTCATTTACATTTTTCATAAAAATCACACAAGTTTTTGCTGCTTTAGGGATAAAACTAATAAACAAATACATAAATTAGTATATTTTAATTAAATGTTATCCCATGAAGTAATATTGTATCCCATTGTCTAAGAGAACAACAAAAAGAAAAACTAAAAAAAAAGCTCCTCTAACTTGAAAACTTGTGTTGTATTAAAATATTAGAACTCATTAAAAACTAATTTGAAAACCACTTTACCTAACAACCATAAAAAAATTTTGAGTCCTGCATTCTAATATGTGTTATTTGTTTTGGTACAGGAGATTATCACTGTAGCATGTATTGCTATTAGAGTACACATACATTAGAGGCATCATAATGCCTCCAGATTCTCCCAGGAAATAACAAAGTCAAGTACTACGTGCAAATGTATTCTCATTTCCATTTTAAATACTGTATTATTTCCATTCTGTGTGATAAGAGACTGTACACAGTGCACAGACTCACAGTAACACACATCAGTTTGGTTTTAGGTTCATGTCTCACATTTGAATATAAGTCTATGTATTTGGGGGTGGTATATCCCCTGCTATTATTATTGTAAAGTGTTGCTCAGATGACAAGAAATGGGATGGATTAAGCTGTAAGGTGTGGCTGAAGCGGCAAGGAAAAATCCAACAGGGGGAAAACAATCACAACTTGTTTAAAATATTAAAGCAATCTTCAGAAATAGCTTGAGTACTAAAAGAAAAAATAGAAGTAACACAATAGTTTTTAAAAATTGAATTAAATGTGCATTAGAACCCATTCACCTCATTAGGAGGATTTCTGTAACTGTTAGAAGAGGCACACAGACCTGGACTCCACGTTCTCATTGCTCACTATCTTCAGTTGCAGTTCTTTCTAAATGTAAGATTACTGCCTCTCAAGGCAGGTAGTTAAACAAAACGAGCGCTCTGTTTGGCAGCTTCACTCAAAAACACTTTGTCTCCTACTTGGTTATGTTTCCTGGAAATAGAAAGTTTAAAAGACAAGGAAAAAAGCAGCCAGAAGGAGCTGTGAGCATATCTTCAGAACATAAATGCGCTCTCTGAAAAGGTGCTTTCATTTATCAGCGTTTCAGAAAGTGGCACTGACTGTACAGACCTCCTGAAACTGTTTTAGAGCTCAACCAACACTGCAGCTGCACCTGGAAGAACCTGCTTCCAGTATCAGTGAGTGGTACGGACTGCACAGTGACAGAGAGCAAAGGAATGAAGGTAAAGTAATTGAGCTGTAAGCTTGAACACTGCCTATCTTCAATACCCTCTGAAAGCACGTTTAATTATCAGGGAGGATTAAATAATGTGGAGCCATTCAGGAAAAGTGACCACGGGATCCAAAGTAGTAAGCAGAGTTAAACCATGGAGAGAAATCTCAGATCATTCAAATGCATCGGGGGTTTATGGGGATTTCCCATCCCCCCACCCCCGATCAAACTTCTGGATATCTTATTTACCCCCAAAAAGGGATTTCCAGCAGCATTAACTCCCTGAATCCTCCCCTTCAGATATTCCCATTGGGGAACACATGCTCTGGGTGGTAGGATCAACAGGTGAGAACCTTACCTGTCCAGTTCCCTGCTGAATAGCAATTACAATAAAAAAAGATGAGCAAAAAAAAAAAGTTGTCTCCTGAACTTGCCCAGGCATTTTAAAGGCTTTCAAAATATTTTCAAAGTGTTCCTTTTAAACTGTGAAGGCTCATAAGCCACTGTAAGATTAGCCTTAATGTGGAGAAGTGACTCATCTACAGTGACATCAGACAGAGCCTGATGTCCTCTCTCACTTTACAGTCAGCCTGATCACCCCCTTGCCTCGCCCCGAGCCTTCCCCATCAATATTTAAACAAGAAGCAAAGTGATACATTATGGATATCATATTCAAAACCTCCTAAGTGACTCACTTTGAGCCAAGATCGAGGTATTTAGACACCTAGGCTTCAGTTTAGATGCTTAACTTTCCTCCCAAAGCAATGGGAAACCAGCTCTGCAGAGCAGCTGAGGTCTTTGTATTTTGGTGTGTTTGGCACTGGATTTTTCACTAACACAGCATTTAACATCTTAGCAGCTGTCCTCAGAGCTGTGAGCAGACAGGGAGCAACTTCAGCTCCGTGGAGGTGCACCCACACAGTAAAGCAATGCTGGAAGGTGCACAGCGGATCTCTGCCCCAACCAACCGATGCTGATGAAAGCCTACCCTGACTCCTGAATTCCCCCTCCCCAAATGCAGTGCAGCTGGATCAGCGGCCACACAGCTGTCTGGCATCAGCAGCCACCCCCTGCAGCTCCTCAGGGTGGAAATCCTGGATCACAGCTTGCGGCTCCAGGCAGCTCTGTGTGGAGGAGCTCCCAGGGGACACGCTGCCTCTCATGGCAGCTACTCCCAAAAGCCCCGTGGAGCTTCTAACAAGAGTGAGGACTGCCAGATTCCTGCCAGTGGTTGAGAGTTATCCCCCATTTCACGCACACACTTCACATCAGCAGACCCCCTGTCCCTCTGTCCATATGGCAGAGCTTAAGGGCCTTGATCACAAACAAGGCCTTCCCTCCGCTACCGCCACCGATTAAGTCCACTTTGTCACAAACTGCCTGCACACAGAGAAAATACAAAAACTCTCATTCATTCCTCCTGCACCCTTACTGACTTCAATGGGAGTGCTCATGCAATGAGCACTGAACAGATTACTGCATTCAGCTGCATGTGAGACCAGCCCTGGCCACCAAACCCCAGTAGTAGGGGTTGGCACTGAACCTAGAGAAATGGAGAATGAAGCCACAAAATCATTCACGTCACACTAAACTTCTCTGAGAAAAAAAAAAAAAAAACCTTCAAGCTTTCAGACTGTGAGCTACCTCAGCAGAGTCCAATGCTCTTACATCTTTGCAACTCCAAAAGCAAGGCAGCAGATTCACAGTAAAAATCAGGCTCCAGTGAAGTGAGCACCCCTTGCCATTCAGTGGTACTGATTTAGTCATTTCTCTGGTGCAACAGTTAAAAATAAAACTTCCAATGCTTTACAGAGACGTGATTGTTCTTTGAAACCTTGCTAACAGCACTGATCACTAAAACAATTACAATATACAGAGCGGAAAAGTACGACAGAATGAAATTCCACTATGAGAAACTATGAACAAAACATTATTCCCATCAAAATAATTTTCAATAGAACATGCGAAGACTCCAGAGAACTGCTCACCCTGTTAAGATGAATAGCCATCCTGCAAGCAGTAGGCACTCAAAACCTCCCCATCTCCCATGGGCCCCTGTAACACTATCATTCTCCTCTAAGAAACTGAAAATGGGGATTTTTCCAATTCTTTCACATCAACCTCACTCTTTAAAACTTGGGGTCTGTTCCAAGAATCAAAGTAAGGAGAAATACTCCTTAAGTCACTCTTCAGTTTGGGCAACAAAACACAGATGCATTTGATATTCTGCGCAAACTGCCACCATTTATGAATTTCTAATCCTGGTACTGAATTTCAGCATGGAACTCCAAAATCCACATGCATCCTCTGCAAACCATCATCTCCCTAATCACACTACCAAAAAGGTCATTTACCAAAGCAATTAGCAATATGGTATGCACATGAACTGAAGCCTACAAGTAAGCATGGATTATTAGGGTATGCTATTGTCTGAGGAAGTCCATCATTTGTCCCCTCTGAGAATTTTGTTCTTGAGGACTCTAACTGTGCAACAGGATGGAAAGCACAGCAATAACTACATAGGAACAAAGTCCTAGGCTGCAGTAAGCAAGGATACACTCAAACACAGCAGCTGTAGACACAGAAAAAAAAAAAAAATCAGCCTACCCTTAGAAGGCCTCAGGTAGGTAGGGTTCTCCGGTGAAATATCCTCACCTCCACTGCCAACCCGTAAGTGAGGTCTGGGAAGGAGAGGATCCTGGCTTTATTCCTTTGGGTCACTCAGGAGCATTGTGTGCACCTGAGCTCCCCTGGGCTGGCTCTGCCTTCTCACCAGGTGCTCAATCACTGCTTCAGGCCCTGACTCAGCATTTCTGATACAAGGACCCACTTCAAAATGGAGAATGTGGGTCCTGCCATTTCCTAAAATACATCGTGAAAGTCAGTGCCACCAGAAAGGTTTCTCTGCTTGTAGAAAATTTAACAGCAGCGGTTGATTTGTCAAAGGTGACAGGCAAACCCTTGTGTCCAGGCACTAGGCTTTTTGGAGTGACAACTCCAAAGACAGCAATCTAAATAATTCACTCTTCTGAATTAACTCTAGAGAGCGAGAGATAAGCTGGAGCTGCCCATTGACACACTGACCTAGCTCTGAAGTGGTTTGCAAGTGATAGGATGCTCTGCATCCTGAGCCAGAAGATTCACTTGTTTTCCTACAAGTAATTCTGACATGTGAACTTTTTAAATATCCTACCTCTTGATCTGCTAAAAACTTGAAGAAACTTGTGCGTACATGACTCGGCTCCCATCCCTCATTTTAATGGCTCAGACTTTATTTTTTCCTTGGCAGTATTGTCTGCAGTTACCTGAACAGGATAGTCTCTGCTGTTCATTTGTGGGTCTTAAGAGTTTAAACGGGATTAAAAAGTTAAAAAGTATTTGGAAAACTTTAAAATGTATTAAAAAACTCAGCAGACACGGCGTGCAATTTAAATCACTTGCTAGACTTTGCGTATCTTTCTAGGTATTTCTCTGATCCTCACCACTAGGCCATGCAGCACTTCGCAGTGATTAGTGGCTCTGAACCTCAGAGCAATGAGGTGCAGGCACAAGCAGACTCCACGGTTTGTCTGCGTCCATGCCAGAAGCCCATGGCAGGGTAGTGAGTCACACATGGGACAGCTTCATGGGTACTGACCGAGCCATAAATGAAATGCTCCTTGTCACCGAAAAATTAGTTTTTCTTTTAATTGGGAGGGGTCAAGAATGAAATCTTATTTAGCACAATGGCAGAAGGGCACAGCCAGTGACCCCCAAAGCTCTTTTCAAAAACTCACTGCACTCTGAATCTGTGTTTAAATATAAGCAAGTCATCACAGATATAATCCAGTTAAAAAACACCCTCTGTTTGCCACTGTGTCTTTCAAGGAGGGGGAAGAGGAGAAACAGACAGAATTGTTTTGTTGTCAAGAAAAATACATCTTGCATAAAATGTTAAGGTTGCCAAGAGATGACAGTATTTGGCAGCATCCTAAAATGTTTGTCATTTTAAAAGTATTTATGCTAAGGCAGAAAATAAACTATCCAACATTTTAGTCACTTTAAGTGATTAAAACAAGTCATTAGAATTTTAGTTGAAAATACTCTTGGATAAAATTTTCCCTTACCTAACAAGGCAGATTTCCTTCCTTACAGCAAAATAACTGCGCGTCGCTTTTTGCTCTTAAAGCTTGTTCCTTAGCTCTAAGTGCTCTTGTGTGATGGAGGTAAAACAAAATGTGGTAGAATATCATTTTCATTTTTATTGGATGCATTCTCAATTACTGCAAAGCTGAACAGGAACAACGGGGGAAAAGAAACGGTTAGGAAGAATTTAAGAGCAAGAACAAGTTTCTTCGCCTCACAAAAATACAAGTAGGTGCATTTAGTTGTTTATATTCCAACACAATTTTGGCAGCTTTTCCTGATAGCAACTTCTTTTACTTCCACTTCTTGCACTGTGTTCAGACTATTTACAAATGCACATTTCTCATGAAGTTGGAAGTAAGTTTGGATCTATTTTCTTTCATTTTAGAAAGACACTGATGCATTTTTTCTGACATGCCTCATGAACTCAGTCAATCACAAGTCTTTCTTAATGGAAACCACATGTCTGCCCAGAACTGTGTAATTACAATGCTAGGATTCTTGGCACTGCCAGGAAAAGGGGCATTGTCAAACCAATTAGAGTTTATTTATTTACATACCATTTCTGGATGAGAATGTTCTTTTTATGCTGATGCTGAGAAAATATATATTTCATCAAGTAGCTGTAATTTTCGCTAGATACTGTTACATTTTGTAGCAATTACATCTCTAGTTTTCAGTTAGTTTGCACGTAAGGAAACTTTTCTTAAAAAAAACCAGCTGGGAATAGCATCATGAATTTTATCGGCCCAGCTTTCATTTGTTTCAGATGATGAAGGAGATGTGAGGGCAACTGTTTCCCTAAGTTCAGCGCAGTGTTTTCACCCTCTTACACCCTACTACTGTGCATCCATCCCGCTGCAGCAAGGCTCCACATCTGTGGTGCTGCTGGAAGGCAGAATCACTTTGGATAACAACAATAACAACAAAACACAAAAAGAGCTTTGTGTCTCAGGACACAGCCAGTAGAGCGATGGAGCTCACCAGCATGACGGACATGGCTCGCAGGCTGATGGAGCATTGGGCTTGGGGTGCAAACCCTCACCCAGGTGTCCTCCACGCCTCACGTGGCAGAGGGTATCAGATACCACCATGTAAAGCTGTAAGGTATTTGGAGATACACTGGGCTGAAACCTGCCCAGATGGACCACAGCAATCCCTACTGGGATGCTTTGGTCACAGGAGCCACCTCCTACCCCAAGGTTGTGTTAAATATAGAGGGAGGGAAACAGCTGTAAAAATCTCCTATATAAAGATCCCGAAGCTTCAGAGCTTTCTATGAAAATCCTTCTATGGGATTCTTTCTTTTTTTGATTATTTTTTATTTGTTTTTAGTTGCTGCTCCAACTTTTCATGACTTCCTCGTCTTTGGAAAGTTCCAAAGCATAAAGAGGAAACGTTAAGTTCTGACACCCTCCGACATTATTTTTTAAGTTTAATCGTTTTTCCCCATTTTCCTCCTCTTTCTCTGTGCTGAGTGAGGGTGGGAAAGAGACAATTAAGGGAAACTCAAAACTCTCAGGTGTTTCAAAAATGAAAAAGTTCAGTACAAGTTTTCCCACACCAGCAGAGAAGTAGGCAAAACTGTTTCCTTATGAAATTCTGGAAGCCAAAATGACTGAAACATTCTTGTTTTTTGTATTCACCACTCCCTTCTCCCCTTCTTGAGCCAGAAGCCTCTGTTTTCTCTTGCATTCATGCCCACGTGCAAAGCCCTGCCCTGATGATCCTACAGCTTATAGCCATCAGACAGATGAAGGGTGAGGGCTGAAACAGTGGCTCAGAGAGGGGAAATGACTTGCCCAAGGTCATGCTTCAGGGCAATGACTCAAGTGATTTCCAATAAGACAGTCATTTCTATAAAGGTTTTAAAATGGGGCTTGATTCAGTGCTGTGCAGCACCGGCCATGCAGCACCGTCTCCAGGACCAAGCAAGCAAGGATGATGATGAGCTGACTGACTAGGCAGTGGTTAAATTGCTCTCCTTCCACATTAGGTCACCACTTTCATTTCCAGTGTGGTCTGGTTCCCACAGTGCCCTCCCAGTTGGCTTTGGGCATCCACATCCCTCTGTCCTCTGAGCATCGCGTGCTGAGGATGGGCAGGAAACCTCTACCTCCACCCTAGGAGGAACTGGACAGCTTCCATGGGGAGGATAAACTGCCCCATGGCAAAGGGATAAGAGATTTTCTGCCTTCACAGAGCAGGAGACTCCAAAGAGTGAGCGGATCAGAACCCTCTTCGCTCCGTCCATGAGGTGCTGCTGCCTCTTGACTATGCAGCAAGGAGCATCAGCTCCTCACCAGGAGGCGGGAAGAAGATGGCCACCTTACAGAGCAAAACCTCGAAATCAGCGCTGTGGTGGCTGGATTTCAGTGCTCATTTTGAATCACAAAGCACAGGAGCAACTTTCCACACGCAATTTCTGATTCTGCTTTCTATTCCTGTCTAGCTGTAGCTAGAGTTTTGCCAGTGAAAAGTGCTATAAACAGCCCTGGCCCAGCTGAAAAAAGCAATATGCCGTCAGTCTGACATCTACCTCGCTCTTCCGCTCATTGTCAGCACTTTGATTGATGGTGTTGTTCATTAATGTGGGACGATTGTCAGCTTTTCCTGAATAAATATAAAAAGAAACAAAGAAATCCCCACCCTTTTCAAGCCAGAGTGAATTATTTCCTATTTTCCTTCACTGAAGTCAAGCATGTAACGGTACACTGCCTTCAAAATATACTGGAGCTTTAACCACTAAGTAGGAAATTGGACTTTGGATAGAGGAACCAAAACTTTACTTAAGTAGTAGGCACAGTAATTAAATTTTACTATTATTTATTTTCCAAAAGGAAAAACCTATGGCACGCCCTAAAGGCTTCTGCTTTAATACAGTACTTCAATTTTGTGCAAAAGCTAAAAAAAAAAATCTATTTGGTGAAGACTAAAATGACATGTGAAAAGCAGAGGCAATCACAAGCACTGCAAAAGATAGGTGGAGATTCAATTTAGAACACGGCTGTATCTTAATTCACACTGCGAGGAAGACAGAAACAGCAGGAAAACTCCCATACATCTGAAGTATTTAAAAGACAGATTAAGTTTTTTGGGGTGCTCAGAGCCCCCAAAAATATATACCGCGCATGGCATTTGGGCTGCTCACCAAAGTCTGAGACATCTGTGAAGCTGGACGCCCCACTGCCTTCTCTGTATCCCCAAAAGCAAGCGATGAGAGGGGAGGGAGATAACACACAGCCCGTCCTAAACTCTGCCTTACCATTTGCCATTTTCACTACACATCTTTTCTCTGTGACTTTTCCTTGCACTGGCACCCTTAGCTTTCTGCTTGATGGAGTCTTTCTAATCAGGTCATTGCTTACATCGTTAGCGATAGGGTCATTGCTCAACATCTTTTTCGAATCGTACATTGCATCAGTGTGTATGAAACAAAACAACAACAGCAGCGATTACAAAACCGTAACTGGGCGTGGGGGCAAGAAGGGGAGAGGAGTGTAAAAGGGTGAGCGATGATGAATTCAGCAAATGAGGCTTTGGCACTGGTTTCCTTTAGAAGCGACATATTAACAATACTAATATTCTCGGCAAGTGCTAAGGTTTGTAGAGCTGAATGGCAAATTATTTTGAATACCTCGGTAAAGAACAGGAAACAGAACTGTGGAAAAACTGGCATTACGCCACCGATTGAAGATTCAATCTGACTGTAATAGAAGGTGATTATTGGGGACTAGCAGGCAGATGATGGATGATTTCCTCCTAAAATGACAGCTCTGCTGTGTATCAGCAATCCTCATGCAGCACAAATGTACAGGTCGGCTTTTGTGGCTTTTTAATTCTTACCATTGTGGGAAATGGATTTCAAACCTGTGGCGAGCCCTTTTGGGCTGGCAGGGCACATTCAGATTGTTCGTGCCTTTCTCCTTGACCCTCTTTTTTAAGTTCTCTTTTTCTTCTTTTTTATTTTTGGCAAACCTAAAGACAGATGCTCAGCAAATTTTATCTCTCACCCCTACAATCTGTGTGCTAAAATGATACCCGTAACGTACTTTGCTTCATAACTATGAGGGATTCCCAGCACGTGGGCACCAAGAGCTGCCCTGGGCCACACTGTGGCCGCCACACCAGCACACCTTCCTCACACCACTGCAGCAAATGCAGCCCAGAAAGTCTGACAAAGTTAGAACAAGAAATATTTTAAGTTCCTTGCAAGGAGCTGTAAGCGCCGTACAACGCTTTGTTTTAAAAGACAAGCTGATCAATAACCCTATCTTTTATTGCTGTGCCCCTCCGCGTACTCCATTAATAACCATGCAGCACTTATAGCGCACCACGAAGTCACAGAGGAAAGGCTTCGGGGAGGAGCTCCTGCTCCATGTCACGGTGGGCTGGTGCCTGACAATACCCCTGCTCCCCGCTCCTCACAGCAAATTAGGACGGACATATGTTCTGGTGTCTGTCAAGACCCGGTCCTGACGCTCTGCCAGTCCTGCACAAAAGGACGGGGTAATCCACAAGAGCAGTAAATTTATCAATCAAATCCCGTAAGTGTTCCTCGCTGATAACACCGGCCCTCTCTCGAATGTCACAAGAAAGCGGGCTCTGGCTCGGTGGGACGTCACGGGCACGTTCCGCCTACAAGAAGCCCTTGTCAATATTTCACAATGTGTTTGTCACTCTCCTGTCTCTAGTCAATCCGACGCCAGGCTGGGCTCTCTTTTAAACATGGGATATTTCTATGCCAGAGGGAAAAAAAGCCAAAAAAAAAAAAAATCTTCTACCTACAGCTGGTTCATGCTGAGCCTTTTTTCAAGCGGGCTGCAAAGGAAAAAAAAGAAAAAAAATCCCACTTTGCCCTTTATTTAGGTCTCAGCAACGGGTAGGTAATTAATTATTAATTTTATATTTGTGTGCAGTCTGCCCCAAATGCAATTAGGGATGATGGAATAAAGCAAGTAGGCCGAAGATGCTGCATGAGAACCGTGAATTACAAACGACACGTTTCTCCCTCCCTGGGATCACAGGTTGCAGGCACTTTGGCGACAAAACCAAGAGTATGATTTGCCGCAGTTTGGAACTGTGTTGTTGCACAAAATGATATGCCAATAGAGTAGTAGCTACTGTTTATAGTAAAGGAGAGCAAACCATTATCAGTATGCAATGTCAATTTAAATTTTACTGGAACAGAAACCTTTTGACCCCTTCCAAATTTGATCCATTACTGGGTTTATACATGAAAGCTTAGGAGAGAATTAAATTAGAAGGAACATTGCAAGAGAACTGTATTTGCATCCATTGCACTTAAGACTGGAGATTAGTTGACCTTTGGAAAAGGGGATTAAAGCAGTTTCACCATCAAGAGAAGACAATCTGTGTTCTTAAGGCAATCAGATTGGGAAGGGTAACAACCTCTGAAAGATGAATTGAACTGAGGAAGAATCCATGCTAATTTGCATGGTTTACATGTCACATACAAATGAATTTTGCAGTGATTTCTGCAAAAGGAATTGTGCAGCGTTTGAATTATTCTATGAGCTCTTTGGCGCTGGCATGTAAATGTGGCAACTGTGTCCGTTTTTACAATCTAATTTTACAATAGATTAACCTCAGAAAGGGTATCAGTAGCTAGTAAAGATGCTGCACACTGCATGCGCCTGGAACAGCAATGAGCAGTCACAAGAAGGTTTCCTTTTCCACGGAGGAAAACGTGCAGAAGAGTAATGACCAAACCACAGTGCTGCAGAATTGCCTGCTCCAAGATAACCAGGGGCAGATAACAGTAACCACAGAGCAAATAACGCCTGGGCTGGAAGGAGGCCTAGGACGGGGCATAAAATGAGGCTTATCACACCGACAGCAAGTGCATCTGGAAACATGTACAAAGCTGTACACCTTCCCAAAAAGGTGTAATGGTGTTCTCCAGTGACATTAGCACTGCAGTTGGACAGAGGGAACGCCTGCTCTTCCCCCAGGTCAGGAATTTACCTGTTAGCTTTATTATCTGCGCCATGAAGTTTCACGGGGGAGCTCATCAATTAGAGCTTAATCATATTCTCATTGAAAATTAATGACAAACCATCAAAGTTGAATTCTTCTTTTCTTTTTCATAACCAGGAAGAAGGAGCAGTGAATGGAGATCCCTTACAATCACTGTGTACCTCCCCAGATTTGCAGCTCTTCAGAATACCACTGCCAGTAAGAAGCCCCTTCCAGTGCCACAGGACGGATGCAATTTTCTATCAACCATGTTCTGGATTTTGGAATGTAACAGGCTCTAAAAGGACCACAGCCAATGCAGTTTCCAGGCAATTAAAAGAACTAAGCAGCGAGGATGCTAAATAAGACACTATCAAAGCCATAAGGCAGTGTGGCACCCATCATCACACAGAGCAGAGGGAACGAGTGAGAGGTGAGCAGATCTCTTGGGAATCTTTGCTAAAATAAAGACACACACAGCCACATGTGCTTAGGAAGCCATTTCCCACTGCAAAGCTATTCGTCAGCAGGCTTTTAAGAAATGTGGCAGAACTTTCTGTGCTGACTATTTATAATTTAAAGGGGTCTTCTGTGTTGTCTTACACGCAGATTGCACTGTTTCATGCCCACAGTTACAGCGCCTCACAAATAACACCAATAATCTGGATGCCAATACAATCTGCAACTCTGCGTCACAGCAAGAGTACATTCTGTCCATGAAAGTGGGGTTGCTTTGTCTGAGGAAGAGAGCAGAGTGTCCCAGGACCATTCATCTCCTGCACATCCCAAGGCACGGAATGGGTCAGAAAAGCATTTGTTAAATGTATTTTTCCCCCTGAATGACCAAATGGACATTGCTTTTGTACCTCAGGGAATATGTACACCGAAAAGGAAAAAAAAAAAAGCAAAAGGAGCATAAAAGGAAATACTCATACCTGAAAGAGGAAAATACACATCAATGAAAAAATACGTGCCTGTTTGAACAACAAAAAGTTCGCTTCATTAGGGGAGGATGCTGGGGACGGCCTAACTTACACGGTAACATTCCTATGCAAGCTGAACACAGCTGGAAATCAAGTCTTTGGGGTTTGTTTAGAATTTTAACCACAGCAGTCCTGGTTTGTAAGGAAAAGGTGATATGGACCTGAACCACTGGCTGTGTGTGCACCTGTGCACTGTCACAGAGGCAGCCCAGGGATCTAGCAGCGAGGTGCAAGGCCACAGCCATCCTACTCCGGGACAGGGGGACTCCAGCACGGCCACCTCAAGCCTTCAAAAGCTGCCAGTGCTTTCAGTTCCCCATGTATTCAGAAGTTGGCATCCACATCCTGAGATTTTCTCAGGAAAACCTGAGGGCAGCTATCTGCAGCCCAGCAGAAAAAAACAGAGCACGGTCTGGGTCTCGTGGCTCAGCCACTGTCCCCTTTCAGAAAGAGTTTGCTCACTGAAACCCTCTGCAGTGAGGACACGGGTAAATAAGATGTGAGAAAAAGGTAAGCCCTACAGTGCATGAAACACTCCAAAGCTACTATTTATTCTCTTAAAATGATTCTTGCCTTCTTAAAGCAAAATTATTCAGTAGCCCTAACTATGCTTTCAAAAAAATTTTAATAGAAAATGGTTAAGAGAAAAAATGATAGGGAAAAGTGTCATTTTAGAAACCCACAGAGTGATGGCTTTCTCAGTCTATTTATTAAATTGTTCCCTGAATGCTCAGAGAATTCACAAAAAGGCACTCAGTCGTCTTTTGCAGTACCGGCCCCTACATAAGTTTTACAGCAGCTGCAATCATATGATGAGCCCAGCTCCAGGCCAAATGAACAAATAAATAAAATAAATATGCACCCCAAGGCTGTGTCTGACTTTTCCCATATAACTATCTCCAGGATGCCACCTCCAAAGAACCTCAATGTTTCTTTTATATTCACCTACAGAAAACCCCTTCCTCTCCCCACATTAAAGATTCAGCCTGCTGGCGGGGACACACAGAAGGGCTCACACACACACACACACACACACACACACCAGTTTTTCAGTCATTGATTTACAGCTTGGTAGCACAACGGGCTTAGGCTGACACTTTCAAAGGACCTGGGAACCTCACCCCTCCAGCCTCCCTGAAAATCACAGCCGCGTCCCTAACGATAACAACACACACCAGCTCAGGACCCCAAACCAGTTATTACACTTGGAAAATAGGCCGGAGAAACCAATTAAAAGCCCGGTTCAGCATCCAGGTAAAAGCATCAGCAGCAATTCCAGGCTCTGTAGGTAGGTTTGCATGTCAGCTTCTTCCCATGGGAAAAAATTACACATTTTAAGCGCTGCCAACTGTCCCTTGTTTGTAGCTGATGGGCCTCAGCTGACAGACCAGGGGCTGATTTGGGGACCACCTGCAGTCCCCGAGTAGTGCTTGGGGAGGGCTTTGAGGGGCTGCTGAGGGGAGTGGGGCGAGGGGTTCTTCCAGGGATTGCACCAGAGCACCATTCCCAGGAGTGCTCCAGCAGCACCCACAGCCACTGCCCCACAAAGTCCACTATGGCCCCAACCCGCCAGCCCCACAGTCTGGGATCTGTTTAATTGCACCCAGTCCTGAGCAGCCAGGGCTGGGAGCCTGGCTGTTCTGGGGACATGGATCTCAGCACGGAAATGCTCTCTGCCCATTGCTGAGGGAGTTGATGAGTTTAGGGCTCAGCTATTAGCCCATGTCTGATTTTTGGGAGAGACAGGGGATGGGCTGCAGTGTTTCATCCACAGGTGAGAGGACAGCCGGCAAAAGTTACAGCTGTTGTTTTAAATATTGGTATACCGGAGAATATTGGGCACCTTAACATTAATTTCCAATTAAAAAAAAAAAAAAAAGGAATAAAAGGATTTAGCTTTTCTAAGACAAATCTGCTTCCACAAGGTAAACTCCCCTTGAAAGAACACTCAGTGCCGGAATACAAACCTTAGCATATTATTCCACTGAACATCTGTTGACTGTGAAACTTCAGATAACCAACATTAACATATACAGTCTGTTACTTTTTTTTTTTTTTTAATAGATTATTCACACTAAATCAGCAAAGCTCCCAAAGAACTATTTTTCTGTTTGTTTGGTGCTGTTTTTTTTTGTTTTTTTTTTTTATGCCAGCAACATTTAAAAGGGAGGGAAAAAAAAAACAACAACTAGAAAATAAACTTTCAGAAACAAGAACCATTTTTTAATGTATGAAAAATGAGACTTTTGGACTAGAACTGGAATTCCACACGGCATTCAAGACTGCGTTATCAGCTCTGCAGCACCCTATTAATCTGGTACAATAAAGTACGTCACGTTTTTTTTAAAGGGAAACTATCTTTCAGAAAAGGGAAAGCCAAGGGTCCAACCTCGGTAGTAAAGCTGGTGCTCAATGAAAGTAACAGGAAGATCCGTGTCATCTGGCCATCTAATTGGGGAAAGATGCTGAACACAGAGCAGTGCTGACTACAATCAACATGGTATTTTTTTCTAGCTGAGCGTGGAAGTGTTTTATGATATATTTCTTTACTTCTTTCTGTAGGTGCATGTATGCCTGCCCAGACGTACAGATCTATTTTATAAATATTATTTAGTGCTTATATAAAGCTGTCAAAGAACACTAACAAAGCAGCAGGATTCAATTAGCTTCCACTTTTTAATAACGACCCCACATCACCGCGCGCCCCTGCTCCGTCCCCACGCCGGTTCCCAGCGCATAATTTCAGCCTGTGCTTGAGACAGAACGCGGCTTGAGAAAAGCGAACCTGAAATATTAATGCGTGTTTTGCTAAGGAAGTGGAAGTCGAATCAACTTCCTGATACCCAGGGTATCTGATTTCTAAAACGGTCTGACACTGATTGTCACGGCCCCTCCAGATGTGGGGCGCAGCGCGGCGGCGGAAGCCCAGGTTTGCAGCCCACTGCTGAGTCGGACGCCGAGCTCAGCGGACTGCATCCTCCCGGAGTATATTTTTGTTAGCTTGCTGCCCGGAAGCCCTCCGCTGCTCAATTTGTTTTGTGATCCTGCAAGGGCCTTCCCAGAGCCGATGACGGCCCTGAATTCAGGCGTGTCTGCTTTGATGGGGCTGGGGAGCAGAGAGCGCCTGGCAAACCATTTATCCCACACGAGAGAGGTGTCGGGGCCGCGTCCTGAAGCATGGGGTCCCTTTGCAGAAATTTTCATTGCAGCCTGTTGTTCACCACATACAAAAAAACAATGCCTTTTTTGTTCCCAATCCCTCCCTCTTTTATTACTTTGTTTATTGACATTTGCAGTGCGGGACTTTTTAGGAGCATTTCTTCATATGAGGAGCAAATGTCACAAATACCAAAATTTGAGAGGGAGAGAGCGAGAAAAATCCCAAGAGCACTACTGATTTCATTACCTCAATTTTGGCAAAACAAATTGGAAATGCATTTTCCTTCATTTCATCCCCTGCCTTTCTTCCACTGAAAGCACACTGGGAGAGAGACACACCAAAAAAAAAAAAAAGACACAGAGATATTTGCTTATTTCATCTCCCAAAAACACAAACATTTTTGGGAATCGGAGAACACAAGAGGCAATGTCCATAAAAAGAAGACAGCAAACACAAAAAGTGTCTTCTCGCCCCTTTGCCCAGTTTGGAGCTGGAACGTTGGCCACTGCTGCAGGGAGCAACGTGTTTGCTCCAAGAGAGCAACCAGTCAGAGTCCTCCTGGCAAAGCAGCCCGTGCATCAAGCTGCTGCACGCCGTCGCTCTTGGGTTTTCACTCAACTGTGCCTTAAATTTCACGTTGTAACTATTTTTATGTGTGTTTACACTCAAAAAAATTACCATATCTCATGCACTGCTGCTCACAGAGGGCTGTGCAAAATTAGCCTGGCTCTTGCAAATATTTTCTCCTACCTCATTTACACTGAACTTTTATTCACATAGATGGTATTTTAGTGGGTTTTAGGGCCCTTTTTTTTTTTTTCCCCAGAAGAATTAAAATGTGTCATTGTCAACTTCGGCATTTCTGAGGGCCTTATCACTGTGATTTCCATGCGCTGACGCTTAATTTGGGAGCCACTAAAAGCGACAAAACTCTTCTTGCTGTAGCCCACGCCTCAAGCCATGTAAAGCAGAGCCAGCTGTCTCTGCAGATGCTCAGCCACCCATCACAGGGAACACCCACCAGAACATCAGAGACGCACCAAGTTCTGGGGTGAACGCAACCTCCCCACCTCCTGTTTTATCCACCAGGCAAATGCTGCACGCGGACAGCAGGAAAAGATGCTGCAGGAAGAACTCAGCAAAAAGTCTGGTTGTTCCCTTCCACTCTTTCAACCACGTGCAGAGTACAGCAGAAAATGCCTCCTCACATCTTCCCCCATCCCCCTCTGCTCAGATGGACTTTGCAAGACCAACTTTCATCTGTGCAGCTTTCTTCCCCCCTGCTCGCACAGGCACTCCTCTTTTACTTGGCAAGGCAGACAGTAATCTGCATAAAAATGCACTCCATACTCATACAACTTGCTCCAAAAATACTTAGGAGTGAACTCCTCCTCGCTTTCCAGGCCCCAAGCACAACCCGGCCGCTCTCGCAGTGATGCTGGACGGGTTCTGTCACTCTGCAGTGTCTGTAGATGACGCGGTCGCAGCCGGTTAGAAGTCAAAGCATTAAATGACACAGCAGTACACGGCACGCCGACAGAATCCAATTTAACACAACATAACAGATCAGAAATGTAATTTTTGCCCGTTTCAGATGAGCTGTCTGCTGGCACTTTGGGTATCAGATAGCCAGCACAGTGGGGCTGGGAGCTGCTCTGTTAGTGCTGTCTGCAGCACTTTGCTGTGTGCTCCCTGCAACGATTCCAGTACTGACAACGCAAAGCACATGTGGACACAGCCAGCAGCGGTTTCAATTTCCAAAAGAGAAAAGAAGCCTTTTCCAAACTTTTTCTCCTTTTCTTTGCAAGTAGGTCTGGTTAGTATTTTACTTATATGGTTTAACTGTATTAGATTTGAACACACTGTTCGTATTCTCAGCTAATAAACTCCATTAAACCCTGGTGTGTGCCATCCGGAATGCATGCAGCCGAGGAAGGCACTGATTAACGAGGCAACGTATGAACAAACCACATTTCTCAGTTATTTAAATGTCTTCCTACAATTATTTAACCTCCATCACGTGGAAGAATACAGATTTGCACAGAACTGCAGTCTCAAGGAAATGCAGCGCTCTTGCTTATCACTGAAGTAGTACGGTAAAACTCGTGAAGGACTGCAGGAAACCCAGCAGAGCACTGCTCCAGAACGGCTGCAGCTCATTCACTGACTGCACAGATCAAACAAGAACAAGAGCTGAACATTATCAGAATCCCCACGAGCGCATCCACAGCGAAGGGCTGACCTCTGCACACACCTCCACCCACAGCCCGATGGCTGCCGCCCTCCAACGGAGCACTGAGCGGACAAAAAACCCAGAGAAAGGGCTCTGTGTGTGTTTTTGGAAGAATCTGAAGCATTTCCTGGAGCACCACACACAACATCAGAAGGCACACTGGCCGGTGCAGTGCCCCACTGAGACCCCGGGAAGCACAGGGGCTGGGGCTGAGCGATGTCAGTCCCTATGGGTCGCGCCCATGGGACCCCTGTGCTTGCACTGCTGCTCCTCCGCTGTCAGCACTGTGGAGAAGAGAAAAAAGCAGCCCACATCCCTACCCCTCTGTCTCCATGCAAAGATGGACTCGCATTCCTTAGACTAAAATAATGTTTTTGCCTCCACGGCTCCAAAAATGCACTTGATTAAAAACTTATTAGGCGCCATTCATTTGTATTTACCTAATTCTCCCACAAACACATTAATCTTTGAACAATTCCTCCAAGCATTTACCAGACGAATATTTGAAACAAGAGATGTCTCGTGACCGTAAATGTCACGCTTATTTGTGTTTTATAACTAATTAATATCTCAGAATTCCTGCGTGTATCTGGGTAACAGTACTGTAAATATAAATGAAAAATAAGTAATAATTTATGAAATCTGATTTGCATTTTCAAATATAAAATGAGCAAAATCTAACTAATTAGCAAGAGTGAAGGCCAAGGTGTTTCTATAGCAACTATAAAAATGCTTTAAAAATATTTTATACCAGGCTCATTAATGTTTGTACTCCTCACTTGTTTCGTGGGTATTCCCTTATATGCAGATTTGTGTTAAGTTGTGATCGCAGAACATCATTTAATACATCTAGCAGAGCTGTGATGCTACCTAGTTATGCTGGCATTTCTGTCACATCCATAAAAAAATATTTGGTGTGCAGCACAAATATTATAATGAGAATAGGAGCCAACGACACAGGAGAAATAACCCAAACAAACTGCCATAGAACAGGAAACTGGAAAGCAACCCATGAACTTGTCCTCTTTCTGCCTTCCTGAAGTTCATCTTAAATCCAACCTGTTACACGTGGCAGACAGACAGACAGCAGCTCCTGATGGCATCCCAACCTATCCCAGCCCACAGCATCACTCAGCTCAAACAAAAGGACTCCTGATTCCCCATTCCCAACCCTTCCCTGTGCAATTTCCTTGCTGCATGAACTGACGTTGAGCCTCAGGTCCCCCTGAAACGTGGGGAGGTGACAGATGTCCTCATGGCACCAAGAGAGGGGGACAGCCCTTTGTCATGCCTTTAATTACCAAAAATCATTTGAGTCCAAGGAAAGCCCATCGCTTCCACATGTGTTATCTGGATGCAAACTAAACTTACACTGAACAGCACAGAGAAGGGCCATCAAACAGCATTTCTTTCCAAGCCAGCTTTAATCAAATGCTAATTGCCAGCCCCTCTGCTGGATATTAGTAATATTTCAGGGAAAAAGTACACAATGTAAGATCTAAATTATCACAAACAATTGAGAGAGCTGGTAAGTACTGCAGTGCTGGCCAAAAAGCATACGCAGTGCTGCTTTGCAGCCGTGGGCATTAACTTCTGGTGCCACGTGTGTGATCCCTGTAATAATTTAATACCACCAGAATACCTAGCATCATTTGAGGGCCCCAATGGACCCTATAGTGTTTTTCAACTATGGATACTGGGGGAAGTCTAGTTGGCTCCCATTACTGATTGTAAAATACTTGCATTTACATAAAACAGGCTGGAGAACTGGCAGGTTTAGTTAACTCCCAAACGGGCATATCCAGGGTACCAGAGGACCAGTGCCTTTAAAAAGAGCATGCTTCACAGCACTTTTTCGATTGCAGCACAGGGCAGAACACTGCAGTGCCGAAAGGCACCTGATCTACATGTCGCACCTGCAGCAAAGCCCCATTTCTCCACAACTTGTTAACATCAATCTCCACAAACCTTCATTTTGGTAGCTCCTGAACTGCATTGCTGTGCAGCTCAATTAAAGGCTGCAGAACCAGCAGCAAAGCGCACTCCAGCACTGCCACATCCTCGCACAATGAGCGCGCACAGACTGCCTGCTGTCCCAAATTCAACACCAAGCCATCAGAGGAAAAGCAGCCTGGGGCTGCGAGCTGGGCTAGGCAATCCCTGAGGAGCAGCAGCACCGAGAGCTCAGCCATCCCCACCGCCCTGCCAAGCATCCTGCGTGCAATAAAACTTGTGGGGAACCAGCTCGAGTGAAACTCTTCAAGATATATGATGAGGATAAGCCATAAAACACTAATTAAGGATGGACTGAGGAATTAATGGGAACTTATGAGGCTCTGCGTTTTATTTCCCCATCCCCATTTCCCCAAGCGCTGCTGCTTTCCATATAATGAAAAGAGAAGTTGACCAAATGGATTTAGTTTTTTGTTGTTGTTTTGTTGTTTTTTTTTTTTGCTTTGCTTTTTCTTTTTTTTTTTTTAATTATTATTATTATTTCCTTAGCTTATTTTGTGAGGGCAGGTCATTAAAGAAGGAACGCACCAGAAAAATCTCTTAGTGAAGGCTCATTACATTTTTCAAGCGCAAATAAAGTGTCACTTTGAAAGGAAATCCAGTTACTCCGAAACATTTGTCGCTTTACTTCAGCGCGTGTGAAATGAATGCAGGGCCCAACGCTGCCCTCGGCTTCTGTAATTTCCTAGCAGCGAGACGCTCAGAGACAGCACTATGTAAAAATATGTACATTGTTTAATTTATTGCAGCACGTTACCGTTTTTCTCATGAAAACAAACAAACACAGAAATTCTAGCAGCTGGTTCCAATGCCGCCCACTTTGTTTAAATTTATAGCAAAAACCAGCAGCATCATTAAAAACAAACATATTGCTCTCCTCCGAGCATCCTATAGGCACAGCTCGCAGGGAGATCTGCAACTGCTGTGAGAAGTCCAGGAGCCATCAGCCAGCTTGGAGCTCAGACCTGAAGCTCCAGCTATGTTTTCCAGGACATAAATAACTGGAATTTTATTCATTGCAATGGTTTTCTGGAAAAGAACGCTTTGGATCGAAAAGAACATCTTGACAGAGAATTTTCCATTTGCTGAAATGTTCCAATTTTCAGCTGAAAACCAACAATGAGCCCTGTAATTGGGTTTGGGAAGCCCATGCGCTGCTCTCCGCAGCCGGCCCTGCCCCGCCGCCTCCATCCCTGCAGGGAGGACGCGGAGAAGGGAAGCAAAGGAAAATGTATTTTTTGCTTTCAGTTCCCACCCCCAAACTGATAAATGATGTGAGCACTTCCAACACTGTTTCGGTTGAGCTATTAATCAGAAGTCTTTGAATGAGATGGATCCTCAGGCTCCTTTGTGGAGGAAATAAACAGTGTTTCCCTTGTTCTTTCCTTCGCACCTAACCAGTCTCCCTCCGCAGATACCCTGAGAAAAGCAAAGAGGTGATCTGCACAAAACTTCAGGGTATGGGGACAGAACCCACAAAATGACCGCAGCTCTGCACGGGCACTAACTATGGCACCCATGGATGGGGACAACACTGCCTGCACCTCAGGGCAGTCTGCACCATCATGGTCCCAGCAAACAGCATTCGAGATCAAAGATCTCCTGCCTGCTGGGCAGCTTGGTCATCAAAACGCCTCAGCTGCATTTGCAGGCAGAGTTCCTCCTTGCTCCCAAACACAGCTCATTTTTTAATGAGTGTTTCTTGACCCAACACGTGTCAGGTGGTGGTTCTGCGAGCAACTGTGAGAGGATTGACCACAGGTCATGGAGAAAAGCAAAACGGAAGGCAACAGGCTGAAGTTTAGACCCAGTGGTACTTGGCAGAGAGTGAAAACATTCTGGCAACAATTCATAGAATGGTCCCTAACATTTTTTTCCCAGATAGGACAGGTGGAGCTACACTGACATACAAGGCAGGCAGAACGCTCCTACAGAGGAATGGAGAGCTTTGAAGCACCTTCATTAATCATGATCTAGCAGGTCAAAATTAAGATAGATGCTAGAAAGAATATAATGTCGTGTGAGGTTCAAGTTCTTTCTTTTGGGTCCTTTTTTTTTAAATCATACACACATGGATTACTTTGGAATTCAGATACAAAAAAGCACTCTCAGAGGAGAATGCCAAAACATGGCTCCTGTCTACCTCCAGGTGCTTTGCTCCTGTTCCTAAAGTTCTCTTATTTAATTACTTAGTTCATGTATGCATTAATACTCTCATTTGCATCCCTTCATTTATATTTAGAACATGTTGGGGATTCAGTCACATGGCTTTTTTTTTTTCTTCCCAAATATCTCTGGGAAATAGGGGAATTCAGCTGTGCTCTGCAGCCAGCATCGCTCAGCCAAACCACCAGCAGAAAAGAAATAAGGTGGTGCTACCTTCTGCATTTCTGCAGCTGCTTTGCTCCCAAGTTATGACATTAGTTTCCCCCGATATGCCATCCTTTATTTATTACAGCATATTTATCTATTTTTTTTATTATTGTAGGCCTGCTTTTACTTCTTCTTTAACCTTATTAACCCTTGCTAGTATTTGACAGCTTAACACCCTCCATTACTCTGCAATGTTCGTTACAAGAACTGACATACAACTAATAGCAGCCTTTTTATATCCAATCCGCGAGGTCACATGAAACTGCCCTTGTCTGAACCCTGCAAGATTTCCTATAGGTGGTTCTCCTTTTCTGTACATTTTCTACTTAATACGTCTCTACAGGACTGTCTGAATGTAAAAAATGAAATCAGATTCCTGCTAACTTTAGTTACTGACAATGTACACCTTAAAACAGCAGTGTTTTCTCTTTAGTGAAAGCTCCCAGTAATGTGATTTGAACAACTTTGTGGTATTCTTTTCAAGCATTATGTACCACTTTCTAAAGGCGTACCCACAGATCTCCCACTTGAAGGGATCTTTGATTTTGCCAACAAAGTGTTCACATCCATCCTCTGCTCTGAATATAAGCAGGAGACTAAAGCAATAGGACAGAAGGTTGAGGTGTCTCGCTCAGGTGCTCAGTGCAGGTTGATTAAATGTGGCAAATTCTGGTCTGGATCTTCAGGGGACACTCCCTGCCTGCCACAGCAATACCAGGCTGTTGGTTGCCCTCCTGCCTGGCTCTGTTAGGACTTTCCCCAACCTGTGTAGTTGATCCTACACTAAAATTCACAACAAGATTCTTCAGATGCAAAAGGATGTTGTCAACATACCATCATGACATAGCTCAAGTATTGTGTGGAGCAACAGAGTCAAGAGAGGTAAAATGAACCAAAGAGGAAAGACTGCTCAGAAGGAATGCAATGAGAACTCCAGTGAATTCTCTAGTCGTCTTCCTAATGGCACATGAATAGCAGGAAAGGGGGCCTTTTTCATGCATTTATCCTTTGCCAGTATGAGAAATTAACTTTTGCTAAAAGGAAAAGAAAAGCACGATGAGATCTACACAGCTGAACAAAGAAATACGTGGAGGACAAATTGGAATTTAGGAGATTAGGTCTGAACAGCCTTTCTTGTGGATATACCTGCTTAGACTGGTCTATGATCATCTATTTAAAAATTAAAACCAGTCTTCCTCTGGTGCAAATCCATCATCCTTACTATTGCTATTCTAAGTGCAGCAAAGACCCTGGGAACTAAATTCTTCACTTGAAACTACTTTGGGGCATGGTTCTTAGTTCAGAAGTCCACCATTTCCCCACCCAATTTCAATGTAATAGCATCTAGAGTGATAAAGTGGGAAGAGGCAGACATCTGGTAGAGCTAACCAAGTCATTTGCTGGTTCTGTGAAAGTTTCTGCTTCCCAGTCAGTGTCACATCTGAGAAATACAGATGGTTCCAAGATAGAAAAAAAGAAGTGTTGAAACATACACAAATGTTATGAGGGCTTCAAGTGTAAAATGTTAACCAGCTGTGAATGTGACATCCCTAGTTTTACTAAATCTACTGAGATACATCATTACTGCACATGAAATCTATATATTTCCTACACTGATGGCAATTTCCCTGTTTTCCATTTGCTTCTTGTTTGGAGCCAAAGCCATCCAGATGAGAACATTAAAAAGATAAAGAGTCCAAAAACAAAAGGCAAAGTGGTCTCCGTTACTAAGGGCTGTCTGTGGCCGCCCCAATCGTTTCCTGTGGTATAAGCTGTTCATTGGGGAAAGGGTAAGAGTCACCAAAATTTAGAGTTAAAAATATTATATAAATGTTATAACAAAATCAAAAGGTTCCTAATTCACACAAAGTCCTGGAGATTTAGAGTCATCCATTCTATATACAGTTCAGCAATGCGTGGAATGCAATAAGACATTTAAACCACAACACAGCAGTGATCTTGCCCTGTTGCTGGCAGTATCAGTGGTTTCCCACACAAGGGCCTAAAACTGACCCTTTTATGAAAGTTTTAAATTTGTAAAAATAGAACAGTTGGGAAATCTTGGGCACTCGTAGTTGAATTGCAAAAAAAAAAATAACCCTCTCTCTGCTGCTGCTTAAGCTCTGGATAATCATCACATATCAAGACAATTACTTTCTCCCCCCATATGAGTTGTTTTGACAGAGCTTTTCAAATGTTATGTACAATGCAACCTGAAAAGAAAAGAAAATGTATGCTTCAGGATGCATTAAGGTGTATGAGGAGGGGGAGAGGCAGGGAAGGAGACAGCATTCTCCTTGCTTCCCTGTGGACAAAAGCTCCAAATTGCAATGTCTGGCTTGGGTGTTTCACACCAGCATGCAGCATCAGGATCAACACGGGGCAAAGAAACAGCAGGAAGATGCCTCACAACCTGCATGGGGGGAATGCAGCTGTGGGAAGGGGCTGGCTGCATCCCCTGCAGGCACAGTGTGTTCCCTGCTTTGCCTCCTCCCCTCAAGGGCCTCCTGGGATATGGGAAATGGAAAGGATCTTGTATCTGATGGCAGGAGCTCAGGGCAGGAAGGTAGGAGGGCTGTGCTCAGCCATCCAGCCCTACTCCTCTCTGCATGGCTGGAAGGAAATGCTCCCTCCCCAGCAGCGGGTGGCACTGAGCGGGGAGATGCTTTGGGGTTTTGTCGCTGGTTTGTTTGTTTGGTTTTCCTAGGGGTGGAGCAGCACTGGAAGAAAGTCAGATTCCATGTGCCCCTTCCTAAAATGTAACTGGGAGAAGGGATCAGGCCTGAGCCACTGCGAGGTTTTTTTTTTCTATTTCTGCTTTTTGCTTTTTTTTTTTTTCCACAGAAGGCAAAATAAAAAAAAAAAAGAAAGAAAAAGAGAGAAAAGAAAGAGGGAGAGAAAGAGAGAGAGAGAGAAAGAGAAAAAAAGAAAGAGAGAGAGAGAGAAAGAAAGAAAGAAAGAAAGAAAGAAAGAAAGAAAGAAAGAAAGAAAGAAAGAAAGAAAGAAAGAAAGAAAGAAAGAAAGAAAAAGAGAAAGGAAGAAAGAGAAAGGAAGAAAGAGAGAAAGAAGGAAAAATGAAAAATGAAAAAGGAAAAGGAAAAAAAGAAAAATGAAAAAGAAAAAGAAAAAAAGAGAAAAAAGGTGAAAAAAGAAAAGAAAAAAGAAAAAAAAAGAAAGATAAAAAGTTTCAATTCAACTTGTAAAATATTACAGTTTTGATAGTTTTACATCCGCCATGGCCCAGCATCTGTGATTGCAGATGACAGAGCCCTGAGGCAGGACCGAGACACTGCAGTTTTGGTGCAGGGTTGAGCAGCAGCACGGGGCTGGGAAGCTTCCTCCCAGAGGGAAAGGAGCTGGGGCTTCAACTGCAATGTAAAACCCCATTCCTGCAGGGCACAGAGCTGCTGGTTTGGGATCCTCTCGATAATGGATTGTTTGCCTGTTCTTATGGACTTTATTATGACATTAGCTTGCTTTAAAATGTTATTTGTATAATTAGCTTTCCAAATGAGACCATTCAGCTAACATATTTCTTTCAACGCACACAGCAGAATTATCCTGAGATGACATCATAAACTTTTCTAAATCGCTTTCCTAGTGATTTGTGCATCCCAACCAGGAGGATTTTACCTGAATAAAGGGATGATATCACAGGAAAAGGTGAATTTCTCTTTTCCTGTCAGGCACAGGAAGATGCATTTCTCAGTCCTTCCCTCAGTCACGCAGCAGGGCAACATCCAAATGACACCACTTCATGGTGGCAGAAAACATCAGGATGTCCCCCGGAGGAATGAACCCCTTTAATGCAACCTGGGTGCAAAGCTGGGGCATAAACACACACATAAAGTTTTGCCAAAAGCCAAATTTGTGCAGGCATTTCTGCACTTAAAGATGGGAATGAATGAACACCTGCCAGGGTGCAGCCACCATCCCTGCGGCCGCCTCGGGAAGCCCAACCAGCTGCCAAATCCCTCTGCAAACTTTGCCCATGGCTCGGCTCCCACCAGAAGCTTCCAGGTGGGCTTAACACAGGGAACAAACAGATGGACAGGCAGACGGACTCCTCGGGAGCAGGCAATCCATTTTTAGGCGGGATGGACACCAGGTCAACCTCATCTTGTATGATCACTCCTCCGCAGCATCCATCACCCCGGCACTGGGACATGCCTCCAGCTCCCCAGGACCAAGATTCTGCAGCTTGCTCAGCACTGCTGCCACTGCACTCAGGGCTCAGGAAGCTGGCCACCTGGGTAAACGTTAGAGGATCTTGTACATATTATATCCCCATTATTTTCTAACAGACTTTTCCTTCCATTATGCGATACAGGAAAAGAGGTTTAGTATTCTAACTCCACAAAAACGGCTTTCGAGCTCCTGCTAACTATAAGCTCAGATCCTGGATACAGACACACACAGCTATCAACAAACACAAGGTAGCACTGAGATCACACTGGCTTTTTCCTTTACATTTCAGTAAAAAAAAAAAACAAAAATCAAAACAAAAAAAACCACAACACACACACACACACAAAAACTTCACATAGCTTCCTCCTCTTGACCTAACACAAATTCCATCAAACTTCAAAAACAATACTTTGAGATGTTGGAGGATGCAGGCCGGAAACTGAGGAAAGACTTTACACAAAGTTAGGAAATCTTTTTTGGAGGGAATACTCGGAGCTACCGAACAATTTTATCTGGATGAGTAGATCTCGTGGTAAATGAGTATATAATTAAATTTAAGAGTTACGCTGTTGTCTTTGAGGTATATCAGCCCATCAACAAAAGAAGGGCTGTTTAGCTATGCTAAAAGCAATATGTAAATACTATCCTCTGATAAATAATTGATTATTGCCTTAATGTTTGACAAAGCCATAAAATGCCCCGCAGATTACGTCCGAAACATTTTAAGGTGATGTGAAATCATTTTTATTGTAATGACAGTGAGCTGTCCATGGTTGACTGGTTTAAATTTTATCTTTCCATGTTGGGAAAGGTTCCTGTTTTCTTTGAGAATTTAATTATCAGAGGGTGTTTAATATGATAGGAAGATTTATGGCCTTCAGGAGCTATCCAAAAATAGCGCTGTAAAAACGGACTGAGATCCCATCACGAGGAGCGGAGCCGTTACGCAGACTTGATGCTTGCAGGGAAAACTTTGTGTAGGGATATATTTCACCACCGCGCATCAAAGTTCCATTTGGAGGATTCTGAATTTGACCCTGAAACCCGACCCAAACGTTGGGGTGAGGATTTAAAAGAGAAAAGCTCCTCAAAAGAAAGCCAAGCTCTGCTAGCGCGGATGCGCTAGTGTTTGTTTTGGAAAACGCTCCTCGCTATCAATAAATATTTCTTTTAACTTGTTGCCATTAAGATGCAGCGGGGATGAAGTTTTCCAGGAGGAGATAAAAAGAACAACAAAGATATGCTCCTATTGTGTAATAATCAGTCCACATTTCAATGAATAAGTAATATTTCTCACAAGTCAAAGTTAGATAGCGGATTTATTTAACCTCTGAGGGTCAGGTAATAAATACTAAGTGAATTATTCAGACCAATGGCTAATCAATACAATTCAGTGATATATTTTTTGTGTTTCATAAAAGGTTGTACACTAAAGGCAGTGAGCAATTATGGAAATTGGGCTCGAGCGGCACTCAATTCTTCTCTTACTTGAAACCCCAGCACCACTACCTTGACAGCAAATCGATTAGTGTGCTAGTGAAGCAGCTCGGCAACCTCTGACCCCTTCCAGCTCTGTCCAACAGCCTGGAGAGTATTTTATATTTATTTTATTGAATTAACCCCCTCTTGCCCGCCTGGCGTTTTACACATACAGTAACACAGTAGGAGGAAGACGAGAGGCATCTCTCATTTAAATGCTTCTCTGCAGGTCGGAGCAAGGCAAACCAAACAGACTCCTTTGTTCTAGCTTCCAAATGCAGGTTCTGTCACAGCATAGGGTTAGCAAGTCCATCCCAAAACCAACATAATTAACGGGATGCAAAGAATGTCCCAAGTGTAGCACAGACATGGAATCACTCCCTTTCACTGCACACAGCTATCGACTTCATAAAATGCTTGAGTCACCACTGTGCCCCCAAAATAAAAGTTCCTCAATAAAAGTGAGTTAATATTGCTATAGGTATAATATCCTGTTTTACACGGTGTAAGGGAGAACAGCAGAGATTAACAGCATTTTCCACCAGGAAATTAAAACTAACATAAACCCACATAAAGTGCCTTTTTTGGACATTTAACTCTACCAGCACAACTCCTGAGTCCTTTGCCCACCAAAGCCCTGTCTGAGCCCAGTGGGAGTTTGCAAACATGGGAGGCAGTGCAGGAGAAGGCAATTTCAGGCCCAGAATCTGCAGGCTTTCATTTAGAAAGCACCGTGCAGTAGAGTTGCTGGTGCTGTGAACCAGGAGCCCTTCACATCCACGCCCACCAAGGTGTGTCATCTCCCCAGAGCTTTCTGCCAGGGGGAATGAAAGCGCAGAAAGCAGCCCTGCAAACAAAACCATATTCCTTGCACAACAGTCTTAATAGGGCAGCTGCCTCATGTACCCTTCCTGTACATCACCAACAAGCTCTCAATATGATGCACCATCCCCTTTTCCAAGAACTAGCAGAACCACACAGAGAGCATGCCGAAACTGGTGCCATCCTTCCCAGCCCCAAGCACACGAATAAGAACCTGAGTTGCTGAGCCTTTAGCTGGAGATACGAGTGCTATGATCCCCAAGAGGGCTCAGGCTAAGATATCTACCCACAGCATGAGTCTGTTTACTTTTCAACAGTATTGATAGGAGTGAGGGAGAGTTCCAGGTATTTCTATACTGTCCAAGTCGCACTAGAGAAGGCTCAGAGCCTAAAACCCCTACATCAGGTTTCATTAGTGCTCCAGTACTATAAGGATCAAAACCACAGGTGAATACTCCATGACTTGCCAGTATTACATCCCACTTGTATTATGAACTAGGAGCTAAAACATTTAACAGAAACTTGTATGCAAATAACAGGAGAGATTGCTTAAGGAGGAATCAGTCAATAATGAGTGAAGACAAGATGCTGTTCCCACTGATGCTAAGAGGAACCAGATTTGATTTCAAATGCTGGGTCCGTTTCACTCCAAACGAGGACAATCAAAGCAAAAGTGGCACTCAGTATGAGTGCAGAAGCTCATGTGCTCTGTCTACAGGTCAGTTTCTGTCACTTCAAGGCTGAATAAAGACTGCATGCATGGCAAGACACCTTTTAATAAGACTGTTCACAGGAAAAGGTACCACTCCAAGTGCCCCACATCTGACCACGAGCAGATACACACCATCACCTCGAGCAGCACTTTTATAAAACCCTCATATGCTTTCGTAAAACACTGCACCAAGTTCTGAATTATTTTTTTTCGTCTCTTTTGCTCTCGGAATTCATACAAAAGTGATTACTTCAGTCATTTTTCAATATTACTTCCATTCCTAGAAAATGCATTTTCAAAAGTTATTTATTTTTCACAGCATGTCATGTTGTTATATTATACTAGTTAAAATAAAACCACTGTAGATTTCGGCATGCATTTATGTTTCTCTTTCAACGGCATGATGTAGGATTTTCGGTTTTTATGCTGAATGTATTCTACATATTACATTATCAATCCTTTATCTGAGATTCGGTGTAGTTTTAAAAAACAAGCTGTTAAATCAAGTTACTAAAGTAATTGAGCTATAAAACTGCCTTCTTATTTATAATCACTATTTCCCTCTGAAAAAGAGTTTTTAAAGATCAGCCGCGCTTTCTGTTATGCAGTTTTTTACGCAACTTGATGCCATCGATTCCACTTAAAACCTAATTAAAATAGCGGAGCAAATGTGCAGCTCCTACATGGAGCTGCAGACAGACCCTGCCAGCACTGCACCCTGGCTCCCTGCTGCAACCTGGGATGCAGAGCTGGGATGAGGAGCTGGGTGTCTGCCACACAGCCATCGAGTTGAGCAGCTGCCTCGGGACCTTCTCACCTGTGTCCCAGCTCTGCCCACCGAGCCCAGCATCTCTGCAGCCAGCTTTATTCCTGGGTCTGAAACGTAAGGTACTGGAAGACCACCTTGGCTCAGCTGATGGCCACCAATAACCACTCGGCCCCTTCTTGGTAGCAGCTTCTTTCCAATTGATCCACAAAACCTCATGAAATGACTGTTTGTCCAGCTGTTTGCCCCTCAAAAGCCCTAAAATCCTCTGGCTCCATAGGGTGCTGCCCAAGCAAAGCACAATGGCATCGCAGTCCCAGCATGGGTTTTCTGGGGGGACACAGCAAGAGCTCAGGGATGCTTTCCCCTGTCCCCCCACCCCCAGGTCTGGGATTGCTTCAGGAGCAAGGTGCTCGATTTTCCTCAGGACGCTCAATCCCTTTGAAGCTCCTGCTCTCATTCTGGTGGGGCTGAATTAGAGGTGGGAAGAAAAATACAGAGAGGAAAAGCTTAAATATTTAATAAGCAGTTCCACAGTCACTCCAAAGGGTGCTCTGAAATGACTCTCTGCTCTGAAATGACTCTCTACTCTACACCCACGGAGGTGGCCAGGAAAATGGCCGAGGTCCAGATTACAGGGGACTTTTTTTCTGAAATAGGGCTGGCAGGGGCCTATCAGGAAATCTTTCAGAATTGCTTTAATCTTTCATTTTAGTTTGGTCTCTGGCCACACAAGTGCGTCCAGCCCTCAGAGACCCTGGAGGTCACTATCTGCGAGCGTTTAAAAACAGGAAAGCCATTACAGAAAAATCAGAAGAGCAAGGGAAAAGAGTACTCGCTGTAAATATGTACGTTTTTAAAACAACACAATGGTGGTTACATTTTTCGTTCTGCTACCGCTTTTAACTAAAAAGGAAGGGAACCTGGAATGTTATAAACACCTCCAAGTTTTCAGCTCTCTGCCAAAGAATTTACCCATTAAACGCAGAATGAACTATAAATCTGAATTTCAGATCCCGCTCGCAGCATATGAATCTGTTCTCCCCTTTGATATGCATGCAAAGTTCTCACTGACACTAACGGGACTTATTATGGGATAACAGGACCTCTCAGTGTGAATATATACCTCTACGCAAACAGCTCTGCTTAGGTTTAAAAAAAAAAAGAAAAGAAAAAGGAAGAAGATATCACGGAGGGAAAAATATTCACTACGGGTGTTTCGAAAACAAAAGTACCACTCTATGCATTTTTGACCAGTAGGCAGCTTTGGAAAAATAGACCTCTATAGGAACACACATACATTTGCAACTGTATACACACCCCTCATCCTTTCTGCATGTGGAGGAGGGGGGGCATTGGGGACTTTCACAAGAGCATGTGGAACAGTGAGGAAGGGGGAAATGTTCACCCTACACCTGCAAGGCTCCCGCTCACTGCCTGCCCAAACCAGCCTGCTGGCACCAGCTGGCATGGGGCTGTGCCGGGGCTGGGAGCCCCAGGTCCCACCTATGGGCTCTGCATAATGTGGCTGCTGCACTGAATGCCAGTAGGTGAGGGAGCGATGGCATTGGGAGTTATGTCTTTTATGGGAACATTTCCTTAGATGTGTATTTATTTTTCAGCTTGCTGGCTAGAGGTGTTCCCAGGGACAGCAAATAGAGAGGGAGTCATGTTAAATTCATAAACACACACTGTAGAATGTAAGCAAGCATATAAGGATAACGTATGAGCACATACACACCGTGCCCGTGTTTTTATAGCACAAATGGGTCTGTGTGTCTGTACGTTTGTCTGTCTGTGAAACACATACGCAATAAACTTTAGCAGTAATAGGATACTGGCACTTAAATACAGTTTATAAATTGACCTACCAGACCAGGTGTACTCTGTGTTTTATTTCATCATCAGGGCCTTCTACTGGAAATATTAGTAAAGGGTCAATTCCCTTCCATACACAAAGTGACACTTCTGAATAACTGTGTTATGCGCAATGCCTTAGGAAGACTTATAGGACTGTCACAATATTTAACTACTCATTTTTGCTTGCATGATTGTGGTTGATATGACCACAGAATACAGATCTATCCAAAAGAGAAAAATTATAGAGTGGAACAGTGGGATTTATGAATGAGATATCTTTGGCTGCAAAGCATTCCCATTTATAGCACTCAGCCACCACAAAACTGCTGTGTAATTGGAAGAGAAATTTTTCCCAAGTACTGAAGCTGCAGTTGAACTGCCAAACAATAAGAGACAGCCTCGTCTGACTTGGAGGAGTCACATACCTGATTTTTCTCCCACTCGTTTAGAACCAGACCTTGTTTCCCATCTCCTTCCCTCTTATGCTAAGACTGGGGTTACGAAGGCTGCGAGTGCCAGAGCTGAAAGCTGATTCCATTTAAGCATCATCTCGAGGAAATGTGTGGACAAATCAGTAGGACTAGTGAGAGCTGCCAATTTTAACTTCCTGAGTATCTGCATGTGAAAACGGTTATTTTCCCAAGGAGGCACACGGGCTTTTGTTATGATTATTTATTTGTATTACACCAGGCCAAGGAAGCCACCACGAGGGCCCTGTAACATGAGAGGACACACAGAAGAAGCGGACAGCACTCAGGAGATGGAGGGACACCCCCGGGTCAGACTGACACTCACCTACCCACTGCCTTCACACAAACTGGGGGAGTCCCACCATGCTGTAAGCCCTGGGCTCCTGCCCACCAGGTTACACCGAGGTGGTGATGCAGTCCCACAGCACTGCATGGACAGATGGAGGGACAAGCCCCGCTACTGCCCCACAGTGCCGTTTCTTTCCTCCCCTTACCCAGGCTCTCACCACGAGGCCCCCATGAACACCCACAACAGCATCCCTTTCACATCCACACTCAGGAAAGGCGACTTCTCCGGCCGCCCTCTCCACAAATACTCAGGGGCGGAAGGCAGCACAGAGCGAATTCTCATCACGAGCTCCTGCCGGGAAGCACGCGGAAAGCGCTGCACAGCAGCCCCGCGGAAAGAAAAAGTCAGGAAACAGGTTTACTTGCATCATTACGGCGTGATTGCTGCTGGGAACACCTTCCTGTCGAGGTCCCTACAAACGCATCCCTGATCTGTGCAGCCACAGCACCGCAGTCACAGCATCGCTCCCCAGCAAGCAGGGTGAATGCTCACTAATTGATGTGAGTGCTGACGGGGAGCTGCCCAGGGCTGGTTCGTGCAGCCCCTGGGTGAGGGGGATGCTGCTCACAGCCTCTGCTCTTCCACCATCTCTCGGCGGCTTTGGAAGCCAGGCTGTGAAATGAATCCACAGCACTGCCTGAGGATGAGCGGTGAGGAGGTTCAGAACAGTTTTTTCTGAGCATCGGTGTGTTGCAAGAGTTCATGTTTTTCACCTCATCCACAAAGAAAATCAGAATGCCAGAGTGCAAACCTAACACAACTTATTGCTTAGTTTGTCAGGAGCCCTGTAATCCATTTCAGGCTCCCTTTTAACAGCAGGATTTCATGGGGTTTGTTTTACATTCGAACTGCGCTGATTAACAACAAACAGCAGAAAATAAATATGTTACATTCAAAGCCACAAAAGCATAGACATTGTCCAGCCAGAATCCCAAGAATCTCTGAGTTTCCAGGAACAAAAGCTGCAACTCACTCGGGCTTAGGTCTTAGCAGAATTAAAGTTGCTCAACAGCAAGCACTGATTGTGGGTATTTTTACCAGCCTACAATGCAGGACTTGGCTAATAGTTATATAAATAAATAAACCTTATTTATATTATTAAAAAAAAAAAAAAAAGAAGAGAGAGAGAGAGAGGTCATATGTCACAGGAAGCAATGAATGCTTTGGATTCAGAACCACATCTGAAAACCTCTTCAGTGTCCCCAGGGATATCCACAGGACGCTTTTCTGAGTCCCTTCCCCCAGCCAGTCAAATTACAAATGGAAACAGTGCCTCTTGTTTTTTTCTGTTAAGCTGCTCCGGTTCTACCACCCCATCCTTCTTCTCTGGTCCGTGCACCTCGGGTACATTCCCTCTGCTACCTCTCCATAGCATGCCTTGCACATAGCTGTGGGCAAAGTATTTTGTTCTCCTGCACAATGGGCATGTGCTGACACTTTAACAGAGCTCCCACAGTTCCAAGACCTGATCGAGATCCTCGTGGTGAAACTGAAGGATTTTCCTACATGCAGACACCATGAATTTGACTGCTTGACGGAAATACAGAACTTGTGCAAGCTGGAAACACAAGGACCTGACAGAGCTGAGATGCAGACAGAAATGATTCCAACTATGTATTTGGGGGAAAAAAAAAAATCAAGGCTCCTAAAAAGTTTCTGGAATTTTTCTCCCTGAAAATCCCCCTTTCTTTGGGTTCCAAGTGGTTCTATCTACCACAGTGCTCCACTGGCCCAGGTGAAAAAGGAGAAAGGAGGCCCCCAGCTCCCCAGCCAAAGCAACAAGGCCGGGATGTGTTCCTGCCATTGGATGGAGAGGAGGTGGAGATGAGGATTTGCCACCGACAGAAGAAGAGAATCCCATGATCCCTGGGCAGGAGGCAATGTGCAATGCCCAAACAGAAATGCACATGCGCAAGGCTCAAACAGCCTGTGGATAATTAATATTATCATTGGAGCAGCCTCCTATTTCCTTTGAGCTCACCCCCACCATCTGTAGCAGCCAGGCACAAAGCCGACAGCCAAACCAATAACACTCATCCATTCCCATACGTATCCCTTGAATGCCCTATTGATGTCCCTGTGAGAAGGGACTCGATAAAACACCGCAAATTAATGACATAAGAAACAAAATACGTTCCGCATTGCATGGTTTAAACAAAAAATAGCCTCAGACAGGGAGACACGAAGTAACAACATAAAGGCAGAATGAAACATTTTGATCTGCTGAATGCCTTTATAAATATTTGAGTATCATTTATTTATGTTTTCCTTCTTTTCATTGTAAAGCAAGGTTTTCTGACAAAAGCCCTCGTTCGGAGAACACTTTGCTTTATTATTTAACTTCCTAAATCAACATCAAAGGCCTGAGTTTAAAGCTTTAAAACAAATGAACTATTTGCAATATTTTAAAGATTTTGAGATGAGAAGAACAGGAGTTCTCCACAGCTCACATCTAAAGGCCTCCACTTCCACAATCCACACAGTCTGTGCCGGATTGGAAGACAACAGCCCTGCCAGATACTGAGGAAGAAAACCCTGACCTCCTTCAGCAAGCACCAGCTGTAGCACGCGTCCAGAGCTGCCAAGATGCTTAAGAGCAGCCACTCTACTCCAGAACACTGCACTACACCATCCTGCTGCTCTCCCCTTTCATCCTTCCCACCACTGCCGATAGGAACCACAGGCAGTGCCACCTGAATCAGCAGCAGTGGTCCCCAGCAAGGATTCTCTGCATCCCTTGCTTTACTCGGACACAGATCCCTTCCTGTCCTGGCACTGCCGTGGTACAGACTGAGCCATCCTGCCAGAAGAAAAGTAGCCCATGCCAGGTCTGGCGCCTGCACGCATCACGGGAACACGTGGGTGTTAACTGGCATTCACACAACAGATAATACGACAGATTCCTCTTGTTTTTCAAGGTGTTGAGACAAAGGCTGGAAGCTTCACATGCCACTCAGATGGAGCCAGCCACACAGGGCTCACATCTCCTCACACCCACCCCACCGCCATCCATTAAAGACCAGTTCTCCAGCATCTGGACACCAGCATCACTCATCAGTACTCACAGTTAATAAAAGGACAAGCAGCAGGATTTGTTCCTTGGTAGTGCCACAGACCATGGCCGCAGCAAGTGTAAAGCTCAGTTTCACTTCTATATATAGTAAAAATAAAAGTGAAAAAACTTCATCAGGTGCTACTGAGTTTATAAGAAAATCTCCAGACTAATTTATTTTGAGGAAAAAAAAAAATCTCTTTAAGAGAATATTAATTTTCAACTCTGTGCCCAGACTACTTCCTTACTGGTTTGCTCTGAGACAACCTACATTAGGATCTACAAATTTAAATCCAATTGAACACACTCATAAAGATATTAAATTCAACTTAAAAGGCTGAAATTATGCAGGCACCTTTAAAAAAAAAAAAAAACAGTTAACAGTTTGTATTTTAAAGCAGAATGGACTCAGCCATCCATTAAATATGTCAAGGTCTGCATTTTATTTAGACATTGCCATTAATAATGAAATGATGTACGATTTCCATTCCTGCAGTTCTTCCTTCCCTACACAATCAATTATGCATTTAAGAAAATATTTACTTGATATAAAGCTATTGTAATTAAGCACTGCTTGTATATTAACGAGAGTTTGAACAAATCAAGAAATGATCTCCAAGATGCACTGAAGAATAAGATACTTCAAAGAAGCATTTATTCCTGGAAGGAATAAGGAAGAAATCCTTACAGCTTTAACTACGCGAGGTTCTATTCGGTGCTGCAGATGCAGCTGTCCTCCTGATGTAAAGAGGTGAATCCTGCTCATGAGAGATCCTTGGGGCTACTCACGTTGCGAAAGCAAATAGAATCTGACCCAAGAAAAATCCTGCATCATATTACATAGATATGCATGTTGACAAGGAGAGGAAAGTTCTTTCCAAAGACTCAGATGTTTCCAGGTTGCTCCCAGGTGAAGAGGATCCCCAAAGCCAATTTAAGAGTAGAGAGATCACAGCTATTGTAGAGACTGCGAGCTGTATCTTGGGGCTGCCCTTTATCCCCAGGGTGATGGTGAAACACCTCTCAAATTCCCCCACTACATTAGTAATTGCCTGGTTCCTGGCTCATTGATGCGCAGGAGTCTTGTTGCTGGCAAGAAAAACACCACGAGCAGTCTGGCAGTGTGGGTGACCCAGCTGTGCCCCAAAGTCCATGTGAGCAGCAAACCCAGGCACTTCCAGCTCCACTCTGATCCCTGAAGCCCTCAGAAAACAGAGCACAAACCGCAGCAGACTTAGGAAAACCTCTGTGCTCCGGCACCCTTCTATAATCCGTAAGCCTAATCCTGGCTTGCCAAGGTGGTGGGGTAGGAAGGGAAACGGAGAGAAAGTGGCTGGGGGCCAGAAAACGGCAGCCGAGGAGATCGCAATTAGAATGCTGCAGCAGCCAGAGATATGGCATCGCTGGAGATTTACTGTGCCTACACACCTCCCTCTCTGCTCCCAATGTACTCGCTCTTTCTTGCTGTCCATATACATCCAGTAAATCTTCAGTGACTCCTTATCTCTCGGTCTGCTTCTAGATCCTAATTGCTATCTATCTCTGCCTGCCTGCTGCTGCCAGGCCTCCCAGCCTCCCCGGCACTCTTCCATCTGCACTGGGCTGGACAGTGCCCAATGGGTTACAGGTGTGCTGGGAGCAGCAAAGCTCCCTCACACGCATCCACCCAAGCCACATCCTCCTCTGGAGGAAAAAGCTTTCCCTGGGCCAACACAGAAGGTAGAACTTTGGCCAAAATTTCCCCTTCTCAAAGTTACACCTAAAACATTCCAGAAAACAGCAGCGCAGAGCTACGTGGCCAGGTGGAAATGGGGCTCATGCAGCGCAGTGCAGGAGAATGAGGAACTGCAGAGGCTGTGATGCTGCGCTGCTGCCCGTCCCAACCCTCCCAGTGAAGCTGTCCCCATCCCAGCTCTGCCCTGCCCAGCAAAGGGTGCCTTCCGCAGGCTCAGCATGCCGCTCACTGCATTTCATTTTTATTTACTACTATTCTTCCCTACTATTTATTTATTCATTCCTATTTTTATTTCACTTTGAACATGCCCAGCTGTGTCATCTTGGTTTTGCTGAAAATGTAAACAAAAAAGCTGCATTCAAATGCAGCCTTTCATTGCCCGAATACACTTCCCATCCAACACAGCTTCGCTGCTCCCACCCTGAAATTAAAACTTAAAAAATAAAGAAGGCAACGTCGTCACTGTACATTGCATCGATTCCTCCCTGATGCTTTCTTTATTCGTGCTATTTATTCTTCTTGAAAAACAAACATATCAAGAGTTTTAATAGCTCACTTTGCTCTCCGCAAAGCAGGAGGAGAGAAATAAATGTAAATAAAGCTAATTTTATATTCCATATGGTAACAGACCTGAATGCCTCTGCTTTTTCCTAGCAAAATACTGTGCCTGGTTTTACAGCCTATGACACATAATTGGTCACTAACTTTTTTTTTTTTTTAAGCACTGAGTTCAGTGTTTGTCTTGTGAAATGTAGCTTTAGTGATCTCTAACCCCGAGACTTTTGGGTCTGGATTAACAGTAATTATATGGATGTTGAGAAAGGGAAAAAGTGTTGCGCATTCTTTATACATAGCATTTTTCCATGCTTCTCAGCTCTTAACAGAACAGGAGCATTTTCTCTTCCGCACAGATGAGGATCCAAGAGGAAGATACAGAACATACTGTGCAGAAGAAAACACCCCTGAAGAACGCCATAAACCACAGAGCTAAAGCGGCATTTTTAAGTCTGTTTCTGGCTTTTAGCAAAGGAACAATTAGAAAAAGGGGAGGAGGAAAAAAGAGAAATAGAGAAGGAAGAGGGAAGGAAGAGAAAGGGAAAAGGAGAAGGGAAAAGGTAAAGGGAGAAAGGAAGGAAAGTGTTAAGAGATTGAGAGGGAAGAGGAAAAAGAAGAGAGAAAAGAGTGCAAAGGGGAAGAAGGATGAAGAAAGAATGAAGAAGGAAGAAAGAAAGAGAAAGGAGGTATCGGAAGAGGTGATGCATCCCACGCGCAGGAGCCCCTCGCGCGGCCCGCTCTCGCCACACGCACCACTTCTGGTTCTGCTTTCCCTGGCGACAACGTGGAGCCAGAGCTTTTCCGTTCAGGACGAGCTCTGCTCCGTGTCGCTGACAACAACACGCCGCGCTGCCCCTCGCCCCGCCGCGAGCACAGCTCCGCGCCCGGGATTTATGGCGAGGAGACACCGATCTGAGCCCTAATTCATGGCTACCTACAATGCCGCTACTGAGCAGAGAGAGAGGGGCAGAAATGTCGCGGCGCGTTCCCGCGGCTGCTCCCCTTCTCCTCAGAATCCTCCGCGCACCGATGGCTTTCGCACACAGCGGGAATTCAGAATACGGCGCGCTCCCAAATTAGTTCTGCCACAAATCCTGTAGGCTCCTAAATAAATAAATAACTCCCATCGCTCCCTTTTGCCCTCTGTGCTGTTTTTCTTTTTTTTTCCTCTTCCCGACGTGCAGCTCTCCATCGGCCTCAAGCCGTCGGATTTCCCTTACAGAGGGAGTACAGACCCGTTGATTTTTGTTCGACTTTGTTGTGCTTTTTTTTTTTTTTTTTTTTCTCTCGGCAGCAAGATTCCAGCCTTGCGCAAGGCTTTGGGTATGTCTGCTTCCTTGCTTTCAAATGGCACAATGATTTTAATCAGAACGGACTGGTTTTTGGGGCTGCGAGGCGGACCGCTAGCGCAGTTCGTAGCGGTTCAGAAGGAGGTTTTGTAAACACACGCAGTGCAGAGGTAGGAAAGCAAACACGGTGGGCAGTATCTTGGCCTCCACTGACAGCGGTGGCACAGCTCAATGGGGCCACTATTTTCACGTCCACGCACAACTTTTCCCTCCAGAAACCATAACTCCAGAAACCAAACCTCCACACAGAACCAACAGATGCAGGTAACAGAGAAAACAGCTCTAATCAGCGTCGTTACTGTCCAAAGAACCTGATGCTGTCAGGTGCTGGGGAGAGCAACCCAAGTGACATCTGTGTATGAGCAGCAAACAGCCCAGCGAGCTTTCTGGGTAATGAGAGCTGCTGCACAGGGCAGCACCGCTGTCCCCAAGCTCCCAGCACTGAGGCATCACCCGTAGTGCCAACCCATGGTGTCAGGCAGGACGCTGAGACCTCAGAGGCACAGCCAACACAAGGATTAGCATTACGTTTGTAAAGCCTGGGGAAAAATAATAATAAAAAATAGGGGAGAACTAGATGAAGGGTGAGAGGATTGGCTAAAATAAAACAGAAAAGTCCACCCAGCGTCAGTGTTAATCCCAGTGAGAGCAACAGAACACGTCCCAGCTCCTCAGGGCATCTCCTTATGGCTGCGCAGCCACAGCCCACGGCACAGAACAGGAGCAATGAGAACCCAGCACAGCCAAACTGCACGTGGGTCCCTGTCCAGTGGAGATGCCCTGGGGCTCTGGTCTTGCAGCTGAAAGCAAGAAGTGGGTGCAGCAAGGAGAGCTGCCATACCACATGGAGGGACACTTGAGTAGCAGAGAAGAAAGATGAAATGTACTTTCTTATTAAAAAGTATACGTGGAAGTCCCTCTATGTGGCCTAAGCCTGTCCCATTTATTTTCTGTGCCACCTAAGTGCTCTAAAACACTCTGACAACCTGATGCTGCTGTAGAAAAAGACAAACCATGAACACCAGGAGAACTCGCTACATGAACAGCTCACTAAGGCAGCCCCCAAGGCTAAGCTGGGTCCAGGGTGAGGAGAAAACAACAGCAAATGCGTGGTGGATCCTGCCAGTACTTCTGTAGCACAGGGCAGGCATAGAGAGGTCCAGCCTTTGCATCACAGCAAGGCAGCCATCCTGCTGCTCTCTCAGCTCTTTCTGCTGGCCCTCGAGGACTGAGCAAGCTGAGCCCTGAGCCTTCCATAACGCACAGATGCTCAGGGCCGAGGTCTGGGTGCCTACTCCTGACAATGCAGGCAGGGGTGCCTCAGAGCCAGGGAGATCCCTCCAGACCAGGACCAGCCACTACAGCTCTCAGCATCACAGCCCCACCTTTGTCCCCTCTTTACTAAAGCATGGGAGCATCAGATTAAAAAAAAAAAAAATCAAAGGGAAAACATTAATAAATAATAATCAAGATCATCTGCAGTTTTAATGATAAGCTATTTAATGAATTATAAAGTACCTATAACTCAAAGTATGAGACTGTACATTGTCAAAACTGGCATTAAAGTGTATGGAGATAATTAAGCAATAATGACCTCCACAGAGGGCTTTTCCTGGGAATTAATGACCAGTCGGGAGGAGCTGATGACTGAAGGCACAAGCAAGGGCCATTAACCCCAGCTGGTCATTAATACTTAGGAAATGCCTGGTGCTAAGGTCGTTATTGTGAGTATATGATAAAATAAGGGGGAGCGATTACCAATGCCTGAATTTTGGGGCTGCTCAGAGAGGCAACGGTTCAGGGCACTCAGCTTCATGCCCAATACCAGACCTCAACCCTACAGTGCTCCCAAACCACCCCCTTCTGTGCCTGCTGGCAGGAGCACTGGGAGGCTCTGGCAGCACAGAGCCCACAAGGCACCTTTGCAACCAGAGGGAAAGCAAAACATCCCAGGAGCAAGGCAAAAACAGGTTTTTTTTTTCATCTTCTAGTTGGATTTGCAACCTTCACACTATCACAGCACTGGAACCTGAGACTCAGGCTCACTGCTGAACTACACCAGGCGTGCTTTGGGGATGTCACAACCAACCCGAGCCTCTGAATCCACCCCAGGCCACCTCCTGCTCGCAGCTGGAGCCCCCTGTGTTCAACCCAAAGGACAAAGCACAGACAATCCTCTTTTCAGCCCAAAGCTGCAGGCACCTTCCCCAAACTCCTAAGGACCTCAGGGGGGACTCAGAGGAGCAAGGCTGTCACCTTTCAGTGGGGAGAACAGTTAAAGCCGAGATGCCTCTGTGCTGGGCCACAGCCACTGTTCCCCAGGGTTGTTTTAAACAAACCTGCAGGGGGTGATGGGACACAGGTTCTCCCCCACAGGCCCTCAGGCCATATATTTACCCCGGAGTGCTGCAGATGCATAAATGTGCTCCAAGGTGGCACTCATATAACATTTTGCCTTGCAGGATCACAGCATATGTTAATCTTCACCTCCATAAGCAAATCCATGGTGGCTGTAAACATTTCCAAATGATTCTCTGTGGAGAGCGGAGCTGATGGTGCTTGTCTGTGAGAGCACAGCCACGATGCTTGTTGACAAAATAAAGGATCTCTCTAAGTTTCTCAGTCTGGAAGGCAACCCAGAGCAGCTCCTCCAGCACAGCACCTCTCCTGAGCTACTCACAGCCTCCCAGAAGGCAAACGAAGGTTGCAATACGGAGTTTCCAACAATTCTACTTTAAAAAACAGCAACTGGTTAGCAGAATAAAATCACTACACGGGAAAATTAGCGCTTGTTAGTACACATAATACTCAGAATCACGAGGAGAATAAAGGCAGCAATGCAGAAACAGTTATCAGAAGAGAGGAAACTATTCAAGTATGCATTTGAGTAATTCTGCATTTTAATTTAACCCTTTGAAACATTAATCAAACCGTGGCTAATTATAGGAATTAAGGAACTAAACGATGGAATCTTCTAAAAGATATTATTTAAAAGGCAGTTTATACAATTACTTGTATAGATGTTTGCTTTAAAGAGGGAAACATTTCTACTGTAATGAAAAGGGTCTTAGAAAATTAAATTAACAAGGGGGGACCAGGCTGATATGAAACTAAATTAGCATCAAATGCAAATTACAGGGTACTTAATGGTAGAAACAGGTGCAGAGCAGGTCCCTAAATGAGATAAATGAATAAAACATCCCTCTGCACAAATGTGGAAGCTGACACAAAGTCAATGATATGAATAATTCAGCAGCCTCAACACTGCTGTTGAGGTCAGCTTTCCTTGACCTTTGAAACAGGAAGTAAAATTCGGCCCAAATTTGAATGACTGGAAATGCAGCAGTTATTTGTCGAAAGAGAAAAATGGAAAAAGACAGATTAAGAAAAACTAATAATAATGCAAGACTGCAGTGAGTACGTCTATATACACTATAAGACAACAAACTGAAACGATGGAGAAATGCATCAGCAGAAAAAAAGTGCAGAACTGAAAGCCTACAGAGCATGTTTGTTTCAGCCTAAAACTCCCAAACAATGCGTGCTCTGCGTGGCTGCACTGCTGCTGTGCCATGAGCTGAGCGTCCTCAGAGCCGAGAGGTCTCACCTTTCACAAAAATAATTTGGTTGTGCTAAAGGAGATATTAACCAGAGTCAAAGTCACTGTACCTCTGGCATTACAGGAATCAAATCGCATAAACCATCTGCTCAAAGATGAGCAATAATAAAGGAGCTGCAGGATTTCTTTTCTGGACATCTCACCTGAGTCAGACAACTTCACATGTAAAACCACCACAACTGCAGTTTGCAGCAAAGCACGGGCTGCCAGTGCCAGCATGGGGGAACCACTGGACACAGAAACTTCACAGATATACCTGTTTTATTTATGGATTTTTAATATGTAAATAAACAATAAAAAGAACATTTTCTAATCCAAATAATGAACGCTTCTCCCCCCTAAAAAATGGAAATCTGAGGCAGCTGCCTTAAATCCAGTGAAGTATGTCTCATTTTACATCCTCATAACTACGTGAAGATTTCTGCACCTTTCCTCCTGACAGTATACTCCGCTGAAATCAGAGGTCATTTAATTTCTGACAAGACACACAGTCCTAATTTCAAATTGAGTTTGGCACTATAACAGATTAATAAGGTATGACAAATAACTACTTTTCTCCAAGCTGGAAGAAAGGAGGAGCGTCAGCCCTGCAGCTCATCTTCTACAGCAACAAAAAATTTTAGGTAAGAGAAGTTCCCTCTGCTGTCTCTCGATGTATAAATCCCTTCAGGAGTTTACCTGCTCACCTATCATCTGCAGAACATGTCTGATATCTCTTACTGGGGTGTGAATTTGGTTTTCTGTGCTTTAGGCAGGCAAAGCCCAGGAACGCCCAGGGCTGCTCAGGCACCTCCGCCTGCCCCAAGCTTTGCAAGGAGTTAATGCCAGCTCCAGCAGCAGCCCCCCTGAAGAAACACAATTAATGCCATAAACACAATCAGCCCTGATATTGCGTAAGAACATGTGGCAAAGCCAACAGCAGCTATCTGGGGGCTGGGTTCTGCACGCAGCATCGGGCTGGTGAGCAGAGCGGCTCCTCCAAACGTCAGCGATGAGAACCCAGCTGGTTCTCATTTGGAAACAACCAGTTTCTCTATCCCCAAGTGCTAAGGAAAATAATCCCAGCAATCCATGACTACACGCTTTCACAGGGACAGCGGTGAGAATTTGATTGTGGAGATAATTAAAGTCATTCCTGAAACTTCCAAGGAAAAGCAGGCGTGGGGAGGGGGCAATGGGGACACCAAAGCTCATGCTCGAATACTGAGCCAAGCACCCAGTCTGGCTTGGAGGATGGGGAGGGGGCATTACTTTGGGGGAATTCGTTTTCCTGGAAATTCCCTCTCCTGCACTCTAATGGCTGTGATATTTGCAAAGAAAATGTAATAGACTGCAGCGAGTAGGAAGATTACAGCGAGGTTTGGAGCCTGGATGTTCCTAATTTGGCAAGCGCATCCAGAGGGAAATGCTTGAGCATTCTGGTAAACTTGAATAAAATTATGTAGAGCCACTTCGATTAGAAGGGTTTAAAGGGAAATGATCCCATAAAAGCAATAAAACCAACTGCTATCTGCTTCAAACACTGAAAACATCTTTTTAAAATTAATGCTTCCTGCAGCCCTGCCATGAGTTAGGTCTGAAGTAATTTTAATATTAACAGCACTCAGGAGCAGATCAATCCAGAGCCAGTCGTGCCGCTGGGTCAGTCCTCTCCATCCTTCCTAAAACATTGGAGCAATTTGCACCCACACAGCCTGTATAAATCAGAAGGGCGTCACCCCCCCTTGGAAAGCTGCTCAGATCGGAGGATTTGGCTGTGCTAAAAAAATAACCATGATGACGATAAAAAAAAATAATAATAATAAACCTTGCTTCCAGCACAGCTGAGTTGTACAAGCCCTGTGTCACACGTCTGCTCTGACCCTTGTCGCCCTGAAATGGGTGTGAAATTCAGAGATGGCAAGCCAGAGTTTAAAGCACTTGTAATCTCTCCGTCTGCACTATCTGCCTTGAGCAGGAAGGAGGGATCCGCTCAATGAGAGCTATTCAGGGCCTCTCAATTAACCTGATTAGTTCAGCACGCTGCTCTCATGAATGACACCTTATCTTGGAAATGAGGGGAAAAACTTCCTTCCTCCTGGAGCCACCCGCAGCTGAAAGCAGAAAGCAGTGGCACCCCGGGGTCGGGTCCCCAGCGCTGCACGTGCCCGGGGAGCTGCAAGGCCACGCAGTTGGGGACCCGAGGAGGGGTCCCCGCTCTTTGGGAGCCAACCATGCACATGATGGGATTTGGGGAAGGGGCTGCAGCCCTTAACCCCTGCAGTGCTGCCAGCAGGTAAAAGGTAGCGGAGGCAGGGAGACGAAGCCCCCGGGACTGCCGCCGCCCTCAAGTGTGTTGTAGTCTGGAACTTGTTCTGTACGTGACAGATTAATGAGCGATAACTGTGTTTCCATGGCAAAAAGCATTCCCAAAATTCTCTTTTGTTTCCCCAAGAACAGTCTCCCTTTTTTCTTTTCTTTTTCATATATATATATATATATATTTTAAATCGTGCCACTTTACGACAACGCAAATATTAACTAAGAGCGTGTTCTTCTTTCAAGTGCGGGTGGCTGCGGGTGTCAACGAGGCTGACTGTTATGTAGCAACTGCAAGAATTAATCGGGGAAAATAGGTGTCTCAATTACAACTATCGTACTGAAAACTCAAATTTATGAATGCCCAGCCAACTTTGAAGGCATTTATTAGAAAAACTCCGATGACTCGGAAAGTATTAATGCACTAATGACGCATTAGGGCATGATGTATTAATGTTCTTGTAATTTCTGACAAATTAAGTTACCATTGTCACAGCGGGGCAACCCTTTGGAAAACAAAAGAGAAGTTCCTCTCTCCTGTCATTCAGGATACAACAGACAACAATTTGTGTACACATAATGGGGTTTAACAAAGAGATTTCCTCTTACACCACGGTACATCCTATTATTCTATTTTTCAGAATGTCAGAGCTATTACTGAGCTCACTGTGCTTTGCCTGCTCAGCCCCTTAGGGCACCGACCACCTCTTGTGACACCACTGCGCAGCCCCTCCTGTGCAGCTTGGCCAGCCCCGGCCTCAGAAATAAGTTCCAGGGCAGGCATGTGTCTGCAGCCACATCTTGGCTCATGCAGGACCACGCCAGTGATGCAGAGGCACATGGAGCGGGCTTGGGGGAGATGCTAACATCAGGTCTTAATAGCTCTGAGCGTGGCTAATTTTCTTCTTCTTTTAGAGCAGAGAACTTTATAGTGAATACAGAATACATTTTTCCTCTTCTTTTGTCATCCTTCTACAAAATCTGAGCTAGGTAAAGTGGTTTTTAACATCCACTTATCAAAGTGACTTAACATCTGGGAAGGCAGCCAATGGTTATGTAGTGATGCAGATGCCAAAAAATCCAACTGAAAGATTGCATTCAGGAAGATTACAGAGAAGACCTGACTCAACCGGGTGGAAGTGGATGGTTATCCTGGTCAGGAAAGCCTGAGAAGCTGAAAAATCTTGGAGAAATTATGGAAAATGATTGCATTTTGAACGCAGTTTCCCTTTAACCAACTGTGTTCTGTACGAAGTACTTCTTCTAAAGGCAAATTCTGGAGGTGATAGATGAACAGTTTGGCAAAGTCCAAAAAATGAGGAACAGAAAAGGATATTCTGTATCTGGCAGTTGTTGAGACAGCACTGACAGGAGGGAAATCCGTTTTTACACCTAGATGCTCACTGTGGGATACCAGTTCTTCCTAACATTTACTTGACATAACATTAAGACTTTCCTGGGTCACAGTTGTATCACTTTCTGCTTGACTTTTTTGCGTTTCGTTTTTTTTTTTTTTTAACGTTAAAATAAAAGTTAACCTTCAAAAACTGAGCTAAACATCAAATGGTGCAATTAGCTGAAACAGTCTGCAATTCTGATGAGAATGTCAAGGTGAGAGGAGAGCCAACAACACCAGGGCATTCAGCAGGCTTTGGGACCCGATGGCATTATGGCACTGCAGCATCACCTTTTTTTTTTTTTTTAACCCTATTTTTCATCTCTTTCCGGCCCAACATGGCACTGGAAGAGTTAAAGAAAACAATAAAAAGAACAACTGAGTGTACAGGGTAGGATTTACTGGCATTTACTTTTAATCTATGGTCCTTTGCTCTGTGGCTTATCAGCCCTATGTCAGCCCTTTTTCCTCCTTTATATTTCACGAGGGGACCCACATGCTGGTACTGAGAGACAGAGCCCAAGTGTCTGTAAGCTTTTTGTCAGGTAAAAAGAGAAGAAAAAGGAAAGGAACAAGAGGAAAAGCAAAGCTAAGAGGCATCTATTAGATGTCACTAGGCTTTTGTATTCATGTCAATGATTCAGGATTAGAGTATTTGAAATAATCTTATTGAGAGAACTCAAAAGCCCCACAGAGGGAAAGCCTCCTCTGGAGCATATGGCAGAGCAGCGGACAATATCTTATTAAGGATGTGTTAGCTAACACCATTACTTTTTATATTACATTACAGAACTATTGTGCCTCAGCCGGTTAGCAAGATGCAGTAGTTGAGGAATGCCACTTTGGACGTCACTGTGTCAGCACAAAGCTGGACTAACCCAGCCAGGCTCCTGCTGGGGGGGCTGCCCCCTCCCCACACAGTAAAACCAGGTCCCCAAATACCCCAGCACACAGCCAGCCTCCCCACCGCTCCCCTGAGCCACCCCACAGCAGCACAGGGCACCGCTCAGCTCCTGCTGCAGCTCCTAGCAGCAGCCCCAGCCCGCTGCCAAGCTCGGCTTCTGGTCGGAGTAAGGGAATTTGATTTTGTTACAGAGAATGCTGTGAGTCTGGAATAAATAAATAAAAAAATAAATAAATAAATCCTTCTTCTCCTCTTGGACAAAAGCTTGTAATTGGAGAAATGGGTCTTTTTAAAGTTATCTTCATCTGCCTACACCTTTAGAGGCAGCAAGAAACCAAAGACAAAACAACACTGTTCATAGCGCTTCAATGACTGCAGTGAAAGGCTCTATATCTGGGTCACCTTACTACTGTCCAGTGTTTAATTTCAGTGACTTGTAATAAAGCCTTTTAATAACTAATTCCACGCAAATCACACATCAACAGCACCAGAAAACCTGTTTTCACGTTTCTTATTTCCAAACGCTATTTTGGGTAGAAAATTATTCGTTCTGCTTTGAGAACCTCTAAAATACTGTCCCTAGCAAAAAAAAAGTAAACACTCATTTGATACAGTAATATATTCTGATCACAAACTACCTATGCAAAGCTGCTAATGGGACACACTGGGAACTTTGTATGCTTTTTTCTGTACTTTTCCAGAACTGTTACAAAAAAAAACAACACACGATGCTACAGGGAAAGAGAAAATTCATACCAGTATTTACCATCAGTGCTACAGGGACCGGCTGCTCTCTGAGGACAGCATTAATCCATTTCTAGAAAGTTACCTGAGTCACGATTTACACAGCAGCCTGTGATTATTCCTTCCTCTCCGTGAGCTTTATTAGTTAGCTGACGTATTAAACTATTTGCTTCCAGCAGCAGAAGTGGATTTGAATTTGGTGCAGCTATTTTGGTAGATATGGCCAATTACTTACAAGAATAAATTTCAGTGGCTAGAGATGCAAAAACGTATGACTGCTCACTGCAAGAAAGCTACTGATACACCTCAGCTGTGAGGGAACGGAGCCTGGGTTTGGTTCCCACCCGACAAACACAACAATAGATGTCAGATACATATTTCACATTCTCATTTAAGCTAATCTGCATTAAAACTGAGGGTGATCTTTCCAAATACCTTCTCCTATTGCTTTAATTCAGTTAAGTCACACGTGAGCCTCCACTGCAACAGAAATAAATCAGGTGTCGAGATGGGGCGGCAACTTTATCCACACCTGAAACAGTGTGTACACGCATAGGAGAAAAATGCTGTATTTCCTCTCCAAAAAGATCCACGCTCTTGATAAACAGAAAACCTGACCCTAAGCTGCATGGCATGGGATAGGGCAGCAAGTGCAGAACATCCCACAGGCATTTTAGGTCGCCGATCCTCAGAAATTCAGCGCACACCTAAGTGTTTTTGTTGCCCACAGAAAAATCCCGAATTTAATATTTAAGCTGCATCCTAAAAGCCACTTCAGACGTGGGCTCATCTACCTGCCCAGAGACGGTTCTGTGCAGTAGAAGCCTCTGCCATGATATTAAACAGTAATAATCAGGCAGAAGATGACTGTGAAATAAGGCCCAGAACGCTAGCTGCAGATTCAAAAGGCATCACAGAGAGAAGCAAGCAGCTATTAGAATACTGTGAAATGTTTGCAGTGAAACTCAAAACCACATAAAGCTTGCCTGCTTTGGGCTTTTATAACAAACTGAAAACTCGGAACAGGTTTTCTGAGAAATTCACAAACCTCCCGAAGCGGAGCTGAGAACAAATTAAGGTTTTGCACAATAGATTTCAAATTATACAAAAATTCGAATATTTGGAGTGGGGAGGAGAAATCAAGCGAACAATAAGAGGGAGCTGTTTTGACCCTGACCAAGTTCACTTAACCCCAAGAGCAAAATAAATGAATTTTGGAGCAGCAGAGGTACGTGCCAACCCACACAGACTGAAACCAAGACGATTCTGCAAGCGCCCTTGTGAAGTTATCCCCAGCTCTGGTGTTTCCCTCACCAGGAAGAGGACGGACACCACACGCATTATGAGCCCTTGTAGAGGGGCAAGCATTTCATTCTGACTCCCTGCGTGAGAAGCATCTACAGATCAGTCTCCCATTTATCTCACGAAGGCTCAAAGTGCCTTTGGCTGCCTAAGTCATGTGGTAAATGTTTAGATTAATGCTTTTCAGATGCATCAGTCACAACCAAATCCTAGAGGATGTTTGTTGGCAGCCCTCCCCTCTCAGTAACGCATAGCTTCACAGGCTCCAGGCACTGAGGGAAATGCTAAAGGCCATTTTCGGCCCATCCTATCACCCTGTTTAGGGACCCAAGGGCTTCACCAACACAGCCCGAGGACAGGGGTGGAATGAGACCCCAAGATTCCTGCAGCCTCATACCCAGGTGGGGAGCAGGGCGGCAGCACCTGCCTCACAGAGGGTCTGGTCAACTGGGCATGGAAAAGTGCTGCACAACACGCCGACCAACAAACATCTTCGTGTGGAGGATGCAGTGAGGGCAATGCAGCCCTGTGTGATGCTTTTCTTCTTGCCTCCTACTTAAGATGGAAAGATGAACAGGTCTGTAAAATGCGATCCACTGCATGAGGACTTGTAAAGCAGTAAAATGGAGATGCTGGAAGTCATTCGTGCTTCTTTTCATGCTGTTGCACAGTGAAATCCTGCCCACAAACATAAAACGTTTCAGGTTATGATCTGAAAGATCTCAAAACCATCTGCAGGAAAGCCAGCTCCCTCAGCAGCCACGGCATGTGGAAGTGCTGGGGAGTGCAGGCAGCACAGCTGAGCATCCTTACGGCAGGTGTTGAATTGCACAGGTCTTTCAAATGCTTGCAGCAGGCCATGCATTAAAACACACCTGATAAACTTGGAAAAGTATCACGGCCTCCAGCCCAGAAGTTCCCACCTGCACTTCGCTGACACGAGTTCTGATAGCACTGCGAATGCATCAGCTGCTCCTCTGAAGCCAGAGGGAGACTTATTCCTCAGACACAGACCCTGGACTGTCACGTGAAGAGCTTCAATGCCTTGCTAGAGCAGGGTCAGAGCCCCTCACCCTACCACTGTGGGGCATGCAGCCCCCAGGCAGCACAAAGCACTGGGGAGGCTGAGGGAAAGCCTCATGGCACCCTACAGCTCCTCATGTGGAGTAGAGGGCAGCACTGAGATCTGCTCTCTGGGATACTGACAGAGCCCAAGGGAACAGCATGGAGCTGGATCAGGGGAGGGGCAGGTGGGGATGAGGGAAAGGTTCTGCGCCAGAGGACAGTGGGCATGGAACGGGCTGCCCAGGACAGTGGGCACAGCCTTGAACTGCTGGAGATGAAGGACCACTTAGACAATGCTCTAAGACACAAGGTTTGGGTTTTGGGCGGTTCTGCGTGGTGCCAGGGGTTGGACTCAGTAACTCTTCTGGGTCCTGTGCAACTTGGGATATTCTATGATCCCACATCCCAACATGAGGGCATCTCTCCAAGGGAAAGACAGCTGTGTGAGGTTCCTGAAGTAGGTCTCATCCATACCAACAAACATCAGCAAAGCTCATTTCAGGTCACCAGCTAAAAGTCTGTTCACGTACATTTGGAAAAAGCAGAATGTGGGATGAGCAGCAGTTGCCACTGGGCTGTTTGAAGCACTTTCTCCCTGCATCCCCTCGTCCCTACACAGAGTACAGGGTCTAGGACTACGGGCAGAGCACGATCCTCAATGCTGAAGACTTCTTTGCCACTATATTTGGGGCTGCAGTGCTTATTTCTATTTTATCAGTCAGTAGGACTCCTGTCTACTGGATCCAGCCATAAAAGGTAAGGAATCCCCCACAGACACGGGTAACACCACTAAATAGTGGTCCCCGTAGTGGTAAATTGGGTTTAAAAGTTTGGAGCAGAACAGAGAGAGAAGAGCCGCTTTTCCTGAACCTAGGAATAATATTAAGCCCCACTTTCTCCCCTATGTGACTTTTGTCATTATCATCTTTTCTGATTCTTACAAAGCAAACCTAATTAGGAAGCTCTCTCATTAGTCTTCCAGAAAAATTAGCACAGCTTATGCTAATTACTTCTGTAAAATTTAATAAACTCGTTGAAATGGGAATAGTCTAATGAGGTTTTATTTATTGAACTAAGATAACTGTAAGGAAAAAGGTTAGGACACTGGGATATCCAGAGTGGTAATAAAACTACAATTTATTCAATTTCTTCACAGGAATTTTATTGCAAACCTTTTAAATTCAAATACAAGTTACAATTTGAATGCTAAATCAATCTAGAATTTAATTTAATAACAGGAAGTGCTCTGTGTTTTCTTTAAGTATGATTACAATACAGCCCCGCTACTGTACTTGTAGAAGGAATTGTGCATTTGTATTGTGACAATAATATCCCTTTTACAATGAGTTCCTGTTCATCAGAGCTTCATCTGAACACATGTAACTGGATTAGCAACAAAATATACAGGCTATGCTAAGATGATTCAGAAGCACACAGGTTTCCAAGAAACTTCCTTGAAATGACTGCTCTACAAGCAGAAGAGATTTATTTTGTTCTCCAGAGAAAATTGAGATCGTGCTACCAGTATGAATTTCTGTAGGTCCCTTTCACTGCTATATCCGCTGATACTATAATAGGGCAAACTATAAAGCAATGTGACAAAGGATAAAGTCATATCCTGTTTCAAACGCCACGACGGATTATTATTTTTTAAATCCCGCGTTTTGATTAAATAAAAGTATGTGATTTACTTTTCATATGCATCTACGATTTGAAAAAGAACACAGCACATGTAACTTTGAAGTTGACAAAGAGCCTCTCTGCCAAGTTAGCTAAACCACCACAAAGACTGAGCCCTCTCTATCCCGAGTTTCTCCAGCCTCATCAAAGAGAATTAATCAATTCGAAATAGTATTCCAGCATGTAAGCAGAGGATAGCATTTCCATGTAAGTACATATGTCAAAAATCCCATAGATGGATTCTACGTTAAATTCTATGTTAGGTCAGAGCCTGTGGATTCGTAGGATTTGATGCAAGAGTTAGATTAAATCCACAGGCAAAGCTTTATCAGAGCGTAAGGCATGTGGGAGTGCTTCAGCCCAAATGGCAAATGAATTCTGTAAGCTCACAGGCAAATAAAAATAGCTAAATATGGTTTAGCGTATCAATTGACATAATAGTTGAAAATTGTGTGCATGCAGAAGTGACAATGGAGTACAACTAAACACATGTGCTGACTTGTGCAGGCGCTTCAGTGTTCAACGGACTCATTTTAAGGTAAAAAGGCCCCACATAGCTCGTTTCATCCTTTCCAAACCAAAAGGGGGAAAAAATGAATAGGATAAATGTCACAAGAAGCATCGCTAAAGCCACTAACTGTATAAAGCACGTACTTATTTGGCCTAAATTGTTTGAACTAGCCCCGGCCAAGAAAAGGTTTTAAGTACCCTACTGGGACAGATGCAAAGCGGCGACAATAGAAGCCACACTAATGCAATCCAGGTAACACAATCCTGTTTCAAAAACACAGGGAGGGCTAATTACAGTACTGCTGAGTCAAATTTCTTATACCATTGCAACCCACAGGAACAGGTCAAAATCAAATGTTATTCAAACCACAGTCATATCAACCTTCTGTATCGAAGTCACCATTTAAAACCAAGTGAAGAACTTAAAAGCTTAACCCATTCACAAGCCTAAATGCGCTGCAGTACAGGTGGGGAGGAAAGGCCTGGATGATGAGCTTTGAATTACAGTTAGCTTCTATTTTAAATACAATCTTCAGAATCGGTATCTTTTCCATAAACGTATGTAAATACTGATAAATGGATCGCTGTTACAAACTTAAATCTGTGTTTTCATGTAGCAGTTGCCTCATTTTCTAGGAAGCATGTAGCAGACAACATGTCTGGCTTTCATAATTTAAAATGATTTGCAACTAGCAGTTTTGCATACTAGATAGTTAAACAAAATATTTCCGTAAACCTGCCATTAGCATCTTAACATCTCACTTTCCAGTACAATGAAAAATTCATGTGAATTTTGTAGCTTTCATGTCGCTCGAAATGCCACTCTAACACCGTGTTTATAGTGTTCAACTCGGCAGCATGCTTATAAAACATCTCTCTATACAGATTTCAGTGGGGTTTTTTTCCCCCCTCTCCCCAGCACTACCTAACGTTCACGGAAGATGAAAATACGCCCCGTTAAAATAGGTAGATATATCTTCTGAGATTTAAACATGCCGAGGATTACTGATTACAGCTAATCAAAACACTCGCCATAAGCTCCCAATATATGCACTTTCTTAACAAATTCAAACAAGGACTATAAATCTGACAACCTGCTGAAGCAGAGTGCCTGGCCAGGCTCTGCCGTCCCCATCCTCCCCGCGTGGCACTCTGCACACAACACGCCTTCACCTTTTCTTTTATAAAAAGACACCCACGCTGGCACAGAAGGCACTCTGAACCTAATACAGCAAACATGAGCTCAGACAATCATGCTAGGAGAAGCACACCGCTCTGCGCTCACTCCTGTATGCACAGACAGCTTCCCTTCAGGGTCCCTGCATGCACAGATTAGTGCAGTGGTATTGCTTTCCCCAGCTGATGACAGACAGATTCAGTACTTCATGGCCATTTAACTCCCATAGAGTAATGCTGCATAATAACCTGGTTATTACACATGGCTCTGTACAATGAATTTTGACGATTAAAATGTAAAAATGACTATTTGGTACCATTTTGCATTAATTTGCAAGCACAGAAACTATCCGTGGCTCAGAGCAACTAAAATAGATGTATTGTACTACAGTGATTTACTCGGTGATGTCAGATTAGCAATATGGATCTGTTTAAAAGCACAATAATTAAGACAGGCAAAAATGAATTAATCAACTGACAATATAGTCAAAATAGTATTCCAACCAAAGAAAATAACAGGGGAGAAAACCCTTAGTTTGCAGATCTATTTTTTTTTCAACTGTTTTTATGCATAAATAAAAACCTTAAAATGTAGATGGATTGCATCCAACAGAACTACTGTAGCTAAAAGTGATAATGATTCAAACATTTTTCAAATAAAAGTTAAATATTTATAAGCACCCAACCACATTTCATAAATCACAAACTATTATTATTTTATTCCTGAAGCTTCCCTGGCACAGCATGTGAATTGAGCCACAGAAAAGTCAGAAAGAAAAATCTCCTCTTTATGCACATGAATCAGTCTGCAAGCACGGGAGCCCTCCAACAAGCAGGTCGCTCCGTTAGCCTCCATATGGCCCTTCCACGGCGATCTCAGTTGCAAAGCACAACTAATTTGGTATCAAAAACAAAATTTCATCCGCATATACTCCTAATTCTTCCCCATTAGCAAGACAGGGCAGGTGTTTCATTATAATGAGGAGGGAAAAAAAAAACAAAACAAAAACAAAGAAAATCGAAGGAAACAATAGCAGTCCTTACCTGTCAATTATCACTGGATCTGATGGAGTCTCATTTCTGTTGCCACAGCTTTTCTTGTCACAACAGCGGCTACAGAGCAAAAGTGAAAGGATTTAGTGCGACCATTACACTGTAAAATCATCATTACGAACACGGCGGGTTCAAATTGCCAGCTAGAGTTACTGCTCCGTCCCTGCCTGCAGATCAGTCAAATACAGTGGGTCACATATGGGTTAATTACTATGTTTAACTTCTTGCACAGCTGGTTAGCAATGGAAAATAGAAAAAGAGAGGGGTTTTGCCGCCTTCACAAATAATAATTCAAGGACCATCCGAAACAGGGAGACCTGCCCATTTGTGGTCTCTTTTCCCAAGGTTTAGTAGTTGTCCCATTTACGTGTACACGCAGAACAAGGTAGTTTTTTCTCCTAAACACAGCTTGTAACATTTGCTTAGTGCTTCCATTGCATGGCCGCACAGTATTCATGCTTCCACAGAGCTGAAGTCTCCCCCCAGCATCCAGAAGAGCCATCATTCTCCCTCCAAGAAACATCACTGCTAAGAGGGGAGCTAAAATGCAAACACCATAGGCTTTTTACAGGGGAGCGTGCCTGTTCCCCTTTTTTCTGGGCACACCAGTGACCGCCTGTGCTAGGGGAGCACTGTGGGTTGGGTACAGAGCTGGAGCGTGTAGCACCAGCTCCATCTGCCAAAGCCCTGCTCCTTGCTGGTGGCGGGCTCGGGTTTTGAGCTAGGGAGGCTTGTTATTTGCACAGAGATGTTGAGTTGTTGCTTGGAATGAATGCTTGTCGGGAAGGGGTATGGCAACTGGAGCTCAGCTGATGTAGGAACCCATTGTGTGAAGCCTAGAAAACTCCCACGGGGCCGTGCAGAGGGCTTGGAGACAGGAGCAGAGATCCACTGCATGGGGACCCCATGGGGATGGCACCCATTAACAGGGCGTGGGGCCAGCTCCTGGCTCTCCCTGGCCAGATCCAGGCACTCCTTGCCATTACCAAACTTCTTGGTGAACCTCAGCCACGGCTTTGCGGAGCACCAGGCTCTCTCCAAGTAATGTCCCAGGACCCCAGCACTCGCCCTCCTGTGTCGATGGACTATTTTCCTTTCCCCAGAAGGTGGAAGAACATGGGCACAGTAAGAAGTCCTCAAAAGTGCCATGCTATATAAATAGCCCTGTTGGGAGTATGACAAAGGTTCTCTTGTGCTGCTGAACAATAGAGTGAATAATATACAGTTACCCACCAAGATTAGCAATAAAGCAACTAACCACACTAAAGATAACAGAAAAAAAAAAGGGGGGGGGGGGGAAACCTTTTACAAAAACAGCCTGTTTAAACATGGTCTCAGAAAAAAAAATAATAAATTTTTGTTTTCAAAGAGAGGAAAATACATAATTCTTTTCACCGCAGAAAGCTTCAAGGCAACTATTCAGGACCGAAACTTTTCTCAGTTAACACATGTGCGGTATCTTCATTTCGGTGGAAGTTACATTGTTTAGGACTGCCAAAAAAAACTGCTTAATTTTACAGCACAATACCACAATTGATCCACGAAAATAAATGCAAGAGCCTTGGCACCCAGAAAGCATTAAAATTTAGGAAGGAATAAAATATGCTGTAGGTAAATAGTCATGTGGACGTTCGGGGGGCTTTTTTGCCTATAAAAGGACTTGTCATTGGAGTGCAGCGAGAATGTGTGGGGTGAGAAAATTTACCCACAAACAAGGCAATAAAAACTGCTAATCATTTTTAAATGATTAAAATGTAATTAGAAACAGAGTTGGCACAAGTTAAGACAATGCAGTTCTTGTGACTGAAGCGAATCAGGGCTAGTCCTGACATTCTCCCAGCAGACTGCAGGGACAGAAATTGCCACACTCACTCAGGCGAGCAAAGGTTCCCAGGCTCCCCACTGCACTGGGCGGACCCCACCATCCCCAGCACCTTCCTGGGCACTGCTGGGGTCAGGAATGCTCCACCCCCAAGCAGGAGGGATGCACGCCAGCTGCCAGGGACAGTCCAGTATGGACAGCACGGCCATAGGGCTGCTTTTGGGGTGGCCTTCTTGCACAGGTGTCCCAAGGGGAGGCCCCAACAGAGCTGAGCCATAGCAAGAAATGTGTTAAACTTTGGTTTGCCTTTTTCTTTTTAGTTTTTTATTCTTATTTTTTTCTTTCTCCCTCACCAGCAGAATTTGAGGCCTCCTCCACTCTCGTTTTTCTACGCAGACAATCATGGCATCACACCAACTGTGAGTTTCAGATCACTCCTCGTGGTGCAAGAAGCACTCAACTTGCTTCGAAAGCTTTGGCTTTTAGCGTCTACTGAACGCATGGGGGGAAAAAAAAAAAAAACAACAATAATAAGTGCCTAAACATTCAGCGCCTTTCCCTGAAGGAATTCAAGAACTCCCAGGAGTTTCTCCGAGTCACTGAGAAGCCCTCAGCTTTTGCATGCTCAGGAGGTGCAGGGATTGATGCCAAGTGCCAGCTCCCGGCTGGACCTGTGGGGTGTCCCCCCCCTCCCCCCAGGCAGGACTGGGAGCCAGAACTCAGGCACAGTGTCTTTAGGGATCAGATTATGTCTGATTTAAAGCAGTTTGAGAGAGGGAAAAATTAAAATAAGATAAGGGGAAAAAAAAAAATCTGCAAAGAAAAAGGCTTGGCTTGGGGATCGCTTGGTTTGTTCTTAAAGCCCTCAATAGGAATGCAGGCCCTCACCGTGCTGCACCAGCATGGATTTTCCCCACTCCTGACTCCACCTTTTTCACTCCAACCCCATCATGACTCTTTGCAGACCTCCATCCCCCAGCTACCACCACTCCCAGCTTTTGTCCTCACCCTTCCTCACACCGGAGCATCTCTTGTCCCCACCACGGGCACATCCAATGCCTCCTCACCCCACCATCCTGCACCCCAAAACCCTCCCCTCTCCCTAACTCAGCACAGCAGCCAGGAGCATCGCAGGCCACAGGAGGCCTGCTTTGTGTATCCACGCACTCGGGCTTTCTGCGGGGACAATGAACAATGAGAAATGACGGGCGATGGCACGTGGCCAGCGCTAAGGCCGCTCTGATCGCTCACTGCCTGGCTCTAACAAGTCGTTAGCGATCCCGCGTGGGACACAGCACAGCAGGTCCCGGTGAGGTGGGCTGCAGGCACAGAGGTGCAGGGACTCCTCGACAAAACAGCTGTAAAATTTTATGTCGCCAAGACAAAAACCATATTTTTACTCCAACCTCATTCTCAGAAATCGCTGAACCATTTGAGCTGAAACTTTCCAAAGAAAGTCAGCCCCGGGCTGACACCCTGCAAAGGACATTTCAGCCAGAACAGTTTAAGTCTGGCAAAGCTGTAAGCCACTGAAGGTTTCATAATGGAAATTGTTGAGGCAATATTAACTATAGATGTCCCTCCCCACGCCGCCTACAATGCCAATAAATTCCACCGAGGCTGCGAATTCTCCCCGGCCATTAACATTTTCGCCAACAGCATGGATTTTATATTTGACAAAACACAATGAAACTCTTCGACTTAAACAAACAGCCACCTGAAGCCAACCTCAGCTCCCCATCCCTACCGCAGCCAGGACTCTCCCGTACATCTGAATTCTTTGTCTTCCCCGTGCCGTAGTTGGAGTATCCTATAAATACCCAGCTTTGTCACATAAATGCAAAGTTTTATTGTGCAGTTAGCCTTGATAGAAAGCACTGCTGAAAGTTGTTTAGAAATTAAACATCTAAAACAAGCTATTTTAAAATACAGAGCCCTCACTATTTCATGTCTGAAATGAAGAAATTTCATCTTAGGGAGAGCAAGCTGTCTTTCACACCATATGGCTAATGGTAGTGCATAGCAATTAGCTGGACTGATTAATGGGGAACAGACTCTAATTTTATGCTTATAATTGAGGCTGCATTTGCACCCCTGGTGCAAATTCAGCACATCCCAACTTCCACTTACAACAGGCAAGAAATCAAGAGAAACAGAATGGTGTAGAGAGAGATTTTTTTCCCCCCTTTCTAGACCCCTAAAGAGCATCAGATTTGCAATTTAAAAGAGTGTTAGCAGCACAATAGATGACAGATTTGTGCAATAGGGTCAAGCAGCCTGGTAAACAAACAGCACCCTCTTACAAACCTATAGGTAGAGGAGGAAATGGGAAATATCTAATATGAGCTGTAAGAAATTTGAGTGCATCTCCCTCACCCCAGCAGTCACACCATGCCTACACCACAGTTGGATTTTTTTGCTGCCCCTCCACCTTATGTTTAGGAACACAAAGCCAGGGCTGGCAGCAAACAAATCTGAGGAGAGCTCCTGATGGAGTGAATTTCAAGAACGAAGAAAGCATGAAGTGCTTCAATAAAGGGAAAAGCTGCTTCAAATGACACAGCACTGCTTTATGCATCCCCAGAACGGAAATAATTTTACCTCGGTTAAATTAAATCGACAAAGCTGTACATCTTCGACATAGTTCTGGTTAAAACTCAGCCCTCTATCTAACATTTTCAATTTACTTATTAATCTTAATGTTTCTAAAGTATTTGTAAGAAAATTAATGGATTAGAGAGGGAATTTTTTAGGGTTGCACAAGGGCTCGGTGAATGCCCCAGAGCTGGCTGGGGGTATCGCATGGCACGGATCTGGGACAAGGGTTGGCTGCAGAGAGCGATGCTGCAGGCTGGCAGTGTGTGCTCAGCCCTTCCTGAGGTCTGGACACTCACCTAGATACCCAGATCATTTCCACCTCCAAACCTTGCAGTCTAAGAACGAACAGGGCACACTGTGTGAGGCTACCAGCACACTCAGGCCCAGACCCTCCAGGCACTTCAGCGTGTGCGTAACTTTACTCACTTTTCCACTGGGCTTCTTCTACAAGAAAAGCAAAGCATGCACTTCAGTCTTATCAGGTCAGGGGCCTCCTTTAATATTTCCATGAATTGTTCCTAGCTAGGTATCTAGTGCAAACGTGGTGCAAATTGGGCCAATGAGTTTTAGTGCAATTACAGGTTGTCAGAGTGGCTGGGTTTCCATTGGAAGGACTGAAGGAAGCCCTTAGCAAAGCCACGCTACAGCTCCCAGCAGCAGATGCTTGGGACCTCTTGGAGAGCTCAGTCTGGAATGGGTTATATCTCTGGTTTCCCAAAGTCAAACCTGCTGAACAAAATAGCCTAGCAAAACAGAACATGGAAACCGAAGTCCCCGAAATCCTGCAAGCAGCAGGGCTGAGCGGGGTTCCACCCAGGCTGGCGATGCAAGGAGAGTGGCATCGCAGGGCACTGCCCTCGAGCTGGGTTTTATCAGACAGCAGCCGTTGGGAAGCACAAAACACACAGATCCCAGAGAATAAAGGGAAAAAACATCAACCAGCAGAGAAGTTTCCATCTGAATACTTTGTCTGCGACTCTCCCCCACCAGGAAACCCTCATCCAAGTTTATTCTCTTAGAAGTGGGTACCAGCTTTTCCCCTCAAGTTACTCCTTTTTAGTAAATGTGTTTTGTAAAAGTTACAATGCATGCAATGGCATTTTTACAGTCTTAAAACAACTGATTGTAACAATGAGCTTATGCAAGAACTCCTCGTCTTCCACCAGGGAATTATTTTCTGCCATCGAATAACATGTAACAAATGAGTTTTTCAGACATGCAAAAACACCCACTAACTTTAATGAGACTGCAAGGTCAAGCTCTCCTGGGCGCCGGAGGGCTATGGGAGAAGATGCTGTGAAGGAGCAGAGCGGGCTTCACCTACCGCTGCCAGCAGAAAGGGGAAGGAAGGAGCTGAAAAAGAATTCATCTCTGTCCCAGATTTAAGTGCCAGCCCCAGGAAGGCACCTCCAGGGGAGCAGAGCACAGGGAGGGTCAGATCTGTGTGGCTGGAGAACATCAATGAACAGCTGCCACTGGGGCAGAGGAGCGGGACCTGCTAGGCCCAAGCACACAGGAGAAGCCCTGGCTGCCTGCTGGGCCAGAAAGCAGCGCCCGAACAACCGCTCTGTCACTCTGCTGGGGGAGCAGATTTTGTCATTTGCTCAGGAACTGGGGGCAGAGGGAGACTACAATTCTGTAATTAACTATTAATTTTGGTGAACCCGCTTCCGTGGGCTATGGGGTCTACGTGCAACCCAGCAGTGCGGTTCAGGAAGACCTTATAAATTGAAAACTGCTGCAGCGACGGAGACCTCGCCGCTAATTACACACACCGAAGGCTGTTATTCTGGGATTGTTTAATGCGAGAAAGATAAATTTAAGTCCTAAAATAGCCACAGGTTCAACCTAGATTTTGAAAGACAGATTCATCATCTCGTTGCTAATTAGGGGGAAGCGGGATATCTCTTACCTGCACATTATTTCATGCGTGAGCAGGACTCGGCACATTTCGGGGTTCTTGTCTTGGCCTTCATATACTATCGCCTAGAAAGAAAAACACATTTTCAGCCATGCATCACATTGAGTTGGGAGGAAAGAAAAATCAGCACTGTGGCCGCCGAGTGCATGGGGCCAGCAGCGGCTGAACCTGCCCGAGGTCTGTGTTTGGGAACAACCGAGCTGGGAACTGCTAAATTCCCTCCTCTCTGCTGCACATCCCTCAAGCTGTGTGTAGGATGGGTTTTTTTAGTAGTCAAGACAACCACAATTTTCTTTTCAATTCAGAATAAAATATAAACCTAATAGCATTAAAAGAAAGGAAGGAAAAAAAAAAAAGAAACAACAGGAAGGCTTGGCATACTTTGGGCTCTATTCATTAAAAAAAAAAAAAAAAAAAAAAAGAGAGAGAGAGAGAGAGAAAGAGAGACAGAGCAAGAGCTCATGCATTTTTAATTCCGAAAGCTGCACACTGCGCAACCCGGGCATTTTGCTGGTAGCTCCTGGAAGAGCTCGGGTCTGATCCTGTGCCGCGCGATGCAGAGCAGCTCCAGAGTTACAAGGATATAAATAAGCGAGAGGCAGGCCCTGTGAGAGGGCACCAAAACAACTAGGGATGGATAACCAGCCTGGGAAACTGACACAGCACAGGGAGAATCCTTCGAGTCAAAGCTGTGGAAGGACAGCATGTGCAGAGAGGGCTGATTTCTGCAGCCCTCCCAGCAGCAGGACACGGAGCAACGGTGAGGGATCAGCACCGCACACATCCAGGATACTGCTCACACCAGAGAGCTCCCATCGGATTGGGACGGAGTTCTGCTCTCTGCCCACCCACACAGCCCTGGTTTCTCCCCGCTGGCTCACCCCACAGAACGCGGACAGCTGGGCACCTACGCTAGGCTGTCCCCAGCAGCAAAGCAAGACAGAAAAGAAACTGCCTTTATAACGGCAAATTTAGAGAGCACTGAGGTTCCTAACTCTTCCCAGCTGCCAGCCTGGAGCTGGGTGGTGGCAAAGCCTGTGGGGCAAAAGGCTGCAGCAGCAGCAGCTCTGCCCCACGCTGCAGCGGGACCCTGTCAGACTCCCAGATGCAGGCTTAGGAGGAGAAAACTGGGAAACAAACCCTGCAGATAAAACCACATCTGATATGGGTTTCCCTAAAGCTCACAGTAAATTAGTAACTAAAAATATATTTTTCTAATTGCATTATACTGAGGAAATACATTTTACAGAATGGGACAATTCTGACATGGAAGTGTGGAAAATACTAATGAGAGAAACTGAAGTATACTGATACATGATGAGGGGACCATGTGCTGCTTCTGCAGTCCTTGCAGACACAATCTGCTAAAGGTAAGAGGTGCTGCACCTACAGCGAAGGCACGGCCCTTGGGACATGCAAATCTGCAGAAGCATGAGCTGATTTTTAACACCATTTTCATCGTAAGACACAGTATGAATGCCACGCATTATAAAATCATTTAGCAATTCCACAGTAATACCAGGAACGTCCCTATTATATTTGCTAGCTTTTTCAGTTTAACTACGAGTACTCCCACAAAACCTGAGAGCCAAAGACAAAACAGAGCCTCCGTGCCCTTCCACCACAGGCAGCTTCCCTGCCCTGTGTCCCAGCAGAAAAGGACCAGAGCCCAGCACTCCCACAAAGGGGACGCAGCAGTGGGTGCCAGGGACACGCCAAGCCCTTGCAGCACTGCCACCAGCGAGGGCCCTGAGCCAGGCTGGGTCACGCCAGGAGGTGCTCTCCCATCCGTACCCGAGAGCTGCTGCTGGGAAGGTGTCTGCACCAACAGACATCGGGATGTGCGACTGTTTCGCAGAGTTCTCATTTCCACGCATTAAATGGTAAGATGGGACGAAGCTTCTAGCCCAAGCTAGGGAACCAGAGGACCGCAGCTGGTGGGGTCAGCAGGGACATCACAAAGATTCCAGAAAACCCAGCATCCAGATCCTCTCAACTAGGACAAGGGGAAGCTCAGCATCCTTGCTGGACCTTATCAACAAATAACTGAAGAATAATCTGCTCCGGATTCCCCTTTACAGTGGCACAGGGCAACACAGTGTCCAAGAGACGGCTGCAGAACTCGACCCATGCTTCTTAGGCTTTCAAACCCTAAAACAAATTTACCCAGTCTGGGTTGCCTCACTGCCACTGAAGTGAAGGGGGCATTAGGAACGACCAAGCCGAACACAAATCCTACTTTCTCTTTCCCTCTCCTCTCTCCTTTCCTCTTCTCTTCCTGCTGCTATGCTTACTTAACCTCCAGGTACCCGCTTAAATAACTCAACTAAATAGCAATAATGAACGGGCAGAGTCAACACTGTGGTACATAATCACCTTGTCTGTTGTGTTTAACATCAGTGATCCCTTCTTTGCGTGCATGACATTCTTCTGCCTTCGTCTGCGTTAAGGATTTGCTTTTCACTTTGTTTGCATTTGACTACTAATATTGCACCCATGCACATTGTGGTTTCTCACCGTTAAGTGCGGGTCCCTCTGTGTATCCTATTCCTCCAGGAATTTCTAGGAAATTCGAGGAAGCAAGAGGAACTGCCGAGCTCATTCCTCAGCCCCAACTCCTACTCCCATTTCCCAATTTATTTGTGCAAATGAGTGTGCAAAGCACCAACTGTTCACCTCCACCAACAGCCGCCCGGGAGCATTACAGATCCTCTACCGTCTTTCAGACGGCGCTGATCTAAAACACTAATTCTACAATTAGTTGCAAAAAGGAAACAGGAACTGCTGAAGTTTCACATCTTTATAGCGATCAGAAGTATTTTTATAGGAAGGGTCTGCAATGTTAACGTTGTGAAAATATTTAAGATTGGAAAAGATACTCCTTCCGCAAAACTATCCGAGATTTCTTTTAATTAAAGCTCGGGCTTCGGCACAGGGCGGCAGCGTTAGGAGCCCACATCGCCCGAGCACGGTCACGATTTTGTCAAATAGGGATCACATTAACGAGAGATAAAGTGAAAGTTACAGTGGATAAACTTAGACCACAGCGGGGCTAAAAATAAGCCTGCAAACACACATCGGAGCTGCACAGCAAAACATTAGCAAAGGAAATGAAAATTATAGACGTTGTTTTTCTTTTTTATTTACTCCTCGTAGCTCTGACTCCGTGCATCTCATGTTTCAAAACAGGTTCTCTCCCCCTGAACTTCCATATTTCCCCACAAAACTCCTCTTAGGTTTGTAAAGCGTTTCTCATGGGAGAAACCTCTCTGTAAGAAGCCCCGATGAGTAAAGGTTGCTCACGCACAAACCCATCTCAGAATCAGGCCCTGAAAATCTGATGTCAAAATACGAAGCCCTCCTTTCTTCTACTTACATAGGGACGCATAAAAAGTTCAATCAAACGCAATTCACTACTTGCCAGCACATAAAAATGACTGCGCTGCACTGACACATCCCGGTCATTTCCAGCCTACAAGTGCACACAGCAATTCGGAAAACTTTTCAGTCAGAGTTCATTAGAAAAAAAAATAATAAAAGGGAGGGGAGCAGCGTAGAAGCACAGGCTGCCGTTCTGATTTGAGGCGCTTCTCTGTGAGTAAAAGATGGCAGAATAAAGCAGTAGAAGAGCTGACGGAGAAGTTAGAAAAATATACACACAGATTCTGTCCTCAGCTCTTCCCGACTAAATCCAGTGACGCGGGCACGGCTGAGGGCAGAACAGCCGCGCAGTGCCAGGCAGGCAGTGCTGCTCTGAGTGGGGCGATAAAGTCCTGATGGACTGAGATCATGGCCATTATATCCCTCCGTGCTGCCACAGCCCTGATTATTAAGAGCCAGAGAATGAGAGAAATCAGCAGCGTGCGTCTAAACCCACTCGCTTTCAAATCCCTCTTCTGTTTCTCAACACAAACTCTATCTTTTATTGAAACGAAGGGGAAAGAAAAGCTCATTAGAACGAGCATCTTTTCAAAAAAAAAAAAAAAAAAAAAAAAAAAAACCAGAGCCCAAATGATCTGCAGTGACGTATACACACATACACACACAGAGAAAATAAAATCCTGGCCCCACCGAATTCAATAGGAGTTCTGCAATTGACTTCAGATGGGGCAGGCGCAGATTAGCCCGGATCCGCTATATGGCCCCGCAGAAAGCGCTGTGAATTCAGCGCATTACATCTATTTGGCTTCCAGTGCTTAACCCCTAATTACCCAAGTGCTCCCTGCTCACCCAGGCAGGATTTCTGCTCACCCGCTGCAGACAGCAGCGCAGCGCTGGGTCCCCAGGAGAGGACGTTCAGCTCTGGCTGTGTCTCAGCGCACAATTCAGTGGCATCTCATTATTTTGCCCCCCCCCCCCGCCTTTGATACGCAGCCTGCTTATTGACGTCTTCACACAAATTAAATAAATTTATCTCTCCTAATATGTTCATTTTTAATGGTTTTCAAACATTCACATGGAAACAGCTCTAGCGTAAATATCCCAGAACAAATGGCTGTATATTATACAGGAGGGAGCAGTTGGGCTGCCAGACTGGGAATGCACCAGGCCATCTGGCTCAGGCAGTCTCTCCAAAATCCTCAGCTTTGTTTTCACCCTCAGACTCCAAACAACACATTTTCCACTGTGATGAGTTTACATTTTCCCAAACACAGGTCCTGATCATGCATGCAAATTCCAAACTTCCCCGCTCCTCGTCGTACAAGAAAATTAAAATCACCTGCACTTCTGACATCTCACCAAAGGAACAAGAAAGCTGCTAAAATCTGGCGCAGCGTAAACTTTCCCCATCACAGGGGTTAGGTTTTGTTTTATGTTTGTGTGAAATTTCTCCGAGAGCGCTGAGAAACTTACTGATAATTTTTTTTTTCCCCCCCCCCCATGCACGTCGCTGCCAGCGAAGGGCCGCGCGCCGCGTCGTGTGCTCCGCGCAGAGCACAGCTCTCGTCAACTCTGTGCGCACAGCACACAGCATCACGGGCAGCAGCAGACAACCCCGCTCACATCCCGAGCCACAGCGCCGAGAGAAAGGCAAAGCACAGACAGGGCTCAAGTCAGAAGGAAGGATCTTCTGCTCGAAAATACGCAGCGGCTGTCTGGCAGAACTTACGCTTTTTGAGATGCCTGAGCCGTAGTGCCCTCCGATATATCTTATGAATGAGAATGGCTGAAGGAAAAATGCTTGGCTAAGAAGTGTTCCAGATTTATTTCCTCCATCTTTCCTCGTAGTGAAATATCTCAACTTTATGAAAACGCAGCTGACAAAGGCTCTCCTCTCTAAATACATTAAAATCCCCAGACTTGCCTAAAAACTCCGGGTTTATTTGAGCAGACATATTTCACATTTTGCAGGCAGTTTCAAAACACAGCGTCGCAGTGCCAGACCTACTGCACCGGGAGCTGCCGCTCTAAGGAAGGCAACAGCCATAAAGTTTGGGATCCTATGGGGTTTCGAGCGCATTAGGAATGTGATCCTGACACAAAATGAGGTGCCAAGATAACATAAAAGAAAATGTAATTAAGACAGTGTTGACACTGAAAAGAACTTCCCCACAACATTAATGATTTGTGCGCAGCGCGTACAGTTTTAACATGACGGGGATGCGCTTTAGGGTCGCGGTGAGACCCCTCACCATCCATCTCTGCGCTCCTCCAGGGCCACCACCAAAGGCCAAGCGCAGCACAGCGTATGGCACATCCTGAGCCCGGCCCGGACGGAGCTTCCCCTTCCGAAGTCCCACAAGGACCGCCACGAGAGCTCGTGCTTGGAGGGAGCAAGCACACAGCTGAGAGACCTACACCGTGTCTGCCCTGGGATGGAGTCGGTGACATCTGCACCACCAGCACCCGGCCCCGCAGCGCATCGCCGCCCACAGACACCGAGCACGGCACACGCGGACAGCCCTGCCACCCCGCAGCACAGCTCCTGGGCTGGGCCCTCAGCTGGACCATACAAACAGCGACAAAGCCTCACCAGCTCAGACCGAGGACTCCGCAGAAGCAGGAATACCCACAGTCACACACAGCCAGCAGTGCAGCCCTGCCTGGCCATGTGCTCTGTGCTGCTAACGGGACATTTGGGTTAAACCTAGGAGTCGCGACCCAACGCTTGAGAAATCCAGGTCTGATTTGCAGAACGGATTTTATTTTATCTCACCTAACTTAATAACCCACCGCTGCGTAAAGCCTCGCAATTCATAATCGCGAGACAAAGAGAATAGATTTAAATCTGATTCGGCCGTATCTCACAACACGTATCTATTTAATATAAAGATCCTTCCCCACACGACCTGGGGAACTGAACTCATTCGAGCTTTGCTTCTGTGGGATTTTTAATTTGCCACCAGAAACCTCAGAGCCGCTGTAATTTCGGTCTGGGAATTCACAATTATTGAGTGTGTGAATGTGTGCGTGTGAGCAGGGGAAGCTCGGTGCCAGCGGAAACATGTATGCTCCTGCAACAGTTTCATTTAAAAGTAATCATTTCATTATCCAATTTGTTCTGAGCCTCATGCATTAAAATACTACACCTTCAAGTAGGCTGACAATATATATTTAACTTTCATTAAAAATTAAAGAATTTTCAGACAGTCTTTGCAATATTTAATTACAGTTTGATGATTTGAAAGTTACTTGAGAATCTTCTATATAATTCACTGTCGTAAAATATAAATGATACATTCAACATTTGGGTGAGCTCTGTCATGTGTTGCACTTCACTGCCTAATAAGCATTCAGTGACTGAAGCAATCACAACTCTGACATGATTTTGCTTAGGAAGAAAGGAAGGAAGGAAAGAAAAAAAAAAAAAAAAGAAAGAAGGAAATAAGAAAGAAAAAAGGAGGGGAAAAAAAAAAAAGAAAAAAGAAAAAGAAAGAAGCGTGGGGATTTTAGGTCCTGGCCCCTGCCATCATACAGACACATGCCACAGCTCTGACATGACAATGCCTTATTTCTCACAAACAATTGCAATCACATCTAGAGAACTTCATGAAACTAACACACAAGCAAACACGTTTGTGTAAAGGATCCCTTTCCTCCCTGCTTTCTCATCCAAGTACGGGGCTTTTGTTCTCAAACCCTCGCTCCCCAGCTCCACTGCGCTGTCCCCAAAATCTGCCATTTGCCCTAACTTTGTTTCTGTAAGGCTTCCTGAAATCAGAAAGACTTCTCATTGTGAACGTGCTTTAAAGCTACATGGGATGTTTTACAAATAAACTGTATCTCGGGGTTTCTTTTCCCCTTTCTTTCCAAGACCCTCTGATGACTCGATAATAATGAGAGACCAAGAGGTCAAACAGTGCCTTAGGATGAACTCTTCATATGCAAGATGCCTTTGTTAAGAAAATTATTTTGAATCCATTGCTCTACACGAGTTCAGGGATCTGTTTTCAGCAGGATTATGGACAGAGGCTTCCACGTTTCCGTAACGATAGGAAAGCTATTTAAAGATAATATTTATGGACGGGCTCTCTCCTACGCTCTGCACTGAGACACAGAAGTTCTGAAAGGACTGAGTTCACGTATCAGAAAGATTCTGTTACCTCTGACAAAAACGAACCCATCTGTGCCTGAAAATCCAGAACAGCAGCAAGCACTTCCCAAGGTTTGTTATGAATAAGGGTACGTCGCTGCTGTTTTAATTCCTACAGGGAACGGGCTCTGTTTGGAAGTGTATGGTTTAACAGAGTTCAGATGCACAGGGGATTGTCTAGCAGAATTCTTCTAAGTTCTCTCCCCCCCCCCCCCCATTGAAAGACAGTCTTCAATAGCAGGAAAAGATGTTTGGGGACCATCAAAGAGAGTTTTCTAAAACAAACTCAGCCCTTGGAGCTTTATGCTTTGCTGTAGAAAAAGAAACCCAAGCAGAAGCCAAGAGTTTTGTTTTGTTTTGTTTTCCCTAAAGACAACCGGGTTTGAGCACACAGGGACTGACTCTTCCTATCACTGCATTCAAAAAGAAAAAAAAAAAACAACGAGAACCTCAATGTTTTTTTTTTTTCCTTAAATGACATAAATTTTAAGAAATATTTTTACAGGGAAAGCAGGTTCGGGGGAAAAAATAAAAAGAAATCTAAAGGAAAAAAAGGGTTAAAAAATGCGCCCGCTATTCAGAAGAAATGTATTAGGAGAGAAAAAGCTTCTGACAGCAGCAGAGGAGAAACCGGAGGGACAATTTTTAACGCAGAGAATCGATTTGTTCGGAAGATCCCTCTGCGCAAACCCACTTTCCATACAGAAAACTATTTTCTGCAGGTACGCACGCACGTTAGCGCTCTGTTTGGAAAGCCGGAGAGCGAGCCCGCAATGAGGGTTAATCCATTTACAAGCTCCGCTGCCCTGCAGCCCTCCCCGGAGCCGAGCACGGCTCTCGGCGCTCCCCGCGCAGCATTTCGGGGTGCCCTTCCATCCGCCATGCAAATTCGCCACGATTTACTCTCGCTCCTCCTCGAAACCAACGACCCGGCGGCCGCGCGAATAAAGGACGGACAAATCGAAGCCTCAGCGCCTGCCCGGCGGCCGAGCTCGCAGCGTTTGGTGGGCCGGAGGGAACGGAGGGGGGGCGAGAGGTTAAATCCTACAATTAAGCGGCTCGATAGCCCCCGGGTCCGGCTGCCTGGAAGTCGCCAGGATTTTTCCGGAGCGCTCCGGGCCGCCTCCCGGGGGTTCCTCGCAGCCCCGACGCCGGGGTCGGGCCCCGCGGTGCGGCCCTACGGCTCCCCCGGGTGAGGAGCGGGGAAAGCGGTCGTCCCCTTCCCACCCATCCCCCCCCCCCCCCCCCCATTCTCCCCCGGGGGAGCCGCTCACGCTGCGAACCGGAGCCGGGTTTCGCCGCCCCGCCGCGCCCCGACGGCCGCTCCCCCATCCCTCCCACCCCCACCCCCCCCCCCCCCCCCCCCCGCTTTTCCGCGGCCGCTCCCCGCAGCACCCACCTGCTTGGTCATGGAGTCGATGAGGCGAACGTAGAAATCCTGTTCCGTCCTGATCCCTGAAAAGAGGGAAAGCAGTGAGGCGCGGTGGGGCCGGCGGCCAAGCCGGCCGTGGGCTCGGACCCGACGGGGCTCTCCCGACCGCAGCAGCCCGCCCCAACCGGGCCCTGCCCGGACACCGAGCGTGGGGATGCGTGGAGCGGAGGGGTTGGGACAGCGGCTCCCCGGACCCCGGGGGTTTTGCAGCCGGTGGAGGCGGCGGCGAGGGGCGGTGGGGCTGACACCGGCGGCTCCCAGCCCTTACCATTGCTGTAGAGCAGCTGCAGGCGGTAGTGGATCCCGTTGTTGGTCTTTTCGCTGTTAGCTTCCTGAATTCAGTGAAGACGCGGGGAGGAGGGAAGGAGAGAAAAAAAAAAAAAATACACGTAAGGTATGGAGCTTCTCCATTACTCGGCCGGACGAGGCGGCTCGCAGCCCCCGGGCAAGGGGGGGGGTAGACCAAGGAACCCCCCCCATCCCTGGCCAAGCTCACGGAGACAGAGGGGGCTCCCGGAGACAGAGGGGGCACCCGGAGACAGAGGGGGCTCCCGGGCACAGCCGGTGCCGCGGCTCCGGGGAAACGGAGCGGGGAGGGTCCGGGAGCCGAGTCCGGGCCCCCACGGGGCACCGCGCCGGTACTCACCTTCTCCTTCTCCACGAAGCCCACGAAGGCGGTGCGCTCGATCTCCACGGGCTGCCCCTGCCGGTCATAGAGAGCCAGGACGAAGTGGAAAAAGTTGGACTTCCTCAGGTTGGAAGGAGGCTGCTTCTCGAAGTGAGCCCGGGCCAGACCCACTCCGCTGGGACCACAAAGACGCGGGTTAGCGGCAGCCCCGACGGCGCGGCCTCCCGCCCTCCAGCCCAGCTCCAGCCTCTGTCCCCATCCCCGCATCGCAGCCACGCGGGGACCCCTGTGGGCTCCCCGGGCACCGAGCATCCTCTCCCCGAGCCGCACCGCGGCTCTTCCCTCTGGGCCGGGGAAAAGGCGCTGCCTCTCCCCGCGGAGAGCCGGGACCCGACCCCACCGCGCCCCGCGGACCCCCCCCAGCATCCCGGAGCGGCACCCACCGGCCCTCCGCAGGGGCAGCGCAGTCCCGCGGGCGGCCCTGCATGGCGGGCAGCGCTCAGCCCCGCCGGCGCGCTGCCCCGCGGAGCACCATGCTCTGCCACTTCTCAAAGTCGGCTCCAAGCTGTCACCGGAGCGCCCCGAGTGCGCCTTATCTTTCAGTTTCAAGTCCTGCTTAGAGCCCCTTCCTCCCCTCGGAGGAGAGCCGGGTAAACACCGCGAGGGCAGCACGGGGGACAACGGGAAATATTCGCAGGGCTGGCCCCGCACAACTTTCCCTTCCTTAGAGAGCTCGGAATGGAGGGAGGGTGGGGTGGGGGGGGGGGGGGGGGGGGTGAGGGGTGCGGGGTGAGGTGGGAGACACCGGGAGATGTCAACGCGGAACTCGTGAGCCGCTTTCGGCCGCAGGGCTCGGGATGCGGAGCCGGCAGCTGATTTCTTTTTTTCTCTGTCGGGGAAGAGGATGGGGAGAAGGAGGGATGATGAGAGGGGAGAGCGGAGCCGGGCGCAGCCCCGCCGCATCCACCTCCCCCAGGTGAAGGGATTTCTTTTGGGGAAATCTAAGATAAGCGGCAGCGGTTTTACAGAGAGGCTTCAAATTAAATTTCTCCTCCGGAAAGCTCCGCGCAGTATCGGGGCGGGAGGAGAGGAGCTGCTGATGCTGACGGGGATAAGCAACAGAAGTAAAGAAACGTATTTTGGAGAATCCGTGCACAACTCGCAGCTTATCGGAGGAGGGAAGCGTCGACTGGAGACCTTAAGGCTAAAGCGGCACCAACATAGTTTGGAAAACTCCTTCCTCCACGCAAACACGAGACTACCCCCGATCCGCTCCCACCTAGCAGAGCTCGCCGCGTCCTTCACCGCTCCTGCGATGATTTTTTTTTTTTTTTTTAATCAAAACTCCTTGTTACGGGACGAGGAAGGGGGGGGGGGTTGGGGGGGGGGGGTCAGCGTTTAACTGGCGACGGCTACGCGAAACTCACTGCTGGCAGCAGGGCTCCGGGGCGGCTTTGGGGCGGTGCGGAGCTGCCTACCTCTGCGCGGCCGTGCTGGCGTCCAGGACGCCCGCTCCCTGCATCCACGTCCGCACCGCGTTCATCCCCGCGCCGAGGGGCTCCTCCTTCATGCTGCTCCCGCTCCGCTGGATGCTTTCCTGGATCCCAAACATGAATCAGAAACAACAGCGCAAATCTTCCTTCTTCACGCGGAAAAAAAAAAAAAAAAAAAAAATAGCGATGAAATCGCTGTTAAACGTTTGGTTGCTTTTTGGGTTTGTTTGTTTGTTTTTTTTTATGCGTGTTTTCTTTTTTTTTTTTTCTCTCTCTCTCTCTCTCTCTCGCCGGAATCAAAGCAAGGCAGAGAAAGCAAAGGCGGACACGCACGTTAAAAAAGAAAAAAAATAATTAAAAAAAAAAAAAAAGAAAAATCCAGAGGCGATGGGAGCGCGGCGGGTGCACTCGGTGTGGGTGCGCGGGGCGCCCGGGGCTGCCGGCAGCGCTCGCAGAGCCGGAGGAGAACTCGGAGTCCCTTTTGTATGAAGACACCCCTCGGATGGCAGCAGGAAAAAAAAAAAAAAAAGAAAAAAAAGAAAAACAAAAACAAAACAAAAAAAAACCCAACAATCTCGGATGGCAGTTTAAGAAACAATAGGACGAACGGGAGCTGCGGCGGGCTCCGCTACATCAAGTGTCATTTTCCAGTGACAAGAGAGGCAAGTTTCCCCCCCCTCTTTTTTTTTTCCCCCCTCTCTCTTTTCTTTCTTTTCTCCCTCTTTCTTTTCTTCTCTCTCTCCCAGCCGAAGCGCTTCTCTCCTCCCTCTTTCAGCCGAGCAGGAAGCGAGTTGCCGGAGCCGGGCGCACGCCGGGAAGGGAGCGGGAAGGACGGACGGACCGAGGGAGACCCCGGGGCTCCCGGTGCCCGCGCCCCCTCCCTCTCCCGCAGCGCCGGGCGGACTCGCCGTCTCTCCCTATGGGAGCCACTTTGACTGTCCCCGCCGCCGAACACGAGCCCCGCAGCCCCGGCGGGCGGGGGGGCGGGGCCTCGCAAGCCACGCCCCTCTCATTTGCATCGCGTCACCTCTTCCCCCCCCTCCCTCCCACCGCCGCCCCTCCGCCAATGGCGGCCCGCGCGGCGCGGTAGCGGGGGCGAGGCCACGCCCCCCCTCATTAGCATATCCCGCCCGGGAGCTCCGGCCGGCCCGGGGGAAAGTTGCCCCGACCCCCCCCGGGCTTCATTGATCCCGACGCCTTTGTTCGTCGCGGCGGCGGCCGCACGTCGGGTCCCGCCGGGATCACCTCGGCTGCCCTTCGAGGGCCCAAAGCGGAGACCCCCCCCCTCCACACACACACACACACACACAGACGGCGGCCAGCCCTGCCCGCTGCCCCGCGGTCGCTTCCCCACCGGCCCCCGGCCGGGCGGAGCGGCTCAGCCCGGGACCGCCACAAAACCCCAAACCCCGCCCGCATCCCCCGCCCCGTCCCGGACAGCGCTGCGTGGGAGAAGCGCACCGTTCCCGAGCAGGACGGAGAGCGGAGAAACTCCGCTGTTGGCTTCAACACTCCCCCCCCCCCCCCGGGGGAAATAACACAAAACCATCAGGGTCGCGGTCCCTGCCCTCTGCGGGGAACGCTCCGTGCCCGCCCCGACCTCCGCTGCCGGAGCGCACCGCGCAGTGCCCGCGGGTGATCCCCGCCTTCCCCAGGGCGACGCCGGACCGCGGAACGGGCCCGCGTTGGATCTGAATTAATTGTCTTTGCTGCCCCCGTGCCCAATCCGAGCTCCCGTCGCTGCCGCCTGGGAGCAGAGGGGGCTGCGGGTGGGCCGGTGCTGCCCGCCCCGTCCAGGCTGCACCCAGTCCCATCCAGCGCACAGCCAAGCGCCTCAGAGTTAACCCGGAGAACGGCGAGTCTGGCTACAATACCCCTACACTGCTCCGGTGCCACTCCCAAGCACTCTGAAAACTCCAAAGGAGCCTCTTCCAGCCACCTGTACACATCACTGTTTGGGCAGCGGCCGCTAAACCTCGCTTACAACACAGGCACGCAGCCCCCTGCCAGCACGCTGCTGCCACTGAGAACCACACCTGAGCCTCTGCTGGAGGGAAGTCCTCACACAACTCATCCCCATCTCCACTGCGCTGTGTTCTCACGCATGAGCTGCTGCAGAAAGCAAGTTTCTTCCTTCCCTGCAGATGATATTTGAATTTTCATATAATCCTACTGTGTCACATCTCAGGGACGTGCGGAGGAACACAGCCACAGAGCCACGCATGAATATTTACACCACAGGTACAGCCGAGGAGCAGTTTGGCCCCTGCAGCGTTTCGGCTTATTGGTCTTCTCCGGGCGGCTGCTGCAGCGGTTGTATCGTTCCCAGCCCAAATGCCTCCACGGTGAGATACATTTTGCAATTAAAAGCTATCTGCACCTGCACTGATTGCTCCTTTCCCAGGGCAGGGACCTGCCAAGGGAGGAATAATGCGTTTGAATCGACATTCTGAGCAGTTGGCACAAATCTGTTCAGGGGAATGGGGGACCATCTCCGCGCCTTTTCCTGGATGCAGCAGCTGAGGGCTGCTGGGCACTGTGACAGCAACAGGGACACCCTCCCCTTACCTTCTTCCTTGCACACGTGCACAGGCTCCAGCCAAGAGCCAGCAGCGTGGGGGCAATGCTCAGGGCAGCCTCAGAGCCACCAGCAGCACCACAAGGAGCAAAGGGTTAAAGCCCGGCTCGACCTCCACAGGGGAGTGTGAAAGGAAAGCAGAGCTGGAGCGAGGGGAGGGTGAGAAAGTCCGGGATGGGCAAAAAAAATAAAGCAGGGAGGGCTGGCAGCTGGCACGGAGACTTCAGTGCCCCATCCACCCTGCAGGGGCCAACTGCTCCGTGCTGGGGCTTTGAAGTTCACGAATGCTTTGCCCCCAAAAGGAGTGGAGAGCCACGCGGGGATTCCATCCCCGCAGCACAAACACACGAGCTGCAAGGACAGCTTAAAAACAGGGCCAGGAGGGGACACGGCTGCAGCATCCCTGGGTAAGGGGAGGGCATCCCAACAAGGGAACATGGAGGACACGCTCATGTCCTGTGAGGCTGCAGGTCCCCCTGCCAGGGGAAGGCCTCTCCTCACCGACAGCACTTCCAGGTGGGCCCAAGGCCCGCGGGACGACACACCCCGAAGAGCCACGCTGCTGTGCCCAGAGAAGGGAGATGGGCAGCGGGGCCGTGCTGATGGCAGAAAGGGAAAACAGCTCTTGGCTCGGAGGTGGGCCTGAGGGGCACAGCGCAGCGCGGGCTGAGCGATTACCTGCGGCTTGTGCTGCTGCGGAGAAAGGGGATCGGGAGCGTTTCGCTCACGGCATCCTCCCCGGGAAAGGTGCTTTGCACGAGGTGTTTTCTTACATCCGCACTCCTGTGTGGATCCAAAGCCTTGGCAGCCTCGGACGAACCCGACGCGGTGCGGCAGGTGGCAGGGCTCAGCCTCCTGAGGCACTGCATCCCTCCTGCCCGCCTCGTTCCTGCAGAGAAGGAAAGAAAAAGGCTCACGCACGGGACCGAGGAGCAGCGAGGGACCACACAGCAGGGTGACGAGAGCCCGCTTTTTACCACGGCCGCGGCGAGGAAGCGTCAGCAGGAGACCTGCATGACAGCACCGCATCCAGAAACTTCCTCGTGCTGCGCGCCCGACCTCGGGGACCCGAGGACACCCCGGGGCCGGCCCTGGCTGGGATGGAGACCTTCCCGCCGGGCCGATAAACCCTTGCGGGGCACTCCGGGTGCACCCCAGGAGCTCAGCCCCCCCCCCCCCCCCCCGTTCCCTCGGCAGCACCCCGGGAGAAGGGGCTGAGAGGGCAGAGCCGGGGGAGAGCGCGGCGGGCAGAGCCGACCCCCGCGGCCCCGGCGCTGCGCGGGGCGGGGCGCGTCAGGGCCGCAGCGCCGCGTGGTTACAGCGCCACCTGGCGGCCACACCTCGCACCGACAGCCCCGGGCCCGCGGGGCGAGCGCGGCCCTGTGGGTGGGAGCGTCGGCCCCGCCCGGGCGCGTCCTACCTAGCGGAGTTGGCAGCCGCCGTTCGGCCCTACAGAGACCCCTCGGTCCCTGTCGGACTTCAGGGAGAGGGATGTGGGTGCGGGGAGAGGTGGCAGAATCCTCCGGAGGGAAGTACGCGCACAGCCCATGGAAGGGATTTAAGCATCCCCTGTAGATGTCGCGTGCCTCGCTGAATCCAGGCTGAGTGAAGTATTTCAGAGATTCAGGGGTCTGTACCTCCTCTTAAACGCTCATTTAAACTCTGGGCATTTTGCGCATTGGGATTTTCACCTTTAAAAGGTGCACACGCTCCTCCTGAGCGGTCTGCTCCAAAACCTCGGGCTCCTCCTTCCCACGGGGGAGCAGTCAGAGACACTTGTCAGGCTGGCGAGCATTACGTTCGTTATTTCTGGGAGTTGACTGCTCAGGGTTTGGCTGCTCTTGCTGCTGGCCGTTCTGAAACCTGTTCCCTCTGGAACAAAGTCCAGCAGGCCCCACGATTTCAGCAGAAGCAGGACGGAGCTCATCACCGGGGCTCACGTGTGCTGGCTGGAGCTGGGTGTGCGCCCACAGCCAGTGGGACTTTGCCAGAAGTAGGGGCACTTTGGTTAGAAAAAGGTTTAAGACACCAAGAAAAACTCACTCCTTTCCGTGCTCTCCTGAGCTTTGGACAACCTGCGGTTCAAGTTCAGCCCCTGTCTTGCTCAGAATAAGGGATTTCTTTGGCTTTATCCTCATACAGAACAAAGGCATCCCACTGCAGCTCCTGTGTTCCTTTCTCAGGATCTTTTCTCTGACGCATTCAGCCTATAAGCAAAATCAGTAACAGTTTTGGGACAGTCAGAGTGACCCTGGCACAGGGAGAGAGCATCATTTCCACTGGGAACACCACGTTAGTTAGAAAGGCTGCGGCTATCTCATCAGAGAGAAGACGGACTGAAATACCCCCCTAAATAGGGAATGCCCTTCACTGCCTGGGCATCCACACTGGGACTGGAACATGGCAGCCCCCATCCAAGCACAGCTCCCCGTGACTTCCTCAGGAGAAGGGCAGCCAGGCTGAGCAGCATCCACACCTCTGTTCCACACACACACACACACACACACACACATCCATTGTGGATGACGCACAAATGCTGCTGGTGTTTCCCAAGCAGACGGTTGCAGTGAGGCTCACACCCCACAGTTCTTGGGAAGCAGCGCCCACCTCCCAGAACGCACTACAAACCACGAATGGAGAAATGGCTTCCTCCAGCACTGACACGGAGTCATTGTCGGGATGTGATGGAGGAGCTGTGAAACAGACGCAGCAGCAACACCAGGGCTGGATTCTAGCCAGGGCACTTCAGGCGACTTGTAAAAAGTTCACAGCTCCTTTAATGAGTCCACCTGGCTCCAGCAGCACCTCTGCTCCGCATGCTTTGCGCAGGAGATGCTGCGAGGGAAGCGTGTCTGAGGAGATATGAATCAGAGCAGTCCGCCTCGCATCACGTTGGTCTGGAATAGCTGTTGACCTGATGGAGTGTTAATGGGAACATTTATTTGTTTCTTTATCACTACAAAGATGTCATATATCCTTACCCTGCTGCTGCCACCGTTCCCAAAGGGCTGTCAGCACAAGAGCCATTATAACACAACTGCCGGAGGTAATTCTTTTTTTTTTTTTTTTTCCCCACACATTATTTCTTCAAATGATTCTGTAAAGAGAGAAAGAACCGGGATATAAAAATTGCTGGTGAAAGGACAGCACAGCAACGTGAGGCAAAGCAGCCTTCCTGCCTGCATGCCTACAGGGAGCACCAGCACAGCACAGACCCAGCACAGGACGGTCCTGCGGTGCCGCATGAGGATGTGGTTGGGTCCTGGGGCTCCCCACTCACGTACATGCGCAGGTTGGGTCCACACAACACTGCCAGGCTACCCCGTGCAGGGAGATCACAGTACTATAGAATGGTTTGGGTCTTCTCATTCCAACGCCCTGCAGGGACACCTCCCGCTGGACCATGTTGCTCACAGCCCCATCCAGCCTGGCCTTGAGTGCCTCCAGGGAAGGGGGCATTCACAGCCACACTGGGCAGCCTGTTCCACTGTCTCACCATCCTCACAGTGAGTAGTTTCTTCCTGGTACCCACTCTAAATCTTCCCTCTCCCAGTTTAAAACCATTCCCCCCCCCCCCCCATCCTGTTGCTATGTGCCCTTCCCAGATGGGTGGGGGTGGTGCTACTCTTCCCACATCTGGATTACATGAGAGCCATGAACCCCTTCAAAATGTTTTGCTAACACAGTCGTTAGTAAACAGAAATCAGATAGAACCTGCTGCTTTTACCTGTGGCACAAATCCTTCTGGTGTTTCATTGCTGTTACGTGCTGGCTCGACAGTTCAGAGGAATTGCTAACGGGGCCTTTTACTGCTGGGTCACCAGTTCAAATCTGCCTCCGTCAGTACTGACCAACAGCACCTGATGAATGTTTGATGATGTGAGATGAAAATACAGGTTTTCTTCCATTTATTGGTAAAAAAAAAAAAAAAAAAAAAAAAAAAAAAGCCCTTCCTTATTTTCTTGTGTTGAACAGCGATCCAACAGAAAAATAAGTTGGTGCCTGATTCATCACCCCAACAACGGTGCCCGGCCCCGTGCCGTGCCCACCCACGGCCCTCCAGCAGCTCACCTCTGGGGCAGAATGCAAAGGGCAGGGCAAGCTGGAGGTGCCAAGGGTCCACACCACACGTCCCCAAAATAAAGCGATGGGAAAACTTGCATCCCTCTTGAATCCAGCAAGCAGAGCGCTCCCCAGCCCTGCAGAGGGAAATGGAAGCAGCGTGAGAGCCATCTGGTGGGAGCGGGGAGGGGCTGACTTCACCGCGGTGTAAATCCAACTGAGAAATTTCTCCATGCTGAGAAATTGGGGAAGGGCGGGGGGGGGTCTGTGCCGGCATCACTTCCCTGGGGGTCACCTTGAAAAATCAAAGCACCCCTTTGGGGAATGAATCCTCTGATGACTGCAATAACCAAAAACAAAGCGCTTCTGCACCGCACCGCTGTGTGAGAGCAGAGGGGAAAGAACTTTTTTTCGGGATCCCAGAAGTCTCAGAAACACCGAGGGGAGATCATCAGCCACACAGCAGTGCTGGAGGAACTCTGAGCACCTGGAGGAGCTGTGGTTGTCACTGTTTGTTGCATGGGGTCAGACCGTGTGGCCTTTCAGGGTCCCTTCCAACTCAAACCGTTCTGTGCTTTGTTAAGGCTGCAGCAATGACTATTTCCACGCCAGTTACAAAATAATTACCCGTAATAACTCGATAATGAGCTTTCTCCCTTTAAAATATTAACGCAGGTAGCCAAGAAAATTGTCAGTTTTAACAAGTTTAAATTCAAATGATGAATGCCAAAGCTGAGCTAAATGACGCCAGCAAATTAGCAAGTAAAATATTTATGCAAGGAGGTGGAAGATACTGCATGCAAGGAGAGCAGTCTCCCATTGGAGCAGTGGACAGAGGCCTCTGTTTGCATATCTCAGCTTCAATTCCTGTGCAGAAGGAAGAGGGAAGAATATCTGAAGCCCCTCAACAACCAGAGACTGTATCAGGATCCCAGCAGTTCCCCGCAGACCTCTGGGTTCTACGGAGGAGAAGTTGTGTCCCCTGCCAAATTGTTCCCATCACACAAATCTTTATCAGCAGGGAGGTCCAAAGGAAGACTTCGCTTCGTGGCCCCTAATGGCTGTGTCACTGGGAACAGGTGGGGCTTCACTGCCTGGTTTGAAGCTTGGGGGGTTGGGGGAAGAGCAGGGGAAGGGTCTTCCAAACTGAAAGAAGAATAGCAGCATCAGAGCAGCCATCTGATCGCCTAGGAACCAGAATCCCTTTATTTCCCAGCAAACTTTGCTGACCTGAAGGCTTCAGGTAGCATCAGTACCACCAGGACTGCACTGGAGCAGAGCTTCACTTGGAATTTAGCCGGTGCACTTATATTTGTAGGCTGGCTTTCTTCTTCGTTTTGCTTCCTTTCCCTTCTTTCCCTCCCCTCTCCCTTTTATTTTTCAGTTGTTTCTGTTTATTTTCTCCCCTTTCTCCCCGTGCCGGTGCCGCGTTGCGGTGCACGGAGCCGCACTGCCCCGCCGTGGCCGCCGCTGCTCCTCCCGCTTCTCCTTAACCCCTTCCTCCCACCTCCATCCTCCTGTCCATCCCGTCCAGATCTGTGATTAAAAAAAAAAAAAGGAAGACTATGCCCTCTGAAAAGCAGTTTGCAGACTGTTAGGCTTTGGGGAAGATAGGACCGGCATCAGTGCACGCAGACCCAGCTAGTGAAACCCCAAAATCACTGCATGGTTGGGTTGGATGGGACCTTAATGGCTGCCCCCCATCAGCTCAGGTTGTGCAGGGCACCGTCCCCACCTGGCCCTGAGCACCCCAAGGATGGAGCACCCACAGCTCTGGGCAGCACTGCCATGGCCACGCTATCCTCGGAGCAGTTCCCCATAACATCTCACATCCATCTGCCCTCTTTCAGTTCCCCCTTGTCCTATCACTACCTGCTCTGGTAAAAGCCCCTCCTGCCTGTGAGCTCCCTTGAGCACTAAGCAGGGCCTCAGCAGCACCAGCAGCACAGCCAGGCAGTGCTCACAGCTCAGCATACATCCCTCATCCACACCAAGGGAAAAGGTGACCCAGTGACTGCCCATGATTGCTCTCTCTGGCTCCAAAGCTTAAGAACACCTGGAAGTCACCAGATCCATCCTACATCCAACCTGTCAGGAGAAAGGTGCGCCTGCCGAGCTCCCGTGGAACACTTTGAGCCGCGTTAGTCCATCCACAGCAGATCTCACCCAGACCAGCACCCCGTGTGCCACCTGCACCCATCCCCCTGAGCTCAGAGGTGAGCTGACACCTTCTTACTTACATATGGAAGCCCCAAGAGCAGTGAAGAATCCCAGTGACACTCAGCACATTGGCCTAGGTTCCTCCTGCACGTCATTTCTCACCACCTGTGCAAACGAAGGATATTTCCAAGCTGTCTTTCGGCATCCAAAACTCAATCTCATCTTGTGGCCTGCTAAGGTGCATCCCATTTCCCATTTCCTCCACTTATCAGCTCGCCCTTTCTAACACGGAGGGCCTTTGAGAAATTAATTTCCACCAGAAAACAAACAGGGGCTGAAACAGCACATGGAAGAATCTGTCTTTCAAGGACATTTCCTTTTAAATTGCACAACGTGGCTCTTAGCAAGGAAAATAAATAAAACTTAATCCCTCCACATTCCAGCTGGCATTTTTTCCCCAAGCTAGCAGCAAACAATTTAAAGAGAATTCAGACTACGGTCAATTAAGGAAGCGTCTATCATTTCATTTACAAATAGCAGATATCTATTCACAGTTGATTGTTTTTATCCAATTAAGCCCGTTTCACATTTCCAGTTTCTAAGAATTAACTCATTTACCCACGTCCCGCCCAGCCCTCTCACATCTGTTGCTGCAGAACTTTGCAGCTCTTGGGCTGCTGGTGGCTGAAGCTCACTCAGGTTTACTTACGGATGTGGATTAGGGCCCCCAGGAAGCAGCAAGCACTGAGAAAAATTGTGCCCTATTACCTGCAATGCTAAGGGCTTCTTTAATTAATTTATTTTGGGTTGGCTGCTTGTGCATGCAAAGCGCTGTCCTGATGTCCTGCTGTCACAGTCAGCAGAGAGGGCTCTCCTCGGGCTCTGGGAAGATGCTGGTAGGTAAAACAGCCACAGCCAAAAGCAAAAGTAGGTGTTGTCAGAAAGAAACAACCTCGGGAGGGGGTAGTGGTGAGCAAACCACAGTACCATGGTTTTATTGAGACTGAAGATAACGCGTGCAAAGAACAAGGACCAGGTTCTTTTTAATCTCACCGCTGCTGCACTAAGAAAGATTGAATTCAACGTGGAACGAACCAGCACCTCCACCATCACAAGGGAAACCAAAGAGATGAAGAGGGAAAGGCATCTGTCGGCCTTTCCCACCAACCTTCTTGTGGGCTGAGGTCACAGGCCTGCACGGCCTTCCCGAAGCAGCACAAACCAGCAGTGCTCCACCAGTCACTCTCAAGCACCTCCATCCCACGGACTGAGGCCGTGCTGCGATGCACCCCCTGCTCCTCCTTAACCTTCCCCTGCCAACCGCGAACACTGTTACAAGTCTGTTTCTAAAGCTTCAGATATCTTAAGCCCAAACTGCGCTATTTTAGGAAAAGGGCTGAGGTAACTTAGAAATGGAATGTAAAATGAATCAGGAAAGGTTACTCGGAGAGAAGAGGCTTTCCCACTCTGAGAAACCTTCTGCATTTCAAGACCTTTCTGCCTTGGCATGAAATGAAGTGCTCCTCCAGGAATGAGGAAGGAAACGGATTCTTCTGCTGCAAAATCACCAACAGCTGAGGGATCTGGGAGCAATCCCATTCACACCACAGCTCTCAGCATCAATCCCTAGACACAGATTTGCTTGCTCCTCTCATGGAGTCACCTCACCCTCTGCAGATACCTCTCCCAGATGCAGTTAACTGTGAATCTGTGGTGCTGGGATACTCTACGAGATTTGCACACACACTACGGCACTGTGCAACCACAGCTCCCCCAACCAGCCAAGAAATCCCCAGCTGTTCCCACCCACACCACCTAGCTTGGAAGCACCTTCTGAAGCCCATCACACCACCGCCATCTGAAGGGCCACAAGATGGCAATTTCAAGCCTGCAGTTACACCCCTCAACTCACGCTCAGCTGCAGAGGAAGGAAAGTCAAACCAAGCAGGTGCTGTCCAAGAAGCAGCTCTGCACCAGAATGCCTCAGAGGGCAGGAGTGTTTGCCCAGGTGCTCTACACAGCATCAAGACAGGGCTCATTCCAGTGCTTTCCTCTCTGTTCCCCTGTAGCCTTCTCTTTTCTCCTTGTTCAAGCTGCACAGCTTACTCCTTCTGCAAGGACCAACTTGAGTTCTGGCTGTTCTCACCTCATGCCTGCACTTCCTGATCTGTATGGCACAGCTCGCTTGGCTTATCAGTATTTTTTTTCCCCCACCCACTTCCATTCCTTGCAAGCTGATTTCTGAGTTATTTCTAGAGCTAGCTGAGCTGCACACTTAGTTTGGTCGAGAGAAGCATTTCTGAGTTGAGGGTGGAGGGGAAAGGAATGAACGCCCTCTTTGCACTTGCTGGTTGAGCTTGTGTTACCGAGCAGTTCTCCAGCAAACAGTTGGGTTTGGTTTGCTCCAGTAGTAGTCCTGTGACATCATTTCTCCTGTAAGACAACAAACGCCTTCCTCATCGTTCAGGCTGCTTTCCAGTACTTTCCAGTGCCACATCTGTGGTTCTGACCTGTGCTCCTGGCACCATGCAGCTGCTGAATCTGCTGCAGGCTGCTGATTCTGAACGAGCAGTTCCCAGGTACCCCTACTTCTAATTGACGTTGGTGTAAATCCATAGTTCTTTCCTCTGGCTTTTGCATTACCCATTACCAATGAATAATTTAAGGTAGAAACTGAAGTGTTCTCTGCCAAGAGATGAGCTGGGCGGAGGAGCAGGACCTGGATCACTGCGGTGACGAAGACTTCAAGAAAAACTTTCTCATTTTTCCTTGCCAACACTAGGAGCTTTCATCAAGTTTCACAAGGAACGGCGAGGCACAAGGCAAACCTAAATCCTAAACAAGATGCAAGGAAGCAACCGAGACAGAATCACAAATGATGCAACCAAGACTCCCATCCCATGGGGTGGAAGAAAACAGGTCTGGGTTTGGATGGGTCTGAGGCAGCACGCAGCCTGCACAGCCTCCAGGAGCCAACGCGCCTTAGCATTCTGCCACTGCCCCGTGCCAGCTAAGATCTGTAAGGAAAGGCTTTAAAGGACCAGACCAGGAGGTACCACCACACACAGGAATGAAAAGGATGGGGAGAAAGCGCTTCAGAAGTCCCACTGATCTCCAAAGGTTACGGAGCACTACTACTCCAAATCAGCCTCTCATGCTTGGGATTTTAGTACAAGAATCACATACCAGGTGTAAAAATCTTCAAATGTAATTTATTAAGACATTCAGCTATGTCTGTCAGTCTACATCCAAATTTACTACTAAAAATAAAATAGTATCACATTTCACATTAGGAATACCGACTTTGAAAAACACTTGAGTCAAGCCTATCGTATAAATAAGTGACTAATTTCTCTTCATATCAAAATTCACATTAAAAAATTGCCTGCCCCCCTGCTCCCACCTATTTCCCCATCCCAGTTCCTAGTTCTACTTGAAGCCATGACGAATGTAAAAATTTAAGTACGGACACGTCCTCGTCAAAGGAAAAAAGGTGCAAACCTATTAACAGCTTCAGAAGTGGCATTTGCGGAATCTGATCATACACAATCATGTACTCATTCCCAAAGTGCAAATATCGCCAGAGTTTAATACTGTTTTAATTCAGCTGCAAGAATTAAACATACACAGCACAGCCCTGCGAGGCCTCTATCCGTGCCCTAAAACTCATCCCACTTTCCTCCTGCACACGGCAGCGGAGGCCAAAGTGCTCATTAGAGTTTTAGTTTACTTCATGCAGCCCACGCTGTGCCCATTAATAGCAAAAGTTTCATATACATCAAAATATTGAAGACTCCATCATAAAAGTCAAGAGTCGGTATAGATTACATGAATTAAAATGCAGTTGCCCCACCGAGAACACCCAAAGCATATACATGATGTATTTAGAGCGCTTCCATCTTCCAGTACAATCACTGCCGTTGTATCTTTGATTTTTGCTTACGTGCCATAAAAGAATTGTCAGTAACCAAAGCTGCCCCTCAGCCGGAGCCCAGCAGCTCACTGCACTCAGCACCTCTCTGGGACCCTGGGACACGCGGGACTCGATACCCTCCCCGTCAACAAAACAAACGCAGCGTCTCGTCTGTCTGACGACAACTTCTCACACGCCTCCCGTGCTTCTCATCCCTTATCTACATCATGAAAACACTCTTTAACTTCAATTTATTTCCAGACATCCTTCCTATGCCCGCAGTTCAGAGAGCTTCTGGAGTCATTTCTACTACATCTCACTGGAGTTACCGCTACCGAGCAGCCCACGGAAATCAGCATAGGATATTACGTTCTGACCAGCATTAACAGCTAAACTTCTCTCACGGATGTGGAAGGATAGGTTTTCTTCTGAGTCAAACTAGGATCTCTGAAATGGGTTTGCTCCCACGTCATCCTTCGCCACCTCAGAGCTGGATGCTGACCCTCAGGTCTGGAGTGGGGCACTCCTGTGGGGCTGCCACGAGTTCTGCAGCACACGCTGCTCCTTGGCTGGCTTCACACAGACTCATCATGCCCTTGTCCACGCCCTGGAGCCCCTGTGTCTCAGCAGAGGCCTCCAGGCTGTCCTGTCCATTGCTCTGACTAGGACTGTCTTCTGTATTTGACCCACTGTCTTGTTCAGCGCCAGGGGGCTCAGCAGCATCTCCAAGTCTGACATTTTGCTCTGCACCAGGATTTGGCTGTTGAACTGGCTCCAGCCCCAGTCCTGGGAGCTGTGAAGGGCTCTTAAGCTGGCAGTGGCACAGAGGACAGGTTTCTTGGACGTACAGCCACTTCTTAAGACAGCCCGCATGAAAAAAATGGCTACATGGCGTGATCACAGCAGTTTTCATGTCCTGGAAGACACACACACAAAAACAATCTTATTATTTGCAGGTCCATTCCTCCCACCCTGCACATGTCCTGCTTCATCTCACGGGAGCAGCAGCCACAGATGAGACAGAAGCAGTCCCCAGGCAACTACGAGAACGTTTCCTGTTCATACTCACAATGCTTCCACATTCAAATTCACACACACACATCAAGTATGCGCCAGGGCTGACTGTTTATAACACACGGATTAGAAATCAGGCAAAAACCTCCTTTACAAAATATTATTACACTTAAATAAAAGGATCTGTAGGATGAGAGTTGCTGGATTAATTGGCTTAAGAAGTTTGCAAGTGAAAACCAGCAAACTTCCAGATGCAACAAACATATAATGCTCTCAGAGCAGAGACTCACATTTACCTCTCTGGCGTTTTAAACACTGCCATTCAATCTGGCAGTGGTAGTTTTACTCTTCAAAGCATATGTATTACATTTGGAATCGATCAAATTGCACTTATTAATCCTAGGGTAGTTTTTTCGTTGTCATATATAGCTACAATTTATATCCAAGAGAAAGAGACTCTGGAGCTGGAGGTGTGATAAAGATATTACTTTCAGCATTCATTTCTAAGGTCCACACTTGTGCTGTCTCACATTAGATAGATCCATAACCTTTTGATAATTAAGTTTCAGTTACAAAACTGACATTGTACATGAAGTTGAAGCAGCAGTGTCTCCAGAGCCTGAGCTGCTTTTAAGGATGAATAACAAATCAGCTACGTGAGTACACACTGTCTTTCAGTAACAGAATCTTCCTCTCATGAAGAAAGGGCACGCTCACTACTGCTACTGAGACCAGCTCAACCTGAACGGCAGAGAGAAACTCAAGGACACGGTTTGTTGCATAACCACAGAGAAAAATTGAAAGTTTAAACATATCCAGATTAGTTTTTATATATCAAAAAAATCCCAATGCCAGAACTCTAAATCAACTTAGACAAAGCAAAACTGGATGAACCAAGTAATCTATTAAGCACAAATGTTACTCTTAAAACATAATTCAAGTAACCTATCTTATTAGCTGCAGATCAAACGTGACAGTCCAGAGGTATTTAAATTCAAGTCAGCAGTTTGACACTTCTATTCTTACCTGGTAGCAGATGGCACAGATATCGTTGTGTTGCTCCAGCTGTTCTTTCGTGGCAATGGGCAGTGACTTGATCTTATTCACAGCATCTCTACGAAGGAGGAAGCTCTTCCACCCCAGCTGGGCCCGCAACCACACGTTGTAGTAGGAGTGAATGAAGATGATCACAGAACCCATGACAGTCCATTCGCCAAAGACAGTTTCTGAGACCCCGTACGCCACCACGCAGAGCGCCACGAGGAACTCCAGCAGCCGGTATGTGCCGTTTACGTAATAAATCACATCATCCATATTTTCAACTGGCTCTTTCCTGAACTCTTCTACCATAAATAAAACATAAATGAAGAGTGTCCCAAGCACCTGTAAGGCAGTGCAAGACCATTAGCTCAGCATGCAGTCCTGAACTGGAACTTCGGTCATTCAGCATTACCCACGGAGCTCTGTACATACAGTGTTCCCAAATCAGACAAAGCACAAGCAAGTCCCAAAGCAGCAAAACTGTTGCTGAACTTCAAGATGAACAAAAGACATTTCTTCTCACTTGCACTTGCTCCCAACGTGCTTCCCCTTCTAAGCATTCCCCCTGAGCCCAGAACACAGCTGAGCTGATTAAACAAAAATGCTAAGCATCAAGAGGGGCAATTTTATAAATTAATTACTAGAAAATCTTAAATACTCATAGTGCAAAACACATGCTGTATTTACAATACTGTGTCTTGAGCATCAATTTCCTTTTAAATAACCATCATTACACAACAATATATAAATAAGTAGTCTGGGAAGTATATATATATATATATATTTTTTTTTTTACTGTGCCACTTATGCCCTCAGAAGCCTTCTGGCTTTACAACTCGAAATATCGACTTCCACTCACTCAAGTTCTCAGTCAACCCTTAGGAATTCCTTAGCCACAGGTACAGGATAAATTTTATATCACATCTTGTACTTCTGCCCTTTTGTCACCACTATTCTATTCTGATCGTGCCTTCTCTCCTTTAGAAGCACAGGCTCACAGTTAAGGCAGGGATTCCGTTACAGGGCTAACGTTCTTACCTGAAGAGAGGTTAGAATACTGCTGGAGATAATGATCAACAGCCAGAAATCCATGTGGAAGAACTGACAAATCATGTAGGCCATGTACGCAGGGAACACAAGTAAGAACAAACAGAGGCTAACTGCTCGGAAGTGCTTCCACAGACTCCTGCAAACAACACAACAGGTTTTCATTTATTTCTTTTTTAAGTCAGCTGTGAGTACCAGAGCAGGCTCACCCCTGGATGTAAGCACATTAGATGCTTGCTCGAGGCTTTAACTTCTTGAAGGGAGTTTTTATGTTACTTGGGCACAGTCTCATTCCCAGCATGCACGCTAACAACACACACACACTCGGGCTTCCCTCTTATCCAATCTTTGCTGTTCTAACACAAATACAAGATCATGGACAAAAATCAGCTACAGTTACTGGGTCAAGTCAGAGGTTAGACAAATAAAGTACCTAAGATACTGGATGTCTCAGATGAAAGTCCACTAAAGAAAACTTAAATATGTTTTTAATTGCTTATGCACTTTCCAATATCAACAGTTCTCCCAAATTATTTACTTATTACAGTGCTTCTATGTCTTTTTGCTAACAAACGTGGGGCAAAGGTACTTTTCACCACCAGGCTTAACCCTGCTGCCTTCAAAAGTATTTTCCCGTTAGCAGGATTTGAAGCAGATATCTGTGTTTTACTCCTCTTTCTCACTTCTTTCCAATCTCTCTCCCAATGTAAATAAATCATCAACTCCTTAACTCAACCATTTGCAAAGGCTTTCAGAGCATATATAATAATTGCTATGCTACCACTACATGCTTCTCAGGTTGTATTTTAATTTCATTTAACTCTGGTAATGAGGTACTGAGAAACTGGGAACACTGGGAGAACAAGACAGTAGCAGAAACTGGCTGATTTAATGCAGTCTGAAAAAACACCAGAATGTTACTGTAAGGTATGTAATTCTGTCTGTGGGCAAGGGAAAGAGGGAGAGCTGAAGAGGAATTTATCTTGATCCCAGTTAATTTAGAACTGCCAGAGACATTTGTCAGACGAGAGATCAAAACTGCAGTTTTGGGCAGATGCTCCTACCCTGGCTCTACTCCCTTTCTCTCTGTTAGCACATTTTAAAGTTAACAGTGCTGCAGGACAGTGGCAACAAGTAGCCTCTAAGCTTTACAAAATCTCTGCACATAAATAAACATTCTCTTTTGCTTCCTTACTTACAGGCTACGAAGAAGGAAAACACACAAGCAATTAACAAAGATGCAAACACAAACAGAATACAACAAAACCAGATATTAATAAAGCCCTTCAAAACACAAATTGAACTTAACAGAACTTATCAACAGCCCCACACAATCAAAACATCTGGTACACCAATGTAAGCCTTCCATATCTTATTTCCTGTCAATAAACACTATGATTTTGGGATCACCATGTTAGTAAAAAATAGGTTTTAGAATATCCAACACAAGGTCACCTCTAGATACATCCTCAATAGCAGTCTGAAATGACTGCATGAGAGGGAATCCCACCCATTGCAGAGGAGGGTAGGCAAAATCCACACAGTGGAGTGGTGGGAGGAAAACACAGGCACTGAAGTCCCAGATTTGCTTAACTGAAAACACAAGCACGCCTGCGGTCTTGTTTGGGGGAGTAATCTCTGCAGTGCCTGAGTGGACAGCCGACAGCTGCAGAGCAGCACGACCTTACGCAGCACGGATGAACACACTCCTGAGCAGGAGCAGGTGACACAACTCACCTTCAGCTGCCAGCATACGTGCTGAAAAGCATTACTGTGTGCACGTGAAGGAGAAGGACGGAGAGAGAAAAACTAGAGAATTTAGGCTAGAAATCTGAAAACAGAAAAATAAGACATTATAGCTTTATAAGCTCCTAAAAATCCCAATCAGGCCATTAACGACCAATTTACTATCTCCTACACCAGCACTGGGTAACTTTCAGTTTAGGAAACCTGTCCTTACTTGTCTCTTGAGGCTCCCAATGCCAGGACAATGGGATCAGCAATTTCCAGCATGGACTGGAGTATGGATGCCACCACAATGAAAAGAATAATACTGAGCAGGAACGCCCGATGCACAACTTGGAGCTCAATCAAACCTGTCTGCACAGCCAGGATCAGAAGCGTGACTCCTTCGGTCATTCCCCTGCAGAACAACACAATCAAGAAAAAGAACCACCTCATTCTCCTGTGTCATTCTTGGTTCAAAAATGCAACTATAGATACCTGAAAATATGTTGTTTCCTCTATAACCGTGCAATTGATACTTTTGTTTTGCTGATATTGATGTAACTGTTCAGGCTTTAACCAGACAGGAACGTTTTCAGAAACACCGAAGTACTGGGGTTAGGAAGAAGCAGCACAAGGGGCTGCACCCAGCCCAGCAGACAGCAATGATCATTCCTCCAGCACTTGATGGACCTTTTACATTTACTCACACCACATTTTGGCCCTGGTGAAAAATCCTCAATTTATCACCCCACCAACCCCAAGTTCAGAAAAATTAGTACATGAGCTATTATTTTTTGAGTCTATTCTCTCTGTACCTATACAGAACATAGGGGGAAACAATTTCTCAAAATACAGCTGTCCATTTCATTTCTTTTTGGCTTGGAAAATCACACTTCATTTCGTATCTCCAGGCAGCACATTTCAGCACCCTACATGTAGCAATCAGTATAGACCACCTAGAACTGCGTGCTTCCCCAGAAAATGTTTTCATGTGGAACACTCCCAGGCAAGCCAAGTTCATACCCATTACCACACAGATATCTGGGGATTGAAAATGTAAAACATTCTTCTGTATACTGTCTGAACTTCAGTCCTGAGCTAAGGCTGGAATAACTGAAAAACATGGATCCTTACACAGGATCCCATCCTTCATTTATCAGAGAAGCTAATAAGAGCATTAGGGAAAAGTCAGTTCCTATATTTTGGTTATTTCCCACAGTTCTGAACAGGCAAGCTGTACTGTGTTGTGATTTAAGACTCTAAGATTAGTAATGTTTCACACATGACTACAGGGTAAATGAGAAAATGTAAATGTGAAGTGCTTATATTATCCAAGCAAGTGAAAATTTTCCAGTGACTCATATTAATGAAGGCACTAAGATAATCAAACTGTGGAATTTTAAATCCCACATAACAGCCCTGAATACATTACAGAAATAAACCATCTCCAAAGAAGTCTGTAATAAAGCTGTATCCTGCCAATGTACGTAGAGATTAGTGTACAGGAAGCCTGTCAAGGATAGCCAAGTGCTCTGAAGTTATAAAGCAAACAAAAAAGCCCACAACTCTGTATCAGTTGTGTTTTTATCCCTTTTGTCCCTCTCTTTTTAGACCCTAGACACAGTGACACCCTTACCTGTTCATAGCAGGATCATTCATGAATGCTCGGTAGCCCTGCAAGTAAAACTTGCAGAGGGTCAGAACTCCCAGAGCAACAAAGGAGACAGTGAAGACCAAACCCAGCAGCGAGTAGGGAGTGCTACAGCATTCTGCAATACTGGGAGGAGAGAGAGGAAAAAAGACAAAAAGAGAAGTATCATTAATTAAAAGCTCTCCCCTCATTCTCTTAAAGGTGTGAACTGCTTTGAAAGCACAACGGAATGGAAGTACTGAAAGCTAGTACAGCAGTTAGCAGAGCTTTCAGGTTGGAGCCATGCAGTCCATCTTGCACTGCTCCCCTCCTTCTCCACCGCTGTACCACACGGTGGCACTGTGTCCTGCCACAGCCAGAAGTCAGCTGAGCCCCAGCACACCTGGGTGGTTCGCTGAGTTCAGGAGTTAAAGCAGATGGATTCACTTAAGACACTTTCCACTTAGATCTGCAATAGTGCAAGCAAATGTCAAAGTGATAAACACTGTTGGATGACCAGACTTTTTCAGCAGTGTCCACAGGCAACAGCTGTCTTTCAAAATGCTGTGTCAGAAGCAGCAAGACAAGACAAGGAAGAATATTCTCTCCCAGCTGTTACCTTAGGGATGCTCTTTTATATATCTTGCCATTGCATTATTTGGAGAAGCCCAAGCCTCAGGGTACACTGGGCTCCTAAGAAACACAGCTGCCAGAGCACAGAGAGCACAGTGCAGAACACCACGTGTTCCAGCACTCAATGAAGAACTGTCAGCCAGGGATTACACGCCTGGAACTCCTCAAATACACAACCCCAGGTAACAGCACATCAACACCTCCATTCATTAAAAAATAAAAAGATCTTAGCTTGTTCACCAGGCGAGTTGCCTTTTATGAGAGAAATTATGGTGGTTAAAAATGTGTCACACTAATGAACCAACTAAGGAGTGAACCAGTCCAGTAGTCTGAAAGGACAGAAGTGCTTTGAGGAAGAATATCCTTCAAAAATAAGCAAAGCACAATCAAGAGACATTTACTTTGTTTTAATGACTACTTGAACTGGAGATCCTCTTTGACAGCAATTCACAACAGAGTATTATGGAGTGTTTACACACACTATTTGCAAGGCTTCTGGTAAGCCTTGCAATTCTGTCTATTTACTAACCTAAGCAGGGCTGATAAAGCTTTCAAGTGTTCCTGCCAGCCAAGGCAGTGAGAAACAGAGTATTTAAATATGGTATTTCTGCAGAATATGAGGAACTCTTAAGTTTTGCTTATCAGAAAATAAAAATCTTGGCCATTTTGACTAACGATCCGTATCTTTTTTCTCCTCAAGTAATTTCAGTATCCTCCTTAAACTTATTTCCACACCATGTTCCATTCAAGGGTCCCAGAGGAGCTTAAGAGCTCACAGAAAAGTCAGAAGAACTCTGCGTGTTATGTTTATGTATCGAGCGCAAGTTTACGAATTGTCCTGAAGAGCTAAACTCTTCAAAGCATAAAAAACCCACAAACACTGCATCACATACAGATAAGGAAAAGATTTTGGGAGGAACATCAAGGACAAGGGAATATTTTCTTCAACAGCAAATATGTGTGCAAGAACTCTCCAGCCTGGTGAGAACAGCTCTACATCACTCACACTTTCATAGAAAAGGTAAGAAGTGCGCTCTTTTCATTCCTCATCAAAGGAGCTTTCTGCTTTATTTAGGAACTTTCCTACAGTCCTACACTAACACTGTCTGTCCTAAACATAACTGACACCTCTGAAGCTTCACAGGGGCAGCATACCTGGTCACTGCAGTAAGAGAGGTATCCAGTGCAAAAAAGCTAGTGCACCTATCTAGTTTCTAAAAGAGACGCTTCAGAACACACTCAAAACATAAAAGCAACTACATACAGACTAGTTAATTACCTCGTCAAGAAGAGGAAGAGGAGCCTCTCTCTTGAAGCGGGCTGGTCCCGTGTACTGAAATAGGAATAGATCTGGAGAGCAAATAAGACCAGCCAGAACACCATGAAAAGAACAGGAACCACCAGCTGGTTCCACAGAGACATCCCCAGAGCCAGCAGACCATATACTTCCACCACCTGGGCAAAACAGAGAAAAACAGTTTGTTACTGGTTCACATAATTTATGGTTGGATAACAAAAGGCTGTTCAACCAAGGGCAATTCATACTGCATTAGCCACCCCAAAGCAAAAAACGGGGTCAAGCTACAGCCCGACAAGGGGAAAGCCTCGACTCAGTAGTGACAAAATACTGTGTGATCAACTGTCTTACCTGAGTAAGGAGCAATACCCAACTGTGCACCACACCACCAGAAATGCCCCTTCCTGTGGATAACTGGCTGGGAGCTGCTGTCTGCTGCCCTCTCCTGGGAAGGATGCACACATCTGGCTCGCACACACCCTCTCTGATCATTTTCCCAGCTCAAGTCAGAGCAATGCTCTGACTCAACAGCTACTGCCAACTCACCACACACACTAGATAATGAAATATGAGCCAGAGCACTTCAGCACTGTAAATCTGCTTTGGTGATCTGTTTTAAAGGGAACGCTAAATACCTCAGGCATTTTGTACTTAAGTATGTCCAGAAGAACAGGTATCAAACTTCTGATTGCTCCTAAACAACCAAGAGTTTTGGAGTTCAAGGTTAAAAGCTATTTCAGAAGACTCAGAAGTTCGATTACATCTTTTGCACTGCAACAACTAAGTTACAATGCAGTGACTCCCTGGAAGCTGAAACTTCACACAGTTATATGTAATTTAAAAAGCCAAAAGGAGATCACTCATAACAAATATTTCCTCATCACCTGCTTTCCACAACGATGTAAAATTTGTAATGGCTAGCAAACACACACAACAGTTGTTATTTCAAGAAAACGTTAAAGAGTTGTCTACTCAGTCCTTCGTGACAAGCATGAGGGATCTTAGGTTCATGGGACCTGTTGCCATATGAACTGTGGCTGATGATCAAGCAGTATGGTGTTGGCAGGGACACAGTGCCAAGCTCCTGCTTTTAGCTTTGTGCAGTTAAGGAACTGCATCTGCCCACACGAGACTCCCTTGGCCTGCCACCAAGCCAAGCAATCCTGCGCAGCTCCTGGCACAGTGCTCCATCGTGCTGGAGATGGGTCATCCATGCTTACAATGTAGCTTCATAACCATAATGCATTTCTGGTATCTTCTGCTGCAAGCAGACAGCCATGTTTCTGGACCTGCTTTTAAACTATATCACCAAACACAGGATGAACTACACATACATGCAGAAAACTGCTTTGACCACTTAGGGCTGTCTCCACTGTGGTGCTCCAGTCAAGAAACATGGTGCTGTACATCATAATACTCATCAGGTTTTACCACTGGTATCAAAACAGCAATCAATTTCAGTCTACAACAGCAGTGAAGTCACTAACGCCAGGACAAAGGCATCACTGACAGCTATCTACCACACAAGGTTAGGGCATCCTAAAGATCAGGAGACCCTTATAGCAGCTGCACTTAGAATACAATTCTGAACAAATAAGACAAGTATTCCACCCCCAAACTCATCTGCAGTAACATTTAATGTAACATTTAAGTGTCTTCCACTTAGTGTCTAATAAGACAACGGATACATTAATCAATCCACATCAGATTTCAATTTCACATCAGGAAGCTAATCTCTGCAGGTGCACATAGAAAACAGAGGTGCTGGTTCCACCCTGTTCCAAGCCTTCAAACGGAACAGGAGAGAAGCATGTTTTATCCCAAATGGTACTGCTCTCCCTCTCTCTTTTAAAGGAAACATGATTTTCATATTCCTGCTGGAAAACATCGAAGCTTTGCCAGTCAGCTCCTGAACTTGTTTTCATCAGTAAATCTACAATCTAGTTAAGGACAAGATCAGACCTTGTTAAGTGCTGTAAAAGCAAGGAAAGATGATCTTGCTCCTAAGACCAATTACATACAAAATAATTAGGCAATAATGATCAACACTGACAGGCTGAGACTCTGGCACGTCAGACACCTAACGCTGCCAAGTTTTAGTTTGTGCATGATGTGTGACAGCAAAGAAGAGCTTTAAAGATGGTTTTGAAAGAGCTTAACAAGTCAGTTTTTAGGGTGCTCCCAGAATAAAGAAGCAAAAAGGCAGAAAACCAAAGACTCGCTTTGAAAAAACTCCAGGAAGTGGTGAGAGGAGAACTAATGCATGAGTCGAATTTAAACAAGCACCAATTTTTTTATACAGATATATGGAAGCACACGTACACACATTTTGATATAAATAACATGAGACATAATCTTTCTGTAGCATTAATAAAACAGTTTCTCAACCAAATATATATTAGATGTATATACCAGATGTCAAAGTGTTAACTCTGACATGGGTCATATCGGCCTTCTCTGTTTCTGATAACTCTTGCTAGAGCCCTCAGAAATGTTGCTTTTTTGAAGAAAATACTAGACCTTTCAACGTTTCACGTCACAGTCAAATTCAGCTTTACTCGTACTCCCAGTTAAACACTACTATGATCACAAATGCTTCTCACACAAAAGGTTATTTCTTGAAATGAACAGCTACTGTAATTAACGCACGGGGCGTACCTTGCACACTTAATAAGGCTCTAGATAAATTCCATCCTACCACAGTCCTGTCTTTTAGCCTGGATTTAGGAAGGACTAAGTAAGATCCAACCAAAGTCAACCTGCTCAACTAGCCAGGAGCAGTACGATTTAGGCTAATGCCTTAACTGCTCACCCATACAAATTGTAAGCGACCCTAAATTAAAGAAAAGATGTTATGGATAGGAACGCATTTGGATTACTAAGAAAACATGAGCTAACACACCAAAACAGATGCACAGAGAACAGTCAAACTACTTTTATTTATTACTTCTTTCCTGCAAAAGGGCTCATGCCCAGGAGAATAAAATTGTTCCATCCTGTCTTACCTGGACAAGTTCTCTGTATGCAGATTTCGCCAAGTTATAGGGCACCAGAAGATTTGATCCCAGAAAGTAGAGAACTTCCAAACCAGTGAAAATCATGGCAAATTTGTTGATGATGACAATGGTTTCCAACGGGACCAGGCAGAGCCGTGCCAGCAGAGGGAGCATGTGAGCAGAGAAGAGCCAGATCTGTTTTGTTTTCATGACGCAGGAGCAGAGTGTGCATACCACCAGCTGACCTGAAAACGAGACAGTCTTTTATAATCAAGCTGATTATCCCCTTCAGGAAAAACGTACTTTAATTCGTTATCTTTCCATAACGCAGCTATCAACATCCAGCATTTTATGACAGCTCTAACTAGGACATACCTGTTATGAAACCAGTCTCCTCTGCATTGTTTGCTAGGTCACAAAATTTAGCATTTTCCAACTACAAGTGTGCACTCTGCAGATTAGCAAAATGCTAGCACAAAGCACATGCAGAATCGTGTTCAAGTTAATACAAAGTCCCAGGAATAAATCACACAGAGGATAACAGGACAAGTCATCCCTCTGGTTTCCACAACCCCAGCTCAACCTGTACCTGAGAATAGCAGCAGCATTTCTGAAGCCCAGCTACAAGACTATTTCACCCTGATCTATTTAAAAAAAAAAAAAAAAAAAAGTAATCAGAGGTCCCAAATGGCTTTTAGAGCAACAATATTTACACTGTCAAGAGGAATTACTGGCTAAGAACAACAACAGGAGACAGCCAGGTCAGCAGCTGAGATTTCAATAATTTCATAATGCCCTGGGGCAGTTGCTCGGAATTATCGTTGAACCTTCCAAGCGACAAATAATTAACAACTAAATTCTCTTAACCAGTTGGCAGGGCACAGGCACTTCTTTCCTACACACCCAGAGATCTGAAAGGCAGTTATTTCTACAGCAGACCATTCCAGTGTAACTCTCCCATTACAGTCACTGGAACTTGTACCCTGTACCTCAGAGGAAGCAGCTCGGAGCCAAATGCACATCTTCTAGGTAAGAAAAATTCTCATACACCACCATGGGTAAGAAACAAATTTTTTTTTCCTTTATTTAAAAGCAGAAGCCTGTTCACCAATTATGTCAGCTTACATCTGGAAGTCACATCACATGGTGCCAAACCCAAGTGCTTAAGCAATACTTTGGAGCCACCTCTACAAACCTCTGCATCCCACAACCCTGTCTGGAACCAAGAGTTGGCCTTCACAAAGCACACACTAGCAAATCCAAGGCCAAAACATCGCCAGGCCTGAGCAAACTGCATGTGCTCATATAAACATCCGGACCCTGCCCTTCTGGATGGCTCAGGGTGAGAAACTGGCGAGAGGAAAAATGGGAGCACCATGGGTTTTCCTTCGTCCTGCCCAACATCTCACCTACAAAAGGAATTCTGCTTTCAAAATAACTTGAACCAAATGTAATTTCTAAACTCCACTACTTAAAGTCTTTCCTCCTTTGTACTGTCCTCATCCAAGCACCCTTCGACAGGGGGTTTGGATCTAGATGATCTTTAAGGTCCCTTCCAACTGCTTCCACCCTGCTTAAGGGTGCTGTGATGCTCAGGGCCTGGAATAGACAGATTGGGAGGGTTCATGTGATCCACAGTAACCAAGGCAACCCAGCTTCACACACAAGGGATACAAACACCAGCATCCAGTGTGCTCTCCAGGGTTTAGTTTGTGTCATCATCTGAAATAAAACACTGCTACAACATTGCACTTAACAATCCAGGGCTCTTTGGGATAACTTTGGGTATCTCCAGTCATAAAACAGGACTTCTGATTCTAGTCTCATCTGATGAAACAGCAACACCTGCTTTCCTCCTGGCATAATGTGCTGAGCATACTCGTCTCTACTGAGTGTTCTCTCTTCCACCTTTTCAGTTATACACTGATTAGAAGTTACTTGTCATGGGAAAGAGATTTGTACGCCATCAAATGAAACACGTGGACATTCCCTTGAGGCCCTGGTCTCCTTCCTGCAGTCTGCATTTAGTCAGTTCTCAGGAGGGGCCTGAAATGACAGTAGAACTTTCAGTAGCAAGGACTCACTTCTCATCTTTAACTGGAGCAGCTGCCCCTTTGTTCAGGACATCCTCTTTGTGTTGCACACCATACTACATTTCCAAGTAGGGCTGTAAATAGTGAGATATTGCACACACAATTTGTAGTTTCAGTCTGAAGAAATCAGTTTGGAACTCACACCAAATCACCAAAAAATGTTAATGCTCAAACTATCTGCTAAGACCAGCAAATCCAATGGAACAGTGCACTCTGTGATCTTAGATGCTGTGGATTGAAAACTACAGCCAGTGACAATGAATTCAACTTCTGGAACGCTCCTGCAGGACTATAGGCTCCTCTGCTAGGCAATGAGAAAGAAAGCTACGGCCTTAAGTTCCTGCCCATTCTTCTCCCCTCCCAAAACCCCCCAAAATACATTAAATATAGCTAAAGACTCTCAGGCAGTAAGCTAATGGAAAATGTGCTGTAAGTAAGCGAGCCCATGTGGTACTGTAGCTGTCCAAACCACATTTAGAAGGAAACTCTCTATTTCATCTCCTATTTTAAAAAGCTGATGTTAACAAATTTCCTGGTTATGACATTAACTGCTTGGCGAAAAGCAAGATGCCTTAAAGTCAGTACATACTCCCTCTACTGAGCAATGAGACCCAAGACAAAAACAAGTCTTCACAGTACCACTACTCCCAAAGCCATGCATCTCTAACATCCACAGCCGACATTCTCACAAGGTGACACGCTCATTCAAGAGACAGTTTGAAGGCATTCAATCCTTCCATCCAGTGCTTCAGAGTATACTGGCAACCCTAGTCAACAGTCACTAAACTGAGCTCAACCTGGGGGAAGAACTGACTGTGAAAGACCACTGAGAAGGCACTCGTAAGTAAAGGCATTAACGAAGATTAAATTCATGACCCAGGTACATCCACTCCTTTGTGGTGACCACGGCTTGTTGTTTCTCCATGCACCTGACTCAATGCCTCTGCAAACAGTGCTGCACCACAATGCTCTGGAAGAAACATATAAAAAAAAAAAAAATGGACCAAGTGACCTGCATGTTCTTTTTGCTGTGGAGATGGCAGTTCAGCACTGGATGCTCCTGAGATACAGCAGAACAGACTGGATAAATACCTTACAATGGATACATACCTTGGCATGTAACAAATTTAACACAGGACTTCATATTAACATAAAACACTACCAAATCTCAAAGCCCACTTCTATAGTTTCCCCAGAGACCATCAGTTGCCATCAAGATTAAAATTACACTTTCAAGTTGGCTTTAAAAGAACACAGAAAACTAATAATGGGGACATTAAATACATGAACATACACATACTTGCTAGTATAGCTACAGCCAATTCTGAAAAACAATTACAATGAGCAGTCTGCCACCCTGTACAACAAAAACTGTACTGGACAAAAACAATATTGTCTTTGTCATTCATTTTTAATCCGTATTAAATCTGAATGACACATCATGGGATACTGATGGGTTTGACTCTTGGTTTAGTTTCTGCCTAAATGGTACTGAATGGCATAATGCCTCCTGACCTCTTCCTGCCTGCTGCTATGTGAACCTCTGAGGGATTCTGCTTTATCATGGGACCCTGCACTGTACCTAAGAGAGATTCCAAGTATTAATCACAAATATTTCCTCACTGAAACACACTAAAGGATTTAGCTGTACCTTGGTGTCCTACGACAAGAAAGTAAGTTTAGCAAACCTAGAAATCAGAAGAAAAAAGAAATAACCTCAAAATATTTCTTTTCTTCAGAAAATACCAATGTTGCTTCGATAAAAATATTAAAAGGAAGGACAAATGCCACATTGAAAAGTGAAGATGTGGGCACACAGGAGACGTATATATTCTGGCAGACCTAACATACAGTAAGAAGTAAACCCATTTAAATCTTTCAGTAGCAGCTGCAAGCAAACAGAAAGCAGCTGAGTTTTGCCAACAGTGCACGGCTGACTAAATCTGTCAATAATCTGATGAAAACCATAGACCTTAGTGAAAGGAATTAGGGAAGATTTCTCTCCCGAGTTTGTCTGCGGCTTATTTCTAAAATACATATGGCGCATGTGTATTCCAATATCCTCTCTGCAGAGCATATGGTATGGCACAGCATCCTCAGTGCTGAATTTATTCTCTTCCAGAGTTCACTTGGGAGGGGAGGATAAGAAGGAGCGTAAGAAGCCCAATTCTTCATTGCTTTGAGATTTTTGGGAATAGAACTCATCTCTTCCGTTAATAAAATAATCTAAATGTAGTTCTGCCTTGTTACTCAGTAATGCTTTATTTTGAAATATCCCTGGAACTAGGTTGAACAAATCAACAAGAAAAAAAAAAAAGAGCCTGTAGTTCCATGCACACATGCACAGACCTATTTCGCTTGTTTTTTTCTTTTTTGTAGGAGTATGATAATGCTCATCTATAAATCCAATGCAGGACAAATTCTTGCACAACCACTTCAAAGACAAAAGCATTAGAAACATGTTACTACCAAAATTTCTGCAGTACTTTCCATCCGAGACCATCCATCCATTCTGAACCAGACTGCAAGGCAGAATGCTGCATTTAAGAAGCACAGTTAACAGTTATAGAGCCGATAAACACAGAAGCACTAAAGAATATTAGTGCTATTTTTTGAAAGAAACTACATGCTGTCAGTAAGGGACCAACAACTACGAAGTGAACTGCATACACGAGATCCTCCAATCTCTCCCCCTGCATTCCTCATGCTTTGATGCTGTCACAGGGGTAGGCAGGGATACAGAAACAAAACTCAAAAGCTTTCTTTTAAGAATACCTCCTATGCTGCCTACCATGGAAAATCATTTCCTGTAAGAACTGCTTACTGTGAAGTTTTCACCCAAAGTCCCATTCATGAATTTAAAGTGCTCCCACAAGTACATACTCACCATCCACTCCTCCTACTCCACCAAATTTTAACATACTTTTAATTTCAGTTCCATAAGCCATAGAAAAGCATGAACTGCAACAAAGTGCATCTTTACAACAGCATAACAGAATCAGAGACCCTTACAAATCTAAAGCATTTGAACCTGCCATTAAATTTTTAAAATCCCCAAACACATCTAGAGAATACCTTAATGCTGTAAATAAAGGAGTGCTGGTAATACAGGGGAATATGGAGAGTCAGGTAGGAAATGCACAGAATTCCACACCTGCATATTAATGAGCCACACAGCTACTACACGATAGAGAAATTTGAGAACAAGAAGCAAAACACGCCTGGGTTTCAGTGAAGAGAATTAGCCAGAACTTCTCCTGCATCACAAACATTTAAGTCACTTACCTACTAACGCAGTCATGAAACGATTCATTGAGAGAGGCTCCACGTACATTGGCCCTTCATATCCTGATTCTAACTCACTTCTCACGTAATCCCTAAAGAAACAAAACCACGAAGCATTAGGATCCTTCTAATCAGACAAGATGCAATTTCCTCATCCACACACATTTAACTTCAGTGTATGTTACAGTCAATTAAGTAAATTCTAAAAAGCAATATTAGCGTGGCTGTTATGGCAGCCTCCCTGACTGAAGGATCTAACTGGAGCACGACTTCAGCGACAGGAGTATTATCTGTAATTAGACTCAGTGTCACAGCTGTAAAAGTCCTCTGGGACACCCAAGCTGCTCTTCAGCATGGCCTGAAACTGCTTACTGACAAAGTCTCTTAAGCATTATTTCATTTTTAAGTTTCCTTATTAAGTGTTCTTTTTTCCTAATTATAATTTCTTTCCCCCACCAGCACCCTGTGAAAAGGTCTTCCAATTAAAGGATCAAAAGGTTTTGCACCAAACAATCTCTTTGCGTTGAATTCAAAATTAGCTATGAAGGAACAGTGACAGCCATGGAAGAGTCAGGAATGGGGCTGCCCCATAATCCCTTTAACCAACAGGATTTAAAAACTGAGCTGCATCCTGGGGAGCTCGGGGGGACCAGCGGGATACCTTCAAACTGATGGAGCACTACTGAAGATACAGTAAGAGAAAATGAAAACCTGAGAGAACATTTGAAACTTTTCTCTGATAAGGTGGGCAAGGAGGACGAGCTCAGGCAAACAAAGAAAGAAGAATCCTACAGAGAGTGGGCATTCTTCCTGCTGTTGGCAATAATCCATCAGCTCCACTGTAAGTGGGCTAACCTACGTAACAGCAAAGTAAATCAAACATGAACTTCATATGAAGAGCAAACACTTTGCGCTTTCCAAAGATAATCCTGGAACAGCACAGCAGTAATTCTCCAGTGGCTCATTAATCTCCTGCCATGAGACAGCAGGTGACACTCGTGACCCTTTGGATCCAGAGCTTCAGCTCTCTCTTCTGCACTCCCCACATGGCTGCTGCTGCACCTATGTTACACACCACCAGCTCCTGTGGCCCCACAGCCCTTGCCAACCCCATCCAGGCACTCCCATCTGGCTCCAGCCCCAGGAGAGCTGGGCAGACACACTCAACCTGACCCTATACTGAGCCTGCAGAGTACTTGCTTGAAGCTTCACTTATGGCACAGCTCCTTCCATCAGTGAGGGAAGCCACACTCACTGCAAACAGATGCAGCAAAAGCACAGCAAGCAAGGCTGGAAATCACAACCAATTTAAGAATTGCTCTTCATATTTCAGGGCAGAAAAAAATATCCAAAGGAACACTACTAGAAGCATTGACTTCTCTCCAGAAATATCAAAAAACACTCCAGTTCCAGCATCAGTTCACCGCTCCTAACTAAGGTATTCACACTCTCATTTACAAAAAGTCTCTGGAATTTGAGACATAAATCTCAAGGTACTAAAACAAACACTTCAAAGCTCCTTCTTCATAGCTGACAGCACTGCCTACTCAGTGCAGCTTTTCAAGCATCACAGTCACAGTGCATGCGAGGTATGTAGGTATGGACTCTTTAGACTGTAACCTACAATCAGAAACACATGAGGATGGAAAAGGAAGCTAAACAGTGCATCCTAGGTACAACACTGTCCCTTGATCTCAAGCCAGAGGTAAGTACAAGGGTTTGGTTGGTCTGGTAGACAGAAAAAGTCTTCAAACATCCACATACAGAGTCGGGTATTTTTATTTATTTCCATCTGCAGAAAGCACTTTCTCACAGCATTCACAAAATGAGCAGGATGATCTATCAGTTACAAAGGGAGAAAAAACCACGACCACAGATTTCATACAAATTTGCAACATGCTGAAGATGGCTTTTTCTATTAGCAATATCATGCTCCATCCTGAAATTGAAGGTGAAAACGATGGTTATTTCTAAACTGCTGAAGGAAGGCAGTGAAGACATCTAGCTTTTTCTGCATTTGCCAGGAAACAGGTTACAAAATCATCCAGAATACCAACGGTAGCAAGAAAAACCTTACACAACTTAGCTAAGACACCAACAAAGCTGCACTTACAGTCATCTCTTTTATAGCAGGAACATGCCTGGAGATGACCCAAATCCTTTCAAGCTATATTTCTTGCCCTTGGCTGATTCAGTCATTCACACAGAGGTGTCATACTTGGCTTCATTCTTTAAGTAACTCACTTTAATAGAGATCTGCATGCCTACCAGCATAGAGAAGCAATGTTTTAAGGTCTCCTACATCTTTTAAACAGTGTTTGTAGATGATGTTTGAATAAGAAAAGTAATAATTCTCTTCTCACAAGTACAAACACAGGATTTTTTGGCACAGACACCCATCAAAAGACGCCTGGAACAGCTGCACTGCAACTCAAGATGCTGAGAAGAGCCTGCACTCAGTTTTGATCAATTAAAGCTGTATTAAGCTGCAGCTTTTATGGACATTTGAGAATTGCTCATTTTACTCCAGCACTGTAAGAAAACGTTTATGCGATGACTGCAACTGCATTATTGCTGTAGAAAATTAAAATGTAAGAATAAAGCTCGGATCAAACGACCAGTTCTTCATTCTGTAGATATACTCCTAGCCTCATTTCATCAAACTCCTGGACTTTTACACAGACTGTCACAATCAGCATTGCTCTAAAAAGGTGAAGATACAGTAGTTCATATACAACCATTAACTGTTATGGAAAGCCATGAAAGGTCTTCTGTTATTAAAAATATGCTTTGTAATTGACAGACATAAGGCACAGTGCTTATTTTACCTAACTGAGTCATACTGCTGACACTTACTTGACCAATTAATCTTTGGTGTTAACATCAAACACACACATACTGAAGTTCTGAATATCTACAGATATTCTGAAAATTAAAAATGTATTTTAGGAATATAGGTAAGATAAAACTCAACCTCTTGCTCTCTCCCTGCCTTTCCTCCTCCCTCCCCAACTACCATCATCCCAAATCTTCTCCAAGCTCTGCCAGTTTCAACATCTGGAAAACAATGATAGCATCAATCAATATAACGATTTCATATTTCATGGCATAAATATTTTCAATTGCTTCATTTCTTTTCCTCAGTTTTCCCGTTGAAACCAGGGGCCAGAGGGAGGAAAATGTAATCCCTTTCAAGCAAGTCATTCATGCAGCTACATACAAAAGAAAAGAAACATATGTTTTCTTTGTTGAGAGTGGCAGGACTGTTTTTTTTTTTTTGAAGCTGACTTCTTTTTTCTTAAACAGATGGTGAATTATCTCTACCCAAACTGCCAGGCTAACATGTGATGTATAAACGCAGCGCCGCCATGGACTGTCCAAGTGCTCACAAACATCAGCTAATCAGTCCTTACACATTAAGGTAATTCCTAGTTTTACAGCTGAGGAAGTAAATGGCAAGAAGTGCCTTGTCAAGGTCACACAGATCTAAAGTCTGAACCAGAGCTTAACTATAACATTCAAATCTTATTCCTAGTCTTGCAGCTGAACCACAAGCTATTTCTGGGCTGGAAAAACAGCACTGAAGTCCGCAGTCTTTCAGCAGCTCCGAATTTCCAGGATGCTGCAGAGTCATAAGTGCCAGCTGATTCTGGTCTTGTTCTAAAATCTGCACTAACCAAACTGGCCTCGCCTTAATATGGGATCTCTTTATCTGTTTTAAATAGCCTCCCAACTGGTAATGTGTGCAAGCAGCACACACTGAGCAGATTTATTAGCAAAAAAATCAGGAAGAGTCTGTACACGATTACTGTGTGCGGCACCACAATCAGTCTGCTAAATAGAAACATCAGTCGTAATTGGATAGCACCATTAATAAGAGGTTTAGCTCCTGCAACAAGAGTGTACCTGCACGTTGTTACACTTTACTAGTTTGATTATAAAAACTAAACGCATTCAGAAATTCTTCTGAAAACCCAATTCAGGTTGCATTCCTCGTGTTACACAAAGGCTGTGGCAGAGATTCCCCTGAACAGTGCCTCCTTTCAAACCAGTCTGTCTTATCTCTACGGAACGGGTGAGCTCACTCAGAAGCGCTGGCTACATTTGCTTTGCTAAATATCCAGGGAATAGAGCTGGACTACTTGAATCTCAGACATCTTTTAATTACATATTTTTCTGGCAGTTGATGAAAGATTTAATTAAAGTCTTCATTAATACACTCCACAAGCATCAAATACAGAAAGCTTAGTACAAATGCACCAAACAGACCAAGCAACAGTTATCCAGCCTATTTCAATGAAGCCCTTAAATCCCAAAATCTCAAAATGCAATCCCACTTACAATTCACACTATGGAGAAAAACAAAAAAAGCTATAAAAAAAATCACATTAAGGGTCAGTATTATATTCATCGTGAAAATCCAAACCAACTCTCTTTGTCTTGAAAAATTCAACCAACCAGAATGGTGTAAGGATCTCTAGCTCTAAATGTTCTGGACCAAAGCCCCATACCTGGTGGGTTTCTGCTACCAGTTGTATCCTTACCTCAATACAAATCCTTAAATAATGTTTAGGTTGCTTTTTCTAACAAGAAAGCCTTTAACTCTATGAGAAACACCCACAAACTGTATCTGTAAAAACTGACGACTCCACTGAGGATGATAAAAAAAAAAAAAAATCCTCTTTCCTTCCTACCCAGTGAGTAAGTAATCTAATGTTTCTCTTGCACCCTCATCGATTCAGGAAATCATTAACTGAAGCTCTGACAACTGCAACAGTCGCACACTGAGTTACCACACAACCTCTGTGAACACTTCCCCGGAGCTGCAGCATGCTCAAACGTTCCAGCAAATGCTTCAGTACAACAATTTTGATGCAGAACTAACAAACCTATTACTTCAATCAATCAAAAACACATTTTTAAATGATTCCCATCACCAGGAACCAAAATAAATCAGGCTTAAGTCCATATTTACAAAACTTCCCACGTAAAGACATTAATGTGAGGGCACTCTCTTTGGTTCCAATTTAACACCTTGTCAGTAGGAAAGTTCACATTGGCTTTCAACAGATTTAGCTCCAGCCAAACAAATGAAGATGATCCACTTTGCCTTGCCTTTCTCAGAGTTGTAAGCCTATTGCTCTGCTTTTGACCCAAACATTTTTCTCTTTTTCTTTCTTAAAATATATTACACAAAAATGAATTTAAGAATAATTCCACAACTACTTCACTTTTACTATCTTCCATAGCACTACTTTCTCCCTTCTCCTGTGTGCCAGGAATTTGAAGGTAACACTCTGTTCGCTTGTAAGATGTTGAAAGCATGTTAACTGAGCCATTGAGTAATGGGTTACTGTATCAGAGGTCACATTTAGTCCTGTAGTGTTTTCCTTCCTCAGATTAATGGACATTACACCCTGCAGAAAAGCAGCCCAAAACTCCTCTTAAGTCAACAAAAATACACCAGCACTAGTTGACAGCACATTTAATGCCATTAACTTTTTAAGATAAATAACAGCATGATACATTTAGGTATCTGGCACAAGAAAAAGCTCCAGAAAGCCAGACCTTCCCCAATTTGAAGAAGCTGTAACAAAGTATCAGTTATATTTTCAACTCACAAATGAAGCTAACATAATTAACCCACTTATTCCTACCTGGAAATCTGGTGTCCAGCATACAGCAACAGTGCAGTCAGAAAGTACAGGTAAAGCTGAACAAGGTGTTGCCTTGGTAAAGTTAGGAGCACAACACTTAAGATGTAACCTGTAACAGAAAGTAGAGTTTGAGATTTCAAAAAATACTACCTAACCCCAAATTTCTTAAAATAGGAAGCAGCACTCAAGTTTCCCAAGATCTCTTCAATTACTTTTGTTTTCATTCAGTCATAAAACTCACGCACTTTTATTTTCCTCTCATCAAAACACACAACACACTGAAACTGCTTTTCCCCCCCCCCCAGCAGAGACAGCTCTACCAGTTTCTACAGCATTACATCCAGATGGAAAGCAGTGGACTTGATCCACAGTAGTTTAGTGAGACGTTATCAAAATCTAAGTAACAAAAGGAAATGGCTTTCCTTCACTGCTTCAGTAGGGAAAAGTTTGTCTGGCACAGCCACGCACCACTCCCGCCCTGAGTCAAACCTCCCCAAACCTTTCTCTCTCACCATAGTCCGTGACTCACCTTCAGGTGGAGGAGAACTAAATGGAGCTTATTATGCAGCCTTTCATTCCTCTTCTGCTCTATAAATAGCCCAAGAATACCTGTTTACTCTATCTGCAGTTAAGCTCTGACTTCTTTACCTTATTCAATCACATGAAAGACCGCTTGACTATGAACTTGAAAGATGCTGGGATAATTTAGGATGACTTTTCATGGGCAGTAACTGCAGCACAGACATGTTACACAGGAGTATTTTAAAAGTGACTGCAGCTCATTCTTCTCTGTGATCACTAACTCAAATACAAGAAGATACGCTGAAGCAGCACTGGGAAGAAGGTTTAAAGATGAATGCTTCACTCATGAGTTTCAGCCAAAAATTAAATATTTGTTTTGAAATTGTCTTTGTTTGCTCTGTTACATTTTGAAGAAGGAGGGAGTTAGCGAGCGAGATAGACATTTAAAGTAGTTTCTTTTCACTCCTATTTACAGCTCCATCTCAAAACTTCACTAGAAAGATTTTGACACGCTTGGTACTGCAGTATTTGCATTCTTGCTGCAGAGGCCCTATTCCCACAGTGGTACCAACCTCATTTTTATCTACAATGTCTTTGCCAAAAAAAGAAAGCAAATAATTCATTACCAAACTGGCTCATTACAGAAGGCAGATGAGCTCAAATTCAGACATACCAGCAGCACTGTTCTGTTCCCTTTCTTTTTGCTCTGATGAATGATGTGATTAGTATATGGCATAAATGAGATTCTACTTCAAAACAGAACCAGGGAATGAAATTTCTCACATCTAAATTATGACATTGTTTTCATTTGCACCTCCTTTGTCAGAAGAAAGCACGGTACTGAAAACAGACATTCCTTTTGGGGAGATTCTCCCACACAAGGATTTACAACTTGAAAAACAGCCATCCTGGTGGATAACCTTTGGCATGGGTTAACAGTATCTGATTTGGCCAAACTTAAAAATGGACAGATCCACCACTGGGCACCCACCGCCTTTTCAGTACGATGGGACTGGTTTAGATGTCACTGGAGAAAGGAAAAAAAAGTCAGCAGAAAAGCTAAGTTGAACACTGCCAGACAAGAACACACGTATTAACTGGCTCATGACCTCATTTACAACGTGTTGATTCAGCTAGATGAAAACCCCTCGCTGTGCAATGCTCACTGTGACAGTAAGAGCAGCTCGCAGGCTGCCTTTCAGCAGTCACTGGCTGCTTCTCACCAAGGTGTTTCCCAGCTTCCTTCACCCCGCATTACCTCCTTCCCCACTCAGGTGCCTGAGTTTTATTGGCAAGCTGCATCCAGCAGAGGCTTCCAGAGCACGATCAAAGCCGTAACGCATCCTCTTTATGAACCATTTTAGTGCTCATTTGCATGATTACAGATCCCTTGTGTCCACTTCACGTTATTAATCAAAGTTTCCTGCAGGTTTAGTTGAAAAATGAGAACTCTGCAGATGAAAGCCAATTCAAGAGTTCATAACGTCTCCTAATAAAACCAAACCATTTCTTGGATACTGCTTCAGCAAAGGCCTGCCAAGGAAACACTGCTCTCAGAAGAAAAGCAGCTGCTTATGCTGGATACTTCAAAGGAAGGAATTCAAATCTCTGAGCACCAGAAAGTAATAGCTTGGATTGTACCAGAATATCAGTTTGGAAGGACCTACCTTCCTGCTCAGCCATGCCTTACGAGGATAAAGGGCACATCTCACAACGCCCTACAAAGCAGCACCCCGTGAGCCACAGAATACCATCAAGGCAGCCTGCCCTGGCTCCACGGAGGATTGGTGCACCACCGAGTCACCTATTTTATTTTAGCCTAACTGCTGCCTGTCCCCATTTCAGTTCACTCAGAAAATTACCTGGCCACAACACACAGGCACCAAACACAGGCAGACTTTTGGAAGACTGTATCTGATGTAGTAGAAGAAGGATAACAACTTACACCCTTATCCTCAGTGAGTCTAATTCTTAGGATAACCATTCACAGCAGAACAATTTACACAGAGATTTTATACATTGTCTATATATACAAAATGTCTATTTCAAAAGCAGACAGTTTCCAAAAGGTCCTCTTTAGAGGCATCCTGGTTGGTAAGGCGTGATGGAGAAGTCATTGTACTCCTGTAGGCACAGTGATGGCTCAAGTCCAGAAGGAACAACAACAGCCATTTATTTTTAAGTCAGGAGAGAAGAAAAGCTCTTGTACATCCTCAGCTTCCTCACTTTCCCACTCACCCAGAGCTGCTGAAGACAAATGCTGCTCACTCTGAGAAGTTTTGTGCTTTGAGCCAACGTGGTATTTTTGCCTTTCAGAAAATATGTTGTAAAATTAGTTTTAAGCTGAGAAAACGCATCTAAACCTACTTGTGCACAAGAAAATTAGTATTTACCCACTGATGGAAGAGTGCAACTATAAACAGAGATCTGAAATCATTACAAACATCTGCATATCTCAGTGAAAATAATCGCAGCAGAACAATTTACTCATTACTGGGGTACTGCCATCAGTTTCAACAGATGTTTCTTGAATTATTATATGTGTAACAGATTGGGTGTTTGAAGTACAAATAGCCCAAGAACTGAGTTCCTTACAGAGATGTACAGTTATGTTAGAGCAAACAAGATGGACTTCAGGTTCTACAATTGCTCTGCCATTCTGGGGCTGCTTCTATAATACTGACACATACTCATCAGAGTTCCGGCACAAATTACAACCAGGGAGAATCTGACTAACACTGCAAAAGAAAACACAACTGGAAGTGGAACCATAAGAACAGAAATACAGTTTTCCAAGTTACGAACATAAATTACCAAGTTGCAGTATTCACAAATAGAACTGTCAACTGAAGGTCATAAAATTTTATGAAACTCCTTTCAAGCAAGCTACTATTGACTTTTTAAAATAATAAAAAGTGATACAAGCTGCCAAAAGTTACCAGCTTCACAGGAAGTTACCTGAAAGCTGCTCAGTAAAAGCCTAGGATGCTACGGCAGCAAGATGAGAACCAGCAGTCTCTGGGAGTAGGAAAGAGGAAAAAAAGAAAGAGCATGCTATATTTTGACCATGGCATGATCTCTACCTGCTTCTTTATCTGCCAGCTGCAGTGTATAATCCAAAAAGAGGATACCAAGATATAGCAAGTATTTTTTTAGAAGAAATAAAGACCAAGTTCATGCCATCAAATTGCACTTAGTTAAAAGTAGCCACATTTTAAAATAGTAGAGCTATTTGCTGAGTGTTACTATCCTTTATCTAAATGGTTCTGGAAGGAGGGCAACAGAAGATGCGGGACAGCAAACCCAGAGATGCTGGATATGCTGGATCCAAGTGGCACTTCGCCTTTGCATGCACTAAGTGTGTTTGCACATTTAGTCATGCACCCTTGTCTCAGGACTTTGGGAAGTTCGTTTTTGGAATGAGCCAAATGCTTGCTGCTTCGGTGTCAACTGAAGCTTCCCACGGCACTTTTATTGCACTTCTATCAGACCTCCAAAATTTCCCTGTTTAGGGACACCACAAAAAAAAAAAAAAAAAAAAAAAATCTGTGCAAATGAAAGCTCTTCCAATGAATGCAGGATAATTCAAAGAACGTGGGCAGACCAAAAAAGATCACACCATCGGATGGCAGCACCTTCAGGTTTCTCCTGCCCCAAACCCCTTTTCTGAAGGCTTTGTTCCAATCAAGTAGTTCACGCCTGGTCAGTGATGAGACCAAACAATTAAGGTATTAACCATAACATTCAAGTAACTGCAATTATACACGGGGTTGGGAAAGACGACGCATGTTCTACTTATTCAAAGTATTTAAAATGGTTTCTTGAGTTTGTTTCCCAGATTTTGTTATCGTTGTTATGACAAAGAACACAAAGATAAAAAACGTGCTCTTATTTTTATTCTTAGTTAAGAAAACAATACGTATTTAGCATACTTCTGTGCCTTTTGTATGACTGTGATTTATTTCCAAGTTTAAGTGATTACAGGTTAAGCACAACTCTTTCTATTTAACTTCAGAGTACTTGTGAGTTAGAACAAATAGCATTACTTTGCCTTTCAGAGGAAGAAATGACATGGTTTCATCCGTTTCCATCATGTATCGAAGAAATACAAGTGACTCTCCTCTCAGAGCTACTCTAGAGCATAGAAGAAACCACTGAAGTCTGACTGCAGCATATACAAGTTTGAAGTAGCAAGCCATTTTAGCTAGCACTTCTTACCCTTGAGAAGAGGCTACTTTAACTTAAATAAAACAATTTTAATGAAGTGCCAATGAAACCACATACCTTTTAAAGAGTTGTGGACAAAAAGCTGGTTCCTTTTCTAAGCTTCGCCCCACACCCCACCTCCAGTTCTCTCTACTTGACTACAGACCACTGGAACCAGCACTGATTCTGCAGCACGCTGCTTGCAAACTTATCACATGCTGTGCATTCTGAAGACTACTCCAGGCCACACAGTGACCTTTTAAACCTCTGAACAGTAATCACAGTGCTGTCTGACAGACAAAGTTTACAGGAAAATTGCAAAGCAATTTTGTTTATATTAAATTAATCTGCTTATTATCAAAAATTCTAAGCAGAAATTTACCTCTGCTATTTGCAGTGCTTTACACATTTATAGTTGCATTTCATGCGGTTGAACTTACTGCTTCATGAAATGCTACAAAAAGGAAATCAAAGAACAGAATACATCCTAGAGGCTTTTATGACTTTTTCAGTACTGCTACCTGGAAAATGAGTTACACCGTAACAAATCACCTCACCTGACCAAATACAATTGGCTTTTCCAACTTTGAGTGAAAGGGACGATCTCGGCAACCTCCAGTTGGGTCCTTAGTGCTGGGAAAATGTTCACTCTAAAAACTGGTAAAAATCTACTAACCCTGATATAGTTCCCTAATCAAACTGTTCCTTAAACATCTACCTAAGTCAGACACACCTGATCACCTAAGCTGTTAAAAGCACTTCTGTGCTATGGTACCTTATCTTTAAAGAAATTCAGTAATCACTTTATAATACAAAGCTGCTGCCACATTTGCTGATACTGTGTTTGCTTAGAGCAAATACAAAAGATTTATTTTTTATTTTTTACAAAACAGATAAGCATGCTGAAAGATATCCACAGCAAACTGTTGTTCACATTGCCTGCTAACAGCTAATTTCCCCCAACATATCTTCAAAGAACCTTCATTTCCCAAATTGGTAGAAAAGTACTTGTTTATTTTAAAAATTCCTTTTATATATTCTCATAGATTGTTTTAACAAAGATTATGTAAACTGACACAATTAAATCTACAGAGAACGTGGTGTAGACATGAAAGTTGATGTAGCCCAGCCTCACACTGATGTAGCTTTAAGAAAAAAATACCAGCAACCAAGGAACAAACAAATCAGCTTTTTAAATTAAGTACAAGCAAAGCTTTGTCACAGATAATTGTCTGAAAATCCTTTACAACAAGTAACTTGTTGGATGATTTATAAGCTCTCTCTTGTTGGCCTCAGCAACTACAAGTTGGAACAAGAAAAGTACAAACACTCAATACTGTAAAAGCAAAAAGCAGAATTACTACAGACTGACTGTGTACCAAGACACTAACTTCTAATCCACAGGTTCAGTACTCAAATAGCACCCAGGTGAGAAAGAAATACTTTGTGGCAGTGATACCTGCCATTTCCATGATGCTTTTTATTGGTGCTATCTTAACACACTTAAGCAAAGATAACATTACGAAATGACTATTAAAAAAGTGTTGTGAGCCAGCTGTAAGTTATATCTTGATAGCTTACTGCACAACTGTTAGTTTTGTAATAGCAACTAATCTGACAAACTAATTCCTAGAAGGTACTCATCCGTGTACAAGCTGCGCACACAGAACAAGCCAAGCAAGACAAGGCCAGGTACAGTCCCATACCTCCACAATCCTGTGTCATTTCACCAGCAACAAACAAGTACTCTCTCCCACAAACACACGAAGAACCCATACAGCAGTAACACCAGCTCTTTACAGTAGAAGTAGACACATCGGTATCCTGAGCCAAGTGGAATGGAGCAATAACAAAGTAAGCCACATGTGTTTTTAATTACAATAAATTAAATAAACTTCCAAACAGACATTTAATAGACTGAAAATTAAAAGTCACTCTTCTGCAGTCAGGATTAAAACAGTGGACAAACCACGTTAAAATAAAATAATAATAAAATAAAAAGAGTCCTCTAACAACTTAACTGAAGGGCGTTTCCTTCAGCTGACTCCAGTATATCTCTATCCTCCAAGTCATCTACAAGGAAGAAACACTGCAGAATGGGATAATTATATGCCAGCCATTTCTCCCAAAGCTAGGCAGCACTCATGCTGATTGTCACTGGCTATCAACCTCAACAGTCGGGATCCGATCCCTAATTAACCCCATGTGCACTCACTGGATGAATCACATACCCACCTGGAGAGCAGGTCCCACAGCAGCAATCCTTTCATCTCCTGAAAGCAGACTTCTAGCATTTCAGAGCTAGGCTTGCAGGGCAAGGTTGAAACCTCAACTCCTTGAACCATGTTAGTAATTTTGCCCATTTATCTGCCACGCAGGACTTGTTACATGCTCTAATCAACTCGGAGCATATATACAGGTCATGAGGTTGTAAGCTGAAGAGCCATATCCACACAACAGTAAAAGCCAACTTTCTGGTGCTGTGGCCACAGCTCAGAGCAGGCAACCTTTGCTCTGGACTCTTCCTTAATACCAGTGATATAAGTTACAATACTTCTTGTCTGTGCAGCATTTCACTGAAGCTTTCTTACGAGTCAGATTCAGCCAGCATTACTGTGCTGCTCTCTCAGGGCATCAGTACTGTTTCCAGACATTAATTCTACTCTATTTACATATCAAGGCTAAATAACAACGCTGAAGACCCTAGATGGGATTTCTTTACTGCTAACATAAACAGCCCCTTACATTAATTACAGTGCTGCTGATTACATTTATTTCCACGCAATTTGTTGTAATCAATATATTACCATGCTATTGTAAATTTCTTCACAATTTTAAAGCAAGCAAAATAGCATTTACTACAGTAGTGTTTTCTCCTGAATACACATTCACTTACCCACATAATGCATATTAAGGGCCAAGTACTTGTACTGGAAGAGAGGGTTGTTGTGCAGGCTGCTTCTTTGGATCTGCTGGAAGAATGAGCTGACATCCCATCTATACAAGACATCCAAAAGCATGATGCTTGGGACCCTCAGGGCCACATTTAATATTGCCTCCAACTTCTCCTTTGCAGCCATTCTCTTCCCTTTCCGTGAACTGGCAGCAGACTGTAAATAGCACAAGACAGAAGAGTAATCAAATCAATCTCACTGAATAAACAGCTATTAGGTTATGTGATCATATGAATGGGGGCTTCCTGTATGGCTACAAATGACTGAATGAATCCACTGACTTAAATTCAAATCCAGGCAGGACAGCTTCTATTTTTGCTATATATAAGTCAGTTTGCTAGCAGTTTTCCACAGTGATACTGTAAAACAGGAGCTGTGGGGGCAGGTTAATGACACACTGAAAATGGTCAGAGCATACACCAAAGAAACCTTTATTCTTATCTGCACTAATTCAGGGTCTAAGTGTCCAGTCAAAGGACTCCTGTGTAAAAAGCACCACATAAACACTATGGTGAACTTTAAAAATCAAACAGCAATAGAAGTCACAGAGTACTGCCAATGATTTATTCTGTTTTTATATACAGATCTATAATACAGATGAAATAACCATCAACTAAAACTTTTATAAACATTTTGGATTCATTTCCACAATGCAAAATAAAACGGCTTTGTAAAAGAAAGTTCAGATGTTGGAAAACTATTTCGGACACTCATTAACCTCTATGACTTTATATGCTTATGGAATTCAAGGCAATTTTGAAGATTAAGACCAGGAACAGAACTATTCTACTTATTCTAATGCAATTCACTGCAAGAAATTGTATTAAAAAAAAAAAAAGATTATATCCTCTCTCCAGAGTATGAGAAGTTAATTCAATTTTGCAGGTTTCAATCAGAGAAGATGGATGATGCAAGACAATGAAGGGCTTTTTCCCTTCTTTTTTTTAATTCACCCTTCGTTCTTGTTCAAAACAGAAACACATACACATACAGTGGTCCACAACAGCATCTCAAAGGCTGTTCGGTCACCAAGAGAACCATTTTAAAGAGCAAAAGGTTCACTTTGTGCATTCTGCCAGAGCAGTGCTTTCAGATGAGACCAACAGCTGCTCCTAAAAGCAAAGTCCTGCCTCAACCCCCCACCCCCCAAAGCACCACTGCCCCCAGGCTGTGCATGTAAGCCATCAGTCACACACACACAGTGTATAGGAGCAGTACAGCAAAGTGTTCAAGGTCCCAGCAAGCATTTATCCACCAGTAGCCATTCAAACAAACAAAAACCACCAGCAACAGCACACTATAAGAAGCCGAGTTTGGGACTAAGTGGTCCAATTGTACTAATTGGAATTGGGACCCTCTTCTTATTAGGGGGACAACTTGAAAAAACCTGTATCCCCACCATAGAGACAGAAAGATCAGCACAGAAGCACAACACTGAAGGAAGTCCTGCTCATACACAGAAACCAGAAATATTTCCTACTTCTCTGGCGACACACATACAAAACCAGTGTGTGAAGCTGAGCTTGTGCTGCCAGGGACAAGATGCTACCAGGAACCACTCTCGCACACCTGAAGCCACACTGACACAACAACAACATTCATTCAGCCCAACAAGTCAGGGTGGATCAGAACTGAGGTCTGCCTCGGTAGACCACAGGTTACAGGGCTGCTGCTTGCCATCACCCAGCCCGCAGCACCATTTCTCCAGTTACGTGCTGTCACGTCCTGCATACCAAGCATACCACAGAAAGTCAAAGTGTTTTTCACTGGTCCTTTGCAGACAACTACGGGCACCTTTTCCAGAGCTCCTGCAGCAGCTCTGCTGACCCCAAAGCAGCACAGTCGTGTTGGGCACCAACATCACCCATCATGACTTTCAAGGGGAAGTTCTGCCACAATACTTAGGAATATTTAGAACCAACAACCAAAACCAGTGCCCGGATTTAGCAGTTAGTGAGAACAAAAGGCAGAGGCTAAATGTACAGTCCTGAACTGGAACCTGCACTGGTGGGAACAAAGCTGTTCAGCTGCAGGCTGCAATCCAAGGTCCTGTTCATGTGGGCACTGCTTAAAGCCAACTCACAGGAAGACGTACAGAGTGTCCTGACTTCCCCTTCCCCTAAATCCTTGGGTTTTCCAAGTATACAAAATTAATTATAAGTAATTAATTAATTAAACCCAGCTGCCTCCTGCTTTTTGCTAGGATACACTTTCAAGTAGATGGAGGTTTGGTGGGCAGGAGCTGACTTCAGGTGCTCACAGCCACAGGAAGCACCAACAAGCACTGACTCCCAGCTGTGCTCCTGAGACGGCCAAACCTTTTCCAGGCAACTGCAACAACCAAACCCACAGGACATGGAGGAAGCTCCCACTTTCCTGAGTTACTCAGATACAGAACTGTGTGGATTTCTCCCATCACTGAAGGCGAACTGGGGTTCTGCACATCCAAATTAAGCTGAAAAAATCTGCCTTCCAAATCCATATGTACATGCTTGAGAATGTAAGAAAACCAAAAAGAGTGGCATTTCTATTACCTAAGGAAGCAAACAACAATCCTAACCCTATTAATGAGAACAAAGGCAAAAGAAACTTTGCAAACCACCTTACGCTGCTGCTGATAGGCTACATACTATGAGGCAGCACTGAAACACAGCAGTGTATTCTGCCATGCCTGACAGAGCATCCAGTGCTCGTAAGAAACTCTTTAAAATTAACTTCATTAGAAATGTGGACGTGTTAAATAAAGCTTCAGTTGTAATAGCTGCCAAGTTCTAACAAAACACAATACAGACGAGCAACAAAGTCCATCGCACTCAGCTCATTACATCACAGACAGCTCTCACAATACATTATTTTGACTGGCGTAAAAGCAAACTTATAAAAAATATATTTAACCCCTAAAACCTTCAGATAAATGATGATGACAAGTTGCTGGATGCTCAGACACTAGAAAACATAGGTTGCACTTAAACACAGCCAAATAATGGACTTAACAGGATTGGGAAGCCACTGGTTTGTGCCTCAGCATATTTTCCCCATGATTTCAAACATCCTGCTGTTCCAAACGAGGATGAGAAAATGAACAGTCTGAGGAAGAAATTCAGACTTCATCTCCTGAGTGCATGCACAGCTGCACTATGTGACCACAAACAGTGTTAAAATATTTCCCATCAGAAACGATTAATGTTTGGAAAACAGTGTTTCCACAACAACACAGCACCTAAAAATCCCTCCTTCATCTGGCATAACTGTTTTGCCAAAAACATATTCCTGGCGACTTTTAAAGACGATGGTAAATCAGCAACACCTGATTTAAGAAACAACAAAAAAAAAACTATCACAAATTGGTCTCTGCTGATTCCACTGGCAAAACAAATGAGCAGCAGGCTGAAAAAAACAACCCTCAAAGACAACACACATTTTCCCTTTAACAGAATTCTGTTTCTGAGGCTTTGACATAGCACAGGAATTTACCATTTCATCTGAAGGTGTGATTTACGCTGCTTGAACAGATGCCATTTTTTTAATGCACTAACTTACACTTTAGCATCACATCAGAGGCAAAAAATACTGATGAAAATACAAGAGGATGCACAAAATCTGCATCCATTTATCCAAGCAGGTCCAAAGTTACATGACCCAAGTAGAGCTTCTAACATTAAGAAAAGCATAATACTTAATACTTACAGAAATACACTGAAATATTTGCAATCAAGAACTGTTGAAATACCTTCAGCAAAACAGCCAATGCTTCCACCAGCAGCCACCAAAACCATCATAGAAAGATTCAGTAATTCCATTTGCAATCAGAACTTCAACGCTAGACTCGATCCTGCAATGCTTAGTGCAGCATCTGTGAACTAGCGAGGTACTCATCCTCCTGCAGGGTTAAGACCTAAGACAGCTGGAAAGCCTGACCAGAAGCCAAAACAAGTAACAACTTCAACTTGCTTTCTTCACACCTGCGATATTAGTTGTTTTGGATATACTCACTAACCATCAGACTCTGATGAGCTTCCACTTCAAGTTACTGAAGCTAAAGATGTCACCAAGAAAAGCTCTGATTTTCCTGAAGTGTAAAGGTGGCTGGACAGAGCTTGAAGAGGGGAAAAATCTGGACTCGGAACTACGGAAGGTCCAGTGTCACAGTACAAAACCCTAAAATTAGACCCATGAGCCATATTATACTCACTCATTTCTCAGAACCCTTCCTTCCAAGGGCCTGTCCTGTTGCTGAGGAAAATAAGAAGAAATTTGAAGTACAGAAGGATCCTGTACTTCAGAGAGTTCTATCTTTATATCATCTATCTGGGAGAGAGAAAACAAAGAGAAGGAAAGGGAAGGGACAGCCTGAAAAGGTTTATCAGATAATACACTTAGCAAAGAACTTCCTGGTGTGTCTGTAGAAGAAAAAAAAAAAAAAAAACAACACAAAAAACCACAGAACTACAGAGAGTACGTGAGTCAGTGATCCATCAGAACAGCTCCTTCCCGTGCAGTCAGCAGCAAGGAAAGCAAAAGATGCCTTGCTCCTGTACAATTTAAACGAGGCCAACTTCTGTGTTGGCTAACAAGGACAGCACTCAACCATTTCTGCTGAGGTCAGAAACAATGAGCACACAGAGCACACTAATAAAGCAGCAAAACACGGTCATCTGTACTGTAAGGCTGTCATTAGGATCTGGTTAGCAGCTCCAGTAATACACAGTTTTAGTAGCTCACCAGTTTAGTAATTCTCAGTAATAACCACTTAGTATTTAGCATTCAATTTAAAGGTTTATAGAGAGCACCAGTTCACAGACAGAATACTTGACCTTGTTACATAAGAAGTTAACAAGAATAAAGGATTTTTTTCCCCATCTGGTTGAACAGCATGGATTGCCACAGAGCTGGCTATATGGGACTGCGGAACTGTTATCTGCATTTTGAAATCAAACGAACTGCTGAATTCCTGTTCACCAAGGACCCAATCACTTATACACAGAGACAACCAAAGGTGATCATTTCAAGCAAAATACGTAATAAAATACGAAAAACAACTGATAGTGTAAAACAGCACCTGAGCCCCTTGTCTCTTCATGGGGACAGAAGTGAACTTGTATTCATATTAAAGGCAAAACCAACTAGAGACAGTTAACCGTACAGGACAAAGAGATCTACTTCTCCAACTGCCATTAGTTTTAGCAAGTTTGACGAGGGAGAAGAAAATCAATTCAGGAATGGGGATATATCTCATCACTGTGAAGTTAAAGTTACTTTAAAGATTTATTTCTGGAGTACTTTCATACACTATGAGCAGCTCCAGTCAATTATAGAGCAAGAGTATTATTTATAAGAGGCCTGTTAAACACAGAGTGCTTTCAAGTTTTCATAATGAGCAGGTAGGCTCCGGGAACTGAACCTGGGGACTGACACATGTTAACAAGGGTTAACAAACCCACCAGGTATGCAGGAATACTTATTTGTAGATCCCTATAGGATCAGCTCTCTGCCTGAATATTATCAGTTCAAGTGCAGGCACACCAAGAAGGGCAGCTTGTTTTTCAGAGCACAGAACACTGTCTGCCCAGCTGATTTTGGCATCTGAAACACAGCAATCTAATTCAAAACACAGAAACCATTAACAATAATATCTGCAAGTAAAATATTCAGGGAAAAAAAAAAAATATATATATATATATATATAACTCAAATGAACAGAAATCAAACTGCTCTCAGGTCCTTTCTGACTCTACAGTTCCTTGCCTGTCTGAGGTTTGGTTCATTAACTAGTTATTCAGCAGATTTTTTGCCTTCACTGCCATATTTGCAAGTCTACACCTACAGGCCTGCCTAACCACATTTGTATCAGCACATTCTGAGGGAATCTGGGCAGCAGTCCCAAAGCGCCTCTGCAGAGGACAGAGCACCCAGACACCTGCACAAAGAGCACTGGGACGACGCAGCCTGTGACAGTCTCCTCTGGGCAGGAGCACAGGAGAGCAGCCACGCAGGCAGAGCTCACAAAGCCCACAGACAAGCTGCAGCCCAAACACGGTACCAGGACGCTGGTATGTGGCAGGACGAAATACACACCATCCCCCACAGCTGCTCTTCTAGCTTTGAGGCGCTTCAGATACAGGTGTAAACTATGTTTAGAGCTGGCAATGCTAACAGCTGGTTACCCAACTTGTCAGAAGTGAAAACAGAAAATACTTTCAAGATTTTCCTACATTAATATCATAAATTTTCTACCAGTGCACCTTTTAGTCCTGTAAAAAAGCAGCATCAGTTCCAGGCTTGTCAAAGAGGCAGCTCCACTTCCTGCGGTAACAGACGTGTGACACAAGACCTAACGAATGCTGAAAGGAAAGTCCCCCTTATAGCTCAAGTTCTCTTTTAAGCACAAGACACGCAACCAACAAAATTTTCCAGGAAAACTCCATGAGGTGAAGCACCCACTTCTGAATGCTCCTTTCAAGTGTGCAGCTAATTACAAAGCAATCAGGCTTCTGTGAAATGAAAGGAAATGCTTTAAAATAAACACAGAGAAACCAACACACAGGTGCCTGAAGCACACTGGAAGAGTCGGACATGGACGCACACTCAGAAAGCAAAACTGCTGGGAACTGTCCACTTTGTAAACGCCTTAAAAATACCCTGATGTGTCTGGAAATGAAAACTGATTCAGGAAAACAAAACTACAAAAAAAAGAAGACTTCCAGTGAACTGAAACAGAAGATCTCTGCATGTTTCCACGAAGGGAAGGAAACCAACCCGAGAATAGCAAATAGCTTAGAGAAAAAGGAGCACGACGCAAAACACTAAGCAGGCTTAGAGCTTTCCAAGGCACACCCATCCTTTATGTCTTCTGGGCATGACAAGCCTCTCTGCATCCGCACTGTGGATTCCAAAGCACAAACCCAAGTGAGGCGCTCCGCTCCGCTCCTCCCATCTCTCCGAATTAAGGAATTCCCCAGCCCATCTCCGGTGTGTCTCTGCGGGATCAGGCTGCTCTACTGCCAGGGCTTCCCCCTAGGACTGCTGCAAAGCAGGTGAATGAATGCTGCCTTTTGGACAAACAGCAATCTCAAGTCGCTGAGATTTCTGATGGCCTTTCCCTGTAACGGTGGTCACAGAGAACTTCCGTAATGCTAATGAGTTCAGGGATTAATAAAGCGAATTTCTTTAGTGACATGAGGACTGAGAAACTGGAGCTGACTGCCACAGTTGGTAAAAGTAATGAGAAAACAACCTCGAAACAGAAAGTGGCAGTCAATCATGCACAGCCAGTTGATGATTTAAGATAATCAGCACAAATAACCAAATTTACAAGTAAACTGAAGTTATAGGCTGCAACAGCTTAACAGCACATTCTTTTTCTATGTTTAATCGCTAAGAGTAATTAAAAATAATTTCCCTGTGACTGTCTCAAGTATTCTGAGGGTGCACTGCACACATGCAGAACCCAACACAGACACAGCAGTGGGTATCCCTACGGCCTGAGCGCACAGAAAAAAAGTTAACACAAGCTCTCGTACTGAAAATTGCAGGAGACAAAGGCAGCAACACCTACAAACCGAAAGAACAGCGCTTGGAATGAGATCACAAATGGGTAATGGGTGTGAGTCAGGCACGTTACCGAAATCCCCCATCTCACTGGAAAACAAAAGGCATCGTTTGCCTGCGATGTCTCCCACCTAGTGCTTCCCTTGGTTACCGATACGTACGCGTCATAAACAAAAAACACCTTTTCCCCCCTTCCCCAGGCCCTGCCCCCGGGCAGCCAGGCGGCACTGGCCGGTTCCCATCACAAAGCCGACTGTGGAAGCCCAAGAGTCCGACAGCGCAGAGTTCGCCCTTTACAGAAACACGACCGGGGTCGGCGCGAGGGGCCCTTGCCCGCCCGAGGAGCCGGAGCCGGGCGGGGGCGGCCGCCAACAGCCCCGCAGCCCCCGGGCCGTGCCGGGTGGGCCCGCACGGATGCGCCAGGCGCGGCCCCCGCCCGTCGCACACAGGCCGCGCGCACAGCACCGCGGGGGCGGCGCGGCCCTGAGGAAGGCAGCGGGGCCGCGCGCGTGTGAGGGGGATCACCTGGGCCGGCGCGGGTCCCTCCTCTCGGTGCCGGTGCCGCTCCCCGGGCCCGCGACGGAGCTCTGCGCCTCACAACGACGGCGGCGGTCGGGCGCCCGGCGGCGGCAGAGCGGCTCCTTCAGGCACCATGGCGGCGCCGCGCCGCCTCAGGGCGCCGACAGCCCTCGGCCCCACGCACGGGCGGCCATGGCCCCGCTGCCTGCGCGCGCGCGCCGCCCCGCACTGCGCGTGCGCCCGGCCCGCAGCTCCGCCCCCGGCACCGAGCGGGGTCGGCCCGCCGCGCTGGGTACGGCCCGGCTCCGGCCTTCGGTTCCCCGAAAAGAAAGAGGGGTTGTGGGGCGGATCTCGGTGGTTTTAGCGATTTAAAATATTAAAGGTGACTCAGGCTCTGTGGTCACCGGGACTTTGAGCTGTCCTTTTTAACAGCAGGAGGCGGTTCTGGAGGCGGCTCTGTCCGTGCGCTCAGCCCGCACCCGTAGCCCATCCCGTAAACACGGAACCAGAATCCTGAGTTGGAAGGGACCTCTGAGGGCCATCTAGTCCAGCTCTCCTGCGATGAGCAGCGACACCGCAGTTAGGTCGGGTTGCCCAGGGCCTCATCCGCCCTGAAAGACCCCAGAGACAGAGCATCAACCGCACCGCTAAGCAACCTGTTCCAGCGCCTCACCACCCCCACTGTAAAAGATGTTTTCCTTATATCTAAACTAAATCTACCCTCTTTGAGTTTGAAGCCTTTTCCCCTTATTCTGTCGCCACAGACTCTGCTGAAGAGTCTTTCCCTTCTTTCCTGTAGCTTCCCTTTAGATACTGGAAGCTATCACATCACCTCAGAGCCTTCTCTTCTCCAGGCTGAAATGCCCCAGCTCTCTCAGCCTGTCCTTAGGAGTGGTGTTCCATTCCATGGATCATCTCTGGATGCGCTCCAACATCTCCCATTCACATGAAGATTGCATGGCCAGGGACCAGCACACTCTCCAAAATGGTACGGAATGGCAGTGACCCAGAGATGTAAAGCTTCTGACCTTAATACCTAAAAAATTACAAAGCCACACTGTCTCAGACGTGAGAAACTTTGCTGTGGTGAGGAATGAGGGAATACGCTGAACTGGAAAATCCTGTCATTCGCAGGGGCTGGGCAAGCAACTCGGTAATTGCTTTTTTCCTTCCACCTCTAATGAGAACCTGAGCATTCATCAACATGTATTAAAAGCACTCAGCCTCAACACAATGTATTTCACTTCATGAAGAAAAGATATATTAACATAAGGGTGCGCGTCCACACCACGTTTTGCAAAATGATCTCTCTCTGCGTACACGGGGTTTGCAAAACACCAAAAGAAAACTGCAGGTTGAACCTGCCTGTGTCAGCAGTGCAGCAGGGCCCCGTGCTGCCATCCGCTCTGATGGTTCTGTCTGCGTTAACACTGCATCTGACTTCCCTCTGATTTGTCACCCCAGACATCAGCAGGAAGGAGACCAAGCAGCACGACTGACTGAGGTTTCCCAAGCAGAAGCCAGCAGCACAGAGGAGCTCAGCTTAACAATACACGTTTCCACACGCTTCAGATTTTAATGGTGTTTGTAAAATTAGGTTTTTTTGATTGTTTTTTAAGCTTTTAGTTCAAAGTTATCAGAGAACAAGGGAAAACGAGCTTCACCAGACTCCAGCCATCCCATTATTCTGCCTGGCTCAGCCTACTCACTGCTTTGCTGCTATTATTCACTAACACTTGTTGGTACCACTACACCACATCTTATCACAAAGAGTACAAACCCAGCAGGTAGCAGACGGAGAAAAACCATTCACAGTTGTATAAAGCAACAGGTTTCTCCAGAAGAAGTGAAAGTCTAATTATTATTGCTTTACAATTATATGCATCATGAAAGTATGGTAGTAAATCACTGAAGTACTTCAGTTTGCAAAAACGGATTGAAATCAAATGCCATTTCCTTTCTTTCCAACATCCCTCATCATTTAATTCTGAAAATGTGTTGCTTCACAAAAAACAGATTTTTTTCTAATGAGCAGACCAGGTGCACGTCTTCAAAAAAGTACCACAACTTTCTGCTTTAAAACTCTCAGGAATTTTAAAGCCTTTTGCTGCATTTGACACTGAGTGATAGCAAATACTGAATTCTACGATTGTTTGTCTCTCATTATGAGCAGAGGCATTTGGATTACAAACTTGCAGTGAGCAGCAGCTGAGGACTAAGGAGGACCACTTTGGTGACATCTCATTAAAGCTTTCAAAAGACATTCTCAGAGTTCAGATAATGTGGAAATTTGACACGTCCATGTGGTGGATGGACAACTGCCAGCACTCAAACCGCTTACAAAGAAAACCCCTCATAAGAACTCTCTAAAGCAGCAAAATGTGCTGACGTGGCAGGACAGCAGACAATAAAATGGGCAGTTTTATTTGAAGCTTCTTTTACAATAAATGGTTTCATGAACTCTTTATGCATACATATGTTAAAACAAAGCAGTAAGTCACACTGTAAAATGTAGTCACACAATAGTTACATGTAAAAATTGAGACTGGCTGTGAAACCCGATTTTGTGCCTTAACACATCAACGGCAGCCAGCCCCCAGAGGTGGTGTTCTCCTCTTGGTATCTTAGCCCATTCACTAAATAAAGAAACAAATCAACAGGATTTCCTGCAGAAACACAAACTTAGGCATAGGAAATGAAAGAATTACTGGTTCCGAGCATAGACATAGCAAGTGTGTCTGCCTGATTCAGCTGATCTTACTCCTTAGCCCTAACTCAGAATTTCTTCTTTTCATTGTCTGTAACCGTATTTCCCAAGTCTCTCCCCATCTCTTAGCTTCTCTTTTTTTTCCCTGTTATTCTCACAGCATTTCAGAGCTCTTTCCAGCAATTCAGCTTCTTCCAGTACCTCAACTTCACATTTATTTTTGCTCTTCAGGATACCACTTCTGCAGTACCTCTGATAATTACATCTCATATGATCACACACATTTTTACAATTCACTGAGGAGAGCTGAGTCCCAGCAAATACACAGCTGCTGCGATTCACAACTTACCTAAGGGAAAGCCACACCAATGTCTGTGTTGAGAAGCTAGAGAGCTGAGCGGTGATGTAAGGAAAGCGATGAATCAGTTTTTGTTCATAGAACAAAAGAATCACAGTTCTCTCCCCAGATCCCTTGCCAGTGGGGCATAATCTAGAATACAAAGAACTTAAGTAAATAAAATAAAAATAATTGGGCTGAATAGTGGGAGAAGAATAACAGCCACATTCAGAAATCGAAGAAACACACAGTAGATGGGAACAAACCTCTAGTATTTATAACATCTCACAGTGCCAACACTAAGTAAATAATTTGGACAAAACTCACGTGAGGAAGCTATACAAATATTAGCCTAACCTCCACCTTACTGATAAGGAAACCGAGACAGACACTCACTGTACTAGTGATAATCTGAAAATGTGTTTCATTTCAAAGCAGAGATGTTTCCATGTCTCCAGCTGAGCTGCCAGCTACTGAAGCACATCATGTTACTGAACACTGGAAATACTCAGTGTTTTGCTCACAGCCACACAGTGACTCAGAATCTGAGCTTACATTCACACGCCGTTGTTCCTGGGGCGCAGCGATGGCAGTGTTCAGTAAACCGTGCTGCTGTATTACATCTAAGAGGTCAGGATCAGCAGAGATTTGTGCACATACCTGCATTAGACTGGAACCACTTGGACGGTGCAGACTTGAAGAGCTGGACATTCTCAGGTATCACTGCTGTTACTGCCTGGTTAGAACAAACTCTGGAATTTCTTTTGTTACACCCTAGAGCACCCCAGACATAGGGTACATCAGGACCTGAGGGAGTGGACATTTGCTTGAAGAATTCCCCACTGCTTTTCCTTCTTCCTTGCTCTGCTAGAATTTACCAGTGTAAACTCAATGAGTACCACCACAAAACAAACTTTTCAGTACAAAGATGCTGCTGTTTGGACTCTGAATTGCAATTATATGGATATTTTAGTCAAATTCCTTTAACATTTTGCACTTATTAATGTTAGGATTGAGCACCACCATGTGTTTCCACAGCTGAGTTAAAGAACATATTTATCTGCGCCACATGAACACCACCAGGATCAGAGCATTTTTCAGCAGTGCTGAGCACAAGGTAGTCCTCCTGGTTCAGGCTTCAGGAGGATACTGAAACACCAACATCATACCCAAAATGAAATATCATTTAGAAACACTTAATGGTTTTCTCATATTCCTCAAACAGGGAATAAAACCAAACAGAAAAACAATTAATGCCTTTTCTCCGAGAGACAGTTTTACCAAGGCCAATTAGAAAATTATTAGAATGTATCAAAAAGATCGTAAGTAGAGCACTAATCACATTGCAGTCTCATTTTCATAGCCTCGATTTTGAAAATATGCCTGCAGGGTGCACAGTTTTATGACAGGGTGTGACTTTAATTACTACTTGCAACTTTGGAAGCTTTCCAGTATTACTGCAACATGCTGCCTCAGTGCAGAGGACAACTGTCTTTCATGAAAAGAAAGCCCTTTGTGAGTAGTATATATACACACTAACTGGTTTTACAGGGATTTGCGTGCACTCAGAAGCTAAACCTGACACGAGCAGTCAATAGAGTAATCTCCCACTTGTACTGCTTTTCTGGAAACCAGAGCACTTTTTATGCTAAAATATAGAACAAAACTCAGAATTTGTATCCAAGCAGGAAATGCATAAAATTAATTCTCAGACAGAAAAAAAAAAAAAAAAAAAAAAAAAAAGGACTGTGGCAAATCAGGCTTCCGTGCAGCTTCTGTCCATATTTTTGTTTATATCACATCAGGTTTGCAATGCAATGCAATGCTAGGGACAGTTCTCACAGGGCCACGCATACAGCTGCTCACCTCTTTTCGTCTTCCCTTTCCTATCACCAAACAAAAAGAAAGTAATTCTCTCTACAGAGCAAGACCTCGGGTGAAAGGACCGACACTTCCACCTTCCCTCCCATGCAGATTTAATTCTGATCACAGATGCCAACAGGAACGGCACTCGGTATCCTTCCCACTCGGCTTCACTAAGAAACTTACTGTTGAACAGTTTCCTTTAAACTATTGCTACAGAGTATAACACCTAAATGCAAAAGCCCACCTTTGCGCCAACTACAGTTTTCCTTCCACGTTCCTTACTAATGGCACAAAGTGGCTACGGCTGAAGCCAAGGGCTGAGAATCCCAGCAGCTCCGGAGATGGGACTGCTGATTCAAGGGACACAACAAAATCACACTCTGCCTTGAAGGAGTCAGCTCAGAAGCTAAAAAGGCTTCGAGCCAGGACTCCTGGGCACGAATACATCCCCCGTGAAGGTTACTAATGAAAGAAAGAAGCGGGCGGCGGCGAGCGGGGGGACACGAGCCCTGCCTGCAGTCAGAGCCGGAGAGCAGCAGCCACGAGGAGCAGCAAAACAACCCGTCCTCCTCCTCCTCCTCCTCCTCCCCGTGTACCGCCCTGACCCTGACGCAGCCCGGCTCCTCCCGGGGCCGGGACGCCTCGGGCACCGCGCGCCGCCGAGCGACGAACGGCGCGCATCCTCCACCCCTCCACTTCCGACGGGCTCCACTTCCGCTTCCGGTGCGGCGGATCGCGGGTCGGTGCCGGTTCCGTTGCCAGGGTGAGGGGCCGCGTCGCGCTGCCGCGGGTGGGGCCGTGGGGAGCCGGGCATGAAGTGTCCGCGCGCGGTAGCCGCGGGTGTTCCCGTGCCGGTGGTGCGGGGGCCGCGGCCGCGCTTCGGGGTGAGCGCGTCTCTCCCGGCCCTGGAACGTCCGCGGGGCGCAGGGCCTGTAGCTGCGCGGGGCCTCCGCTCCGCTCGTGTCACCACCGGGACAGCTCGGACGGGACCGGATTCAAAGTGGGGACCCGCGGCCGTCCCCGAGCGCCCCGTCCCCGCTCCGTGCTGCAGCGCGGAGCTCCCCTCCCGTGGGTTGCGTTTGTCACGCCCGCGTTTTCCGTTGCCCAGTGAAATAGCCAGAAACGTAGAGGTGTACTGTCTCTCTCCCAAGAAGAGCACTTCTTGTGCCCCAGTGCCCTTTTAACTATAGGCTCTTGGTGGCTGGTAGGGCTCCGACAATGTCACCCATCTGACAAAGTCAGCACCTAGAACAAACTTAGTTTCGGGACATTTCAGGTTCCCCTTCTATCCAGTCCAGTCGGTAGGAACTTTGAAATCCCTATGATTTTCTCTTTGGTCTTCTCTGTTCATTGAATCACACAGAATGGCTTGGGCTGGAAAGGACCTGAAAGATCATCTACTTCCAGCTCCCTGTCTTTAATCTGTAGTCCTGTAAACGTTGACTCTGATGTCTGCACTCAGTTCCATCACTGTTTTGCATTGAATAAAGGTCTTTCTGCTTGGTGTTTCTGATAGCCTTCATCCTGACAGAGCCGTACTTCAGCAATGACTGACAGCTGATAAATGCTCTGCTTCAGAGGGACCCTTTCAGTCCTACAGAGGCCTGAGACATTTCCTTACAGCTTTTACTCTATCCATTTGCTTGCAGAATGACTTCAGGTGTGTGGTACACATGAGAAAACCGACCACAGACTCTTCTTTCTAAGCGTAGAAGACTTGGTCTGAGGTTTATGGACAAAGGTCATTTGTAATAATGAGCCAACACAGTTTGCTGATAGCATTCTTAACCTCAGTTGGTCCTCTTAGTGCTTCTAACACCCTCTTTCACAGAATAATACCAATTCACAGGATAATACTATCCCTATCCAATTTGGGGATATTGTGAGATATTTGAAAAAAATAATAAAAATTGTTCTAAATCTTATTCAGGAAACTTAGGGGAAATAGTGAGGAAGAATGGCTTTTATTGTCCTCAGCAAGCAGTTTATATCTGGTCCTCCATTTCTTATCTGATTTGAGCTTGGTGGGTGTGTCTGAGTAATTACTTGATTGTTCTTAACAAAGGATATCATGTAGATGGAAAGTATTTTGTAACTGTTGAGAATGATGCTTGAGAGGATGAGGAGTCAGACTTTTGGATTCTGACTTTTCAGAATTGCCAGACTTGGATTTCTTGGTACAGTGTGTTTCTCAAAGATGGATGCCCTCAGGTTTGATTTGGTTTTATTTCCGTGGCTCTTTTCTCTTTACTTTTGATCAGCAATCTTTTAAGGACATTCTCACCATTAGTTGGACAGAGGCCTCCTCTGGATCCCTGACAGTTTGAAACGGCCTTTTCATACCCATTCCTTGATTATCTGCCTCCAAACTTTGACAGAAGAAAACATGTTTTTCCTTCTCCAGAAAGCTAAAAGTCTTGTTTCAGTCTTTAGTGTGGGAATAAGCTGATGAATGTAACTCACATAAATGATTTGGTGTAAATTAAAGATAGTTGTGATTATGATAATTTTGTCAGTGCTTCGATGAAGTGCAGTTCTTACAGTATAATTGTACTGTGTAGGTGTGTATTTTAGCTTTGTTTTCAAACTCCTGCTTTGATACTGTTACAGTGAGACACCACCCGAGGTGTGTGTTACTGCAGCTATTGCACAGGCCTTAGTGAAAGTGAGGAGAGAAAGACAGGGATGCACACAAACTGTCGGTCCTGAACTGCTTTTATGTATTTATGTATTATATAATGAGTGGTTCAGTTGTGAAATTCTTGCAAAAGACATTTCTGAGATTTGAAAATGACTTCTCTGAAATGACTTCTCTGACACTGCAGTCCTCTGCATGGGTGCTGGTTGTGCTGCAAACAAGCTGTACCTGCACAGAATGCACAGCAAGTGAGCATGTGCTACAGCGAACAGTGAATGTCACACTGCTGAATACATCAAAGCAGAACTCAAAGCCACAGCTTTCGTGCTGCTTTCTCGCTTAGTTTCAGCATTTTATCAACATTTATCATCTGTGCATGCAAAGCAAACAGCTCTTTGATGCACAGTACCATAAAGATGTAAAAACAGTTAGACTGTATGGTTTGTCTTCTAACAATACTCCTATTTCTTGCTTATGTGATCATTGCATTTCCCTCCTCCAGCAGATTTCCCAGGAAATAATACTGAACATATGCTTCAAGGATGTCTCTCTCTCTTATAATAAAATGGGGTGGACAGGAGTATACGATAACCTCACTGTCAGAAGAGGACACAGTGCTGGATCTGAAGCAATCTCTTAAAGGCCTTACTGGAGTGTTACCAGAGCGCCAGAAATTACTTGGACTTAAAATGAAGGGTAACTATTTGTATTTATTATTTGTTTTGGACGTACATGAGATATATAAAGAAGAGCATCCTCTTAACTTAGTCAGGATACGTGTATTAACATCTGGCTTTTGAAGGCGCACGCGTGGAGAAATTTGACACATCACTACATGGTTTATTACTGATACATCTATATGGTCATTTGTAATGGCTGATGTGCAGCAGCTGTACCTCAAACATTTTTAATTGTTGTTAGCAGACAAGCAGAAAGTCTGTGGATGGAGGATGACACTGCAGCTTGGAGTACTCTTGTACTGTATGGGTAGCTTATTTCAATTAAGCATGAAATGTACTGACAGTTTCATAAAATCTCTCTACTCAGTTTGAAAAAAGGAAGTAAGAAACAAACAAAAGAGAACAATAAAAAAGCAAACAGAACTCTTATTGCATTATAGGGAAACCTGCAGACGACGATGTTAAGCTTGGAGCTCTCAAGTTAAAACCAAATACTAAAATCATGATGATGGGCACTCGTGAAGAGAGTTTGGTAAGTATTTTACTTGCTTATTAGCTTTAGAGTAGGAAAAAATGATTATATGTCTATTGATTATGGTTTTAAATCATCAAACAATTAGTACTTCTGTAGATTTCTGGTATTTATGTAAACTTTTCTGTAGAACTTGGATAGCAATAAAATCCTGTGTTGTTTTGGCCCTAAAGTATAAACCTACCTCTGTGATAATCTCACTGACTGCTGAAATCTTCATCATCGTTATATTCAAGTATTTTTTCTACTAGTAAAGTGAAATCACTTTTGTTAATTTTCTTTTTTTTTTTTTGTCTGCAATGAACACTAACAGAATCCAGATATGCACTGTTTTCTTTTAGTGATCCTAGTTATCTTTCATTATTTTTCCACTAGGAAGATGTCCTCGGGCCACCTCCTGATAACGACGATGTCATCAATGACTTTGACATTGAAGAGGAAGTTGTGGAAGTAGAAAACAGGTTAGGAACTCTAGCTATTAAAAAGCAGCCCTGTTATGGAATGTACAGTATGCATTTTAATTAACTGTAACTTTCTGCACTCTTACATTAGGGAAGAAAATCTACTAAAAATTTCTCGCAGAGTTAAAGAATACAAAGTGGAAATTCTGAATCCTCCCAGGGAAGGAAAAAAGCTGCTGGTGCTAGATGTTGATTATACACTATTTGGTGAGACTTTATGCAACTTGTGGGTTTGGTTTAAGAGAGTAATTTATTTGCCAGTTCATGTTTCTTCATGTTTGATTTACAAATATACTTCAGTAATTTTGGTTTGTGTTGTATTATGTAACTTCTGTTTTGTAACATTTTGAGGTCTCCTGCCCATATTTTATGAAGCATTGGGATTTGTAAATGTTGCATATTGTTGATTTTAGTGCAGCAACCATTTACTTTCTCCAAGATGATGCAAAAAGTAGTTTACCCGTTTATCCAAAGAACTTTTATCTTGAGCAGTTTGTATCTTGGACGTGATGATGGCAGGACAAGATGCTGCTGTAAAATAATGATCTTTGTACCCAGTTGATTCCTCTTTTAGGGCTGGGAGAATAGCTTCAGATTGAATTTCCAGATCATTAAACATGTACAAAACCATGTTTTACCTGAAAACTCTGACTGTTTTTCTGAGAATGACTTCATTTTCTGGGATGTAGGTGTGTCATGGCAGTTTGACTATAAACACTACGTATCAGCTTACCTTTTTTCCTTTTCTGTAATTTCCTTTTGCGTGACATTTCTTTACAATCCGAGATGAAAATTCAGCCTATTACAATTTACAGTTTTATTTACTTGTCTCCTAGCAGAATTTAACAGCAGTTTTCTAATTGGAACAGGCAACGTTTACAAGTTTGAAATAAGCTTGGTATACATTCACAAGGGTAGCTAGCCTAGGTTTGCAAGAATCTGTTCAATATCTGGGCTGTTAGAAATTCGTTAAGATGGACAGATGAATTAATTAGTCTGACTCTTTAGACCCTTTAACGATATTCAGACCCTCAGCTAAGCACTCAAATTCCTGTAAAGATCAACATAAATACCTCTTCTTTTCACCTTTAAAGTAGGAATGCTGCCTTACTGTAAGTTCTTCCCTAATTTCAAAGTTCTCCAGTGCTTCTTGTGTGAGACATTTCAGGACTGTGGGTAGACAGCAAAGTCATACTTATTATCTTAAAGTCCACATTAAATTTCTTCACTCTCATTTTCTTTTTAGACCACAGATCTTGCGCTGAAACTGGGGTAGAACTGATGAGGCCATACCTTCATGAGTTCCTGACATCTGCCTATGAGGATTATGATATCGTAATTTGGTGTAAGTTTCTGTACTCAGTGCTAAGATTCTGTTATAAACTATCATTTGGAGCAGAGACTCCAAATGGGAGGTCTTTATATCACTTTTTAGTGTGAATCACGAGATGTAAAGCATTACATGAATGTTCAGCTGTAATGTAGTCACCAGAAATGTTGCTGTTATGAATGGACCTAATAACAGTATAAAGCTCAATATCCATTTACTAAATGTCACTTTGTACAAACAAACAAATGCTTGAAATAACACCATTGTAAAATCAGCATTCAAACAATGCTTGGTAGCTCTACAAATAATTTCAGTCTAGACAATAACCCATAGCAATAAAAAACTGGAAAAGGACCAAACTCTCATGTCTATAGGGATGGCTGATGCTTTGCTTCAGCACAGTTTCACTTCCTGTCCAACAACTGGAGCCAATAGAGAGTTTAAACTTGTTTTACAAAACCTAGCTTTCATAGTCTGAAACAGTGTTTCCACATATTCTTAGGTCAGCAGCAGTGTTGACACTGTGTCCTTTCCAGGCCTTATGAAGTCTTATGGTTGCTTTCAGGAGAAAATGCTGTAAAGACAATGCAGTTCCTCAAAACAGATGTAGCCTTTTCCGTGGCCCCGAGGACCGTAGCTGAGTAACAGCTGATCTAGAAAATGTTTTTAAACACATGCGGTGCTTAATCTAGTTTTCATTTGAAAGTTAATCTTTTCCAAATTGAAATAAAATTCCACGGAGGCAGACCGTCATTAGAGCAGTGAACCCTGAAAGCTGTGACAAGGAAGGGTCCTTCTGAAAGTCTGTAAAACTAATTCATACGTAAACAGTTTTTTGCTCTTTTTTTTTTTTTTTAAACCATCAATGAATATTGAAAAATAATTCTTTGTTTTCTCCCTTCTGTTTTAGCTGCTACTAATATGAAGTGGATTGAAGCTAAAATGAAAGTAAGTTGTTCTGAAAAAGTGTAATCTGTTTCTGATCTAGCATATAGTTGGGTTTACGTTCAGCGTTGTAGAGAGATTTAGCAACCGAGACTGTATTAATCAAAATCCAAGTTTTGTAAATATTCATAGTCACTTCAAAATACCTTTGATACAAAACTAGATAAAATCTAATTTTAGAACTCCACACAAACTATCAAAGCAGTAGGTACTAAATTTAGCAGAGCTAAGCACAAGTCAGTACTTGCTGAAACTTAGTCACATAGCCTTCACTGTTGCTTTCATCTTAGCTCTAATTATAGAGTTCTAATCTTAAGCATAACACAGTTTTTTAAGGGAGTGGACAGATGTGGCATGCTGGAATAGGTTATCAAGAGAAAACTCTTTTCACGTTCATCTTGTACCTCTTGCAGCTGTGTGATTTTGTTTCTTCCTCTGCTTTATTTAAACATCTGCAAAAGCTCTTCTTTCAGTCCTGGCTTCTTCCGTACCTAAATTGGGCAACTGGCCAGTTTTGCACAGCTGACCTTGTGGTAAACATATTTACAGCCAGGCTTAGCTGTAAGCCTAATGAGCTTACTAAGATGTGCTGTATGTTTGATTCATGGGTTGTTTTTGTTTATAAATCAAAGCTTGTTTCACAATTCCAAATTTAAACTTTTATCTCACCTTTTTTTTAATAGACTTTTTTCAGGCTGTAACAGCAAATAATTGTTTTTTTAAGTATTGTCTACTTCAAAACAATGATTTGCAGTAATTATTTTAAGCAAAAATCCTTCAAAATGATGTCAGAAATGAGAACCTTTAATCAGAACTCTGATGAACACAATTAAAATTGGTACCGTGTCTTGCAAACACTGTACTTCTGTACCACTATGCCATCTTTGTTTATTCTTTGTCTATGAATCAAGTTTATTTTAATCAGTAAAGATACTGTAACTGCAGTTCTGAAGTACAAAACTATGAGTTCGAGCTAGAATGAGCTTGTGGCTCAAACATTCTTGAAAGAAGTTGTGGTTGTTACTATGCCCTTAATTCTCTGGCTGTATCAAAACCATTGTAACAGATAGAGGTAAGTGCAAGTGTGATGAACCAGAAAGCTAATCATTAACCACGCTTTGCTCCTTACCTGTAATATGTACAAATCCCATCTTGCATGTGGGATTTATCGCTTAAGGGAAAAACCTTTGTTTTGCTGCAGAATCTGTTGTAGCATTAGGATTAAATCCAGCAGAAAACCACTGTTCTAAACTGGGCTGTTTACCTCACCTTTCCAGCCCTTTCATACTAGAGATTCACAACCTCCCCATGCCTATTGCTACTGCTATGTTGAGATTCCTAACGCTGGACCACAACTGTTGCTTCTCTTTAAACTGATTGCACATCTACAAGTATCACTTTTTGCCTGGTAGCAGTGATCCCAGCAATACTTGTCACTGAAGGCTTTATTTTAAAATACAAACCAGAAACAGTATTAAAAAGGGAAGTGTCAGATAACTATGTTTAGTCTCTTATTCTCCATCTATTTGCGCCCAGAATTCAGATGAAGTAGAACAGCTGTTTTTCAGTTGTAAGAGTACATTAACCCCAGTATTTGGCACTTTTCATTTGTACGGTTCACTTTTCCATATAAAAGCAATCAGTTAAATGTGGCTATAGATCCTCAAGACAACTGTTACAGTGGATATTTTCTCCACATTATGTAGCTTAGCACATTATTGTCACATACATCAGAAATTAAGGCAGCAATGTCTATGTCATGTAGTAGATTTTACTGTCACTTCTCAATTCTGAGAAAGATTTGAAGTGAAAATTATGCCCAGTCACCTAGTCCAAGGGGTTTTTCTTCTAAAACAGATCATTTTTCCTTTACTTCAAGAGTGATCAAATCCTTCAAGTACAAATTGAGACATTTCTTATCAACATTCACCATCTAGGACATGTGTTGAGGAAAAGGTAACAACGAACTGCTGTTATGCCTTTGATTGGCTGAGATTGGTTACAGCTTACTGTAAAAAACAAAGAGCAGAACATACACAGTTGTTTTTATAGGTACAAATATTGAGACACAGACTGTGGATGAAGATATGACAAAAGCTCTCTGTATTTTGCCTCTTCTGCAAAGTTGTTCTAGTTTTTATGCTGACATCAGATGTTAAATAGCTGTAGTAAACACTACAAAAGTAAATTCCTGTCACTCTTTTTTCCTCTTGGTAGAACAGCATACCTGTTTGATTCTCACTGGATAGAAAAACAAACAGCATGCCCATTTTTAATACACCTCTGCTCATCCTCATCAGCTCACCTTTTGACAGTGTGTTACAATCGTGGTTCCAGCTGTACTGCAGTAAAACTTTTATCATCTGAAGCTTTAACAATTATTCATTGTGATGCAGGAGCTCGGAGTGAGCACTAATGCGAACTACAAGATAACCTTTATGTTGGACAGTGCTGCCATGATAACAGTGCACACTCCTCGAAGGGGACTAATAGATGTAAGTACAGTTTTTTCTTCATGATTTTCTACATTCAGATTACGTGTTATTATACTCAATTGAGATATTTAACAGTAAGGTTGTGCTGAAGTTTTCATGCAAGAAAACTAGCAATATCTGAAGTGCAGTCTTTTTGTTTCCTACAGAAATCCTCTACAGTTTAATGCTTCAGATAGTTCATATGGACAACACTGCCTTAAATCAACTGCCTTAAATGACTATTTTTTCTCAACAACTGTTGAGAAAATTTAATACCAAAGAAGGTTTGGTTTAGATCTCTTTACATCTCTTATTAAAACCCAACTACGTGATACTTTTTCAGTCCATTTGAGTTTGGACTTAAATTCCTATAGACTGCTCTGTTCGTCTACTGCATATGATCTGGGTTTACCAAGGTTCTTTTTATGCATTATTTTTGCAGGTGAAGCCTCTTGGTGTTATCTGGGGAAAATTTTCAGAATATTACAGCAAAAAAAATACAATTATGTTTGATGATATCGGCCGAAACTTCCTAATGAATCCACAAAATGGACTCAAGGTAATGTTAACTGGAAATTTTATATATTACTTTTTTTTATATATAATTTAAGTAGTAATTCTTACTGTATATTAAAGTAAGGCTATTCTTAACCAGCACAGATGCATATTTTGTTGCATTTTTTTAATTTAGATGTCCATTGTTTGGACTAGCAGTTCCCTAATTGTAGTTTAAAATAAGCCTTGATTCCCTAAATGAGCTTTAAGAGACTTCCAAACCACTGAAACTGTTATTTCTGCTTACACTGTACCTGCAAACTACAATCGATGTGGATATTGTTGACAGGCAACATTAAAATGTGATGTTGAATCTTTAAGAGCGGTTATGTTCAGGAAACAAATCAAATAACAAGCTGTTGTACTTTGTGTTAGCATGTCAACTTGATAGCAATCATTTTGTTCCCCAGTAGCAATTAATACCTGGGGCCATTCTGACTGCAGAACAGCAAATATTTCATTTTATAAAACTGTCAACTAGTTCCTGCTCCAAAACTTGTAATCATCAGTGCTGGCTCTGAATAAGAATACAACTTAAATTCTGTGTTGGAAAAATATGTACTAAAAGAATCTCTGCAAGTTTCTTTAAAGCAAATTCAAAAACAGAAACCTAAGACTGTGTTTCTTTGAAAGCAGCCTTGATTTGAGGAAGATGGCAGTTGTCACCTATCAGGATGGCATTAATCACAACTGTACAAAATTAAGAGAATCAGAAACACCAAAGATGGCGCTGGGAGTGGATTAGCCAGAGAGCTCCCTCTACTTCAGATTTCAAAGGTGTTTGTCAAAATGTTATTAACAGAGCTGCAGAACCTTGAATGACTAAAACAAGGCACAGGTATAATGTATTCCAAGCTTAAAGCAGTTGTCAGACAAGCTTTACTTCTGACATCGATCGTCACAGATGCTATGACTGCAGTCAGATGTGTTTTGTTGAAAAAAAAGCATCTGGTTCCAGGGATGCCACACAGCTCGTAGCACAGCTGAAACCCTCTCATTTCTCCTGCAAAAATATCTATGAAATCATGGTAGAAAATATGACAGTCCATCGCAGATCAATTTATCATTCAGTCTGACTGAGAGGGGAAGGTTTGAAGAAACACAAGACTGACAGAACAAATTTCTTCCTGGTGAGCATGCAAGACAAAAACTCTGAAATCCAGATTGCATCAATAAAGAGACAAATAGGAGGTGACTGCTAATGGAAATTTTTTTCTTCTTCTTACCTAAAAGAAGTTAAAATTTGACATAGTACTGACAATATATTTTGACTAGGTGGAAAACGTTATAGAATTGTAAGCATTTTTCTCACTTGGAGCAAATGATGATAACCACTTTTTTTTTGTAATAGATAAGGCCTTTTATGAAAGCACATTTAAATCGGGACAAAGACAAGGAGCTCCTAAAGCTCACTCAATACCTCAAAGAAATAGCAAAATTAGATGACTTCTTGGAGCTGAATCATAAACATTGGGAAAGGTAAGAACAAACTCAAAAATCTTCCTTTCTGTTCTTGACCCCACTGTGTTTTGCTTAATGTCATCTGTAGAAAGATCAGTAACAGCTGAGCTGGTAAACTTTGACATGACTTATTCAAGCTACAAATATCATTTAGTTTGAGTAGGATTTTAAAAAGCCTGCAGTGTTTAGGCTGCCTCCCTAGGAAGCCAGGGCTTTTGACAGAATGGACCTCCTTCTTCAGAGTTCAGGATCACTGAAGCAGTTGTGCTTCTTAAAGGGAAAAATAAATCTGAAGAAACCTGATCCTTGTAAATTTCCTTTTTCCCCACTTCCACAAAGTTAGGCTGTCAGTTCAGATCTCATCTCCATTGCTGCAAAGCAGATCTTCTGGAGGTTACTTCCGAGGTCTGGGTTGTTAGGATGGCTCTCAGGCACTATCCAAGTGTGTGGTACTAAAGTATTTACCAGCACCGAAACATAAGTGTTAGGAATCCAAGTCCTCCAAATACTTAAAGCACCAGCTATCATCCTAATTCTTTCTACAGAACGATCAGCTGAAGTGTTCAGGTAAGGTTACATGTTTGATTTTATGCATTAGCCTGAATCTTCAATACATGTAAAGAAGAGCGTGTACAACATGCTGTTGGAAAAACACTCATTCAGTGCTTAAAAGAACAGCATTGGCATTGCAAACTTGATATCATTTTAATTTTTGCTTCTGATTAGACCAGAAAGTCAAATGCAAGATTTTAAAAGCCCTGGAATTCAGTGGATGTTTCAGAGAGTCAGTTAATTACTCAGATATTTTAGGGCATTTGCGAAATCTTCAGTGCACCACGTAGTGGGATTGTTCCATCTGTAGCGGTATGAGGGCTATGAGATCAGGCAGCAAGCAGTTTCAGAGCAACTCAAATTCTTGAAAGGGGGAGTGGAGAAGTGTTCTTTTCAGGTTGTGCTTGATGGCTGTCCCCTAAAGTCTTGAACTTATTTGAAAGAATCCCATATCTAATGTGTCTGTCTCAGGGGTTATAATAACTACTTTTCAACTGATACAATTTTCAGCCTCAGAGAACTTAATATATTTTAATTCCCTTCCGCTCTTTTGTTTAAAACCTTATACAGTTTTACTAAAAATGTTGAGTCATTCCAAGATAACCTATCATGGAATGGAAAGAATGTGAAATCAGATAAAATCATAAGTAGTATTTTTTGCAGTCTAATTTTTGGTTATTACTAATTAGCCTTTTTCCCCACAGTGTGTGCATATAAAAGATGGGTATATTTGTGTCAGCTTATTTTGTGTGAAACTGTTTTTGCTTCTTTCAGGTATCTTTCAAAGAAACAAGGACAATAACAGCAACGAAGTTGTTTGGCACTAAGTCAAAGGGAACTTAACTAAGATCATTGGACTTTTCCTTGCTTATACACTAGAGTACAATAGTGCTGGACACTGGATACAATGCCAGAATGACTGCTATACTTGGTCTTCCAGTTGGATGGTTGTGGGTTATTTTTAGTTGTTGTTTTGTTTCATGGTGGGTTTTTTGTTTGTTTTCTCCTAAAGAACACAGCAATAAGCTCAAAGTGGGAGAAACAAGTTGGTTACTTTTTCTTACATTCAGTTCTACAGTGTTACTACAAATGTTTTCCTCTCTTTTTCAGCTGAAGTACAACCATAACCATTAAAGACCAAAACCATTCTGAAACTAGAAGAAAAAATAACTTAGACCAAAAAAGTTGAGTAAGGAGCCAATTTTGACAGTGTATGAATTGTATAAGCCCTCTACTCCCTCCATCTTTAGAAACAGTCTCCCTCACCCAGTCCAGTATTTAAATTTATAAATTACAAGTTGTCTAAGTTTGGTATGTATTAGTATGTCAGTGTTTCTTTGTGCAGGACAGTAAGATGGGAAGGTACCACCTCTGTGGGCAGTTTATCCCAGTGTGTGAACTTGTACTATAAAGCAGTGTTTACTGGAAAACAGAAGACTGAAGTTTGAGGGAGGTAATCCCACTCCTTTCTGGTTACTGAAATGCAGTCTGCCTGAAAAATTCTCATGCATCAGATAAAGGGTTTAGACCTCAGATGGGAAAGCCACATTCCTAACAAAGCATGAACAAAACCCTTGTTCTCTTCTAGCTCAGTCCTGTCAAAGTGCAAACACTGTGTTTAAATACAATATCCAGCCATACTGTTCTTAAAACATCATTGCGCTGCTTCTGCCTGCACTATAGAAGTGTGATGTGACTGCTGTTTGGCATTACCAACACTCGTGCATTATGCAGTTCATGTATTTGAAAGAAGACTGACCCTTTCAAATAAAAATAGTATATATTGTTCTTAAGGAACTATAGCAGTTGTGTAAATAATAAATACCTTTTTCATAAATTCGTGTCCTGTGCTGTCTTACATATTTGTTTCGCATTATAGAGAATCCATTGCTAATCTTCATTTTGAGGGTTTTGGGGTGTTTGTTCAGGATCCAGAGACATGGATTTTGTATCAGTCGTTAAATAAGAGACCAGTAAGTGCCACTGCAGATTAGTGCCCTGGTGTTGAATGGCAAAGCGTGTAGCTGCATGGGAAAGGAACCTTGACAGCAAATGTCAGAATGTCAGGACAGCAGACACAAATGAGCTGTTAAGATGAGCACGTTAGGCTCCGGCTCAATGACCTGTCAGAAAATATACAGTTTCTTAGCTGCTGCTCTTTGTGGTTTAGTGCCAACTCAAGCTGTGTTTTAAGCTAGTAAACCTGGAACCCAATGCATAAAAGCCTTTTTTGGCAAGCATGGAAGGTGAATTTCTGAAGTTTTGTCTCCTAGAGCTGATTTCTGAACCGAAAGGCTGACTGGCTCATGTATGTGGGTTGCTCTGAAAGTAATGCCTCCCATTTGTTTCCATAGGGACTACAACAGCTAAATAGAGCACAGTAACAGTACTTGATGGAGCAAATTCTCATCTACAGAAGCATTAGGTATATATCCTCACCAGCAATGAACCAGAGCCTGCATACCACACTCATTTAAATCTGCACCACCAGAGGTGACCCAGTGTTTCACAGCTGATTTGACAATGTTATTGCTAGGAGAACGTTGCCCATGCAGTCCATCTTTCATCAGCCAAAACAAATGAAAGTCAGATGTATATACAATGGGCACAGCAGGACAGTCCAGCCAATGTGCTCTATGGCCTTCAGACTGGTATGGGGCCTGGTGCTATCATGCTGCAAGAGAAAGGTCTGACTCTAGAAGTCCAAGCCTTCAGCTTAGTCAGCATCATGCTTTATCAGTCAAGGTTGATGGTTTGTCTGCATTCCAGAAAAATCTAGAAAAAACACTTCTCTTTCCTGTCCCAAAATACAATGCAAGTCACTTTACCCACTGAAGGGTGCATCTTGAACTTCTTATTCAATGAAAAATTCACATGTTGCTGGTCTACGGATTGCAGCTTTGACTCTGGCTTGTAGCAGTGACACCATGTCTTGTTTTCTGGATCACATCATGACCAGAAACTCAGCCTCATATTGGTTCAATAGGTCCTGACAAACTCACATGCACTGCTCTTTCTGTTCCTGTTGGTTTCCCAGCTAGATCAGATTTCATTATATTCCAGTGTTGCCAGCATCATTTCCAGTACACTGAAGCCTATATTCAGCTCCATACGTGGTTATGTGGTCATAATCCACCGATTTGTACAGCTGACCTGATAGAGATGCTCTTCATTTCATGATATGGTAGCACCACTGCTGAAACACACACCACCCAGTGTCTCACTGTGCTACATCCACTGCAAGTGTTCAGCAAGCATCACTGAATGTCAGTGGGTGCCATTTTTTCCCCACACAGAGGAACTCAGTGACACACTTTTGCTTCCTTCACACTTCCATGTCAGACACCATCGTGTCAGACCACCCTCCTGCTGCCATCTGTCACACAGCAACAGAATGTAACAGAATAATGGTGGAAAGGTTCAACCTCTACCGCCGTACTACCAACGCTCACCTCTCACCTCATGGGCCAGTGTAGTAAAATAGGAGGCATTACTTTCGGAGCAGCCATTGTTCTTTGAGTATTACTCTCTGAGGTTTGAGCTGTGAACTTCCACAGGATTGGTATAGAAAGTACTACCATAAATTTCATTTAAAGAATATCAAAGTGCTGTGCATTAATCACCTCTAGAACACGCTGTGTCAGGCAGACAGAAAAGACAGAGCCAAGGGGACATACTTAAACATGCACTCACATCTGTTTGTTGAAAGGCAGTGCACAAACAGAAGTTGCAGAGCAAAGAAGAGGTCCTCCCTTCTTTTGCTTCATACATGGAACTTGAAAAAAGAATCTCAATTTTTGAGTAACACCAGGATTTCATCCCAGAATCCTGAAGTGCTTAGTAACCTGAAACAGATGCGCATTCCCCTTTCACCTATCTCGGGAGCTGATCTGGAATACATGCGAACAGTCTGCACTCGATGGTAACTCATGACTGTTACTGACAAGCCATCATGGTTTTTATGACTGGTATTGTTTCCTCTATTGTATTTTGTGTTTGAAGTTAGGCCCTGCAATTCAAATGGTTTTGAATAGAAGCCTGTGTACTTCACTGGCTCTCTCTTGAAAACACTGCAGTTTTCCTTGGCTAAGAGATCGAGTATATGAAAGAATAAAGCTGTGCACAAGTCAGGTGCTCAACTGACATTCACCAAATGCCACAACACCAGAGCAAGGCCTTGCTCACATGAACTGAAGTGACTGAAAGCCATTACAAGAGTGGCAGGTAGTGATCCCCAGCAATTTGTTGCCAATGGTTGGAGTGGAGGCAGGTGCTATCAGCAAGATCAGAAAGGAATTCAGCTCTCACATTTGTATGCCAGGACTTTTCCAGGCCTCACTTATATTACAGAACATAGTCTGATTTTGTGCCAAACCACCAACATTTACAATAGCTGCTAAGAAAAATGAATACTTTTCCAATTAGCCCCCAGATAAGGTTGTCATCTCTAGTGGGGTCAGAGGAAAACGGCCATCCTGACATTGCTTCTCTGTTTTGACAGAGAAGGCAGTTTGACCTACTTGTGCTTCCAAAGCATGGATGAACCTTGGGAATGGCTATCAATGCCCTGCACCCCTCAATGCTCAGTTCCCTTTTAGATTATACTGGATACAATCAGAGATACCAGCATCTCTGAGAAGTATTTGATCAACTGTTTTCACAAACTTTTAAACACAATAGGATTAAAATAACCTGAGAGGAAGAATGCAGCTTAATGATAGAGTTCTGTTTACTGTTGTGTAGAACTCTAGAGGAGCAATAAATAGACCAGTCAGAAATATTCCAAATATTTTCATGTGTCAGATTGTACCGGACTCCCAGTACATGTCAAGTATTTTGTATGGTGTTCTGTCTGATTATTCATACCAAAAGAGACAGTCCATTTAGAAATGAAGTTATTTCTGTAAGCTCTGGATATCTGACAACTCTAATACCTCACGGTGGCATGAATGCTCATCACCAGAGGTACACAGTGACAGCTGAAGCCAAGAACTGAACTGCAAATTCAGCTCCACAAATCCTGCTGCATGACTGTGAAATTTACAGCTACTTGCCAATTTTTATTCCTGACTTGACGTGTGACTGACAGCAAATGGATGCCAAAAGGTTTAAGACTATTTTCCACTCTGTCTATTCGGCATGTATTTATGACTGATGTGAGGAACATTGAATACTTCCTCCCTTCCAGTAAGATGAAGCCCAGGCAAAAATGGTTTCAGAGGGCAAGGAGAAGCATTAAGGCTATTTAAAACCAGAAGCTGTGGATGAAGAAGTGCAACAGCGCAGAATCCTCCAACATTTCAATATTGACATTGCAGCAGTCATGCTGGGTGCTATCCAGAATGAGTGTGGGCAGCCACTGCACCCAAATGAAGAGGCTGATGGATTGATGGAGAAAGATTTGGGTGGAAAAGGTGACACTGAAGAAGAAAGTACAGGACTAGAAGAGAAAAATACTCATCTTTTGTGTAGAAGACACCTTCCAAACATCATCAGCTTCTTACACAGGTTATATTCAGTGGTATCTTGTGACAAACGTAAGTTGCAGAGCACCACACTGGTAACCACACTTCAAAAAGGCCACTTACTAATCAAGACATTTAGTTTTAAACATGAGGCAACCAAAATGCCTCAAGGTCTGGAAGAACTGCCTCATAGCTAGAGATGAACTATTCCTGTTTGGTTCAGTGAGAAATGCCCACTGTGGCTTACAGCACTGTTTGACTCCCCAGCTCCAGACCACACTGCCTACTTCACACCCTCATTTCCCACAGCCCAGCGGTACTGTCCACTCCAGATCCCTTCCACTACAATCCCCAATCCTCTTTAGATCCCTGATACACATAAGAGGCCCCAACCCCACCATCCTCACCACATCAGTCCATTTTCAATAGCATTCTACAACAGAATTCCAAACTATTTATACACTGATGAGCTGTCTCATACATCCCTGGACTTCATTACTCATGCTTATTTATGAAATGTGCACATCTCTGGTGATTCTTTGATGCTTTTGATACTGTGAGCACTCGGATGTTCATTTAGTTCTCAGAGGTCTGTGCAGAACTCAGCACATTCCCCTGCCTCACAGACTCATACAAAGCCACATCATTAATTCCCACATCTCTCCTGGCAAACACTGTCCCCACCAATCCATTCACTGTTAGGAAATAATGACCACAAATCAAAGGGAACTTGTTCTCAAATTGCATAACGCTTTTAGCACTATGGTTGGGGTGGTGGGCACGGCACAGAAAAGTGCATCATCAACACTTGATTGAAAGTTACTTTTTCCAGCCAACTGTCAGGCTGGAATTGCACACCCACTCTGCTCACAGGGCACATCTTACCAAGGTGTTGGTGTATTCAGATTAAAAAAGAGCAGCTTTTTTTGTCATTGTGTCAGGGGTCCCCTTACTTGCATCTGTGTGTTTGTGCCTCACTGGCATAGCAGGCTTTGAACGCTCTGCAGGAGGCAGTGTTGTGGCACTGTCAGAGTACTTCGATTTATGTTGTGCATTAGTGATGCGTTGCAAGCTAGTAGCTCCTTTGGCAAGCATCTAAGTCTGTTTCTCAGGTGTTCTGCTCTTGTCTGGGTCATAGTGTGGGAAGTGTGTGTTAAACAAATAGTAATAAACCTGTAAGATATGATGCTTCCTACAGGAAACTGAAATGACTCTAGTATTGCATTTTGCAAGGCTTTCTAAGTCCTTATCCTGCTCTCTATACTCAGTCCACATTTCTTTATGCATCTGGGTATGCAACATTTGTGAGCAGTACACACTGCAAGCACCAGCTCTGGAGGCAGGCACAAGAGGAATCTCAAGCACATGCCCCTGGTGTAGCTGATGCCAGTGGGACTGCTGAGTCCCTCTGCTGTCCTAGTGATGGATGTTGCTTGAATTGGGACCAACACAAGCACTTCACAAAAAGAATATAGCAAATTGGAGATGAAAATGAGACAGCGACAGCACTCTTTAAATCTGTTTAGTCCCTTGCAGATGTGTCTAGACAGAACAGCTGCATAGAAATGCCTTTTTCTATAACAAATGTTAAAAACAAAAGAATCTGTATCTAATTCTGAGCTGCAGAGAAAAGTGGGTTTGTAACTTGATCTGAACAGCACCAGTGAGCAGTAAATGAGTTGGGACAAACACATTCAGAGCTACTAAAACACTTCATTTCAATTGCAGCTGGAAGAAAACAGGCAAACTACTGAGAATCCTGACTTCCATAAATGGAAGCAAAATTCTTGATTTTGAAAGCACATTCCCACTTTCAAATAGACTTACATTTTAAGAATTCAAGTAACCTTAAGTGTAATTTTTTTCCCCTCAATCTGATATGATTGGCTCACTGAAAAATACCTAACACCACCCTGAACAGATGTTTCCCTTCAGACAAGATGGGAAGCGACCACTTGTAGGTAGGCGTAGTTCCATTACCAGTAAACTACAGTGCATGGGTTTATGGAACAGAGCTCACAGAGCATCTGCACAATACTCCTGCAACTGCTAAATCTGAACTCATCAATTATTACACTGACAACAGCAACCTGACAACACGAAGAAAACTGTATCTGGTCTAAAACTCCCAGAAGCTCCAAGATACCCGCCCCGTACTACTTACATTGCTGATGCAGAGCCACTCGTTGCTCTCAGAGGGGTAGAAAGAAGAGCTGAATGCCAATGCTGGGAGCGCTAGGGCTTGGTGCCGGTCCTGGAGCATCTGCACAGCGTCAGGATCCCAACTGAATGGCTCTGGGGTCAGAGAAGAGCAGAGTCAGGAGAAGTGCTTGGCCTCACCCTGCAGCTCACACAGCACGGTGCTGGTGGAGCTCACAGCAGCAGATAAAACCAGCAAGATGTTCTTGTGAGATCAACTTATGTATCCTTTAAGGGATTGTATAGGCAACATGGACAACTATGGACCCACAGGGCATGGCTCAAAGTACAGGACACACTTCCAGAAACTATGGAAGGAAAAAGTCAGTGGCATCTTGGAAAAAAAAAAATAAATAAAACTAAAACCAACCTCAAGTCACGCCAGACCAGCACCAAGTTAGACTATTAAGGCAGCAAGCAGGGCAAATGTAGCGCTAAGGGTCGAGTTTCTAGCAGGAGCTGATCTCTCTCAAGGCTCACTTGATTAATACTTTATCAAGGGTTGGGTAGAAGCCCTGGGTTTGGCATGGGACAAGTGCTGTACCTAAGCGGCTGTTCCTCCACCGCCACGGGGACGAGCACCGGCACCGAGCGCCGAGTGACGCCGGGCTACAGCCACCGGCCACGGGGACGACCAAGGAGCTGCCAAGCAAAGGGCGTCTACCGAAGCAGAGCCGCGGGACGAGCAGCGCTTTGCTGCCCATTGCCGCCCCGCCCCGAGCTGCTCCATCCGCCTGCCGGAGCGGCGGGCGGACCCGAAAAGCACCAGCGGCCCCGGGGTGTCCCGGCCCGCGCCCGGCGGTCAGCAGGGGGAGCCCCATAGCCGGGAACGAGCGGAGTGCCGGTGACTCCTGAGGGATGCGCCCTGGGCAGCGCTGTCCCGGCTCGGGAGAGCTATTCAAGTCCCTTCCAGCTCCTTCTTGAGATGTTATCCCCAAAAGCTTGGAGCACCTGCTCGCGTAAGGACCAGGGTACGTCTAGAGAAGGAGGGTGACAGAAGTGCCTGTCTTTGATGAGCAGAGCATAGCTGATGTCTTTACTGCAGATTACACTACAGAGGAGGGCACAGAGCTCTTCGGGAAGAAAGCCAGAGCCCTTCCCGCAACACCAGCATCTCTAGTCACTCCCAATTAACGGAGCAATCTCAGCTCAGAAGCACTATGCACTAAGCATTATGCAGCACCCACATTTCCCACCTTACCCCACACTCTGGGCACAAGGGCCAGCCCTGCTGCAGCACTAACACTGCTCCTTAGGGCCAGCCCCAGGTTGTTCAGGGCAGCACCCCAGGCCCAGAGAAACTCAGCTACGGCCTTGCATTTCGGGTCTGAATTGAGGCTCGGTTCCTGCTCCCACCAGAAACCCCCGGAGCTGAGCTTATTGAAGCTCTGACCCCCAGAGGTTCTGAGCATCACAAAGACAAAGAGGTCCCTGAAAACATCATATCCACAGGGCTGTAAAGCAAGTGCTTTTTTAAATGACACCTGCCTTTCTCAAGGCATACACCTTACATCTCTTTTCCCTGTTCTCCCTTCATGTATTGTAGGAACACATACACATCACTAGAAGCCTGCTCCAGCATTTTTGTAGCAGCATCATAGGACACTAACACCAACAGTGCTAATTAGTGCAGTTACTCCTGTGAGACATTCCTACACCACACTACTTATCCCGAGGAGAAGAAAACACCAACAACCTCTTACACTGCCATTCCAAAACACAACCCCCTTACCTTCTCCTCACTCTGAAGTCTGCTAAAGAAAAGAAAGACAGAAAACCAACCAAACACCACAAGCCCAGTGCTTCCATTGGGCCCTTATTTAACTCCACCACCAGCAATTGGTGGAGGAATCTGTTGGCTGATTCACAGCACCTGGGATCCCTCTCATCCCAAAGCTCAGCTGCTCTCTAATCCTTAAAGGACCCAACACACACAGATATCCTTCCACAGTTCCCTGAAAATGTCACTTTTTATATCTTTTCAGTGCCTTGCAATAGAGTTCTCCCACCTGTATCCTGAGCAATTATTTCCCCTAGCCCCATAGCTCTGCCTTCCCAACCATATCCAGTGATAGAAAGACAATGAAAAATGGGAGCTGAGGGCTGGAGCACTTGCTGAGGGAGGTGGGCTGGGTGTTGAGATGGACACTTCAAGGGGATGCCGTGGCCCTGCAAGGCGGGTCCCAAGTAGGCAGAGCTGGGCTCCCCAGTGATGCATGGCTGGGAGACAAGGTAGTTGAAAGGAAAGTAGTTCAGAATGGAGGCAAGGCAAAATGTCTTCACTGTGATGGCAGTCACACTCTGGGACAGGCAGCCCATGGAGACTGTGTGTTCTCCACCCTTGGATGTTTTCAAGACTGGATGGGACAAAGCTCTGAGCAATCTGCCCCATCCTCAGGAGATACTTCTCCAAAGTCCCTTTTAATCTGTCCCAACCCTGCGGGAACTGGAACAGCCACTGAGTGCTGAGCTCCCTGCTCAGCTGGGAACCCTGCAGCAGAAACCATTACCCCACATTGTCCTGCAGTGGTTCGAAAAGCTTTACCAAGAGCTGTGAATGTCAAGGAAAGAAGTAGGACGAAGGATTCCAGTGAGTTGTGACAGGGACATGGAGCTATGCTGGGGAGGAGACACTGGTGCACAGCAGTTAAATGGGCCAGGAGTCAGGGCATACCATGGTGTCAGCTGCATCACCAGCAGAGCAGAACTTGTGATAGAGGCATGGAGATGCTTCTTCCTCTTTGTCAGAGTGCTCAGCTGTTGCTGAGCTATCACCTTTTGTTCAATGAGAGCAGTCATGCATAGATGTAATTCTTCCCTTATTTCACTGCAGAGGGGCAGTGTCAGGCGCAGGCACAGCCATCACAATGCTGGGGCAGCTCCCACCCAGCCTTGGCCCTTGGTCCAAGAAACTCCCTCCCTAGGGAGAGGAAGAGCTGCAGAGATGCTCTGTTATCTAATAGAAGAGACATCTCGAGTGTTTCATGACTCACTCATCTTTCAGAGCTGCCAAAAAAAAAAAAAAAAACACCAAGAAACAGATTAAAAAAAAATCCCCACAACTTAAAATGTGAAGGAAGGAAATTAAAGGAAAAATACCAGCTGAACGCTTGGTTTCTGGTTCAGTATGTGCCCAGGGCTGTGGCTGGACACAACTGTGAACTCATCCCAGACAGTGACATGTACTCCCCAAGGAGTCTCCTCCATCCAGGCCAGAGGGTTACATCCGAGCAACCCCTACCACCCTGGGCTGGGGGCTGGGAACAGCCATAGGGGCACTCACACCACACTCCCTGTGACTGTAGGCCCTGTGAGGGCTCTCCCCCACCTGGACATGTTGCTCCAAACTGCACGGCTGTGCCATTAACCAAAGCTTCCTGGTATCATTGTGCTTTTGTACTTCCAGATGCAATTGTGTTCCATGATTGCAGTTATGAGTTGTTGGGTGATTGCTGAGATCTGCTTTGCACGTAGGTGATGTCATCTGCATTGCACAACACCATAGATCTCCACGTTACCAGTCCTTGCCCAAGCTCATCTTCTGCAGTGCCTGCTCCTGCTCCCGGCACTTGTATTCTTGTTCAGGGGAACAGTTGCTGGAGGCAAGTGAGGTGGCCGAGACCACCAGCCAGCTCCTGGGGCACTGGGAGGTTTTCATGGGTCCAAGGATTGCTCTGGTTATGGTCAGTGCTGATAACACCAGCTGAGGCAAGAAGGGGCAGGGCCACCATTCTCCAGCCTGACACAGTGGTGCTGGGGATGGTGGTTGGGTCTGGAGGGGTACCGAGGTGGTTCTATTTGCTGCTTGCACTGAAAAAAGCAAAATGCAGGCTGATTATAAAACAGAGAAGTCTCGCCGCTTCTGTTCTCTTGTGTTCTGTTCTTGTTATTTCTCCAGATTAAAAAGGATTAGGCATGGGGATATGCTGTGAGGCTTTTGGAGTCACCAAGAGCCATCTCAGGCAAAGAAATGTGTCCTATATCCCATCTCTCATTAAAATGTCTCTTTCCATCTGAAAACCTGTATTGAGATACAGCACTAGTCCAGAGCCACAACTTGGCTCACAGGGTAACTCCAGTAGGAAAAGGTATGCACTGCTCCAGGCAGTAGGGGGGGATGAGAACAGTCCTCCCACAACCCTGTGGGGTCCTTTGTGGCCAGTTGTCCTCATGTAGGAGGTGCACTTTCCTCCCCTCAGTCTTATCAGTGTTCAGGATGTCTTGTTGTTGTGTTTACTAAAGAAACATCTGAATTTGGAACAAAACAAATGCTCTCCTTGGCCTCAAAATATAATGTTCTTATTCACTTCAAAGCCTGCACCGTGGCACCACAGGCAAACACTCAGCTCTGTCCAAACACCATCCAGGAGCTGAGATACTCAGCATATAGGTGTTTGCAAAATGAGTTGGCTGACCTCACGATAAAATCTAAGCTCCCTTTGAAACTTAAGTGTTTAACATTAAGTGAGTAGAGTCCCATTGATGTGCTGCCAAAGTTTTAACGAGGGGATGCCACAAGCATTTCCCTGTGTATATTTTGTACAGTGAATGGGGAGAGACTACAGACTTCATTTTCTCTCCTTGGCACAAAGAAGGATTTTCTAGCCAGCCTAAAGGAAAGAGAGAGCACCAGTGAGAAAACTAAAGAAAGAAATCAAGTTTGTGTGCAGCGGTAAACTAGTGCTCATAAGTTTACCGTCTCTGAGACAAAGACCTCTCTTAGGACAAAGAAGGAAAGCAAAGTCTTTGTACTTCTGCCTAAAGCCAACCATCCCTGCCATATTCCCAGTGCAGGCTTAAATGCAGCAACACTGCTAGGGCTCATCCTATTTGCTTCAGGGTTTCTAAGCAGATGAGGCACCCACTGCCACATCACTCACAGCTCTCTGCTTCTGATACCTCAGCGAGAGGGACACATCTGGGAGGCTGCTGAGGGGCAAAGGTGCACACTGTCACTCACCCATAGGACAGTCTAGCTGGGTAGCCATGTGTCAGAAGGATGGATGGTATGGTATGGTATGGGATGGGATGGGATGGGATGGGATGGGATGGGATGGGATGGGATGGGATGGGATGGGATGGGATGGGATGGGATGGGATGGGATGGGATGGAAAAGCTGTGGCAGTGGCAGGGAGGATGGAGCTGTGGGAGTCATCGCTCTTGCTCAGGAAGCATGGTGCCTCCCAGTAGGAATTCTATGATTCTAAGATGATGATGTAACAGCACAGTGCATAAACATTTTAGCTGCTAGCACAGCTGCGTGGAAGGCTTTTCCAGGTGTTATGGAAAAAGGAATCAAGCCAAAAAGTTGTTCTGAGTTTTATTTTATCGAGAAGAGATGGCACAGACAAGGACAGCTGCTGCCATTCCCAGGCTCCTGCGCCTGTGACCAACGAGGATCAGTGCCTGGTGCTCAGGTTCAGCACTTCCCCATGTGCTTCAGTCGTATCTTCCCTCCACTCCTCCTGTAAAAGGAGCAGGATGGAAACAAAGCAGTGTATGGCAATCAGCACAGAGACAGCAGCTGGGACAGGGAGCTTGTCCCTCTGAATACAATCATTTGCCTGACTCTGGTGCCTCACAGGGAGCATCAAGCCATCTTTCCCTCTCCTTGCTCTTCTCTAATTTCCCTTAGGATAAGGCAGCCTTCAGAGTGCAGGACTGACAAGGATAAATCAATGTTTTGCAGGCCTTTTCAGTTCAGAGGTGTTGGCTCCTATTACATCTCCTTTAGAGGAGACAGGAGAGGAGAAAATCCAGTCCTTCCTCTGAGATTCTGTGTACTTTTCCACTATATCAATTCAGAATTTCATTTCAGCACTTTTCCTGTTCATTGCAGGGGTGTCGGATCAGATGAACTTTGAAGGTCCCTTCCAACTCAAATGATCCTATGATTCTATGAGTCTATGACTTTCCACTAATAACTTGGCATGCATAACCCTGCATTCCTCCAGACACTTCAGCATCCAGAGGTGCGAGAGGGAGAGCTTCAGCCTGTGGCATACAGAGGGAAATTATCAATTTAGCCCATGCAGAAGGTATAGGGAGGTACAATGGTCTCACAGGCCCTGGGCCATCTCTGTATGGCTTATAGCCATCACACTAAGCCTAGAAATGAATCAGTATCAAGCTGAAATACTCCTGAGCGTGGTGGTGAGGAGCTGACATTTGAACTAGATGAACTCAGTGGTGTTTTCCAACCTCGACCATTCTCTATTTCTACAATTCTATGGCCAGGGACTGCTCTGTGCAAGGGGAGCAGCAGCATGGGGCTGGAAGTGGACCATCTCTGCACGGGTCCGAATCCCAGTGCCCCGACTTACAGCACGGCCTTGCAGAAGGCGCACTTGTTGCCGTACGTCACACCATCCGTGCCGCAGTGAGGGTTGGACTCCCTCGTGCAGAACACACTCCTGTTTAAAAACTCTTTGCAGATCTGCATAAGAAATTAAGAATAACAACAGCAATAAACCATCAGGTTTCATTTTCCAAACAGGAAACAAGATCGCTAATGTTATCCTTTTCCCTCCCAGAGGCCTAAGGCAGCAGTGAGGCACAGCCTCACCCATACCCTTGGCACAGGGTGGTTGAACTCAATGCCCTGAGTGGTCTCTCCAATCTTAATGATTCCCTGATTCTATGAAGTGAACAGGCGTTTGGTCTTTGAACAAGCCCCGGTTGTGGATTTAGTTTGAAGGAGTATATCATTCCTGATATCACATTTGTTTCATGGAGGAGCAAAGCAGACAGAAGCGATGAGGCAAACACAGCCCTGTGCGTTCAGCCTGGATGGAGCCATGGGGAGCATGTGCCAAACCAGCTGCCCATCCCTCATATACTCACTATTGTGGCCATAGATAACACCCCTGTACTGGGTGAGCACCCCAACGCACTGGGGCACCTTGGCAGGACCCATCTGCTCCCAGCAAAACCCAAGAGCATTTAGAAAAGCATTCTTCTAGAGCAGGAGAAAATGCAGATTCAGAAAGCAGAAAGAGCTGCACTAACCTCTTCAATGTCTTGAGCTGCTACACCTATAATTGAAACAAACAAACAAACAAACAAAGATTTTATACATATTAGCATTATTTTCAGTTCTGAGAGAACTGAACCGAAGTCACAAATCCCTTTGCAAACCACAGCACAACACTCACCAGGTTTTCCCTCCTCTACCATTCTCGGCAGTGGAGGAGGGGTAGGAAATACATTATCGGAATTGCTTTTCAGTATTTTGCTATTTGAAAAATGTTACTAAAATACCATGTAATCAGTCATTCAGCTGCTAACTGCACCGCAGACACATAAACCCATCTCCCTGGCAGGCAGCCACCGCCAGGGAAGCAGAAGCTATGTCGGAGCTGAGCCTCTCTCAGCAGAGATTTTAAAGCTTCATTGAGTCTTACGGCTTTTAGGCTCTCACACCTCTGAATTACAAAACTGGACAGTAGGGTAACAAAAGCACACACGGGAGAGGGAGAAAAAGACCCTGCAGTCAGCATCACAGCCACCCACAGCACGGCACAGCCCTGAGGCTCTGGGAACAACCTGTTCCGAATGAGATAGAAAGGGATAGCCTGGTGTGATCTGGGGCAGAACAGGCAGTGCCAGGCAGCGACAGAGCAAGAATACCTGCTGCAGGCACAGACTCTGGGCTTGGAGACAGTCAGTCCATCCTCTTTGTTATTTACTGCCTGCAAACTTTGCATGGGGGCCAGGTCACAGCCACAGGATGGATCCTGCGGTGTCAGGGACATGGAGCAAGCTGCACACAGCTCTGCAGGAGCTGGGGCACATTGCAATGGGGCATTCCTGGTGGTTAGAGTGCAGGCTGGGAGCACTGCAGCATCACGCTCAGTGGGACCAGAATACATCACCCCTACCCAGCTCCTGCCTTCTGTGATGCCTTTCAGTGTTTGATCCTTGCCACTGGTGTATCTGTCATGTCCTCAGCCAGGCTGCATGGGGAAACCGCCATTAGGGCTATCTGCATATTATTTACAAAATAGCTCATTAGATAATTTTTATAAATATTACATGTAGCTACACAAGACTTTGTGAGAATGTCTCTTGGCATCTGTTTATTTTGTTTGAGATCACAGAATTTGCTGCTATTCTGCCTGGCCTTGGAAAGAAGCTTTAGCGCTCCGACAGAACCCAGTCCCAATTAAGACTCAATTAAAGACAGATGAATATTTCATAATTAATGATGTGTACAAAGTAATTCACCTCTTTTCTCCACGCACAGCCTGCAATTTTCTCAAGTGAATTCTTTATTCAAATTATTCACAGAAAAACAAGTATAAATAATTCTTGGTCTGCAGTCTTCAGTAATGGCCACCACAACGTTTCCACATTTGGATCAGCTGGACACGATAACACCGACGTACCCTACACATCCCAGAACCATCAGTCAGCCTCCCCACATCAACAGAGAGATGTGTAAACCTCAAGATAAATAAACGTTGGATCCTTTCAATTTGCCCTCTTTGTTCTGGCTCCTTGAGGACATTCGAATTTAATTTTCAAGCTTTCCTCTGCAACATATTTGGAAGCTGAAACTTTCATCTAATTATGCTGCCACGTCTCCGAGGAAAACACCAACTACCAAGTGCTTAGGATCAAAACAGGAGCTGATGACCCTGAGGTATGAGTTTCTTCTCTAACTGGTTCAGCAAAACTCTCCAGCAAACATTTCTACCAAAACTCATAATTACACTCTGCTTTGGTACATTTGCTGAACGAGCTGCTTACAATTTGCTCATTCTGTCTCCCAGTGACACCTCCACAGTGTTATTCACTGCGGAGGCACATGAGGAATGGAAATATGTGACACGAGCAAGCAAGTCCCACAGATATTTTCTACTTGCTCAGCTTTATCTTCAAGCCCGTCATCCAGTGATCAAGGCTCTCTGAAGTTGCTCTTGTCATAAACTTTCTTTCTAGGCTACAGAAATATAACTTACCTGAGAAGAAGGACAGCAGCAGCAGCAGGCTGAGGAGCACCGAGGTGCCTGTTGCCTTCATGCTGCTCTTTTAGTCCCCAGCAAGCAACCAGTTTGGGAAGTGTTGTCTCAGCCACAAGCCCACAGTGTGCTCATGGCCCTGCCCCTGTGTATTTATGTACCTATCCGCTGCTGTCCTCATTCCTCACCTTAATTGTGAGAACTTCTCCACTTCGTTTCTAGAGCCATTATTGGTCCCAGCCATGTTTATGGTGCTTTAGGAATGCCGCCCTGTCCACATCAAACCTAGAAAGGGCTAATTACATGAGTGATAGACTTGGGCCTGTAATATCTGTGTGTTGTTTTTTTTCCTAAATAGTCACAGGATTCTCACAAGGGTGAATTTTCAAAGTGGTGATTCATCGGGGAAGCTGGTAATTTTCATTCTCTGGGTCCTCGCTGAATGCCATCTCCAAGGCTTTGAGCACGGCGTGATGACACTCACCAGACATTACGAAATAAATCACAGCATGAGAATGTGTTGTCTGTGAAACCAATTATGCGTTGTTCCCTGGCTATTTTTGAGGATGCTTCTAAATTTGTTGGGTTGGGGTGGAGAAGCGCACTGATGCTCTCATAGCCGTGTGCAGAGTCCCACATAGGATGGCTGCCTCTCCTCCCTGAACTATTTAAACTATAGCTGTCAGTGTTTTCCAGCTTTTCACATTTGCTAACATATGCCAGGGCTCTGCTTCCACAGCAAGAGTCAATTAAAGGAATTTGGTGGGGAATCAGGAGACTCTCACTCTATTTCCAGCTGATTCTGTGCAAAGAGTAGAGAATCGTTGAATTGTTAATGTTGGAAAAGACCACTAAGATCATCCAGCCATCAACCCATCTCCAACCATCTCTCCACCATAGTAGCATTTAGCTGCACCACTTGCAAAATGTCTGTTCAGATAGGAACAGGCTTTAACATTTCAGCATGCTTTCCTAAGGAAACAAGTATTACGGGAACACTCTCTATAGATAGATCATCATGTTCATTTCCCCAGCAAATTTTGTAACTGCAACCTACTGTATGGAGCCTCCTTTAGCAAGGGGTTGCACTTGATGATTTCCAGAGTTTCAACCTCTATGATTCTGTGATTCCAACAAAATTTCACACAAGAATGGAAAACAAACAAACAAAAAATGCGCTTTAATACATTTTTCTAGCAACCAAGGATTTCCCAAACACCCTCAGCTAGCGAGTGAAAGTTTCTGTAGGAGAGCAATGCCATGACTGCCCTACACCTGGGAAAGCATTAGAGTTTGCAGCTCACTAGACACCATAAAACCCACATAGCAGAGTAACCGCGATTGACAGGTGAGTTCTCAGATGTCTATTAGGGTGAGCTTACAACACAGCCTCTCGTATAATTTACAAGTCCAGCAGCTGTAACGCCATTCAAAATCAGGCTCAGTTCTGCCGCTTGCAGAATTCCTTGTTTGCCATTTCTAGCTCCAGACACTGTTCACCACGCCAGCACTAATACCTAAGCTCTTTAACTACCCAAACATTTCATTTGCTACAGCATAGCTGACTGGGAAAAGCCTTAGAAAACCACAGGGACCAGTCCTTTGCAGGCTGAGAGGAAGAGACTAAATTAGCAAAGTGGTGATTATCACTCCTCTTTGTACTGCTTATAACCTATGAAGTGGGCCACTTGCTGCTGTAGGTGGGGAAGTTCCATCCCTCTGATTTCTGAGAAAATTGGGAAGGGAACAGGACTGGAAAGGACAAAGGCACCTGAGATTTGTCTTACAGTGGAATGGATATGGCAGAGCCTCATTTTTGCTGAGCCAAGTGTTTACCTGCTCTGAGCCAACCTCTAGGCTTAATTGATAAAAACCTTTCCCATTTTCTGAAGAGTTTTTGTCTGCACAGCCATATGCCCTGCACTTGCCATTTGCCCTCACTTTCCCTATAAGACATCAGCCCTTCTTTGAGCTTTTCCAAAGCCTATTTTGCTCCTGAACAAGTACCAGGCTGCTCCAACACACTGTGGAAGAGGTCTACCATGGGATCGTGCTGTTGAAGGCACCTTCCTGCTCTGACCAAAACCCTACTGCTCTGTGTTAATTCAACAAACCTGCTGTCTGACAGGGTGTAACTGTGCTGTGTCCTTCACAGGTATCTGCTCACATTCAGTAGCGGCTCACCCTATTTCTTGGCTACCCTTTTCCCTTACAGGCAGATTAGCAGGGAACACCCTCATGGCTCTCCAGTTTGTCTTTTCTCACCAGCAGACACAGAGGCACACTGTGCATTATACTGCCTGCACTAATGGAATAAACATTTTGGTTTCATCCCTCTTCCTGGGAGGGAGCATTGCTCTGACACACTATTAAAGGGCAGCTTCTCATCTTCGTGGGAAACACCTATAATATTTCTAGGTCAAGATACAGCCTATTTCAGAAAATAAAGCCAGAGAAAATCTTGGATGTCACAGATTTTGTCCTCAGTATCAGCCTGAACAGCTGAATGTCTTCCTACGTAATGAGAGAATGGGAGGTGGAGAAAGGAAGGGGAAGGTGGCATGAGCAGAGGCACTTGGGACTTTTCAGCTGTTGTTTGCATACTCACTCCTTGACTCACCCAAAGAGACCGCACATCATCGTGAATGCTCACATGCATCATCCACACATCACCTCGCATTCCAGATAGAAATCCCCTTGGAGCTACCAAGCACACCTTCTGTCCTTTCTTTTCTAGGCCTGAAGAATCCCAAACCTTTTCCTGAAGAGTCCTTACTCTTTCCTCTGCCTCAGATGTTCCAAGTGCAACTTCTCAACTATCTTCTCCAAGAAGCCAGAGCTCAGTCTAGTTTCTCCCCTGCTCCTCATTAGGCTCATTACAGCCTTGCCCAGCTTGCTGCAATTTTCTGCTGATCACCACACTCTCAAGGGACACGCCCTTCAAGGAAACAACAGTTCCTAATTTTCTTCCCTATGAGATAGTCTCCTCCCTTTGCCATAAGCCTCCTTACAACACACTGCCAGACTTGTGCATTGCCCAGGTGTATCAAAGCCATGCTTCCTCCATGCCAAGAGTCCCAAAAGGACTGCTTCCTCCCAGGCTCCGTGCTTCTACAAAGCCTCATCCTGACCCTAAAAACAAATCCATTCATGTGCTGTAAGACAGAATCAAGGAGAGCAGCAGTATTTTATAGCAACGTGTTTCCTCTTCGGATGGTTTGGAATAGGGTGACGCACTTTTGTGAGGGCTTAGGCTTTTGTGTGATGGGCGTTGCACTTTAGTCTTTATTGTGGTTTATTTCAAAACTTCTCCTGCCTGACAGATAAGTGCCTAAAAGCCTGAAGACTTTTACCTCTGCCCTGGAAAAATAATAATAATGATAAATAGAAAAACACACCAGACCATGGCAAAGAGAGTTGCTGGCTTTGATTTACTGATGGGTCAAGGCAGAAAGCAATGTACAACAGGGAGCAGGGAAGAGCGTGTTGGAATTGCAGGCTTTGGAAGTGAAAGATGGGGGTAAAGGTTATGCTCCAGCACTCAGCATTCTCCACGGTGTCGGAGAGACAGAGATCCGTGACTCCTCCTGCAGAGAAAGGTGGAGGCCCAAATCATCAACAAGAAGGTGGTTTTATAGCCCTGATGGTGCTACTGCTGACTTCACACAGACAAGCCGATGCCCCATGCTGTCCCAGTTACCTCTCTCCCGATTCCCCAGGTTACACATTTTGCCATGTTAAAGAGATTTGGGACAAACCCTGTAATTTTGGATACTCCTCCTACAGTTACCATTCAAATTACTCTCAGAGTAATTTGTAGTGCTATGAGCCCATGAATGAGAATGTGAATTTAGTGGTGAGGGGAGAATACTCACCTGTGTTTATGATCTGCAGTGCTTGAGGAGGGCACAGCAGAGGGAGTGATGGGATCATGTTGGGCATGGGGACAGATTTACCAAGGGAATAACAGGAGCACAAGGGCTCCCTGGCAGCTTCTCCCTTTGTGCTCTGGCACAGCAGTGGATTCATGACTGTGTGGGGAGCACTGTACTTACAAAACCGCAATGCAGAAGTGGCATTTGTTCCCATACGTTACACCGTCAGAGCCACAGAGGGGCATGTACTCGGCAGTGCAATAGGAATTGGTTCTCTTGAATTCACTGCAGTCAATCTGTAGGTAATGGAGCAACAACACATTGAGAAGTCTTTGTCTGCTGTATTTTCCTACATGAGTGCTTTATGTTTATGACATGGCAAAGCATAAAAACATTTTTTTCAGGTGCAGGCCTCTGTTGTTCTAGCAACTCTGTGAATCCTAATGCAGTTGCCCAGCAGAGCACAAAGTGAGACATCAGAGGGAAAAATCTACTCTCAGAGTCACAAATGGCATAGTAAGAAGCCCTTCCACCCAAGTAATGACAGCTGATCTGCATGAGCCCCACACTCCCCAGGAGCAGTGAGCACCTCTGGCACAGCCACCATCTGAATGGTACTCTCAGCTTCAAACCCGTTCAGAAGCTGTGCAGGTGAGGCTGACACTGGAGTCAGGGGTTTTGTTCAGCATCTCCTGACCCTGGCATACTTGAGCTATTTTCCTCAAATCCTTTTTCCAGGACACATACACCAGCACGGTGCAGATGTTGCTATTACATAGTTCTGACTCATTGAATTTGTGTTGTATAATGTATTATGACAACAGTTCACAATGCAGACTTTTGAGCTTTACCTCGGGGTATTTTTCAGTGAGCAGATCTATGTCCTCTCCATTCCTTGGGGAAGAAAGCAAGTTGAGAATGAACCAGCACAGCACAGCCACTCCAGGAGCCTCAATATGCTCCAAACACCAACACTCAGATCCCAACACCCAACCTGTGATCCACCACTCACGCCACTGCTGAGCAGAAGGTGCACTTGTTGCTGTAGATGACCCCATTGGTGGCATAGAGTGGGCTGTACTGCTGGCTGCAGGCTGTCCCCAGCCCACCGGTTGCTCTCATGTAGCCAGTGCAATCAACCTGAAACAGCCACAGAACAACAGCCCTGTGTAACGGTGCGTGGTGTGAGAGATACACCCCATCTCCCCGGGCTCGCAGTGAGTACAGCTGTATGAGCTTCCAGCCCAACACGGTGCGGCCAAGGTAGCACAGGCAAGTGAAATCCTGCCTTTGAGGACATGAACCCAGCAGGATCCTGTAGGGGTTGGATTCTTCCTGTCATGAAATGGGTTTTGTTCGTGTCACCTTGGGGCTTTCCACCCCAAATTCCACCATGCAGGATCTGTGCCTAACATGCCCTACAGGGCAGCAACTGCTGCTGTGAAATATCTGCTTCACTTGAAAATGGAGCTGATGCTCACCTTGGTGCTCCTGCCATTACTCTGAGTGTACTGAAGTGAAAATTGTAGCATTATGTTAAATTGCACAGCCGGAGCATTTCTTTACATTATCTCTCTAATCTAAAAATAGAGACACTTCTCCACTTCATGGTAGCTCCATGTATTGATAAACAAACCTCAGGGTACGTGTTCTGATGGAATCCTTTTTTTCTGTTTCGAAATTGTGATTTAGTAAAAATCCAGACTTCCCCAGGGAATTTCTTAATTTCAACAAACTTCTAAGTCTAAAGGGGAGTATTTCGACAACACCGAAGCATTACTGAAATCGAAAGATTCTGTTTTTAAGTCAGCTGCGCTACACAAGATAATGTCTCAAAACTCACTGTTGAATCAAATTTGCATTGTTTAAAATGAAATTAATATATATATATACACACACATCTTGAAGATCTGAAATTCTTCCTTTCTCTCACATTTCTGATAGGTTTGGAGCTGTATGTTTTAAATGCATAACTAGTGCTAGGAAGGGATTCTGCTGTCTCTCTAACAGTGTCTGAGCTGGGACCATACCTTCACACACCTCCCATCGTGCTTCTTGTAAACTGCCCTGCTCCGGCTAGGAGAGAAGGAAAGGAAGGGTTAACGTGGTGGTGCCATGGAGTCACCTCACTCATCAAGCCTCCCTGGTCCAAACCCCACTAATTAATCAAACTCAGTAGTTTTGATGAGGAAGAGACACAGCCTGCACGCTGGGAAGACAGAAACAGGAAAAATTGAATCCACCCGCGATTAGTCACAATTCAAAAGGCTTTTGTCTGCCACCTGTGCCATCATTATGGGTAATAGGGTAATCCCGTACTCACAGCATTTGCCTGCAGAGCGAGCACTCGTTGGGGTAGGTGACGCTGTCGGTGCCACAGACGGGCTGGAAGATCCTAGGACAGGCAAGATTCGTGCCGCCTGACAGCCGGTACATATCACAGGAGGCCTGGGAGAAGCACAAGTGGGACAGTTCTGAGGGGGAAGGAAGGATTCTGCCAATGTCCATCGTGTTTTCCATGCATAGCCATGCTGCAGGTGGTCATTTCATTTTTTGTCATTGGAGAAGTGGGAGCAAATTACAGTGTTCCTTACAGTATGCATGAGCACAGTTTCTCTACTGAGGCTTTTGGCACTGCAGACACGCACGACTGACAAAAATGATCGGTCCTCAGGGAATCAGGCATGGGAGATATTGAGGCAGTTAGTGAAAAGCTGTGCAGATTTTCTGCTGGCACGCTGCGCCACGCCAGCTCCCACTCTGCATTATTAATTGCCAACTTTTATCACCAATGTGGTATGCTATCTTTCTCTGACAAAGATGTTTTCTCATTTGCTGGGGGAAAATGACATAAAATTCCTGGGGGCCCATTTTCTTCTTCCTTTCTTATTTTATTTTCTTTGCTTTTCCCTTAAGACTCCCTTAGGATATGGTGTGAGCATGAATTATTCATTCGTTCATTGAAACCACAACTAAATGATGCAGAAGATCTACTACTCACCCATTGCTGACCAGAAACAACATCTAGAAAAAACAGAGATGATAAAAAAAAATGTTATAGGGTCCTTAATTAAAATCCCTCTAGAATTATCAGTTTTCCTACAGAGCCTTCACATATATATTTTTTATTACTGGGAATTACTTGTTTCCTAAATATTTTATCCAGTTCAAAGAAGCAAATTATACCCTATGATTAAAAAAAAAAATCAATTATTGGTGAAAATATAAACTTTGACTCACTAAGGAAGAATTGGGGTATAAATTTTCTCCTTTTGCAGCACTATGAGGCTTACTGAGGATAATAAGTTTATGTCAGACAGAGGCATCCTGCTACAATTACATAAATATTTGCACACGGATAAAGTTCATTAGAAAGAGAGCTCATGTTTTACCAAACCATCACTTCTCCAGCAAGGCTGAGCTCTCTTTCAGGATTATAAAGGCATCCTGAACCACATTTAGTTCAGTAGGAGTAGAGATATAAGCAGAGAATGTAATAAAAACAACTTACCACAAAAGGAGCTGAGAAGCACTAATCCAAGGAGGGCAGCAGCTCCTGTTGCCTCCATGGCAGAGATGGCTGTGCAGCCTGTTACTTGCAGATCTGTTGCTCTTGAGGTCAGCAGAGATGTTCCTCTGCCTTCACTCCCCAGACTTTATACATACATTTCCCCAACCTTGTGTAGTCATCAGATAAAGTAATTATTTGCTCTGTAAGCTAAAAAAAAATGTATTGATTATTGAGTTGAGCCCTAAAGAATACTTGTTTGTTAGAGAGATGCCCAGCAGAATTAGACAAAACTACACCCAGCTTGTTAAGAAAGGCGCCCTGCTGTACAATGAGTGATTTATGCTGCCCAAACAACAGCACTGTCTCAATACTAGATGTTGTGAAATTACATATGGAAGTTGGCAAAGCAAAAAAGCTAGTTTGATGAAAGTGTTTGAGCTTGTGCACGCTATATTACACACGCTACACCATGTTTGGGCTCCAGGAGACTTTTATGGTATGGCAGAATTGGACATTCTCTGCTTTTACAGAGGTAAAGTCTGGGGCTTGGCAGGCAGCAGCGTCTTTTGAAGATGCTGAGGGCACAGTGAATCTCTCCTCAGTCTCTTTTGTTTTTTGCTGGTGCACGTGACTTCTCACGAAGAAGGATAAAAACAGTCATCACAACAGAAAAGCGTTACCTAAGACTTCAGAAACATAAGAGACATGTCCACGTAGAAGGAGGAATTATTCATCTGTTGGCAATCAACGTGAACCCGATTAAGAAACAAGGAGAATAGCAAACCTTAAATCTTGTTTCATCTTAGTGGCAAGCAGGAGATGTTCTGTGCAGATGAAAAGGGCTTGCTTAAGACTCAAGTAATGCATAAAACCATTGCAGCCACAGCAAACAGAAGGTGAGTCCACACATCCCCCTTTCTTATCACATGACAATACATTTAGAGAGCCACATTCCTTAAAACGTATCTTTCAGCTGAGTGGAGAACAGAGGCTTCACTAAGTAGTTCAACACTCGTCACAGATACATAGCAAAACAATTATCACAACAAACGCATTTTTGATTGAAGATTATAATGAAAAGGAGTGAAGGATGGAACACATTTGTGCTTTAGAAGAAGCTTGATCCACACCTGGCTTAAAGGCAGTCTACATTTTAAACAGGAAATCAGAACTGTTTTTCTCATTATCCTAGGAGATGTTCAAGTCTTAGCATGTGAACAGAAATCATAAAAATGCAGCTGAAAGTGTAAGGAGCTGCAGTCACAAAATAGAGCTTGTAGGCTTTGGCCTGTTCATGTCAATGAAATCATTTTCCTGAAAAATAAATGAGTAATGTTCTTTGGAGCTCATTCACAAATATCAAGAGTTGAAGGGTTCCTTTCAAAGCTGTTTCTGTTGTATTCTTAGCATCCTGAGCGACGTGACTGTCAGATTTCTTGAACTGATCAGAAGGATATTTGGAAGGCAAGCAGTAATCACTGAAGCATTAATATTGATTTTTCCCCAGGGACAAGAATGCCTGAACTGAAAATGAATCTTCCTCAGAACTTGCACCAGCCATCAACAGAGATCGTGGAATGGCTTAGGATGGAGAGGAATTTAAAACCCACCCAGTTCCAGCCCATGCTGTGGGTTGACTCACCCACCACTCACCAGCTCAGGTTGCCCAGGGTCCCAGCCAACCCGGCCTTGGGCACCTCCAGGGATGTGGCACACACAGCTTCACTGGGAAGAGAGCCTCACTGCAGAAGCAGCAGTGCTAGAGGAGCACAACCTACCCTCTCTTCACCCCTACGACCCCACACCCAGGTCTGACAGCCTCAGACCTCAAAAGCTGTGCTTTTCTCTGTCCTCCCAGGCTGAACTCCATCTCGTTTGCTCAGAGCTTTGGTATACTGTAAAGATTGGTGTTATCCTCCTGTGTGGCCAGCACCTATCCTTCATGAACAAGCTCCCTCTGGGAGACCTCTGATCCTCTGCAGGCTTAGGAAACCAGCCAGCCCTGCACCAGGGGCAAGGACTGAGTCTTGCTACAGGGTCTATAAAATAGGGTGAGATAATTGGTAGCAGTTAGGGCAGGGCAGCTGGGTGAAGTGTTACATGGGATTGCATAAAGAGCTTGATTAATAAGAAACAGCAGGGAATGGGATAGAAATAATTGCTGATCAGCAGATGGGTTGACGCAGGCATTAGGAAGAATGAAAAACAACTGTCTCAATGCATTTGGAGGAGTGAGCTTCAGGAAATGCCATACACATTGCACATGGGAAGAGGAAGATGAACGTACCTGCCCAAATCCCTGCGTGTTGCTGGAGTTTTGTGATGTTGGTTCAACAAAGTGAGTTTGAGTGCAGGATTATTTCTAGCCTTTTTTTCTGCAGGTGTAAGATCCATAGAAAAGGCCAAATAAAGCTCCTTCTGCTGTTTCAAGTTCTGAGATGGTAATCGTATTCAAGCAGGTTCTAGCCACGTGAATGGGAAAACACTGTCAGTCACACAATGCATTCCCTTGTGCTTCAATAAATTTCCAGTAACCTTGGAAATTTTCCCCAGTTTAGCATTATGCCATCTCATATCAGTGCTATTTTCTGAGAATTTGTTCCTCTGCTCTTGAGATTCTTTATCTCAAAGAAATCCATAATCTACCATGACCTAAAAAAGATTTCCATTAATTTTCCATGCTTTACAGGCTGTGCTGCCGCAGGGACGAACACGCGACGCTTTTCCTTTCCCCTTCTTCTGGACCCACTGCAAGATGGAGCAAAACAGACTGTTGTTACCGAAGCGATACACACGGGGGCAGGACTGGATCTCCTATGAGGATGGGAATTCAATTTAGAGCCAGTAAAGCCCCTGCTCTAAGCCGCACTCTTATGATATTTCTCCTTGCAGCTCAGCTATCTGATTGCTGCCTGCATATCTCCTGCTGCTTAAGCACAGATGATATCTCAGGGAAAAAGGGTGTCTGGAATTATTTGGCTTATAGCAAAGCACTGAGGATCTGGCCCAGTGCATCCCAATCCCTCAGCTCCATCACTGCAATAGCTGTGACACAGCCAGACCTCAAAACAGCACCTCCAGGTGGTTTTCTTTCAAAGCATAATTTTATTTTTCCCTGCACTGACAAACTACTTATGCTGATGAAGCCCTGGGGAAAAGCTGCATCAAGAGCAAGGTCTAGACTGGCCCGAGGTACGTTCTGGCCAGCAACAAGTAGAGCAGTGCATAAAACAGAAAAATTGATATAAAATGGAGCAGAAAAAAACAACTGTGTGCAACACGTTAATCAGTTTGTGGGGTAATTGAATGGCGTTTCCTAAATTCACAGACACCAGATAATGACACAAAGTGCCGAGGTACCTCTAAAGAACTGTGCCATAAAGCACCTCGGTAGGCAGAAAATGTTTCCTGCCTGGAATTTCCTGGAGGGAGAGTTAAATTAGAAATGATGAGAGGATATTGTGTTGTTGTGTCAGGATTTTATTGAGCAGAAACAACAACAAAATAATAATTTTCAGTGATGGCTGTGACAGAGCCTTGTCCTCCTCGCCATCCTGCAGAGCTGGGCCTGGTGCAGGGGTGGGAGTAATGCTGGGGTCAGATGCTGCCCTCTGCCACCTCCTCAGCAGAGCAGCTCCATGGCAGGATGGGAGATCTGTTCCATCTCTGCTCACATTTTCCACTCTATGACCTGGGTTTTGCTGTTCAGTGATCATGTTCCCTGCAAGATGCCCTCTGAAGACTACTGGGACCCTGAGAGCAAGTGTGGTCATCACTCGTCTCCAAGACAGCAAGGTTCCTTGAGGCCCTCCTCTTCCTCATTACCCTCCTCATCTTCACTCGTATCCCACAGAGGGGCTTGGCACTGAATGGTTGCAGAATTGGAAGGAAGCTGTCTCCCTTTGGAGAGCTGCTCTCTCTGCTCTCTGCAAAGTGACACATTGTCACTTAAGATCATTAACTATTTGACTGTGAGCCCGCAGCCCGTTCAGCACGCCACACTGCTGGCACTTTGCTGTTAATGAATAATAAATTAACGCTATGACTCTGAGCCCTTCCTTTCATCAGCCAAGATTTCCAGAGGCCCAAGAATCTCAAAGGATCCTCTACAAGCGACAGCTGACGTAATTAACTACAAGCAGCAGCTAAGTGGTGGGTGAGGTGATAAACGGCTGCGGCAGCTCCTGCATGCGGTCCTCTGAGCATCACGTAGTGTACCGTATCCCACCCCCAGCGAGAACCATGAGCTCAGATGCAGGCAGGCAGGCAGGCAAATCTGAGAGTTGTGGAATCATCAAATGGCTTGGATTGGAAGGGACCTTAAAGCCCATTTACCCCAACCCCTACCTTGGGCTGGCTGCACCCCACCAGATCCCAGGCCTGGATGCAGCACTGTATGTGCATCCCCATGACAGCAGAGCAGATGGGGACAGTCACCTCATCACCCTGCTGTCACCCTTCTGTTGGTGCAGCCCAGGTGGGAAAGCATCCATCCTCTGCTTTGGGAGGCAGATGAGGTGGTTGCAGAAAGGCTTCCCTCACCCATAGGTACCCACCACTACTTTCTTTTCAGCTGCTAAGGAGTCAGACAGTGGCTGCACAAGATGCCCTGAGCACTGAACTGGGTTTCATCCTTAGCACTGGTTTTCTTTTGGAAATCCGGAAGAAAGCAGACAGACACTCATGGCCTTTTGGAGGGGTTGATTTCTTCGTAAATCAGACAATCCATTCTCCATCCCTGTAATTTACCCATTAATACCCACACCCCAGGACTGTTACAGTGATGCAAGGGCACACTGCAGAGGGCACAGCAAGGCAAGAGCCCAGTGAGTTCTGCAGAGAAAGAACTCAGACCTCAGAGATAGAACCTCAGCACTTCTGCTGTGCATCTCTCCCTCTGCTTAAGGATACATCACAGAGGAACTTAACCAAAACGGAACATTCTGAAAGCTATTCCAGCTATTTCCTCTTATTACTAACATTCAAAGACATGATAAAGACTTAATTTAAAAGAAAAACAAATAGGCTGTAGGAAATAGATTGTATTTGCTGGAAGCGAGCTCTTCAGTAAATTACCTAATGTGGAAATGAAGATCTCTGCTAAATGTTACTTCTTTATACCTGAAAGAAAGGAATTCCTGGTAAGCTCTCCCACTTAAATATATATATATATATTACTCTTGCTAGTAGGAGAAGAGGAAAACACAAAACAAAACAACGTTATATCTCCAACCACTCCCCAAGGTTGATAAGACAGTTCAAGTTCACCACTTCACCACTCTTGGTGAAGAGATTTATTTTCATACATCCCTAAATACATTGCAGAATAAACATTTGTTGGCATATGTTACGCCATCAGACCCGCAGTGTGGGATGTACTCTCGAGAGCAGAAATTGCGGGGTACGGCGCAGGCACTGCAGTCACCCTGTGGATCGACGCAGCCTTGTGTGCACAAAAATACCCTCAGCAGCAGATCTATCAGCAGGGCAGTGCCAGGAGAACCCCCCAGCCCTGGGCTTTCCCCAGCGCTGACCATCAGAGGATGTCAAAGAAGAGCTTAAGGACGGGGCAGGAATAGCGTAGTACATTCCTGCAGTGCCCTCTCAGCCTCCAGTGATGCAAATCCCATGTAAATAGCTTAAATGCTGCCGCAGTAACCGTGACAATATCTTGGACACCAACTGAATGCTGCACTGTTTATTTATTTATTTATTTCAAACTATCAGATGAAAATGGCCATTTCACTCGGTAATATCTGTAGCAAATATTGTTCAGGCCGTGGGATGACTCAGGGTTTTCAAATGCTTGATCACAATGCGATTAGTAATGATTTATACAGAAACTGCTTTCAGGAAAGAAATGATGGAGAAAAAATTGAAAGATCTGTCCCTTACCTTCAGTGCTGTGGGATCTGGAAAAAAAAAAAAAGAACAGAATAGGAAGTGTGGCACAAATGCAATTCATCTCCTCTGTTAGTGTTAAAATCCATGAGTGCATGTCCTGAATAAACAACTTTCAATTCAGTGTATGACTCTCAGACAAAAGGAATTTCAGGCAAAATTTTGTGCCACGCTGAGTGTTTACAACATTGATTCTGCACTACATTTTTTCTCAGGAGGGTTACAGCCCGGGTGGAGAAGGATGTGCGAAATGAAAGAGAAGAAGAGAAAGCAATTTTCTGTGATTCACAGGATGAACAAGGACAGGTACTCAGAGATAAGCAAGTTATTGGGGAAGCAGGGCCGCAGAGCTGGCAGGGACTGGTGGCAGCTCCTGCGTGCAGCTCCACAATAGCACTGAAATAACAGGAGGACTCAGCGAGGTGTAACTCCCCTAACGCTGCTACAACCGCTCAGGCTCTCCAACTGCATCTCAGTTCAGGATGACTGCAAGAAACGTTCTCTTCCATTCAGTAAAATAATTTGTGATTCTGCAGTGTTTCAGAGGTTCAATAGTGGATGTCGGAGTCGCCAGGTGGTACCACGTACATGTCACTGCTTTCATTATGCATAAACTAGCACCGAGCGCGGAGCTGTTCCCACAGTTGTTCTTACCCACTCAGTTCTGTTGCTAAAATATTACCCCATAAGTGATAGTCTTTGATGTCAAGTCTTTTCAACACCATCTCTCTAGGAGTAAATAAGTCCTTGTAGAACACAGCTCTTTCCAGTCTGAGGATGTTCGTTGTGTTTTTACAGCCAGCACTCGACAAAGCATGGAGCAGGAGCGCAGCCACCCACCTGGGCAGCAGCGAAGGGCAGAAGTGCATGGTGCTCATGGAATGCAGCCTTTCTGTCCCTGGATGGCTACCTGATCTGTGCGTGCGTGGCTGTGTACATTCGCGATTGGTTTATCCACCCTTACTCCGAAACAACCAGCGTTTCTGCTCTGGTGTCAGAGTTGTAAATCTTGATGGCACTTACACAGGCAAGCCACAAAGAATGCTTCTTTATCAACAGCCATCACAGGTTTAAATATGTGAAGTATGCCCTTGGCTTCATTATTTCCAGTGAAGTGTGTGACAGGTGCGTTCTGAAGGACTATGGAAAATTCCTGTGGGCAAAAGGGCAACTGTACAAACCTGAAGAGAGAATGCTGCTGGATTTCCTCCATGTGCATGTTATCAGGGCTAATTTATATGCAGTGCTTTCTCGATGTTGCTGGCAAAATGCTGTTGAGCTGAAATGAATGGCTTCCAGAGTGGAAAGTCTTAATTGTCATGCTTCCTCCCAATAGAATCACAGAATTGCTGAAGCATTTGAGTTGGAAGGGACCTTTAAAGCCCATCTGATCCAACCCCTGCAATGGATAGGAGCACCCACAGCTCTGTCAGTGCTCAGAGCCCCTACAGCCTGACCTTGGCTGTCTTCAAGGGTGGGGCACCACCACCCCTCTGGGCAACCTGTGCCAGTGACTCTTGGTCCTCATCGGTAAAGAACTTTTTCCTTATATCCTGTCTAAATCTCCTCTCATCTATTGTGTAACCATTTCCCCTTGTCTTATCAATAATGCATCATCAAGTAGCAGTAAATCTAGGAAAACTCTGAACTGGGAGAGTGAGCAAGAGAGGAGGAACCAGAGGCTGGAGAGAGTCCTGGAGCTGAACAAGTGATGGAAGAAGTTTCATGGGCATTTGCGAAGAACTAACAATTGCTATTTTCCCTAAAAGCCATTAGCATTGTGGGGTAGATTTGCAGCAGCAGACTGATAGCCTGATGATGACAGAATGATATGAGGCCCACAGCCTGGATCCCAGAAAAGTTCAATCCAAACTGGAAATCACTGCTTCATCCATCTGCCCATCTCAGCTTAAATCCTTTGTTTTACAGCCAAAGCACCCTTGTTTTGAATGACTTCATCCCATCAAGGAAAAGAAATGCTTAAGGGAGGCATTATTTTTTATAACTTTTATTAAAGTTTCTCTCATGTGGATCAAGAAAACATCAGTTCAGTACACCAACAAAAGACAAAAGCAAAATAAATTTCACGGACAATGCGCCAATGACCGAGGTCACACTCTCAAAAGAAGAGGAATACTTCGTCCCTGGGTTGCAAAACGCTGCTCAGATACTTGGGCTGGCAAGGACTATTATCTGAAAAGACAAGTAGGTAAGAGCAGAACCAGTCCTAGGAGGACACAAACTCTTACATGTTTTAAAAACGTTCACCTCTGGCAGCTATGCCCCTGGGTACCGACCATGAGCAGGAGGCCATGGCCCTGGCTTTGGCCACCACCATGCCCTGAGCTGCTTTCTCTGCCAATGCTGCACAGGGAAAGTGCACCATGTGTACCAAAGGAGAGCTCAGCCAACATCAGCACTTCGGAGCAGTATTTCAGCTGTCTAAAAGGGTCTGAACACTAATGGAGGCTGACTATCATTTATGCGCAAAGTCACACAGCCGAGGTTTATGCATCTGTATTTAATTTTCTGCCTTTTATGACAGGGATGGGAGCAAGATGTTCTTCTTGTTATCCCCCAGAGCCATGAGCATGGAACATATTGAGTCTGGTATCACCATCCAACAAATCAGAAGGAAACATTGCATGAGACAGAGCATTAAACAAGACAAAGTAGTGTTGCTGATTTAGTTTATTGAGAAAGAAAATCAGGAGTGAGCTGAGCTCCCCAGAGTGTGAGATGAACCGAGGTGAGACCTCTCGCTGGGATTTGCCAGTGGGGATCCTGTGGTGAATTCTCTCAGCACTGATATTCAGCATTTTCCAAAATGGCTTAAAGTGAGAGTCCCGTTGCTTTCCCTGAAAGAGACGACAGGAAGAAGTGGGTTAGACACAGAGCTGCAGAGCCCTGCCTGCTGTGCTCTGTCCTACAGAAGGCAGGAGATGGGATCCTGCCCAGAGCCCAAGGACTGGGAGACTCAGTTACTACCTGATTATTAAGAGGTGAATGAAATCGTTTAACCTCTTCTGAAAAATATTTTTGGGGAATTATTACGAAACCCCAAATTAGATTTTCTTTGCAGCAAGGAAAGCTTCCCTTAAGGTTAATGATGTTCAAAACATCAATCCTAACAAACCAGACATGCACTGATGAAAAAAACTGAATGGCTGGCATGTTGCCTGGTGTTCTTTTCTGCTCCCAAATCCTGGTCAGCAATCAGCAACAAAAGCAGGAACTGTACAAGCTGGTGCCTGTAGGAGGCAGCCGACAACATGAATGCAACCAGGGCTGTACGTACACGACTGCATTGCAGAAGTTGCACTTGTTGGCATATGTTTTGCTGTCGGAGCCACAGAGAGGTCTGTATTCCAACGTGCAGGCAGGCTTAGGGTATTCGCTGCAGTCAACCTGCAAAAACACAATTCAAATGTGAAGGATATGAAGGAGTTCATAGCTGAAGAGCTTCCACCCCTCCCTAGCTACAGCTGCAGTGACGACGATAATGATCTAACTAAAAATAATTAACTTCCTTGCACGATCTGATATAAACTGGATGTCCTTTCTCCCATGCTAGATTTAATAATATAAAAATAGAGCATAATTTCCTGTGTAAGAGATGCATATCACAACCTGACTGCTGCATTTCTGAGCTGCAGCAGCAGCTCGCTCCGTGAACGTGCTATGCTTACGATCACGTTGCACCATGTTTCTGACCTGTTCAGGAAATTAAATGGAAAAAAACATTGGTGTCTGGAGAAGAGGCAGCACTGATACCTTTGTTATGGTCCAGCATCTCTCCCACAGGCTTTAAACAAAAATCAGCACTTATCTGGGTACTTGGAGAATGAGATTTGTTTCTTTGTGAAATGAGTGCAATGTTTGCTGAGGAACGTTGTAGTAAATGAAAAAAAGAGAGAGAGAGAGAGAGAGACAGAAAAAAGAAAAAACAACCACCACCATATGTACAGGTCCAGAAAGAGGCAGGAGAATTCCATGGGAGTGACCCCCACTGAGGCTTACTGATAACACAGAGATCACACCTGGCTGAGTTGTGTAACTGCAGTGTGGAATAGTGCTTGGGAAGACCCGTACACACTCTCCATGCTCTTACTCCCACCTACGCAGTTCTTATGAATGCTGTGAGAGTGGACTCCACGTCAATCCATCATGGGTTTGATGGCCCATTGGTCTGACTGCCTGAAACCATTCTCAGTTCCTGCCCTCATGGATTATTTCTGCTCCTGGTCTTTTACTGATCCTTTCCTGTGCAGTCATCCTCTTCCCTTCCTGACATTACTGTGGATAATGCGTATTACGTGTGCAGAAAGTAAAATCTTCTCTGTGCTGAAGCACAAGTGATGCTCCTGAGGCTACTACAGATGCTGGCCATGTTTCCCTTGACATCAGCGGGACCAGAACCTGCTTCATTGTGCAACTCACACTCACTGCAGCGAATTCCTTCCTACATCCACCATCATGCTTCTTGCCAACGCTGGTCCCTTGCACTCTGAAAAGAAAAAAATCCGTGTTAGGGTGCTGTGCCTGCATCTTGCAGGGCTGAACTCCACATCCCCACTGTGCTGATGGGCTGCAGATGTCCAGCCTATGTTGTGTCCACACTGCTCAAGATACCAGCCCTGAAAGCACCCCTGCCTCCCTGGCATTCATAGAGTAACATAATGGCTTGAATTGGAAGTGACCTCAAAGATCACCAGGTTCCAAACTCCCTGATACTTCATGGGACTTGGAGTACTGAGGTCCCCCCTGATGTAGGATGGTATCTGATGGTCCTGAAGTCAGATACTATTGCTCTCTGACACTCTGGTTCAACAAATCAGGTGTTGTGGGAGGTGATGCTATGTACTATACTGCTGTAGTATTGCATGAAGCAAAGGATGAGAAGTGACAGGCTGTCATGGTCTAGGAGCTAAGTTGTGTGGCAATATGGGTGGACCAGGGAGTCACTGCTGTCCTCTGCAAGGTAACATGTGCCACACAGACCCTTTTAACTTAGTTAACAGAGGACAGAGCGCTTCTCTTAAGTCCACACCAAGCTTTCTACTTCTCTCTCAAGATCAAAGGCACAGTTCTTTTTCTAATCAGAAAGGAAAACAACATCTGGTTATCAGTGAGAGGAGGGACGGAGTACAAGAACCATACAGAAAAAGCCTCATGGGAAATCCCAGTGTTCAGAAGAGTGGCTGCCAGGAGCACAGGACCCATTCCTGCCAAGGGAGCTCTGCACAGTACTTACACATTGTGGTTACACAGCAGACACTCATTGTCGTAGGTGACCCCATCAGTACCACAGACAGGGTTGAAGTCCCTGTTGCAGGGGATCAGCACTTTGCCTTCCTCACTTGTCGTGTTGGGATACCTACTGCAGTCAACCTATGGAAGGAGCACACAGCAAAGTGCTAGTGAGGGCTTACAGTGACCATGTAGACCAGAGGAGTGCGTGTGTTGGGCCTCCTAGGATACCATCTCAGCAGGAAAAAAATTCTTTTTTTTTTTTGTGTTATTGGGATGAAAGATGATCAATACAAGATTCTGACATCCCACATGCCCTCTTATTCAGCATTTAAATTATTTATTGGACAAGTCAATAAGCAGCTTTGGCTGCACAAAGGATGGACTTGGTTTCACTTACAGGAACAGCTTCTGTGCATTCTCCATCATGCTCTTTGCTGATATTGGTTCCATATTCTCTAGAGAGGGAAAACAGACATAAGGAAGCTCATCAAAGACTTCTTATTACTGGGAATATGTACCTAATGCAATAAGCCTGAGTCTTGCTAAGTCATCTTTGTGTATATATATATATGTATATATATATATTTGTATTGGAGAGGGTAGTGTCATGCTACCCAGCAAGCAAGCAATAAGTGGTTGGCAGGGATTTAAAGACCCTGAGATCTTAAGGACTGTTTTGGACCATCCAGACTGGAGCATCTCTCCATCCTTTTACTCCTTTTTGATGGGATGAAATTTGCCCTAAGGGCTGTCATCTGCCTCATCCCTGAGATGGAGGAGAAAAAGCTGAATAAATTACATCAACAAAAAAGACACAGTAACCAAAGTGATGTCTAGGCAACGGAGTGTCATGCAGTGATACTCAAGCCTGCTCTGAAAGAGTTGACATAAGTGACATGTGACAGATCACAGTTTGTTGGAAAGGGGTTCTGCCATGAGCCCTAAGCACAACTGCTTGCTTGCAGGATGAGCTCTCTTTGCAGTACACACATGTTGTAGGAACACAGCAAGCACTCGTTGCTGTAAGTGACTCCATCGGTACCACAGATGGGGTGGAGCTCTTTGGTGCAGGCCAATACATCTTTGCCTTCCTCGTTTGTAGTGTTGGGAAACCTACTGCAGTCCACCTGTCAAAGGAAAACACAGCAACAGCACGAAGTAGCATTTTATAGTTATCTCTCTCATTTTCATTGGGACAGTGATCAGACCCAGTCTCATCTCCTTGCAGTGGGGGAGGATCGGGCAATGTGGTCACAGCTATTCAGCTCCCCATGTGATAAACCAGCAGGGATCTAGGGATCTATCACAGACCCCGGGCACCATTTTGCAAAGCCTGAGAGATGGCCCCTCCAGTGTTCTTCCATTGTTACTCATTCATTCTCAACACACAAACATGTTCATTCAAAAGAATAAGTCTAACGCCCTGGGGTTTGGAAGCTGGAGTGCCTCACAGTATTTTCTTCTTTCAGTAGGTTGCTTTGGGGTAGGTTTTTTTTTTGCTATAGTCTATTGCCATCAGTCTAGAGCTGATCATATGGATGGGGCTTTGAGTAACCTGATCTAGTGCCTACAGCAAGGGGGTTGGAACTAGATGATCCTAAAGGTTCCTTCCAACCCAAACCATGATAGTATGTCATAGACTATATGACCACCTAAAAGCTTAGACCAGATCAGGGTTGGTCAGAAATTAATTCATCCAACAACTTTGTATCACTGCTACATTCATTACACGCAGCATAGATGTAGAGCTCGGAACTGCATAATTTAACATTTTGCACTGTGGGATCTGATCACAGTGATACTAATTAAGACAGGGAAAAAAAATGAGAAAAGAAAAAAGGAGGACAGAAAGAACTCTCTTACTCACCTCAACCCCAAAGGCAGCATCTGGGGGAAAAAAAAAAGGGACAACAGTGTGAAACAAAGCCAGTGAGATCAATGAGACCTCAGCTAGCTGAAATTTACATGTGAAACTCCACAGAGAACAAAACTGAGTGATTTCCATTGATTCAATTCTTGAACTAAGTAAACCATTATGATTTTTTTAGCGTTGATAAGCATAATTTAGTCTCTTATTGCTGACTGATGAAACGTGTTCTTGAATAGCTCTGTTCTAAAAAAATAAAAAAATGAAAAGTTAAGAGATAAGTAGACTTATTAATTGAAAAATGAATATTTTTTCCTTCTTTATCTATTTACACATCCGTTTTGTCCCTAGAAAACATCTATCACATATCTGAAAAGAAACCTGAGTCAATACAGATAAATGCAAATGCAAATAGTCATATACAGGATAAGCAAACATACACAGCATCTGTTGTCAGGGATATACATTTTAAAGAAGCTGAGTGTAAGAAATAAACCACACTTGTCTTTGACTTGCTAATTTCATGAGATGTAAATACAGAAGGAGAACATCAGATCCTGGCTTGTTTGCATCTCTTGTTTCTCCATTAGCAGCAAAAGCATTGCAGGAAATCTGCCAGGTTCCTGCACAGAGCTTGCTTTGCGGTGACAGTATTTTCCTGACTAGTTCCTGGAGGACTGACCACCTCGTTATGGCCTCGTTTCAAGCATTTATCCATTCTCTGTAACTGTGCAACAAATGCAAACAGTGTAACAGTGCTGAAGGTGCAAGAAGTGTGCTGGGAATACAGAACCCAACAGCCAGCACAACAGTGATTCATTTAATGCCAGAGCACCCAGGCAGCCTTTGCAGGCTCCTTGCAGGGGAATCTCTGTCTGATGGTCACTACCTTGTTCTGCTAAGGAGAGCCAGGACAGCCAGGCACAAAGCCTCTGCAGCACTCTGGGAGTTACTCACCTGGGAGGAAGCCACAAAGCGCAAAAGAGAACAGCACAAAGACGCATGCCACGGCCATGGTGAGGTACTGCCTGGGTCTGCAGGAGGCTGCCGGCACTCTGCTCCTGAGATGGTCCCCCCAAGTCTGCCTGCAAATATATACAAACGCAGCACCTGAACTGTTCAACTGGAACACAGGGCAGCCAACTGAATCTGTCAGCGGCACAATGAGGCTGGTAATATTTATTGAGGTCCTGACCTCCAGGTAATGGTCTGCGTCTCCCAGGCAATTGATTTTGGCTGGACACTTGGTTAATAGCTTGAGACAAGTGTCACATGCTCTCAGTAGTCAAAACCAAGCAAACAGCATTTTGGACAAAAGAAACCTCTTGAGGACTTGGGTAGAACCCTAAATAGCTCAAAACGCTGAGGGGAGTAAGGGACAGGTTCTTCACTCATTTCTGCCTCCACATCTCCCACAGGGAAAAGCTAAGGTAGAAGCTCAGGACCATCATGCCTGCAGCTCTGCTTTCCACGCAGTTCTACATTCTTGGATATTCACCACAAGATAAGAGCACAGGCCAGGGAGGCTTTGCCACCAGCAGAACTGATTAACTGCTGCCAACAGAGGCTGGCAGCGCCGTATCTAACCAATGAAGCTAATGGTATTTAACACTAGTTTGATAAAATTAAGGGTTTCTTGGCGGTTTCACTGCCTATGTATAGAAGAGCTTGGTAGAAGACTTGAAAGCAAGGTAAATCCTGTCAAATACCACTAAAAATTTCACTTGAACCTTATCAGCAGGGAGCCCTTATTTACAGACCTAGTCACAGTTAAGTGAATTGACTCAAAGTGTTCTGCCAAAGCATCTTAAGAACAAACGACACTGAAGTTCGGGGAACTTATTTACATTAGGGCACCAGCTATGCCTGAAAGTACAGTTGTCCTTCCCCCTGCAGACATTTCAGAAAATTCAGACAGGAAAACTGGGACAGGCTCTGTCTCTCACCTCCAGCCTTCACACCATCCCTCTCCAAGTGGCTCTTTTCTAGGAGGAGGTCTGGAGCTCTGCTGTTTTGGTATGAGTAGTTTTGCAGCCATGCCTTTAACCTAAATTTCTTACCACGATTCATTTGCCAGGTCTGACATGGCAAGAATACCTGTAGTATTTTGCCATGGGAGCCAAGCACTGGCATGTTCTGAAAGATGCAGCATGGCTGTGAGTATATAGGTTACATTTCTACACGGAAATATGGGTTTCCTTCAGGGGGAGGTATTGAAATAATTATTCTGCTGTGTTTGTTTCTGTAAGTTTAGGGAATGTGCGGGAATATTTCAGAAAGGAATGCACTATGGCTCCTGCTGCACTGAGCACTCATTGCCTTCATAAGCTCATGGGTGCGCAGCAGCAGGGAGGTCCACTTCCATCTTTCTGTGTAACATGAGTTTTGGCACTGCCTGGGCAACAACTGTCCCCCTTGAGCTGCTCAGTGCCTGCCACAGGAACAGCACCCAGAAATCACTCTGTTCTCAGCACAGGGAACAGAGTCCCAGCATAACCTCCTCCAGCCCCAGCTGGCCCTGCCCCTGTGAGCAGCACGGCAAAACCCACAGCTGGTTTGTCTCCTGCTGTAGAACAGATCGCTCAGCCCTTAGCTACCCCAAGAACGGATTTCATCCGCAACCCTGCCACTGATCTCCCGCTGCAATCCACTTAATTACAAAATCTTAATCCTCGAAGTCAGGTGCAGCATATGGCTAATCGTTGTTTGGCTAAAGGGAAATCCTCCTGTGTGCAGAAGTCAGCATGAGGGCAGAGATCTGTGAGTAAGCAAAGGCAGGGTCACGTCTTACAGTGCCACGTTTCATGGTCCTGAACTGCAGAGGGTCAGAAGGCTGAGACTGGGGCCAAACTTGGCCAGTATACAACATCCTCCCTCACTTACCCAAGGAATTTCTTGGTTTATGTTTTCCTTTACAGTTTCTGGTGGTGGTGTTTTTTCCTAAACTAATATTGATGTCGTATTCTCTGCAAGACTCCATGAGTATATATAGCATGCTGAAGGTAGGGCGTTTTTCTTAACAGGTAACACTGACAAATGAATTACAAAACATGTCACTACTCTTTTTCCAAACATTCCTGGGTTTTGTCACATTATTTTGATTAAAACTTCTGTTGTAAAAGGGGAAAACAACAATAATTAGTTGTAGCTCTTTCATGAAATTGCCTCAAATCACTTCAAAATGCCTGCTTGATGCAACTGCTTAACGCAGTTTCCATCTTTGTCTTTCTGCTGGCCATAGAGTGACCACTGTGTGACCTCAGCCATATGCCTGGAGAAATCACTGCAGAGCCAACGGCAGACCCGTCCCTCACCTCCTGCCCTAAGGCGCTGTTTGAAGTAAGAAATAAAGCAAATAAAAATCACTGATAGGATTAAAACGTATCTCTAAGAAAACATATCCATGAGTTTATGAACTTATTAAATAGAGCGTGATTCAGGTAACACCAGTGAAGGTTTTCATGAACTGAAAGGACCCTGTGCAGAACTTTGTACCCTGCAGGGGAAGCTGACATAGTTCCACGTTACTTCAGTGATGAATTAAATGTTCCGGGCCCCATCGCAAGGACAGGCATTGACATATGGGCATACGTCCAGCTGAGGCCAGCAGGCTGCTCAGGGCACAGGGCAGGCAAGGGGGGCTGGGAAACATGGCCTTCACCCCAGAGAAGGGCAGAGTATGGAGACCTGCAGCTCCCTTGTGGGTTTATAAGGGAGACTGAGCTAAAGGATGGAGTTCTATCTGAATATATGGAAATAAATCTCTCCATGAGTGACAGAAGAAGCAGATTGCCTGTGAATTTCCTCCATTGGTGGTACAGAAACACGGCTGATTGAGGAAGGCCCTGAGCATCCTGAGCCGCTTTTGAACCTGGCCCTGCTTCAAGCAGGAGTTGGGCTGGAAACCTCCAGAGAGCCCTCTCAGGCTGAACTGTTTTATGTGCGCAATGCTTGTACAGTGCTCTCTCTCCTACAGATGATTTTTGTTAAAGAAGGAACATAAAATTTCTCCACGACTCAGGAAAGCAGCCCCAGAGATTTCCCACAGCTTTTGCTGAAGGGCCACAGTGAGAGATACAAAGGGCTTCCAGCACATTTCTACAGGTAATGGCCAGAAACGATCTGCATTCCAAAAAGAGCATGTTGCAACCATTGTATAGAAACAAGCCAAAAAAATCCCACAAAAATATTCAGATTTGAGCATGTAATTACTTCCCAAGCCTCTCCTCTGGTGCAGCCCAGCCCTCCTACTCCCCACACCTCCACAGAGGAGCATCAGCTGTGAGGAGCTATAGGGAAGTGGTGTGCACTAAAGAAAATCATCTGCCAATAGTGACCCTTCAGCAGAGTGCTGCAGCCTGGACCAGATCTCTGCAGCTCTGAGGTCAAACCTTCACTCCTCACCTCACACTGTGCTCCAGCTCTGGGCAGGCATCTGGGTGAGGCACTTCACGCTTCCCACTGTCCAGCAGTACATGCATGACCAGAGCAGCAGCAGCAGGGAGGTGGTGGCCGTGCCCCTTGGGTTCCAGGCAGCCACTCAAGTTGCCCAAAGTGATGCTGACAAGAGAAGCTTATAGGCAAAATGAAGAAATGTTTACTGACGAACAAGCAGGGCTGGCAGAAACCTGTTCAGTATGGTTGGGATGAGTAATCGATAGATACTACTGAGCAGCTAAGATGAGCCCAAAAAGCTTTTGGAAAAAAACCCTTGATCTCGAGGTGGCTGCATCCTACATTTCAGGAGTCCAGAACAGGACACAGTGTGAAGGAGATGGGGAGACAGGTTACAGCCTCCCATGAAGCACTGGGATCATCTCTGCACAGCAAGCTGCCAAGACTCATTAATTCAGCATGGCAACATGCCTTCAGTGCTCGCTGCCCTCGGTTCTGTTTTGTAAGATTGACAGAAACATCTATAGACCACAAAGTGTTTTTGACAAGGAAGTGATTAACCTTTGCTGTTTACATCTCCCTCCACTTGGTGAGGAACACACCAAGTTTGTGCATTTTGAGGAGGACTGGCTGCAAACAAGAGGAGCTGCAGACCAGAGGAAGAGGAGGGCTGGAATAAGTATTCTTCTGAGTCCCATCTGGGCTTTATGTAACAAAGGAAGGGTTTCCCTGAGCACACAGACAAAGCCTTAGACTCCAGACTTCAGGGTCAGCCCCATTATGTGAACTTGTCCCCCTGCACAAAACACAGATGAGGGGAAGCAACCAGCAGTACACAGCAATGGCTCCCGGAGGTGTCCCCCATTGGTGCCACAGTGACCCAGATCCACCCGAGAAAAGAGGCACTATTGCGTCCCCACGCAAATTTTTATCCTTCTTGAAAACCCCAGAAAGGGGCAATGCAGAACAGGAGCAATGAGAGCAGAAAGCTGAAGTGTGCTCCTGGATCTCAGCCAGCATGCTTGCCAAAATTCACCTGGAAAACAGCGCTTAAAAGAAGACAAATGAAGTGGTCTGTTTTCATTTGTGGAAGGAAAAGTGGGAAGCACTGGATTTGCAGTGAACAATGGTTTGCTTTTTAAGAAGGATATTGTAAATAAAAAAGCATCAAGGGGATTTTCTTTCCAAGGGAGACAGTGCGTAGCAGTTTCATATTGTTCAGAGTGGCAGACAGTGAAAACACACAGCTCTCCCTGGTGGGAAAGAGAAGAAGATGGAGTGAGAGGTAGCATGCATCACGGTGCTATAGACTGGACAGTTTGTTGGAACAGAAGGATATGGATGGTGAGGGTTTCTGTAGCTGACAATTAGGTCCATAACCACTGAACAATTGTTCCTTCGTTATTAACAACAAAAGAAAGTGGAACAATCTAATTTGTCCTGCAGAGCTGAGTGTTAATGAGATCATAGGCTGATTCCTTGCAGCTGGGTGCAGGCGAAGCAGCACTGGTGCTGACAGAGAGGAGCACATGGCTGAAGGACAAGATTTTACTATTTATAAGTTATAGTTATCAGATAGAAGTACGCAGCAGGACTCATCTCTGAACTATTGCTTTGGCAAAGAAACACTGTTACTCACTTAATATATTAATACATGCGCGATGACTGCTGTGCTGTATATGATCATATGGTCCCTGCACCTCCTGGCATCATACCCCATTTGCAACCTGACAAAAAATCTGCTGTCAGGAGAGCTGAACGCACTGGTATCCACAGAGGCTTTGTGAATTTCCTTTTCTGGTCTCGAAAAAGGTTATGCTGTGCTCTTCTGGTGCTGTTGGAGAAGGTTGTTTGCACAAAGAAATCTTTCTGCTGCTTGTCTCGGATTTTGCATTTTTTTGCCACTCTTCCCTTCGTGCATTTGAATGCAGCCTGTGGAGAATAGCAGTGTTATGAAGCTAGCGTTAAAACGCTGCCAAATAAAATGTCAACAGAAGGTACACGCATCGCTTCTGTCCATTCGTCCGCTGCCTGCTCAGCATCCGCTGACATCATTTGGGATGCTGCCACTGATGGCAATGGGAGTGCAGGCACCCGTTCCTGCTCCCTGGGGGTAGTGCTGCTGCTCAGCCCCTCCACGTTTCTTGTCACTGCACATCCCACATGCTCTGAAAGAGGGAAAGTTTTCCATTAGAGATCCGGTGCGCCCATTTTCCCAGAGGGTGATGGATGTTGGGAATGTAAATAACACCCCCAAAAGATGTGAGTGAAGGAGAGTTCACCCGAGTTAACTACAGACAGTGAAGTGGTGTTGGCATCTCTGTTACAGACCTATAGCAATGACAAACCTATGACAGCGGAACGAGCTGTGTCATCTGGGTTTCCACTCCAGCTATTTTGTTTTCTTGTCTAAATCTTCATGATTTCCCCTCGAACATGAACAGTAAGTGGAGCAGGAGGAAAGGAAGATGAATTGGAGCAGCACAGGGAGGAGCTGGGGTCTGAAGGGGCTGGCACTCAGAAGGCACTTTCCTTATATCGGAATGGTACATTACAGGCACAGGTCCCACATCCATTGATGTAAGTGGAACCATCTGTGCCACAGATCTGGTCCAGAGGTCCCTGATGCCATCCTTAGTGATGGCCCATGTCTGAGCCTTACGGGGAAGAGAGAAAAAGACCCTGAAAGCCACCTATTTCCAAATATTCATCATTCTTCAAGGGAGGGTAAAGGAAAGTAAAGTTTCAGGAATGAAAACTAGATGACAAGAAACACACCGTGTGGATTCCCTTTGTTTGCTGACTCGTAGCACGTGTGAGCTTGTAGGGCTACACCTCAGCTGGAGGAAATCCGGGGGCCCCTCTCGGCTTTGAGGCTGCTGCCAGCTGGGACGCAGCCCCCTCCCACTGCTGCTTTACTCACATCTACGTGCTGATCAGTGCAGCGCGTGCAGCCGGAGCCCAGAGCGTGGCAAAGAACCAAATAAAACGCTAACAAATGATAACAACAAGAGAATGAATGTTTCTGAGTGTGAACATAATGAGGGATGAAGTGGGTGGGTACCAGGATTATATTCCTTTAAATATAGACGTCTGAGGGAATGTTTTTATTATCCCCGAACTATTTCCTTTACTAGCAGTTAGAGACCTGTGCAACAGATGCAATGAGTTTGCATAATTATTGTGGAATTTCATTTGTCTGAGGAATATGTAGTTATAAAAACAATGCCACTGAAACATTCTAGTGAAAGGAAAACAGTTTCAGAAAACAGCACATGGTTCTTAAGCACCCATCAAGCTCAGCAACTGAGAGTTTAGGCCCATCCACGCACCTCTCACAAACACAGCATATGGAAGAAGAGCTAAAACAAGGCAAATTATCAGCAGACGTAGTTTTGAAACCTACAGCTCTTTTGGTAAAGAGTCTGAGTGATGTTTAGGTACAGAGACTGTAGATGATAAGGATGTTTTTTACATCAGATAGAAATGTGCTGATATGTACAACACTGATAAATGATGAAAAACCTTACAGCTCAATACAGTAAGACAACATTACGTACCGTTTTCTGAATCCTACTATTCAATCAAGAAATTAAATGATTCCCATCATTCTTCCTCCTCTTTTTGTTGTAAGAAAAATTACTGGAGACTCCAAAAGCATTGATAAGGCTATCAAGATAACTTTGACAAACAAGGAAGGGGAGAAAACATTTATAACTTTAAAATATTGCTTCTGCAATACACATTCACAAGTCATGATTCCTAGAATCATAGAACAGCTTAGGTTGGAAGGGACCTTAAAGATCATCAGGCTCCAACTCCAGACATGGACTGATTACTCCCCACCAGATCAGGCTGCTCGGGGCCCCAGCCAACCTGGCCTTGAGTACCCATTCCAGAGGTTGAACCATTATCAGTGTGAAAGACAGAATTCCATGAGTCCCAGCACTGCTCAGTCCCTGGAGCCAAGGGCTGCACCAGCTGTGAGCACTGCATGGAGCTGGAGCTGCTGTGCTTCAGCAGGAAATGTTAGGTGCCTGACATTGCATATATACCAGAAAGTCAGGACATTTTCCTTCACTGCATCCTTGTCAGAGTGTATGGCTCTGCACCTGCAACTCTTTTTGTTCCCAAGAGTGTTAAAAATAAGAGTTCTCTGAAGTTTGCTAAACCCCTGCCCTTACAACTGATCCTCTAATGGTTCTTTCCAAGTTAAAAAATAAACATCCTTATCTTGACGTGGTCTTTAAGGACAACCTGACTAATTTGAAACTGCTCAGGTTTTTGATCCAGATGAGTAAGAAAATCAGCACTGTGCACCCAGGGTGCAATAAGCAGCAGGATGAACAGTACAAAAGTCCCCAGCACTGTCATCCTGAAGAAGGTTACTGGATATATCTGCAGTCTGTCAAGCTCTGAGCTCAGGTGATGATCTCCTAGTACTCCCCCGCACAGAAATCTCCGTCCATCCGTCCATCCATCCATCCATCCATCCATCCATCCATCCATCCATCCATCCACAGCCAAACCAGCATTCAGCCATGTCAACTGTTCTATAAAACCATCCTTCAGAACTCTTTGTGACAGTATAGACTCAATATTGTTCTGCCTCTCTCCCAAGCCACTAAAATGTAGTGTTTCCTCTTGAATGTGCTCATCTTTCCCTCACCATTGTTTCTTCACCAACATGATACAAAGAGAAATCATTCAGCCCCCAAACCCTCGGTAAGCAACCCCGCTCAGCTGAAAAACAATACTGCAGCAGAGAAAAAAATGCTCTGCCCATGAAAAAGTGGCTGCCGTACTACTCTTATAGAGTGATATTGCTTCACAAATTGCTCCTTGAGCCTGGGTGAATACTTAATTCCAGTACTGGGCTTTTCCCATTTGTAGTGGTTTATTCCGTTTCGTACATCTATACGAAACCTACTGGCAAATACTGCATGGAAATTGTGTCTGATGGTCACTTTGGCCTTTTCCCTGAACTGCCCACACTTCTCAACTTTGTGCCTCTTTTAGTTTATGTTTGCCTTTGGTATCATCAGACAGTGTGTTCCACAAAGGAGGATTTGGCACGGCTGTGCCCAGTTAATGTCATTGAGTAGAATTGATAGCTTTACTGAAAAGGCTGAAAAAGCCAATATGGGAGCTAAGCCCAAGCAAAAGCCACAAAAAGTTTATTCGGATCTTATCCCTAAGAATAATCAAGCAACAGCTAAACTGGATTAAAGCAGCCAGTGTTCTACAAAAAGACCTGAACAGCAAATGGCAAGAAGGTTATATAAACCAAAGGAACGTTTACATTAGGACACGGACTCAAGAAAAGCACAATAGGCCATTGTTTGTTACAAATCATCTTGAAAAGTACACGCCAACCAGAATCTAATAGTGTGGAGGTGCTATGGCCCTGTTCCCTGATACAATACCAGCAGTATCTCCAAGTTGGGAACATTTGCCTTCTGCCTATTAATCTAGCCTCACAATTCAGCAAGTGACTTTCCAAACTAGTCCAAATAATTGTGTTTCTCTGGTAAACCACAATGGGACATTGAAGGAGGGAGGACGTGCCGAGGGGACTGGTGTGGAGCTGGAGGTGGTGGCTGTACCTACATTGGCAGAAGCTGGAGGATGATCCCCAAGTCACCCACCTTCACAGGTAGGCAGTGGGTTTCCCTTTCTAGACAAATGCAAGAAAATTCTCTTTGTGAGAGCAGACCATCCACCTCATCTTGGGAACTGCCCTGTGGATGGGATGGACCTTGTTCTTGAGGCTAACGTCTCCCTGCACTGACTACAAAGAGGGAGCCCATGCTCAGGTCATACCAAGACTTAGGAGAAACTAATCCTGCCACCATGACCGTGAGGAGTAAGGAAATGCCTGAGAGCTCCAATGGGAGCCCAGGCCCCTTTCTGAAGAGGAAACAACATGGATGCTTGGCAGGAAGATCTTTACCCACATTGGTTGTCAGAGCAGAACATTGATAGAAGAATCAGTTTGCACCACTGTGTACCATGTTGAGGAGGAGAAAGGGGAAAAGGTATGAAAAGTGACACTAAAGTAAGACAGATAAATGTTGCCAAGTGAGTTTATTCACCGAAAGGTGTTATGAGAACTTAGGAGACAAGACAAGCTGAAGGAAAACTGTTGGGGAACATCAGCCCATGGAGACTCATGTGCAAAGCAGATTGTTTCCCATGGTGGACTCCAGTGCAGAGTTAACATTCGCTCATACTCATGAGGTGGAGAGTCCTATTGCTCTCCCTGGTGAAAAGAGAAGAAAGGATTAGACACAGAATAGATTTTGTGCCCTCTCCTTACTAGCCCAAATATTGATAATATTGACAGAAGATAAAGAACAGTCTCAAAAGGCCAACTACTTCCTTTCATTATGAACATCAAAGGAAAGATGACAGGTTTCACACATTTGAAACGCTCCAGCTAGTTTGGTGGAGTACTTTTCCCATACCCTGATGAGCTTTGGGACAGACTGGATGCTGGTGAAAATTAGCAAGATGTCTTTGAAGTTAAATAAAACAGTTAGCCACATAGTGATTGACAGAAGTGGGTACTTTGCATTTTCTCCTAAAAGACAAAAAAAAAACCCCACCTCCTTGCACAAGTCATGGTGCATCAGAAATGTCCAGCACAAAGCCATAAGGAGTTAGTAAAAAAAAAACACCTTACAAATTCAACCTTGCTTTTGTAGGAACTACAGAAAGGGTTTCACTCCTGTACTTACAGGTATGCGTTGCAGAAAAGACATCTGTTGCTGTATGTCTTGCCATCAGAGCCACAGTGGGGAATGTATTCCATTGTGCAGATGGGAGAAACTTGCTCGATCCCACGGCAATGTTCCTGCACATACAAGGAAGACATGAGGCTCTGCCTGGAAGCAAAGAGTAATCCCCCAGCAGAAAGAGTGAAACTGTCTGGAAAATCATGGCAATAACCAACTCAGTTCCTCCTGGTGAAGGATGTGATCTCATACTATTCCTGTTCACTGCCATGTCTTTTCCCATGGGATGAATGACAGCTATTCTATGACCAGTGTGACATTCCCAGGGGACCTCTCCAGGACTGCACACCGCTCCCCAGTTTTTGATGCGGAGTAGGGAACAGTCCCCCATGATTGCAACAGACATCAGATCTTGCTCTTTATTCCCATCCTTTCCCACTCACTTTTGTTATATCCTCTTCACATCTTCCATTCTTTCTCTTGCCAAGATTGGTCCGGTGTTCCCTGGAGGAGGGAGAGGTGGACATTAGCAAAAATTCTTCCCATTTTCAACCATGGTATAAGAGCACAACCTCACTCCCACATGGTACACAGGATAATTTCAGATAAATTAGCTGAGGAGCATTAGCAAGAACACACCATTAAGGACTATGGATATGTCTTTCAGAATAGTGCTTTCCCAGCCAGTGAACCCTTTTCTGGGTCTCTGGGGGCAGTGGACCTTGTTAAATGCCCGTCTCAAACACCAACCAGGCAGCAGGGATAGACAGACAGGACCCACCGAAGTTTCGGACAGAGCCCTCGCGTGTTACTCAGCACTCAAAGACATGTCCAATCACAGCCACAGTGGGCTTCCCTGGAGAGGGATGAGTACTTACAGATTGTGAGCACACAGAGTGCATTCGCTGGCATAGGTGACACCGTTGGTAGCACAGACAGGACTGTAGATCATGGTGCAAGCCATCAGCTGCCTGCCATCCTTCAGCGTGGAAGTGCGGTACTTGCTGCAGTCAAGCTGGGAAACAAAGACAGCAAATGCTCTGCATAAGGGTGCTCAGGCACAAACCCCTGTTTACGCCTCTGCCTTTTGAGATCTAACACAGGATGGATTATGGTTATGTATTGACTCATTCTTCATTGAAAACTATCAATTTTCTGTCACAGCCTTATGCTGGAGAAGACTAAATCAAAGCTTGAAGGTGTGTATCACTCATTCAGCTCTGCATTTATCATGATGCCCTTAGAGCTTGCTGAACCACTGAGACACTGCAAAATGCAGCTCATAAATAATCTGCAAATCAAACTGGCGTGATTTATGCACTTCCTGCAAGAGAAGCTCAGTGTGACCAAGGAGAGAGTCACGGCCCACACAAGAATTGAGGAAATGTGCTGACATGCCTTTTGTTGCAAGGGGCTGGTTCTGCATGTTGCAATCAGCCAGAAGGACTGACAGCAGTTCAGAATGATTTATGCCATCTGAAGAACTGGCCTTGAGTTTTAGCAATCCCAGTTTCTCCAGTGTGAGCTCTTCCTCACTGATTTATGCATCTCTTTTGGTCTGAGCACAGAGCATACCCAGGAAACAAAGCGATGACATTTCATAGTCTGTTTGTATAGAAATGAAATATCTGACTCACGACACTGACTCTTTCAAACACATGATAATGAGATGGCTTTGTTTTTCTATTCCCCAGTGAGTGTAAATAGTTTAGAGCTGGCCAAATATAGTTTATCTGGTACTTTTACAAGATTCATTGTTGGTATACATTACATTATATTGCATTTACAATAGAAAGAGAAAGGGGTTTGAATCCCCTGGTACACTAGATATAAGCATTCAAAATGCAGGTAGTTTTCTAATCTTTGCAGAACATCCTTTTGCACAGCACAGTTATCCAGAAGGCACCAGGTACCCGGGGATGATCTGTGTCCCTTTCCCATATTGCCAGAACAGACTGCTACATCCCTCGGCAGGTGTGACAGACTGCTGTGGGAGAGAGGTTTCTTCCTGTAACGCCTTAAATCATTTATGCTACCTGTCTCATAACTCATTCCTCACCTGTCCTCTTCTCTTTCTTTCCCTGTCTGCATGCAGAAAATGCACAGTGTTCCTGCTGCCAGGGTTGATGTTCACCCGCAGGAAGGAGGGCAGCAGGAGGGCACAACCCAGCCCCACCAAAACCAACCAGCACTGTCCCAGTTAGGCAGTAAGCACCACCTCAAGCTCTTATTTTCCTCAGCAATCACTTACCTCAGGAACTTCCTCTGTGCACCTCCCATCATGCTTTTTGGCAACGCTGGTTCCTAATTCACTGGAAGAGAGAGAAAATGGAGCTGACAAAGCTTGACAAGCAGCCAGAATGATGGGTGGGTGGGTGACCTGCAGGGCTTACATGTTATGGGCACACAGAGCGCAGTCGTTGCTGTAGGTGACACCGTCAGTGCCACAGACCTCCTGCAGGATGAAGGGGCAGGCGGTGCTGGCTTCACCATTGTTGGTATTTCTCAGGTATTGGGTGCAGTCAAGCTGGGAAGAAACAGTAATGACGCTGTGTCAGCTGCTGGGAGACAGACTGCTTCTCGAGCCAGAGGAAAATATGGGTTGAATTCAGTTTAGTCTTCAGTTATAAATGAATTAATCGTAGCCCGGTTTGGTATTGCTTGCTAACAAAGGGAATGCAAAGGAACAGCAGACCAGAAAGATAATTTTCCTTATTTAGCATCTGTGCAAAAACAAGCATTATTCAAAGGAATTTGATATAAGGAGTCTGACATTAGGTCACGCCTGACCTAACTAAGCCTTGGATTTTCTTTCAGCATTTTCAAAACAGCAATGAGAAACTGTTCCACCAGCTCCTGTTGCAAAAATCTTTACAATGTTTAAAAATAGTCCCAATATTTGAGGATAAATAAGCAAGTACCTGCTGATGGCACTGGCTAAGCTTCTGACTAGCTAAGCTTCTGACACTTCACAGTCATTTTGCATACCTTCCTCAGTGCAGTATCTCTTATTACCCATATTTCCCACACAGTCCAAGAGCAAATTAAGCAAAGATAGCATTGTAACTGTGTGTCTTTTCTATAGAAAAGATACAGCATTCCCTTGGGATGCACCAAGTTATTTTCAGTGTTTTAGAGCTGCTCTGCATAAGCAGAATGAATGTGCTGAGATATTATCAGCACATATTCTTACCGTGCGTGTTTATAAAGCTATTTCTGCGTGCATACCTGAGTGCAGACTTTTCTTGGCTGACCACAGTATGAAGATTTTTTAACCTGTCTGCTGCAATGGAAATCCTAGCACTGAATGAGTATACAGGCATCAAACACAGCTCTTCCTCTCCTCCTGTGCTAAAATGGGCAGCACTGTCTTGGCTGGCGTCTGATGGTTTCCCTCCAGAGATCTGCAGTATTGGGACACTTTGTTACCAGAGTCCAGGCCCCATTCCCCTTCTCTGTTGCCTGAATGCACAGACCCTGATTAGCAGTCGTGCCCACAAAGAACATACACCAGCTCCTCCTGGAGCCTGGACAGCAGGAGTTAGTGCTCATCTGACCTCTATTCACACTTACTGGTATGCTCTTCTCCTTGCATCTTCCATCGTGGCTTTTCTTAACCTCAGTTCCATGTTGTCTGAAAGGAAGAGGCTGTCATTAGGGACTGTGATCCTAAGCAGTAACAGACTTCTCAGGTCTACTTATAGCAGACTCATCCTCTTTATCCTCTGTCCAAATGCCGCAGACCTCATAGGATGCTCAGCTGTTAGCTGGCTCTCCCACAGCTCCCCGAGGAGCGCATCAGGAAAGTAAACCAAGGTAACAGAGCTTCAGGAGGTCAAAAGAGGAACAGAAAGGGATGTAAAGACACAAAGACATGCTGGTACGAAAAAAAAAAAAGAAAAGAAGGGGGAAAAAGCCATCTGAAATACTAAAACAGCTAGTCTCTCTAAAAGCTAGTCCTACCCTCAGTACTTACACGTTATGGGCACAAATGCCACACTCGTTGTCATAAGTAAATCCATCTGTGCCACAGACTGGGAGCAGGATCCTTGGGCAGCGCACCAGGGGTTTGCTACCATTGATTCTTCTTGTTGGGTATTGATCACAGTCAATCTGCAAAAAGCAGGAATGTCAGCCCTGGAAAAGTCCTTGTTCTCAAAGACAAACCCTAGCATTGCCCCCTGCTGCTCTCCATGTCTTTTATGCTGGGATGCTGAAACAACACTGGTGCTACACTTCAATTCTCTCAAAGCCAGCCTGAGTCAGCTCTGCAGAAACTCTCTCATGCCCAGGAGGAGCTACGTGACACTGTGTAATCTGTGAGATGCCAAATCACCAGGGCAAACAGCTCAGTCAATCCCAAATGCCACCGAGCTTCACTTCTGACCCAAAGGGGTCACAACCTACTGAAACTGTTTGCAAGATATGCCAGAAAAGCTGAAGATCTATCATCTCCTTTTCATTTTGCACTATAGAATCAAACAAAACAAAAAAAAAAGCAAACAATATGGTAAAGTACTTTGCTGGCAATGCATTTAGAAGTCATCTTTAAAGGAAGACCTAAGTTCTCCCTGACCAACTTCCACACTGTTTTTGTGTTGGATACACACTGGCACATCCTAAGGGACATGTGGCGAGAGCCAGGCTTTGAGCCGGCTCACTTTCAGGGTGGGTGTGGCCTCAGAAAATAGTTCAGTGGGAAGAGGCAAGGGAAGAAATATGCCTTGTGTTGTATACTCACATCAGGAATCTCCTGCCTGCATTTTCCATGGTGCTTCTTGCTGACATGGGTGCCCTCCTCTCTGGAAGAGGGAGGCAAAGTTGAGTAAGTAGATGCTTAAACTCTTGGTTACACTTGCATGCAGAATGAACCAGACGTAGCCTAAAGCAGATATCTAATAAACTTTGGCTTCAGCCTCTCTGCATGATTGTATTGGTATAGTTACATTACTCTGCTCGTTAACAAGCTCATCACGTCTTCTCATGTTATTTAAAGCAATATTCTGAACTAATCCTTTCTGTGCTCAGTCACTGCCCAGCCCACAGACTAATCAGACTAACCAAGGAGCTGTGTTCTGACTCTTACAGATTTCCTCTCATAATCATGAAGAAGGCATCAGAAAAAAAAACCTCAATAAAAACTAACAAAACAAAAAAAATATCCAGTTTTTAAGCAACTTGAAGAAATAGGTATAAGCAGCAATGTAGAAGGCAGGTTCTCAGCGTTGCTGGTTACTTTGAAGGAGTAGGAGATGTGCAGCACTTACGCATTGTGGGCACAGATCCCGCATTCGTTGTCATAGGTGAAACCATCTGTGCCACAAACCGGACTCAGGATCCTCGGACAGACTACCAGTGTTCTACCATCCTTAGAGACTGTGGACGGGTACTTGCTGCAGTCAACCTGCCAAAATGAGGAGAATAAGCTCACCCAGAGCTCTTGCTATACAGGAAAAATCAACACAATACCTTTATTGGTATTAGGTATTGGTATTAGGCTTCATAGTTTTTGTGACAGGACAAAGCCCTGCTATGCTTAAACTAAATTGTCTATCAGAAATAGGCTTTCAGGCTTTCCTAATTCTCTAGGAGTTCTCTAGGAGTCAAGCGAAAGCACCTCCCTTAGAGAATGAAACCTTCAGGCAAAGGAACACATATAAAACTTTCTGTCCCCTTCTCATCAGCACAACAGTCTTGAATTAGGTGTGAAATATTTGGAAATCTGATTAATATCATTTCAGTTTGTGTTGGCTTTCTCCTTACTTCTCCAGTGCTGCAATCACTTAATAATTCAGATTCCCTGCAGTTAAGCACGGGAGTTGAAGTGATAAAGGAGGACTAGTTATCTGTCTGTTGGAGAACGGACTTCCTACATCTCAGAATTTTTGTGCTGAAATATATAAGCTTTTCTTCCTTAGGCACTGGACTCTTACCCCAGTATAAATATACAATAAGCTAAACCCTATAAATATGTATGCTCGGTGCTCTTATGAATCTCACTATATCTCTAACAAAGCTACCAGCACTGGAATTTTGAATGCTTGTTACAAAGGGTGGAAATGCTTGTCATCTCCAGAGAGAAACCTGCCAATCTGCACAGCACAATGCAAGGGAAATCTTGGGCCTCTTCCTTTGTCGCTTTGTTTCAAAAGCCACCCTCACCAGACAGGAACCAGGAGCATGAAGCGGGACCCCTTGCCAGCCCTGTCATACTGTCGTACATTTTCTAAGGGAAATCAATGGGTTTCACTCCATTAACAGCCCTGTGAGATGAGTTTTTATTTCTAATGTACTTACTGAGCCAATCTCCAGTTTGCATTCTCCATCGTGCAGTTTGGAAATATTGGTGTGATGTTCTCTGGAAGGAAGAGTTGTTTTGGTTAGGAAGCCTTGAGAATAACTCCAGGTGCTGGGGCAAGAAAGCAAGGTCCCAGTCATCACGTAAGGAACTGCTGAGTGGTCTGGATGCAGCCCACAGGTGGTAGCAACTGCTTGTGAGCAGAAAATGCATAGTATTTCCATATCACAAGGCACTCAGAGGCACTTTGATCTATTCATGCCTCTGCTGTGGGATGTCCTCTGGCTTTTTCATGATTCCCTTCATGAGCACAGACTGGGAACTGGGGAGAAATCTGCAGCTGGCTGGAGAATCACAAGTAGCCAGCTTCAAAGAGTCCCACAGAAACATCTACCCTAAGAAAGACTACTGTTTTACAGTGTTTCCAAGAGACTTAGCTATCTCTCGTTACCCAGAAGGACGCTCTACAGAAGAGACTTACGCATTATGGGAACAAATTCCACATTCGTTGTCATAAGTGAAGCCATCTGAGCCACAGACTGGTTTCAGAATCCTTGGGCAGGCTACCAAGACATTACCATTTTTTACCACTCGCTGGTACTGAGTGCAATCGATCTGTAAAAATAGCAGGAATGAGAAATAAATAAGTGAATGAGTAACAGGCTGACCAGAGAGCTGCGGGTGCTCCATCCCTGGAGATGCCTAAGGCTGATTTGATTGGAGCCCTGGGCAGCTTGATCTGGTGGGGAGGCAGCCAGCCCAGGGCATGGGGGTTAGAGTCTGATGGTTTTTAAGGTCCCTTCCAACCTAAGCTATTCTTTGCTTCCATGAAATAAAATTAAGTCTTTCTGGGCACCAATGGAGCAAGACTTTTTCTTTCTGTTGGACTTACCACAATGTGCTTTGGCCTGCACTCTCCATCGTGTTCCTTCTCTACATTTGCCCCATGCTCCCTGAAAGAAAGCAGACCCATGTCACAGACTGCAGAGATCAGCCACGAACCCCCAGGCTGGAGGTCAACACCCTGGTGCTAACTCACATACTCCTCCACGCTGCCCACATTTTGGCCCTCACCTCAAGCCTCCTGCCCTGCAGTTCCCACTGGGCTTCCACAGAGCTCACCTGTTGTAGAGGCAGATCCCACACTCATTGCTGTATGTGGAGCCATCTGTGCCACAGACAGGCTTCAAGTCCCTCGGGCAGGCTACCCAGCTCGTTCCATCCTTGCCGATGCCACTGGCATACAGGCTGCAATCAACCTGTGAAAGCAGCACAATGTCAGGGTTGGCTCCCGCAATGAAGGACAGCCTGGCAACTCCTGCCACCCACAGCTCCAGACAGGACAAACACCTGAGGTATCATTTGGAATCTGCTCAGGCAGCCAGGAGGTGAGAATCTTCTTCTGATCATACTTTCCTGTGGGGGTCTGGGGGCGGAAGGACATGAAGGAAGGAGAGCTGTAGGTGAGACAGTGCCTAAAGAAGGCAGCTGGTAATTGGGAGGCTGGCCATACTCCGCAGCCGCTCAACTCAAAATCTGATCGTTTCCAATCATGCTGCAGTCTCTGGTGATTTGCAGGAATCTCATAACTGCGTGGGAAGAACCTGCAGACAAATGCACCGCACAGACCCTGCTGTTTTCCTCGCTTTGATATGGGTACAGGCAAGAACACGGAACTGTAGGTCTTACTGTATAGAAAAATATACCAGAATCATGGTCTTTGATGCTTTTGAGCTTATCATCTTAAGACAGCTTTCCTCTTGAGGAGGTAACTGCCGCCCCTTGACTTGGACTAACTCAATTATATCCAAAAGTTAATATAATAGGATTGTATAATTCTTTCTTTCTTCATTTTATTTCATGAACAGAAAATAGTGTAAGTGGAGTGTGTTTTACTTTTTCGTGACTTGGCAATATCATTCAATCATGCACTGGCAAGTATTATTTGAGCAACCAGGCTTTCATTAGATTAACCCACCTGTTCATCAGGTAATTACATACTGTTTCTACTTTACCAGAAGCCTGGAATAGAAAAGAATAAATGGACAAAAATCTGTAACTCACCTCAATTCCAAAGGTAATATCTGAAAGAAAAGTAGAGACAGAAAACAAATACTTATTATTAACATGCAGAGATGACATATACAAAGCGTATATAAGTTTATAAGTGAATGAAACAGTTACATTTAGTGACTGTTGTTGATTGGTTCATTGGGTTTAGGAAAATGTAATTTCATGTTATGCCAACAATGCACATTCATAAAATGAATCAGAAGTTATTAAATGAAGTTGCACTGCACTTTCAGTAGGAGGTGACATGAGTTACCCAGTTCCTAAGATGCTACAGGGAAGCGATGTAGGTATTTTCAAGCCTGCACTGAGTTTAAACTCTTCTGCCAGACTTGCAAGAGCTCAGACTTGCATGTTTCAGGTGATTGTTAGCCACTAGCATTGTCCTTCCCACAACAAACTTCTCAGTTACCAGGAACGGCGCAGAAAAATTATGGATGATACAAAATACAGTGTTTGTATTGCTTACATGGACACAGATGCCAATTCACATAGCTTTGCTTTCCCATATACTCAGTGCTTCCATGTGCAGTCTCCTGCCCTGCACCAGCACTGCTCCCTCAGCAGTTTGCTCCGAGATAAACCGAGATGAAAACATTTGTGTGTATGAGGTTTGCAGAAACCTGGATCTCTCAGTCTAAATTTTTTGCTATGCTCTCAGAAGAAAACATTTCTTCATGGAACAAGGCTCTCTTTCACATTACAACACCTGAACACTCCTGCTGATAGTACAGCCTCTGGTCTAGCTAGAGCCATTTATGCAGTCTAGCAGGAAGCACTCACCTGCAAAGCAGCAGAGGGCCAGAACCAGCTTTAGAAGCTGCCCAGCCATCCTCATGGCAGTGCGTCTCGGTGCCCTCACAGCTCGCTTGCTCTCAGAGTGGGGGAGGAAGGGCACAGGTAGGAGCAGGAATATATAGCATGCTGTCATATCAAATGGACCCACCTTGTGATGTAACGCCCAATCTGTCATCAAGACAGGAAGCCAAAATGTATTTACCCAGCTCTAGGTTTCTAGCTAATGATTGACATGGGCACAGTTGCCAAGAAGGGGCCTTTTGTGTGGCTTGAGGGAACAAGGGAGTGAGGAACGTGCCACAGCCCCTCTGCTCCAGGATCTGCCCCAGCACACTGCAGCTCTCATTCACCCTGTGGCTGGCTACATGCAATTGGGTCTTCCTCCTCCTCTGCAGTTTTAACTGAGGTCCTAGCCAACAGCCGAAACCCTCATTATTTAACCTCAGAACATGGTTTTGTGCTCCTCATCACTGCATTTCATCTCTGTTTGAGCCCAGGCAATCACAACCTAGAAGGTCACCTCATTCTCTGTGGGAGAAATCCTGCACTTCTGCTGTTTAAAAAAAAACACAGCAGAGCAGATAGCTGCATGTCAGCTTTTCCTGTATTAATGCAAGGAAGTTTGGTCCTCAAATCCACGTTTTTGTCTGCTCACTGGTAGCTCCCATGGATACCTCACCTGCACCCTCTGTGGTACACTTCCACAACCTGTAACCTCATCCTGACCCACCTCACCAAGCCGAAGTGACACCACCCCACAGGGCAATAGGTCAAATGTTTTTGCTGCCTGGGTAGATGAGATCTACTGTACTTCCTTTATCTAGGAACTCAGCCAACTTTGTAAAGATTGATATTAGCCCATGCATGATTACCTTCCAGCAAGTTTACTGTGCACATTAATCATTCCTTTATACTTCATGGCTTTAGTTTTCTTCTAACGTCTCCTGAAGGTTTGCCCAGTACTAAAGTGGCATAGCTTGGATGGGTTCTAAAATGTGTTTTTCCCCTTTATTTAAGTCAATTTTTGTAAACTGTAAGAGTTGGCCACAACGAAACAGTTTTCTCAATCAGAATCCTAACTTTTCCAAGTTGTAATCTTTCATACTCTGTACCCACTAATCAAAATCCCTATTTGCAGATCTACTTTTTGTGTGATTTAAACAGAGCAAGCTCAGGTTGAATTATATCAGTTTTATTTTCTAAGGGAAGTACATCTCCAACACCCCTTGCACTTGAAAAGCAAACCCACAATAACTAGCTTTTTGGGATTACTTAATGGAAAACTCTATTTGCACTCACATCCAGTAGCTCTGCTAATATTAGTACTTTGCAGTACGAATTCACAAATTTAAAATCTCCCCAGACACCAACATTTCCAGCTATGTTGGCTTCTAGCGATGGTAGAGGTCTCTATTCATATGCAGTGTCTGATACTCAGCCCTGATATCTCCTGCCTTGTTCCTTATCTCAGTATCACCAAGTGTCAAGGACTCAAAACCTTTGGACCAATGTAGCACTCAACTACAAGGACCTCTATTCATCCTGATTACAATATCCATCACCCTGTGCCAATTGCAGCCAAGGCTATCATCAATTAATGCTTCCTGGCAGAGGAAAATGTGTCTTGACAGCTTAATTGCCAGACTCTGTAAAACCTGTCACGGTCAAGCAAATTCCTGCCAATGTCCACAAAGATGACACCTGAGTCTTATCAGCAAGGAGACGTTATTTGCAAACCAAATCTGCAGCTAAAATAGATTGACTCAGCGTATTCTATCAAGATCACAGCAATTGTCTTCCAGCTAAGTTATTAAATTCAAGAAATATTTGCTATAGGATACAGATTAAAGGGACGGAACAGCAAACACCTGTCAGTAATCTAGGGAAGGAACAGACATCTAGAAAATACTGCTGCAACTGTAGCTGTGTCTGCTGCGACAAACAGCTCTGGTCTTTGGATCTCTGCATTAAGCACAAGAAGCTTCATGCTGCAGCCCTGCAGGTGAGCTGGCTGCTCTGTGGAACAATTAGGAAGAGCTTTTTCCATCAGCTGTCCATCCATCTCATTCTCTTTGCTCATTTTCACTTCGCCAGCAGTGCATCTGTGCTAACAGTACGGTGTTCTTTTTTGGGCCCTTCAGCATCAAGGTAAACTGTGAATTTTCATGTGGCTTTGTTTGTTTGCAGTTGGTTGTATTGACATCTTACTTCTTTTAGTGGCCTGCTCAAAAGGAGTGCTCATAGCTTCATGCTGGGAAAAGAGTCACAGACCTCTTCCAGCTCTTCATTGCATAATGCAGTCCTGGTTGAAGGGCTGGTTAGCAAGAAGTTTCCTGCAGAGGGCTGGAGTAGGGCAGGTCCCGAGTCCTGGAGAAGAGCTCTGTGTATCAGGGAGACTCTTGCAGGGCAGGAGAAACATACCAAAAGGTATTAATAGGAGCCCCACGGAGCCGACAGAGAAGCCTGTTCATCAGTCCCTGTTATAACTCAGACGACCATAGGGCTGAATCAGTGATAATCCAGGGAAATAAAGCTGAAACGCTCAGGAATCCAAGTGCAGAGGTTGCTTGGTGGGATTCAGCATCACAGGGATGCATGGACAGCCACAAGACAGCTCTGCAGCAGACATGTAGGGTCCTCCTGCACTAATAGTATGAGGCTCCTGCAGAGGCAGTACCACAGCATCACACTTTCATACAATCATCCCTTTCCACATCACCCTGCCACCATGCACAGACTGCTGCTGTGTTGGCCATGGGAGCTGGTGGACAGAGCTGCTAGGCTGCAGGGATTGGGAAACAACAAGGGAGTACAAGGTCTGCAAAGGATTCTGCCAGAGTCAACAGTCCTCAGCATACAACCAGAGCAGCATTTGCATGCCCCTAAGGATTGCATAAGTACCTGACACCTTTTATGCAAAAAAGCAAGAGGCACAAGGCCCCTGCAGGGAGCAGTTGAGCCCAAAACCCAGCTATGCTTGGGAGAACTTGAAGAAATGCTGTGAAAAGCAGGAGATTTGTGAGAGGCCTAGAGGCTGCCAATTCATAACACCAGTCCTGCAAAGCCTTAGAAAACACTGTGAGCCGCATGGGGTCGGTGGGTCTTGGCAGAAGAAACACCTCTAATAGAGTGCAATTTACAGCAAACTGAAGACTTCCCAGAGTGCTGGTACCTTTCCAGGTTCATAGAGGACTGCTGTGGTCTCTTGACAATGTTAAAGGGCACCACAAAGTGTAACCGAGAGCAGAAGAGAAGACAGGATACTATATTTGCAACACCTCTTGAGCTTTTTGTTTCCTCTTCCTTAGGAACCCCATGGAAATAACACATTGCATCACTCACACGGAGCCTTACCTGGAGGTCAGCTGCGTAGAGCACTGCTGGGGGCAGACATCACCTGCAAGCCACCAGATCAAACTGAAAAAGGAGGCTCGACAAAAGGAAGGATGGCAGGAAGGAGCGGGTATACTGCTAAAAGGAGGGAGTTAGCATTGCTACCTATGGTAGGCTCACAAACAGCAGCACAGGCAGCTTTAGCAAGTCACTGTCATGTGCCTTCTTAGCAGTTTCGTAATCTGATTAATAAACCCTTATCACCAGCTATGATTTCTGAGGATAATAATTTCTGCTGGTAGTGGGAGAAATTCAGAAGGTGCTCAAATCCAGCAGATGAGGTTACTAGGGCACCCTCCTCATCAGTTCATTGGCTTTAGAGCACAATTAATGGAGGTTTTGTGGGTGATTATTTCAAAATCTAAACGCTTGAAATCACTACAAGTTATAATGGCGCTCTCAAGCGCACTGATTTTCATTTGCAAGAGCTTATTTTAAGCCTCAAATTGCGTACTGCTTTTATAAAGCCACGTAGAGGTCCCTGCACACGATTTTAGCTGGAATCAGTGAGCAGGCATCATTAGTGTACGTCTTTACTGTCTGATATTCATCCCTCTCAGAATGTATAAATAACATTCAAGGATTCACCCGCTCAAAGGCAGAGGAATCTCGCATCCCTAGAAACAGCTAAATTGGATCAAACACGTGACTTCTGCCCAGCATAACTGCGAGGTGGGATTTTCCATGTAGAAATAAGTGGCGATAACATATTTCTAAACCATAGTGTTTGCACACGTTAAAAACCAGCACACAAAATATTAACCTTGTGTCAAAGCCTGCTGATAATCAAGTCATAGACAGATATATGTGATACATGCGGAAGTACTTTATGAGAGTAAAAATCGATTTTCATTAGCTGCATTAAGAAAAAAAAAAAGATCTCGATAACTTAATTGAAAAAAGAAAAAAATCAATATCTGTGGAGGGAGCCAAATTAATTGGCACTGAGTGAAAACCTGCCAAAATCTGAAAGTCACTCCAGCCTTATCTACAAGAGAGCGTATTTACAGATCAGGTCATAGCTAGAGTGGACTCAAACACTGTATGTTCACTCAAGGTCTTCTGGAAATGTCCTGCAATAAAGTTTATACAAATAAGAACATATTTGCTTTCAGTAACAGCTATAAACGAAAGAACAGGAAATACGCGCAGCCCATCAGGTATTGGCTGGAAGAGGCCATGACTGCAACAGATAAACTGCCTGCACACCAGATTTGGTGCATAGGAACAGAATTCCATCCATGGGCTTTCTAATGCAAACCAATTAAAATCTCTGAACAACCCTCTGAGGTAGGTAAGCATCCTTTAATGTCCGTTTTTACAGGCAAGAGAAAAGGGCTGAAGGGAGACGAAGAGATACACTCAAGGCCCTGCAGCGAGTCAGAGAACCCGATGCTGGTCCCTGCTGACAGAACCCAGACCACATTCTTCTTCTCTGTCTGACATCTTTGCTTGGGATTGTTGCTTAGTGCTCAAGGGACACGCGGCGAGCAGCTGGAACGGGGACTCACACATCCCTCCCGTGAGGCTCAGTGAAGAAAAGCGACAGGACGCTGTGGAGTTATCTTTATTGTAGAAACATGCTAAGACACAGCGAGGCGGCAGAGCCCGAGCCGAGCAGCGACTACAATATGCGTGGGGCCAGTGTGGGAAGCCACCACTGGGTTCCCACAGCCCTTCACCCTCCACCTGAGCAAGGACAGGCCCATTGGCTGCAGAAGGAGATGAAGGTGGATCCAACAGCACTGGGAACTCAGCAGCACCCTTGATACTTGACATTGGATCTTCCTCTACTTGTCCTAGAGAAACAGGGGACAGATAGTTTATTAATATAGTTCCAAAAGGCAAGGGACATAGAAGAACCACAAGGAAAGTTCAAAGCTGGGGATGCTTCAGACCACCTCGACCTCCTTGTGATAGGGGACTGCAGTACTCTGCTCTGCCGGCATTCTCTCCCCCCTGCAGAGATAACTGAGGGCTACACCCCTGTAGAGATGAGGAAATCCTCATGAAGTTTGCATACCCCAATGGGCTCAGCCCCCTCATCAGGGACTTTCCTTCACCCTGCTGCTTCTGCAAAAGACACACAACTCATTCTATTGCTGTGGCAGTAGGGAAGGGTGTGTTGCAGAGCCCTTTGCCCCAGACATACCCTGCAGCCTGCCCAGACAAGGTCTGACACCCAAACCCTTGTGAAACGTGGACAAGTTGCCCAAGTACGAGCAAATCACTGCATCACTGTACCTTTGGTCACAGCTGATCCCTGGTATTTGCTGGCAGTCTGAACTCCATTATTTCTGGAAAAAAAGAGCAAAATAAAAGTCCATCCACAAGCACAACCACTGTTAACACTGGCAGAGCATTAGAACCTACATGACAGCCCCTTTGGACAGCCCAGTGGCCACAGGAAGCAGCTGGGATGAAGAGTGGCACCAGGGCAGTGGATGGGTCACTGCCAGCCTCAGAAAACAAACAAATCTCAGCCTGGAGCTATGTGCCTTCTAAAACCAATGTCTAACTGGAAAACACCCCTTTTTTATTTTTTTATTTTTTAATTTATTTCTTTTCTTCTCCCCTTCTTCTACATTCTTAAAAAAAGGCATGACAAAAAGAGAACTGTAAGAAAATGGCCTTGCCCCTTAGAAATCTGGGAGTTCTCTGTTCTTTAGAAAACAGATTAAAAAGTAGAAACTGGATATCCCTTTTTTTCCCTGACTTGTTAACTGACATGGACAGACTAGTATCTATCACATGGGAGATCTGTGAAAAAGCATCTGAACAAAACGAGAAACTGCAAAAAAAAAACCACAGCATTCAAAATGAAACATTCTGGAAAAACCCACCATTAATACAGATATATCCCACAGCATGAAGGACATAGCGGCCAGCTGCCTTGTTAAAAATAAAAACCTGAACCCTGGACTCAGCTACATTCATCCTCAGTAAAGTGGAACAGGATCAGAGGAGACTGTTTATGGCACAGACCTCACATAGGCAGCAGGGGCCCGGCTGCCCGCCAGCCCCAGGGCTCTCTCTGCAGGAAGGTTTTCCACCACATCAGTGCACGCTGTCCAGATGCACCCTTTAATGTCAGATCTCTCTCCAACCACACTTCTCCTGTCCCTTCCTACAGCTGTCCCTCCCTGATGGCAATCCGGCCACCATGAACTCCAGGAGAAGGTTTGCTAGCAGGAATGGTTGCAGGCTCTGAACTTGGACACAAATTTTGTCAGGAAACACAGCACTAACATGACTAATTTCAGAACACAACTCAAGGACAAACTACATTTTGGGGCAGCAGTATCTTATCTTTCTCCAAGACTGAAGTCTTTGGGTCTTTGCTTTCTTGTTCTGCATATTGCAACACTCTAAAACCATTTCTGACGCCAAAGGCACTGCAATCTCCTCCAAACAGTGAGCGCCTGGGCCCTCAGAAGGATGCATTAAGCTGAATGTTAGCATGAATTTCAGTGGTGGAAAATAACACTCATCAGTACATTGTTCATAAGCTTCCAACTGAGAAAAAAAGAGAAGTCTCTGACGGACACAAGAGGTTTGCTGAGGAAATGGGCTTCCATAAATTTCCAATCTGATTCTTCAAGTGACACAATATACATAAAGAAAGAAATAATAAGTCTTTGTTTGGAGGGGTGTTTTTGTGGGGGGATTTTCCCCAGTGGAAAAACCTTATCACTTTCTCTTTAATTGCTTCCAGCTCTCCTCGGAATAGCTACAAATTGTCTGACTTTTAGTGTATGACTGACTTTTAGTGTATGACATATTCCTCTAACTGCGAAGACTCAAGAGCTGTAACATCTTGGTAAAACACAAAATGGTGAGGAATCCCAGCCCAGGCACAATTCTGAGGGAATCCACTCTGGTTTTCAGTTACCATGGTACATCCATCTTGCCCGTCTCTGACAGTGTGAGCACAGCCACCAACAGGTTTGTGTAGTGTCTCCACTCCCAGTGTACATGAACCAGCAATGGCTTCATCACATCACAGGACAAGACACAAAGATCTCCAGTATGATCACAAGCAGAAATATGTTTCTCTACACTATTTTTTCTGCTTTAAACAGCATTGAGAGCACCCTGGTACTTCACAGAGGAGAGGAAGAGGAATTGGGATGTTTCTTTCTAATGTTTTGGGGGATCACTGGACATCCTGGCACTGAGTAAAAGCCCTATGATAGCTGTTTTGCTCTAAAGCTTTTTAACAGGCAATACTGTTTTACCTGCAAACACTGCCAACATATTCATATTCAGAAGCCAAATCTCTCATTGAAAATTGAAAAAAAAAAAAAAGAAGAAAAAGAACTTGCACAACTTCTCCATTTGGCTGATTTGATGTTTTGATTCACTCCAGGTTTGGAATGGGAGCAAATGTCAGAGTTTCCCTAGGGATGACAATTCAGTTTCCCAACAGTCTATGCCAACTCTGAGGTCAGTCCCATACACCCAAGACACACAAACTAGGAGACCCTGGCTCCAAACCAAAGCTCTGAAGGCTGCTGAGCTGCCACAAGTGGAAAGACAAATCACCACTGACAAGTCTTTGACTCATCCACTATAGGAGAATCACACAAGGTTCAAGACCTTTCCCAAAAGAATACCACATAATGAATATTTTTCCTTTCCAACCAACTCCCTGGATATCATTTGGGAAATTAGGCTCTTACGGTTTATTCAATTCCAGTCTTTTTTGGCCTCACCAAAATCCCAGGAGAAAAGCCACGTGTTTTCCCAGACTTGTCACTCTCCTACCATACAGCCTAGATAAAACATGGGGATTATGGCTCAGAATGCCTTAAATCCAAGTCTGAAGTGTATTTACACATGTGAACCACGAGCACTCCTCTAACAGGGCTCTGATGGTCCTACCACAGACAGGGACCCAGGCTGGGTCTCCAGCACACACCCAGAGCAAGAAATGGGATGCCACAGGAGTGAGGCACTTACCATTTCAGGGACAGTCTTTCGGCATTCACCTCGATAATTTACCGTGATGTAGACTGATGCTCTCCTGCAAAGGGAGCACAAGACATTGCTTATTCACTTCCAGTGCTACAGCTCTCTGACACTGTCACGATGGTCCTCTGTGGGCTCCTTAAAGCTTTGATGCTACTTCCAATTTGATGGCATTTATTACTCCCCAAACAATCTTACGATTGGGCAGAAAGGGAATAAGGGACTCTGGAAAGTTGTGTATCTTAATTAGCTGTCATCAGATTAATCTCAGACATTTGATCTATGTTTGCTTAACAGCGAGGCACCAAGGACACACTTGATAGTGAGTCATGATATATCAAAACAAACACTGTGCTGCAAAAGACACTCGGGAACAGTGGATGGCCCTGTATTACTGAAATCTCTCCGCCTACTCACATGGCAGCGGAACACAAGTCACATTCATTTTTGTATGTTTTCCCATCAGTGCCACAGACGGGTTGTGAGGAATCGCTGCAGAAAATCCTTCCACCCTTTACCCCATGCAGAATTCGATCACAGTCCAGCTGAAGAGAGAAAGAAATCACATTTGGTGCTGGTTTTCTTGCAAGACCCTCCTATGCAAAACTTAAAGTGCTCACAAACCAGGCTTTGCCCTGAGCCCTTCTGTCCTGCAGCAGGTCCATCACACCTTCAGCAAAGAGGTAACACCTCATGTTGGACCAACCAGCACGATTTGGGGACAAAACCCCCAACCCCACTGCCAGGCACAGACCGCTCATCTGATCCACCTTCATATCTCGGTCCGGGGCACATTTACTTCTCCTTGCAAATCCATGAGAACACAAACTTCTGCTACCTGCCCCTACTTCTTTATTGAGGCTTTTATGCCTGCTGCTTCTACAAGACTCTTGGCAGAAATGAAGGGAAAACCTCGACAATCGAGTCCAGCCGCCCAAGGGCAGTGCGACACGCAGCACGACTTGACACCCGCGGAATGGAGAGATGCAAACATGTATGAATAGCTCTGACTAATTAAGCATGCCCTCTCATTTCTTTCGAGCATGACAGCAGGAGCATCTAGGCATAGATTTTCCTACAAAGCAGACGTGGCACAGCTAGAAGGAGCTCAGAGCAGGAGCAACAAGACTCCTCATGATTAGATTGTCACCCTGCAAGCACGCTGGCACAGGTGTCTGCAGAGTCATGGCAAGTTTCATATAGCAGAGGTCAGAGATCCTATAGCCTGCTCTCCCTCTTCCTCAGCCTCACTGCCCACCTCTGCGATGGAGGATGAAAAAAAAAAAAAGATGGAGAGACAAATGAGTGAATTCTGCATTCCCATCCCCTCCTTCAGGTCCTATAAAAGGTGTTGCAATGACTGCAAATGGTGCAATTGGAGAAGAGCTTCAGGCAGGATGTCTCGTCTCCTGTCCCACCTAGAGAAAGGTCATTCAGCACAAAGCTTTGATTTGCTGGGTTCATCAGCACTATGGGGTGGAAAGGACCATGGAGAAGAAAGGTTTCCATCGGGCAACACAGGGGGTTCAGGGGCACAGAGTGCTGCAGTAACACCCCCTGTTTAAACATCACTTGCTAATTTCATTAATGTGCTGCTTCCTCCCTCATCTGGGTAATTAACTATGACGTGAAGACAGACAGTGCCGACCTTTGCAATTCCCTGCCAGATACCTTCCCACGCACCAGACACCACTGCCCACGGCATCACCCACGTGTGTGCAACCACCTCCACACCGGCAGTCCCACACTCCTCGCAGTGACTGCCACCCCTCCTTCAGCTCTGGGGACAGCATCGCCCTGGGACAAAACCCACGAGTGTCCCTGGAGCGAGGAGAGGGGCAGCTTTGCCCTCTGAATCACCCCTCATCAGTCAGGCTGATCAACATCCACTCCTTCACCAGAGCTACCAGGAAATACCACTAAGCCCTGAAGCACACTGGCATTATTATGCCTAATGCTACCTCTGGAATGCATTAAAACTGCCATACCTGAACCTCCTCCCAGGTTTTTCTATTCTAATATCATTTTTCTAAGAGCAGTCAGTGACAGAGACTTCAGAGAGAGTTAAGGCAGTTCGCAGTCAGGTCCCTCCAGCCCCACAGAAAGGCATTTCCTATCCCTTCCAAAATGTTACCTAAATTGCTGTATGGACTATAAGTGGCAAGTCATTTTTTTTAATCATTGTAGCTCTTGGCAACACCCTGTGACAGCAAGATCCACAGGTTAGTCATCCTTTTTATAGTAACTTATTTTCTCCTATTAGTTTCATAATTTCTACTTCAGCTTTGTTGAAAATAATGAGTTTTCTTTTTGTGGAAATGGAGAGAACACACACCCCCTTCTCCCTCCCACATGATTCCACACACAGCAGTTATCTACTGCTCAGTGTCTCCTCCTCCAATACTCCTTCTCAGACTCTTGACAGCTTTGCCCTCATCCCCTCAGTCAGCCTCAGCACTCTACTCTGGCCATGGTCATTGACCAAACATCTCAGCACTCAGGAAGGGACACCACCATCACCCCCTGGAGGATGCTCCCCCTTTCTGACATACTTTACAGCAGCAGCACTGCTTCAGAGACTCCCACGTGGACACATCCAGCCTCACTTCTCTTTGATGCCAGGGGACAGCAGCAAGGTATTGACTCTACCACCCACTTAAACCCTTCCAAGGATACAGGTCCCAGTGTGAGGCTTTAGGATGACAACAGAAACTGGGGCAGCTGCTGGGAAAGGCTATGCCTGACCAGTGGGAGGTGGGCATACCGGCTGGTAGGTGTTGGTGCCTCCACTCTGTCCCTGGCGGCCAGGTGCCGGGCTGCAGTCCTGAGCCAAGTTTCCTTGTGGGCTGGCAGGGAGAGAAAGCACAGAGCTCAAGGCACAGCCCTTGATGTGCGCAGACCCACTCAGCCACATCATCATCACCCCAGGGTGGAATTAAACTGCACTACGGTGCACTGCCATTATTCTGCACCTTGTTTTTCAACAGGGCACTTGGCTTGCCATAGGATGGAGGCACTCCCTGCAATAGGACCTTTGAGTTCTCAGGGTGGACAGCTTTGCACTCTGGATGCTGGCAGTGCTGGCTGGGGACAGATGAATGGGCTGCACCAGCAAAAAGCAGAAAGATTAAGAGTTCCTCAATGCTTTGATAACGCAGCAGCTGAGCCCTGCTGGAGCCTGGCAGCCCTAAAAACCCAGGGGAGTTGCTCAGTGCCCTGACAGCACATGGTGCACCCAGCACTGCCTCAAGTCAGCAGATGAGGATGAGCTGGGCCAGGCAACAGGACAGGTGTGTGCCTGCCAGGAGATGGGATTCAGGGGGCAAGACTAGGGAGGGATTTTGAGCACAGAAGCCATCAGTGCTTTGTGTGCAGGGGAAGCAAGAATGCCTTCACAAAGAAGAGAGGGTTGTATATGCCCTATTCTATGTTTTTCTTCTCAGTGTCAAGACCCCAGGACCTGTGGGGGCAGGCTGGGACCCCAGTGCTTCTGTACTCACCCTCTGTTCGTAGAGAATGGCCGTCTCTCGTTCACACCCTGCTGTACCCCTGAGCCACTGCAGCTCTTCTGCAAGAGGGGTAGGATCGTGTGTTTGACAACCAAGCACTGAAGCAACAATGTTAAAGCAGCTCCTGTCCTTTTCTCTCCTTCCCCCAGACCCTAGGAACCATGAAGGTCCTCCTGGAGAAGCAGTTCTGAGGCTTGATCCATACAGGAGTCCAAAACTGCCTAATACGCATGCTTATACACAAACCCATCCCATGAACTAGCAGAGCCTGCAATGCAGCCTGGCTCTCCACGATCACCAGCAGACTCCAGCACCCCAAGCACCAGGACCACAGGCAGGCCTTGGCCACCAGGGTCTGCAGACCCACCAACCCCTTTCCCAAGCTTGGTGAGGCCCCGAGCTCAGTCTCACCTGGTTTGCACACTGTGCAGTGGACTGCTTGTTGCGCTGGGCAGTTCCACCAGACTGACCTCCTCTTTGAGATTCTTTTTTACTGGAAAAAGGAGAGAGGAGAAAGAAGGGAGAACTATGGAAGTGCAAATGCTGCCAGGACCTGGGGTTGCCCTGCAAGCCAGCATCATGCTGTTAGGAAACAGCCTCCCCATCCCTGGTGGCCCTGTGCCTAATTCCCACCCCTAAGCCTTCTCCCTTCTCCTCACTATTCCCACTGTACGCTACATCCCGGCTCCAGGTGGCTGCTTTCATATCAGGGTTGCTTCTGCATATGCTCTATGGGAGTAGAGAGAGAGCATCTGGAAGGCAAAGTACATGCGTGGGAAACTCCTTGGGAGCTGCCCCAAGAAAAGGGCTGCCTTCTATCAACCCTGCTTCTCCTCTGCTCCCTAACAGGTTAGGAGGAGGTGGGAAGAGGGGCAACAGCCATGTCCCTACTGCAGGAGCAGTTCCTGGGGGGCCACTGTGATTTAGGACTCCCCCAGGGGCAGCCACACAGGCAGAAGCCGCAGTTTCGCAGCGTGAGGTTTCCCTTTTTGCTATTGCCAGGGACTGTACTCACAGCTTCTCGGCACACATGAGGCACTTGTTGGTATGCTGCTTGCCAGAGGAGTCCCGGACTGGGTCGTTCTCCCGTGTGCAGGACAGCCGCCCACCAGCCTCAAACTGGGAACGGTACTCACTGCAGTCATCCTGTGGAAGGAGCAGCAAGTTAGGGCACCCTGCCTTGTCCCTCTGGCTGTCACAAACTTCACAAACGCACCACAGGAGAGCCCGGGTGTGAGTGAGAGAAGAGGGTGTGTGGCACAGCCTCACGGCTGCAAACAGAGTGAGTCAGAGGAGCGACGGTGCCCCTGCCTGCACAGCACGTGTGGGGAGTTCTCTGCCATGGTCTAATTGTCACGCTCCACGTGGGGTTAGCCAAAGCATCCCAGAGATGTGGCTGATAAGGTAATGGGGTCCCTCCCACTTCTCCCACCGCCCTTAATACACTGTTACAGCTGTTTCCCAGGTTGTGATTCAGAAATCTTCAGGTTGGAAGCAGGTAGTACCCCCCACAACCAACAGCACTTCGAGGACCAAGCAGCAACCTTTAAAGCATGACAGCACTATGCAAACATCCTTCTAACTCTCCACTTTAAAGTCAGCTACTCGAGGCCCTGCAACAGCCAATTCCAAACAGCATATACAGGAGGTGCATAACCAGATCCCATTTAACCACTGCTTCTTACCCACACCTTCCCAGCGCCACACTGGCTGTGGGGAGCAGGGACACAGCCTGACAATGAGCTATGCCCCAGGTGAACCCCAGACCTGCTCTGGCAGAGCTGCTTCTCCCTAACACCGCCTCTCAAGCCCTCTCCCTTCAAAGCAGTATTTCTGGGGATTTGTTCCCAGGCGACCTCTGCTGCACAAACCTTGCTGAGATGTGCTGTTGCCTCCTTCTCAGGCCTGCTGCATCCGTGACCCACTAATAAATGCACAGCTTTCTTATCCTTTGTCATTTCTAATTGATGAGCAGGAATTCTCGTTAATCACTGCCTGTGTGATCTTGCACTCTCTGTTATTACATTTTATCTTGTTTCTATTACTCCAGGCCTCAGTGCTATCCAATTAGTCCTGAGTGATCTGCTGATCCTCCCTCCCAGCTTTGCCATCAGCAAGTTTCATTAACGCTTCCTTTTTTTTTTTTTTTTTGTGCCACTGTCATTAGGAAAAGCACTGAAACAGGATTATCCCCAAGAATGAGGCTTAAGGGTACCGTGCCAGTTCCTAGGAAGACAGAAATGGCAAGCGTTACTTAGTGCTTTTTTTTTTTTTCCCTTACTGAATTGCTCTCACCAGGAAAGCATCAGTGCACAAGGGCACAGCAGCTGCGTCATGAGAGTGAGGTTTCCAATCAGGGAAAGCTAAAACCAAGCCACCCTAGGGACTGCACAGGGCTGAACTCTCCTCCCACAACATAATGAACTTTTGAGCATCTCAGAGCTCACATTTAAAGCTTTTCACCCAGATTTTCTTTTCAACCTCATTAGCGCTCTCAGCAGCGGTGCCTTTTCCACCCTCATGCCAGATGTCAGGGCAGTGCAGCTCAGCTTCTTGTTGTGATGGGGTTTGTACCTGTGTTGCTGAGGTCAGTGGGATAGACTGCAACAATGCGACAAACTATTCACTCAGGGCTTGAAAGACCACCAACAAGAAACAGGCAGGGAAAGCCAGGTGGATCTCCAAAGCACGGGAAAAGCTGATTGAGTATGGGTAAAAAATTCCTATAGACTTGTATATTGACCCAATACTTTAATCTCACCTTTTGTTTTCCTCTGGTAGAAGTTGCCTTCTGCTCATTCTCCCGTTTGCTGAAAGAGAAGAAGGATGAGAAGGTGAAGAAAGCATTGCTCCAGGAGCCAGGGTCTTCCCTGCAGGAGGGGTGAGCCCACCCCAGCCCTGTGGCTGCTCTCAGTAATAAACAGCAGTTTTCTCTACTCACAACTTCTCTGCACACATGATGCACTTATTGCTGTGCTGCTTCCCTGAGGAATCCCGGACAGGATCATTCTCTCTGGTGCAGGAAAGCTTCCCGTTCTTGAACAGATCCCGGAACTCCCGGCACTCATCCTGCAGCAGCACCAGAAATGTGGTTTCACACAGACACACCGACCAAGATGCATCTCCCATGAATCCACAAAGCGTCACCGCCCAATCAATTACATCTCTAACAGTTGTGTTTCCTTGAGGCATAACTCAGTGGCAAGCCATAAATTGTTTGCCTGATGTGTTTTTCTTAAGCCATAGCACGCAATGTAAAGCAAATAAATCTGTGTTCTTAGCTGAGCACATTTATCTTCTGATCCGGGGGAGTTTTATTTCTGATAGAGGAGACACACAAGAGGTTGCCTGAAGATCTTAGATTCTACTCTAACTATAAAAGTAACACTTTCTTGCTTAGTTTTGAATTAAGATGTAGATTTCCCAAACTGCTGAGCAAGAAGCAGAGGGCAGCAAAGAGGCTGCAAACAAAAATCCCTTCCATACCTGAAGCTTCCAGGTATGCAGAGATGGGAGGGGGTATTTTTACCTTCTGCACAACATGACATTGTGTGTTAACATCACAAGACTTTTTAAAAAACCTTCCTAAGCATTTCTGTCTCTTCTGAGCAGTTTTCCTATGAACTTCAGGACCCACAAACAGGTCTGGGGCATCAGTAGCACACATGCTACATGTGATTCTTTAAGTTCCTTTATGCAGCACTTTTAAGGTTTTTTCTCTCCCTCACAGTGTGTGGAGGAGATGGTTTGATAGCTTACCCCAGCTCTGCAGCTAGGGAAATCAAGTCCAGAAAATTCCTTGCCAAAAGCCTCACTGAAAGGGTGGTTGAACAATGAAATCCAGGGCAGGTCTCTGCCTGACACCCTGGAACAATCTTTCTGTCTTCAGGTCAGCACATTGTCAAGTCAGATGTTTAAAAAGATTCCCCTTAAAACAGCCATGTTTTATAAATCATTTAAATTGTCTGGTCACAGCAGAGCCAGAAAGTTATCCTGCTTAACCAGGAGGTGTAAAAGAATAAATCACTGCAGCCAGTGTTATCTGATGGAAACTAGCTCACTCCAATACAGAATGAAAACCCAAGACTGGAAAGGACATGTCCCACTCCATAAAGGTATGTTGTCTAGAGAAACAGCTGTGGGTGAAAGAAACCAGCCATGTGCATCAACAAGATAAACAGGGCACAATTAGAGCCAGCCTGTCCCACACCCAGCCCTAGTCACGGCTCTCATGCGCCATCGCTAATTACTTGCCAGATGCCAACAGTGTGCTTTATAAACAAACGGCATCTTCCTTAGCCTATGCTCTGGCCAAACACAGACTATAGGTATTTTGTCAGTAATTGCCTGATTCTGGGTCCAGGTGGACAGAGTTCAGGTCTCTTTTACTCTGGTAGACAGCACACAACAAGCTGCTGCTCCAGCTGCTCTGCCCCAAGCATCATTAGACCCATGTACATTGGCCAAGCTGGTATTCCCCAAGATGCAGGCAGGGAACAGGCCAAAAGACAAAGAGGCCACCCCACAGCATCACCCTGCTGCTGGCCTGCTGAGTGGTGATGCTTCACCTCACCTCTCCAGAGTTCACATTCCTGTTCGCTTCTTCACCACTCCCTTTGTTTCTTGAGTATCTTTCCCTGCAAGAAAGGGAGACATGAGCAACAGAGTGGCGTGCAGCGCTCAGACGTAAAGCCAAAATTACCAGTGATTAAAAGCAGCCCTGCCAACCCCACCTCCTCATTATGCAACACAGTGGGACAGACCAGGACTCCAGCCCCATGAGACATGCTCAGGGCATTCAGCATCTCCTCACTGGTGGCATTTTGCCATCATTTCTCACTGCCTAGCATCCAGTTGTTCCCATTCTATTCAACGTCCTCCACAGAAACAAAGAACTGCTGGGTCCATCCATTTGTTGGACAACTGCAAACTGGCTGGTCCAGGGCTCCGAGGGGCCAATACTCACAGCAGCCGCTGGCACATCAGGCACTTGTTGAGGTCCCTCCTGCCATCAGGTCCCCTGATGGGCTGCCTGTTGGTGTGACAGGAGAACTTCCCGCTGCGAAGGAGGGACCAGATTTTCATGCACTCGTTCTGAAATGCACGGAGGAGGGTGGTCAGCGGAGGGCTCTCTCGGAGGCCATCGAGGTCCTGCAAACAGTTCGTCCACATTTGTTTGTGTGGGGATGCCGAACTCCTCACCCCCACCCCTTGCTGCACTCGTTGCTCTCAAGGCAAGAAGAAAGTTCAGAACCCATTGCAAGGGCCATTATTCATGAGAAAAGGAATAGGCACTTAATTTGCATACAGCTGCAAATTGCTACCCGCTGCAGGGGAGGACTCTATGTTATATTCAAGAGCATAAAATACAGCACTAGAAGTGCCAGCAGGATTTGAAAGAAATTGGCCAGAGTGGAGCAACTGAGGAGTGATTTGGGTGCAAGGGATGAACCACAAAAGCACACTCCTCAGGGACAGGAGCAATAATGTCTAATGCTGCATCAGTCAATTGCCTCTTTTGCAGGGGAACTGGAAATGCAGGCTGGAGAGAATTAATGAAGCATTTAGTTATTTTTGGCCACTATGTGTTCTTCACTAAGGAGAGAGAAGCTTATTTGATTAAAACGTGAACGAAGCTGACTTTTCAGCCATTGAATCAAATCATTTTTCTGAGTCTCAAAGGACTTGGCTTAATTATTATAATTACCAAACTCAGAAGTTATCAGAAATGAGGGTTTCTGCTAGATCACAAGCACGTTTTTGAAATATCATTGGAAATACAGCATTTCTAACCTCAACCCATCTCACAGCAGTTCGGATGTTTGCCCAGCATCGCACACCAAACACACAGCTAGAGCCACTGCTGACTACACTTGCATTGTCTCTAAAGACAAAAAGTCACTCCTCTTTTTCAGCCACAGGAAAAGCATTATGATCTTACAGTATAATTCGTCTGTATAACTTTGCTTGGAGCATGCATTAAGCAGTGTAGTTGGTAAAACGAAAGGAAAGACAGAACAGAAATGGTTGGACTTGCCTTAATTGAAGCTTGGCTGGCAACATCTGCAGCAGAAAATAAACAACAATGAAACCATACAAAGTCTTAGAAAGAAATTTTTAAATCAAAAGCATTTAATTAAAATATTTGATGCAGTTTCCTAATCCACCCAAATACCTCTAGATAAAAGCTAATCCAATACATTATTGTACATTGACAGAAAGGACTAGGCATTAGGGACTTTCTAGAACATTGCTTTTTTTTGTCATTCAAAAGCAAAATCACATTTTTTTTCTTGCTTGCATCTTTGTGCTATCCTTTAATGTATCACTTTTCTCAGTCTTAAAATCCCAATTTCAAGGTTGGTTTAATAATTGTTTATTGTTCTACTCTACTGCAATGGTAGCAGTATCAACCTCATCCAAATAGGAGCCTTCATCTCTGCCTTAAAATGGGATACCAAAGCCAGACCATAATATTATTTGTCCAGAGCTTCAAATTCCTTTTCTAAGCCCATTCCACTTGCAGTACTTCATATAAATTACAGAATTAATGACTCAATGGATGAGTGGCTGATATCTGTTCCTTTCTACTAAACCACTTAGAGCATGTATAGTATGTGTTTCATCCTTTTCTCTTGTACCATCTATGGCATCACAGGGAAATATCAAGAAATCCTCTTTTTAAGTATAAGCATTAAAGTGAAAGACCATTGCATCAAGTCTGAGCTCCTGTTCAAGTTTCCTAACTGCAGCCACGTGGAAATGCATTCACTAAGAAGGAAATTGACAAGAAATTCCCATCTTTTTCTGAACTCACCAGAAGGTGTAGTATACTTTTGTTCAAAATTAGACTTTCATGCAAAAATTCAGTCTGGCTGGAAGCTTTTATTCTTCCACATAAGCAGTTGGGAGGTTTAGTTTTAGGTTTGTTTGGTTTCTTTTGTTTTGTTGTTTTGGTTTTTTTGTTGCTGTTGTTGTTTTTTTTTTTTAACTGTTAACTCCACTAAATATAGATACTTGCGCTTGAATATGGAGGAAATTCACCATTGTTACATGCAAAAGAAAAAAACATTATCAAAAAAATGTGTTAAATAAAATAAATCCCACGAGTAATACAGTAGAAAATGGTCTTCTGGTTACATCACTGCTCATTTTAAATAGCAAGGGCTCTCTAATCCTCTCTTACTATCTTTAAGTGCTGTAGCAGTCCCAGATTTCAGCACAGAGAGCATCAGAGGTTACTAACCTGAGAAACAGCAGAAAAAAGCCAGAGCAAGGACCACCGAAGCACCTTCTATTTTCATAGTGAGGGTGGCAGCTGTTTGCCTACGTTGACTCTATGAGCACATTGCTCAATGAGACCCAAAGAAAAGGCTCAGGTCAGATCACGTATATATAGATGACCAGGTTCTCCGCCTTCATTATGACATAATCTTCCCAAGTACCATCATTAGCCACAAAAACCAGTTTGATGACAGTAGCTTTAAATTCTAATCATCCCATTAACACAATTAATTTCCATAAGGATGGGACATATTTGAGTCACTCCCTGCATTTTGTCAAGGTAAAAAAATTACAAACTGATTGTTTCATTTTCCCTTACACATAGACAGGGGAATTCTTCCCATATTTGGAATGGGTTGTAAGACTGGGTTGTCACTCTGGCATACCACCAATACCATTTCATATCTCAAAAAGAAACAAAAAGTTTTGCTTAATTATTTTGCCCCATGAGACAATGGAAAGACAGTAGACAGTCTGGAAGTCAGACTGTTTATATTCAAGCAACCCTGTTTGACCCTAAATAGTAAGCATTCAAGACAAGCTTGAAAAGCATCAGGCTTGGGGTCTTGTTCAAAGATTTCAAACTTGCTCTTACAGTTCACGTAGAAAACCTTATTGCAGAATCCTCACCTCTTCCCTGCCTCTCCCAGTTATCTTCAGAATACTTCAGAATAAAGAGCAATGCTTTCAGTGAAAAACCTTTTCTCAGCCCACCTGACACTTGGAAGACCAAGCAGCCCTGCTTAGGCCTCTCCGAAAGAAATGATGAAATACAGAGATTGTTGTTCCATGGGACAGGCATTCTCAGTGGATGCTAGAGAATAAAGATGATGTCAAAGTTTCAGAATGTGACTTACGTGGGAAGAAGATAGGTGCACTGTTATCTAGGGAAAATAGCAGAAATGTGAGAGAAAAGTCATTTAAAAGGTTTGAAGGACATGGATAAATGGCAGCCCAGCAGACCGGAGCCACAAGAGTCTTGAGCATGGGCAAGCAGGCAGAGGCTGCACAGGAGAGACAGGTCAGCACCATTTGAAGAAGGCAGAAAATATACTTTTGCATTACATATGCATTTGGCCAGAGGCACCAACACAGCTCAGCTCAAATATAAATCCTCATAATAAATTGCTGCCGCATTTCCCAAATCAGAATATTTGCTAGTGTTTAAAACTGAAGCCAATGCCAAGCGAGTAGAAATTTGGTGTGTGGTCATCCCTAACATTTCTTTTCAACTCAAAAAATTAGATCACATGCAGATTCACAGTGGTGAATTTGTAAAAGAAGATTGCCTGAGGTCTTACAGATGGTTAATAGATGGTCTAACAAGCTGTGTGTTGACTTGAATCATGACATAGTTTCTGTAAGCATATTCAGGCATGGAATTAGAGGGGAGGACAAAAGGAAGAAAAGGCAACTAACCTGATACGGTACATCTCAGTAAATCTTTGGGAGACATTGAAAAAAAAAGAACTACAATGGAAGAAGCCAATAATGTATGGCAGTTTAAAAGTGCATAGAATCCTACTTGGAGAACAAAAACAAAAGGCATTCTTGGTTACTGAGGTGTCTTCCCATGAATCAGTCACAGAGTGGTAGGGGAGGTGCATCTTCAGACAGGTTTTGTTTTTAAGATCATCCGTTCCACTAAAAGCTCTGTTCTTCAAAGGAAGTAAAACAATGCATTGATTTAAGACAACTGGCTGACCACCCTGCTCTTGAGGGAAACATCATGGGGACTGACCAAGCAAGAGCAAATCCTGCCCCTGGCAGCACAAGGAGAATGGAAGTAGTCAAGAAAGGTGGAAGAGATCCAGGTCCTGGTCCTGGAACAACCCCATGATTGCTGCATCTCACTGCCATCCTCCCACCCCCTGCACCCTGTCCACCATTCAAACCCACACCAACATGAGAAGTTCCAAAACCAAAATAAAATCTCCAAAAAAGAGATGGATTTTCTTTCCAAATACAGCCTCCTAAAAACAAATCAGTAGTACAAAATGTGATGCAAGAGGACAGGGAGAATCCTACAAAGCCACAGAGTTTGAAGAATTTGCTCTGGTGTACTTGAATTGCAAGAAGTCCAAATAGAATAAAGAGGAATGACAGCAAGAGTGAGTTAAACCTTACATTATGCACTTCACTGATGGATTTACACAGCATGGACTCAATCCTGCTCTGGGATCCAGTCAGCTCATTCATTTCCTTAGGATTTTGCATCAGGAGATCAGATCTGCTGTTGGAGAGATGATCCTAATGCTTTAGCAATGAATTTGCCACTGCATCTTGGTAATCTTGACTTAAAGCTGAAGAGTGCAGTGCCACTGGGGAAAGCAACTGGGAGCAAGAGGTGCTGCAAAGACATTTTGGTTCCTTACTTTTCTTCCAGAATTGAAGCTGAGAAAAGAGCTTCTAACTGATGCTATACCAGGTAGATCAGCTCTCACTAGATCCGCTTTCTTCCATTCCCAGTTAGAAAAAATGGGAGATGGTCTAAAAATAAGCATAGAGGAGGAACTGTGAAAATGTGGGGGGATTAGGGGAGAAAGCTGAGTAAGATGAAATTTAGGCAGGCTCTTGTGAGATGGAAACCCAATAGGGTACTGCATCACCTGGAGATATTATAATTGAGGGAAAGCTTCCTGGCAGCATAACTGTTTAAATTCTCTGCCTTGCTAGTTCCTGGCCAGCAGGGTGCCAGCCTACACCCCAAGCAGCTCTGGGAGGGTGCTCCATGCCCAAGAGCGTGAGTTGTGTAGTCCCATTCTCACCCCAGAATAATGCTCAAATCTCCAAACACTACTGTGGAGCAAAATGAGCCCTAATAACAACAAAGTAGTGTTTCATCCCTTACTTTGGGATTTCTCCCAGGACTGTCCCTCTTACAGTGATAAAGCTTACCTCTTTTTTTGCCCTGGAAACCCCACATCCCTGCAATTGTGGCTTTAGCACCACTATCATGGCTCTCAGTGAGTAAAGGAGACTTTACCCAATGCCATTGCTGAGTCCTTGGACCAGACTGAAAAAGCAACACATGCCTGCACGCCACCAGCCCTGCTCACCTGCAGGGCCCAGGGTTTCTCACCCCTTCTGCTGAGCCCCAGTCAAGCTCACCCCACCACAGGCTGCAAAGCCTTGATGGTCCCAGGGCTCCCTGTCAAGCAGCTCCAGCTCCATCACCACTCCTCCATCACCAATTCCCACCTGTTCAGACACCCTGTGAGACCAGCTCCCACCACCCTGCTTCTGTTCCAGGGAAATGAACTTCACGTCCAATGAGAAATAATGCAAGTAGGGAAACTAACATTTTTAATAAAACTACACATTATTCCCATCAGAGCTGTCCTTTTCTGTCCTAATTTGCATGCTTTTTACCTCCCTACCATCTCTTTTCCCCTCTCAGAGGGGCTGTATCCACACCGGCACTTGACACTTATTTATCTGAAATACTGAAACTTCTCTTTTCCAGCCCTCCATCTCTCTCTCAAGCCAGAAACCCTCAGGGCTAAAAGAGAAGAGACATAGCTGTTCGGCATATTTAACAAACCAAGTGTAGAGCAGGTTATATTTTGCTTTCCAGCCAAACCAGAGTCCAGAACTCTCAGCTCTAGCAGTGTTATATGAGCTGCACCTCCAGAGCAAGGTATTTCAAAGCCCAAGGACTCCAAAGATACTTTCCCATTTTTAATCAGCCTCTCAGCATTGTTAACTCTTTAGATTCAGAACAAGAGGTTCCTTGCAGCTGCTTTGGGCTCATCTGCATCTCTCAATTAGAGAATGTCATGGGTAGAGCATTGTGCTGTCACATGTAAGGCTGCAAGCTAGAACAGCATTTTGGGCTACAACTCTGCATGTTGCCCATCCCTAATCTGTGCAGCTACGTGCCTTGCTTAGAGCCTTAGAGAACATATTTCTGCTGTCAATCACCATATTAGGATGGCTTCCTCCCCCCCAGAGATACCCAGTTATGCACCTACCCCATGCTACGAGAGACACGAGTCTCACCCATCTCTTCAGCTCAGTTTGGGAGGCACCAGATCTGCACACATCCAACACAAGAACAAAATTTAAAACACTAGACAACATGCTTTGGCTTGCACCCACTTCTACATCCAAAACCCAGGAAGTGGTCAGTCAACAAGCCAGTCAACCTCAAGCTAATGGAAATGTGTCTGAGCTTCCAGACTGCAACAGCCACGTGCCTCAGAACTGCCCTGTTCCTACCTACTGCTACAACAGGTCTCATACAAGCCTTTCCCAGATCTCCACAGAAGCAAGTCCTGGTTGTCCTGAAATCCCACCAACACCGCAGTTACCCAAGGTCTATATCACGATCCTCTCCCTTCTGCCAGGATGAACTTCCTGAGCCCAAAATGAAGCTTCACCGTACTGATCCACTGAAGTGCCTTTCCCAAGTGGCTGCTCATTTCCAACCCTTGTGCTGGGTATGCAGCTCAAATCAGCATCCCAGCAGCTGACTCTGCACGCCACCTGGCTGCATTGCTGCAAATGCAGCAGCTGTTGTGTTAACTCTCAGCATCCTGGGGCACTACTCCCTCTCTGCCAATTTTCAAAGTAGAGCAAAATACCGGAAGCCAGAACTATGGGAGTTTCTCAATTTCATCAGCCTCTGAGAATTTCAGTTGAACAATAAATCCTGTGCATCCTAGAGCACATAGAGTGGCAGCAAGAAGTTTCAGAAACATGCACAGAGCTTCACCAAAAAGAATCTGCCAAGACTCACTGCTTAAAAGGACAGGATGTGGAGAAATTTAATTTCAACATGTTTTCTATATCCCTACACACAAAAAGCATCTAACTACTTTGTCTTAACCAAGCATGGACTCATCCTTCTCTGGACCCAGCATCTCATGGGTCACACCCTATCCTGCCACCATGTGCCCAAAATCTTTGATCAACTCTAAAACCACACACACAAAAATAAAAAATAAAATAAATTACAGATCACTGACTGCATTACATGTCAGTTGCACAAACTCCAGCATGAAATGTTGGTAACACAGACAGCAGATCTCCTTGTCACATCTGCAGTACAGTCACAGCAAACTCCAGCACACTGTGCTTGAACAAGAGCACAGCCTTGCCTTTGCAACCCTTCCCAGGCTGTGAGCCACCACAGCATGGTGCTGACTGTTCTGGACAGGTCTTTGGCACTGCTGACTTAGCTTTAAGATGCTAGGGAGGAGGGGGAAGTGAATCAGGAAGTGAGCAACCACGAGTGGTGCACATCTGAAAGGCAGGGACGAGGCCAACTTCGGAAGATCACAGGAATAGCATGTAACGCATGCCATCTTCAAAGCACTAATGAATCCCTACAAGGTTCCCCTGTTATTATTTGCATTTCACAGGTGGGTATATTAAGATGCAGAAGGCCACATTATCCTCTGGGTCACACCTATTTTGGTCTCTTCATCCTTGGTCTTATACTGGCATTCATCCCAGTGGTGTGAGAGATCCTCCCACAAGTCACAATAACAATGCTATCTCTCAGGCAGGGTCAGTACAGGAATCACTAGTATGATCTGTGGTCGGATTTGCACAGCGCACTGGACTGACCAGTCTTATTGATCTCTGCTAGCCTTGAAAACCTACTTGCTACTCGGTTCCCCCTTCCTCCAGAATGGAGGGTAGAAGGAACTCTGGCTTGGGTTGGATTTTTTCTTATGCTCTTTTTTGGATGCAACGTGTAGGACAGAAAACCAAAGGAAAAATGTGTCTGAGCATCCAGCACACCACCCAGTCTTGTTTCATGCAGCAGCCCCAGTCTGGCCTAGGGAAAGGTCCCACCTTCCCGCCAGGAGTCTCCCTGCAGCTCAACAGCTTTTGTTCACAGAAGAATGGAGCTGCCCTGGGAAGTGTGCTCAATGGGAGAGCAAAGCTGCTCCCCAAGCTATAACCAATACCATGTGGGGCTGGGGCAACAGGATGCTGGAACCAGTCACTGCATCGAAGCAACAAGCTCTTCCCACCAACTCAGAGGAAGCAGCCTGCCGATCCCAATGTCAACGCTTTCCAGGGCGGTATTTGCTCATTAAAATCTGCTGTGCTGGAGGTGGTTGGGTTTTGATCTACAGGACCTCAGCAAATAACATCTGCACAGTGATGGGATTTCCCACGGCAAAGCACCATGACATCCCACTGAGCTGAAAAGGACTTGCAGGCTCAGAAGGCCACCAAGATCCGTGCTTTGATGGGCCCTTCCAGTGCTAGCTGATTTCATGGCCGTTAACAGTATTCATAGCTTAGATAAGAGTAATCAAAATCTCATCATTCAGGGCGTAAACTGATCGCCTGCAGGGGTTAGAAAGGAATTCTACTTCATGTGCAGAGTTGCATAACTGCCTAGATTCATTGTGGGTATTTTCTAGCTTCTACTGAGCACCAGTCATGGGCCACGGTTAGAAGCAGAGCATGGCACACCGGCTGCAAGCTGGAATCGTCATGCAAAAATCACAAACCCATTGTTCAGAGACAAAGTAGAATGTTTCTGAGTCTGGCTTCAACTCACACATGGAAATAGAAGACAATGACTGTCACTGGGCTGCTGAAACAGCAGAATTTCAACAAAGGATGAAAAATCTGTCCTGAGATTAGTTTCCTGTGGACACTGAGAAGAGCAGTGGTGAGCCCACAGGCACAGCACACAAAGGATTACACAATGCAAAATGACCCATTTGAATAAGGCTGCCCTATCTCATGGCACCAGCTGGACCCTATAAGTGCTGCTACAGTGAGGGGTACCAACAACCTGCCTTCCAGCAAGGCTCTTCCATGCTCCTCCTCACCAGCCATCTCTACCTGAACAAGGAGGGACAAGAACACAGTTTTTTTTTTTTCTCTGTGCAATTGTTATTTATGTTTTATTAGTGGCAAAGGCACTATAAAGTTGGAATTGGCCGCAGGGCGTTGGTGGACCAAGCACCAATACCCATCAGTGCAGTAAGAGCAGGAGGCTAAAACATGCCCCACGTGGGTGTTGGTTGTTCTCGGATTATAGTATCACCACACACCACTCAGCTAATTGCACCATGAAACTCAGATCTCCACCATATCCCACTGCCAGCCCGATGGCAAGTACCTGTAGCCACACACATGATCCATCACAGTGTTAGCTGTTCCTCTGGGGAAAGCTGTGGGAAAAACCCCCATTTCAGTGCCACATAGAGTAATTGAGAATAAAGCATTTCTGCACATATATGTCACTATTGACTTTCCACCTGAGCTTCTCACGTGACTCATTATCTGATGCTGTGGTTTGTGACTGGAATTGTTGGAAAGTTCTCCATAGAAAACTAATAATTTTTTCACTAAAAATGTAACCGCAACTGAAAATTAAATACATCTGTATGACGGTTTCCATTCTATGCTCCCCAGGTTTAGGTGAGAGCACACAATTCGCTTGTGGTGGAAAAGCCTAAGGCACTCATAACTGTTAAATTTCAGACATTACAACATTTCCCCTGTTTGCTGTGGCAGTACCTGGGTAAAAGGTGATTTGTTTCTTTGCATAAAGGTTTAGACACATCTGGAAAGAGAGGCACGTTGTTAAGTAGCATCATTAGTTTCAATCATATCTGGTTGCTAAGGAGTTCAGTCTTCTCAAAGCTAATGGCCCAGTCCGTGATGCTTCAGTGTGGAGAGGAATCACCAAAATGAACCAGGATTTTTAAGAACCATGTCAGATATAACACTTAAAGAAACCTTCTATATTCCGTCCTCACTTCTCAGCTATCTACTCATATGCCATAACTTGAGTTTCACATGTATACCTCAAGTGTAGCCCTGGAGTCTTCTCCTCTACTCCAGACTAGAGTGAGTTTGCAGTCCAACTCCTTACAACTGTATACCTGGTTCCTAGCTTATTTGCTTGCTACTAAACTAATAATCTCTATTTTCTGGTAGGAGTGTTTAACAGGCTCTTTCTGGCAACAGTACTAGGGCACTATGACCAATTCCAGCTACCCACACATGAAAAACACAATACTGACATTTGAATCCCACAGCAAAGCTTTCTTTCAAGTCTGTGAACCAGGACTTGTCTATACAATACCTTCTGGCTGGACACCAGCAGTCCCACTTGTGCTGAGTAAAGAGTTTGCTCTAGTCCTGCTTTGAGCTGCACAAAGGCTGACAAGACATTCCATCAAGCCCTAGTCCATGTGCCAGAAAGCAAGGGCACACCATGCCCAGGGCACTCTCCACGTCCTGCCCACCCCACAGCTCCTGTGCTGATTGCCTCTGGGCTTCCCCATGAACAGATCACACCTCCCAGAAGGAATGCTCATCACACCAATTGGTGATCTGCTGCACTAAAGGGCACCTCTCAGCATCTCCAGGACTCCTCTAGCAGACATGACCAATTGCCATGGCAGCCTTGTTCTTTTTTCCAGCTTTTCTTCTGGAAGAAGAGAAAAAACTTGACTAAAAAGTTTGTGGGCCATTCACTTTTGTCGGGTTTTTTTGGTTTGTTTTTTTTTCCTTCTATCTTATTTGACAATCTGAAGCATTCTCCCAAATACTGGAAAATATCCCTAGTGTCCTGCCAACTTGCACCTCTGTGGCAGCTCAGCACACATTTGACCCAACCACTTTCCCTGAGTACTGTTATAAACCATTCCTGCACTCATCCACATGCAGTTCTGTTATACCTGCAACAGGAATGAAGTCACCACGGAAAGCCCTGAGGTTTACCTGATTACCTTTAACTACCTGTGGCTTTTTGCTTGCGTTTAATAACATCATTCCACACAACACTCTAGCCTGTGTACCCACATTCAGTTTAATAAGCATCCCAGCACAACCAGGTCACCAGTCTGGTGGTGGAGCAGATAAGTTAACGAACACCTAATTACAGCATTGGAAAGTAGTAAGTTCACCAGCAGTGATTAACAAATTAGCTACTGGGAGCAGCAAGTGGCAAACACCAACAGCTTCTCAGAGCTAAAACAACCCCACGGAAAGACCCAAATCAATATTATTTCAAGGTTTTCTAGGAACATCGGGAAGAAGACCTAGCCCTTTTCTCCTCTTCTGCCAGGCAGTGCCCGGTACTTCAAATGGGCAGTATCTGATAAGGGAGCCAAGCTTCCACAGGTGCTCACTTTTATTCTAAAACATACAATGTCTTAGCTCAACATACTCAAAGTGCTTGACCAGAATAATGCAAGATCAATAACATTGTCTTTTGTGGTGGTCTGCTTGAATGTCGGGACATGTGGTCCCTTCCAGGGCTGGACTTGTGTTCACCTTCATTTACCATCTGAAAAACCATAGATTTGTGGATAGGCTTAGTTTGGAAGGCTTCTTAAAAATCATCTGCTTCCAACACTCTGCCATGGGCAGTTGCCCTCCCCCAGGTCAGGCTGGTACTTCACCACATAAAAAGTCATTCTCCCTTCTGCTTAACAACTTCCCTCAAGTATTAGAATGCTACAATGAGGACTCCCAGAGCTCTCCAAGCGAAAAAGGCCCAGCTCCTTCAGCTTCCCTTCACAGATTGCAGATATGCTCCAGACCTCTGAGCATCTTTGTAGCCTCCTCTGGACCCACTTCAACAGCTCTGCATCATCTTGTGCTGGGAGCCCCAGGCCTAGATGCAGCGTTCCAGATGGGGCCAACACCCTCCCATCCCTCTGCCACTCCTCAGCTGATGCAGTCCAGGTTCCTTTTGGCCTTCTGGGCTGCAAGTGCACGCTGCTGGCTCATGTCCAGCTTTTCGTGCACCAAATCCCCCCCAGATCCTTCTCCTCAGGGCTGCTCTCAATGAGTTCTCTCCCAGCCTGTACATATATCTTGGATTACACCAACCTAACTGCAACACCTTGCACTTGCCTTTGTTGGGCCTAATAAGTTCCATGGGATTCCACTTTTCAAGCCCGTCCAGGTTCCTTAAATGGCATCCCTTTCTTTCATCTTGCATTACTCATCTTAGTGTCATCAGCAAACTGCAGAGTGTGCACTCAATTTCACTGTCTCTGTCATCGGTAAAAATGAAGAACACCGATCCCAAGAAAAACCCCCAGGGGACACCACTCATGACAGTCTTCCACCTGTACATAGAGCTGTTGCCCACAGTCCTCTGGCTGCAACTGTCCAACCAATTATTTATCCAGCCCTCAAATCCTTCTTTCTTCAATTTAGAGACAAAGGTGTGGTGCTGGACGGCGTCAAAGGCCTTGCACAGGTTTATATAGACACTGCATTTGCATTTTCTGTGGTAACAGGGCATGGAACAGAGTATGTCACACATACATCCATACATACCTGACTACACTTCATACACAGAGTGAACAAAAGGGAGACATCTCCACTGCAGAACTGAAATAGGAATCAGAGACTGAGCTGATTCTTCAGGGATTCCCCCTTCACTTTGATAAATCTCTACCTTTGTAACAAGGTATTTGTAGCCCTTCTCCTTTCCTTCCCCCTGAATCTGTTATGTTTGCCTAGTTTCTGCTTCTTCTTGTCCTTCTACAGCCCTGGCACACCATCCAGCTGCTGCAGAGGTTCACTTTTGTGCAAATTACTGCACCTCCATAAAGTGCATCCAACCATTTTTGGTACAGATTGAAAGTACCACATGCAACATATAGCTATCTGTGTCCAAAGACTATATTCTTGCACTCATTACCCTCCATAGTTGGCCCCATGGGCTCTTTTGCCTAATGCACTGACTTTAGGGAACACACTGTGCCTTGTTAATCTCTTTATTGGAGATGCTACAGAGCCCGCTTCCAAAGATGTAGGACAGATACACCTGTGATTCACTCTCACATTAACTGTGCACTACCTGCATGGAGCACAGAAGTGCACAGAGCTCCTGGGTCATCAAGTTCATCTACCTGTCGTCACTAGTAACCACATCACTAGATCAATTACAGAGAGTCTGACCAGCCTGCCATATAGCTAATGGGCTCCTCAGTCAGACAGAGGAATAAAGGATCCAAAGACTAGAAGCTGCAACTAGACAAAGTCAGGCTGGAAACTAAGGGTTTCCATTCAACAGTGCTGGGTTTGTGCAGAAGAGCAGCAGTCCAAGGCATTCTGCATCACCAGCAAATTTCCAGTCTAGTCTAAATATTTTGCCAATGCAATTTCATCCACTGGCTTTCTGCCTAAAATCCATTAGTCAGACTACCAGCACAGGGTTTGTGAAAGCACAAGAGCAGTTCCCATCAGCTGCACAACAGCAGAACTCAGGGGGAACTTTCTGAAGAGATTTCACCTTCCCTCGAGAGGTCTATAGCTGAGAGAAACAGTTGGAAAAACATTGTCCCAGTTGAAACAAGAATCAGCTCCTAGCAAATCTCTGGCTGGTTAACTGCTCTTCTCTGACTGATTAACTGGTTTAACTCCCACTCTAACCTAAGGGCTACATCCCATCACCAGGCTCATAAAACCAAGCAGTTAAATAGAATTTATTATTTGTTTTCATGGTAAAGCATGAAACAAAATAGAGAAGCACCATATCCGCACGCCCCAGGCTTTTTTCCACATGCTTTTGAAGATGCTCTCCTAGAGATTAGACTGACATCTAAGATAATTAGCATATCTTCAGGGTGAAGATTTAATTAATAAACAAATAAGTCTCATTTAGTTAGAGAATTTTTGTCATGATATTTTCTCCTAACTAAACAGGTACACACTGCATCATGGCTATAGCAGCGTTGTTAATGTTATTTGCACCCACTGTTTCCCAGAATGTCAGTTCTGAGGGGGAAGAAAAACTTGATGGGAGTAAAATACTTTCAGAGCAAATAAAATGTTTTTCATCATTCTCATTCTATACTCCACAGTACACACAAAGTCATAATATCCCAGTTTGAAACATAGCTTACACAGCAAATTAGTAGCACATGAACAGCATTCAGAACTAATGCTTGCATTGTTTTGGGGTACTCTACAACCTTATATGAGATGATGAGACTCTGATATAGAGGAACTGCCCAGAATTCTTAGCATGAATTCATTTTACCTCTAAGCAACAGGACAAAGGGTTGTCATCTGTTCTGTTTTTTCTCCCCCCAAGGGTGAAAAACATCCCTATACCTTCATGCTGGGTGTTTACTGAACCCCTCAAAGTGTAGCAATGTTGAGGAAAGTGCCAAAACCTTACCAAAAGAAAAAAGGTCTAAGAACTCACATCTGATTATGAAACTGCTCATGTAAATAATTTATTCCATCTAACCCTGTATAGAGGATTTCTGAGGACCTTTTTCAGACAATCATTCCCTTCAGTCCCTCGGAAGGGTATCACAAGAGCTGAGCAGAGGATCCAGGCTGGGGGGTAGTGCTGCTGGACTTGATGCAGGTGCTCTAAGGCTAGCCACAGGCAGGACACACAGATCATTCTTGCTACATTATGAAGGACCTCAAACACAAAGTTTCATGCCCTGTAGCAAGAACATCCAAACTGGAGGCTTGCTGGGACCAGGGATGCAGCAGTGACACTTCCAAGGGCACCATGGAGAACTCAGTGTCCTTCCAAAACTGCTGGAGGAGTGAGATGCATTCTGTCATGCTAAGTATATCCCTCTGAAGATGGGGAATTCAGTGAATAGGAGGAGAAAGGCAATTGCAATAGAAACAGCTGAGCAACGGAACATCGCTTCCCTGCTAAATGCTAAGAGGGTGGTCTCACATCTGGACTGTCCCCTACCCAGTGAGCTGGGATGAACTCATGGTGTGGTCCACATGGTCACCACCAACACAGGATGGAGGAGGAGAACAAACTGAAAGCAAAATTTAGCTAGTGGCTGGAAGGCTAGAGACCAGGACCAATTCTCAGAAGCATTTCCTTCAGTGTCCTGTTGAAAACCCAGAGGCATTGCAGAGGTCAGAAAATTGGGCCTTGAGAACAGGCTTGAATAGGTAGAGATCATACAGGAAAGATCTAAACACTAAATCCAAGTGAAAATGGATCAAAGCTTCTGGCATATAAAGAAGGTCTTTTAAACTAAATATTGCAGGAAAGCCAAGAGTTTGACAAGACATGTGGTTTGGGGAAATGCAGTCTCCAGGGGAGAAGTCACGAAAATTTTGTATCCTTGAATAAAGGGATAGGAGAGTTGCCAAGAACAGTCAGAGAAGATACAGCAGACTGCAGCCCCAGCAGACAACATCTCTCTCAGGCATGCAGAGAGAGAACAGAATGAGACAACACCACGTACACACTTCTATCCCAGTGCCAAGGGTCTGAAAGAGAGATGAGTGAACGCCAGTGCCCTGGTTTCAAATGGGGCCATTAACATAACCAACACCTTGGAAGTCAGGTGGAAGGCAGATAAGCACTGGGACATGGTAATGAGCAGCAACAAATTATACAGGAATGGGAATAGCTGGGCAGGTGGAGGAGTGGAGCTATACATTAAGGAGAGCTGATCAAAGAGCACAACCAAACTAACTGTATTAAGTGTCACAGAATTCCTAGGATTAAAAGTCCTGTGCCCAGGTATTATAACATTAGTGTTACTTCATCCATCCAGAACAGGGCAAATCTAAGGAAGGTAAATGAGGCTGCGATGAAAATCTCAGGATACAAGCACAAACAACGGAAGATCTCCATCTCCCCATACACGTGATAAATGACAGCACGGAAAGATGACTGAATGTAAGATGAGAAGCTACTGCTTCTCCAGCAGCCATTAGTGACCTCTGAAGCAGAAAGCCATTCCCCCTCAGTATGCCCTGAGCAGCACCCAGGAACATCAGTGAGTTGAATCTTAAAATGCAAAGAGCCACTGGTGATAAACTTAAAGCCAACAGTCTTGAAGAAGAAATTTCATAAACCTGCTACTCGAAGTGTAACTTGAAAAGAAGGAGCTGCTAAAAACACAGACACTTGATCAAAGACAGCTGGAGGAGAAGCCAGTAGGGAAAAAGCACACACACCTGAGAGGCAGGAAGACCATTTGAAGAAATCATTGAACGTGCATCTCCTAAGGGAAAAAACTTCAGAAAAGTTGGTGTGTATCACATAAAGTGGGACAACCAGCAGTAAGGCAGGGCTAAGTCAAAGTGCAGGCAAAACCTTCTACTCACACAAAGAAAAATACACTGGAAATATTCTGAGCAAGTTTTTTTTCAAGTCAGCTCTGGATCTGGGCTCTGGATTGAGCAAAGCTTATTTAGAGTAATGGAGTAAGGACAGAGAGAAAGAACAGACCAGGGAGGACTTGTGTCAGGTTTGGTAGGTTGAAGTCCTGTCTTACCACCCAGTAGAGTTCCAGCAGCAGTGGACGAGCAGTAGCACTGCTTGATATAATGAGCTTTTACTTCGAATAGGACAATATTGAGATCTGTCCTCTTAGCTCCTATGGAAATTAAGGTAAGAAGTAAAGGAAAATCTTCAGCTTAAAAAAATGATTAAAAAAACAGTAGTAAGAGGTCAGCTGTCACAGCAAAGGCGAGACCCAACAGGAATCTCTGCAGCTCAAGTTATAATAAATTGCTTGTAAAAGGAGATTAGCAAAGGAACAAATTGAATGATTCAGAGGAGTTCAAAGCTTCAACTCATCTGAGAGAAAAACAGAAGTCACTTGTGACACAGCTGCTGGACAAGAAAATGGCAGATTAATTTCAGCCTTAAAAATGTAGATGGAGAAAAATAGCTATTTATTGTCTACCTGCACATTACAGCTCTATCGTGTTCAGCTGATTAGTGTTGAGGGTTGTATCATGGAGACATCGTATGGTCAGAAATAAATGTCAGGCTGCAAAGAGGGCATGAGTATGACTGCTAAAGTCAGGAATGCCCAGAGAAAACAGATTTTTAAGATTACTCACAGTACTCAAATCAAAAGCTGCAAGTGGAAATTACCATACAGTAGGTTTGAACAAAAAAGTTTTTCTTGTGTGTGTTTTTTTTCCCTTTCCATAGAATCTAATTGCCTTGCAGAACTCATCGCCCCAGGATGTTGTGGATGCCAAACACATCAAGGGAGTCTAAAGCCAATTAAATTCATGGACTGGTCCATCAGTGCCTATTAAACATGATGATGGAGATGCAGCCTCTGGCTGGTGAATCCCCAAAGCCACAGGAAGCTTTATCACAGGAGGAACTGCTCTGTGCTTGCCCTGTTTATTCCTCTCAGCAGCCACAAGTGACCACAGTAAGAGCCAGCACCAGGTGTGGGTAATGCTGTCCCAAGGAGTTGATGTTCTCCAGGCCAAAGCTGGCATGCCCCAAGACCTGGAACTGGGACTGCTCCTTGGGTTCCTGTCCTGAAGTGACACTAAACCTTCTGAAAACAGAGAAGATAGCCAACATCTCAGGCTAAAATTTTGGGCTTAAACCTCAGGAGATTCCTAGCACATGAAATCCAGAATCACACCCAGATGTCTGCCTTTTGTTTCGATGTCATGATTTACATGCTGAGTGACACTTCCTCTTCTGTCTCCCTAACAATGACAAAACAAAGAGGTATAAACAAAACTTGGCTCCAGATGTTCTGCCCTCATTAGTGACCAGCTTGGCTAATGCTATTTCATCAGTCCTTTGTTTCAGGGTGGTAAGCCAACATCAGCAAGTCAGGGACACTTTGATGGACTCTCCCCCCTCCTTGGGATATGACAAATTCCCAGGACACTCCTGCCCAACACTCACTGCAATAACAAGCATGGGGCTGAATGACTGCCCTTAACAATGTTTGGTACGTGGAAAAACTTGTGCTCACTAATTATCATGATTGCTCCATGAAATACCCCTTGGGCAGCCGCGTGAGAGCAGCACAGGTGCCCTGCCCCTTGGCAGCCCGCAGCAGCAGCCCAGGTGAGGACAGATGCCCCCAGTCCCTGGAAGCCTCCCCTGGCCAGTGCTGGAGGTGTCCCACCCACCTGCCAGCCCTATTCCTAGACGGATCAGTTGCTATTTATTTTCCCCACTATTCCACCAGTGCAAAAAGGTTGAGAATCAGCGAGACCAGGCACAGGCTACAAAACAAAGATTTTCCTCCTCCTTTGAAGCCCACTCACTATTATTTTTGACGAGAGATGCAGCAGATTGATTTCCCTGGTTTGAGCATTCTTAAGCCTCTTTACTAAGCCTGGCAGCAAGAGCCTCAAAGCAGATGCCAAACCCTGCAGTCCTTTTTATGTACTGTAGAAATAATCCCTTTGCCTGGTGCCTGGGAGAGCTGAGCCACACGGGATGCTGCTGGACCAGTACTGAGAGTCAAGGCAGAGCCCACAGCTGGGGCTCAGTGCCACTTGCTCTGCTTCCACCTGAGCTCCAGCCACTGTCTGATGCCAAGGTTGAAAGGAGATGCGCCAATCCAGACCCTGTCCAACCTGCACTGGGCACTGTCCGCTGGGAGGTGCCGCATCCTCTGCATGAGAACTCTTTGCTCTCCATTGTATCTGCTTTACAGGTGGAAAGGAGAGACCAAGAACACCTTTCTCAGAGGGCAGCACAGCTCCAGAAGCAGCCCCTTCCTCCTGACTCTGAGATAATGAGGTCCCTTTTGCTGGCCAGCTGCCTTGAGCTGAAGGCTCAAGGTCAAGCCCTTTGAGTCAGAGCTACATTGCCAAATCCCCAGCACTATGGTAACCACAGACATTTTGAACCAGAACAAGCTGCAAGGGCAGAGGGAAGCTAATTTAAAAAGGAACAAATCAAAAGGAAATACTTGGCTCTTCTCTTCTGACAGGGAGGGGCTCATCAACTTTTACTGCATAGGAACAAGGAGTGAAAGTGGCTCTTTCCTCTCTTTGCTCCCAGGATGCCCAAGGACTTTCACATCCCTGCACAGAGAACAGCTGCTCCAAGTCCTTGCATCTCAATGATAGATTCCTTGTTTAAAAATAAGTCAGTGCAGCCTGGGATGCATGCCAACACTTTTCCCCCGGTTTTCCCACGTCCTACATTTTAAAAGCAGCTGATAAGCTCCATCGTTGCTTATCCTTCATTCTTCCTTTAATAACTCCCTGTGTTCCCTTTAAAACCAACACGTTGCTCTCCTCACCTTTGCATTTTCCCAGAGCTACAGCCTCTTGCCTTGGCTACTCCTGTTTAATTTTGCACTGTACTGCCCTACTTCAGCAACACTGGCAGCCTTGGCAGCTCATCCTACAGACATCACCCTTGAACTCTTTGTGCCCCAGTTCTGAAAAATCACCCTCTCTGGAACTTCATCTCCAAAAATCAGGGCAAATTAATAGATCGGGGCCAGTTGGAACCAAAACACTGTTCCTCCCTGCGTATTACTCTTGACCCTCAGGTTGAAGCCATTCCTTAAAACTTACAAAGAAGCACCCAAGGTTTGCAAACAAAGCACTCAAACATACCACGCTGTGCAATACACAGGCTATCAGACTTGGGATCTCATTACACCCTCTGCCTCCCACTCCAGAATATGTTCCCTTGTTACATCTTGTTTCAAATTAGACTGAAATCTCTTCACGCCAATGGCAGAGGCTCCCCATGGCACCACTGCAGCAAACAGAATTAATAAGCAAGACCAAAGAAAGCTCTCAAAAGCATAAAAATACAAAGAGGAAACCAAAGAGATGTGGGAAAGTCAGTGTCCCTGCTCTGAACAAAGCGCAGCTCTCCAGATGCCAGGATAACTTCAGGACATCCAGTGAACTTGACTTCTTTATTGTGAGTTTTGTTTCTTACTTCTAGCCTCAGCATTTCCCCCATAAAGTGAACCTAAGTGAAAAGATCCTCTGCACAATCTGAGATTCTTGTGCCATCTTTTATCAGCACAGCTTAAAGATGCAACTCGTCCATTCAAATTGTGTCAGTTGTGTTGTAAATGACAGGGCACGCTCAGCAAGCAGAGGATACAAGAAAATAAGCAACCTGTTCCTTGTCAGCAGACTATGTTCTAGCCCATGCTCTTCCCCCACAAGCACGGTTTTGCAGTACCTTATTACGTGGATGTCTGTTTTAGGACCTAGCTTTGATATTAGGCTGTCCCTCCCACAGTAACAGCTGGTTGGTGAGACGCTATCTCATCAGCTTCCCACCTCTGACTTAAATCCCACCCAGAGCCCCAGCTGCTGCACTGCCATTAGGGAATATCTGTTATTTACGGAACCATTCAGCCAACTCTTTACATTGAGAGATTTTTCCAATAGCCTGAAGATGCTGATGTGACAGTAGGATCTTTTCTTTATCAGCTGAACCACGAAGAAAGCCAAGATTTGTCATTGGCCATGAGTGCTTGCTTCACCTTCCCTGGAGCAAAGGCTTGGATTCATTTAGCTATCCTCCACCATCTACCCAATTTCGCACAGCTGAGGTGACAATAGCACTGCAGCCCAAGAGGTGAGAGAAGGCTTGCATGGCACAGCTATTTCACCCTGCTATAGTAGGGGTGATTTTGTCCCTCTTTACTAGGCTTCTGTAACAAGGAGATTTCAGTAAGGTGTGTCTCCAGCCCAGAAAGCATATGCTAATATTTCAGGTGTACATTAGCTGATTAGCTGCCACAACTTCCCAGAAGCCATAAACTTCTTCTTTTGCCTGCCTGCCTGCCCACCCTCCCTAAGCATCATCCTCACAGATATGCTTCTCCCAGACCTATCTCACTTGGCCTTCCTTTGGGATCTGCTGGCCCTAAAAGTCAAGCCCAAGAAGAAAGTCTGGTGTCCCCCTCTAAGGAGGCACTGTGGGACTGCCCTAATGGCACGGCTGGTTTCACAGCAGCATAACTTGGTGGCATTGCTGTCATTAGCTCCCCTGACCTCCAACAAAGATGGGTCTCCGGGGGATGGGAAGAGCATGCTGTGCCCACACTTATTCACAGAAGACAACAGCAGTGCAAAATACAGCTGTCTTTCCACAGCTAACCAGTTTTAAACAAGGTGAGCTTTACTCTATCAGTCATCCCCCATCCAACTAGCACAAAGGACGAGACTTGCAGGCAAAACTTTAAACTCTCATGCTATAGCTACTGCTGTGAGCAGAGGATAACAAAGACTCACAACATGAGACCACCACATCTGCACGTCATTTCTCTTGATAGTACAGTTTTCCTGCTGAGAGGAGTTTTCCTGCCTCCTCCCAGAGCTTTAGAGTGAAGGCACTAATGGCAACAGAAAACGAGCACTCAGAAGCACTGCAGTGATGTGGTTTAAGGAAAAATCTTGGAGTTAAGCGGGCCCCAGGCAGTAATGGGTACCCGATGAATAACAAACCCATCCAAAGCACCAAACATGAGTCAACTCAGATGAAGAGCTCCTCAGTCCCCCTTCTCCCCCCCTCATACCCCCACCAACACTTCAGTTTTTCCTTGGGAAATCCATCTGCATTATGAGGGTGTCCATAAAACAAACAACATTTAGCTGATTCTTTGAAGAAAGCTTGGAGACCCCAAAACAGGCTGTGTGGGCTGAGTCCTCAGCTGGGTACAGTAACCAACACAAAAAGAAGCCTCCTCCGAGGCTGCTACAGCCTTTGGGATGAGGGAAGTGGAGCAGAAATCTTCATAGAAAAGCTATTTACATCTGTTTGACCCTTGTAAAACAGGTCCCTAGGCTCTCCCGCATTTAGAGGCATTTGGATGACAGTCTGTAGCAACAGCTAGATCCCCTGAGGGGGAGGAGTAGGCACGGTACCCGCCAAGCAGTGCACGCGTCCCATTCATGGGATGCATTCAGTTGGAGTGGTCCCACCTGCTCTGGCAGCACGTGCCCTGCAAGAACCTGGTGCCAGCTGTCATGCCACCTCTTGGCTTGGGTTTGCAGGAGAAGCTAATGAAAGTGAAAGATGCCTGCACCCTCCTTCCAGCCCGACCTGGCCACCCAGCCTTACTGCACAGACTGGCTGCTCCTTCCCAGGAGGCTGCTGAGCTTCTCCCACGCAAACCCCTTTGATCTGCTTGCCAGAACCCAGCCCACTCCAGGAAGGCCTCACTGCCCAGATACTGACAATTGATGAAGGGCTGCAGCACAGTTCCAGGCTGCCTCAGGACCAGGTGGCTCTAGGTCTGGTTCTCCCTTGATTTGTCCCCAGTACCTGCTGGAGTTCCAAAATTTCACTCATCCCAGCACCAGTCTATCCCCATCTGCTGCCCCCAGAACCAGGAAAGATGCTCTGTGAAGCACAGAGAAGGGGTGTCCCAAGAGAGTCTAAGACAAACTCTCCTGCTGAAACCAGTGCTGACACACACGGTGAACAAGCCACCCAGAAGCCAGGCACAGCTCTGAGCAGATCCCAGTCTGAAGTCTGCAGCTCGCTGCCCCAGCCTGGCTCCACGTTTGCTACCCAAACCCTCCTCAGAGGCCTGAACCATCTCTAGTTCTCCCTATTTCATGAAGAAACAAATCCATGAGGACTGAGCACCATGAGCCACAACAGAGTCCACAAGCAACAGCAGATGAATGCTGCTCCACGGCCACATTTTTCACATCTTTTCAGAAGAAAGGTCTTGAGTCTTTGATCTCACTTGGGACAGCACAGGTGCCAACAGTTAGCTCTGATGCTGGCTTCTGTCTCTGCTTCCATCCTGGGAGATGAGGTCTTGCCCTATCTTCTCCAGTCACCTACAAAGGAGGAAGCATTCTTTTATCCCACTTCTCGCAGTGGGGATGCCACACCACACGTAGCATGCAGACAGCTCACCTCCAAGAGCAGGCACAAGCAACACAGGAGGGCTCTGTCTCCAAACCAGAGCCCCAGCCACACCACCTGGGAACTGGATATCCCACTGTGCCTGGAGCTCCTGGCCAGGCTCAGCCCAAGCAAACATTCCTCTTCCCCCTGCAGCCAGTTGAGCAAGCACCAGTGGGTGGCACACACCCAGGCTAAGCACTCCAGCATCTCCACCCGCACCCGCCAGGGCTTACTCAGGCCACCAAACACATTCTTGCTTCAGGTGCACTGATTCTCACGCTCCTCCCCCGGGAGGGAGCCCACATTGCTCAACCCCTGCCCCACTCCATCTTCAGTTTCCCCTGCAATGAACCCGGAACTCCATTTCACTCATCACAAAACGTGCCGCCCCTTTGTGCCCACGCAGCCCTGGTCCAAGCACGGGGAGGATCAGTTGCTGTCACCACCATATCCAGAGCCAGGCTGTCCCTTGAAATGGGGCTGTGACACCACAGCCCAGCCCTGCAAGCCAGGTCAGCCAGGTGCTTAATGGGAAGGGAAAGGTCTCTGTTGCAATTGCCACTCTCAAATCCCTCTAATCCCTGTGTTTGACTGCATTTGAACATGGGAAGCACCTGACATCAGAACAACAGAAGGTTTAATGCTCACAATGCCTTCTCAGCACAGCCTTTACCTCCACATGACACATCCAGCTTTTGCAATCTTGGTTAGCACTCATCTGTCCTATTTCAACTTCAAAGGACTTCACAAACATTAACCAATTAATCCTCTCACCACCCTCAGAGGGAGGTGAGCATCTTTATTTTTATCCATTTCCCCATCTGGGAGGAGAGTTTTGTGCCTGTCACAAGGACACTCCAGCTGGCTCCCTGTGCTTCTGCTCAGCTCCCAGCACCTGGCCATGGCATGAATGTGTGCACCTGGGCTGGCAGAAATGTTACAGCACAATCACAGCTGGCTAAGCAGGGCTGTCACTGAGCACCTTTGTTTTTCTCCATGCCACGTATGAGTTGGCTTCTTGAGCACGCTTTGTTCATCATCAGTCAATGACTTGAAAGGAAAGTGATCCAAGATACGCAGCACAGAGCTGCAGAGAGCACAGAACCAGCTGGCGAGCCAAGGGTGTGCACAAAATAAGAGTGTTTAGCAGGCTGATGAAAAATGTTGCATTTTGTAATAGAAAGCATAGGCCAATTGATATAACTGAAGCTACATACACTGACAAAGCATGACATGAGCTACTGGCAGTGCATAGAATTTGCTAAGAATTGGGGCAGACTATCCCAGCTCATTCTGCATTCATTTCCTCCCAGATGATTTTCTCCAACTCAGGCAGAGTTTGGCTTAGGGGACCTCACAACCCTTGCAATTACTGGTAAGGGCTCTGGAGTGGCAGCCAGCTTCCACCTGAGAGACTGCAGGAAAGCAGTACACATCACAGTGGCAGCTCTCTGAGGGTGGGATGTGTGCCACCAGGAGCAGCACTCCCCCTCAGAGCCATCTTCTACATCAGTCAGGATGCAATAAGCAAGCAGCACCCACATCCACCACATACCTCTAAGGTGTTAGCAGACAAAAAAAACATTGCTGAAATGAGCATTTCTGTGTTGAAGCCTATGGGAAATCCTTAGCATGGCCAGCACTCCATCACCCATCAGGTATGGGGGCAGAAATTCCATGCAAGGACACCCAGTGCTCCTACGCTTCCTTGCATGGACACCCAGGTGTGCTTTCACATTCAGGATTTACCAGAGCCCTAGCAGTGCTCCCACTCAGTGCCTTTGGTGCAGGCAGGGCTGAGAGCTGCTCCCAGCAGTCTTTCCCTCCAGCAGCAATCTCCATCCCCAGCGCTCCCCACAGCACACTAGTGAAAGTCACTGTTTTGCAACACTGCTGACCTGGAGCAGGACTCCAGCTCCTCTGCCACTCTGGCAGCAGTGAGAGCACACAATTGCCAGGCTTACAAGGAAGCATCGGTTCATTTTTCTCATTGTTTCCAATAGCCCAGTGCTGACCGCAGACAATTATCCATTACCGTTCATCCTAAGGTCTCAAATTACTCATGAAACCCTCTGAAGATGTAGGGATCCCAAAACCTTTTGGATGGAAAGGAACAGCCCTAAAGCAGCAATAGATCAATACCCTAAATTATTCCAGTATCTCACTGAAGCAGCAGGAGAATTGCAGGCTGATGAAACAATTTTCTAACTGCAGTTCTTAGAGGAAACTGGGGTAGAAACCTTTTTTCTATTACAGATACAATACCATCCCAAGGGAACGCTTAGTGTCAAGAACCACTCTGAAAAACTTGTTAGAACACCACTACACATAATGTGCCTTGAATTTATCACTGAGCACAGACCTAAAGTCACAGTAAAATCCAGCAGCCCCATTTGCCCGCCTCCGCAGGGGTGACACATCTGCACCAGAGCTCCCCAGGTCTCGCAGGAGCACCCCGAGGTGCAGTACACAGTGCCACCTGCTGACACCGTGTCTCAGCCCTCCTGGCAAGGATGGCTGCAGTGTTTGCAGCCCAGGACTGGGAGTCCATCCCTGACATACCCCTGCACTGCATGCTCCATCAAAGCTACTGCTGTCATTTGCACCTTGTAAGCCATCAGGTTCTAGGCAGCATCACCATGTGAAAACCAACCAGCATTACCCCTCAATTTTCTCTTGTTCCCAAGGTCTTCTTGAGGAAGAGAAACCCACTCTACTTACTCATCCTTGAATAGATAGCATACTTGGATATCACAAATGCTCATTGTACCCAAACATCCAAAATGTCTTTGATAATAGTCATTAGGTTTGACTCGAGCCTACAACAGTGCAAAATCCTCACAAACTCCCTGTGACCCCCAAAGGCACCATTTGCAGAGTGGCCCAAACCCAAATCAAATCTCCAGGCAACTCCAGTGTCCTCAGGAAATGGGATGGAACTTGTCATTCTCTATCAGTGGTTTCTTAATGTTGACGGATCCTTAATCCCAAACTTCTTAACCTTCAACATACTCTCCCCTCAGTTAGATGTGGTCCCTCCAAAAGATCCATTTCCTAAGCCATTCCCAAACTCGCTTTTTTTTCCTGATGGGCCAATAAGATCCTTGGGTCACATCTTACCTCATTCCTTGACCAAAATACATCAACACTGGCTTTAAGAAGTGAAAGAAACCAAAAGATCCACTAGGATACTTGAGTTGATTTACGAAAAGAGAAATTCTCAAGAAATAAGTGTTGTCACATTCTCTGTGTATGAACTACCATTACTGCTGATTATTTACACTGAAGCAGTCACTACAAGCCCCACTGCCATTGTGTCAGGTACTAGATAATATGCACATACTGAAAGGCAATATTCTTTTCTGCAGAAACTATAAAGAGAGGAAAGACAAAAGGCAAGAAAGCATCGTTCACAAGGGAAGCAAACACAGAAATTAATTGACTAGCCTAAGTCATACAGCAAATGGCAATACTGAGCTGTGCATACTAATTTGTGCTCAAAACATGCTTATTAAATATATTAAGGCCCACAGGACACCACTATCAGTCTACATAAACAGCTCCAGCCTATACTCCTCAACTCACACTGATGAGCACACCCCTAAATCTTCCTCCTCCTGCCCTGCCTTCCCCATACAGAGACTCTGTTCTAATTTTAGAACTAATTAAATTAAACCTCTGACTCACCTCACATCTCCAGTTTAAGCTTACATGATCTTTGCTACAAGATCTTCCCGTGCTGTTATTTGGCAGCACTCCTCCAAACACACCCCACTGCCTGCTTCACAGCCCAGTGATACTCAACAGCTCTGGGAACGTGCAGAGGGCACAAAGCTAGGAGCCAGGTACCTCTGACTCCTATTCTCATAGGATACACTCCAAGCACAAAAAAAGGCATAGAGCAACCTGTTTGTAAAGAGGTCACGCTGCTCCTTGCACTATGGGAGCCACGGGCAGGCACAGATGCCAGCACAGCAAGGCTCCCCCAAGACCTGGCACACACCAAGAACCATCCTGGCTGTGAGCACAGGCAGCTGCAGGCACACCTCCAACAGGAGAGCCATCTGCAAGTGGTCTACCTGAAGAGAACCACCTCCTCAAAAATCACCTTTTCTGCTCCCCAGAACGTTTGGTTTTGAAACTGAAAGTACTACTAGTGATCCACAGCAGCTCTACCCAACCACTGCACAGGCAGTCCCCACAAACCCAAATCCCATCAGTATCTGGAATTCATCTTAATTTCAGACCTAGCATGAAGCCCATAGACTCTACAAAGCCCAGGAGCTATTTCTTCCCATTACCTGCCCAGCTCAGGGGGCCATGTGCTTCTGTGTCTCTCAGCAGCCACATCCCTTAACCCAGCTGAGCTTGTTCCCCAGATTTCACCTTTTTTTTTTCCTTTTCTGTTTCCCTCCTTCAGTCAGTGCTAAGTGTCACAGGAGAGACCAATTCAATTAACGGGATTGATAGCAATTAAGCTGCAATTGGAGTCAGGGTTGTGCTCTTTAGGCTTGGAAAGAAACGACATGTCACTGCAGCGAGATAAGCAGCAGGTGATGTCAGAGGCTTTTTATTTCCAAGGTGAAAAATTGGTTGTCTCTGTGTACTTAAAAAAAAAAAAAAAAAGACATTTTCTTTGCATCTATGGGAAAATAGAGCAGAGCATTTGTATGTGAAGCCAAATTCCCTTTATTATACATTGTCTACAGGACTACCTCCTGACAGCCTGATGAGGGGTCCATCTCTGGGTAGGAAGGGGTGCTACCCCTTGTCACAGCACCTCACAGTAGTTATTTTGGCTATTTCAGGCTCCCTGTGCTGTCCCTCAGCATTCATCCTAATTGAGGGCTTTTAATGCTAACAGCATTGAGCAGCTGTTCTCCTTCCGGCATGGGAGAAGGCACCAACCAGATCTATTATTTCAGCTTCCTCCATATCAAGTGAAAATGTGACCTGCACCCTGAGCAGCGAGAAGCCTTCCTGACAGCACTCCTTTTGGCCACCCACCCCATCCCATCCCATGTAGCAGGAGCCAGGGATCCCAGTTGAATTTGTCCTCCCAAGGGGAAGCTTCATACATGTGGAGCTGGATGCTCCCAGGTCCATGGCAGGGGGAGGACACTGATGCCTCAGTGGTGATGTGATACAACATCCAGAGGGACGCTCTCATCAGTGTAAGGAGAATCATAGAATCATTAAGGTTGGAAAAGACCTCTAAGATCCAATCGTCAGTCTATCACTTCCATGCCTACTAACCATGTCCCTCAGTGCCATATCTCCACATTTCTTGAACACCTCCAGGAATGGTGACTCCACCACCTCCCTGGGCAGCCTGTTCTCCTCATACCACTTGCAGACAATGCATCTTCCATGTCTTGTCTCATTCCCTCCTGTGGCTTTGCACTGATGCAGGATGGCTCTTGCCTGATGAACACGTGACCTTGGTGCTCACTGAGCCCAAGTATCCCATCCTACAAAGGAAAGGACGCAGCTGTGACATGAGGTGATGCTGCCTTGTGGCAGTGGTTCACCACATCTGAAATCTAGGGACACACTGCACCGAGGTTGCTGGACAGCATGGCAGGACACACCATGTGTTATAGCCCATATGATGCCTGCTCGCCAGCAGCAGGAAGAAGGAGCTGGGCTGGGAGCAATCCTGCATTCAGACTGGGTAAGGGTGAGGTGCTGAGTGCAACAGACATACATTGAGCAAAATGGAAATTGTGGTGGGAAGATAGCCAGTGGGTAGTGCTAGTGATCCACCAGCCAGGGTGTCCTCGCAAGAGAGGTGGGATTTACTTTTGTTGATGTTTTGAAGTCCAGAGAGTCAAGCAGCGACATGCTCAAGCAGCACCCTGGGGAAACTGTGGCAGACACCAGTCAAAAGCATTCAAAGACCAGAAACCAGGCCCAGATGATCATGAATCATGGCTTAGAAACCACAAACAGTTCTTAAGTCTCTTCAAAATAATGGCATTTACGACAGACTCATTTGGGGTGGTACACATTTTCCATCTTTCTGAAGCTGAGAGAGGGAAAGCTGAAGCAAAAGCAGAGCTGCTTTTGCAGTGCTGGAGCTTGAGAAGAGGGAGGTAAAAGCGTGATGTATTGTATGCCTGGCACACTGAGCCCACAGGGGCTTGTGGTAAGCTGTGGAGCTCCAACTTGTCCCCAGCTCCATGATTTATATACTAAAAGAATGGAAGAGCATGAAAGCAATGAAAGCACGGGGTTGCCTAGGACTAGAAGGACCCAGAGGTCCCTCCCAGGACTTTACCCCTCCAGCCCACTTCTGGCTTTCTATGTTCTCTATGTGTAGGGCAAATAACCCCCAGAAATAGCACCCAGAAGAAATAGGGCCAAAGCTGGTATATTTTTGATAGGCTTAGGTAGATGGTATACAGATAGTTAATAAGAAAATTAATAAGGAAAGAGTGGCTCACCTTTGAAGATGGTTGAGGCTCACCGAAAAACTCCACTAGGGAGGGATCTCCAACCAGAGATCCTTCCCTGGTGGTGGTCAGCCCTTAAATGGGGTCTTGGGAGAGGTGGAGTCAAACTCCACCCCTTCCAATCACACTCACTTGTGCCCCTGTGGCTGACCCAGTGCTCGCCTCAGGTGATCAATCAGTGGTTCAGGCCGTGATTCAACAGTTCCCATACACTATGCTTCTATGTTTCTAGTGTTGGTTCCAGTTCATGACAGTATAGCATGGCAAAGCTGAGTATCATGGTAATTATTGATGACTTACACTTCTGGCCATGTTTCTGTAGAGGCTTCAATTACCATTTGAGCATCTTTGTTCTTTGTCCATAAAAATCCCAGGGCTCTGGAAGGCTGGAAGCTGAAGTTATGGGATCAAGAAAACTGCAGAGATTGGATCTGATTGGAAAGGGTTCTCCAAGTGGCAGCAGAGCTGATTAGGTTTAGGGATATGGACAGCTATGCACACTTCCTCCTGCTCCAAGCCCCCTGTCTGTAGTGTCCAGGTCCCTCCAGGTGACACTCCGGATGCTCAGGGACAATTCTGTTCAGCTTCATCAGAAGAGCAGAGCACAATGTTCAGGGTTATCCCAGATAAACACTTGGAAAACCAAGTTCCTTGCAAAGGGAACCACGAAGCTATGAGCCAGGAGCCTCCAGAAGCTCATAAAAGAGGAAGAAATGAAGAAAAGAGGATTCTGGCAGAGATAAATAAGGATAAGAAGGGAAAGCATCCTGCAGGCAGAAGCCACAGGATTTGGCAGCCTCTTCTTCATGCAGAGGAAAAAAAAAAACAAGTTAAAAGCTGCTTGGAAAAGAAAGTTCAGCAGTGGATTATTTCATCTCTTCTACCAGAGCAAAAGGAGTGCTCTGCATGCCCCTGATGGGCTGATGACGGTGCTTCCACTGACGGGCTGAAAACGTACGGGGCATCAAAAATAATGTCACATTTATTAGGGAAGTGATTCAAGTGGAAAGCTCACCAAGGGACACAGGGAGCTGACTACATGCAGAAATCAAAGGGAAACCCTTGATTGAAAGGAAATGTTTAGGCACTACGTTCAAAGGCTGCCTAAATCAAAGACAAAATCCTTCTTTAATCAAGGCCGTTGACCAAAGCTGAAAGCACACCGAGCAGCGGCACTGCTTTTATGGCCGGACTTCTCTCAAACCCCAGCACCCCATAGCCATGTCCTCCCACTGCCAGCTTGGACCCCAAACTGGGCCTCATGGCTCTCCAAACAAAGCACACATTTGGAGGGACAATAAACAAAAACCATCAGCAAAGGCCCAGGGCACCACGATGTCCTCATTTCAACTGCCTTCAGCTTTCAGCTTCTGTCTTCGAGTTTGAGCAGTCATTAAGAAGTGCAGCAAGCATTAATTGGGCCTTATCTAACCTCAGCCCAACCCAAGGGTCAACAGCAGGTTGCTGAGGTTTATCAGTGTTTAAGTAGCATTTATCAGCTTTGGGGAGGTTTCACTCCTGCGTGTGGCACTGAAGGGATCCGGGAGCATTGCTTACCCTCACCAGATAGCAGATAGGAACAATCAATACAATGATAAATGCAGATTTATTGCCGCTACAGCAACCTGAGATAGCACTAGATGCTGGCAGGGTAAGAGCTCGTCATGAATTCAATCCAAATTTATAAATGAACTCCTGAAATAACATGCCATGTGTCTCATGGTGCTTCATAGCAGTGAGGTTTCGAGGAAAAGCTGACTCTGAAAACAGAAGCAGAATTTCCAACCTCTGCCAAGGTCTCCTCTTCCTTTTTTCACATGTTCAAGATCAGAGTCCAGCAACCAAAACAGTACCACCAAGCTTGAACCCACATCCCCTACTTCTTCCTTTTCCTCCAAAAATTTCATTTCTATCAGACTGCAGAAAAACTGTTCTTCTCATTGTAAAATCTCTCAGTGGATAATGAGAAGAAATAGTGTCAGAAATGAAAGCCTCATTTCATAGTCTGAATTACTTCTCCTTTCTGGATCTTTCTATTTTTCAATAGCTAGTTTTTCCCATATTTCTAAGGGGCTGAGAGCTCTCTGCTGGAAAATCTTGGCCTCTCTAATCATCCAAAACAGTGCAGTGAGATAGGCCTAAGGGCTTCGGCCTCTTTGAGTCCCATATTTCATGGAGATCAGAAGTACAATCATGTTTTCCCTAGTCCTGGGCTGGGGAGCAATATCTGTGAGCTCTGCCAATGGAACCCACAGGAGTAACTAGAAATAACAAATATTTCTGAGGCTGTGATGAAAGCCATTTGCAATTTTTTGTTCATTCGTTTATCTGTTGGATTCCAGAGTGATGGAAAGGAGACTAAAAACTCAACAAAACCTTGGACATAATGTTTTCATGAAATTAAGAATAAATGTAAAAAAAAGTGAAAATGTTCTGCATTTCAGACCTCCACTGAGAACAGCCTAAAAAAAGCTCCCGGACTTGGGAACATTGGCTTAGCTGAGGACCACAGAGGGGACAGCTTTGTTTGTCTGCTACATTTTGAAACATTCCATGGAAAGCATTGCCTCCTTCAGTTGGGTTATAAGCCTCTCCAAAGATGGGGAGTTGGGTTGGGATGACCCTTCTTGCAATTTGACTCCATCATCATGTGTCCTTTTGCTGCACAGCTCCTGGAGGGCTCTGGTTCCGTCTTTTCTCCATGATCTGACCAGTTCTTCACCCACCATTGAGCAAGATCCAGCCCTGGATATGGTCCTGGGTCGGATCAGTCCCCGGGGTCAGATCAGACCAGATCATCCTCCAGGATTCTGTGACCCTTAGAGGAAGGTGCCAAACCCTCCTATCTTCTTCAGCTGCGAGAAGGAAGCAGTGGGCAGGGAGACTGCTCTTAGTTCAGAGAAAAGTGGAGTCCTTTGCTGGAGGAGATTGAAAACCACGTTCATCCAAATACTGACCACAGTGCTTAATCACTCTGCCCTGGACTTCCCCGGCAGCCACAGGGGCAGTTTTCTGTGGAGGCAGGAGGCAGAAAGAGTTTAATAAAAAAGCAATATTAAAAAGGAATTCTTTGCTTTTGGCATGTTCTGTGAGAGTGGGAAAATGATGCCATTACTTCAGAATTGACAAGGAAAGTGAGAAAAGCAGAACTCTGTGCTGCAGTTGCTGAGGCTCTGACCTCACATGCTCCCACTGCCCATGGGGCATGAGCCGAGCAGAGGGGCACAAGAAATGAGTGCTGCTCTTTGCCCAGGACCACTGCCAGGATGAGCAGGGAACATCTCTGCAAAAAACAGTGTCCTGAGGCCACTGCTGAGACCAGGAGTGGCTGCAGCTCAGAGGTGTTCCTCCAGCCACATACCTTCACTCAGTGAAGCCACAGCAGCTGAGGGGAAAGGTTCTGGGGACTGAGAGTGGTTTGGTGTCTCGGCAGCAGTGGGAGAGCATGGGCAAATGGGCCAGGAGCTGGGCTGGGGGCTTGCCACCATCCCACGGAGTTGTGCAACTGCAGCCCAGGCAATTTCAGCCCAGTAATCCTCGCAAACACGCCGCCTGTCCCCAGCACATTCATCCTCCTCAGGAAGCATTTGATTGGCATTCAGGCACGGCCTCTTCTGAACAACCCAAGCTATGATTTATGTGATGCCTTTGTTTTCAGACAGTGTTGTCAGCAATACTCATCCTCAGGCGAAACCGCCGATGCCTGCAGATTTCCAAAGGTCGTTATCATGGCTGCACTGCCCTTGTAGAAGGTTAACAAACAGAAGCTTTGGTAAAAGTAGAAATGATCGTCTGTTAATTCTTGCCTGTGGCTATGTTCAGCCTTCTCCCCTGAAACCAGAGGCCCCAGGGACAGCATTTCAATTCAGGAAAGAGGAGAGAACAAATTGATATCCTGTTCTGGGCTCCAAAGAGTCTCCTACAGCTGGAGAAAATAAGCAATATTTTCACACCAGCCAGTCACAGAATCCCGCTTCCCAAACTGTCAGAGTGCTCAATATCAGAGCAACAAAATAGTCTCCTGAGCTTTAATGGCAAAGAATATAAAACAGAATCACTATGGATTAAAAAATGAGCCAAAATATTATGTTGGTTATTATATTTGGTTTTGTTTGCTTGTTTTTTTCCAGGAAAAGTCATATTTGAGCAGCATCCTCAGGATACAAGAGCAGCTGATCACTTCCCAGCAGCTAGCCCTCACCTTGCTGATGCAAAGTGATTTACTTTTTCCCCAGAGCCCAGAGGTAACCAGCCACACCCTCACTTTCCCTCCAGGCATCTTCCAGACTTCTCCCTGGGCACCATGTTCTCCTCCCTTCCATGGGCACGCCACAAGATACATGCCCTGTCTGCACCAGCTGCTTCCAAACCCGTCATGGATACAATAGACAAGATTTTGGGTACACCAACAAGCTCCATGCTTGGCAAAACAGTCAGATAACAGAGCTTTAGCGAACTGGACCCATGAGAGGTTTGGCCATCTTGGGAAGTGCCTCATGTAACAACACCTCCTGGGTTCCCATCTGCAGCAGCATTTCTCAAGTCTCCACTCATCCCACATCAAGTTCTGCCATCGTCACCCTTTACCACTCTGTTCCCAGGTACAGTACTGCAAGAGCAGCTCTGCTTTTGCTTCAGCCCATTCCCTCTCTCGACTTTCAAAGGAAGGCTGGAAAATGTGAACAACCCTGAACAAGTCTGTTGATAAATGCCTTTATTTTCAAGGGGCTTAAAAACCATTTGCGGTTTCTAAGCTGTGATTCATAATCATCTGGACCTGGTTTGTGATCTTTAAATGCTTTCGACTCATGACTCTGTTGCAGTTCCCTCAGGGCACTGGTGGTTTTTCTCTCAAACCTTCACAAACAATCAATTTCCAGCCCTGGTGCAACAAGTGCTCCTCTGGGATGGATGGGCCACCTACCCAGGGAGGTAGGTAGGCTCCCAAATTTTTTGTTCCTCTTCAAGGTAAATTTTCATTCATTTGCAACATTACACTGCTGAATACATCTATATATATACAACTTGAAAGTGCTCTGATTTGGCCAAAAGGTGCTGCCACCCACAGAAGGAGGATGACCTCTTCCTGCTGATCCACCCAGAGGTAGACTGGATGGCCCAGTGTGTCCATCACCCCTTCCCTAGCTGTCTCTGCCTTGTTCTGGAAGTCTGGACAATACAGCAGCAGGGTTTGCAGAAGTCCTCTGTCCCACACTGCGTGTGACAGCCAGCACCCAACATGGTGACTGCCCCACTCCGGCCCCTGCTTGGAGCTTGCCTGTCCTCCCCATTTCCCCACTCTGGGGGCTGTGCTCAGCAAGACACACTGCGTGCCTGACTCATTTTTCTCTACTCCTCCAGCTGATGTGTTTGGAGGAACACGCTGCTCTGACAAGGTGACACATCCTGAGAAAGCCCACACTGCTGAAGACATCTCCCTGCTCCCTCTACCAGGAACATCCAGCGCCATAGCAGTTAACAGCTCTTTTTCATCCCTCCCTGCTCAAATCAGCCTCAAGCATTTCTGTTTGATTTTCTGGAGAGATGTAGAATATATGTCAATCAGGCGAGCCCTGAAATCCCACATTTTGAAGGCATCTCACAAACATACAGGTGTCAGTAGAGGCGTTTGGGAAAGAAGGGCAATTGCTAACAGAAAAACTGCATTAAAAATCTCGTGCTTGAGTACAGCAGCGTTAGCAGTCCACATTGCTCTCATTTTGGCAGGGGCAGCTGCCCTTAAAATGGTTGGTTTGGTTCCATTTGTTGTGGAATAACCAAGTTCAGCTCATTGTCTTGCATGATGTGGAGTTTTTTCTACACATTTCAGTAGTAAAATATTTAATCTCAAACAGCTCTGGGAAGAGTCATTAGTATGAAGTTAAGACGCTGCAAATCCAACATGAGCCTAAGCAATCAGAGGATGAGAAGTGTCCAGGAGGCAGCTGGTCCCTGCTTCAATGCCTGTGGCTTGCAGAGGAAGGAAAGATAAAAACCACAGCATCACACATACCTGCAGTGTTCCAGGAACCAACAGTTCCTATCTGCAGATCAGCTTTTGTAAACACCGAGGATTACCCACCAAACTCGAGTTTGGAGATGTGCCTGGATGTTTCCAAGGAATCCAAGGAAAGACGTTTCTGTTTCTGGACAATCAAAACTATCACATTTCCTGTCTAGAGTGAGATTCTCTAAACTGGAAAATGTGCAAGCATGTTTTACCACGAGTGGGCACATCCCAAACAAGGATAATCAGAGACACTCTTTTCAGCACTGCTCTATTTACATATGTTAAAGACTGAAGAGGAAAATTGTATCCCCAGTTGGCCTGCCATAACCATAAACACCCTTGCTAAGTCTTTTTAAAGCTTGGGGAAGTGACACCAAAGCACCTATTGGCACTGCCTGTTTTACTGGAGGAGCAATAGGGACAGTGCTGGACTGAAACGAATGTCTTTCAGCTCTAACAAATAGACATACCTCACTCCTCAGAGTGTAATATTTTATCCCAGGCACCCAAATGGCTACTGCCTGCTCTCAGTGATCCACTGAGCACCCAGCCTGGCTGCTCACAGCAGCTGAGGGTGTTACACTCGACACCAGCTTTAAGTAATCCGTTATTGAAATGTAAGATGCCACCAAGGGCAGTTCCTTCAGCACATTGTCCTAGGGGGAGTAGAGGGAAATCTAAGTGAGAACAGAAGACTCCATCCCTGCATAAGCAATCTCACAGGGGACATTTCTGTCAAGTGAAGCATCCCTCAGAGCTGCTTTTGGACTGGGGTCTCCCTTGGACAGCAGGGCAGCTGCCTGAGCTGAGATTTCTGTCTCACAAACAGCTCCTTGAATTGCTCTTGGCATTGACTTTTTTTGTTCAGCTAATTAAAAATCTGTCTTTGAGTCATAAGCCCCCATTAGTAATAATTTGCTTTGCACTTCTCCAGTGATTTATGGCTGAGATATCAAAGTGCTTTAGAAACATTAATTAATCCTTCTAATACCCAAGGGACTGATCCACTCTCTGCAGCACACCATTGCAGGAGTAAATGCAGGAGATCTCCAGGGCTCACTACAGCCTGCAGCCAGGGAAAGGGGCAGGGAGCAGCACCCGACCCGGCCAGCACAGCTCAGCCTGCAACCAGAGAGAGGGGCAGGCACAATCTCAGCTCTACACATGCAGCCGCAGGAAGCCTGAGGCACATACGGGCCCTCTGCCCTCCAGCAGCGGTTCCTGCTGCTGCCTCCATCTGTCCAGGCAGGACGCAGTACTGTGACAGCTCCAAGCCCTGCGAGTGGCAGTGGCAGGGCTGTTCATCAAATCTGCACACTCATGGCAAGGGCAGTCCTCCTCATGCAGACGTTCCCTCGCTCTCCCGGCCACTTCTCCAGCCTGGCTCTTGTACAATGTCACCTCTTCCCTGCAGACCCATGCACGGTATGTGACTCCAGCTCTTGTTCTTGATAAGGATCATGACTGCCATTGGCATTGGTAGGCTCTAATCCTTGCGCCATTTGCCACCTGGCATTGTCCCGGTACTTTCAATGTTGTAATCATGACACTGCAGGGCGGAGCTGGCCATGGAGGGTGGTGCCAGCGATGGGAAAGTATAAAGGTCCCAGCACAGGCGACCGGGAGATGGCATCTCAGTGATCCAGAGCAGCATCCTGATCCCTCTTTGCTGTCTCCAGTCGAGCATCACCTTAACCATGAAAGCAAGTGCTATTTTCCTGCTCCTCTTCCTAGCAATCTGCTTCACGCAAGGTAAGTGTAACATTTCACTTAGGAGCCATTTCCTCTCCCTGCTCCAGCTCCAAGCCTGCTGCGTGGGAAGGCAAGCCTGGGAACAGGCCAGCTGTGTGTGGCCTTGCTGCTGGGAAGGGAGCAGCAGTGCTTCCCAGAAAGTGCTGCAGTACCCAACGGGCACTAAAGCCATGGTCTGTGATCAAGCCTAGAGAGGAAGTTTTAAAGGTGCCCAGCTTCCACAGTGATCACAGCTGCGGGGCTGACACTGTTCCTGTGGGGACAGAATTTGGTGGGAGCTGGTGATTTCTAGGACGGTGCAGTTCTTTTAAAATAAAGAGGTGCTATTCTAGTTTTAAAGAACCAAAGCCAAGAAGACAGGAAACAAATCTATAGAAGGGAAAATGCAGCTCTGGTTTCCAAAGTCAATGTTTAAGCCAACTGTGTTTTCAAAATCCCATATGGTGCAGAGGGATGAGAACATGAGTTGTTGCTGCTCTCCAGGTCCCGCTCACCAGGGATTGCTGCATTAGCAAGTTCATTCCCAGTGCTTCTGAAGCAAGTCCATCATTCTATTTTCTGTGCTGCAGTTGCCATTGCAGAGCAGTTTGATCACGAAGCATGGCCTCTTCTAGATGAACTAAGCACATACAGAGCCACAGCTCCTGGGTCTGGACTGGTGCACATTCAGAGTAAAACCCCTGAAGCACAGAACAGTGTGACTACCAGATCCTCAGCAACAAACCACTTTATCCTACAGGCCCACTATTATTGGGCCACACCAACCAGTGATGTAGATGTAGGCTAAACGTTCCGTGTAGATGACTTCTGGATCTATAGGCAACCCAAAGCCATCTTCCCAGTACTGCTTTCTGCCAGATAGATTCAGACTGTTTTTCAAAACAAACCCACCACGTATTCCACCCACAGCATCACAGCCATCAGCTCAGGGCCAGCTTCTCCATGGAAAAGCCTGACAAAGTCGCAGCTTGCTCCCACCAGCTTTCGTGTGAGACCTCAAGGTCTACCATTTCTCCTTCTGGTAGAGTCCACGTTGCCTTTTGCTCTGTTTCCTTGTGGTTTAAAACCACTGATACCTGAAAAATTCACCCTGGATTTACTCCAGGAGCAGTCCAGCACCGTCAGGAGTTTCTCATTTACCCATGAACGTGTTACAAGAGATAATAAAAGCCACCTTTGTTCCCTGGCAGTTGGAAAAAAACATCATGGAAAGTCACAGGGCACACAGCTGGCCTTGGAAGGAATTGCACCATTCTCCTCTTTCTGCTGAGGGAAAGAAGCAAAATGGGAGAGACCCTAGGGAGAGAATTATTTGCAGGGCCTTTGAAAAGGCAAAGCTGTCAGAGTGAAGACACACAGTCCTCAGGCAGAAGTATTTTTGTTGGGACCCCTAGAAGCCAACCTGAGTGCAGAAAGGTGCTAAGGTGTCTCCTCTTTCCACACTTTCTCTAGGGAATGCTGAGCCTGACAGCGCTGCTGGCCAAGGAACAGAGGTGAAGGTTCCTGTTTCTGTGTAGCGTGAGGGTATGGCCAACTTTGGGGAGAGAGCACTAATCCGTGCATGGGGGTTTCACTCTTGCTATATACGGTGAAGTAACATGAGTTGCTGGGCTGGGAGTGCACACTGGTGCCTGTGAACCTCCTTCCACCTGCTGTGCCACAGCCAAATCGCAGGGATGGTACTGGCTTTTCACTGCATTTTCCCACACTCAGTGGAGGAAAACTGTTAACAAAGAGCTGAACTTCATTGTTACCTGCTGAGAGAGGATCAAAGCTCCCATTATTCTTCAGCTTTTAAGTGTGAGGGCAGGTTTATCTTGTGCCCGTAGAAAATAAAAACTGAGGATAACATGATCAGACACTGCCCATGGAGCATTACTTGCTCAGTGTTGGCACTTCCATGGGTGTGCAGGAGTGCCAGGTGGGGTTCAGCTGCCAAGGGATGATGACATGGTTCCTGTCAGCTCATAGCAGAGTGCTAAGCAAGCTGGGATGGGTTACCAGGGCATACAAAACATGCACACTGCTGGGAATGCAGAGCATCTTAGGTAAAGTGAAAGCATGTTTGATATTCTCAGCATTTCTCTTTTCTGTCTCCAGGCAGCATGTGGCAATTACGACATAAGGAAAGGTTGTACAAAGAACTTTGACCCTATCTGTGGCACAGACAATGTCCTGTATGGCAACGAGTGCTTGCTGTGCCTTCAGAATATGTGAGTATCTAGGCCTCCTCTGAGCCTAAATACTACACAGATGATGACACCGGGATTTCCTAAACAGCAAGCTGTTTGCATGCAGCTGGGTGGAGTGTGGGCAGCGAGCCCGGCACATCTGGCACACATCTGGCCTCCCGCCGAGGCTGCTCAGAGCATGTGGGCTCTGGCTGTGAAATCGGGCCGCGGGCTGTGCCTCGCAGCACCCCATCTGCCCACACACTGCGATCAAATGGCCAGCATCGCCCCACACCTGCAGGTGCCGAGCTGTGCCGTGGCTCAGGCTGCGCTGGAGGCTGTCCAGAAGCTCAGACAAATGGCAAAACCTGCAAAGCCTGCCTGGATTTCACATGCAGGCAGAGAAGCGTTTGCTCGGGTGGAGGAAATGCTCTGCTTTTCACACCAGCAGTTTACAGCTGAGCTCTGCTTTCCGTCTTCTGTGCATCTGAAAGGTTACAATTTGCTGTGGATATTTTTAAGAATAAGCCTTTATTTAATCTGTGCTGGTGCCAGATTGCAGTAGGCCGGGACCAAAAGTCAGCGAAGTGTCTGGCAAGACTTGATTCATTTCATCTAGCTTGGGCCCTAGGTAATTCTGAGTATATTTCTATATTGCAAGCGCTCCATGGCAGACAAGTGAAGGAATTACTTCCAATTCAATGCTATTAAGTACTTGAAAATCTCTGCTGGGAAGAGTGAGTCTGTTCCATAAGCAGGTGCTGCAGTCTGCAGGGTTAAGGGAGCTTCACACTGACTTTCCCTGGTGGACTCTGGGTTTGGGGCAACCACACTCATCTGCCATCAGTGGAGACATCTCCAACAGGAGCTCAGATTCCAGTCCATGGATGAATGGAGTGGATGAGAACCGTTGGTCTGGCTGGCCCCTGTCCTTCATTAACCCAGGCTCCAGCCCTGTATTCTGCTCTTTTACGCTTAAAGAAAATGCAATAGAGCAGAGAGGTGCCGAGCAGGATCTCCAAACGAAGGCACCGCAGTTAATGACACGGCGCGGCCGTAATGACCGTGCTGGAAGCCAGCAGCCCAGCACCAGCTGCCGGCTGCATTGTGCAGCAGATGGGGGTGGGAGGTTTGTCAGACACAACATCGTTAGGGCCTTGGCCAGGAACCAGGAGAGTGAGGAAGGCTTGGAAGCCATGTGAGCAGGGTGCAGTGCGACATCAAAGGCTCTGCATCCCCTCGGTGCAGAACACAGCTTTCGGGGTGGTGGGGACCTCCGTGGTCATGGGGGGGAAAGCAAGGGGTGCCAAAAATATTTTCCCTATGAAGCAGTTACATGGAAAGCTGGGAGTGGGCCCAACACAAGCAAGGCACAGTGGCAGGCATTTGTCTGCAAAAACTGACACAAAGTCGTAACCTTCGTCATCGCCAGCCAGACAGGCATTGGAGGTGACTAACATCAGCCCTGCAGCAAAGAGGTGAATTGTTCCGCCAGGAGACACTGGGGAGCTCCAGCTCTCCTGCTTATTGGTTGATTAATATTAACCTATGCCCACGGTAACCCCAAATTCCCTGTCAAGAGTATGTGGGCTTACTTAAATGTAACGCTTAAAGGAAGAATTAAGCAGTATTTTCACTTCTTTCCTTGGTTCCCAAGCCAGGCTCTTTGTGTCAGGGACTTGAAGGCATCCTCCAGCACTTTTAACCTCTCTTCCAGGCAAAGACACACTAACGTGCGCATAAAGAACAGAGGGAAGTGCCAAGAGCCCTCTCCACGTTCCAGCTCTGCCTGGAATTAAAGGCACAGCTGTGATAGAGAAGATGGCATGAAGGTGACCCTCACGTCTGCAAACTCCTAATAAACTGGAAGCATGGTGAAGACTCGCGCTGGGATTTCTCATATATGTAACACACCCTTTCCCCAGCGTTCAGAATACCTCCCTGAAAAGTATAGGGGGGTTGATATATCCACAAAGAGAACTGACGGAGCCCCAGAGGAAAGTCCAGGATGTTCCCAAGGAGGGCATCAGACTTTTGTTTTACCAAGGAGTCTCCTTATTGCACCAAGAATCCTGTTTTCCTAAACTTCCTGTAGACATCTTAAGCATCCTCTCAAATTGCAGTGATATTAGCTAAAAGCAAGGCATCAAAACCCTCACGCCAGGGCTCTGCCAGGACGAGAGGTCCAACAGGGTCCCCTCGGTAGTGGCAGATCTGCCTTCTCCATACAGCACTGTGGAGCTCTGTCCCTGAAGGTCACAGCCACGCAGTGCCTGAGAAAAACGACCAGTCCGCATTTTTTCCAGGGGGTTAAGAGGGAAAAAGGAAAAAAAAGAAAAAGGGAAAAAAAAAAAGGGGGGGGAGGGGGTGGGGGGGGAAGGAAGAAAAGAAAAAGGGAAGAAAGAAAGAATAAAGGCTTTTTGTACCCCGCCGCTCCCCCCAGGCTGACACCCCATGTGCCGGAGCCGCTGCGAGGACGGGGCCGAGATGCGGAGGGAGGAGGTTTGGGCACTGGAGGCCGCTGTTGCTCCGCGGAGCCGGGCCGGGGCCGCAGCTGGAGGCCGGGGCAGCCCCAGGAACGGGCACGGGTGAACCGGCACAGCACGGCGGGGATCCGGCCCCGGGAGCGGAGTACCGAAGCACCTGAGCAGGTTTTGTTATGGGCTGGAGCATCTTGGCGTTCCCTGCGAATCACAGCCCTCGAACAGATGTCTAGTTGTCTTTCGAGCAAATCAAACGCTTTGTTCTTAGCAAATCCTGAAATTCAGTTTGGTTAGAAACATCTGCTGAAGTTCTCTTTACGTTCTTATGCGTTCTCTTCCTTGAAGAAGTGGCTGATGCATTAAAAAAAAAAAAAAAAAACCAATGCGTGATCAGGCTGAGAAAGATCCAGCACTCACTTGAAATGACAGATGCAGCTGGGGATGGGGGGGACGGCACAGCACTTCTTCCCAGGTCTGCCAGCAAGTCTGCGGTCAAGGAAGGGATGAAAAACGGCTCACTTTGCACCTATGTAAAATTAATGCACTAAAGGAGGAAGCCCCAAATGCACTAAATTGCATCGATGCCTTTGCTCAAAGGGGATACTGGAAGCGTACCTCCCGCAGCTGGGTTATTTCTAATTCTGCTGCATCGTGAGGAACAGAGCGCAGCATTTACCTGAGAGCTGTGGGGAGCAGGAGAGCAGCCTGGGCCCCGTGCTGCTCACTCACTGCTCCTAAATTTGCACTGTGGCCAAACCCAGCTTAGTGGTCCAGATGGGTTCCTTCCACCCAGACAACACTAGCAAGGTTGTGCTGAGGCCAACTGATGCCGAGGAAAACATCTTTCCTGCTCATGCTTCTTCTGGGAACCATCACCCAGGATTAGTCAAGAGCACTTATTGACAAAGTGAGGTGCTGTCCGAGCTTGCAAAATAGGGTTGGCCGGATGGCTGAGCAGCATTGCATCTCCCCAGGCACTGTTCTGACAAGAGCTGGGATTTCTGCTAAACGTCAGTCACATCCATTTCACAGCAAGATCCATATCAGGCTCAAGATTAACGGGAAGTAACAGAAGGCCAAGGGCTGCTCTGCACAATGGTGGCAGGCTCCCAGAAGGGACCACCTCCAGCCCACATTACAATTTTGGTTTAAACAAACCTCCATCAGGGCTCGATGCTGAGGTGGGAGTCCTTCAGAACAGGGTTGTTTTTTGGTTAGTGCCTTCAAGGCCCTGAAGCCCATGGATAGGATGCCAAGGGCCAGGTGCTGTCTGGAAGGCAGGGGGCAAGCAGCAGCAAGATGACACAAAAGCCTGATGTAAAGTGTGCTAGAACCAGCGGCTTCTGTCCCGGTCAAACACTAAACATAGCCACACCTTCACTGCAGTTCCTATTGGGCTGAAGGCATTTCTGAGCACCCTGGTGCTCAGGCAGATTGGGGATGTTGCAGCCATGGAGTAGAACAGCTTGCACAAGCAGCTCTCCTCTGGCTGCAGACCTCAACCCTACCACCCTATTCCACAGCCACTGCTCAGCATTTCTGGTGCTCAGCAGCAGCCATCAACGTGCCTGAGCTCTGCAGCTGCAGCACAAACAAGATGAGCACAGCAGGTAAACTACGACAGAGTTCAAGGGCAAGGTCTTTCCTTGGAAAGACTATTAGAAAGATTAAAGATAATGTGGCTCAGTCATAGCAAGTGTCCCATTGTTTCTGCTGCTCCTTCTTACTCCGGATTGATAAACAGCCCCCAGCGCTGGCAAAGCAAAGCAGCTATCCATTTACTGCTTCCCCAAAAGCTATTAGGAAAAGTCATTCACGTCTGTATACAGAGAAGCAAACAAGCATTATCCAGCCCCACTTCTGGCACAAGCTTGCCACCCCAACTCAACTCCTTTTAAAGATAACTCCTGCCTCACAGGCAACTAATTATCCACAATGGTAAGTCTATGCTCTCCAGCTCTCTTGAAGGCAAAGCACAGGCTTTGACCTAAATAGGACATCAGGACCAGGGAACATATATTTAGAGCCGCATAGCTGAGCTGTCACTCTCAGAAATAAAGCTCATGAGAGCAAGGTCTCCTGCCGTAACCGGTCCTGACAGCGGAAGTTTCCCATGCTAACAAATTCCCATCACTGGGGGCTTTGGGTGGGTGGTGCAGTTCCCTGGTGTGGAAGAGCATATGGCTTTCAGGTTCCTGGGTCTCATCTATGTCTGTAGTTCTCACCTGCTCCTGGAAAACCCAGTCCATAGGATGAGAGGTAAAGGCCTTAAGTCAGACCAGGGGACATTCAGACAAGTTGGATATTAGGAAATTTTCTTCTTGGAAAGAGCAGTGAAGGTATAGGAACAGGCTGCCCGGGGAAGTAGGGGAGTCACTGCTCCTGGAGGTGTTCAAGAAAAGTGTATATGTGGCACTGAGTGACACTGTCTATGGTGGTCACGATCATGGGCTGATGGTTGAACTAGATAATCTTGGTGGTCTTCCCACCCTTAACAGTACTATGAAAACACTGCCTGAATGACACACCAAAATGCAAGCACAGGAACAAGCTCCTGAACTAGGTCTTCAGGGATTACACATGCTGGAAACAGCAGGATTGTCATCCTGAGATCTCTGAAGGCTTCCTCATTTGAAACCCCAACACACATACACATGACAGCATGTTCAAGCCATATAATGTCCAGCAAAGTGGAAGCCAGAGAAGAACACCATTTCGGCACAATGCTCAGATGGCCCCACCAGCACACCATGATACGCCAGCTTCCATGGAACAGCCTTCATGCTCCCTCTCTGCTATTGCTGAAAGCATTTAAGTTTGAAGAGTCCTCCCAGAAGCTCCTTGACTCCCTGACCCTGAGAAATGAGCCAGAAAACAGTCTGGGATGCAGAGAGCCGCCTCACAAACAGTTTCACTTCAGCCAAGAGGCAGAAAGGAACCTCAGTGGGTGACTAAAAATATCACTGCAAACTCATACTTTGGCACCATGTCTAATTGGGTGCTGCCCACATCGGGAGGAGATATTCCTGTGAAAACCCAATGCTGTGCATCTTCGCTGGGCAGGCTGCAGGTGGGAGCTCACAGCGGCACCTGCCCCTGGAAAGGCAGGATGGGAAACGTAAGGAGAGCGGCAGGAGGTGTGTAAATGTAATTTTCTCTTTCTCTGATCGAGCGTGCTGAAGAATAGCTTGCCCGTGTTAAGACAGTGTGAATCCACTTCGTCAATATATAGAAATCATGAGGCTGTTGTGCTAGTCAGAGCAAGAGGTTTTATTTCTAGACTGTCAAGGGAGACATAATTCTTTAGAAAATCAATGCAATTTAAATGAGGACATCAGAATGGCTGTTCTAGCCCCAAAGGCCCACCTGGGCAAGTACCAAGCTTCCAGCACAATATGTCCTCCACCAGGAGAACATGGCTACACATTTCCCTGGGGCACCACAGACATGAGAGACACGTGATGATGTGAATGGCATGAGCAACTGCCATCCTCCCACCTGCTCCCTCTGACCTCCATTCAGACAGCCTGGGAGGTGCTGGTGGTGGACCTGAGGGCCTGGCAACCTCAACTGGAGGTCTTGGCCAATGCCATGTCTAGCAGGTCTGGGGGACCGTCGTCACCTTGGCATTTCAGCCCCACTGCTGGCCCTGACCACATCTCGCTGTAATTCTGGCACTGAATCCTTCCAAAACACTATCAACAGCCACCCCATTTCTCTGATATCATGGTAATAGCCATAAATTGATGCACTAGTAGACAATAAAGCTTGAAGGAACCTAAGGATATTACAGCATAGCCAACTGTAGTACGTAATTTTTTAGTTTCTTTTCAAAGGCTTCCAGTAATGGAATTTCTACTGCACCAAAAAAACATTTCCCAGCATCTGCGTCTTTCTGGTTTGGCTTATATTCATGACATCTTCTCCTGACCATGAGAGAGAGGAAGAAGCATTTTCTCCCTCTTTGTAGTAGCTTTTCACACATTTGAAGAGCTTCACACACTTCCTGTTCTACCTCAGTCTTCAGTAAAGTTTCATTTATTTCCGTTTCTCCTTCTAGGTTGGATTTTCTCTCCCTTCCTACTGCTCTTAGCCTAATCCAAACCTGAAAACTGTTGCTGATTCTTGGGGCTGGCTCCATCGAGCCATTTCCATTGGCATTCTCATAGGAGGTCTTTGACCTGGAAGTACCATGCATTACTCAGAGTGGTTCTTTGGCATTTCTGCTTCGCTGACGCACCACACCAACCATTTCACCTTTACAGCTCCCAAACTCCATCAAACTATGTTCTCGCTCACAACTGCTCCTTTCACATCCCAAAAGCCCACAGGGCTCCCAAAGCTTCACAGTGAGCCCTGGTGACTCCTGGCCCTGCCAGCTCTATCAGCACACATCTCCACTAACAGACAACATCTCTGCCAGGTCTCTGCTCGCCCTCCTGTGCTCTAGTTGCTTTCCGTGCTTTGCTGCAGGTCTGAGTAGTCACCAGCTGCAACATAAGCCTTCATTTCTAGTATTTGTAAATATTTTCTGAACTTTCTTCCCCCCACCTCCCCTTAAGAATCTTAAAACTAGGTCACAAAGAACAACTGGGATATTTATGAATCAGATTTGCCTTCGGCTTTTTTTGATCAAGAATGCTATTAATGGGCTCAGCTGTCAACATCAGGACTGACTAAATGAATGCCTGACATTTCAGTCATTATTTTCCAGAATGCATATGTCCCCTCCCTCCAGTGCTGGCCTGTTTATGTAAGGATTCTCTAACCCTGGTGTTTCCACGCAGGTCTCACAAGAGGGGAATTCAGCTCTTTGTCAATAGCCATCAGTCTCCTGCAGCTCCAGTCCCCAGGTGGTGGTGGGGCAGAGCTGGGGTCATCACTGCTCTCCAGCAGGCAGGAGCTTTGCTCCTGCAGAGACAATGGCTGCCTCCCCCTGTGCAGAGACTAATGCCACTGCAGGACTGTATATTTTGCTGTTACTTTTAGACAAATCTACTCCGTAGAGAAATTCCAACTTGAGAGGTCAGCATCTGGGTTATAGCAGTACCCACGGAGGCTCCAGAGATGGGGGACAGCAGGAGAGGACATCCACAGCCCTGCACACTGTGAGTTACAACTCCTTGAAACAGCGAGCCAGTTCTTGGCCACCTCTGTGCAAGGACATGCTCAGGTTTTCTAAACTTTACTCTCACCCTGGCTCAATGTGCTCTGTGTTTGGGGTTCTTTTTTTCCTTTTTTGTACCATGTGGCAGCCTAATTACAGTCATTACATTGCCTTGAACTATTTCAAAGAAGTTGCTACATATAATTACGTGCATGTAAGTGAGAATAATGCCATGGCAAGCCCTGCGGCACTCACACATGCTGGAGCGAGCTGTCCACACTCCCCAACAGAGCCAAAAGGCAACAACTGCAGCTCACTCCCAGCCCAAGTGACCTTCCTGCAGCATGTTGGGTCCATCACTTCCACCCCACAGACACAGAATGGTTTGGTTTATAAGGGACCTCAAGGATTACCAAGTTCCAACTCTCTGCTGCAGGGTGGCTGCCCAAGGCCCATCCAAACTGACTTTAGGCCCCTGCAGGGATGGGGCACCCACAACTTCTCCAGGCAGCCACAACGCATGTCACGACCTGTGCACTGTTGGCTACACCTAGCAGAACTGGAGCAACTCTTCCTGCAGTGCCATTTCAGCAGGTAGCCATCCCCAAAAAACCACAGCAGGCTGATTTCAGCAGATTCACCGTGTGCACATTACCCACTCAAGGGACACCAAGGAGCTGAATTCCTGGAAGTGTTTCTTCTCAATGGCTGCTCTCACGCAGCCCGACAGGCTCCCACCATTCCTAATGAGAACGGCATTAAGTCACACGTTGGCACGGTTCGCAGCCAGCTGCTCCCCAGGGAGCCCAGGCACCAGCACATGCTCTCCTGGGTCAGCCAGTCCCAGTCATGCCATGGTAACATATTGGGCTGCTCCAGAGACAAAACTAGCAGGGAAGGGTCTGCGTGCCCCACAGTTGTGCATGCAAGGTAGATGAGGATCCTTGGGGAGCACTGTGTGCTCAGCACAGCATAACCCATGAAACTCCATTCCCTCGGCACTAGTTTCAAGATCTTTTTTTTTTTTTTTTTTTTTTTTTCTTTTTATGAGTGAGAACTAGGGGCCAAGCTCGGATGCAGTTTTCACAGCCGTGAGCACCCACCCGTTGCTTTCCTTCTCCTCCATCTATTCAGCAAACCCGCAGCAGGGACCCGCTGCCTCCGCAGCCGCCATGCCGCTGCATGCCCTGCTAAGGAGCGCTCCGCTTTGTTATGCAAAAGAGTACAAAGAGTCCCTTCTGTGCAGCGGCAAGCAACACAAACACTTCCTAAATGAGACCAGCCAAACCCAAAGGCAGATACCAATTCAATCTGTCGGGAGACCGAAATTATTCCACCGCACGCTTAGCTGCCAGGAGTTGTGCAAATGCCTTAATGAAGTCTGGTCTGCACCAAGGCGAGGACATCAAATTAATTCCCAACGATCTCCATTACAAAAGGAGCTCTTCATCTATCTCTCCATTCAAGTTTCTCGTTCTGGTTCTTTTCTCTTTAGGAATTAAGTAATTAAGGGTAAGAAGTAAAACCATCAGAAAGAGCGTGAGAGAAAACCCCTCCAGCAGAGCAATGGGAGCATGGGCAAGGGGTGGTTGTACAGAGGCCGCTGCCCATCACAGCAGAGATTCCCAGAACACAGTTGAGTCAATTAGAGCTCCACCAGCAGCAAACTGACTTAGCAAAAGCATATTAACCAGCTGGCCCTGAAACTAGCTTTGCTTGTCTCCCCTTCACTGACAAACACCAGCTATTACCAGATAGCCTTGGGAGAGCACATGCTCTGCAAGTCATTAGTTTATGCAATTAGGGCTTCCTCTGTCGAATGTCACATGTGCAAAGGCCATAGCTGGAGACAAGAAAGTGCCTTCTGTTCCCAGAAGGAGCAAGCAGGCACGTGGCATTTGCATGGAAGATATCTGTGTCCCGACACTGTCAGTCTGCTTCTCTGGGGCAACTGTCCCAGCAGCCACGTGTCCTCTCACTGGGGAACAGTGGCAGCCCAGGCTGGGACCAAAAGCAGAGCAAACCCTTCTCTTCTCATGCAGCACTGCCAGTTCATCACGGAACAGGTAGAATCCTCCCTGCAACGAGCAACTCAAATGAGCTGCACCTAATAGACCATCCATCTCCCTGACGTTTGTTTTGGCATCTTTGACTGTTTCAAATCCCACTTAGAAGTGCGTAACAACCAAGATTACACCAGTCACAACCACCATACAAACATCCCTATTACTGTCTGTACATTGGAAACATGACTTTTTTTTTTTTTAATTTCCCCTCTTCTCTTTTTTCTAATGCAATCCTGGCAGCACATTGCACTGAGGCAGGAAGGTGCAGTGTGCTGATAATTATGTTGTCCAAACCTGAGATACGACACCACGTTGCCTGCTGGTACGAGGCACTGTGCAAACCTGTGTGGGCTTGCAGAGCTCGGGCACACTGTGTGGGATCCACAGGTGTCTGCTTTAATAACTACCACTCAGCACTGCTGTCCGTTTCTCCTCTGAATAATCAGACAGGCTTGGCTGGTGCCAGGCACAGTGTGCATTGCTTCTAATGCCAGATCAAGCTCAGAGCAGCTTGGGATACATGCAGCCTTCCCATGAGCACAGGGTCCGGGCAGCAAAGCAAAATGTTCAAAGGGATTTTGACAAGGTGACATTTGAATAATAGTTGAAAACCCATCCATGCTGCCGTGTCTGCCTGCTGTCAGGCTCTGGCAGTTTCCAATCCCCAGGATGCAGCTGTCTCCAAAAAAGGCATGGCAAGTTTTTAGGACGCAAAACAGAAAAAAAAAAAAGTGACTTATATCTATTTGGTTGACACAGCAATGAAGGCATCTCCATCCACAAGTCCTTCTGTCTGCTTTGCACACCCCTGCCCAGGAATTTCCCTCCCCACACCCCTCTCTCCAGGAAATGTTGTTTGGTGAAATGGAATTTTTCTATAGAAATGCTTCAAGTCTGGTGGATTTTTTTCCTCATGAGATTTCTGATTTTTTCTTCACTGCCAGTTTGTTTATAAAAATGGAGTTCCCCCATCATTTGTCCGTTTCAGAATTGTTCTATTACATTTCCCCAACCCTAAATTAAAAGATGGACTCAATGACCTTCATGAGTTCCTTCCAATCAGGAATATTTTATGATTCCATCTCTTTTAATATAAGCAGTTCCTTTGAGTCAACCAGGAGTGTTCAGGATTTCCTTTTCCACAGTTTCCTAGAAACTTCTGAGCTGGGACATTTCCTGCCCTTTTTCCTATCAAATGTGCTGACATCCCTGACCTCCTACCAAGAGGTGCTCTTCACCACCCGGCCACAACACAGTCCTCAGCTGCTCTGTTTCTGTACACCCCAGGACACTGCTCTGTACATGTAGGCAAGTTTTGAGGAACTCCATGCACAGCATTTGCCATTCTATGGCTTACATTACAGACCAAATAGGAAGGCTGGAGCTCCCTGGGACCTCTCTGCTATGTGAGGAATCAGATGTAGGACAATTTCTAAAGCCATCAAAACCCAAATTCCGTAAGGCAGAAGATAGAATCACAGAATCATTCAGGTTGGAAAAAAATCTCCAAGATCCCCTGGTCCAACCATCACTTCATCCGCACCATGCCAACTAACCACATCCCCCAGTGCTACATCTCCATGTTTCTTGGACACCTTCAGGGATGGGGACTCCGTTATTTCCCTGGGTGGCTTGTTAGAAATTTCAGTCCTGCAAAATCAGGGCAGAAGGAACCAGGACACCCATACATCCACTAATATTCAAGCCCACCAATAGTTCTGCCTTTGTCAGCAGCACAGATCCAGATCTCAGGAGCCAGCATATGCTTCCAGCACACCTAGGACCCCTTTTTTTCCCTGATATTCACTCTAAAAATTTCCATCTTTTTTATGTACCAACTTGCTTGCTTTGATCTGTAGTTTTTCTCACCCACAGTCAGTACAGCAATTCTATCAGCCGTGCTCCCAGTAGATTGTTTGGTGCAAAATAACAAAGGAAGCATTTGTTTCTCCAGCTTCATACAGCACTGGGCACCTTCCTGGTTTCACAGCAGCCACACGCTGAGGTGCTTTAGACCCCTGCATGCTCCCAGGGAACAAATCTCACAAAGTCCCCACAGCCATCACATCCCAGCCCTCAGGAAGCAGCTGCTGAAACACTGCTGCCAGCACCATGCACTCATCGCCAGAATGGGTATGGGTTGGGATGGAGCAAACCCACAGCAAGTTCCATGCCTCCTTGCAGCCTCTCTGGGCAGCACAGCTCCCAGAAGCACAGGAAACCCTCCAGAAGCTCCCAAATAAATCCCATCTCTTTCAGGCATCAGATACCTTATGGGCTATATTTGATGTTACTTTGGCTGCAGCGCAGCCACCCCTGAGCAGTCAGGGAGTGATTCCAGGAACTCTGAGCACTCAGATGCATGAGATCAGCAGCACTGTCACCAGGAAAAAAAAAAAATGTGCCTGGTCTGTAGTCAGATTTCAAGGAATGTGTTTCCCTTGAGTCCCAAATACCATACATGATAAATTCAGATTTCTTTCAGAACTCAAGTAATCTTAATGCTTCTAGCCCTGTGTTTGTGGAAAAGAGCTTTTCCCATGCTAGTCCTGGATCTGGCTGGTTCTCTTCCCGAATGGATGGTGGACCTCCTCCTCCTCTTTGCAAACCTTGCTTCGACCTTGAGAAACATGCACACCACTTGAGATCACTACCGTCCCAAGGATGGCCGAAGCTGAAGCAATGAAGTGCTCTCACAACAGCCTAACGGTGTGGAAGGAACACCAGCCCTGCACCAAGCCACCACTGCCTGCCCCCATGCTCACAGGTACAGCTCATGGTGTACATGCACTGCATTAGTTCCCACCTAGACATTATCCATGGGGAAATACAACCCCTCAGCCCAAGCCACGCACAGGTTCTGCAGTCACTGCCCAGGGCTGTGGGAGAAACAGTGCTTATTTCTTTTCCCAGCAGATGTTCATATTTATTTTCCTTTTTTTTTCCCCCTAAGAGGTTTCTATGAGAGCATCACTCAAAAAGCCATCGCTGCCACCACAATCCAGCCTGCTCCTTGCTTTGATCTCTGTAAGAAGGAAAGATCTGCTTATGCTATCACTGTGTTTTCTTACTTTTAAGGCCACAGAAGCTGGGGACATCTGCCTGTACACAATGCCAGCACTACGCAAGAGCCACTTCCAACTCATCTGCATGAGTGTTTTTCCAAAGTATGTTTGGTTTTACTTCTGTGGGGGCTTCAAGTAAAGATGCCTTCAAAATCAGCTCATCCATCACCGCGAAGGGAGGCTGCACAGCAAGCTGTTCAGACACGTTCTAAGAACCATACTCAAAAGCATAAGAGAAAACAGCCAGGATTAGGACCCTTGAGCCAAAAAGAGCAGCACCCCATGGCTTTGCAGCCTCAGTCGCCATGAAGGTTCCACAACCCACCTCGCTCTGTGATGTGGTGAACAGCACTTTCCGCAATGCTGCAGCAGAAGCCCACAGTGTCCTACAGCTCAGCTGTGCTCACACATAGAAGGAAGCCAGCATCTGTAAGTGGAGCATCTGGATGAGAAATGCAGCACATAATGCTCTGAGTAAGGGACTGCTGGAGGCGTGTTTGGGGACCTACAGCTTCTGTGCTGAGATGATGGGCATGAAAGGTGGTGGGTGGTGATGGGCTTGGAGGACCTGCGTAGTCTTGCTCCCTCATGGTCAGGATCCTAAAAATCCTTGTGTGCCACAAGGCAGCTTCACACCTCAATGTGCAAGTCCCTGCTCTTGCAGGAAACCCTCAAGGTTAAAAAAGGGGAGGAAAGACGAGGGAAAAAAAAAAAGGAAAATAATTACAGCAACAAGAGGGTTTTCACATTAAGGTGAACTCATTCTTCAAACCCCTTTATCACGGTTTCTTTCATCCAAGGTGAGGCAAAGATTACATGACTTGAAGGACACAGCTTGCCGATTCTCACAGCCAGGAAGGGTCACAGCAACAAAGGTAAATTGCTCTTCAAAGCTGTGTTTTCATTCTACCTCTGATTTATCAAACCCCCATGGTATGCTCACTCCCATTCTGCAAGGTGAACATCCCATCTGCACCTCGACCAGCCCAGGCACCAGCAAATGGATACCTCAAGAGACCCCTTCAAAAAGTAAAAGCCACCAAAAAAAAATGCAATTTAACAGCTGCATCTCCCCAAGAAGCATTAATGCACCTCACCTTCCTGAGCTCCACCAGGAAATAGCTGCAAGGAAGGGGTGGAGGAGGAAAGAGAACCACTTATGAAGCATCAGCTGCAGCCTAATTAAAGCTATTAGCAAGCTTTTAGTAGTGTTTATTAGCCGTTCCCAACATTGCTGAATGCAGCAATCCTGACATCAGCCTTCTGGCTTGCAAAGATGTCCTCCAGCCCCAATTCAAGGAAGGGACAGGCTTGGAAATGTCACGTTGGCCAGGATCACAGCTCTTGTGGCCGTCCCTGAGCTTGTTTTGAATTTATAGAAGCCAAGCCTAGACTGGGGAGGGATGCACCCTGCATGGGAGAGGAAGTGGACCTCGCAGTCAGAACATCCATCACTATGGGCTGTGTCCTCATTTCCAGCTTTTGGGTCACTGACATGCTTTGAGCTGATGGCTTCATGCTGCCGTCAGTTTTCTGAGAGCCAGAGGCTGCAGCCAAGAGGGAGTTTTGCTCCCAACTCTGTAGCAGGAAACCACACTGTGGTTCTCAGAGCAGGTCCCACAGCCGCCCATTGCCCATCTGCACTTCTCTCTGCACACAGAGCAGCACCCGCTGTGTGGCAGTTGGGATAACACGCACTCACGGGACACAGCACTGAGCCCTGGAGTGGCTAGGGACATGCTGGCCTCAGGGCAGGCAGGATTAAGGGAAGATTTACGTTTTTTGGTGCATGAAGCACTCATCACTCACTGCTGTTGGATGGCTTCAGCCTGCAAACAGTTTGCCTAACATGACATGTTTCTTAAACAGCTTGTCGTGCCTTTCAAAGGATGTGCAGCCAAAAGCTGCAGCCAAGGGCTCCAATGGGGCTAATCTCTCTGGAGTCACAGGACAACATTTCCAGGGTATTTATCATACAGAAGAGACATTTCAAAACAAACAAGTGGCTGTTATAAATCACACCCCTTACCCATGGGAAGAGAAGCCGCTGCCATTCTCCTGAACACACACAGAGCCCAATCTACCTCTGTGTTCACCTGACGAGGATGTAGTGCAGAGTAACTCACTGAGCTGTGCCTCGCACAGGGGATGCCACTCCTTCGTGCCAATTTACAGCCAATTCAGGAATTCAACAACTATTATTTATCACTGGGACTCCCTGCTGACCGTTACCACTTCTGTGTGGATTTAGGCAAAATGAGTTTCCAAATTAGCGCCTCTGCTTTCATTCCTTTCATGTTTGCCTCTGTTTATGAGAGATGTCAGCAAATCAGAGGATCCCACTCTGGGTAAATTACCCAGGGATTTTCCACATGAGCATGCTGCTAAGCCCCGGTGACGAGCTTGGCGTGCTACTTTCAGTGCCTAAGGCACCAGGAAAGGATCATCAGGTTGGAAAGATGCTTAAAACATCCTGCAAGCATGGATGAGATTTCCGCGTGCAGCCAGGAGCACAGCCAGGCTGCCAGGCCCTGCAAGGTGATCCCATTTATTGTTACTAAATGAGAGAGGAAAGCAGAGGTTGATCGCTTTCTGATTTTATTCTCAGAGACAAGAGCTCTTTTCACTGGATGAAAGCAAACTGGGGTGAGTTTCCTTTAGAAGTAGAGAAATGCCAGGTCTTGACTCCATGGATTTCTGGCAACGTTTACGCCTTGGAAAAACAAGTTGTGTTGGCAGCAGAGTGAAGGACTCCTTTTTGCTGGGTCTGTGAATGTCTCTCCTAATCCTGAGCAGATGGAGCACATCTCCCACCCCACGGCATTCCAGCAGAGTCTGCTCCAGCATTCCTACACCGTCAGAGCACCCTCAGCATCAGGGCTGGGCTCTGGTTGCAGACCTGGAGCTGCCAAAGGATGTCAGTCCTCCCTGCAGAGCAAGTGCAACAGCAGGGCCATTGCATCGTGGAGACAGCAGTCACATCTGTCTGTGGCAGCTGGGCTAGGAAGGAGGAGGGCTGCAAAGGAGCTGAGCCCCCTCAGCCTGAGCCCTGTTCCTCTGGGTGATGGGGGCCCACAGCCCCCCCCCACACTGGAGGGCAAAGGATGAAAGTTTCCTCTTGTAGCTGGACCCATGGTTCTCACTGCAGTACAGGATGCTGCAGCCTCACTGCTGCTCCCAGGCACACTTCCAGCCCAGCTTTTGGGCTTTTAGAGGGGACCTGGTGCTCTCTGGGCATTAACAGGAAGCTGTCCTCACTAATTAGCAACCCGCTAATGAACTGGGTAGAACACAGTTCCAAATCCCAGGGCTGGGTCGTCCAAAACTTCGCTAGTATTTGAACAGAATCTTTGGGCTTTGGCCTTGCTTTTTCTTCTTCCTTTTTCTTCATTTTTCATTTTCTTTTGCTGTTTTACATGTGGCCAAAGAAAACAGCGCTCTCCAGCTGCCTTTAGCCTTGTGTTACCATTCCTTCTTTAATGATTCTACTGGGATCCACATGCCCCAAATCCCACACAGCTCCCATGCTCTCTACTTGCCCTTCAGCATGGCCATGGCTGATTTTTGTGCTTCTCACCCTGCTTGGAAAGCAAGCGGCAAGAGGAGGGGCAGGTGGTGCTTCCTTCTGTGTCCCCTTCCCGTGTAACAGCAGGACGAAGCTTAATTTTTTCCTCATGGAGGAATTCAGTGATGCACCTTTGCTTCATCCATTGAGCCTCCACTGCCATCTCACCATCTGCCTTTGATGTCAGGGGCCAGCGTGGAAAATAAGAGGTAGTATTTTCACAGCAGCCCTCGTAAAACATACAATATAGTTCATATATACAAGTGACAAAACTTTTTTTTTTTTAATTAAAAGATATAAAATAGAGAACAACAACACCATAAAACTAGTGGGATATGTGACCTTGTTTTTGTGAAACCAGCACATCAGGTTGGTTCGATGGCAGTGCTTGCCATTCTCAGGGAGTCTCAAGGGCTGGACATGCCTGATCTTTGAGACGTGTATTTCAAGCTCCGGAAAGGCTTTTATGCTGGCCAAGGAAACAGCTACATGAAGAGATGGAGAGAGCTGATAAGGAAAGGGGTGAAGAGATTGTGCTGCAAAGAAAAAAGGGCAGCCTAACCCATGTCTTGAAACGCCCAAAGCATAAAGGGAAAACTGGCAGAGGTCAGGCTGAATTGGCTCTTGAAGAGGATGTGAAGAAAAATAGCAAGAGAAGTTTTAGCCTTACACATCAGAGGAAAAGAAGGAAAGAAGAAAAGGAGCTGCTCTACAGAAAGGATGGGGCATGAATTAAAGTTAGACTGAGCACAATCCAAAATGAAAGCACACTATTTCTATTGTCCTGTAGGTGTGCAGAGGGCATGAGAAAACAAGAGGAGGTAGAACTAGGAAGTGTCACGTCCTCCAGGATCCTGAGTCAGAGGACAGCAAGCTCTGGCTGTGGGTCATGGCATGGGGCAGGTTGTCATGAATGACGCCTTTGGCGTACATGTGAGTGCTACTTCTCCTTCCCAGAACTGCAGCAATTGAGTTGCCGTCTGGTTTCTCAGTATTTCTAGGAAAATCCCCATCTCTGCTGAGCAGAAAGTCGCACCTGCAACATGCCTCATCTGCAACAGAACGGTGCCCTGCCATCAGCACACAGCCCCCACTGCTGGTGGGCTCTGTCTGCACAGCTCGGCGGTGCTTTGCTGATCTGCTCTGATTTACCCTTGAATTTCTCCCCCTCCTGCATCACAACAGGAACAGTCCCAGCGCCCCTATTCCCTCCAGCCAGAAAGGGGCCGCAGAGGACTACTGGAACCAGCACAGCTCTAATTCAATTTCTACCCTCTTTCCCTTTTGCCTTCACTTCATTACAGATTATTATTTTTTTTAACAGTTGATTCTGTTTCCAATTGAACTGCCCGGGGACTGGCTCCCCTCCTCCAGCCGCTGTGCAACCTCTGCAGCAAGGCTCCTTCCCACGGACCCGTAGCCTGAGGGCACGATGCTCATTTTGGAGAGACAGAGCAGCATCTCATTTCCAGTTAGTGGCTATTTCATGCGGCACTTAAACTAGACAAGAAATGACTTCTGTGCATGGAGTTACCGAAACTCCCACTGAATTGCGACAAGGGGTTGGGATGTTTGTAGGTGACGCATCCAGAGGATGGGGCTATCACTTCCACCCCCAGCCTAACTTACTGCTCAAGTAACAAGCATACATTTCTAAATAAGTTGTTTCAAAGCAAAAAGAAAAAAAAGGAAAAAAAAAAAGAACCATTTTTCTTTGAAAAGCAGCACTGTGCAACTTCACAAAGGTTTCTAAACATAGCTACTTCCAAAGAACAAGTGCAAGAAGGACACCAGGCAGATGGCTTTGAAGAGCCACCTCATCCATCCTGGAATCATAGAATCATAAGGTTGAAGCGACCTCAATGCCACCCCAGTCCCAACCTCTGCCTCTGGTTGGCAGCCACTTCAGGCTGCCCAGGGCCCATCCATGGTGTTGGGCACCTCCAGGAATGAGGCACCCACAACCTGTCCCACCCTCCTTCACCTCACACTAAAGAGCTGCTATATACTTTGTGATATAGCTTGATTCTGTGCAAAGGAAAGGTAAGGGCTCACCCCGCAAATCCGAGGACGGTCCTTTTCTGAGGAAGACCAGCTGAGTTTCACTAAAAGATTTTTTGAGCATATTCCTAATGATCTGAATTGTTCCTGAGCATTCCCTGCAGGCTCCAGCCGGGTTTTGGGTGCTCTTCTGAGCATGCCGTTCCTTATTTTTGTCAGCACATTGAACATAGCCTCTAAATTAAAATCTTCTATTCCCAGCCTATTTTGATCAACTCCGCTTCCTTCAACTTAAAAGATACAATAAGAATAGATGAGCTCTTGCAAATTAAAAGCCTCTCTTGTTTAACAAATTGTCTCTCCACAATAATTAATTGTCTGGAGAGAGATTCCAGCCTTAGGTTTTTGGCCTCATTCCAGGCTGTATAAGGGAAAAATATATATTTGCTTATGTGCTTCCTGCAGGCATTCATTGTCCCCTTCCTACACAGTGCGATGGCTCTGACCCACCTGCCTGGCACTGTCACAGCAGCATCCCCTGAGCTGTCCCTCAGCCTTCACTCCCCCCTTAGTGACCCCACCCAGGCAGTGGGACCCTTTCCCCAAGCTGTTCTCACACGAGTGCAGTGTGAGGGCAATGCCAGGTGCTGAGCTCCAGGCTGCCCTTGGGAATGTACCTAACCCCAACTTCCTTAAGAAATTCCTTCCAGCATGTGACTCTCACAGTGAGTAAATTTAAATTAATCTTCGTTTTTGCAGACTAAGCCCTTGGCTGCTTTTTCTCTCAGGGGTAGGGAAGTTCCTGCCACACTTGGCTGTTGCAAAACTAGAAAGAGATGCAGGATGCAGTGCCTGCTCCTACAGAAACCCTACAGGCCTTCCTCTGGGGTCACATCCCCCAGGCCTGCTTATCCACGGAGCTCCACAGCCTCCACCAAGGTCACAGCTGGCTTTGACCACCCCAATAGGTGCCTGCCCCAGAGATCATCTATGAGCAGCTGCACTCGGATTGAGGACCTGCCTCAATCAGCGCAAAGCACATAGCCCTTAGCCAGCTGCAGGATGTTTAATACAGCAATCCAGCACCCTCCAGTCCTTGTTAGAGCCTGGAGAGCTTTGTGTAACACAAATAGATTGGCAAACTGGAAATAAACCTTCAACATCCTCTCCATGCACTATGAGAACGTACAGAAATATGGCACAGGCTGTGCCTCCAGTCTGACACTGCAGCACAGCAGATGGGATCCTGCTGGGTCTGACTGGGATCAGCACTGCGGCATCCGGGAGAGTGGGAAAGGCTCGAGCAACCTTTTCTGCTCTGGTCTTGGTATAGCAAAGATATTCCTGGAACAGCGAGCACTAGTGGGACCGCAAATATATATATAACCACTTGAACACATCTGGGAGATCCTCATCTTGTACTGCGTGTCCTGATGATTGGAGTGAGCCACCAGTCTCTCCCACCCATAGAGGAAGCAGCCTATTGCAAGTTCCATCTGCACAGTACTGGCCCACCTGGCCAGCTGGAGCCCAGCAGGACCCCCAGCCCTGCACTGCCCCACTAACCCCCAGGCACAACTCCCCATCAGATCTTCCCACAGCCCCTGTGTTTGCTAAACCTCATGCTTCTATTCCTGGAGTCCCAGACTTTCCCTGACTTCACTTGCAATTTCCCAGCACCCAGTTCCCAGCATTGCCTTGGCCTTTAATAAACTGCTCGTTAGAGACACACAGGTTGCCTGCCCACATGGAATGACCCAGCCCATGAGTTTCTCTGGCAAGCCCTGGTGCCAGCAGTGATACAGCAGTGGCTCAGCCACCAGCTCCCATCTCCCCATATGCAGCCCACGGGGCTGGTAGATCCTCACAGGGCTCTGAACCCTGAGAGCTACCCGAGTGAAGACAAAACATGCTCAGCTCTAAGCCTGTGGGGTTTTCCTGCTCCTACACAGCAAGAACATTAAGTTGGGACAGATTAGGACAAGGGGATTGGAGGGGGTTCTGCTCCCATAACCAGAGCTCTGCATTCCTACAAGGCACTTCCCATCCTGACACAGATTCCAGACCAAAAGATCCCTCCTCCTCAAGCAAAGCCACGGGGCAGAAGGAGTCAACACGTCAGCGACTTCAGCCAGTGAACATTCCTGAGCAGATTTGAGCCTTGTTTTACAGGAGCACTCCCTCCCCACACACCACCTTGCTGTCTGCCAGCACTAACACTCTGAAGCTCCAGCAGACCCCCAGCTTGTGAAATACAGAGATGAGTTTGTGTCTGTGGAGACAAACACATTGAGGCTGTTCTGCTGCGTGCACCAGGACTGCTGGGGTGTCTGCTTGGCTGGGATGTTTGGTCCACTGGGCGATCACAGCACAGTTCCATCTAGCATGGGGAGCCCAGGGTGCACATGACGAGCAGCATGACACATCAGCCCCTGGTTGCTCTATGGGGAGGCATGGAAATGGTCTGCATCACTTTCCCCGCAGCACGGAGCTCGCAGACAGCCCAGCACCATGGGGAGAACAGAAAGGGGGAGCAGCTCTCCGCACAGCTGTCCCAGCAGTTAGTATTCATGGAAACCCACAGATGAAAGACACCAGAAGCACAAAGGGCCACCCTGCTGCTCATCACTTGGCTCGGCTCCCTGCAACGCTGTGCATACAGGGGACACTTCCTACACAGCTCGGTGCAGTCCCGGGTCACTCTCAGCCCAGGGCACCCCTGCCACCAGCCTGGGGCACACCCAGCAGCATGGACCTCTCCTGTCACCTCGAGCTGCAAAAGGAACACATCTGCGCCCCAACAGTGGGGCTGCAGCTTTCTGCCCCTTTCTGCTTCTCTCTTCCTCGTGCAACCAAAGAGCCTCGATGCTCCTCACATCCTCCCAGCCCCTGTGATGCCCGAGCTTCGGGCACATCGTGGCAAAGCCGGGTCTGCACCGAGAGCAGCAGCACGGACCCCCCACGAGAAGCCCCTGCGCGCAGCATAGAGCTGCTCGGGGTGCGGGGCACGGCTCGGGCCAGCCCAGCATGCAGCGTGCCCGGCTCCTTTCAGCATTTCGATTTGGACCGGGTGCTTCAGGGCTGTGATCCCACCCACCGGTGCCGTGACTCACAGCGCAGTCAGCGCGCTGCCTGCATATTGGTGGGCAAAGGGAAGGGAGGGGAGGAGGGAGGGAGCGGGCGGCCGCCGCTCGCACACGGGCTGCTCCGGCGCACGGTGATCCACGCGCGACGGGGAAACGCGGGGCTCCCACCTGCTGCAGGGCTGCAGAGCGCCGGCACCGCTCGCAGGTAAAGCTTTTACCTGACTTTTTTATTCCTCTTGGTTGTTTCGCTGCTAAAGGGATTCCTATGCGTGAGCTCAGAGGAGTCGGTGGGTGGGAGCGTGCCCCGCTCTGTGTTTTATGCCCTGCCCGGAGCAGAGCGCAGCCTGGGGGCTTCTTCTGGTGGGGGCGGACAGAGGGAGAACAGCAGGGTTGGAGAGGGGGCACAGCACTGCACCCCCTCGGCACTCGTAGGAGCAAAGCACCTCTCCCCAGCAGCATCCCCACGAGGTTTGCTCCTGAGTAAACTTTTTGCCCCGAGCTCTCCCTCTGAGCACACCAGCCCTGCCCCAGCTGCTCTGCTCTGCTCCCCGGGACTGGTACCCCGGCACAGGTCGGGGTGTTGCCCCCAGGACAGAGGGATGCTGTGCCCCAACCCAGCTGTGAGCTTTGTGCAGGAAGCTGAATCCAACCTTCTCTGCTGTGACTTGTGCAGCTAAAAGCATATCCCCAAGCCCAGCACTTCTGTTTTCAGTTTCACCTCTCATGCAGTCACTGAAGAGCAAACTTTTGAAATGCTGGAGGCACTCTGCCTATTTCTGCATCACTCTTTGGGCTGCCTGCATTCAAGGCTATCCTAAACACTCCTATACACAGAGCTCCTGCTCACTCCTGCCTTCCAGCCCCTCTGCTTACCCCATGGGCAGCAACTGCTGCTGGGGCACGCTCACAGCACCAGATGGGAACAGCCCTTTGCTGGGGACCCCATGCCCCCAAGCCCTGCCTGCTCCCCCCACCACCAAACCTCAAACATCCTCTTCAGGGCCAGCAGAAATCCCCTCCCTTCTGCACAGCGCTGTCACAAGCGCCTCTGAGTGAAGCCACGTGTTTAATCTCTTGATTAAGCACTCGAGCACAGTTTTTGGAAAAAGCCACGACACTTTGCCGGGAGCTCCATGGGGTCAGGAAATCGGCTTTGCTCCTAAGTGACATGAACTCACCACCTCACACCATACTAATGCAGGAAATGGAGACCTCTTAGGTGTGGGGACCTGGAAACATTCCCCAAACCCATTGCCATGTCCAGGGACATGCCAAGTGCTCTCTCCTTCCCATCTGCTTTTAATAAATTTGCCACAAACCTATTAAGGCAGAAGAGGGAATCCACGAATGGAGAGCAGCAAACATTACTGGCACTGCAGAACCAGGTGCAACATCCCATTCACCTCCACGCAGAAGTGTTCCAAGTGCCCAAATGTACAATGCTGGAGGAAAGGATGCTAAAATCCTAAAAGGGAAGAGGAAGAAGAGAGGAGTGAATGAGAAATTTCCCATATCACAGCCCCCACCCTAGAGGAGATAATCAGCATTTTAAGTGGGAACAAAGCTGACCAAATGTCTGCGGGCTTCTGCAGAACAGAAAACATCCATTCAGGTGGGAGAAGGCAGGAATTACTGCAGGAACTGCAAGGTTAAAGGAGATTCTGATGGGGAAGAGGGTAGTGTGATGCACTAGGAGAAGCTAATGCACTCGAGGCAATTAGAGTTCCTTAAAGCTCGGACTAGAGGCAAATTTTTTGTTTAATGGCTTTCATTAATGGTCTTGATTCAGAGCATGGAAATTCTCTAAGAAAATGTTCTGGTGAGAATCTTAGGGGAACTGTTGAACCAGACGAGGGACTTCAGTGCTACAGGAGGTGAACCAAAGGTGCCAAAATTCAACAGAAACCCAACAGGCTGTCACAAGTTCACACACTTAGGGACAACAGAAAAGGTCGCTGCCCCCAATTAGTGAAAGCAGCATGGAAGTATGTGGCTCTTAAGGAAACCCACGGTGTCTCTGGGAAGACAGCTGCTACTTGACCAGCTCTCACAGCAACGACAGAGTTTATCAGGGCCTCATACTGCTGGGAAAAGAACTATGGGGCGATCCAACAGCATCACACTGCTCAGCTCTCCACTGTCTGGGGAGAGGGTTTTGACCAAAAACAGGTCCAGGCCAGGGTGTGTTACCATGCAGTGCTGCTCCTCCTGCAGAGCTGTGTGCCAGCAGCCACCACCTGGGGAAAATTTCCATGAGGCAATATGGAATAAGGGGCAGATTAGAGTTCAGATTTTGCCTTTGCAAGCACTGTGCCTAGAACCAGCCTGAGGTGCAGCACCCTGCATCCAACCCCATGAGTCCTGCCCCATCACGCGGAGGGACAAAGGCTCCTGGCAGCTCAGCAGAGATGGTTGCTCCATCTCCATGGATGGCAGCTCCATATCACACCTGGATATGTTCCTACTCCCTGCCCAAGAAATACAGAGGGCCTGCTCCTCACCCTCAGCTAATGGAAGAAGCAGAACTCCTCCTGACCCAGCCTGCAGGATCAGCTGCCCTGCAGCACTGCCTGCATGGGGGCTTTGAATACAGAGGAAGGAGCAGACCCTGCCAGGAGAGTCTCACCCAGCGCCACTGGACATGGGCAGCATGACAAGGTTCCTTGCTGCAAATCCAGGCATCAGGAGGGCAGCAGAGCCCCTGCCCTGCAGCAGTGCTGGGCTATGAGCACAGCCCCTGCCGAGCCCACGTGAGCTGGCACAGGAGCGACTGTTGGTGGGTGGCAGAGCAGCAGCACGGGAGGCTGTGATCCACCCACTGCATTTTTCTAAGCCTGCTACTCCCCCTATAATTTATCCTGCCATTTCCAGCGCGTTAGGAGCAATGGGAAAAACATCCCTTTCACTTGGAAATACCCTTCTCCGAGAACAACCTGTTCTCCTGGCTGCCATCAGCAGGCAGGCAGTGCTCAGCTTGTGCCACACTCCTTTTGTGCACAAAGAGCTTTCCATGGCAAGAGCCCATGCTGTGGCAGGAGGCAAGGAGCCACTCTGCCACATCCCTGTAACCCTCACCCCAGCACCACAATGTGGGGTGCTCCCACGGGTTAATTTCATTCATCGCTCCCCATTCCTTTTGGAGCATGCAGTGTCTGTCTCAGTCTTGATCTGCTCAGGGCCCAGGGCAGCAGAAGCCTCTGAGCAATGGGAGATCAGCTCCTTGGGCTGGTTGAACTACATGGCTGCTAACAGCAGGGACCAGAACAAGGCAAAGGACTGCTCAAAGTGCCATTACAGGCACAAAGTTGAAGAAGTAGAGCTGTGAAGCCTCAGTGCTGATTAATTTTTCTAGATTGGATAAATGGAGTGCACTGCTCTCTCTGGAAAGCTCTTTTCTCATTTCAATCCAGCCCTTTTTATTTAATTATAAGCCTCTAGGAACTACTTTCCTCTGGAAACACCTATACACCACATGCCCCAAGGTGAGAGGCAGCCAGCACAGTCTGCTGTCCCCAGTTGCCAAAGAACTCTCCAGTTCACGTCTAAATGAGCCAGGGCACTCAGGGGGTGAAAATACCCCTTTTCTGGAGGGGAGGGGCTGCCCAAGGGACTGTTGCCCACTATGGTGCTGACCTGGTGCTCTCTTTGCAGGCTGTCCTGGGGTAGAGGAGCTCTGTCCTTACCGAGTACTGCTGGCCACAATTTCTGACCCAAGCACACACAGCAAGGCAGGAATGAGACCCCATGGGACCTGGTTCCATAGCATCTGACCCTGCTGGGCTTTGCAGGAGAGAAGGGAGCAGCTGACACCCACCAGCAGTGCCAAAGGGATCAGCTTCAGTCCCAGATGGACCGAGTCACACAAAGAAGTTGCATGGCCACATCATTCCTAAGTCACGTCATGCTCAGCAGTCAAGGCTGAATGTGTGAAGGGGACTCTGCTGTGATCATCATTATAGGCCCAAGATTGATTTGGGAAGAAACTCTAGGGCTGCCTGGTGGAGGCTCACGCCGAGCATCAATAGAACCACTGAGAGCAAAACCACTCTACCCATGCAACCACACTATGGATCCATGTAGCAACCTCACAAACCCTTCAAAAACCATGGACTTTCCCCTTCAGTTGCTGGTTGGGTCCTGCTTGGCCCTGCTTATTGTGTTCACTCTCTGCGGTAACATAGTAGTGTGCCTGGCCGTCACCCTGGACCGCCGGCTCCGCAGCCTGACCAACTGCATCATCGTCTCATTGGCCATCACCGACCTGCTGCTGGCCCTGCTGGTGCTGCCCTTCTCCGCCTTCTACGAGCTCACCAGCGAGTGGCCCTTTGGCAGCACGCTGTGCAACATCTACCTCAGCCTGGATGTCATGCTGTGCACGGCCTCCATCCTCAACCTCTTCATTATCAGCCTGGACCGCTATTTCGCCGTCACCACGCCGCTGCGCTACCAGCAGCTCGTCACCCCGTCCCGCGTGGCCGTGGGCTTGGTGATTATTTGGGCGGTTTCCCTGATGGTCTCCTTCCTCCCCATCCACTTGGGGTGGAATACCAATGGGAGAGCAGTCCAAAACACAACACTCAACTGCACCAGGGAGTGCCAGCTGGAAGTGAATCCTGTGTACGGGCTGGTGGACTCCTTGCTTACCTTCTACATCCCTCTGGTCATCATGTGCATCACCTACTACCGGATATTCAAGATAGCAAGGGAGCAAGCCAAGAGGATAAACCACACATGGTGCTGCAGCAGCAACAGCCCCATGCCACCCATGGTGAAGGAGCACAAAGCCACTGTGACGCTGGCAGTGGTGATGGGAGCCTTCATCGTCTGCTGGTTCCCCTATTTCACAGTGTTCACATACCGAGGGGTGTGGGGGGACAGCAGTGTGAAAGGCACACCCATGTCCATCGTCCTCTGGCTGGGCTATGCCAACTCAGCACTGAACCCCATCCTCTATGGGACTTTCAGCAGAGATTTTCGGGTGGCATACCAGCATTTGCTGCTCTGCTGGAGGACAGGGGACCCCAAGAGCTCCCTACAGAAGGGTCAGTCCCGGGGCAGGAGCTGCAGGGAGAGCCTGGATGGGCAGGAGGAGAGACACCTGAAGCTGGAGATGAGGAACGGGAAGGGCACCTTGCTGGCACATGGAGCCCTGCAGAGGTAAGAGCTTCCCCACAGTCACACTGCCAGCCCCCATCCCAGCTCTGCAGGCACGGGCCCAGCTCAGGCACCCAGCACTGCCATTCTCAGCCTGCCTTAGCAGTGAGCTCAGCCAACAGCAAGTTCCATTCCCATCTCTGGAGCAAAAATAGCTAAAATTAGGTTGGCAAAATTTCTAGGAACACAAATGGCCACACACAGAGACAGAAATCCCCCTGCAGAAGTACCCCAAGCACCAACAGGGGGCAGGTCCCTGGCGATGGGGAGGATGGACGGGATGCAAGCTGTATGCCCAGACACCCACATCGCATGGGGTCAGCCTGCACCTCCTTTGCCTACCTGAGCATAAGGAGAGCACAGACACATGCTGTGCCATGATGTGAACTGCTGCTCCCAGACCTTAATCTAGCCACTATGCAGCGGTAGTTGATAACCCCCTGATAGCCCAGAAACTTTCCATCCCACCGATAAGCTGTTCTTTCCCTCCCTGCAGCACGTGCCTTTGGTGCTGTCCCCAAAACAGTGTGAAGCCTTAGGAAGGAGAAAGCAGGGAGGTGAAGCAGAGGGCAGAACAGCCTGAAAGGCTCAGCTTGCATACACAGATAGTGCTGGAAGGAGACCTGTGCTGCTCCTGTGGAGCACCCTGTGGGATATTATTTGTTAACTAAATCTTTTGTGCAATGCAAAACTGCAGCTGGTTCCTGCACAGCATTACAGCTCATACCCAGGGGAGGGCAGAGAGTCCTGGGGGATGGCCCAGCAATAGACTGGAGCAGGTGCTGGGGCTCAGTCACTTGGGCAGGTTTGGTTCCTTGCTAACACTTGAGTGCACCTGAATGAGACCCATAATAAGGTGAGCATCTCCTACCTCCTTCCAGCAGGAGAAGTAAATCTTTCTCCTCTGGACTTGTGCCCAAATGAAGCAGAATATTGGAGGGAAGAGGCTGAAGGCAGTGCTGCACATATTGTGCACTGCAGGAAGCAGAGGGGAAGACCCAAGGACAGAGATGTTTCTTGACCTTTCTAAATCCAGAGAGCTCTTTCCCATACAAGCCAGCATCACTGCTGTGGTTTCTACTTGTGATCAGATAAAAGTCAACATGAGGGCTGAAGGCTGAGTTATTGGTTTTATTTTCCCTGTTTTATCTGCCTACTCACTTGCCTGGAAATGATGCACCAAGGGTGTTGTGGGCCTCCCCCACTTCCCCATTAGGGGTACACACACCAGGTGCCTGAGCCCCCCCCGGGACCACATAGGCAACCCCCAAACGCCAACATCACCCTAAGCTGAGAGGGACCCAGTCACTTTCCCCCACCCACATTAACAGAACAGAGCAGCACAAATTACTCACAGACCCATGTCTCCCTCCAAATATGACTGGAGCCCAGCAGAGCTCTGCCCAGGGCAGCCCCACAGGGTTGTTCAGGGGAAAGTGTTTTGAAATACTGCCATTTGTGTTTTTTCCCTGTTATGAAGCACAGGGAAAAGACCAGAAAACATTAGTAGGAATACTGGAGAAACATGAGTGGTCTCGGGAGATGTCAAGAACAGGAACAGAGGTCAGCTCCATCACTTCTATGGAAAAAAACATGCACCACAGCTATTGTGACACAGACAGCATTTCCATGAGTAGCAGGGAGCATGCAGGGCTGCAATGTGAGGCAGCAACTCCTCATCCCCTGCCACACATTAAACAGTGAAAGAACTCACTAAAAAAGTAGTAATGGAAAGCAAAGAGGGCAACTCCTGTGGGAAAGGACCTGTCCCAGCCACCACATCCTGTTCCTTCCCATGGGCTCAACTCCATGCAGGCAGCAACTGGTTCATGCAGCACAAAGCCCACAGGCTCACCCACACTGGCGCTGACCCCTCTCCTCCCCCTTTCTCTTTACATCTCCATGTGCAATTTCACCCTTTCCAGTGACGGAGCTTTCCCGTGAGCCTCAGCCACCCATCTCCCAGCTGCCCTTTTCCAGCACACGGCAAGGCTGAAAGGACACAGCTGGACTTCCCTCGGGGAGAAACCCAGGAGCAGAGGTGAGGGGTGCAAGGTGAGTATGGGGCTGGGGTTTCAGGGTGCTGCTGGGTTTCAGGGTGCATTCATTTAATGAATGGGAATATTTGTTTCATTTTTCTGGGTCCAGCCACCCCATCCCAAAAGTCATCAGTGTGGGGAGCAATGGCACCAGAGGTACATCCTCCCTCCAGGAGCATTTGCTCTCTAAAGCCAGGGAAAGTGCCCAGAGCTGTCTCTTCTCTTTCCTCAGCTGTTCTTGAAGTGTGTGGACACAAAACCTCTTCATGATGCCCTGGAAGACACCGCCAGCTCCTCTTGTCCCTGCTGGGATCTGCCACTGTGCACTACTCAGACAGTTGTGCTAGATAGCAGCTTTCCAGTATGCTGTTTTCTTGCAAGCCTATATCAGTGCCACACGTCACCACCTGACCAGGCTCCCAGGTGGGGAGACTGACACCAGGCATATCCCCAGTGCCCAGCAGCACTGGGCAAAAGGATGTGGCCATTTGCCAGCATGCAGCCCTCCTCTGCAAGGGCTGGGCAAGGTCATCCCAACTTCCACACACTCTCTCTCTCTCTCTCTCTCAAACACTGCATGCTGATAACAGGGGCTCTCCAGTATTGATTGTGCCCTGGGGGTGAAAAATGAGGTCACCCAGAAGCTGCAGGCTAGAGGAACACATCCCTGCCAAGGTCATGCTGACAGCCCCATGTATGGGGCCCCACTGGGGTGTGAGTCCCTGGGTGTGACATACAGAGGTGACAGCATGGGGAGGGCACAGCACAGGGGCTGCTCCCTGGGAATAAATTACGACCACCCTGACCCCAATTAGGGGGTGGCTCAAGCATCCTAGCCAGCAGGACGGAGGGGAAGCCAATTCCAGTTGCTCTCTTCATGCTTTCCCTCTTTGATACACTTATCTTCTGAACAACATTTAGTTTCCACAAAGCAGAGACAAGATGCCAACCTCCCCCAAGAGATTGCTAATCTAATCAGCACAGCAAAGCACAGTCAATCTAGGCAGAGGTTTGCAGATCTGAGGTCCTGCTGCGGCCACAGATTTCCTCTCTGTGACATGGAGGTGAGGACAGGAAACATCACCTCATGTGAGGACCCATCTGAACATGCCACAGCAGGAGGCAAGCAAAGCCCTGCAGCACCCACCTGCAAAAGAGGGTGTGCTCAGAATCAGAGCACCACTTACCCCAGCACACCCACAACTGTAACTCTGACTCAGTTACTTGCAGATGTGACAACCCAGCTACTGCTACTGGCCCACAGAGAGGGGAAGAGTGAGCAGAGAAAGCCACAAAGCAATGTACAGCTCCTCTGAGGGAGCGTCAGAGGATGAGTTCTGGGTGACACTGCTGAGCTCTGTCCCCCAGCAGATCTCAGCACAAATCTGCACTCTGCTGAGAGCATCCTCACAGTATCACACCACGGACCTTCCCAGCCACAGCAGGTCTTAAATGCAGCACCCCTTGGGCCACGGGGAGAGGGACATGGAGTGGGAGAACTACCAGCACACTGTGCATCCTTTGAATGCTCTTTCTGTTCTGTAGGATCCCTGCACTGGTATGTGACAGTTACTTTCTCTCCTGGCAACGCTGGAAAGACCTCTGCCTGCCCACATTTCTTCCCAGGAGCACAGAATCTACACTGTCAGGGCCATGACACCTCCAGGACTGAGCCCCACATCAGTGGCTTGAGAGTAAGGGTGTACCCCAGCAGTCCTGGGGTTCAGGCACAGCAGGGAAAAGGAGCTGCAGCCACAGGCTCAAGACGCCAGTCAGCCCAACCCAGGACAGCACTACATCCCTTGGTGCCCCGTCAAACAGACACATCCATCCCTCAGAGGGGATGGGGTAGCACAGGGCTATTGACAGCCACGATTGCAGCACATGAAGCCCTGCAGCATCCCCACGGGGCAAAGAGGAGCCCCACCTCGGGGAGTCTGGGCCAACCTCCTGCTCTGCACGAGGCTTCACGTCCTCAGCCCCACCACAAGGAGAAAGGATCCGGACCCACCGAGCAGTGGGTCCATCCCCAGGCACTGTCACCCGCAGCAGTCCAACATCAAGTCTGCAAAAACAGGATGTCTGCGAGCGAGCACGGGTAGAACTCAGCCATACAAAATCCTGTTTAACACAGAGGCAGAGCAGCACGATGGATTTCTCCAGGCACTCTCTGCCCGAGAAGACCCCCGCCCCCCATACCCCACCCTCCACCAGGCTCACGCACAGCACAACCCCAGGGAACCGCAGCCCATCCCGTGAGCCGACCGCACCGCTCCCGGAGCCGGGATGCAGCGGGGGCAGCAGAGCAGCTCCAGCCCCCCCGGGCCGGGCAGCGTTACGGGCTCGGAGCTCCCCCTGCTTGCAGCTCCCAGCCCCTCACTGTCCCAGAGCCCCCCCAGCCCGGGCCGGGCCAGAAATACCCGTGGCATCCAACCTTCCCCCACCCCCCCAGCTCAGGAAGATCTGACAAACGTGCCCCACCCAAAGCTCTGCCACCTATGATAACAATTAGAGACTGATCTAATTGCAAAAATAATTGCAATTGAAGTGTTTAATTACCATACTAAGCAGGAAGAGCCGCTCCCGACTGTTTCGGTAGCACTCCCGATCCATCAAACAAGGTTTGGGGCTTGTTTGGGGTTGGTGTGTGTTTTCTTTTTTATTATTATTAGATTGCAGCCCTGGGGGGATGAAGAGATTTACTAATTAGGGTCCTGGAGAACAGCCACCAACTTGCAAGCACTTGTTTTTAATTTCAGTACTAACGAGGCTGGAAGGGGGAGAAATCCAAAATGCAGAGCAGCTGCGTGGCTGCAGCCCTGCAGCCCCTCACCACGCCAGCAGAGCCCTGGTGCAGTGCCATGGGGATGGGTTTGTGCCCGTCTCCAGATGCCAGCACCTGTCACCCTCTGATCCCATCCACCGCAGTGACAGCTCATCCAGATCCCAGTGCCAAACCCTGTGGAACGGCAGCAGGAAATTTCTCCAGGTGGCGTTTGGTTTTGTTCTCCCCTATGTGTGCAACAAAAGGGGATTAAATTCTTTCTCCAAGCAGCAATTCTGAGAGGGAGGAGAAACTGCTTAGAAAGCTCCTCAGCAACATCTGTTTTCTCAGATAGGAATATCTCCCTGCTAGCCAAGTGTGCAGGGACACCTCCATCCTTTGGGCACTGTGGGGGTGCAGCCACAGCTCGGGGTAGGGCCCAGAAGCACAGACAGGTGTGTGGGGAGGGGATGCAGAACCTGCTGCTGGGCACTCTGGTGTGTCCACCTCCCAAGAGCGTAGCAAAAGAGTGTTTTATTTCTTTTAGATAAAAGAGAAACATCAGTCGAAGAAGAAAAAAAATACTGTTGGGTTTTTTTGGGCTCTTATGTGATTAAACACAGAGGAGATGGAGAGGTAGCGAGCAGCCCCAAGCAGACCAAAAAAAAAAAAAAGAGAGAGAGAAAGAAAGAAACTTTGTTTTAGAAATCCCAAGATTTGGTTTTCTTCAATTAAATGCATTTGGGGTCACCCACCAAACAGTTCTGACTCTGAGGTCCTGGGTCTCTGTGCCATGGGTCTGCGGGGCATGTGGCCGTGGATCAGGAGATGGGACAGAGCCACTAGAGGGCACAAGTAGGACAGAAACATGTCCCGATTCAGGTCATCCTCCACCCCACAGGGTACCCTGTGCCAGCAGTCCCCAAAGTCCCTTATCATCTCCCACCCCAAAGGATCTCCCAGAAGTCCACCCTTAGATCCCAGGGGTTTGGTGTCCCCAGGCACCAAGATGGCACCACTGCTGCACGACAGAGACGTGTCCATCACTGACACTCCATGTCCTCAGTGGGGGTGGCACAGCTGTCCCTGGAAGCCCAGGGCAGACCCCAGCAGCGCACAGGCTGGGGGCCACCATCCCCACACCAACTGCCCAGCACCGTCCCGGCAAAACAGGACAGAGAGCCTCTGGCAAACACTGGATCCATGCAGGGTGACACCACAGAGGCAGAGTGACATGAGGGCACAGCAGTGCTGCCCGTGTCTGCGGGGCGGTGATGGAGTGGGACATGGCACATGGTGCGTGTGCCACCGCTCCCTGTGGCACTGGTGAGAGGACGGGTGGATGCAAACCCAGCACACACAGCCCCTGCAGCAGCACAATCTGCAGGGCTCTCCATCCTTGTTGCTTAATGGGAGGCGTTTTTCTGTCTCATTTCCCTTACCCTCGGCATTGAAACCGCCTTTCTGCAGCAAAACAAGCCAAGCCAGAGAAATCCTTCTCCCTCAGCAGCTCACAGTGTCCCCTCCTCCGTGGCAGCAGCAAAGCCCACCGCACAGGGCTCCCTTTCCCTGCAAACATCACACTGCAGAGCAGCAAATGATCCCCATCTCCTGCACGTCCCTGGGCTGTGCCAACCCCAGGCTGTATTTGGGTCATTTGTCCCCATTCCTGGGGGAGAGGCAGGCTCTGTGCACAACCCCATCACACCACTGTGCCCATCGCATGGCTTCAGAGGGAGGGGGGACCCTATGAAGCCCACAAGCCCCGGCCAGCAGCCCCCCCACCCTGGTTTTAATGGTCATCAAGGAGCCCTCTGCGAGCAGGAGGATGGGAATTACACAGGGGATGGCAGCAAGGGCACATGGGGACACCTCAGGGACAATGGGGACAGGCGTTCCGATGGAGCTGCGGGGTTTTGTTCTCGCCGTTTATAGATCTGCAAATAGCTCAAAAGGAAAAAGGTCCCCTAGGCCCCCCTCCGCCGTCCCTCCCGAGGGCTCTGTGCTTGCTCCACTCTCTCAGCCTGCTTCAAGGTTGAGATAAGTGCACTGCTCTTTACTGGGTGATTAAGACCTTCATTAAGGGGCTGGTTTCCCCCCTGGCTCCGGGCTCAGATGGGGGTGCAGTAGACCAAGCACCCCCAGGGCCCACGCAGGCGTGAGGGGCACACAGTGTTGGGGAGGGAGCGGAGAGTTTGGTAACACGCTGGTGTTTCATTGAGGTTTTATCTCTGCGGCTGGCAACGCGCTCCTCCAGGAGATTTAGTGGGAAGTTGACTGGTCCCTGCCAAGAAGGCTGCTTTTCGAAAGAAAGCACATTATGCATCAAAGTTGAAATTCAAATCCTTTTTCCTCCTCTCCTGGCATTTATTTATGAGGCTCCGGTTATTCCTCTGAGCATCTTTGTTTGCGGAGAGCCCCCCGTCTGCCCCACGCCTGCGGTGCAGGGGCTCAGGGAAAGCTCCAGAGATATCACACTGCACGCAAAGCGCTGAACTCCTCTCTATCACTATTCTCCCCATTGGTGAAACTGTTGCTGGGCAGGCCAGGGGCCGGCATTGTGCTGCAGCCCCCGTGCGCTGGGTGCCTTTAACCCGTGCACAGCTCCAGAAATTCCCCACAGTTGCAAGTTTCCCCCCCTGAGGGATGCTCCCTGCTGCATCCAGGCTGCTTTGTGCATCGCTGCCCCCTCCCCCCAAGCCCTTCCATCCCCAAAACCAGACGTGCTCTGCATGTTGCATTCTGGATGGAGTTGGCAGAGATCAGATTTTTATATTTTTTTCCCCAGAGATGCTCGAGTTTGCCTATTCAGGGGAAAGCTAGCAGCCCCCACGGGCAGGCGGGGGCTCCTTCCCCCCCCCAGCCCACCCCAGTGCATCAGGACAGGCCCCACGCCTGCAGCCACTGGAAAATCACACTCCATTTCCGAAAGGGAAAGCAAAGTGTAAATCTCTCTCACACGCACACTGCAGTGAGAAAAGTGGTGAAAGCTTTAATTTCAGAGCTGGGAGAGAGAGACAATAATATATCAGCAGCACCCCAATCGCCGGGGAAGGAAACATCAATTCTGGGCTTACGGAAACAGCCGCCGTGATTCCCCCCTCCCTGCCTGGCACCCAGAAAGCAGCAGGTTTCCCTGCCGACCCCACAGCCCTTACCTCACTGCTCTCCAGCTGTGGTAGGGGGAAATTCAGCCGCCTCCTGCTCCTGGTGACAATGACGGTTATCTCACAAGTGTCGGCCCAGGAGCGTGGGGACGGGGGAGAGGAAGGCGGCAGGAGTGGGAGGCAGTGATTTCCCTCCCCCTCCGGCGGAGGTCTGCCTTCAGTACGGGCCGGCCGCTGTGCTCAGCTCTCCCCAGAGGTTCCCTTCCTAAGAGGGAACAAATTCCGCGATCTATCAAGGGGAAATTTGCATTTGAAATATTCCCCGACTCCAAATGTCACCCGGCTTGATCCCCTCCTGAGCCTGAACAAATGCAACTGAGTGGGGAGGGGATCAGATCAGCAGGGAGAGAGGAAAAGCCCAGGGTTAAAAGCATCCATGGATACTCAATCCAGGCTGAGGGCAAGGGTATGAGTGAGCGTGGCCATGGCCTTCCCCCTCTTCCACCCTCTGTCAGGCAGGACACGGAGGAGTGGGTATCGGAGGCTCAGCCATCAAGGATTAAGGATTTCGTGTTTGAGATTTTATTTACACAATAAGACTTAAGTGATTGCTGCATGAAGTGTAGGTGGATTCTCTCCGATGCCTGCAGAGGGATTAGTGCCTATAAGGCAGCCAGAATGAGCTGAAAATTGGAGAGATCAAAGTGCAGGAGGAGGAATCCCATGTTCTCAGTGATGCTGAAGAGAAGGGAGAGAGATGACAGTGGTCAAGGATGGGAAGACAGCAACTGGTAGCCCAGGTGAGATGCGGGCAGTGATTCCCAACTTCCCTGTGATGCTGCAGACACCGGCCACGTCCCAGGGACAAGCTGCACCCAGGTATCTCCTATCCTGGGGCTGCAGAAGTTCTGTGGGCAGCTCTGGGCTCCTGGGACCCCCATGCCCCCCAGACCCCTGCTTGGCACAAGGGGAGGCTCAGGGTGACAGCCCACGGTGAGGCTGGGGGGATGTGCATGTCCCCATCCCTGCAGCACCCACCCTGCTGCCGGGCTGCACACATCAGCCTTCTCCTCTTGACCTTATTAAAGCTGCCGGGCTGCCATGAGCTGATTCGATTAAACGGCACAGAGCACCGTCCCCGGCAGGCAGGAGGGATGGATGGTGAAGAAACGGAGTCCTTTCACCCCCAGTGCCTCATTAGCTGCAACCGCTCCAGCTCCGGCCACGCTGTGCTCTGCTTTGCACAGGGGGCAGCTGAGAGCTCCAAGGGTGCACAGTGCTCTGCTGACCCCAAGGGGGGGCATGAAGGGATCCCGGCTGAGAGCCGCAGTGTGGGTGGGTGGGGGTCCGGCAGCAGCAGCCCACAGATGGCAGCAGGGCTCCGCAGCTGCAGGCAGTTCCTTCCCTCCTCTGCATCTGCAGTGACCGACTTTGTTCCACCAGTCGTGTTGTGCAGGGGTGTGCGCCCACCCACACATCCCTCAGCCCTGCACTTGGCGTGGCACAGAAGTTTCATCCCCATCCCTTCCTGAGATCTGCAGGCGGGCGGGTGTTCCTTTGCCGCAGATGAACCCATAACGCTTTGGAGAAGGGCTAATTCCCTCCCTCCTTAATGCATGGAAGCTTCTTACGCTAAATCTATACAGGCACAATTAGCATTATTCATATTCCATATGCTCCGCTCCCTGGTGATGAATATTAATCCATTCCCTGCTCCCAGGCACTGGAGATAACGGCGCTGCACTGTGCCGCAGCGGCGGGGACAGAGGGAACATTGCTGCAGGTGGAGGGAGTTTCCTTCCCATGTTGAGAAGGTGGGACTCTGCAGTTCTGGGGGGGCTGCAGGACTCCTGCAGTGGGCTAATGCAGAGCATCCCCTCTGGACGGCCCAGGTCTGTGATTTGAGGACTCACAACAGTTTTCAAAACCTATGGTGCTGCGCCTCAACCCCACACAACCCAGAGCATCCCATCTGCCCACCCTTCATCCTCGCTCAGACGCCCCGGTCCTAGTGTCACAGGGGTGGTGGAGGTGGAAGGGGGGAGGCCAAGAGGCCCCGCAGTGCCGTACACCCATCCACATGCTTAATCCATAGAGCGTGAGGGCCCCCATCTGCTGCATCACACATCATTAGCTGGCTGGTTTCTGAGGCGGCTCCCAGCAGAGGTGGGAATGGTGCTGGGGGGAGGCTGGTCCCACACCAGCACAGTCACATTTCAGCTGCTCAGCTGAGGCTCAGGGGTGTGGGATGGAGGGTACCCCGAGGTTCCTGTGGGTGCTGCACAGACCCACGGCCCATGTGCAGAGCAGAGCTCAGTTCTGTGGCACAGATCCACCCACCCCAACCATCCTTGCTGCCCCAGCCTGGGGCACTGGTGCCAGGGCTCAGCCCCTTTAAATCCCCTTGATCGCAGAACACACTGGGATGCCCTACTCAGAAAAACAAGGGAAAGAAATGATTTTCTTCATGCCGGAAAGCTTGGAGAACTGCCTGCTCCTTGCCAGCCCTCCCACGCACCGCACGGCAGAGGACTGCAGGGCCAGCATGGGCCGGGGGGGGGGCTGGGGCACAGCGGGGTCCCTCTGTGCTGGGGTCCCTTCCCTCCCCTCTCCACTCCATCTGTCCCGCTCCCGTCTGTTCCTTCTCTCTGCCATCCCTGGGCTGAGACCTGCTCCCGAGGGAGCTCACTGCTCTAAAGAAGCCAGAATTCACCCCAAATCCCTGCTGGACCACCCCAACCGGCTGAGCAGAGCTGATGTGGGGCTCTGAGTGAGCAGCGAGGGAGGTGAAGAGGAAGAGACATGGGCTCAGGGGCGCAGGGAGGGAGCCCTGAGCCAAGGTCACTCCCGCTTTGCTTTCACGCCAGGATGGGTTTTCTCATTACTTACCCAAGCTGTAAATTGTCTAATTTGGAGCACACCATTTATCCCCGATGTGCACTTGAGCAGACAGATCTTGTTTTCAGGTGTGCGATTAATATGGGGTTTTTTTTTGGTTGTTTTTTTTTTTTTTTTTTTACGTGGTTTCTCTCCTAGGAAACTGCAAACAAACAGCTCTGACCCTTGGGGCCGCTTGGGTGCATGTCAGGGCAGGGCACAGCGGCCGGATCCTGTGGGATTTGAGGAGTAGGAGCTCCTTGACAGCTGTACCAACCCCCAACCCCCAAAATCCAGTGCTATGCCACACTGCTGCCCATCATCCCCAGCACCACCTCCTACCCCGCGGGCAGCAGCGACGGGAAGCAACCAGCGCTCTCCCTGCTCCCAAATCAATCTGCTGGGAATTACCATTTTTATTAAGACCTAACATGTCCTTGGCTGCTGGGAATGTGATTTGCTCCCAGAATGAGATTACTGCGGTTCCCAAGGAGCCACCATCGGTCTCGGTGACTTCTGCCCTCGTGGCACGTTCCCACACGGTGGTACGGAGCAGCACTGTGTGCCAGCTCCCTCCTGTCCCCGCACCGAGCTGAGCAGGGTCACCTGCTGTGAGCTTGCAGCCCCTCTCTGCAGCTGAGGAGCTGTTCTCTGTTCTCACGGGTGGTTTTGCAGATGAAAGGAGGTGAAAACCACTTCCATTCACTGGGCAGGAGGCCCTGCAGGGCTTCCTAGGTGCATGGTGCCGTTTGTGGCTCTCCCAGCACGGGCTGAGGGAGGGGACTGAGCACCGCACTGCCTTTTGTGCTGGGGGACGTCCTCCCAAGGAGCTGCTTAGCATTCGGAGCAGGCACCCGCGTTGTTTCAGGGTAAAAACTCGGAGTTTGGTTTCAAAAACACATCGATCTTCTGCAGCATGCCATGAAGGGCAGCATCTCCTCACCCACTTTCTGAAAGCGGATCACAGCAGCACCAGAACCCGGTACGATGGGGCTGGATCCAGTGTCAGGACACACAGCCTCCTTCTCCCTGGCACCGCTCTGTGATGCCGTGTGACTGCCGCTGCTCATCTGCCCAGCGGGAGCGCTGATGGATCTGCCTCGCCTCTCCCTGTAAGGGCCCGGCTGCATGCTCCCAGCCCCAGGAGAGAAAACACCAACAGCTTCTTTACTCACATTTCACATGGGGATTATGGTGCCTGTGCCTTGAATCCCACCCTCCCTCTGCTGCAGAACGCGAGGCAGAGCATTGCCCCCTGGGGCTGAGAATCCCTCCTGCCCCACACGAACCCAGGGTGGCACCTTCCCACAGGAGCACGTTTCCTGCAGCTCCAGGACCTTCGCTCCAAAGTGTTTGCTCACAGCTAAGTGCAGCCGCCCCAGCACCTGAACCGTGAGGATGAAGTGGGCACGGAGTGGTAAGGGCAGCTGTTCCCATTAGCAGAGTGAAGGCTGAGAAGAGAAACGACTATTGATTGCCCTGCGAGCTCAGCATCAGGCACACACACGCGGCATGCAGCCACAATCGATAATGCTGGAGAGGTGCTTGGGCTCACAGGGGGTTCTGCCTCTGCCTGGGGCATGGGAACGAAGGCTGCACTTTGCCAGCAGCAAGCACAGCCCTGCAGGGTGCAGCTTGTGCCGTGCAGCCCATGTTTCCATCCCAAGGAGAAGGAGAGCAGTGATGCTCCCTGGGGGCTCTGTGTTCAGCTCCATGCACATGGGTACCCAACTGGAGCACAGCTCCCCTCCCACTCTCCATTCCTAAGGCAGCTGCCTTGGCATCCGTGGGACACCCAGACTGGGAATGAAGGGAAGAATGGAGAGAAAAGCTGAGATTTCCGTCCTGCCAGCAGAGGATGTCGGCAGGGAAAGCAGAACTACACTTCCCAGAGTGCTCCTGGCCCTATGTGCTGCCCGGGAAAGGCGAAGGGACTCAGCTGCCAGCTCCTCCCTGCTCCTGAATTATTCTTATTATTGTTTATTTGTGGTTTTTCTGCACTTAACTGCCTTCCTCGTCCACTTAATCGGGGGATTATTACCCCACCTGCCCATCCACCAGAGCCCAACTCATTACCGGGGTTTATTTATGAGCAGCGCGGCAGCAGAACGCACCCTGCAGTTCCATCTCCTCCGGTGCAGGCAGCTGGAGGTGATGGACAAAGGCAAGCCAGAGCCACCAGCAGAGAGTGTGGCTGCGTGGCTGTGGGGTGACATGGAGGTGTCCCAGCACCTCCTCCTGTCCTCACGTCAGCTCAGGGCACGGGATGCTGCTGCTCTTGGCAGGGCGCAGGGGAAGCAGCGGGAGCCTGGCTGAGCCTTAAAGTGCTCTCAGAGCTGGGGAAAGGTCAGCGGCGCAGCGCTGTCCTTCTGCTCACACAGAGGGGTGCAGGCTCGTTGGCTCAGAGGTGGCAGCTGGGTGACAGCAGGCTGACAATGGCAGTACGGCACGGTGACAAAGCAGAGGGACCCACAGCACCCACGGTCCTTCTCCCCACCACCACTCCCCTCCGCATGCAGGAGCATCGGGGCAGAATGTGGGGCAGAGCGTGCGGACCCGCAGACGGAGCGCGGCGATAAATAAATCATGGCACCAAAGCAATCAGAGCTGCCCGCTCAGCTGCTCGGGATGCTGCGCCTGCGTGGGGGATTCGCAGCTGTACCTCCCCGGCCGTCGGGCCCGCGGCCCAAGTGCTGCTCCTCTGTTCGCAGACGCATTTTGCAGCCTCAGCACCGGGGGGGATTGATTTATTCATCAGCAGCTCCAGCCCGCACCATCCCTGCATGAAGGCCATGACAAGCGGCGGCGGTGCGACGAGCAGCTTGGCACGCAAGGCAGTGGGGCTGGCTGACCCCATGCTGCCGTGCCCAGGGCTGAAGGATGCCATGGAAAGAGAAACGTGAGCATCAGACTCCCACAGGGCTGCGCTGCATTAAAGCGTGTCCATCCTGTGCCCCTTGCAGGGCAGAGAGGTGGGAACCCATTTTGAAGAGGGGAAATCGGCAGTGCTGATGGCTGAAGCTATTGCAGAGACAAAGATGAGGGTCCTGGTCCCCAAACCTTCCACTCACCCCGTTCATCCAACCTCGGGTTGGATGCATGCACTTCATCTGCTGTGGTGGTGGACCCAGCACCCAATGGCCCAGAGGACCCCATTTCCCAGGTGGCACCCACACGACCTCATGGACAGCGGTGGGCCTTGTCCCCACGGTGTGGGACAGCAGCCATGGGAGACGGGCACCCTGAGTCTGGGGGAGCAAAGTGTTGGGACCTGGTTGGGAGTAGATGCTGAGGGGGAAATTGCTGTAGGAGGGAAGGATCAGGAGGGATGGGCAGATACTGGGGAGAACTGGTGGGGATCAAGGACAGGATCTGGGGTTACTGAGGGGCACGAGGGGTAAATGGTGGTGGCTGCTGGGGGGGATTAATGGGCACCAGGTGCATGGGCGAGTAATGGGAGGGAAGAAGGGGTGGGCAGTGCTTGCGGGGAATGACTGTACACAGGACGGCAATTGCTGGGGGCGACTCCTGGGTACCGGGAGCAATTACCGGGTACCGGGGGGGGGGGGGAATCGCAGGGAGAGGGGGCTGCCGCCGGGGGCACGGGGCGGGCCGGAGGCGGGCACGGAGCCGGCCCCGCCCGGGAGGCCGTGCGGCGGAGGGGGAGCCAGCACCGGGCCCCCCCGTACCGCTGAGGGCTCCCGCCTCCCTTCCGGCGGCGGTTCCTTCTTCCCTACGCCGGGGGCGGACGGGGCGGACCGGAGCCGCACCGCACCGCACCGCACCGCACCGCGCTGAACCAGGTGGGTGCGGGGCCGGGAGCGGGGCCGTGGCCAGGGGCGGGCCCGCCGTGCCGCAGAGCTCGGGGAGGGGGGGGAGGGGGCCGGGGCCCGGCGGGCGGTTCGGGCACGGGGACCGGCCCGCCGAGCCTCCCGGGGCCGCCGGCTTATGTAACGGGGCGGCGGCCGCGGGGCTGCGGCATGCGGGAAGCGGGATGAGAGGTGTGGGATGCGGAGTGCGGGATGCGGATGCAAGATGCAGGCTGAGCGCTGCTCCCTCCGGGTGCCCCCCTCCCACCCCCCCCCCCCCCCCCAAACGCCGCCCCGCAAGCCTGGGTAGGGGCCGCGGGTGCGGTGCGTGTGGTAGGGGAAGGGGAAGGGCTGTCACCGCCGGGCTGTCACCCCCCAGGGCGGTACTGCGGAGGGAGCGCTGCGGAGCGGGGCCGCGGGCAAGGAGAGGCCACCTGGTCCCTCCGCTGCTCGTTCCCGAGGATGCTCCTCGCAGCTCTGCCGGGGGCAGCTCCTGGTGCCCTGCCGGGCTCTTCCCGTGCCCGCTCATCACCAGTTCCCCCTCCATCCTGCCCCCCTCCGCTATACCAACCCCTCTTGGCCCATCCCCGTGGCATGCTCCCGGAGTGCCATCCCGCCGCACCATCCCTCCGGGGGTCCCAACATCCCGGGCTCCATCCCCTCTCCCTGCGGTGTCCCCGGCAGCACATAGGGTAGGTGGCCGTCGTGACCCAGGCCTGGCCGCGTGCGGTGGCAGTGTCACCCACGTAGTGGGAGCATTGACCGGGCAGCTGCTGCCCCAGGCACCGGCGTGGTGATTCAGAGCAGCAAAGCAGGGCTGGCGCCTTCGCTCCAAACAGGGCTGGTGGCACAGGGCTTCTCTGCGAGGCTGGGGAAGATGTGAGAGCTCAGGCGAGATAAACTGGCACAGAAAAATGTCCCTTGGCTGTGGGCTGAGTGTTTGCTTCTTCGATTGCCTTGCGTGAGAGCATTAGTATTGAAATGACCCCAACCAGGCAGAGCGATTAACACCTCTCTGCGCTGGGGGATGGCTGCAGTTCGCACCTTGGCTCATCCCTGGGTTTCGGCACTGACTACTGACAGGCAGAGCCGGCCAGGCCCGGTGCCACTCATCAGGAGCCCCATGGGGACCTGCACTGAGTTTCCCATCATGATTTTAGCACATGAGCTGAGCCCCAGCAGAGGTCGGTATCGCTGTCTGTCTGCAGAGAACCCACTGCTGGGCACCTGTGTACCCCACTCAGACCAGCAGCAGGTGACGCAGTGCCATCCCCACCGAGGGGACCCAGCTGTCCTCGAGGCTGTCCAGGCACAGGACTGCACAGCCAGCCACAGGAGCTCCGTGTGCTCCTGGCCAGACCTTCCCGTTTGTTCTTCTGCCAGCATCAACCATGAGTTTAAATGCTCCTGCTCCCTCCCTGGTGTTTACTCGCCGGGTGTATTTATAGAGAGCAATCAGGCTGCTCAGCCAGAGTAAACAGCCGCGCTCTCACGTGAGCGCTCCGCTTGCCCATCCCAGGAGCTTTCCCCTCCACCTGCCCTGGCGCTGAGGAAGCTCCTGCCACACACTCCTCTGGGCTTTCTGGGCTGTGCCACATGGCCAAGGTTGCACCCCCCAGGAGTCACTGTCCTCTCTCTGTGCTGCAGATGCCCACCCCTGCCACCAGCCCCATCCCTGCCCAACTGTTGCTACCACCTCCTGCGAAAATAGTCATCCAATGCTCGGAATCACCCATCACCACAGCCCTGCAGCAGTGGCACTCTCCCCTGCCCTGGCTCACGGACAAGAGATTTTGGGTGCCAGAGGTTTGACTCAGATGCAGCCCTCTGTGTCCCTGCAGGCAGGGAGGGCACTGCTACCCCATGTCTGCTGTGAAGGCACTTCCCCAAAGCACAGAGGCTTTGTGCCTTCCCACCTCAATACACAGTGCCTGGGCCTGGTGCTGCCTCCAGCCCCGAGCAGGTCACAGAGCTTTTCCTTTGGCCCCATCCCATGCATCCTACTTCTCCCCATCCCCAAGCTGCCCTCCAGCATCCCACGGGCTGGGCAAGACTGGCTATGACCACAGGCTGCCATGAGCAGGAGGTGGTCTCATCTCCAGCACTGCCTCTGCCCTGGGTGCTGCATAATGCAACCATACACTCTGCTGGGTAAAAGCAGCCCCACCAGCTCTGAGGACACTGCAGACCCAAGCCAGGGCTGTCCTGGCATGGTCCCATCCTCCTTCCCTTTACCTCACCTCTGCCTTGCCTGTGGTTGGCATCTGATTTCCTGGACAGACAGACACACGGACAGCCGGAGCTGCTGCCTGTCGCCATCTGTCCAGGTGAGGTGCAGCTCTGTGATGCTGACCGGCTCTGCTCACTGCAAAGGCAGGAAAAAAATAAAATAAATAAATAACAGCTGTATTGATCTGGCCCCAAAATCAATACCCTGCGGTGACCCAGCCAGCATAGCCCCTAATACCCCCCCGGCGCTCTATCTCCCCACATCCCCATGCAAACAGTGCCCAGCTCTGACCATGCTCCAGAGCTTCAGCAGAGAACGGCCGCTGATGTGCACTGCAGAACACAGCCGGCACAGCAGGGACTGATCCTGTCCCAGCACAGCTCCTCTCCCTGGCACTGAGCTGCCCCAAAACCCAGCTGCCCCCAGCCTTGGCACTCTGCAGCCCATCCCACCCGGCTCCGACGCTTCCCACATCCCGCAGGAGGCAGCACTTGTCCCCAGCAAAGGTCACCTTCACGCTGCCGCCGAGCCCTTCCCAGGCTGAGCGCTCAGTGCCATGCTTCCCAGGAATGCAGCCACTTTTCAGGAGTCTCCACGGGGGTCCCAATGGAGTGTGAAGGGCTGTCTACCCACCCACTGCGTGCCCAGACTCAGCACTGCATCCCCCAACCCAGCACTGTGTCCCCAAACCCACCTTTGTGTCCCCAAACCAGAAGTCTCTTCCTGAATCTGTCCCCTCCCTTCACCCTTGGGCCATTTATTTACAGTTTGCCCAGCCCCTCTGCCCCGGGTGCAGGATAGGAGGTGGCTCTGTGTTGTGACATCCCCAGGAACCTGCTCCCTGCGTCCCACAGCCCATGTCGTGCTCATGGCACACACCAGGGTGGCACCACGGGGGCAAATCACTTGGAGATGATGCCCAGGTCTCTGCACAGCCCCATCCCCAGGAGCATCCCCTGCTGCTCCTGAGCACAATGGGGGGACTCCAAGGATATTCAGCAAAGGGATGAGGAGAACCCCAGGCAGAAGCTTTCTGAAGTTGGGCTGAAGTTGAGCTCCCGGAGGGGGATTTCTCAAACTGCAGCCTTTCTTGGGAGCTTTGTTTGCCCGCTCGCTTTAACTCACCATTATGTCCTCTGAAGAAGAAATTCCATCGCTTGAAAGCTGAGGAATGCAGAGTTAATGCGAATTTTTAAAACCCTCCAAGAGTTGAGAGCCCTCTCAATAATTAATGAAGGCATCCGAACTGCCGGGTGTCTGTCTGCAGCTCGGCCAGCAGCAGCCGTGTCCTTGGTCCGAGAGGACCACAGACCCCCACGCCACCTCCTCAGGATGGCTGCCACCTCCCTGCCCCCCTGGGTGGTTCTGTTAGTGCATCCTCAGAGCTTGACATCTGGGGGGGTTGCAATAACTTGTCCTTTTGCCCTCTGCCCCAGCACACTGTGCGTTAGAGGGGTGGTCCCCCCTCACTGACCCTTTTGCTGTTGGTGTCTCCGCAGGCCCGCCCTCCTGCGATGCCCACCCACCCCTGGCAGCCCCTCATTAGGTGCTGAAGCCCACGGACACTGCACACACCAAGGTAGGCTCCAGCTCTGGCTCCAGAGGGGCTCATTTTGGGTGGATGTGAGGCATGGACCTGGCAGTGATGTTGCAGGTGGTGTTGCAGGTGGTGCAGGGACACGGGGACAGGTTTTCTCGGTTCGTTTTTCCTTTTTTCACTTTTTTTTTTTTTTCCCCTGCCTTTGAAAGCCCCCAGATGGGCAAGGTACGAGCCAAACCCCACTGGCAGCAGCCAAGAATGGTTTTCTGGCCACAGCCCCAGCAGCTCTTGGAGCAGCGCCGTGCCCATCCGGCGTCACACCGCAGCGGAAACCCCGCGCGCAGGCGGGCTGGGGGCGGCTTCAGCTGGGGGAGGTGGCAGCATCCCTCCCAGCCCCCCCTCAGCACAGGGCCTCACAATCCTGGTGTTCCCAGCGTGGGCTCATCCTGCTCCCACCAGGCTGCAGCCACCCAGATGTCCCTCCCGCTGCCTCCGAGCCCCCCCAGCGTGCAGCCATCTGCTGCCATCAGAGGTCAAGGTGTCCCTGGTTCCGTGGGGCACCTCAGCCCCCAGAGCTCCCCCCTGGTGGGGCAGCCTTCCCAGGAGGGAGAAAGCTCACCCTCCTTGACATGTGCCCTGCTCCCACCCCAGCACAGAGCCCGGGAGAGGGGCTGGAGGGGCACTGAGCATCCGCTCTCTGCACAGCCCTGGCCACTTCCACTGTCAGCATCGGCTCTGGATGTCTCCTGCCAGGGCCATGGGTACAATAGATCAGGGTTTTGCATGGGATGGCTGCTCCCCCAAAGGCAATTGCTGGGGCAGGGAGCGATGGGGGGGGATATAGGCTGCGTGGGGGCTTTTGTCCGCTGCCCGCACGGTGCCGGGTGCACTGCGCCCAGCTCCATGCCAGCCCCTGCAGAGCTGTGCGGCGTGCGTGCCTGCCATAAATATTGATGGGGCGGACGTGGTGCAAGTGTGCCTTTATACACTGTGCTCGGGATGTGAATGCTCTGCGTACCGGGGGAAGAGTTGCGGGTGCAGCACTGAGGATGAATGCACAGAGGCTGTATAGGGGAGGTGGAATTCAGCGTGGGGTGGGAAGGGGTCGGGTGAACAGCCCCGCTGGTCAGAAAGCAGCAAGGCAAAACCTGCTGCCAGACTGCAGTGAGCGGCAGCCGCTCCCCATAGCCCACTTCCATGCAGCCCGTGCAGGATGAGCAGCGAGGGGCTGCAGTGCCGCTGCTTAACGATGCACAGCACAGAGGCAGCGGCCGCACAGTGCTCCGGGAGCTGCTGCTGCAGTGCATGGCCAGGAGGGTGCTGGTGATCCTGACGCGGGCAGGGCCACAGAGCCATGGGGCTGTGGTGACTGTCGGCCCCAGGAAGGACGGCAAGCAGAGATCAAGTGCAGGGGACATCCATCCCTCGCATCACTCTTGCACGGACTGCCTTCCAGGGCAGCTCAGGAGGGCAGAGCAGCCTGGGAGCTGTGCTCCCTCTGAGGGACCCCTGAAACGCTGTGCTGGGAGCAGCTGGAGGCTGCTGCTTTGGTTCCCTCTTCACCCCCAGCTCCTTTGGCTGATGCTACCCCAGCCTGCAGCCAGCACCAGTGGACGCACCGCTCCTGCACACGGCCCCCGGGGGACATGCGTGTCCCTCATTGCGTGCGGTGCCGCGATCCGGCCCCGCCAACCATCTGCTGCAGCATCTCCCCTCCGCTCGCTTGCAGCTCACACCGTGCCCTGTGGCATGGAACCGGTGGCACCTGGAGCACCCGGCAGCGGGCAGGGCTGGGCTGGGGGAACCCCACGCTCCCCTGGGTGACCTGTGATAGCAGTGCCGAGGGGCTGCGATAGCGATGTAGCCAGCTCTGCAATATTGATGCTGCTGGGTCGGCAGCCGGGATGCAGGGAACAGGAGCACGGCGTGGTGGTGACCCCGTGATCCCCTCTGTGTGTCAGCATCGGGGTGACAGGGCTGTCCCTGCCCTCTGTGCACCCCAGCCACGCTGTGCCACCGCACTACGAGGGTCAGCTCCAACCCGATGCTGCAGCACACGTGGCCCTGTCCCCATCCCTGTCCCTGTCCCTGCCAGGTGTCAGCCCCGAGGGGGCTGGGACCACTCCGCAGAGCTGCAGCTGCCGCTGCTTTGTGCCGCCTCTCCCCCGTTCCCCGCCGTTGTTTTTGTTTTGTTTAAGAGGCCGAGTTACGAATTTTAAACAGGCTCCTGAAAAACCCAATTACCTCCAGAAGACAACCTGATAAAAGCCTCGGAGCCGGCACGCTGCGCATCGCCTCGCGCTGCAGCCGGAGGAAAACCGACGTAACAAAGCCTTTGCAAATGGAGTTAACCACTTTTAATCCCTCGGTGCGACGTGGAGGGCCAAGCGCAATTTTCTGCAGAGATGGGGGCGGGGGGAGGATAAATAATAACCCGATGGCTTCACAGTGCCGAGGGGCAGTCCCAGAGCTGCGACTGGGACCAGACCCCGGGCTCACTGGGAGCTGCTGGGGGAGGACGCGCTCAATGAGCCGAAGCATCTCCAAAGATTGAAAGACTCGAGGACCCATCCCAGGAACAAAAGGAGGCGTTTGTCAGGCGCTGAGAGACGGGCTCGTTAATTCCTCCTGACTGTCACACTTATCTGTAATGAATTTGTGCTCCGCTGTATTATTTTTAATACAATAGGAGCGGTGCCGCCCGCCCACCGCCCGGCTGCCGGGAGCGCTGACGTCAGAGAGCAGAGCTGGGTGCTGCAGGACAGACACACGGACGGACAGAGCAAGGCCTGTCCCGGCTCTCCCGGCAGGGTTAGGCACTGAGGTTGGGGGCATTTATTCCGTGGTGGAGGAAAACAGAGCGGTTGGGTCAGCGTGGGAAGAGGCGGAGGGCTCAGGGAGAGGTGAGCAGGAGGGATGTGTGCTGGAGTGCTTTCCCTGTGCCAAGGCTGCGCTGCGGATGCTGTGTGCGGCAGCAGCAGGATGGATGCGGGGGTTCCCCCAGTGCTGCGTGCCCCACAGTGGGGCTATGGCCACGAGCATCCCCGCAGGGCTGTGGGGCCTCTCCTCGCTGCCAGCTGTCCCCACAGCCAGGCTCAGAGTCCCGCTGATCTGCAAAGAGCTTGTTCCCTTCCCGATAGCTCAGGGTTGGATGGATGAGGCGTTGGCTCCGCAGGGTGGTGGGATGTGCGCATGGCCCTGGCACCTCTGCACCCTGAGCTCTGCCCCAGCCATGGGGAAGGGCCACAAGGTCACTGTGCAACCCCGGCATCTCCTGGGGGTCACTGCCACAAATGTGGGGCTGGGGGCTCTGCGTGGCCATGGGGAGCGCTGGGGCCAGAGCGATGAATCAGGGACTCTGAGAATTCCCCCCACCTCTGCAATTAGTCACGGGTGGGGTCATTAAGGCCTGGCAGGGGGAATAGAAACTCAGGTTTGCGGTGCTGGAGGGGCCAACCCGTCTGGGTGCGGGGTGCAGGGAGGGCTGGGGGCTGCGGCTGGGGAGCGCCTTGCTTTGCTCACGGATTGCGGAGGTGAAGCATTAACTCACGCCTGGGGGCGGCTCCCCCCCACCCCTTCTCTGCGGGAGCGGGGGGTCCCGGCGGGGGCAGCGTTTCCCCGGCGGCGTCCCGCTATGGGGACCGTGGGGGTCCCGCATCTCTTTCCTTCCCCCCTTCCGGGGCCGGGTGCGGAGGGAGCTGGGGGTGTCGCTCCGGGCGGGCCCACGCGTGCGGCGGGGGGCGGGCGGGGGGCGGGGCGCGGCGGGGCGGGGCGGGCGGAGCGGCGGCGGCCGAGAGCGGCGGCGGAGCCGGTGAGTGCCGGTGCTGAAGGGACAGCGCCGCCGCTGCGGCACCGGGCGGGGCGCGCCGCATCCACCGGGGGAGGAGTGGGCGGGAGGGGGGGGGGTCGAGAAGGGGGGGGGGGAGGTAGGGGGGGGGGGGTCCCGCGGTCCCCCGTCGGTGCCGCGTCCCCGCGTTCCCTGCGGCCGCGGTGCGTCCTCCCCATGTCCCGTGTCCTCCGTGTCCCCGCGCTCCCGCACCCGCGGTGTTCCCCGCATGTCGTGCGTCCCCTTCTCTGCGTCCTCCGTGTCCGCGTGCCCCCGCGCTCCCCATCCCGTGGCATGCGTGTCCCATTCCTCCCCGTTTTCCATATACCCCTTCTGTCCCCGCGACCTCGGTGTCCCCTACGCACATCCCCCCCCCCCCCCCACTCCCCCCCCAACTCCAAGCGCAGGGAGCAACAAACTTCCCCATCCCTCACCCCCGCCTCCCCAACCCCAGCGGGAGGGACTCTCCCCATCGCCGGGAGTCCCGGGGAACTGGGGGAGATCCGTGGGGCTGCGGCACCTACCGGGCACACGCACACTGCAAAGTGCACACACAGCACCAGCACAGCCCTCGCCCACGCACAGGGCACGCAGGGTGCGCACACACACACACACACACACACACACACACACACACAGAGCACTCCTACATGCACACGCAACCCGCAATCCCACCCGCACACACGCAGCGTGCCAGCAGCCTGCAACACCCCCACGCGCGCGGCCCAGGCTGCAAAGCGGTGCGCACACACACCCCCGTGCTGCACACACACACACAGCATGCAGCCCACCGGTGTGCAAACACAACCGGCACAGCTGCACACACACGCGAGCCCGCGCACGCTCAGCTAGCGAGCCCACAAACTCGCTTGAAAGCAGCCTGCAAACCCCGCACAGTGTGGGTACACGCAGCTTCAGCCCCGCAAATCTGTACGTAAACACAGCCCTGCGAATGCACCTCCTGAGCGCACACAGCTGCACAGCTGCACAGACATGCACGGAGCACGCAGACACACACATACACGCCTGCAACCCCGAAAAACAGTCACAGCCCACCGGCAGCCTCTTCTCCACCCACCTGCAGAGCCCGAGCTCTGCAACACACGCACACAGGGTCACACTGTGCTCCCCAGGCTGGGTCTGCCCCCACCGTGCAGCGGGACGTGGTGGTGGCACTCGGTGCTCCCACGCCTGTGCCACACTGCTGCAGGCAGCACCAAGCTGGGAAATCCACCTGAAGCCAAGTCCCTGTGTGCCAGGGCAGTGGGGACCCCGGGCTTGGCATCCCCGACCGTGTCCTTCTCTCTGTGTCCAGGTGGCCCTGGTCGGAGAGCCCGGACAGCAGTGGATGAGCGCTGGGCAGTGGCATAGCCGCACGCACACACCGGCACCATGGACTTCGTTATGAAGCAAGCGCTGGGTGGTGAGTGGGGAATGCCTGTCTCCCCCGGGAGCAACGCTGCGGGGTGACAGCACACCCAGCGTGGAGTTGGGGAGAGCCACCGCGGGGGAACGAGCGGCTGCCAGAGCCCTCCAGGGCTCTCATTGGTGGTGCTGGCAGCGCCCGGCAGGGGAATCCCGGCTCTCCCGGTGCTGTGGGATTCCCCAGCAGGTCCCCTGGGTGCCAGTGCCGGTGCTGCCAGCGTTTCCCCCAGACTGACGTTGAAATAGGGCAGTGCTGGCAGCCCGCAGCACTCCCCATCCCTGCAGCACCCAGAGCCCAGACGCACCCAGCTGTGGCACAGGTGGCACAGGGGATAAGGGGACCCCGGGCTGTACTTGCAGACTGGCTCACTGCCCAGCTTGACTTTGTGGGAGCTGCGGCCCCCTGGGCACCGGCCTGAGAGTATTGTGCTATGCAGGGGCCACCAAGGACATGGGGAAGATGCTGGGGGGTGAGGAGGAGAAGGACCCCGATGCGCAGAAGAAGGAGGAGGAGAGGCAGGAAGCACTGCGCCAGCAGGAGGAGGAGCGGAAAGCCAAGCACGCCCGCATGGAGGCTGAGCGGGAGAAAGTCCGGCAGCAGATCCGTGACAAGGTGGGCACGCAGCTCCCCGTGCTGCTGGGGGGGGACGGGAGCAAGAGGTGACAGGTGTGAGGTACAGCATGGGCACTGCACGCTGCCCACCCCACTCAGGGCCTGTGTCCCCACAGTATGGGCTGAAGAAAAAGGAGGAGAAGGAGGCAGAGGAGAAAGCGGCGCTGGAGCAGCCATGTGAGGGCAGCCTGACGCGCCCCAAGAAAGCCATCCCAGCGGGCTGCGGGGACGAGGAGGAAGAGGAGGAGGAGAGCATCCTGGACACCGTGCTCAAGTACCTGCCCGGCCCACTGCAGGATATGTTCAAGAAGTAACAGCACCACCGACCCTGCCATGGGGTGCTGGGGCACGGGCGCCCTCCTTCCTCCCTCCCCTCCATCAGTTCCCTTGGCCCCAAGGGGGTTCCCTGCACCCCCTCTCCATCTCCTGCCTCCCTCCCCCCCAGTCCCCCAACCAGACCAAACCATCCCATGCCATCCAGGCAGGGCCCCCCGACCACGCCGTGCCAAAGGGGAGCGTCCCTGGCCGGACAGGGCGAACTGGGACCAAATGCACTGATGTAACCTGGCAGCGGGCTGGGGGCACCCCAGGCCCCACCAGACCATGGGGTAGTTCCCTGTGCCCCCAGCCCTGCCCTTCTGCCCACACCCCCCCCCCTCCTCTCACCCACCTGCCAGGGGGCCCGGGCAGGCCTCCGTGTGCCTGCCCTCGTCCCCAGCACTGCCATCCCCAGCCCCATCCCGCCCCGGGCCAAGCCCAAAGCACAAAGCCAGGCGCCCTGCCCCGCAGCTCCCCCATCCCTGATCCCCGGGCACGGGGGTCCCCCGGGGCTGCCCGGTGTGCCCCAGCATCGGGGGGTTGGAGGGGACCCCCTTCCCGCATCTCTGGCCCCATAGTTAAAGCCATATCAGTTAGACTGCAATACTTCAGCACCGGGAGGAGCAGGCGCCGCGCTCCGCCGACCGTGTATAAAGGCGCGTGCGGGGCAGGGCTCCCCCTGCCTCGTCCCCCCGCCCCATCCCCGCCGTCCCCACCGCTCGCTCGTCCGTGTCTCGGCCCCGCTGGCCCCCGTTCTCGCATTTGTGTCTGTGTGCCAGGGTGTGCCCCGTTGCTCCATGCGTCCTCGTGTCCGCTGCTCACGCCTCAAACCCCAAAGCCCCTCAGTCCCCGGGGCTGCCCGCAGCACTGAGCCGAGAGCCCCGTGCCCCCAGGTTGCAATAAACCCAGTACGGGGCTGAGGGCTGCAGAGCCTGTCCCGGGCTGCCCCCCCCCACCCCCCCCCGGCGCTGGGCACACAGGTCCCCCGGGCAGAGCAGCCCGGGTTTGTCCCAGGAGCTGCTGCTTGCGCCCCAATGGGGGGCACGCCATCGCCCCGGCCCGGTCCTTGCCGTACTGTGCTCCTGTTCCCTCTACCCCCATGCTTCCTCCGCCACAGCCCCCAGCCACTCAGCCCAGCCTCTTTCCAGGGAGGCAGAGGGCAGCTCGGGGCTTTGCAGTCATGCTGTGACCATCCTGCTCGAACTAGTCTTTGACAAACTAATAAAATAAAGGGATTTGTACATTGCTCTGGCCTTCTCTCAGCCCTTACTTCCCCGTCACCTCCTTCATCCCTCTGTCTCCCCACAGGGCTGAAACACTCAGCACACTACCAGAGGGCACAGGGTTCATCCTCACCCTGCACAGCACCCAGAAGCCAGGCCACAGCTGAAGGGAAAGTCCCTATAGTCCTCAGTGCTGCCCTCAGCACAGCTGCCTCCTGCTCCTCAGTGCCCTCAATGAAGCTGGGAACAAGGCAGAAGGGTTCTGCAGCCTATCCCACAGACCCACGGGTATGGAAGGGGGGGGGGGGGCCTTCCCTATGGCTCTGGGACTCCCTCCACAATAACTGGAGACGCCCATGGGGTGCAAGGGCACTTGCTCTGGGCACAGCCTTCTGGGGCTTAAGCTGGAGGCACCTCAATCCCTGTTCCCCCTTGGCAGAAGCCAAGGGTACACACTGGGCAAGGGGTGCCTCGCATCCCTCAGCCAAGCAGGGCCCCTGGCACTGCAATCCTGATGCAGCACAGCTCTGGAGGGCTCTGCCTGCAGCCAGCCTCAGCTTCAACTGATTTGCCATCATTTAACAGCAAAAAGCTCAGCTGTTACCCAGGCGGCATCAGCAGTGCAGTCACCTGGAAAAGCCTCTGTCAGAAGGAAATATTAGGCTAGGAAATGATAGAGATTGTGCGGGCAAGGTCTCCATCACAGGCAGACTGCACCAGCACCTCCTCTCCAGTGACTGCCTGCGACGTGACCCAGCACACGGTGGGGAAGGGACCGGCTCCGCTCCCCTGGGAGCGAGGGGACCAGGGACAGGGGGACAGCTCAGCCTTGAGCCAGCAGCCGTGGGCCAGGCAGGCGTCTTCTGCTGCCTCCACTGCCCCGCTCCATTCGTGTCGGTGCTGCCAGCTGGAGCAGGAAGGGCAGGGCTGGGTTACGGGATGGGGACAGTTGCGCGTGGCTGTCCCCATCCGAGCAGCGTCCCTTCGGCTCCTTGTCCCCAGAGTGGGGACACAGCGCCCTCTGGTGGGGCGACACGAGCCGGGGACGAGCCCCGCACGCAGACCCCGGTCAGCGGGGCCCACCCACGGCCACGCAGGGCTGGCAACGCGAGCCGTGGCTCGGCCCCACGCTCCTTTCCCCACTCATCTCCTCGCGCCCCCACAGCAGCTGCAGGCACCGTCATTATGGAAGAGGATTTATCAAAATTATAAAAACAACCACAAATACAAAAAAAAAAAAAAAAAAAAAGCCACAGCCGGGGGAACATCCTCCACCTCACATCCCCCCACCACCCTCCCCATGCCGCCCCTCTGATGCTGTGCACAGGGAAGGGGCAGCTGTGCTCCAGGGCTGCCCTCACCACCGGGCCGTGGGGCGGACAGAAGGGACAATCACAAAGCTCACTGCTGCTGGGGGCTCCCACACTGCTGCCCCAGAGCAGCACTCCCACCTCAGGAGACCCATTCAGCAATCGCATTCCATGATTTTCTTTGGCCACATGCCTTTGGAACAGACCTTCCACGCCCCAGCAACAAGGCAGCCCTGAGATGGTGTGGGGGCCCTGCTAGCACCCCCCAACCTCACCAGCACATAAGCTGCTTTTTACAAATGCTTCTGAGAGCAGCGCACGTGGAGCTGAGACAAAGGTGACGGCACTGCCAAGCAGGTAAGGACAGGACTGACATCCTTACCCCGTCCTATGCTAACTAAGCACTCTCCCGTCTCTGAGCGTGGGGAAGCGTTGTGTGCCCTGGTGCCCTGCCCTGCTGCAGTTTCATTAGGAGTCATTGGGGAGCCCGAAGAGCTTGACAGTGCCTGCTTCTCGGCTGCTGTCGTATTTGCCATCTTTGTCGTCACAGGCGAAGGCCAGCAGAGGCCTCTTCGGGTGCCAGGCCACTGTGAAGGTAGGGGACTCACACTGCACCTCCCAGAGCTTCTCTCCTGCACAGAAAAGGGCCCACATCAGCCTGGAGAGCCTCCAGCCCTCCGCCGCAGGCTTGACCTGTAGCACACAGCAGAGCTCAACACCTGCCTCCACCCTCCCACGCAGGGCAGAGGAGGAACAAACGCTGCTTCAGCGCCTTTTAATCGCCTGGTGACAAGGCATAGACATGACACACATAACTACAGCAGTCTGATGAGGCAGAGGCTCCCCCTCTCGGTGCTCTGCTGCACACTGCCAAGCTCTTTGTAAGTAAACCGCCTCTTCCAGTGCCCTCCCAGCTACACCAGCATATCTCCGTATCACCAGCATATCAGATTCCCTCTTTGCTGTTCCCTAAAATTGAATTACCTGTCTCCACCTCTGCAATGTCAATGAAGTGATCCTCTGACGCCGATGCCAGCATCTTCCCATCGTGGCTAAAGCTCAGCGTTCGCACAGGCCAGTCAAGCCTGCAGCAGCACAGCAAAGCAGACAGTAAGCAACCCCCCAGACAGCCACCAGGGAGGGAAGCAAACAGCTCTGGGACAGCACTACGTACCTGGAGAAGCACCTCACACACACCAGTTCATCCACATCCCAGAGACTGACTAGAGCATCAGCGCTGCCCGTGGCAAAGTACTTCCCCATGGGATCGAACTTGATGCAGATGCAGTTTGAAGGATGGGCATTGATGGACTGAATGGGTTTCAGCTCTGGGTAGCTGCAGAGATGAAGGGAGAGGGCAGGAAGCAGTGAGAGAAGGATAGGGCCCGTGTGCAAGCAGGGCAGGTGTGAGACACAGCAGGACTGGGTGTGAAACAAAACAGTGCAGGGTGACGCTGTTGGAAACTTCAAGTGTTGAGTGAAAAGCACCACAGTCACACACAGAAAGCCCAGCACAGAACTGGAGCAACTTCCTTCCAGGCAAGTTTGCTCCCATCACAGTGACTGGGAATCACTGGGATGTAGGACTCTGGTTCCCCAAAAGCAGCAGAGGGGTTTGCAAAGTGCCTCAGCTAACAGCGATGCAGCAGGGCAGCCAGCCTTGGTTCTCTACCTATCAGCTGCCGCAGACACCCACCTGAGGATGTTGATGCAGCCATTCCCATTAGTGAGGAAGAACATGTTGTTATCATTGTTCCAGGAGATCTCATTCACCTCGAACTTGAACTGTTCCTCTGCTTTGGAGCGATGTGTCTTTGCATCAATGAAGGTGACAACGTCATCCTTGTTCCCCACGGCAATGGTCTGTCCATCAGGGCTCCAACAGATGTTGATGTTCTCCCCTAGAGGGACAGAAAAGCAGCAGGTCCCATTTCCACCCAGCAGTCTGCAAGAGCCACAGCGTGTCAAGGAGGCAGGAGGCTTTTATTTCTGATTCGAGGCCACTAACTCTGAATCACTCCCAGGTGGGAAGAACTGCCAGGTCTGCAATTTAACACTCAAACTCTGCACTGAAAATTAAACTTAGAACTGTAGCTTCAAGCTAATGTGACTGCATCACTATCCTTTCCATTTTAGACACAGCAAACACCAAGCAAGGTCAAATCAAAAGACCCTTTTAACACAGCAGTCTTCAGTACCCAGAAAACACAACAGCCAACAGTATGCACATGCAAACAAGGGGAGGACCAAGATATGCTGCAGATACACCACCTTACAACCCCACTTCCATCCCTGACAGTTGGAAGACAGAGATTTCTTAGGCCAGAGACGGTAGCTGGGTTAGTCAACCTACTAATTCGAATGGCTGCTTTATGAATCCACGTAAACTTGGATTTCTACCACGTCTCCCTCTGCAAGCACACCTTCCCAGCCTCCAGCCTCCTTGCCCACAGACTCCAGGCCCATTCCCACGACCCTTCAGCAGGCAGCAGCACAGCTCAGCAGTGCCTCCAGTCCTGACAGCAGGGCAGCCCTCTGTGCACTGCTGCTCCTTAGGCCAGCTGAAGCAGTGCGAGTGCGATACAAAACTAAAAGTGGTACACAAAGATCCCTCGATCGGCGGTACCAACGGGAGGGCCGTATCACTGACCCCCACCGGGCAGGGACCCACCTTTGGTGTTGACGGTGGCGATGCACTTGGTGGTGCGGACGTCCCAGATGCGGATGGTTTTGTCCCCGGACGCGGTGACGAAGAGGTCTGGGTTGCTGGGGTGCCAGCACAGCTGATCCACGCTGTCACCGTGACCCCGGTAGTTGTTCTCTTTTACCTGGAAAAAGAGGAGAGCCGTGGTCCCACCCCCGGAGGCGCCCAAGGCCGCGGACGGGGCCGCGGGCAGCTCGGCCGAGGGGTGGGGGGGCCTGAAGGTCCCTTCCAGCGCAAACATTCCGCCGTTCAGCGGTGCCGGGCAGCGGCACGCTTCCATCCCCCTCTCCCCCCGCCCCTCCCAGCTCCTCTCCCGGCGCATCCCGGCCCGCTGCCGCTCACCAGCCGGTCCTTCTCGAGCAGGAAGACGCTGGCGGTCTTATCGAAGGATCCGGAGGCGAGGCGGCGGCCGCAGCAGCTCCACGCCACCGAGTGCACCTTGGCGCCGTGCGCCGGGAACTCGCGGCTGCGCGTGTTGGCGCGGAACAGCTCCTGCATGGCCTGCACGTAGGGCGACAGCGCCATCCCCGCCGCGCCGCCAGCGCCCGCCCCGCCCCGCCCCGCCCCGCGGCCCTGACGCAGCTTCCGCCGCCGCGGCGCGGCCAGGCCATGTCGGACGGCCCCGTCCTCATCAGCGATTCGGGCTCGGAGAGCAGCCGCTCCCCCCCGCCGCCGCCCCTCGCGGTGAGTCTGCCTCCGCTTCTCGGCCCTGTGCCGCGGTCCCGTCCGCCCGCCCCGACGTAGGGGGTTCCGCGGCGGTTGGTGCCCGGTACCGAGGAGACGCGCGGCTCCCGCCCGAGGGAAGGCGGAAAGCCTCGGGCGGGATAAATGGATGGGAGATGATTTTGTCGCAGATCTTTACGAAAGCTTCCTTGGCGTCCTAGCTCTGCCATGGACGTGGAGGTAGTGCTGGGCCCTGCGCGTGTGTCCCGGGGAGGCTGAGGAGAGGAGCGAGGGCTGGGCTCTGCCGAGGGGACTGCCCCAGCCCCGTGGGCAGGTTTCTCTTCACGTTCCCTGGTCGCCTGGTGAGCAGGGCAGGACGGTGCCTCTGTAGCAGAGGTACCTGTCAGGAGAGGACTGAGGCGCACAGGTGCCATCGTTGCTGACATCACTGACCCTTTTGTCCCCGCAGGAGATCATCGATCTCACCCAGGAGGACACAAACTCAGAGTCACTGCCATGGAGCTACATCCCCATCATTGACCTGACAGAGGAGGACAGCTGCAGTCCCACCCCGGCTGCAGACTGTACCGTCCAGGACCAGGTGTCTGCTTCCCCCACCGTACATGCATTCCCTCCCCAGCTTTGCTTCAGCACAAAGCAAGAAGTGGACGCGAGTGCAGGGCTGAGCCCTGCAGCTCCCTTGCATGGCTTTCCCACACAGCCCGGTGCTGCCACAGACACAATAGGAAGAGTGAAGAATGAGAGCAGCTTCTCTCCTGCCCCCAGCCACTGCAGCTCCTCCCGCAGCCCAGAGCCAAGCTGCAGCACCTCCACGTATAATAGTGACTCGAGCTCCCCAGGCAGCACACAGCTGGACCAAGTACTGTTCTCCTCATCCATCCTGGACAGCAGCGGCAGCACACGTGGCACAGAGAGGACTCCCCCTACGTTCCAGCTAAGGGAGCTCCCCCCAAGACTGAGCCCTGCCCCAGCCAGCATCCCTGAGAGCCCAGGGAAGGACAAAGGGATTTTTCTGGAAGCAAGTGGCTCACAAGAAGCAAGCCAGCAGGTGACCTCAGCCAGGACTAAGGCCGACAGCATGGTCTGGCTAAACAAGCTGCGCTGTTTCAGGAGGAGCGGAGTCCAGCACCTCTTCCTTCTCAGTGCAGCGTCTGACAGGGAGACACCACAGGTAAATGGGTTCAGAGCAGCTACTGCCCAGCCAGGTCCACTCAGAACAATTGAGCAGGGGCTGCCTCTGCTCCACTTTCCCTTTTGGGGGAAAGTTTTGCCAGGCAGAACTTATTGCAGTTCTCTTAATGGTGGGCCTCACATCGCAGCTAGCTCCTCTGTACCATGGGGAGCTGGCTTTCACCCATTGCCTTGCCTTGCACACAGCAGAAAACCAAGCTCATCCCCAGCAGTAAGATGAGCATGGTACGCACCACCATGGAGGAGAACTTCCCAGAGGGAACCCTGCATTTCCTGAGCGACTTCACCTCCTGCCAGCACCGCCCCCCCAGTGAAGTCATCTCCTATCTGATCAGACGCATCCTGTTGAACTCCCACCAGGAGGAGATCCTTCAGAACACCTACACACTACTGATGAAGATCCAAATGTACGTGTCCCCTTTGCCACCATGCCCTGGGGCTGGCTAGGTGCCCAGCATAAGGGTTACCCTGTGTAGTCCTCACCAGAGAACAGAGAGTAAGTGTCCCTGTAATGCATGATGATCCTCTGGCCTCCTCTGGGCTGCAGTAGAGGCTGGAGCAGCTCTCTGCTGCCTTTGCTGTGCTGCAGTCAAGCAGGATGTTTCATGAGGCCCCAGGTGTGCAAGTGCTCTTTGTAGAGTACAGCCCATCAGGTGCTTCCAAAAATATGGTCAGGAGAGGAAAAAGGGAGAGGGCAGAGCTGAAAAGGGGAAGGCAGCAAGCAGAGGTGGGAGGGCTTGGGGTGGGGGCTGCATGTCCTCAAGGCAGACGCTGGGGCAGTTCAGCACAAATAGATGGTGCTGTCCTTGCAGGCTCCATCCAGCCACCACCACCACAGTAGGATGGGACTGGACGCTGCTGAAATACACCATGGAGAACCAGGTACTCAGCACTGCACGTTGTCACTGTGGGCAGGGATCACCCAGTACCTGGTGCTAGAGACTCAGCCTTGCCCCATAGCATCACCTGGCCTTGGTCTGCTGCACAACAGCTCAGTCCAGTGTGTAGTTCTGTTGCAGCTGAAAGCAGCAAGTGTTTTTATCCTTAACATGCTGTGCAGCCGCAGGCAGGTTCACACATCTGAAGAAAACACAGCAGCAGACAACAGCATTTTGAACTGGAGCAATATGCGAGGAGCCCAAGTAAAACAGCCCCAGCCACGTCCCTGCGGCATTCCTGGAGCCATGCAGCCCTCCCAGTGAACAGATGCTCTATTTCTCAGTCACATACATCACCCCATTCCCAAAAAGCCACGTTCCCTGGTGCTCTTCAACCCTGCAGCTCCACCTGACTCACACCATCTCTGTCTGCCCTCAGGAAAAGCTCCCTGGACGACTCCTCTTCCTGCAATATGTGGTGCAGACCCTGGAGGATGACTTCCAGCAAAACCTGAGGCTGTGCCTGCTGCAGAAGTCAATAACCAAGAAAGTGCTTTCCTGTGATACATGCTTCAGCAATGTCAAGTAAGGGATGCATCCTCCCCTCCTGTAATCAGCTGCAGAGAGGCAGAAGCTTATGGAATGTTTACTGAGACTCCAGTTCAGACTTTTCAAGAAACAAGCTTGGAAACAAAGTGTAGAGGGCAAAGAAAAGGAACAGGTTTATGACCATAAACAACCAGAAATGATGCAAGGGCATTTTCATCCACAAGCAGACTTTTTTTTTTTTTTTTTAAAGGAAAAGGCTGTCCAGTCAGGATATATCCTTCATCCTCAGGGTCCTTCTTCAAGCTCCAAGTGGAGCTGAGATCAGAACACAGCAAAGCCAGGCCCATCTAACATTCCTGTTTCTATCCCAGGGAGGTGGTTGAATGGTTGGTTGCAGTAGTGACAGGAACCAGATTGTTCCAGCTGCAGGAGCCCACACAAGAAATTATGCACTTGTCAGCAGAAGCAGAAACTGAACATAGCTCATCTGCAGCACAGCCAGCCAGCACTGACCAAGCAGAGCTGACTCCACCAACATTCTTCACCCAGAAGTAAGTCCCACAAGTCCTAGCTCCCTGCTGAGGTAACATGGGGTCCAGGTCAAAGAGAAGCAAGTCCATCCTCTGTCTCTACCTTATCAAGGAAGCCAGGTTGTATCTGTGGTCAGCTTTCCTGACATTTTCCTCTAGGGCAGGTAAAGTCTTGGGGAGCAAGGGACTTCCTTGTCTGGCAGGAAGCTGGTTCAGTGGGTGCCTTCCTCTTAAATGAGCACACAGCCCAGGCTGCCCCACCAATACCCAGTGCAACCACTGAGACCTCCCTAATGTCCACGTGGAGATTGGCTCTGCTTCCAAGAGCATCAGTTTTAATGTACTCTAAGAGACACCAGAGGGCTTTGTAGGAAGCAAACCAAATGTAACCTGCTACCTTCCTTGATGTCCTTCACTCTAAGGCACAAGACTGAACTGGATGCCACCTCCAGTGTTTAACTCTGTGAACCAGTGGGTATTCTTTCACACACTGACTTTTTCTAACCTAGGGCAGTGCTCCTCCTCCAGCGGATGCTGTCATTTGCAGTGGAAGTGGACAGATCTCCCAACTGCAGCTCCTGTAAGATCGCAGATGTAATATTCCCATTTATACTGAATATTCCTGTGAGGAGCCAAAGGTAAGAAATGTACAAAGCAGCACCTCCTTTCTGAGCAATAGTCTTACTCCCTGTTTCCGGATGCATGAGGAAGTATAGAGCATTGAAAGACAGACTTGCTTTTGGCCCAGCCAGCATGGAAACAGCTGTAGGATTGAGAGATCCCATCAGTATTACCAGCTGATCCCTAGGCACTATATCCAGCCAGTGAAACGCTGAGAACAACCAGTTCTCTCACTTCAGAACTGCAAAGAGGGGCTAAAAAGCAGTAATCTACGTAAGCACAGTCAAGTACTAGTACACACATCACTAATTCCCAACAAGAAATACAGAAATACTCACAAACCACTTCCTACAGCAGTACTTGGATGTGCTTTTGTTTACACTGACAAGAAGCATAGTATCTAAAGACAACGCACACAGCCTGACTGGATCTGCATAGACATGAGACCACCAGACCCCCAGGTGTTCCAAGCTCATGTTTGCCAATCCCAGCAAGAAACTTTTTCAGACATTTTTAGCAAAACTTTCTCTGAGCACAAACTGACCTAAGCAAGCCCAACTAACTCTAACCAAGCTATTGCTCATTCCAGAAGAGTTCTCCTAGATCTTTGGTAGCTGATACCACTTCACACTTGCTTGGCTACACTCCCTGAGTCAGCAGGAGTGGATAATTTCTGCACAGGATGCTGGGCAGGGTCAAGCAAAGCTGCTAAGGCTGTTTCACAGACCACCAACCTCAATTCACAACAGGTCAGATCTGGAGATCGTAAGCATGCTCATATTTGAGCTGCATAACAGAGGTTTCTGTCACATCTGGTTCACTGTACTGCAAGTCAGACACTGCTGTCACCCCATCCTCGCACCAGGTCAGCATCAGCAGGACACCAGGAACACACTGAAGCAGTTGTTCCTTGTCAGGCTGAGCTGTCTCCACTGGATTAACTTTTTTGTCTTGCAGGGAAGCCCTCCTAAACACCATGGAGAGCAACCTGCTGCGCTGCAAACTGCTGGAGATGATGTTCCAGCACAGTTGTGATGTGCCCACAAACTTACCCTTGTCTCTGTCCAAGATCCTCTATTTTCTAGGCCACTCCTCTGTGCTGCTGCAGTACCAGGTATCCAGCCATCCTCCTCCCTTGAGTGGTATTCTCTTGAGGAAAACTCTCCTAATAACCAAATACAATCTGTTGTCGTAGGATGAAGTAGCTACATGGCAAAAATGGGACGAGCTGCTGCAGTACTTGAGTTTGCTGCTGCTGAGTTACCACAGTGTAGTAGCAGGTAAGTAGCCTGTTCTGGCCTTAACAAACATGATCTCATGAAGTGGCTGCAAATGAACAGCCCAGGGAATACTTCCTCATCTCATCGCTCTTGATCTCACAGCCACAAAGTCTTAGAAAGACGATGTGTTTCCATTCTTCCTCGTAACTACTCTCTGCAGTCAGAGCAAGGAAATGATAACGCATCCTGCAGAGTGCACAACCTGCTTTGCCACATTTAGCTGCCAAGAATTGCTTACTTCCTACAGCATAAACCCCAGCACTGCAGAGTGGCAGCAGAGTGCAACTAAGTTGCACACACACTGGTTTAGAATAGGATCCATATAGCCCTGCTCCCTTGAGGTTTCTCAGGCGCTGTGTGCAGACTGAGCTCTGTGAGGACTCAGTGCCAGGCAGAAACATCAAGGATAACCATTTGCAGTTCCCACCTGCTCTTCACCACAGCACAGTGCTGCCTAAAGGATTCTGCAGTCTGTCCCTTAACAGGTCAGCCCATTGCGTTACCTCCCCCCAACAGCATTTCCTCTTGCAGAGCACTTACGGAGCTCACTCACTGACCGGATGGACTTAATCATTCAGAAAGCCAAGCCTAAACTCCAAGATGATGACAACATCAGCCAGCTGGACGTTCACCTGAAGATAAAGGACTTCCTTGGCCGAATGCAGCAGGTCCTGGAGCAGCCCTTCCCTGTGCAGATCAAGGAGAAAGTGCACACGCTGAAACAGTTGTTTCTCGTTGTCATAGCTACCTGACAGAGCCAACTGCTGTGGCAGAAAGCACAAAGCTATGAATTTTAAAACTTTCTCATGCTGCTGATTCAGGTGTCATCTCCGTTTTGTAGTCTCAATTTGTATTCAAACTCGGCTCATCCTGCAGTTTTACAAAGCACTTTGTGTATCTTGAAAAGATAAATTATTTATGGAGACCCTTCCATCTTGGTGTCCTGCCTGAAAGACACAAAGCTCTGCTGCCGTACCTTGATATGGCATTAGTCTAAAGCAGCCATAAAGTTTGCTCAGCGAGCACAATGCCAAAGATATTTGTTCAGGACTCGGGGAAAGTTGGTAAGTCTTTTCAAACGCTCGGGTGCGGGGTGCAGAGAGAAGATTCACAGTGCCAAGATCTCTAAGACATACTGGTTGGTCCTCGAGGATGAGCCTTTCTGTTCCAAATCGAATGCACCTATGTAACTTCAAGCAAGGTACATCAGCCACGTCAAGAGAGAGGGGACCAGGCAAGCAGCACCCATTGGAAGGGCTGCACTTCTTCCAGAACACACTGTAGTGTTGTCATTAACTCTTTAACTCCCAATACACTACATGATGTTATGATGTGGAATATCAATAATATAACAAAAATCATAAAACCACAGCAAGTGTCTGCAGTGCAGTCAAGTACATATCATCAGGATGAGTACCAAATGCAAATCCAAAGCCACCAACTCAAGTATGAGTCACAGCTGAGGTCAGAGAGCAGTTGGGTACTTTCACAGAAGGTCCCGAGTTCATCAGTAACAGATGTAGACTGCCCTGCAGAAGGTAGAAAGACTTCTGTACCTGCCCACCACCCTTTGATCTGCCCCTGTGCTTGGCAACCCTTGGCAGCTCAGCCATTTTGCAGTGCATACTCCAGAGAGCAGGATTAAGAGCCCTAAGAGACCACAGTCCAGGAGCATGGAGCTGCAGTCACAGCCAGGAATACAGTAGTCCTGATAGGAGAAGTGAATACACCATAGACCTGGTGCTGGCTTTGCACCCCAACCTCAGCCCAAAGCTTTGAAAGTTAGAGCCAGCCGTGACCTTGGGCACAAGATCACGCCTTGCTCCTTAGGAAGCCTCTCTCCAAACACCAGATGTGCAAATGGGAGATCTGCTCTACATAATCTCCCTCTTATCCAGGGAGAGGTGAGGTTGTGTTTGAAGTAATGGGCCAGAAGAGTTTCCAACAGAGCAAACTCCAAACATGCCTTGCTTTAGAAAGCTGTTTTTCCTGCTTGACGTGCTCATTTTGATGCATCTTACAGTTTTTATCTTCCACTTATCTTCCACTAGAAGACTCTTGCCTTTAGGCTAGAATAGAAGCTGCTTCCTAGAAGGACCAGTGGTGAGATCCCAGGACAAAAATCCAAGCAAGATACACAAAGAACATCACACAGAGACACCGACCTTATAACCACAGCCTTTGCAACTTAACAATGAAGTTAATCTGCATTATTAAAACCTACAGCAACAGACAATACAAGAGTATCTAGGTGTTCAAAGAAGTATTCTACTACTTTCAGCACTGCACACGCTCCCAGAAAAACATTACATCGATATCCAGCCCTGAAGGGATGGATGCTCTAAGTGCCACAGCAGCACCCAAACAACAGACACAACCAAGAGCTGGGGTAACTCCAGGCAAATACCAGCCTGGTTCCCACACCTCTGCCCACCTCCACAGTGTAGGTACACACACCACAGTCATCTGAATAGCTCAGGAAAATACCAAGGTTCCATATGCAGTTTCATCAGCAAAGAAAAAAAGCCAAAACCAGGACTGAATGCAGGCTTAAACTTTGCCCCCCAGCCAAAACGGAGATTCACACAGCAAGTATTCTACCACAGTGCATGCTGCTGTAGTATTACAGGGCTGGGACTTGACCCCACATCTGAAGGCCAGTAGCAAGCAGCCTGGTAGATACTGCACAGATGCTCAGATTTCTTCCACACATGCATTATCAATGCTAATAAACAAAGAGCTCAATTCACAAGGATTTTATTTTCTTGTAACAAACAAAAAAAATAAATCATACACATTAAAGACATGACACAGGCAATAAATTAATGTCAAAAAAGAGATTGATTCCCAAGGTGCAAATGACTGGTGACAATAACTGCGCAGTTGGGTGGGAGATGTTCGGTATCTGGCAGTGCTGTTGAAGCTGATGATGAAGCAGAGCCATGAAATAGGCTCCTTCAGAGGGCACAGCAGTTATCCAAGTGAGCCAACCCTGCCTCACCCTCGTGGATGGATGGCTGGAGCAGGCAGAAACTCCAGGGCGTAACTGTTACCTGAAGCCAACTCTGTGAGAAGTCCTTGTAACAGAAAAGCTTCTAACGAGGGTGTCACCCTCACCACTTCAGAACGCCTGCTTCTGGTGAGGGCACCCTGCAACACAGTCATGGTGACAAGGAAGAGGATGTCTGGTTGCCACAGGACAGGTAACTATCACACAGCAACACTGCCTACAGTGCACAGGGGACTGGATGGTAGCTAGGAGGTCCTTCCATTAGTCATCAAGTGTTAACTGCAATATCTGGTTTTGACTAGGCAAAAAAAAAAAAAACAAACCACATATCACTGTGCTTCAGCATGAAGGAATGGTTAGTCTTGATCTTCTACTCTGCCTTCTCCCAACCCTGCAAAATCTACTTAATGCTGATGAAACGAAACAAAAAGCTGTATTGAGGCATGCCACTGATGTCTAATACTTCTACACATGGTTCACACAAGATGCTAGAAAAAAAATATCAAGCCAGAGTGCCAAAACTGCTGTACACCTGTTGCCTAGGACAAGCCAGGACAGTCATTTTGCACATAAAGACTGCATGATTCAAGCCACACCAACTCTGGTCATTCCATTTTTGGAGGAACCTGAAGACTTGGAAGAGCAACAATTCTTATTACTGTGAAGTCCCATTAGATTCTGCTCCCTGCCCTTCTAACAAGAGCATCTTAGAACAGACAGTGCTCCACTCTTCTTCTGAAATTAAACCAGGAACAAGTACTAGGTGAACTACACTGTGACAGAGGTGAGCTGCACATTTAAAGCAGATCTATCACGTTGGCAGAGTAGCTTTCCTCCTGGCATTTAATGGTCCACTTTCCTGTCCTTGCTTGTTTTCACCCTTTTCTGTTGGTGTTCTGTAAATGTCAGAAGGAACCACGGTCCTCCTGAGGGTACTCCAGCACTGAGCATGACAAGACAGACTACAGGTAGACAAGCCAGCCTGTTACACACTACATGCATTCCTCTACCACAAAACACAGTTCAAGGTTTTACTGCAGCACAGGGTAGAGGGAAGCACGTCTCCTTGTGCCATCAAGCACACCGGACTGGTGCAATACAGCAGAGAAGATGGTTTAGATTGGTTTAGTACAAGTGCAAGAGTTTCTCCAAAATTCAGGTCTGACTTTAGGGCAGTCACAGTTTGTTTCCTTTTTTTGAGATGAAGAGCTAGAAGGGAGATACTCCTATTTTACTGCAGCACAATGGGTCAGGAAAGCAGAGCCTAAGATATCCTGTAGCCCACTAAAGATACCAGAGCCACTCTTTCTAGAACCCAGTTGGAGTGAGCACATTCAGATCCCGAGGTTTGATATTATGGGAATGTGAAGACTGTTTCCTCCCTTCTGTGACTGGAATGTCCATTTTGGGTGGCTTGAAGGTGACTGGATCCTCTGGCATTCTAGTAGCCTGAGCACGCATCAGCTCCATTGGGGATGGCTTCTGAGCACCCTTATAAGATTGGATGGTAAATCCTCCTGATGAAGGAAAAAAATCACAGTTAAGTGCTAGGAAAACTAGCCAAGTCATTTTTCTACTCCCATCAGTACAGAGCACTTTACCACTGACATCCAGATCTGCTGCGAAGTCTACAAAGTGCCAAACAACCTCATGTCATCTAAAACCTACTCCCCATCTAGGAGTGACACTTCCAGTTCTGGTTCCACCAGGCAGCCAAGAAAGCAGACAAGCAAAAAAGCTGTTACCTCCACACTCTGCTCTTGGCACAGGTCCTGATATGAACACCACACATTCCCAAGCTGAATAGAAACAGCTAACAGTTTTGCTCTTGAACAGTTCTCCCCTAGTTCTTGCATGGCAGACTTCAGAGGACATACCTGAATCATTGGTAGATTTCTGGATGGCTTTGGGTCCAAAAAAACTCCACCTTTCATGTGGCAATCTGTCCCCACCAGCTTCCACAGCAGTGAAGTCTGGGGCAGTGATAGAAGCAGAGGATCCCTGACTAAACCAACCCCTAGAAAAAAAAATAATCATCACTGAAATGTATGGAGAGGATAAATACTTCAGTTGGCCTCAGTGTGCCAGGATATTTACATGTAGTTTCCAGAATCAAGTTAAACAGATTTGCTACCAACCAGGATGAAAATATGCACATTAAGTTCCATGAACTTTCAATACATTCACTGATAATACCAATACACAGCAATTCCATTAACCTCACCCCTTAGACAGTCCCTCACTCCCACCTCAATAGCCTGTAGGAAAGCAGAGGAAGTGATCTGGCAGGAGCAGTGTACCTGTTTTTATACTTGGGAGAGGAGTGGGGAGTGCTGCTTGGAGTGGACTGAGCAGAAGATGTCTGTTTGTCATCTTTTGTCATTTCTCCGCTCTGCATTTTCAGTTTCTGTTAAGAGAGGCAAAAGAAACACAGGTAGTTTTACTGTCAAAAAAATGAGCAACTTTTTATATCACAGATGATATTTAAGTGTTATCTCACCTCAAGCTACACACAGTACTGCAGTTCCTGCACGTAGCATTAAGCTTCCTTCCAAGCCACATACAAGCACTTCAGAAGTCCACTATGCTCAAGACATACTCCAAGCTAGAGCAGGATAACATAACTCACTCTGCAGTTCAGAGTCTCTCATCAACAGCAGCACATTGCATGGGGACAAGTCTCAGTGTCACAGCAACCACTCATCTAGAGCAAGAGCTGTCAGTCCCAGAAGGTCTGTAACAGAAGTCTAGGAGTACTAGACCCTGAGAAGTGACCCACAAAAGGAGATGAAAGCACTGCTCTCAGAACACTAAGTTCAACTGTGTTTGAAGAGCACATTCAGTGAAAAAACATCACGAAATGGGTGCACGTGAGCCAGGCTATTACGACTCGTTCAGATGGTACAAACTGAACTTCAGAGGAGTCACTTGAAGGGCAGTTACATTTCAAACACTGACGACACAGGCACCTTCCCTGAACATTTCCTGCAGCCATCCAAGCCACACTAACGCAATTCACCAGCGCTGTTATTGAAACTTTGACCTTGCAGCAATACACTTGGATGGCTCACTGCTGAACTCCAACTGCACAATTACTGTGGGTGACTGAGCACAGCAGAAACGCGTTCATCAAACACCTTCATCTTAATTCCAGTTAGAAGAAAGTTCAGTTTTGTTTTCCAGTTTCCACACTAGAAATGCATGGTTTACAAGTACTCCAGCTCTGGCTTGTTTCAAGGAATAGACAACCTCAGTAGAACAGTACTTATTTTAAAGCTGTCTGTTTGTACTGCAAAATTAGTTCAGACTGAAGTCAAATAGAAGTCCAGAACTGCAACATCACTGTCCAAGCACACTGGGAATTCCTGGATTCATTACAGGAGTCAAATGAGGCTCGGCATCATTCGAGCAACAGTGAACAGAACTTTAAGTCCAGACTATTCACTCCTGCACCACTACAAACATCAGATGAAGTGCTTCTGTACTATGCATCTTAAACACTGAAGGAAAGTAGCAGAGGAAGAGATGAAGGTAGCTCCTAGACTATCAAAATAAGCTTCAACCTGGAAGCTATGAAAAGGACCTTCAGAATTCTCAAAACAAGCATATTTCTTTCTGATGTCAAAGGCCTTCTCTGCCCTACCCTCGGATTAGTGGTGCTCAGCACAGTGAGATCTGTGACTGCTTCACACTTTAACAGCTATGCCCTAAATTGCATTTTCATGGAAGAAAAACGCATAGAATAACAATAAATAAATACAATAAACTAAAGACTTCCAGAGTAAGCAATTTAAGCAGAGCTCTAGCAACATGCTGCAAATGTGACGCCACCAGACAGGCGTGGAGCTACTACACAACCTACAGAAAAAGCCAAAGCTAAAGAAGTCTTACGTGGACTGCCTCAGCCACCCGGTGGTACTTGGTCTCCTCTGTGGTGAGGCCTTTGTGGGGAGTGTAGCCCGCATCCCTCAGGCCTGCTTGCTGCTCAAAGCGCTGGATGCTCTCCTGAGTCTGCTCTGGAATCAACAAGAGCACACATGCACAGAGAAGAACCCCCACAGACAGCTGAAACAAATAAAGGCAACTGAAGTGACCAAGAGACAGACATTTCATCATTCATATCGATATATCGGAGCAAGTGGACAGAGGCAGCAAGACGAAGCTACAGAGTCATTCTGGTGGGAAAGCTATCCTGAGTCACAGGGCCAAGTGACTCAGATAAGCAGTCATTTGTCCCAAATCAGAGGATATATTACAAAGTGCATCATCAGTAATTAAACTCACTTCGTCCAACAAGCTGCATCACTGCTAATTACAACTTCCTAAATCTGGGAGACCCCAATATAGTGAATATTTTAAGTGCCCTCCCAGATTTCTTTCTTTTTTTTTTTTTTGCAAAGAAAAAAGGCCACATCTTCTGAAATACTGCCTACACTCATCTGACACAGATTTGGAGAGCAGGTGGTAAAGATTCCCACAGCAACTCTGGGTTAGGTGAAACAAGCTACTTGAGCCAAGCACAGTCAGCAGCCAGCATGCTGACATAGCTTCAGCTCTTGAAAAATGAGCACCTTTCTGCTAGCATTGGAAATTTACTCACTACAAGATCTAAAAACAAAGCAACTGAAAAAAGCTCAAAGTCCTCTTTAAAAGAGAAGACTTCCATGTTAAAGTTATTCTCAGGGATCATGCATTGTATATGAGAAGCCTAGAGGGTATTTGCCTATTTATTTACATTTTGTTAACAGCTTGGAGTTCCTGACTTCCTACTGCACAGGAATATTTTTAGGCTAATGCTTTTCTCTAGATTAGCACAGTGCCATTGGACTGGAACAGAAGCTGTTTTCCAGCAGAAAGTCCCTATACCCTGGGTGTTATTTTCTAATGTGTTGGTTAATCTCTAGCCAAGGCAAAAACAAGCACAAGTGTAAACATATTTCAAAATGCTGACCTAACATGTCTAGGAGTCCTTCGAAGCACAGATAATAGGAAAAAAATAATCCCAGATGTTAAAAGAGACAGCAGGCACAGAGTAATACATGATTAATTTCCCTTCCTGCAAATGAGAAAGTACTCTCTGTAAACACAACTGACCCAATTGGACTTGAAACCTTCATGATTTATGAGGTTTGTTTTTTAAAGCATTACTGTTAGCAAGACACCCGCTGCCATTACCAGAAACACCACCAAGTGCACCACTGCCTCTGTATGTGAGCTGCCCACACCACCTCAGCTAGCTGCAGAGCTCTACCCATCAGTCAGAAACAGCAAGTTAATAAGCAAACACAGCAGCTGCAGCACCAGGCTCCAGCAGAAGGCAGTGTGAACTGCAGCACCCTATCAGGGCTGAGTGTTCCCTGCACTCCCCCCTCATCACCCAGCTCATAGCACCTGGCAATACAGAGGCTGTAAACACAGCCTACTCTTTAGTTCCTCACTTCCTTCTACAAGCCTTGCACACTTTGAGATCAGAGGCAGTACGAATCCACAAACTGCCCAGGAGGTCTGGCAGCTACCTCAAGGCAGTGACAGAGCGCTCATGTGCCCACATCCCATTAGTCACCACACCACAGAAAAGAGAGCTCTTACTTGTAATGAGGGAGTTCATGATGACGTGAGTGGCCTTAGCTTTCACCACAGGTACCTTATTCACGGTTTCGGTGGAAGATGAAGGAGTTACAGCAGGTGCATTCATGTTAGCATCCCCTTCCTCAACCTGTGCAGGAAGAAGCAGGGCATAATTTCAGATCAGAAACTACCACAGCTCTTTGTCATGATGCATTGACAAGTGCTTAAATGAAACACCAGGGCAAGCTGCTACCCTTTGTCCTACAGAAAAAGTCCTCATGCTGTTCTTGCCATAGCCCTGGAATGCTTAAAGCCTGAATGTTATTCTTAGCAAGCAGCAAGTGACTGACATCCAACATGTAAGAACACACTGCGCTCAGCGCCAGCAACTCACTACATTCAGTACAAAAAAGTTCAACAGAAAAGAAACCAGAACATATCTACTCCCATCCACACAACTGCAAATTGGGCTGCAAGGTCAGCTGGGCAAGAACACTCCTACACAGGGCACAGAAGCACCTGTACGTATTCAGCAGTCATGCACATTGGGATGTGGTGGTCAGATTTTATTTTCTCACGTTTCTTATGTTTTCAGTTTCATACTGAAAGCACCCAACACTCATTGCTGCACTGCTGATGCTGAGATCCCAGCAACGAAGAAGCAGTGAGTGCCAGAAAACAAGAAGCCTGCTGGCACAGACCACCTCCTCCTAACACAGTGGGTTACTGTTCCCATTTGCTTTTTGTGCCAAGCCACAATTTCCGGGCTTCTTCCACAAGAAAGACTGTAAACGAAGCACTAAAGGACAGGTTGAGCTCAAAGAGACGCACTGCTACTCTGCCTCTGTTCAAGAGCATTCAAGATCTACAACGTAAGAGCTACACCCGCACTCCAGGTACCCCCAGAGACGCTCGCTCCGGTTTAATCGCACCCGGTTAAAGCGCTTTCCAGCCGCCATTCCGCCCGGCACTGAGGGCACCCGGCGCACCCCGACTCCCGCAGCCGCGGTCCCGGCGGCACGTACCTCCGCGAGCTCCCGGTACTTGCGCTCGGGGATGACGGGCTGCTTCCACAGGACGTTGGCACACAGGTCGGCGGGCGGCGGCGTCATGGGCGCCGTATCCTCCAGGGCGTCGTCGTAGCTGAAGGCCCTGCGCGGCACGCCCAGCGGCAGCGACATCCTGCCGGGCAGGGCCCCGCCGCGCCGCTCCGCCGCTGCGAACAGAGAGGCCGGCAGCGCTCAGCTCAGCGCCGCGCCCGGGCCCGGGCCCGACCCGGTTCGCCGCCGTGCGGGGAGGGCCTTACCGGGGCCGTCCGTGTGCCGGACGCTCATGGCGGCGCTGCGGTCCGTGACGGGGCGGGAGGCGCGGGGCGGGGCGCCATCACACGGCGCGCGGAGCAGCGAACGGCACCGGGCGCGACGCGCGAGCGGGGCCGCCCCCAAGCCCCGATGGGGGGGGGGGGGGGGGGGGGGGGGGCTTTTATAGGCGGCCGGTCTCGCGAGATTAGCGGCGCGCGCGGTGCACGCCGGGAGGTGTAGTCCGGGCGGAGCGGCGCGGGAAGAGGTGAGGGCGGGGCTGAGGGGGACGAGGGGCCTCTGCTCTGCGCAGCCGCGGACGGAGGCGGCTGAAGGCGGAGCCTGGCCCCGCGTGGAAGGCGGGGTGTGGCGTGGGGCAGCCCCAGCCCGGGGTACAGGAGCCGCGGGCGTGCCCCGCCGCGGGCGTCGTGGCCACCGCAGCTCGGTCGTCCGCCGCTATAGCAGCCCTGCCCGCTCCTGTCGGCGCCCCGCACTGCCTCCCCCCTTCTCCCCGCGGAGTCACGGATCGGCTGGGCTGAAACGTGCCCACCCGCTCCCAAGCGTGCCGCGGGCTGGCTGCTCGGGCTGTGCGGACCGTCCCACCTGTCCTTGGGCACCTCCAGGGATGGGGAACGCACAACCTCTGAGTAACGAATTTCTTCCTACAGCCTCACCTAAGTCTCTTTCAGCTTAAAGCCATTCCCCTTCGTCCTATTACTGTAACCATTACACAGTGTAAAAAGTCAGTTCCCCTTCCCCTCCTACTTCTAACCTCCCTTCAAGGACCCGCCAGCCCCTCCCCCCTTCCTCTCTCCGTCCCTCTCCACCCCCCGCGCTCGGAGCGGTCCCTTTAAGCGCGGCGGTGACGCCGGGGGCGGGCACATCTGCCCGCACATCTGTTCGCCTCGCACTCTGCCGGTACCGGCACCGCATGGCTCCGAACGGCGTCCTCCGCAACCTGACGCTGGCCCTGGTGGCCGCCGTGGTGGTGTTGGGCTCTCTGCTCTTCATCGCCTTGAAGCTCTACTTCCGCGGCACCGAGCCCGCGGGCACCTGGGACGACTGGTGGGAACGGGAGCTGCGGGAGCTGCGGGAGCGAGAGCCGCCTGGCAGCGAGGTAAGGGGCTCCACCCTCCCCCGCCCCCCCTCGGCCCGAGGGCACAGCGCGGGGTTGCCCCTCGCTGGGATCCCCACCGGGATGAGGAAGGGGCAGGGGGTGGAGGCTCATTCCCCGTGGTGCTGAGGCTGCTGGATCTGAAGTCCCCCCTGAGCCCGCTCAGCTGGAGAAGGGGGTATCAATGGGACCCCCCCGCAGCCCTTCCTGCAGAGCAAGGGGTCTTGGTGTCCAGATCCCATCAGTTTGGGAAAGGAGGTGTGGGGTGTGGGGGGACCCTTTGCTTCAGTCCGGCCCCCAAGCAGCCCTGCGCTGTCCCACTGCCCGCAGGAGATGTTGAAGCAGGTGGTGGTGCTGGGACTGGACGGCGCAGGGAAGAGCAGCGTCCTGCACTACATCTGCAGCCAGAAGGCCAGAACGCACATCCCACCCACATTGGGCTTCAATTCTGCCCAGCTGCGCGTCGAGGGGCTGGAGATGGACCTGCTGGAGGGTAAGGCTCCTCTTTCCCCGTGGGAACGCAGCGGACCCACGTTCCCCCACGCTGGCACTGACGCTGCCCGTCTCCTGCAGTGGGAGGCAGCTCCAACCTGCGGGAGTATTGGCCCCTCTACCTGAGCGATGCCCACGTGCTGGTGTTCGTGGTGGACTCGGTGGACAGGTCACGCCTGCTGACAGCACGCCAGGAGCTGCACGCACTGCTGGCTGAGGAGCCCCGGCTGCCGCTGGTGGTGCTGGCCAACAAGCAGGTGGGTGCCTCCCAGCATTGTCTGCAGCCAAACCACCCCTCCCTGGGGACCTCAAGGGCAAATCCTTATGTCCCAAATCCCCCAGCTTTTGCAAAACCTGCGCTCTCAGTGCCCACATCCTCCAGACATCATCACAAGTGTGGGTGCTGCTCCTCTTGCCCCAGCAAATAAGTTTGAGGAGAGCAGTGTGCAGAAACCCAAAGGGGAAATCCATTGCCCAGGCAGGCGGCCAAGTGCATGCCTGCTGTTGTTTCCCATTCAGTTGTGAAGCAGCAGTTCTGCTGCAAGAGCAAGCAATCCCTGTTAGGGCTGCACGGCCAGATGGGTTCCTGCCAGCCTGCAACCGGCTCAGCAGACACCGTGCTGCTCCCTGCCCATGGGCTCGTGGCCACGCCACCCTCCCCATCCACCTCCTCTCTGCCCACAGGATAAGGGTGATGCCCTGAGCACGGAGGAGCTGCGGGAGGAGCTGGCCCTGCACTCACTCAGTGGGCAGCGGGAGGTCTTCCTCCTGCCCACTAGTGCGACCTGGGCTAGTCTGAACACAGCCACCAGCGTTCTGCATGTGAAGAGCCTGCTGGTCACCCTGCTGTCCCAGTCCTGAGCCCAGCCAGGAGCAGACAGGCTCCCACTGGGATGGAGGGAGCTGCTGGAGCTGGGACTGCACCCTGTGAGGTTTGGGGTTGGGCTGACACGGCTGCACATAGGGATGTGAGCAGCGGGCTCTGCTCTCTGCCACAGGGAAAGGGCAGATGCATCCCCCAGTTCAGGGCAGCAGCAGCACAGGGCAGGGCCCTGCACCTTACGTGGCAGCCCCACACAGTATCGAACAAATGGAACTGAACCCAGCTTGCTTGCTGTTGGGGTGGAAGCCCATAAAGTGGGCAGGAGGCACAGAGCAGCCACAAGGAAGCACCTGGAAAGCCAGAGCAATTCCTTTCCCTGCTGTGATGGCAGTGGGGTTTGGATTCGTGATGCCCCTGACATCCCACATCTGCAGGGCTCCCTGGAGCTGATGTGGCTGATGCAGCCCCCTCCCTGCTCACACTGGAAGAGATCAGCCCACAGTGCTTGCCCAGGATCCAGGGGAAGAACAAGTCCCTCTGCCTGAAGCAGAGCTCTCAGGTTTCCTGCGGATGAAGGCCATGTGAGTTCTCCTTCCTGACAAGCACGCCAAGCCACGTAATGCTTCCCCGAAGCCCAGACTGGCCTGGTGCACAGCCATGGGCAGGAGCCCCTCACCAGGGCTGAGCACAGCTCGCCCCTCCACAAGCAGGAGGAGTATTTTAAGTATTTAAAAGCCCGTTGAGCAGAAATGAAAGGTACCAGGCACCTTGCTCTGCTTCCCCTGCTTCGTACTGAACAGAGGATACAAGTGTGCTGTTTGCTCTGCTGCCTGTTCTATCCTTGTCTCAGGAGCCACAGAAAGCCATGTCTGCAGGTGGAAAGGCTGCTGCATCAAGACACAGCCCTGGGAAACTGACAAGGGAAACTGGGGAGCATTTGGTGAAAGGAAATACATGCTAGCTGGTCTCTGCTATGAAACCCCTTATAAAATTTGCTCCTTCCTCTTGTGAATAAATGCTGAAGTTCTGTCTCTGTCCTTTGGTTCCTTGCAGTGAAGGGGCCACCAGCCCAGGTTCCCGGAGCTGGAGGCAAGGGGGCTGCTCTGTGAGAAGTGGCCCTGCTGCTTACAGGGAATCAGTAAAGGCACTGCCTACCCCCCCAAGTCCCCAGCCCCACAGCCCAGAGGGTAATGCTCACCTGCTGCCTGTGTACTACATGTCAGTGCCAGGAGTTCTAGCAGGAATGGAGGCCCACAGGCAAAACATTCCCACCAGCATGAAACAGTAATTTATTTTAACAAGGTAGAAAAAGCACTGGCTTGCACTCAGAAAAAAGGGAGTGGCATGGCACATTCAGTCCACATGCCACAAGCCTCAGCCAGGAGTCTTTCATGCCTGGTTACAACTCTGTCTAATGAAGGCCCTTCCTCCATCACCAGAAGCTTTGCATAGCTCAGTCACCTGCCTGTGGCTCAGAAAAAGTAGCATCAAGCCTGCACTTGCAGGCAAAGCAGAGGACAAAAAGGGGCAGTCACTGCACATCCATCTTCTCCTGCTTGAGTGATGCAACAAAATCCCTGTACTCCTCAGGATAGAAATTCTTGTACACGTTGATCTTACTCTTGATCTGTTTGGGAGTGTCCTGGTAATAGTTCTTTTCATCACGAGCCATTTCCTGTGACAAAGGGGAGAATACGTCAGAGAAACAGCAAACACAGATCTGCACAGCTGTGCTCCAGGCAGGCTGCAGCCAGTGCCTGACAGGTTCTGGCTGAAGTTCAAAGCACTGCTTCCCTTTAGCAATCAGCTAACAGCAACACAGGATCCAGGGCGGGGATGTGTGGCAACTCCCCCCGTGCAGAACAGCCAGGAGTGAGCTGTTCCTTGCTTTGAGGCATCCAGTGCTTACCTTGTAGTTCTCCCCATGGTTCTGTATCATGTACCGCACATAGTCAATGAGGTCTTTTGAGAGCGTATTTGACTTCTTCTCAGGAAGACTGGCCTCAAATTCCATCTCTAGGCAAAGGGCAGAGGCACTGTGATGCAGGTAGGCAGGGGAGGGAGGGATGCAACACCTCCCAGGGTTGAGCCCTGCCAGTCCTGCAGGTTCTGTGCACAGTTTCTGTGGCACAGCTCTGTGCCTGCATGCTGCACTGCTGCCCAGCACAGCCAAGCAGGAAAATGAATGAGACAGTGAGGAAAATGAATGAATGCTGCAAGTACCCACCTCTGCAGCTCACAGTGTGAGAAAGGAGCGGAGCTGCTGCTGACTCTGCTGTGGTGTGTGAGCATGCATAGCTGCTAAAGCACTGCTACAGTACTCAGAGAAAGGCAGCCTCAGGTTCTTGTTCCACTGGTGTGTGAAACATCAGTGAGTTTCAGAGTGACGGGAGGCCCACTGGGGCAGCAGGAGGACAAAGGCAGCGCAGGAGGGAAAGGAGAGTCATGAGACAGGACAGGCTGGGAAGGAGCTGCTCTTCTGATTGCAGCTCAGCTCCAGCATGGCTGGGAACCCGCTGTACGCACTCACAAGCCCCAAAACACCTGCATCGAGGTCTGTATGAGAGCTAACAGCTTTCCCTGCCCGAGCTCCTCAGCACACCCCCAGGAGCCCCTGCACTGACAGCAGCACGGCGGGACGCCCGCTCACAGTGCAGCACTGACCGCTCAGGACGTAGGGCTTCCGCACAAGCGTCTTCTCCTGCTGCTGTCCATCGCTGTCTGTCTCCATCCTCTGCATTGAGCGAGAGAAAAAGCACTTCGAGAAAGGGGCGTTTGGTGAGAGCTACCAACACGTTACTCCTGCAGTTCTAAACAGCCCGCGGACCAGCACACCCCCACGCCTTAAATAAAGCTTTTTCCTCCTTTTTTTTTTCCCCATTCGGCGAAGCCCACAGACACGCGCCCACGCCCAGCCCGTCCCGCCCGCGCTCACCTGCAGCCGCCTCTTGCCGATGGGCACGGCCTTGTTGGGGTCCCCGGCCAGGCCCATCTCGGCCAGGTTCTGCGCCACGGACTTGGTCGCGTCCCACGCATGGCGGACGTGCGAGCTGCGCGGGGACGGGCACGGCTCGAGGCTGCGCTCAGCGCCCCGCGCGGTGCGTCCCCCCCCTCCCCCTCCCCCCGCCGGCTCTCACCACTCGATGCGCGGCGCGGCCTTGCGCCGGGCGCTGCGGTACAGCCGCTTGCGGTTGACGCCGTAAGCGAACTTCTGCCGCCGGTTCTTCCCCTTGGCCTTCGGCATGGCCGCCCCACGCTGCCGCCGCGCCGCGCCGCGGGGCACCACGGGAAGCGGAGTCCGGCGTGCGCGACGCCGCCGCAGAGCCGCTCTCCGGTGCGAACTACAGCTCCCGGCATGCACCGCGCGGGGGTCACGTGGCGCCACGGTCAGCCGGCCTACGGTGGGCGGGGAGGGCCGCGCCGTTCGCTGTCCCCGCGGGCGCAGCCATGGCGGCCGGGCCTCCCCCGCCGTTCGAGCCCGGCGCGCTGCCGGCGTTCCGCGAGGAGGGCTTCGCGGATAAGTTCGTGCGGAAGACGCGCGAGAACCCGCTGGTGCCCCTCGGTGAGGGCCCGGCCGGACGCTGAGCTCCGGCAGCCGGGGGTGGGCCGCGCTCCCCGCGGGGCTTCGGGGGGGGGGGAGGGGCCGGGCCGGGCCGGGCCGTGCTCATCTGTGCGTCTCTGTGCCCCGCAGGCTGCCTGTGCACGCTGGGCGTGCTGACCTACGGCCTCATCAGCTTCAAGAGGGGCAACACGCGGCACTCGCAGCTGATGATGAGGGCGCGGGTCGTGGCCCAGGGCTTCACCCTGGCGGCTATGCTGGGCGGCATGGTGGTCACGGCCCTCAAGGCCAGGAGCTGAGCACGGCTGGAGGATGGTGCGTTGGAGCCGGCGCCGGAGATGCTGCGTGTCACGTAGCGTTGAAATGTGGTTAAATATAGCTCTGTTGTTAACCTCACGTTTGGGCTGTGGTGTTTGATTCCCTGAGAGCTCCCGTGCCCGCCCGTGCTGTCACCGTCTGCTGCAATGGGCTCCTTTGTCGCTTGGTTGCTCTCTGCACCGAGGTGTGGCTTTGATCAGGACATGTTGAGAAATGTTCTGCTTGGGTGGGAAGGAGCGGCTCTGTTTGTGGTTTGATTCAGGCAGGGCAGAGTTCATAATCGGTGCATGAGTTGTTTGGGAGAAGACACGATCCATCCCGCTGCAACCAGTGAGCAACAGCGAATTGCAGCGAGATGCTGACTGATAGGGGATTGCAGAGCACTGAGGAGCCAGGAGAGTCGACAGCGTGGGAGGTGTGGGAGTGGGCGCCGCTGCCTCAGAGCTGTGGTTAGGACACAAGTAGGACACGAGGCATAACACCCTGTGGAAACAGTGTGGGAGCTTGTGTTCCCAAACAGGGAGTGTGTTCTCAGGGAAGCACTGCTGTTCCTGCTGCTTTTACTGAGAGCTCAGTTGTGCACAACTTGCTGCATCACATGAGCTGGAACCAACCGCTCTGCAGAATCCCATTCCCAGGAGGATCAGTGTTTCCCTCATCACGGCAAACATCTTCACATGTGGCTCTGAGTCCCACAGCTTGCATTGTATCCCAGCACCAAGGGAACCCACGCTTAATGGAACGTGTCCAGGCTGCTCTCCACTTCATCAGCTGCTCATCTTTCCCTGAAGCTCTGCTGCTTAGCTGACACTTCCAGCCTGGCTGAGTGCGGAGGAGCTGCTGTGCTCATTTGTGAGGTTAGCCCGTTCGCAGTCCTTGCAACCAGAAGACAGGAGTTCCCCCACGGGACAGAGAGCTGCTTGGATGGTTGCTGTTGTGCAGGAGGCTCAGGAGCAGCTTTCCCAGCTCTGCTCAGCATGTCTGGGTAAGCACAAGTGCCTGTGGTCAGAGCAGAGCAGCTGCCCTCTTGTGCTGATGCTCGTCTCAGCTTGGAGCAAACCCTGCAGCCCTTCCCCCTCATTCCTATTATTTCTGTAGGATGTGGTTCTACAGTGTTGTCCTTTCTGCTGGCCTTGCAGCTGTGGATTCTCCTAAGTGCACCCGCTGAAGGATAAAGACAACAGCGCCTTGTGGGATCAGGTTGGAGATGTTGGTTTATTGTAACAGGTGATTTGAACGGTCACATATACCAAAGCCAAAGGGATGTAGAACAGCAGTGGGCACTGCTCCCCAAAATGCACTGCCTGACACAGGGAGCACAGCAGCCAGGGGACTGCAGAGCTTGGCTACTTGCTAGGTCTGCAGGCCCAGGGGGCAGCCAGAGGCTCTTCCAGCTGCTCTGCAATGAAAGGCAGATGCAGGCAGCCAGATCCCTGGGTCCACCCTGCACCACAGCAGAGATGCCTATACGTGCTGCGGTGCAGGGACACAGAGGAGTGACAAGCCCTACAGACAAGGGGGCACAATCCCAGCACAAAGCAGTTACTCTCACACACCAATTCCTTTTTCCATCCCACTACCAAAGATGACAGCATTCTCCAGGCCCGTCAGGCAACTGCAGTGCCACTGCTGTGCCCGTGCCCCAGGACTACAGGTGCCAGGTCATCCCTCCAGGACTGCAGCAAGAGGGCAGACAACGTTGATTTGTGGAGCTGCAGGAGAGCTCTGTGTACTCAGTTTACTCATAGACCAGGGCTCTGCAGCAAGGCTCTGACAAATAGTTTATGCACTCTGCTCCATGTCTCCGCAGGCTGTTGCTGCAAGCCCTTCCCCAGTCCACAATGGGCCAGACATGGGGTACGAGCTCACAGCTAGCTGCTCTGCTGCAAGGTGTAAACAGACCCATCAACCCCCCTCCAGCTGTCCAGTTTTGCAGGTTTCCAGGGCTGGGGCTCAAAGCCAGAGGGGCTGGTGCCAGTCCTGCCAAGCGAGGAAAGAAAGCAGGTGTTTGAGCTGGACAGTGCACCTGATGGGGCAGGGAGCAGGATGAGCATCTTGCCATGCTGCCTTTGACATGCAAATACAGTGGCACCTGGGCCAGACTGAAGCCACAGAGCAGCTGTCCAACTGCAGACAGATGTGTAAATTGTTCTACAGGACAGCAAATCCATACCACCAAACGTCTGCCTAATCCTGTTATCTGCTTCTGGGTTAGGGAAGATGGAGGTTTGACTTGTCCCACAGCAGCTGGACCTTGCTACGTGCTTTCCTGCAGCCACACAGCCTCCTGCTTTCTCTCTCAAAGTAAGGGAAGGCACAGAGCAGAGCCGAGGGCCCCCAAAGCTTGGCACTCCATCTTCCCAGCAGCCAGTGGCCTTGTGGGAGGGACAAGTAGCATCCTGCATGCTTGTCCTGTGGCCTCTTCTCAGCACCCTGCACCACAGGGCTGTCTGCCAAGAGCAGTCTCACAGGACTGGATATCGACTCTGCAACTGCCATCTTTTTGGCATGAGTGGCCAGGTAGAGTGCCCACGCTCACATCCCTCTGTCCCTACCAGCCCTGTAGCATTATGCTGCTGCCATAAGCCCTGTGGGACCTTGTGTTGTGGAGATGAGTCTAGGCTGTTCTTGAACCCCAGCCCTACAGCCAGCTCTGCTCTAAACCCCACAGGAGGGCAGAGGGGAACCAAGGTTCCCCCCAGTATCTCCACCCCAGGGTTGGGACCTAATCCCAGACAAAGGGCTGTCATGCCACAGGCAGGAGGTGGCCAAGATTGCTCTGAGTGCAGGTTTGCTCTGAGTGCAGTCCTAGATGAGATGGAGGACACTGAGTAGGAGGTGTTCTCCCTCTCACCCTGCCAGGCCGCTGGTTGTGACTCCGGCTGGAGGCTCCTCTGCTAACTCAGCTCTGCCACCCAGTGTTGCTTCCCAGGGAAATGCCACAGTAATAAATAAGTGTAAAAAGAGACCAATGCACCTTTTAAGCAAAGGAAAACCATGGGGAGAGTTACAACCATTGACGTGAGCACAGCCAAAGTGCGCACCAGGGAGCAGAGGGCAGGCAGGGCACAGGCCCCTTGTGTGGGCTGCCCCTGTGAAGCCACCCGCCTTGGCCTTGCCCTGCTGCACTCCTGGCTGTGCCAGGCAGCAGCTAGCGGGACAGGGGTGTCTGTTTGAGGGAGATGAGCACCGAGCGCATCCGCGAGACATCCTTGCTTTGCTTGCTGCTCTTGGGGTTGAAGTCGCAGAGCTGGGCTACCTTCTCCCACTCGGAGCCTGGGGTTTCCTCCTTGGACTCCTTCAGGAATGCTTCCTCCGAGGCCCTGCAGAGATGTTGAGGGCTGTCACTGACAGAGCTCCTTCCAATGACACCCTCCCCTCCGGGAACCCATTGTGTCCCCATTTCCTGTCTCATTGTTCCAGACAATGAACTCAGCATCCTCTAGGACCCACAGACCCGGGATACTCAAGGCTGCTGCTGTCTGCACTCACCCAACACATCGTTCATCCAGGGGCACTGTGAGTGTCTGCCTGCTCTCAAGACTTCTCCACCCCTAGGACAGTCCCTTAAAGGCCCTAAACTCCACAGCTTTCTCTCTTCAACCAGCTCCTCCTGGGGGCAATTTCAAGGGCTCTGCTTGCTACCTAAGCAATTGGAAGTGCTCAGCTGAAGCATTATCCCTCTGGAAACTCACCAGGGCCCTGTACCCCCCCAGCATCCCCCCTTCCCTTGACTGGGCAGCCAAAGTGCTGGGGCCAGGACCCCCAGACCGTGCAGGGCAGGATATGGTCTGTAAGACGCACATACACATAGCCAATCACATCGGCGTCCGGCTGCTGGTAAAAGGCTTTGTCAGCGATCCTAGCCCCGAGGCACAGACAGAGAGAGAACGCAGAGCAGACAGGCAGGCAGAGGGTTAGAAAGAAAGAAACAGAGAGGGGGTTAGCATCCTCCCACAGAGCGTGACCCACTCATCATGGCACTCATGGCACCAGAAAAAGCTGCCAGCAACAAGAAGACTGCATAGCATCCCAACCCTGCCTCCGAGGCCCACGCAGGGGCTCAAATCCTCAAATTCTGCTGTGTTTACCCAGACTTCAGCTGGGATCAGGGCAGTTCTGAACAGCCACCAGAGCTGCCTGGAGTGCTGGGGCCTGGCAAAGCCCTGTCTCTGCAAGGCTGGGCCTGCTGTGGAGACAGCGCTCCCAGGCTACTACAGGAAGGCACATCTGGCTGCACAGCTGCTCCCACTGAGCCCTGCCAGCCTCAGCCCTAGAGGCTGTGCTGATCCCAGTGTACCTGTTGTTTGCTCGGTTCTTCTCCATCTGCTCATTCTGACGCAGGTTCCACTCCTCCAGGTCCTTTTTGGCCTTCTCACGCCATTCCTGCTCAGTCACCTTCGATGCTGCATCTAAGGCCAGGGTGAGACAGACCCTGTTAGACAGACTGGCATCCACTGGGCCTGCTGGGCACACCCTAGACTTGTCCCCAGCCCTGCTTCCAGGGACAGATCTTTGCTGGGGGCACCCACGCATGAGGTAAAAGGCACATCTTGGGTGCAGCAGGGTGATCACCAGGGAAAGGATCCCAAGGACTGCAACCACCACGTTCTGTGGTGCAACCAGCACAGCCACACACAGCCTTGGGTCTCACCCAGCTCCTCCAGGCGCTTCTTCTGCTCCTCCCTCCATTTGCGGATGCTCTCAGGTTCCTGGGTCAGCCGATCAGCCTTGGCTATGGCTGCATAAGCATCTGTGGGGCCGTTGGACTCCTGCAGGATGCAAGCACCTCCCCATCAGCATCAGCTCCTCACACAACACTGCCCAGCATTCTCAATGGGCTGACAAGGCAGAACAGGACTCCAGGCTCCCAGCGCCAAGACATGTAGGATTGGTGACAGCCCAGGACACTTTTCAGTGCCCCAAAGTACTGCTCAAGCTGCTGTCTCAGCTCCCGTGAGAGCACAACTCTCTGGCACCAGCCCACAGGCAGGAACCTTCTGTGGTGCTCCAAGCTGTGCAGCTCCCACCAGGACCAGCATCACACTCTGTGCCATATCAGTACTTTTCCTAAACCCTGCTGCTGGCTGGGATGCCCAGACTGACATGGAGCTAAACAAGGAGATTAGGGCTCTCCTCCAAGATCCCCAATCTAATTAAGTCTATCCCATCTCTGATGTGATTATCATAGACTAGGCACAGGCAATGCACAGGGGACCTGTCAGGATCTAGCACAGCTTCTCTTGTACCCTGAACAGTTTGGCTTCAGGGTCCCAGAGGGAAATGAGATCCTGGCAGGTCCCACCCCCCAAAACACCCTCAGCCACGGGGAAAGCAAGTTTAATGGGAGATGCTGCTGGACTTAGTGGCTAGACCATAGTTATGTGTTAGCAGAGTAAGTGCCCCTGGAATTCCTGTCCTGGATCTGGACTCTGTCAGAAAATGATACCAAACACCCCTGAGGGCCTCCAGGAGCTTTCCAGGCTGGAAAAAAAAAATACAAGATTTGTGGAGAACAGAGGTCTACCATCTTCTCGTAGGGCCCAGGCACTCCTTCAGAGTACAGGCCACCTAAAAACAGATTTGGGGAAGGATCTGAAACAGCACAGTTCAGCCAGTCTCAAAGCCTCTAACTCCAAACCCTGGGCCATGGGCAGAAGGGCCAAACCTCTTTCAAGCATGACTGAGAACAGAGGAGTCAGGAACCCACCACAAGACCCAAACTTCTCAAGGAGCACCATAGCTTTTCTGGAGCTGGAGAGCACAGGCAATCCCAAGAGCAGAGCAGTTGCATGTTGGCCCCACACCCACCTAACCCCTCTTGGTACCACTGGGCCAGAACATGGGCCTGAGCTCTCACCTGAAAAACATCTCCATTGACAGTGGCTCCTCCATTCTGGAAACCAGCTAGAAAAATAAGGAAGAGAAACACAACTGTCAGCTGAAGTGATCCCAGAGGAGCTGGGATTCATGAGACAGAAATAAGCCAGTTTCATGGAGATGCAGATGTGCCATCTCCAACCCAACACACCTATCGACAACAGACTCACATATATGGGTCCCAGACTAAAGATCCTACGCTGGTCCAAGCAACGGATACCAGCAGAGCTGTGTGCTAGAGCTCAAGTTAGAGCTAGCAAGGTTTCAGTATCCAGAGGAGGACACCTTCCCAACTTCCTTGGCCCTGCCTACTCCTAGCAGGATCCCAAATCCCCCTTGCCAGACACAGCCTGTCCAGGATAGTGATAGGAAGAGGACAGCGTGCTGCACTGGTGTCCAGAGCAATTAACCCAACAAATCCTCCCTGAGCTGCTACTGCAGGAAATGCGTGGAGTCTGCTGCCATTCCTGAGGCAGGATCGGGGCCAGCTTGTGTTTTCCTGTCCTTGAAGGGATTTCAGCCAGCACCTCTTTCCCAGACAAAACTTCCAGGGCACTTTATGTCTTTACAGTGTTTTCACTGTCCCTTTTTTTATTATTATTTTTATTTTTTAAATCTTATCTGAAGATTAAGGAAACTCCTCCAGGCACAGGACTGGGCACCATGCTCTGGCTGTAAGAAAACAACTCGACCAACCTCAGCTCTGCAAAAGGCAGCAGCTGCCTCCCTCAGCACTCAGATGAGTGACCCAGAAGCTGTCAGCCAAGTGCCCAGCAGAGGCAGAACTGCTCTATGCCTGTGACAGGAATTCAGCGCTGTAAGGGTCAAAGCTCTCAGCAGCACCACAGCACACTCCTTCTCCCTCTCAGACCCAAGAGCTGCATACTGATGCCTTGCACATGGCCCTCTGCTGCTGAGTAAAGAGGCTTTGATGAAGGCAGACTCCAGGCCTTGAGGTCTCCTCAGTGACAACCAGGCTTGACCACAGGGCTTCTGCTGACCATCTGGCCACAGGCACATGCAGCCATAGCACAGCTCTGGAGTACCTAAACGTAGCACTGTCCCCCGGGTGCTCACCCTGCAGCTCCAAGTACATCCAGCCCCAGCCTGCCTGACTGCATTTTAGCACTGTGGCTGTCAGCAACTCTCTGGGCCCAGATCTGACTGTGGCTCTGTAAGTAGAGTGGTAAAACCACCATTCCACAGCCAGGTCAAAGAGGCCCTGGGGGCCTGCCAGCATTGCAGGCAGAAGCAAGAGGACTGTGACAGTGGTGTCCCCCCATCCATGTGGATAACAGATCTCTTGAGCTCCTGTTATCTATTACAGCCCCTTAAAGGCAGGGCTGGGGCTCAAACGGAGGCCTGAGATAAAGATTACTGCCTTCTACTTGATGGGCCTAGGACTATGATGTTCACAATGGAATTGCCTTCCATTTTGCACCCCAAAGTGCTCTCCTGTCTGTAAGTGTGGTGTAGGGGCCACCCAGCTGTACATGGATGCTTGCATCCCACCTTGATGTCCCTCGTGATGCCGCAGCAGAGGGCACTGAGGCAGAGATATGGGGGCTCTGTCTGACCCATGGAAACCAGCCTGAGAAAGAACAGTCCTGCAGCCAGTAAATCCAGGCTCAGGAATTACCCCACATCCTGAGATTCCAGGAACCCCAATGGTCCTGGGACCAAGCACAGACCCCAGAGGGCCCCTGCTGGGATCTAGCCCACAGGGGATTTCTGTTTGCCCATTGCAAGTGCATCGCTGAACCAGCACACACGGGGACCCCGTCACACACCAGGGGTGCCAATGCATCCCACGGGGAACCTCAAAGACACCTGAGGGGCAGCCTGGAGGGACCCCTCCCCTCGGGGGAACTTCCAAGACCAGAAGGCACCCCCCCCCCCCCCCACCCTCGGGGGGACGGCACAGGGCGCAGCCCTCCTTCACGCCCCGTGCCTACGGAGGAGGCCCCGCCCGGTGCTCGAGGCGCTCACCCGGTTCCAGCGGGGCCGCCTGCCCTGCGGGGGCGGAGGCCGAGTCGCCGTCGGTCGGCCCGAAGCCTTCGTCGTTCTCGATGCCCGCGATCTCGCTTTCCTGCTGGGCCAGGAAGGCGGCAGCCGGATCCTCCTCGGTGCCGGCGCCCTCGGATGAGGAGAAGAAGCCGAAGTCGTCGGCCATGGCCCGCCCGCTCGGTTCGGCTCGGCCCGGGCGGAGCTGTCACTGCGGCGGCGGCGGGCGGGGCGGCGGAGCTGACATCACGGAGGGGCGGCCCCACTTCCCTCCTCCCCCTTCCCCTGCCCGTCCCTCTCGGCGGCCTCTCCTCGGGTCGTGGGAGCTGGGGTACCGCCACAGCCCCTGGGCTCCGGGCCGGCCGAGGCCACGGGGCCCCGCCAGGCGCCCGCTCGGCTCTGCACGCTCGGGGCCCCGCGGCACGGGCCGCCGGTGGCCGCCATCTTGGTGCGGGCTCCGCCTCCGCCATTTTGGGTGGGGCCGCCGCCCGCGGACAGGGGAGCGGGTAGAACCGGCCCGGGGAGTGCCGGCGGCCCCGCACGGCGCTGCTGGGGGCTCCGCACCGCGTGTTGGCCTGGGCCCGCTCCCGGGCCTGCAGCCGCAGGCTGCTGCCGTTCTCGGCCGTCTCCGGAAATAGCCGAACGGCTCCTTCGGAGCTCTTCGTGTGCCAATAGGGAGGGGGTCAAGCGCGCGGTCCCTGTGACTGGGGGGGGTCGGGCATTTCCGGAGAGGTCCGAGAGCGCTTCGGCTATCTCCGGAACGTGCTCGTGTATTTCCGGTCACGGCAGGCGAGCGGCCGCCGGCTGCTCAGCCGAGCGGAAGTGCGAGTGGGCGGCGTCACTTCCGGAGTGACGGAGCGGCGGGTCAGAGGCGGAGGAAAATGGCGGCGCCTGAGGAGCGGGAGCTGACGGCGGAGCAGACCGAGAAGCTGCTGCAATTCCAGGTGCTGTGCGGAGAGTACGGGCCTGCCCCGCCGCCGCCGGGCTCCAGCCGGCCTGCTCTGGGGCTGGGGGCTTAGACGGACCCTGCCCGGAGAGAGTCCGGCGGTACGGGGCTGCCGGGCCCGGCGTGGGTTAGGGGCGAGAGGGGAGTACCCCGCGTTCGTGGCCCCGGCGAGGGTGGGGGTGCCCGCTGCGGGGCTCCCCTGGGGATCGTGGGTCCCTCGACTCTGCCAGGTCTGGGCTTCGCTGAGGGCTGTGCCCCGAGTGCTTTGTTAGTAGTGGTGTTTGGTCAGCGCTCGTTGGCGAGGCAGGAAATGAATGCTGAGCAAACGCACCGCCTCCGTGCGGGGAAAACTCCCCGGTCAGTCCTGGCCGTTTTAATCACGTGGTCTGAAAACGTCCCTTTCTTGTTAGTGTTGAGTAGCAAGCCCTTCTTGGCGTGCTCAGTTACCCTGTGAGTTTGTATGGAGTCCAGCTTCTCAGAAAGCCGTACCAAACTCACTCGGCGTGGTAATGTCTGCTGCGGAACCCCCTGGGGATTGCGGTGATCTGAGCTCACTGCTTGCTGCACTACCTGCGCTGGTCGCTTAGCCTCTGGTTTGCAGGGAACCTGAAAGAGGCAACCTGTGGATGTGCTTGCTGGAGAGAAAACTGTTCCAAGGCTGAAATACTTACATCTGCTCAGAGGGAAAATAGTTTCCCTGTTTGTTGTTGGCTAGTGGAAAGTTACTTTTAGGTGCCTTGGGTTTGTTTCTGAATTATAAGTCATCATATAGTCTTATGCGGACTGCAGCTTTTATAAATATTTTTTTTTCTGTCTTGTTTTCTTGAATTGATTTTTTTTTTGAAGTTAGTATCTTAATTGGCACCTGTGGATTAAAGGGCCCTTGGAGGCATCCAGTCCTGTTTTCCTTGGCTGAGCTGGGTGCAAATGCTCCTTGTTGTTCCCAGCAGTTTCCCAACCTCTATCTCAGAGCTACGCGGATCGATCAACCTCCTGAAATAATGTACTACAGTGTTTTCCTATTACCTTAGCTTTGATTGACTTTTTTTTAATATAGATATCCTGTCTAAACACTTGCCCCAAATTTAGCATGTTGGGCAATCCTAATTTACAGGCAAGAGTATCAACAGTTGCTTTCCTGGTGTTACTGTTTCCTTGGTAAGTGTATGAGCTTAAGCTGTTGCCTTGTTCTTCCCATATATAAGCAAAAGGAGGTGGAGGGAAGCTTTTGCAGTAAGGCATAGCAGTGCTTAACCTGCTGAATCTGGATGGATAGGACCAGCTGCACTCATCAGTTTCCCTGTTGCTATTTTCAAAGCCCTGTGGGCAGCTGTGAAACGAAAGAATCCAGTGCATTTCCTCTCCCTACCTGGTATTACCATGGAGAGCAGACTGGGGACTTGGGAGGGAGCTGAACTTCCTGTTGTGCCCTGGTTTGAAGAGGGGGAAACAGACAGCAAAGGGAGAAAGTTGGCTGTTACCAAACTGCGTGAGCCTGATGTGAGAGATGTAGGCCAGAGGGCTTCAACACCAGCATCCTGTTGCTCCTCCTCCCAGGGTGTGCAGGCTTAGCTTTTCCCTGGGGCTGTGCAATGGCTAACTTATCTGGTGGAACTTTTTCTTTAGCTAGACTGTGTATTAAGTAGCACATACTGACTGGGGAGGATGGCTCTGTCTTGCTAAAAGTCATTTGTATGCTGCTGTTGCTGCATAGCACTACTGCTGTTAGCTCGTAAACCTTTCAGGGATTACCACTCTCAAGAAAGTGAAGAGCTGTCTGAGGGAACGCTGTGCTTGTGATGCACTGTTGCAATGTTTTCAGTGTTCTGTGGTGGCAGAGCTTTGTACCTTCACAGAAGGTGTGCCAAAGCCATGTAAATAAAGCAGAAGAAACTAGGAGAGAAGGGAGTGGGGTGACAAAGATGAGGAAAGCAGTAGTAGGAGGCCCTCAGTAGCGTTACAGTTAGGAGGCAAAAAGAGTGTGGAGAAAGAGCTGTTGACTGTCATTCACCCAATAAACAGGTGCGCTGGTTGAACATACTATTGTCCTTCACTTTCTGCCCTTGTGCTGGAAATTACTGCTTCCAAGGTAGAGAAACAAATGCCTGCTTCTGGCCTGAGTCAGCTGGGTTACTGTACAGTTTAAATAGATAATTGTACAATTTGCATTAACTCTAGCGATGTTTACATGGTGTGTTTTGGTAGTGCATGTATAAATACTTGTACTGACAGGGCTGTCAAAATAGCAGCTATCTTCCTGCAGATACAGCTGGCGTAGGCTGCTCACCTGCTGCCCTGCTGGGGTTGGTTAATGGTGTGTTTAAAAAAAAACCAGCATGCTTATGTGGAGCAATGGTGGGGATAAACGTGAAATGTAAGCCACAAAGCATTCTTGCTTACTTTGGGCCTCCCATTTGCTGGTGAATTCTTGGCTAATAAAAACAAATAAAAGCATCTTAGTTTTCATCTGTCAAGATGTGACAGCCTTGACATCAGTAGAGAGAAACTTCATGTGAGCTGCTTCAGAAAGCTGTGGTTCTGTTTGGGAGGCAGAGGGAACAGTGGAGCAGCACTTGCAGGATCATGTTATTGATCGGTGCCCATTACGTTTGGGCTGATGTCTGTTGTACTTATGCTAATCTAAAGTAATGCAGTGTTGTTTGCGAAGGAAGAAGTTAGTGCTCACGATGCAATCTCAAACCTCAGCTGGGGAAAATAAGAAAACCTCCTGTTCAAATGAGACACTCCAGAGGTCTTTACACTCAGTGCAGCATTGTATATTGAGCAAAACTTTCATAAGTGCACTTGCTGCAGTATGCAGAGAGAAACTCTCTTGCTAAAGGCTTTTTTTGCAGCTTGGAGTCAGATAATCCTTACTGTTGGAAACAGGAATCTCGCAGGAGCAGGGAATTGAGAGCAGTGCTAGTTAGAGCCTGTGGGTTTGCATCTGCTGTGTGGTGTTTCAACACGGGAGCGTTTCTGCAGGGGGAGTGATTTCGTAAGTCCAGCATACAACCTTTGTCCACCCGCGAATATTCCTTTGGTCTTTGAAGTGTGGAATTGCACTTTTCACTGCTTCCGGATTAAGGAGATTTTGGGCTTCTGAGCAGTGACTCAAAGGTGAGATACAAATAATAATATCCAGCAGCAGCTGCAGTGTGTTTTGGGATGGTGCTCTGCTCTGGGGGGTGTTTGAGAAGGTAATGCTGAACTGTCCTGACATCTGTTGGTACAGTGTTTTGTTGTTTAGATGTCATCATTATCCTTTGTCCTGTGCTTGGACATACATTGCATGGAGGTTTCTGTAGCAGAGCACTAGTTCAATGGGATTCACTTTATTTTTAACTACAGGATACTGTATCTTTTTTTGTCTTTGAAGGAAGGAGCTAATGAGAGACCAGCAATGAGGAGGAAGCTATCAGTGACTGATACACAGATACTTTATTCTCTTAATGAATGATACTAAATACATGCTCATTTATTCCCCGTGTGAATAAGAGTTTGCAGAATAGCCTCAAGATCCACCAGAAATGCCACAAGTGGCACTGGAAATGTTGATTGGAGTTTCTCATCTGCATCTGCAGTAATTGTAGGAGGTACTGAGGAGAAAGCAGTTAGCAGTGTCTAAGTGTGAATGACCAGTATCAGTATCTGCCAGCGAGCTCTGGATGAACTGGCAGTTGAACTGTCTTCTGCTGTTCTTGTAGAGAGTGCAAGTTGTTCTTAACAGCCCGTGTCTTCCAGAGCATCCTGAGCATCCTTCTGTCTCACGGGGCAGATCAAAGTAACATTCCAGAAGGTGTTGAGCTGTTAGTTGCCTTTACACAGGGGGTTTCTTGCTCCTGCCCTGCAGTGTTCTGTGGTGTGGCTTTGCTGATCAGAAGAGCGGTATTTGGGCGGCTTTGTTGCTTCTGTTTCATGTTGAGAGCATACGTATTAAGATGCTAAGGAAGAAGTGTAGCTGCACCTCTGTGGAGGTGTGCCGTTTTAGGAGCTTGTGAGGTCAGCCCATCAGCGTGGCAGTTACTGTAGCAGTGGCTGGGAAGGGCTGATGTTTGCCTCGTGTCAGTCTCTGGGAAGCTCAGTAGGTCTGGTGCTGCAGTGGTGGTGTTCATTAAACATTTGGTGATGGCTGTGTATGGCTGTTATTTTGGTGCTGTTTTCTGCTGTTTCATTTAGCATAATGTAAAAAGGAAACTCTGTTAATACTGCCCAGAGATGATCCTGACAGACAGACACACAGATGTGAATGAGATTGTGAGTCATCTGAACTCTGTAAGCGTAGCAGAGTTTCAGGAGCACTAAGGAATGGTGATCAGAAGTCTGCAAAGTCTTTGAAATGTGCACATTGTGACTCCATTATTGAATCAAATAATCGAGTGTCAGTATTGAATCAAATAATCCCATGTCTTCCAAGATGTCCTTTCTAGAGCAGGAGTTCTCACCCTAATTCTGAGCATTATCTGAAAAAAGCTAAAGTGTGAAGCACATCTTTAAGGGTACTTAAACTGCAAAATGATGAAGCTGAATAAAAACAAATAGCATTCTGGCAGCAACAGCCACATGCACGGAACTTCATTGTGTCAGTGACACTCACTGTGTAGCTTTCCTCTGGAAAACCTTGCAATGTAAGTATTATTTTCATATATATGTGGCACTGCAGTGACTTGAAGTGCTTTCCTAGTGACTGTGGATACACAGTTAATCCCAGTAATGCTTCAGACAGCACGGATCTGTCCAGCAGAATGACTTCCGCCCTGTAGATGGGGAGAAGGTAGAGATCTGCTCAGACATGGTGAGAAAGTAGCCAGGGCATGCTTGAAAGTTACAGCTGAGCTCAGACACTGAATAGGGCGCTCGTCCATAGTGTCACTTGGTGTGGAATGCTTGAATGGGGGAGACAGTAGGAATATAAACTGTCCTTCTCCAGCAAATCCTGATTCAGTGCATTCTCAAATGGTCAGTTTGTCGAGATGGCTTCAGAGGCCTTAAGGTGAAGCAAGCAATCAGGCAAATGACAAACAGAAGTAAAAGGGAATGCTAACAGTGAGTTGGAGTGCAAGATATAGTAGAAATTCAGCATGAGGATGTACATTGAATTACTGCCTTGTGTTCACGGTCATCACCAGCTGCATCCTGCAGAAGAGCTGTGCTGTAAGACGGGCACAGGGAGCAGAAGTTCTGCTCCTCGTCAAATTCCTGAGAGGCACAGATTGGCAGAAGCTCTGCACTGAGCCCTGCGTGGAGGTGGCAGGCAAGGACAGGCACAGCTCGTGTGCAGCATCATTCACAGCAGCTCAGGAGGGCAGAGGCCTCACTGCCCCAGCATGTAGCAGCCCAGCTGGGTGGGCACCCCTGGGAAAGCAACCTGCTCTTCTCTTTGTTCAGTTCCTGCGCTGCCATGGGAGGCACCCCCTCCTCTTTCATGTTACACCAACTGTCTGGAGGTGAATTAATGAGCATAGAGGTGTCTGGAGAGAAACCCACCAGGTGAGAACATGGAATGACAAGAGAACTCCACAGATTCTTAATGATAATGACCTTGTTGGAGAAATTGTTGTATTTAAATGGCTGCCTTATATTATGAGAACTCTATTGAATTCATTACGTGGTGATAAAATGAGCCCTATCATTGCCTCATCTGTCTTGTATCCAAGCTAAAAAATGTTTCTGAGAAGTGTAACTGTTTCCTTGTAATTCTGTTGCATAATTAAAAGAAAAAAGTACTCTCTCTAATTTTAAAACGAGTCATTTCATTCCAGTATACCTTCCCAAGCACTTGAAAGCCCCACAGCTTTGAGTTCTGTGGGTATGCTTGGGTTACATCTTTTGGTCAGTGTTCTTGTCTGTGTTGGGCTGGGCTTTCTTTACTACAGAATACCCAGATTTTGTGAACCACTGCCTTCATTAGTGCCTGGCTCGTTCTGGCTTAATTCATGCTTACAGTGAGTGCAGTAATGGTCTTTGTGGGCTTTCAGAAATGCTTTGCCTGTGTCTTTTAAGGGAATGCTTTGAGGTGGCGTTTGAGGGTCTCTGCCCAGCACATCCTTCCAGATCTGAGCTTGTAGGTGATCTGTATCGTGTTGGAGTTTTGACCAGGCTAAATGCAGTTGTAGTTAGACCTTATATGCTGCTGATGACTCTTAACAGGCTAGTGATTGCAAAGGCCTGTTTGGGGCCACCTGTGTTCACAGAGTTGGGTTGGTGCAGGTTGCTCTATGTGAGCTGATAGCAGTACTTTTGAAGATCATTGCTCTTCTTCATGTGTCGTGGTACTGTGTTTGTGCTCCTGCATAGCAAGTAACAGTTTGTACAAAAACACTGCTTCCCTGGCACTCAGTTGCTTTTATTCTCCTTCTTTAGGACTTGACTGGCATAGAGTCCATGGACCAATGTCGTCACACGCTGGAGCAGCACAACTGGAACATAGAGGTACTGCTTCACGTGACCTTTGGGGTGGGCACAGGCTTCCTTACAGTAACTCCAAATCTGTTTGCCCCTGAATTTACACAAGTAAGCTGCTATAACAATATTGATGCTGCTAGAGAGTCGTTTTTAAAACTATAGAGCAGAGTTCTTAGAGCTGCAGTCACTTATCTGATGCTGTGTACTTCCCTGTAGTGTGCACGTATAGACTGTGATGGAGAAGGATTTCCACAAAGAAAGGAGTGCTGTTGTTTCCAGTTTGTACTTAGTTACTCTTACAGAGTGCACTGGGTCTGTGGATAAATGTTATTTATTGTAGGTATCCAAAATATGTTTATATTCTGTACCTTTAATTGTTTGAAATGTTTCTTTGCTCTTTCTTGTCTTACAGGCAGCTGTACAGGACCGATTAAACGAGCAAGAAGGCGTCCCAAGTGTCTTTAACCCACCCCCATCTCGGCCGTTGCAGGTCAATACAGCAGACCACAGGATCTACAGCTATGTTGTTTCAAGGCCACAGCCAAGGGCAAGTTATCTTACAGTGGATTTTGTCTTGTTTCTTTGTTTACTCTGTGAACAACAGGACATGCAAATAGGGAAAGGAATTGTTTTCTTTACAAGCTGTTACTTCCATTCTGAGTATTTTTTTCGTCTCAAAACAAAATGTAGAGCAGTTCCTTCAGCCTCTTATTTCTGTGGCCATTTTCTCTGTTGTGTAATTCACAATGAAACAGCCTTTCTTGTCACAGAATCTCTTTGTTGTTGATAGGTTTCATTGAGATGAAGAATTATATCTTCTTGATGGCAGTGGTGATCTTTCTTTTTAGACCCCTTAAGCAAATAACTGGAAACTTGAGAATTGAAGCATTTGTGTGTAATGAATATATTGCATGTGCCCTTCTAGGACTCTGCTATTAATCACTGTACAGTTAAGAAAACTGCTGAGTGTAAAACTATTGTTTAGTGCAGTCACACGAGTTTTCAGGAGTGTTACACTGTTCTTGGTAAACCATATTCATCACTTAAATTTTGACTTCTCCAAAGCCATGAAGTGTTGCTGTTGTGTTGTTGTTGTTGTTGTTGTTTCTGTGGTGGTTTGAGCCTCTATTCTCTGTGTGCTTGATGCTGGTGGGTGTATTGTTTCTACTGATTCAGTGTTGGGTTGGAGACAGTGTTCTAATTCTTTTTTTTTTTTTTTTTTTGTAATTTCAGGGCCTGTTAGGATGGGGTTACTACTTCATAATGCTTCCATTCCGATTTACCTATTACACATTACTTGATATATTTAGGTAAGCATGTTTTGTGCTGACTCATGTAGTGATTGCATCAGGGCACACTTAGATTTGGCTGTACCTCTATCACTTGGATCTTCTGCACTCTGATGGCAGATCAGCATTTCCGTTTGTTTGCTCATCTGACTTTATGATGGTCTTGTTAAGTACCTAAGCTGGCAGGTGCCACAGAAAAAACGTGCACTTTGTAGCTCAGAAAGTAAAATATGTGGAAATTTCAAAAAAAAAAAAAGTGGAATTTTATTTTTTTCATAAAAAAGTGGAATTTCAGCTCCACGTGGCTTTACAGTTCGAGTGCAGAAGGGAAACAGAAGCTCTGTCCTGCTGGGCTGGGCTCCAGGTTAACCTGTGCTGATCTCTGTTATTTAGCAAAACCAAAAACTGAGCACAGCTGGGTTTCTCCTCTGATGTCTGTAGCTGTTTATGACTTTGCAACTAGTTCATCTTACCTCCCTGTAGAATCAATAGAAAAAAAAGGAAAGTTCAGTATAACTTCTAGGCATTGATTTAAAAACTAAACAAGAGTGGTACTTGTGGTGCAGTCAGGCTTTTTCAGCCTCACTTCACTGTACCCCTAGTGTAGCGTTCTCTTTCACAGCTCTTGTGCTCTGGAGCTGTTGGTCTTGGAATAGCAGAAGTGCAGTTTTCAATGTGATCTGGAAAAAACTGGGTTGCTTCTAGCAGTTCAAATAAATACCTCAAACCTTACACTGTTGGTGTGGATTGTGCCTGATGCTTTAGAGGAAGTTAAAACTACTAATCACCCAAGAAATCAGACACTTGCTGATGTCTGCAACGAGATATTTGACTGGGGCTTTTCTGTTGCAGTGGTGTCATTTTGGAGCAGGTGGTGCAATTTGAATTTTAATTATAAACGCTCAAGGAACACAACTGTGATGTTTTTACTTATTATGAATGCCAGTGATTGTTTACGGAAAAGAAAACCTGTTTTTCAGAAAGTCAGTGAGCTGAATTTCCAGTGTCCTTTGCTTCCTTCCCAGGTTTGCTCTGCGTTTTATACGTCCTGATCCTCGTAGTCGGGTTACTGACCCAGTGGGTGACATTATTTCATTTATTCATATGTTTGAGGAGAAGTATGGGAGGATACACCCTGTCTTCTACCAGGGAACTTACAGTCAGGTCAGTGTTAAATGTCAGTGCGTAGACACAGGGGAGATGAAGAGTGGGGGTTTTACTGCATGGTATCACAGCCTACATGGCAAAACTCCTTTTCAAAATGCAGTGTTTTGTCTCCAAACTCTTCAGCAGGGTACTGGGAGAGCTAGTGAACAAGTGTATTAGAAAACCAGCATCTGCCAGGCTTGATAATGTGCCAAGCCTGCGAAGTTGGAAAGCAGAGCTGCTCTGACTGTTCCTCGACCGTCTGTATGGCTCTGTAGCCAACAGCTATTCTTTGTAATCCTGTCTTTGTTTTTGTAAACTGATGTGGTGTGCCAGAGTCTGTCCTTCTGTTCACCAAATTGGGATTGACTGCCTAGGCTTGTATCATAACGTAAGTCCAGAACTTGGTGCAAGGCCTCAATATTGAAAGAGGGAACCACTCAAGAAATAAATGCGAGGTGAGAGTTCCAAATGCTAGATCTGGGCTGGTAGTGCTCTCTGTTTAAGGGGGAGGAAAAAAAATAAAGGATGTCCCCATGGGTGCTGCCTCTTCTGCAGCTTCTCTCAGCCTGGCCGAGAGAAGAGCCTCCTGCTGAGCACTCCAGCAGGCAGTTGGATCAGTGCTGCTTCCTGAGTGCCAAGGAAGAATGTGGTATCTGTCTGCTCCATGCTGCACAGTGATGGAGCTTGCTGCCTCCATGGTTCTTCTAGGCCCCCCTGTCTTGCCTGGAATCCAAACTGAAATAACCATGGAATGGTTAGGCTACCAAAACTCAATGCCAGTGAAACAAGGAGTCTGTTGCACACTTACTGTGTGGCCTTGTTAAGAAATGCTCCTGGGTGGGTGGAATCCAGACACTGTATATGCAAGAAGTTTTGTTGCTGAGCTTGTCTTGTTGGGACCCACAGCATTATTGAGTTGGCCTCTCTGTTAAATGTAACATTTTCATTTGATGTGGTGTGATGACTGCACCCTGTATAGGCTATGGTGGGAAGCTCAGCCTTACCTGCTGTGAGTCTGAGCTATGAAGGAGGGCTGTTTGCTGCTGGATGAGCCTGGTGGGGGTGGATAGGGCTGTCAGCTTGCACAGCTGTGTACCTGGCTGCAAGTTCAGCCTTCTCCAAAGCCACATCCTGAAAGGAATGTGGAAGAACATAGTTACAGTCCTCTTAAATGAGGGTTGAGTTGGGAAGTCTGGTATGTTCATCTTCCATTAGATGCTTCATTAAACTGGTTAGTGGTGAGTAATGACCCAGGTGAATGTTGCTGAGTTGTTTCAGACTAGTCTTGTGGGTGCTGCTTTCCCTGGAGACCCTGTAACGTTACCTTCTCTGCTTTTATGCCAAGGCACTGAATGATGCCAAGCGGGAGCTGCGCTTCCTGTTGGTTTATCTTCATGGAGATGACCACCAAGACACGGATGAATTCTGCCGGTAGGTAGGAGAGTTTTCCAAACTGTTGTCCTTGGACCTTAAATGCAAATGTACTCACCTAATCTCTTCTCATCCCCTAGCAATACGCTGTGCGTACCTGAGGTGGTTGCCCTCATAAACACTAGAATGCTCTTCTGGGCTTGCTCAACCAATAAACCAGAGGGATACAGAGGTGAGTGTGTTCCTCTGGGCTTTACCTATCCCCTTTGGTCTCTGGGACAAGTCAAATGCTCTTTGACAAATGTACATGTTTGAAATACTTAGTTGGTTTCAGTGCAAGAAGATGAGAACATCACAAGCCTGCATGGGAAGCTACCCAATGGTCTTTGTGAGGTATCTCATAGAGCCTGTTTGATTGCAGGGGAATACCTACTACTCTTAACTTCAGCTGGTCCGTACGGTTCTGGGCAGTCCTGGTTGCATGTATTTATCTGCAGGTGTTTAAGCTGCTCTCGGTGGTTGTTAATGAGAGTTGGTGGGTGTGTGCCCAGCATTAAACCAAGTGCAGGAATAAGTATCTAACTAGCAGTGCTCTTAAGGCTGGTTCAGGTTGTGCCTTAGGCCAGGAGTGACATGTTGGGTACATTCTTTCCCTTTCTGAGACAATCATCTTCATTCCACACCCAGTCTTTCCAGCTCCTCAGAAGTCCACAGTGAGGTCTTTAAGTCCATCTTTCCAGGTTTGTTGATTCCTGGCCTGCCAGCATTTACAGTAGGGTCTTAAAGCAAACTGAGCCTTTTTCCAAAGTTCTGTTTGTGCCTCCTGTGTTTGCTCTGACCCCTCCTGGTTCATGGTATGAGGCTGGGAGTTCTGCTGCTAAACATGTTATTCCTTTCTTCATACTTTTGCTATCAGCTGTTGACTCCTTGAAAGCCTGGCTTCCTAAGCAGGCATTCTTCTTATTGCTGTTTCATGGCTGCAGTACTTCAGAGTCCCAGTCCAGAAGGCTGGGATGGGAGGGGCTGGGGCTGCAGTGGGTTGCTCAGACATGGTTTGGAAGGCTCCATCAGTGATGGTGGTTCTAAGCTGTGTGATGTGCTCTGCATATTCTGAGGAGGTGGTGGTGGGCTGTAGGGAAGGTTTGCATGACATTAGTCATGGGGGGGGGTTCAGTTTTCATCTAACCTGCTCATCCTTTGCCTCAGGACGATCTGTCTCTGGCAGAGATGATCTGATTTTGTTCTGAAACCTCTACAATGAACACTTCCCATTACAGCATTCTCCAGAGCGTAGCCATTCTTAACAACAGCAAGTGCTTCTCTGTGTCCTTCTTCCTTCAGTTTAAACCCAGAGCTTCTTGTCTCATTCTGAATGTCCATTCAGAGCAGTCTATTTCTTACTTACACTTGAGAATCTTTTTAAAACTTGAAAGCTTGTTGTTTTGGCGGTGGTGGTTGTAGTCTTTTGGTTGTTTTATTCCCCTTGTCTGTTCTCCACGCCACCACCTTGTTCTGCTGATTTATCAGAGTTCAGGTGACAAAAGGAAGCGTGTGGCTTTTTCTGCACTGGAAGAGAGAGTGGTTCTGGAAGCCATTCTCCTAGGATGTTGGTGATGAAAACATTTGTGCTGTACCCCTTGCTGCTCCTTTTGAGAGGATGATGACTGTACCTGTCCTCCAGTTTCCCAGGCTCTGCGGGAGAACACGTATCCGTTCCTGGCTGTGATCATGCTGAAAGATCGCAGGATGACTGTGGTTGGGCGGCTGGAAGGCCTCATCCAGGCTGATGACCTTATTAATCAACTGATGTTCATCATGGATGCCAACCAGACGTACCTGGTGTCTGAACGCCTGGAAAGGTACGATGGGACCCGAGCTCCAGTAGTGCAGATCTTACAGAGGCAGGCTATGCTCTGCCCCCTTCCTCCCTCTAGATGCTATGTGTAGACACGTAGGTCAGTGTCTCCTGTTCTGTAACACGCAGCCCATGATCTCTTCCCAGTGGGAGCACTGGTCTATAAATTCAGGAGACCCTGTAGCCGGGGAGTTTGATGTGTTGCCCATACAGGCCCGCTACGAGAGGTGAGGCTGACTGTTCTGTTTTCTGCAGCTGGAGCAAACCCGTAGTGTGCTGGAGCTGCAGTTAGAGGTTGGAAATAGCCAGCAGAAGCCAAGCAGGAGGGAAGGAGTTGGGAGGAGAGCTGGTGCTCACAGCCAGCTTCTTTTTGAATGGTGCTGCCTGGGCTGGCTGTCCTGAATTCTAACAGAGTTTGCTGCATTGCTGCTGGTGCCTTGCTGACGTGAGCTCCTGTCCCTGATAACTCCGTAGGTGTTTGCAGACTCTCCATTGTAGGATGTCACCTTATGTCTTCCTGTCTGCCCCTTCTCTGGGGGGGTTCTCCACGCTTTTTGATGCTTCCGGCTTCTAAAATGAACAAGGAGTTATCTGATGGAGATAAAGCCACAGGGAGTGGAAAGCGTGATGCTGAAATTGTAGTCACTGCTTATGTTGTATGTCTGTTCTGCCAGACTGCAGTGGGTGACAAGTCCTTGTGTTCAATTAATCTCAACCTAAGGGAAGAGTGTGTGCCAGGGAGTGCAGAGACTCTGCTTGCCTTGTAGGAGTTCATGGTACTGTGCACTCTAAGTGGTGCGTGTGCTCTTGAGAGTGTTGGGGCTGTGCCCTCAGCCTGCTTTGCCTTCAGCTGCTGGCCCTGACCACTTCCTGCTCACATTTGTAGGGAAGAAAGGAACCAAACCCAAGTACTGAGGCAGCAGCAGGATGAGGCTTATTTGGCATCCTTGCGTGCAGACCAGGAAAAAGAACGTAAGAAGAAGGAGGAACGGGAGAGAAAGAAGAAAAAGGAGGAGGAAGTGCAGCAGCAAAAACTAGCAGAGGAGAGACGGCGACAGGTGAGAGCCAACTGACTACTGGAAAGGCTGACGTGCTCTTATGGGTGCTCACAGGGTGTGGGAGCAGTGCCTGTAGTAGGATTTTCCCATCAGACTGGGGTTAGTAGTCTTCTTTGGGGCTTGTGTGCCCTCCGAGCCTCCTGGAGCAGCTGTGCTGCAGGGGACAAGTGTAAAGGTCAGCTCGGTGCACACCTTTTGCTCATCCTCCTTCCTTACTTCGCACCTTGCAGACGCTGCAGGAGGAGAAGGAGCGGAAGTCAGAATGCCTTCCTCCTGAGCCACATCCTGATGACCCAGAGAGCGTTAAGATCATTTTCAAGCTGCCTAACGATTCCAGAGTGGAGCGGCGATTCCACTTCACGCAGTCACTGACGGTGAGCTTGGGGCAGAGCTGGCAGGCTTGTCTCTGTGGGTTGGGTTGGGAGGTGGCTCAGCAGAGCTTTGGTCCCGTTGACCTTTAATGCTTAGAGTTGTTTCTGGGTAGGGAGGGCATCTCTGGGCCTGGTCTCTTCAGTTTGGAAGGAAAAGATTATAGAGAAAGGTAGAACGAATGTACCCTTCTCCTGAAGAGCTGAGACTCTTGTTGCTCCTTGTTAAATAAGGGGTATTGGAGGAGCCAGAGATGGTATTCTGTGACAGGTCCAGTTTCATGCATGCAAAGACAATGGCTGTGTTGTGTCTGCAATGCTGATGGTGCGGATTTGCAACTTAACCCTTCCCCTGTGAGATACCAGGGATGCACTCCGGCTGTGTCATCGTTCCCCCGGCTGGCATTTATTTCTGTGCTTCTTTCCCAGGTAATCCATGACTTCCTGTTCTCCCTGAAAGAAAGCCCTGAAAAGTTCCAGATTGAAGCCAACTTCCCTCGCCGCGTCCTGCCCTGCCTCCCCACAGAGGAGTGGCCCAACCCCCCCACGCTGCAGGAGGCCGGACTCAGCCACACGGAAGTCCTCTTTGTGCAGGACCTCACGGACGATTGACATTTTTGCAGAAGACACAAATTGGAAGAGAAATTCATATTATTATTATAATACAATATTTTTTTTTAAAGACTGCGTACGAATGAGGGATCAGAGACCACAAGGCCTGTGCCAGCTGTGCTGTGCGTGCACGCTGGCGAGAGGAAGTGTGTGCGCGTCCTCACACACCCATGTACACAGCCATCCCCTACGCTCGGAGGGCAGAGAGGGAGGGGATCTGGTGTTGCCCCTCTCCCCTCCTGGGGGAGGATCAGGAATGGCAGCTCTTGGTAATTATTGCTTTTATCGATGACAATAATAATAAAACCCCAACAACCCGATGTCTTGTGAGGACTCGATGCTCTGCTGCTCCTGCCAGCCAGAAGACCAGGCACCTGAACGTGCTGGGAGTGGGGTTTGGGAAAGGGCCGGACAGAATTTCTTCAGCTTCCCTCTCTGTATAAATACTTTTCTTTTAATATTTCTCTTGCTTTGTAATGACCAAAGGAGAATGGGGTTGACAATAGTATTAACTTTTTGATAAAGAGCTGGTTCGATTCTTACCTGTGTGGGACCTTGCCCAGGATTCTTAGCCTGCGTAGTGTAATAAACTCTGCCTCTAGCATGTCTGTGCCGATGCTTTCTGCTTACACCACACACTGTGGTGCTGCCCAGCTGAAACGGAGCACGGTGGAGCGAACTCCTGCTGTGGCTGTATGGCTGCAGCTCACAGCGCTGTGGGTTTGCCTGCCTCCTGGCCGGGGTTTGAGGCCACCTCTTCATTCATCGGTTATATTGTGCCAGCAAGAAGTGCTGAAGAGAAATGTGTGTACGACATGGGGGGGGGGGGGGGGGGTTATTGCTGCTGAGCTGCCTGCCTGCCTGCAGCATCCGCATCCAGGGCTGAAGGGAAGGGGGAGCTTCCAGTGATTGCTCGGGGCAGGGTGCCCTTGATCAAGGGAGAGGGGAGTAAGGACAGCCCGGAGAAACGAGGGATTGAAGGGGGGAGGGGTAAGCCTGCTGCATGCAAGGCTTTGTGCTGGGGGAGCTGCTGGCCACGGGGAGAGGGAGCGGGGCCTCTTCCTTCCCTTCCCCCAGAGCTTCTCCCCGTCACTCTGGGATGGGTGGCTGTGGCGTTTCGCTTGGTGCAGTCTATGAAGCACACAGGGGAGAAGATGACGCTTACTTCACCCTCTCCTCTTTCAAAGAGGGCACCCTAGTTCCCCTTCAACAGCGGGAGACCTTCCTCCTCCAGAAGCACCCGTTCCCTTTCTGGCCGTGGGGCTGCCAAACCCCCCGCACCCCTCTTCTCGTGCCGGAGCCCAGGGGACCCCGCAGCCCGCCCAGCCCCACCTGCCCTCAGCACGACAGGAGCCAGGCGCAGCGCCTTGGTATACATCATACATTTATTAGTGAATATCCCTCTCAAAATCAGCCACAACATTAAAAAAAATAATGATTGCACTACTTGGTCAAGCAGAACTAGCAACTTTCATTTTAAAAAAAGTACAAATCTGTTAAAAATTTCAATCAGTATAATACACATATATATAATACAACATACTAGTTATGTTAAATGCTACAAAACCAATATGATTCCAATGGAATGGAAAAAAAACCAAACACTTTTAGAGCTTTAAGAACCTCTTTTTTTTTTTTTTTCTATATATTAGCCTTTTTTCAAATACATACATGGGAAAAATGAGGTAACTGTAAAATGTGCAAGTAACAGAGCAAAAAAAATTATATATATATATTTATATATATATATATATATATATATATAAAAACTTTCTAACACAGAACACACGTCCTCGCACCGGGCGGGTGCCCAGGACTGGTATATAGAACAGTAAACAGTCCACTATCCCACCACAGGAAATCATTGGTAAACAGTGGTATCTACAGCGCAGTCAGCAATCACAAACACCCTAAATAATTGGTTGGTTTTTTTTTTTTTTAAGTATTTTTTTTCTTTTTTTTTTTTTTATATTTTTTTTTGGATTTTTTTTGTTTTTTTTTTTTTGTTTTTTTTTTGTTTTGTTTTGTTTTAAATGATACTTGTAGCTGCTCATCGGAATAAATTCTGCAGCACACGAGCTGTGAGCTTTCGAGTCGCCGTCAAAGGACCGTAAGGCTTTCCTGGCTCCCTGGGCACCGCGAGGGCGGGAGGGGACGGGGGGGGGGGGGGGGGGGGAGCGAGGGGGCGCGAGGCCGCCGTGCGGCACGGGGACTCCTTTGGTTATCTGTCACTGAGCGAGGGAACGGGGCTGGGGGAGGTGTGGCAGGGCCGGGGTCCCGCCCAGGGGGCACCGAGCCCAGCGGTGCCGGCGGAGCCGGAGCGCCGAGCCCCGCGCCTCGACCGCAGACATGGCGGGCGGCCGAGGAGCTCAGGCGAAGCGGAGCCGACCAATCGCGACGCACCGCCCGCCGCCACCCCCTCCCCCCCCGGCGCCCGATTGGCTGGCTGCAGATCGCCCCGCCCCCTCCCCCCCTCCCTCCCGCCGCCGGGCGCAGCCCACTCCTCCCGCGGCCACCGGCCCTTCAACCGCCGGGGCACAGCCCCGCCCCGCCCCGCCCCGCCCCGCCCCGCCCCGCGGGGAGCGGCCCCTTGCACACGCCGCCGCGGGGACGGCCCTGAAAGCCTCACGGTCCTGCTGTGGCGTTGCGGACATGTGCAGTACAGTGCATGGCAGTATCAGCTGAGCACAAAAACCCCCTCTCCCCACCCCCCTCACCCCACAGCCGGCTAGACGTAGCCAAGACCACGTTCCAAGCTGGTCAGACATGCATGCATATTTGTGAACATTTACATAGGGCCGGCGGCCGCGCGCGGAGGCTCCCAGGCGTCAGCAACGCGGGGAGGGCACTCCCCTCCTTCCCGTCCCCCCTCCTCCTCCTCCTCCTCCTCCTCCTCCTCCTCTTCCTCCTCCTCCTCGCTAATTAATCATGCAAAATGCCCCAGGCCGCAGCGCCGTGACAGCCGGCACCGCGAGGCCCCGACACCCCCCCCCCCCCTCCCCCCATCCCTCCCCCCCCCCCCCCCACGGCGCCGGGGTAAACCCAGCGCGAGGTCACGGCAGCGCCCGGCCCGCACCACCAGGACAAACGGGGCCGCCACGCGGAGCTCCCCGCCGGGCCGGGCACCGAGTGAGCGGGGATTGGGGCCGGGGCCGTCCTCCCGCCCGGGAAGGACACGGAGCGGTGGGGAGCTGCCCCACCTCGGCCCCTCTCTGCGGCCCCGCGCCCGCCGGCACCCGGCTGCGGCTGCGGTGCGCCCTCCGCTCTCCTCCCACCGCCGAGGGGAAGAACGACCACAGAACCAAAGAATACGCGACGGAAAAGGAAACTAAAGAAAGAAACAAACAAACAAAAAAAAACACCGACCCTAAAAAACCGAAACAAACGAACAAACAAAAAAAAAAAAAAATTGAGAAACGTGTGGGAAAAGGATGGGGGGGGGGGGGCGGGGAAAGGGGAGGGAATAAACCCTAGCGGAGTACAAAGACCTGGAAAGTGATGGAGCGACGACGACAGCGTCTTTGGAGTGCGGAGGACACGCGGCCGCGCTGCCCGCCACCAGCACAACACCATTTGGGCCCCGGAGCGCGGCGGGTCCGTGCCACGGCGGAGGAGGAGGGCTGGCCGCAGCCCGGGCTGCTCAGCGCTCACCACATCCGAGGAGAGGCTCAGGGGACGGGGGGTAAGCGCACGGCCAGGCCCTGGCAGCGGCCCCCGCCCCTGGCCCGACGTCCTCATCCTCTAACGAATCGTGCGGCACAGCGCCCGCCGGCCTCAGTCCGCCTCCCGCTGCACCTCGGACGCGTCCGCCCGGCAGATGGGGCACGTGCGGTTCGCCTGCGGGGGGGTGGGGGGGGAATGGGGGGGAGAGGGGAGGTGAACAGGGGGTCCTGCGGTGACCGAAACCCACCGCGGCTGGCGGCGTCCACAGCCCTACCCACCCACCTTTAACCATTTGTCGACACACTTGGCGTGGAACTCGTGGTTGCAGGGCAGGACGCGGAGCAGCTGCCGGGCCTCGAAGTCGCTGAAGCACACGACGCACCTGGAGGGAGGACAGCCATGAGCACGGCCCCGACCCAACCCCACGTCCCCACGTCCCAGCACCCGCGGCTCGCTCACAGGGTCTGCTCGGACTGGTGGCTCTCAGGGTTGAAGCGGTATGACGGGAGGTGCTCGATGTCAGCTTTGGTGAGCCCACGGGGCTTGGCCTCCCCCAGCCGCTCGGCCAGGTTCAGTAATGCCTGCGGGGAGACACAGACGGCTCAGCCCCGGTGGAGCCACCCCAGAATGCTGAGGTCACCCCACGGGGCAGCGGAGCCACGCACCTCGTAGTTCTCCATCTCCACATCATCCACGTCCAGGTCCAGGCTGATCGTGGGCCCCACAGCCGTCGGCGACACGGGAAGCATAGAGCTGCGTGGGGGGGAGGACAGGGAGCTCCGTGTGAGTGCCTCAGTGCAGACAGAGGCACCGTGCCACCCCACACTCCCCCCCGTACCCCAGTACTCACAGGAAATAGGGCAGGAAGCTCGGGTAGTAGGGAGGGGGCGGCGGAGGGGGCGGCGGGGGGGGCAGCGCCTGCTGCAGCCGGTACCGCTGGGTGTTCAGCCGCCGGGGCATCATGTGGGGGTATGGCTGTAGGGAGAAACGAGGGCTCAGGGCCGTGCCCACAGCTCCTGCATCCCCCGGCACCGAGACGGGGACTTACCACGCCAAATGGCAGCTCTTGGTGCAGCGGGTCGTGGGGGAGGTAATGCAGCGGCACGGAGGGGGAGAGCGTGGGAGCGTGGTGGGACGGGGGGTATGTGAAGCCGGCGATGGGGTGCTGCTCCCCTCGCAGGTCCACATCATTGTCTATCCTCTGCAGAGGCTGTGGGGGAAACTGTTAGGCTGGAAAGGGCATCCCAGATTTCATCCCCTGGCATCAGCACGGTATTGCACCCCGTGCACCCCACCTCGGGGGCTGCACAAAGACCCCACTCTCTGTTCAAGAGCCCCGTGCCCGGCTGTGCAGCACCAACACCTCCCCAGCCCTACCCCAACTCACCATGCGCGGGTGCTGGGCTTGGAGAGGCACGAACTGCCCCAGGGGAGCCATGTGGGGCGGCTGGTGGGGGGGCACTGGCGGCGGGGGCGGGTGCAGGATGTAATGGTCGCTGGAGATGATGGGGGGGAACGTCTGGTAGGAAACTGGGAGCTGTTGCATGGCGCATGCCTGGATCAGCTGCAGGGTTTGGAGAGAAATGTGGGTCAGGGGCACCTCTGCCCACCCCAGAGCATCAAATGGTCCCCACGCCCCCAGCCCCTGCGCTCTGGGTTGGCATCCACGCAGCCTTTGGCAACCCATCGTCCCCACTGTGACTCACCGGGGGCGGGAGGCAGCAGAGCGGGTAGTGCTGTCCACTGAACATCACTGAGCATGCTGGGAGCTGCTGGGTGCTGCACCCAGGGATGTGCTGGCTGGTGTGGATGGGGAAGCCTTGCGTCGTGACGGTGGTGACCGTGTAGGAGAGAGGGACAGGTCCCTGGTGCACCTGGGAACAAGACACAGAGGATGTAGGCAAAGGACAGAGTCCCAGCTGGGCCGTCCCCATCCTGGAGGGGCAGCACCAGGGCACCAAGCACCCAGCACTGCGACACAGCCAGCATTCTGCTGGGCTCCATGGGAGTTTTGGACCTCATTTTGTGACCAGAACTCAGGGTGATGTGTGCTCCAACCCCACCACCACCAACGGGGACCACAGGACATACCACAGGTCCCTGTTCTAAAGCTGGCTCTGGACACCATGGTACGGGTGCAGCGTCACTCAGCCTACCTGGTCATGAAGATCCACCATGAATGGGTTCTGGTGGGGCGGGTGAGCGGCCGGGTGCAGCATTCGTGGCGGTGTGCTGGGGAGAGCGTAGGCGCGGGGCTCATCTACAGGGATGTGCGGCTGCTGGGGGAAGGCAGGGTGCAGCTGGGTCTCATCCTGGCCCAGCAGGGTCGCCAGAGGTCGGTCGCGTCGTCCCCACTGACGTCTGGCAGGGGGGCTGCGGGGCCACCACGGGAGAGAAACAGAGCCGGAGTGACCCCCAGTCAGGGTCAGCGCCCAGCAGTGCAATGCTCAGGGCTGGGCTCCTCACCTGGCTGCCAAGCTCCAGCTCCACTTGCTTTGTGTGTGCCACCCTGTGACCTCAACACAAGGTTCCCCAACCCCCCCCTGCACGTTTCCCCTGGCCTCACTCCCCACCCTGAGCTCCCCCAGGTGCTGGTGGCTGCCCCAGCACACCACAGAACCCACAGTGTGTCCCCAGAGACAGGCTCAATAGCCACTGGGGGTCTGGGCTGCTCCATACCTTCGCCGGAGGTGGTCAGGGCTGCTGCAGGGTCCCCCTGAGAAACGGCGTTGGTTAAAAGGGGCAGAGGGAGGCCGCCTATTCACTGCCAGTTCCCATGGTCGCATTGGTGACGTCGGGAGGCGGATGAGCACGCGGGACCTCAGGCTCCAGGCAGGACGAGACACCAGCACCTTGGATCCTGGGAGAACAACAGTGTGTCATGGTCTCTTAAGTCCTCTGGGTGACACAGGGCTCGAGCATGGACACGAGCCCCAAATCCTCCCTGATATGGGACAGGGGAGACAGGGAGATGTGCAGCTGCCTTAGCCCAAGACATGCTGTGCTGTGTGACCTCAGCATGGCCCAGCCCACTGCCCATGGCACACAGCCCCAGGCCCACCAATGCTCCTGGGGCTGGAGACAGCAAAGCCCAACCCCCACCAGGTAGCCGGGCACCATCCCTCTGCTGTGTGACCCTCCCCATGCAAGATACAGACACCGAGTGAGACAGAAGGACGTGTTTTTGGCAAAGAGAAAAGCAAGCTGCAAGCTGGTGGCTGCAGCACTGTCCCAGGCTGCTGATGGGACTGGACACTCCCAGTATGTCCTCAACCAAGTGGGGTTTGGTGCTGCTCTGGGGGTGCTCTGTTGTGCAGAGCCTCTGTGTCTGCTCTGCACCCTCTGGAGCTGCCAGCGGGGCACTGCCCCTGCACACAGCTGGACTGGAGTCCCCATGTCACTGCCACATAGCGAAGTGCCACTGCTCCCAAAAGGTACCCACACCTGGGGCTGCTCATTCCCCGGCTCCACATCCCCCCCCCCCCCCCCCCCCATCTCTGCAGCACCACAAAGGCACCACTTCCAACCCGAGCAGCTCTGGCCTCAACGCTGTCCCCCCAAACGCAGCTGGTGGCCGCCTCCCAGCACAGAGCCCACTTCAGCCCTTCCTCCTGCTCCACGCACTGGGCATGGGGGTACAAGCTGAGCATGGAGGCTGGGGGTGTCCCCAGAAGGACAAATGGCCGTGTCACATCAGGGTGACAGCCTGACACCGCCGAGTGCCTCCTCCAACTCGGGATGCTGGTTCTGAAGCTGAGGGCAAATCTCTCTTGGGAAAAAATAAAGAAGCCACAGCAGGAGCCCCCGGAGCAGCTGCGCTCCACACGGCGGGGTGCAGGGCTGTGCGCTGTGCTCAGCGCTGCGGGGTCCCCCCAGTGTCCCCACCTGCCACCTCTCAGTTCACCCCACGCACAACCGCGGCGCCCAGACCCTGCACGACCCCCTGGGGTCAGCACCTCGAGGCCGCAGCAATAGCCGGGACCCCGTCGTCGGGGCGGACACGCGCGGCCGAGGCACGGCGGCCGTCGGAGCACGGAACAAAGTTAGCGGTGCCATCTGCCGGGAACCGCCGCCCGCACGGCCCCGCGGGGACGCGTCCCCACGCGTGAGCAGGGTCACGGCACGGCCCCGGGGCCGCGGGAAGTGCCGCCCTCCGCGCCCCTCCACCCCCCCCCACCCCACCCCACCTCCGCGACCCCGGTGTCCGCGGCCCCCACGCACGGATCCTCGCAGCGGGTCACGGCCCACGGAGCGCGCAGCCCTCCCGGCGCGGGACGGGGCTCAGCGGAGCTGTGGCTTTAAGAGCGGCCGCTCCGGGGCCATGTGCTCGGCGCCAAACAAAAGCAATAACAAAGGCGGCCCCGGGCCCCGCCGCGCCGCCCCGGGGCAGGTGCCCCCGCCGGAGATGGGGGTGGGGGGGGTGGGGGGGGGTGGGGGGGTGGATGGCTGTCGGGGGGCGGCGCCCTCCCCCGCCCCGCTCCCGGAGCCGCTCCCCCCACCCTCCGGACCTACCTGTGCCGCCGGCCGGGGCCGCGCTCCGGGAGCCGCTGCGGCGCCCCCGCCTCCTCCCGCCGCTCTTTGTTCGCCGACGCCGGGCCCGGGCCTGCCCCCCCAACCCCCCCCCCCCCCCACCCACTCCCCCCCCAACCACCCCCTTCCCTCCCTCCCGCCTCCCTCCCGGCCTGCCCCCTCCTCGCCGCCGCCGCCGCCGCCGCCGTTTCCGGTGCCTCTTTGTTATCCGCGGAGCGGGGCGGGCCGGGCCGCGGCCGCCGCCGCCGCCGAGGTGCGGGCGCGGGATGCGGCCCCTTTAAGGCGCGGCGGCACGCACCGGGCCGAGGCACAACACTCGGAGGCCCCGGGGGCGCGCGCGCCCGGCAGGAGGGGAGAGGGGGAGCGAGCGGGCGGCGCGGCGCGCGCGCGACCCACGTGACCAGGCGTGTCACGCTCCGCCGCCATCTTGGAGGCGCGGGGCTGGGCCGCCACGCGGGGCAGCGCCCCCTCCCCCCATCCCCCGCCCCGCACTCACCGCGCGGGAGGGGGCGGTGTCCTAGCAACGGTCTCCACGGAGCGGGGGCCCTTAGCAACGGGGCCCGGACGGGGGCTGCCCCGCGGCCCGGCACCATCCTTACCCGAGGCCTCGTCCCGGCCCCCGCGCTGTGCCCGCTGCGAGGCGTGAAGGCGGGCGCCGGAGCTCGGCCCCGGCAGCGGAGAACCGCCCGAGTCCCGTTCAGGGCGGCACCCGCCGGGCACGCCACGGCGCGCGCGGCATCCGCGCCCGCTTCGCTCGCGGAGCCCCGCAAAGCCGACCGCTCCCGGGCTCGCTCCGCTCCCCGAGCTAAACGAACACCGAGCTCCGGGGACAACGCCCGGGACACCGCGAGCGCCCACCGCGCGCGGCCCCGCGGGCAGCACGGCCCGAGCCGGGCAGCGGCACTGCCTCCATGGCCGGGCGCCTGCCAGGTATGGGAGCGAGCCAGCTGACAGCCCTGATGTCATGCCTGTACAACAGCCCTCCCCTGACAGCTGGGCTTTAAAGCGCTAACAACCGAAAGGGAGCTAATTAATTTGTAACATCGCCCCTTTTAAAGAAAACCTCAGAGCCGTGGCGATGGTTTAACAATTCGGTAGGCTCGTCGTCACCACGAGCGGCTGCGCTCTGCTCCCTCCAGGCTCCTCTCAAGGCCGCTTCACCTGCCCTCACCTCCTCACCCAGACCCTGGAACATCAGCACATAAGGAGCTCCAATAGCCTCAAGCCTTCCCTAGGACAGAGCCCACTGCCCCAGCTGCCATGCCCTGGCACGGGCACACCTGTGACAGGGGTCGGACTCTGTTCAGACAGGCTCCCCGGAAAGGGACAGCCACAGGGCTGATGATCACCTTCAACGTTCACTACTGACTTCCAGGGACCAGAGGGAAGAAGAGGGAGATGGCACTCTGCACTTTGAACTTGCCACTGTTTACTGGCAGAGACAGCAATGCATTTTTACAAGGTGGCCAGGACACAACCCGATCCTGGGCACAGCACAAACAGCACACAGAGGCCCGGATGACAGATATCTGTACAGATACTCCCTCCTGGCTCGTTCCAGTAGCACCAGCTCCCCTGTGGTCAGCAGCTATCAATGTCCTCAGGGCAACGGCAGGAGAAGCAGTTGATGGAACGTGACTCTGGCAAGAGCTGCTAGTGCTCTGTGCCTGGCCAGGCCAGATGGGTCCCGTGGCACACTGCATGGCTGCCCAGGCAGCCCCTGCAAGGGCAGGGCACACGGAGGTGGCTCAGCTCACACCTGCCCTGTGCTGTCTTGGGGACACGGCAGTACACAGCCACCAACACATCATGCTGCTCCAAGTCTCTGCCACCATGTAAAAGGTCGCTGCCAACCATCAGTGTGATGGCATCCTGATGCAGGCCTAAGCCTGGAGGAGTGCGCCAAGGAGGCCAAGTGAGGCAGCAGTAACCAATGCTCCTGGGCCAGGACAGGGGCTCCTGAGCCCACACATCTCCCCTCCACCAGTGACTCCCACTCCAGCCACTGAGCCCAGTGACACCTCCAGTGAAGCTCCCTACCTGCGAAGGCTGCACGTGCCCAGCTCTCGTCACAAAGAACTGCACAGGATGAATTCAGGCATACCACAGCCCACCCTCTCCCTCACAAGAGCCAGAGGTCAGCACAACAGGAGCCTGCTTGAGCCCAGGCTCTTTGTGACACCATCTGCTGCTACAGACGTGCCACCTCCCTGGCCCCATAAATAGGTCAGGTCTGTCACAGGATTAGCTGGGGTGATTGGAGTGATATGAGGAAGACTCCCACTGGAGGCAGGCTCTCCCCAGCTTCCCCTTGACACTCAGCAGGCCACTGGCTCACAGACACGCTCTCCCCGGCCTCTCCACCAAGTGCAGAAGAGGCCTGAAATCCTCCCCTCCCCACCGTCTGCAAAACAAGCAAGAGCAACTGGCACCAAGCACCAAGGAGTTCCCAGCCTTCAGGCAGGGGCAGCAGGAGTATTGCCATACTATCCACAACCCGACCGAGACCAGATGACGTGGGACACCCCAACATCAGCAGCTGCTGCATGGTGAGGTGCTCCTCTGCTGGGGAGAGGAGCTCCCTCCCTGCTTTGCACACCTTGGTGGAGCTGAGTTCGCTGGCAGGGGAGGCAAGGACGCCTTCGCCGCGATCGCACACCACCCACTCACACCCCCGGGCTGCCAGCACTCCCATCAAACGCCTCCAGCCACACGCACGGAGACGCTGACATGAGGAGCGGGGAGCTGCACAGGCAGCGGAACTGATAACACCCAGTTTCCTGTCGATCTCTCTCCCACGTGGATTCTCTGATGTCTAATAGCAAGGCTGAGCTGCAGTGCAGAGGGAGGACTAGCAGCCTCTTCCTCCCCAGACCTTTGAGATAGCTGCTGCACTGCTGATCTTAACTGAAACCAGCCAGCAAGTTCAAAGCAGAGGGAAGACTCGCAAATAAACAGTAAGCTTGCACAAGCCTTCATTTCCTCAGGACAGGAATCTGCAGACATATCTCCACCTTTCTTCGTTTGCCCTAGAAACAGCTGCACGACCTAAGCAGCGTGACCAGAGAGCTGTGGTGCAGCAGCTCAGGCACCTCTGTAGCACAGCAGCATCCAGCCCCGGCTCAGCCCGAGGGGTGCTCCAGCCTGAGCAGCTGTCAGAAGGCGTTCAGCAGCTTGTGGTGGCCCCCTCCCACGGCCACAAGCACCGTGAACCACGCTCACCTCCATCTCCTTTCATCCTGCCACAGGCAGTCCCACAGTTCAGCTGCACATGGGCAGTGGGTGGGGGGAGAAGAGCCAGCACTTCCACATTCATCCCAAACCCTGCCACCTGGGCAGCCTCCAGGCCCTGCCACTCCTTCCCTCCACAGGGCACAACGCTTCAAGACTCCCCTCCGCTCTGCCCATCGCATATTTACTCTCCATTCATACAGCTCTGCCTCAAAGCAGAGACCCCACCTCCCTCAGGCCAGAGCCACCTGAGGGAGCAGGGGTACAGCCAGCATCCCCCACGAGCATCCCGCCCGGCCTGCACACTGCGCACCCTGCGCCAAGGGGCAGCCTCCAGACAGCTCCCTGCTGCTTGGCTGCTGGACGCAGGCCGGACCGCTCCCGCTGCCCTTCTGCTGCTGGCGGCAGCACCTGGCTAAAGGACACGGGCAGAGCCAGGAGCCGGTGGACGGCAGCGAGCAATTCAGCAACACAGAGCACCTCCCGAATGCGCAGGTGACAGCCAGGAAGTTGGGTTGGGTGCTTTTGTTTTGCATTTTCGGAAGCCTGCAGGGACGCCGACAACCTGCAACGGTCATTTTCAGAAAGGAGCTCAGAGAAATTCACAATCTGCAGCCACTGTTTGCCCTTTTTTGTCCTTGATTTAAAATCTGCCAGGGGTCTGCTTTCAAGATGCGCTGAAACAGGCACTGACCACCGCCTTCAGCCCAAAGGAAGTTTGCTGCCATACCTCCCCAGTACATCACTCACAGAAAACCCCGCACCAGTGCCTGGGGATAGTTTTAAAAGGGAAAAAAATCCCCACCATGATTTCCAAGCTGACAGCCCCTGTGCACAAAGCGCGACTGTGCAGTGACAACAGAGCAGCCTGGGGCACAGGAGCTGGCTGACCTCTGCTACAGCTCTCGCCGGCAGATTTTTATTGTTCACCACTCGCCCAAAGCGCAGGCACACAGAGAAAAGCAACTCAGGCACTCGGATCAAAAAGCAAACGCGGCTGGGGAGCCGCACCGGCACAGCAGGGAAAAGGCAAAGCTGCTGGAGGGAAGCAGGCTCCGCACTGCCTGGCCAGGGGAGGAAGAACCACAGCCAAGCCCCTTCCTGGAGCCACAGCGCGAGGTGCTGGAGCCTGCGGTCACCTCGAGGCAGGCTCAGCTCTGAGCAGGCGGTTCCCTGCACGCAGCACAGCTCTGCTCTGTGTGTGTGTGTGCTCTCTGCACCCTGCTTTTTGGGGTAGCCAAGGGAAGTCCAGGGCTTTGTCCCTGCCACTGGCGAGGCCGCAGCTGGAAAACAAGGCTCTTGAGGTGTGCACTGTGGGCAGTGCTCTCCTCACTGTCACCTTGCACACAGCCAAGCAGGGAGCACCTTGCTCTAGGACACCTGGTTGAGCAAATCCGACAGCCAACCTTTCCTCTAGCACAAGGCAGGTGACAAACCACAATCCCACCACTGGCCCTGAGCAGGGAGCCACGGGACGGTGGGAAGATGCCGTGTGCTGGCTGTTTGCTTCGGGGATGAAAACCCAACAGCATCAAAAACGTCCGTGCTGTGCTGCCGACAGCCAGCGCAGGCTGCCCAGCCGTGCCCGCGGCCACGCTCACGTGACTGCGAAGTGGATGCACACGGTAGGAGTGGCTGTAGTGACAGCGTTACCGCTCGTGTCGGACACACATCTAAGCCCAGCAAATCCCAGTGCTCTGCAGCGCTCATTTACAAACCCCACACGCTCCGCACAGGTACGGAGGCTTCAGCAGGAGCTCAGTGCCCGTGGCCTGATGGAACGGTCAGCACGTGGCTCTGGGACCCCCCGATGCCCGAGGGTGTGCCTGTGCCATGCCCGGGGCACACAGAGTCCTGGTTCAAGCCAGGAGCCCACCCTGCCACACCTCCACTCTGCGGTGTCGGTGTGCTCCTGCCCCAGGGATGCTCACGCAGGGATGAGGGGACACCTGACAGGATCAGTGGGACCTCACCCTATCCCGCTCTGCTTCCTATGGTTTTGATCCAGGACTTCGCCAACAGAACACACCTGGATGCAACGCCACGAGCCAAAGCCGAGGCCCTACCTGCCTGGCTGTTACTTCATTCTTCTAACAGGTCCATAAACCAGGGATAATTAAATCTCCCCTAAACTCTCTGGCATTTAAAATAAAAATCCATAGTCCCTATTTCATTAGCTGGCTCTGGGTTTTACAGCTTGATCAATTCCCCCCGCAGAGCCCCGGTCCCAGGCAGGCAGACGCAAACACACAGCGAGCAGCTTCCACTGTGCAAATCAATGGGGATTTGCAAAGTCTCCTCTCCCCGCTCGCTCTTTGTTCTGCACTCGCCGAGCGGGAGCTGTGCAGTGCATCAGGTAGGGGCGGGAACGCTGCTTCCAGAGGCCAGACCAAGCGTGTGGCACAGCCCCCTCCAGTATGGGGACAACCAGCAGCGGCCACACAAACGCGGCCCTAACCCCAAAGGCAAGGCAACCTCGTGGGCAGCACCACTCCTCTCGCTAAGGGCCAAGTGGGACAAGGCCCAGCTCCAGCAGCCAGAGAGAAGTGGCAGCTGCTCTCACCTCTCCTGCAAGAAGCGGAAGAAACCGAGTGCCGAGAGCTGAGTACTCAGCTCACCATTTCCTGCCCTTCCCGTCCCCCCGGCTCTCCCCCCCATCAGTGTGCCGGGCCACGGCCAGCGCAGCCAGGGCTCCAGATGGCTCAGCCGCCCCATGAGCCACTCCCGTGGGCACAGCAGGGAGCTGCTGGCTGCCGGCAGATGGAGGCACCTCAGCCGGAGCTTCACGGACAGCACCCGCCTCCCACCCCACACAGCGGGGCGAAGGATGCTGTCCCCGCAGGCTGCAGGGGTCCCCTCATCCGAGCATAGGGACGTGCAGAGCTGCAGCTCACCGTCACCCGAGGTCGGCGGAGCGGAGCTCGGCTCCCACCGCCCGGCTGCTTCAAAGCAAACACCCAAAGGTGACAAACAAAGGCACCCAGCAGGCACTCCGCATTAGCAGTATTTTTAGACGCCGCTCTGGAGCCGGCCTTATTATTTTCATTGCAACGTGCATAATTACCCACCATGCACCGCAGTGACATCAGGCAGCAGCCTGCTCCCCTCGACAGCCGCCGAGGCCGCTGCTCCTCCTCCTCCTCCCGCTGCTGCTCCCGGGGCTCCGGCCTCACCCCACGCACGGCACGGGGCCGCGGGAGCCGCGCACCCCAGGGATGCGGCGCCCTGGGCCGGAGCCGAAGCGGCTCCAGGTGGCGGCACAGGGAGCGGGGCCGCGCAGAGCTCGCGGCCGGGCACGCCCGGGCGCTGCCGGAACGCAGCGGGGCGGCTCACGGCTGCGGACACCCCGGCGGTGCCCGGCCCGCTTCGGCCGCCCGCACGGCCCAGCTCCCCGCAGCGCTCCCGCAGAGCTCGGCCCGCAGCCGTGCCCGCCCCGCACCGCCTCGGCCCCGCGGTTGGGGGCTGCCAGGCACCGCCGCCCCACGCGCGGGGCCGCGCTCCGGACCCCGTCCCCGCTCGCAACCTCCTCGGCAGTTCCGCCGCTGCCCCCGCTCCGCTCGGGGTCGGGCGGTACGGACGGGGCGCTCCCGGAGCACAGAGCCCGGCCCGGCTCGAGGAGCCCCGAGGGCGGCCCCGCTTCCACCCCGCGGGGCTCGGCCCGGCAGGAACGCCCTCGCGGTACCGGGGCCGCGCCCCCTCCCCCACCCCCTCCCCCACCCCCCGGCGCACCGCCGCGGCCCTGCCCCGCTCCGCCGCCCCCCGCCGGCTCCGGGCCCAGCGCCGCGCCCCGCACCTACCGGAGACGCCGCTCGCGGGCCGCTCGGTGCCTGCCCCGGCCGCGCTCCGGGCTCAGCCCGCTCGCATGGCGCGGCGGCCGGGCCCGCCGGGCTCGGTGTCCGTCCCGGTGCCGCTCGCGCTCCGGCCTCGGCCCCGCCTCGTGGCGCCCCCGCGCTCCCGCCCCGATGGAACCGGCCGCCCCCCCGCGCAGCGCCGATGTGGGCGCGTCCGCTCCCGTCCCAGCGCCGTACTGCGCCCAAGAGCGGCGCGGCCGAAACGCGGAGCGCGCCGTAATGCTCCGAGCGGCGGCGCACGGCGCGGAACGGGGAGAGGGGCGGGGACGGGATGGTGGGTGGAGACGGAGATGGGAATAGCGATGGGAGCGGTGAACCTGGAGAGAGATGGGGAGCTGAACGGAGATGGGGATAGGGAGAGGGATGGAGATGGAAACGGGAACGGGGGTGGGTTCGGGGAATGGGGATGGCGATGGCGATGGAGACAGAGATGGAGTTGGGAATAGGATGGGGACTTAGATGGGGGTGGGGATGGAGGTGCTGAGGACTCCCCAGGCCAACCCTTGGAAGGTTTGGGGATGTCCTGGGACAGTCCTGGAGGTTTTCCAGTGGGATGTCCTACACCAGCCCTCAGGGGTTCCAGGGGATCTAGGCCAGAGCATCCCTGCAGCACTAGGGACTATTCTGGAACAGCCCTTGAGAGTTTCACCCCTGTCTTGGCCCTTGGCATGGAGCGGAGCAGGGCCTTGGAGCAGGCTGGGCATCCTGGGGTGTGCAGAGCTGTGCGGGAACCCAGACCCCTCATGTCCTCGCTGGTACAGATGGATGAAGGGGGCCAGGCAGGAGGTCCTGCAGTGCTAGAACAGGCTGTGTCTGTGCCCACCCCCACGCTCATATCCCAGTCCTCTTCTGCATGAGCAGAGCCGCACAATCCACCCTTGTCCCCAGCGGGGCCGAAATAGGTCAGGGAGGCAGAGCTGAGCTCTCCGGGCCCCCCAGGGGAGGGAACTTCACAGCAGGGGATGCACAGGGCCCCAGCAGCAGCTCCACTGGGTCGGTGCCCACCTGTGTCCTGGTGAGACCCCGCTGTCCCCAGCCCAGGGGATGCCAGGCAGTTCCCCAGCCCCTCCCCCGAGTTTGGGGTCCCCCTGCAGCCCCTCAGACAGAGTCCTCCGGGTGCGGTTTGGGGTGGATGAGCCACAGGGATGGTCCCCAGCATGAGGGGCTGGAGCTGGGGAGGAGGCACCGGGCTGGGTGACTGGAAACAGGGAGGAGAAGGGAAAGCAGTTTCTCACCCCTTAATTGCAGTTAATCATTGATGAACTTGTTTACCTCAGGAGTCAAAGTTCTGTGGTGGTGTCAGGGTGCGAGCGCAGTGTAACTGCCGGCAGCATCCCGGCGAGGCGGCTGCAGGTAAGGGATACCTGCACGGCCATGGTCCCACCATGGGCACTGCGGTCTGGGTTTGGGGTGGGGGAACGTCTGCTGGAGGGGGGTGAGCTGTGGGGCTGCCCGTGGGCTGTGATATAAGAGAGGGGGACACTGTGGGGTATCACAGCTCACTCTGGGGCTCCAAGTGGGGTTTGGGGTGATCCAGAGTGACACAGTCTCCAGTTGTGCCCAGAAGCAGGTCCTGGGATCCCCAAATACTCCTGCAGTCACCAAAACCTACAGACCAACCCTTGTCTCCCCACCGTGTCCCCAGGGGAGTGATTCCCCTGTGGACCACAGTCTCACCCCAGGCTCTCCCCAGTGGGTGCAGTGTTTGGGCTCGCTTTTCTCTTCTTCCCCAGTTTATCTTCTGTGTGTCGCAGGCTCTGGGCAGGATGGCATGGCACCCGCTGCTGCTGCTTCCCTTCCTTGTGGCAGCAGGTGAGGACTTTGCTCGATGTGGGCCTGGGTTGCAGGGAAGCATCGGGGATGCTTTCAGCCCCATCCCATTTCCCTTGGGAGCACCTATGAGCTCCAAAAAGGGCACTGTGGGTTGGGCGGTGGGAAAAGCACCACAGGGAAGGGTGAGTTGTGGGAGATGGGTTCCCCTGCACTCAGCTCACCCTCTCCCTGCAGCTTCGGGCAACACAGCGCCCTTCTTCAACATGACCATCGTGTACGTGAGCGAGGACCTGCAGATAGGTGAGGGGCGGCCGTGGGGAGGCTGAGGAGGGTGGGGACAGAACCTGGGGCTGACGTTGCCCTTGTTCCCAGGCGAGGTTGCTTTCCAGCTGACGGCTTTTGACATGGACGGGGATAAGCTCAGCTACAGCATCTCTGGGACAGATTCCTTCTACTTCAGTGTTGCTGATGCAGAGAAAGGTGTTGTGACACTGAGGAGCCTGCTGGACCGCGAGGTGAGGGCGGGGACTGGGTGCTGGGACCATGGGGATGGATGTTAGAGCCCTCAGAATCATTCTGAGCTCTCTGTGCCCTGACCAAGCCCTGTTTTATCTCCCCAGTCCCAGGCCAGGCTCACCATCTTAGTCACGGTGTCTGACGGGATTAACGAAGCGGTGAGTGCTCAGGACAGGGAGGGCAGCAGGCTCTCAGTGGGGCTGGTGATGATGCTCAATGGGGTTTTGCCTAGGGGGCAATGCTCGCTGGCTCCTTGTCTCTCACCCAACCTCATCCCATAGGTCACCAAGCGCTTGACCATCATCGTGGAGGACTGTAATGACAACGCACCGGTCTTCCAGAACCTGCCCTATGATACCTCTGTCCTTGAGGTACCTTCCTGGGACCTGGCACCCCATGGGCAGCTGTTTCCCATGGCATGGGTGTGCCTGGTGACAACAGGCAGTAACGATGTGTGGTGACAGCATGCAGTGACGCTGTGCCTGGGTGTGTGGTTGCGGTGTGCGGTGATGGTATTCCTGGCAGACTTATCAGTGTCAGTGGGGCCGGTGCTTGCTGGGACTCTGCCCTCACCAGGGAGGGGCCCGTGGGGCTGCTCAGCCTGGCACAGGGCAAGGCTGACTCAGGGTACAGACAGGGAGTGTGGCTGAGGCACTTAGTGGAGTGAATCCCTTGCTTATGAGGAGCCCTGGGTCCCAAGTAGGGTTGGGAGGGGCCAGGCTCAGCACCCTAACACTGCTGTCCCGTGCAATGCCACCACCGCCTGTTTGTGCACCCAGAATACGACAGTGGGCAGCATCATCTACACCGTGTTTGCCAACGACTCTGACACTGGGTCTGCTGCCAGAGTCAGCTACAGCATCCAGGAGGTGAGCACCGCAGTTCTGTGTGGTGGGGGCTCCCCATGGGCCAGGTCCGGTGACATGGGGCGATGTCCCCTGCCCAGGTGATCCCAGACACCACAAAGAACCACCAGCTCTTCTACATCCTGTCCAATGGAAGTGTGGTGCTGAACGGCTCACTGGACTACACCATGAACACCTTCTTCCAGCTGAAGATCCTTGCCCAGGTGGGGGACATCTTGCCCAGGTGGGGACAGTGGGCTGTGGAGTGTCGGGGAAGGGTGACATGGGACTGATGGGTGCTGTGCCCCCAGGATGGCGGAGGGCCACTGCGTGGGGAGACGGTCATCCAGAACAGCACCACCTACCTGTCCATCACCGTCACCGATGTGCCCAACCTGGACCCGTGGTTCCTCAACGAGCCCTACTCTGGCTCTGTGCCTGAGGGCTGCCCACTGGTGAGCATCCCAACCCACTGCCGTGGGGCTGGAGGTGTTCTCGGGCTGTACCCTGATGGCTGTGTCCCCACAGGGCACCACAGTGCTGACCGTCACCGCCATGGACAGAGACACAGGGGTGAACGATGAGATCTCCTACAGCTTCATCAGTGAGCGAGGGGGCACGGGGTGGGGTGGGCACTCAGGGGATTGCATCTGGGCTCCAGCAGCCAGCAGCCCTCCCCATGGCTGAACCTGGTCCCTGCTCTCTCTTAGATGCCAGCGTCCCGTTTGCCATCAACGCCACAACAGGCACCATCACCGTCAGCCAGCTGCTGGACCGTGAGCAGCTCCCAAGCGAGGAGGTGCTGCTGGAAGTCAGGGTGAGTGGGACAGCATGAGACCCCCATTCATTTCCTCACCCTGCATGGCCTGACCTGCTCCTCCCTCTGCACAGGCGTGTGAGAAAAACCTGGACATCTATGGCAACGTGGCCCAGGCCACCACGCTGGTCACAGTGTTGGTGACTGATGTCAATGACAACAAGCCTCAGTTCTACCAATGCTCCCTCTCCGACTGCGATTTCATCCACACCCAGAGCAACTTCACAGGGAGCATTGTTGAGCACTCCTCCTCCAGAGTGCCTGTGTCCAACCTCGACATTGTCGCACGTGACCCAGACAAGGTGGGAGCCCAGCCCTGGGGCTGTGCTGCTGTCCCACTGCTCCACCATCCTCACCCCATGTCCATTTCCCCAACAGGGCATCAACAGCACTTTCGAGCTGTATCTGCAGGGTGCAAGTGCCAGCGCCTTCACTGTCTCCCCCACGAGAATCGCAGGCACAGGGGAGGTGCAGATTCTCGTGCAAGACCCGTTTGCTGTGGATTATGAGATAACCCATGTCATGGTTGTGCAGGTGGGTCCCTGCTCCCTGCATGCCTGGGGACACAACCCTTTCCCTGCAAGGACAAGGGCAGAGCATGGCTTTGCCTCAACAACTTGTTTGGTTTAGAGGAGCTGGGCCAGATGGGACCGCTCTCTCTACTTGGGAACCCATGCAAGACACTGTCACTTAACCCCACAGCTCATTGCTAACGACACAGGGAACCCCACAGACTGCTGCTCCACAGCCACCGTGACCATCGACCTCATCGACACCAATGACCACACCCCTGAGTTCCCGCAGAGCACCTACAGCCTGAGTGTGAAGGAGAACAGCCCTGACGGCACCGTCATCGCCACCAACATCACGGTCAGAGCAGGGTGCAGCTCATGTCCCCTGGGCAGTCACACCGGTGTGATCCTTGGAGCCACGTTTTGGGGTGCTCACTGCCCACGCCCAGCGCCTCACATTCATCACTGAAGCAGATTCTCCTGATGTTTCCTGATCTCTTTTTAGGCTTATGATCCAGATAGTGGCGCTGGCGGCCAGATCACCTACCAGCTGGTCACGGAGAGCGTGTACGTGGGGCACAGCTGCTGGGGGGCTGCGGGTGCTGCCTGCCCCAGGCTGCTGCCCCAGTGATGGGTCTGTGTGTGCTGCAGTCAGGAAATCTTCATGGTGAATGCCACAAGCGGGGCGGTGCTGGTGAGGAATGGATCTCTCCTGGACCGTGAGATGCGCTCTATGTACTACGCCAACCTGCAAGCCAAGGATGGGGGTAACAGGGTGGGCATCACACAGCTGGAGATCACCGTGCTGGATGAGAATGACAATGCGCCCACCATCATCGGCTCCTACTTCATCTCTGTGGAAGAGGGGCAGAATGTCAGCACACAGATCAGGGTGAGCACCAGGAGGAAAGCAGTCAAGGTTTGTCCTGAGCTGCAGACAACCCCGTTCCACCCCCTGGTGTTCTCTTTCCAGGCCATCGACAATGATGAGGAAGGCACCCCCAACAGTGCCCTGGGCTACAAGATCGTGCCAGGGCTGTACAGTGACAACTTCACCATTGACCAGAACACGGGAGATATGCACAGCAACGAGCCACTGGACCGTGAGGCCGTGGACAATGAGGAGGGGCAGATGGTGGTGACGGTGGAGGTGTACGACCACGGGGTGCCGCAGCAAAGCACGACGGTGAACGTCACCATCACTGTGGCAGTGAGTGCTGGGCACAAGCGGACCAGGTGCAGAGGTGGCACCATGTCCCCATGTGCCACAGTTGGAGCAGGGAGCAGGTGTCTGTGCTCCTGTCCCCTGCCCAATGCCAGATCCCTATATCCAGCACGGTGACACTCACGGGCTCTCATCTCCCACAGGATGTGAATGACAACATGCCCGTGTTCCTCCAACAGTCCTATGAGTTCTCCATCTTTGAAAGCTCTGAAGGTATGAGGAGGATGGCCAGGCTGCAGGACAAACAGTGCCTGTGGTCAGACAGACAGACACTGACAGTCTGGCTCACTTGCAGGGTCCTTTGTGGGGGACGTCACGGCCACGGACGCTGACCGGACTGAGATCAACTCCCGCATCTCCTTCCAGCTGGAGAGGAGCACTGGCTCCAGCAACTTCCTGATCAGCTCATCCCGCCTGGGGCTGGGCAGATACAGCGGGCGGCTCTCCCTCGACCCTGACATATCCGTAGACTATGACACCATGCAGGAGAAGTTCTTCTCCTTGGTGGTGCTGGCAGAGAACACGGCCGCAGACAATGCAGGGAACGCCGCCAGCGTTCCAGTGCTGGTCAACATCCTCGATGTCAACGACGAGCCGCCCACCATCCTGACATCCTCGCTGGAAGACATGAGCGTGAGCGAGAACGGCACGCAGCTGGGCCTGGTCCACACCGTGGTCGCCACCGACCTGGACACCAACCACTCGCTGGTTTTCGAGGAGCTGGCGGTCGCCTGTTATAAGGGTGACATCAGTGCTGGGGAGGTGTGCTGGGACTGGTTTGTGCTGCTGCCCAACGGCTCGGTGCTGGTCAACAGCTTGGACATTGACTACGAGCTGTGTGACATGGTCCAGCTGACCATACGGGTTGAAGACCTCTACACCCAGAAAGGCAGCCAGTACAGCCAGAATGGTACAGTCAGAACCTGCACCCCGTGTCCACCATGAGCAGGGCAGGGAGGAACATGGGACCTGGAGCTCCTGCTTCCCCAGGGGAGGGCCTCTTTGGGATGGAGGGAGGCTGTCCCCAGCTCTTTGGTCCCTTCGGGTTGGAGGGAAGGTGTCCCCAGCTCTTTGGTCCCTGTCACAGGGAGTGTGTCTCCCAGAGAACGCAGAGCAGGGCTGACCAGTGCTCTGTGTTTGTGGCTTTGGCAGGAACCCTGAAGATCTGGATCACAGACATTAATGACAATGCGCCGATCTTTCTGCCTGTCTCCGGCACCTTCGGTGAGCAGAGGGGCTTAGGATACAGCATCCATGAGTTGCTCTTTGCTGCATGGCTCTGTCCAGCTTCCCAGGCAGCAGAGGGCTGTGAGCAGTGCTGGGTCTGGGCTGGGACAACCTGCTGCTCCCCATGAAGAGCGGCACGAGGTGCTCAGGGCTGCATCTGCGCTGCTGAGCCATGGGGTGTGCAGAGCACAGGGTCTGCAGCACACTTGGCTGCACAGCACTACAACTGCACTCTGTCCCCACAGTGATTGTCCCTGAAATCTCTCCTGTGGACCTGCAAGTGGCTACTGTGAAGGTGAGGAGCTGTGCGTGCTCCTGGGGGGCTGGGTTCACCCATCCCTGCCCACCTGTGCTGCTGACATGCTTGGTCTCCACAGGCCATGGATGCTGACTCAGGGCTGGGAGGAGTCATCGTTTTCTCCATCATCAGCACAGTGCTTGTGGAGGAAGATGGGGTCAAGCGGCCCTTTGAGAACCTCTTCAAGGTGGTGACCACAGCTGAGCAGAACACCTACACCGGGAGCATCCAGTAATGCCATGGGGCTGGGCTGAGCTGGGGGTTGTGTGGTGTGGGCCAAGCCCAGTTCTGCTCCTCTGCCATGTGCCAGGGGCACAGACAAGGGATGGAGGGAGGGCGTCCCCAGCTCTTCGGTCCCCATCACAGGGACCTGAGCCTACTGGGAGGATGAGGCTGTCAGAGGACCCAGCCCCATGGGATGCTGACGTTCCTGTCCCTCCAGGGTGGCCAGCAACCTGGACAGCTCGCTGAAGGGGCAGTACCAGGTGACTGTGGAGGCTCGGGACAGCACGGCACCGCAGCACACGGCACAGACTACTCTCAATGTGAGTGTCACCCCATCCCCTCAGGAAATGCCCCGTGCCCTGCTCAGCCCCCCTCACTCCACTATCCCCACACAGATCTTCACAGTGGACCAGAGCTACCGCATCCACCTGCAGTTTGTGACAACAGTGGACGAAGTGCAGAGCAATTTGGAAAGCATCAAAGTGTATGGGGGCCTGGTAGGGGCTGGGGCTGTGGGTCCTGCTGCTCCCCATGCACACACCTCACCCATAACCCCATTGCAGGGCCCTGACCAGTGCCACTAAAGCGGGGGTCTATGTGGCAGCCATCCGGAGCTATGATGACAGCCGTGCCACTCGGTGAGCAGGGGTGCTGCAGTGGCATTGGCCGTGGGGAGGACGCCATGCCCCACAACCTGCTCACCTCCTCCTCCTGTCCCTGCAGGGTGACACCCAAGTCAGTGATGGAGGTGTACTTCGTCTACAGCAATGGCACAGCGCTGGACGTCAACCAGCTGAGCCTGTGGGTGCCGGGGAGGGAGCTGTGTGCCAACACTGCTGCCCACCCCATTGCTCATCCTGCTTCACTTCCCTTGGCAGGCTCATCCAGGGCGACCCGCTGGTCCTGGCCAAGCTGGTGAACCTGGGCCTGGCCGTCATCGTGAGTGGGGCTGGGCAAGGGGTGCAGGGAGAGGGCACCAGCCCCAGGTGGTTCCTGGGGATCCTCATGCCTACACAGTGCCCTCAGCCCCACTGTGTGCTAGGGCCCCGGTGAAGTGACAGAGCCCAGCAAGGAGAAGGAGATGATCGGCATCATCGCGGGTCTGGCAGCGTTCCTGGTCCTCTTCATCCTCATCATGACCCTGGCCTTGGTGCTGACCACCAGGAGGTACCACGCACCCACTCTGTGTCCCCATATACCCCTTGTCCCCACATCCCCACTCACCATTGCCATCCCCGCAGCTACAAGAGGAAGCTGAGTGCGATGAAGGCTCTCAAAGCGGCCACAACGCTGAGCCCAGCTGTGGTGCAGGGAGCAGGCATCCCCGGCACCAACAAGTACAATGCTGAGAGGTGAGCATGGGCTCCCTGTGCATGTCCCAACGTTGCTCCCACACGGCTGACCCCACGGGGACGGTCACTCACTGCCACCCTCCTTTGGCCAGGGCCAACCCCATGCTGAACCTCTCACTGGACCCATCCCGTGACCTGGGCTTCCACGAGGAAACCAGCTCGCTGGCGAGGTGAGCTCCAGAGGCAGCCCCAAAGGCCATAGGGCTGCCACCCTGTGTCCCCATGCTGCTACCACCTCTTAACCCTTCCCTTTACGCAGCATCAATTCCCTGGATGAAAACAAGGTGGATTCACCCAAAGAGGGCAACTTCAAGGCCAAGGTAGGCAGCAAAACATCCCACTCCCCTCCGCCCAGCCCCATTCTGCTGTGGTGCATAGATCGCTGGACCCTCGCGTCCCTTTCTCTCCGTCACTGGGGGTGGATGGGATGTCCCTGTCCCCACCCCTCTGACTGTGCTCTCTCCCAGGGAGAGAGCCCACATCCCACAGACTCCACCGAGGATGAGGTGCTGGCAGCCGCCCTGAACATGAAACAGCCCCAAAAAATGGCCTTCGACAACAGTGCCTTCAACACCACCGACCTATGAGCAGCAGAGGGGCCGGAGCGGGACTCAGGCAGCTGCTCTGGTAACGTCGTGTTCAGTGACAGCAATAAACCCATCTCACATGGTGACTGTGTCCCACGGCCACCAGCCCCTCGGTGCTGCCCCCACGGGGTGCCCCCTCCCAGAAAGAGGCGGGGGGTTGAGCTCAGGCTGGAGGGGTTCGGTGTCACTATGGGGCTCTGTGCTGCCCTGCTGTCTGTCACCCGCACATCCCCACAGAGAGATTTCTGCAACGTTTTATTACCCAACATCCAAGTGGACAAGTGTAGTTCTCCCACCCCCTTCTTCCCCCCACCCCCCGAAAAACAAACAAAGAGGAAAACAACAAAAGTCGGGAATGAAGCCGTAGTGCCGGAGTGGGCTGGTGGGCCATGGGGCTCCCCAGCACCCCAATTTTTGCAGTCTCCTGCAGCTCAGGTGCTCCTGGGGCTCTGTGGGGCCACTCCTGTGCACTGGGTCAGGCTGGAGCGGGGGGGTGAGGCGTGAGGTCCCACAGTTTGGCGCTGACACCGAGGTGCTGCTGGCAGTGGGGTGCTCACCCCCCCGGCACACTGACTTTGCTCCTGGTGCTGCCCAGCAGGGCAGGGATATAGGGACAGTGTTTTGAAAGAGCTGCGGCCCCGCAGGCTGCTGGGGAGGAGGTGGCTGATGGCTGTAAGTGTCTCTTAAAAAGCTCCAAAAATGCAAACACAGTTCAAGAAAAGCCCCCCCCCCTCCCCCCCCCCCTCCCCTGCAAAATCCCAGCAGTAAAAAGTGGCAGCAATTTGCAGCTGGCACGGCCCCAGGGGGAGCAGCGAGCAAGGCTGGGGGACCCACAGATGGACAGCCCAGGGACTCTGCATGCTGCTCACAGAGCATGGCCAGGAGACAGCGCGGCTCCTTCCCCACCACCGGGACAAGGACATTCCCCGTGCTTCAACTGCACCCAGGGAGGGCTGGGGACCAGGGGACAACCTCCCCAAGTGCCTCCAGCTGCAGTGACAGGGACAAGCAGCTGACGGCCCCAAGCAGATGTGCTCCAGCCCCACAGACCCTTTGCCGGGCACGGCAGCGGGACACAATGCCGATGTGGCAAGAACAGGAGTCTGGTGGGCAACCAGGGGCTGTGGTGGCACTGCTGCTGCCCACAAGCCCAGCTCCGAGCCACAGCCAGGCTCCTGCTCCTAGCACAGAGAGGTGGCACCCATCTCATGTCCCAGGGCTGGAGAGAACCCCAGCAGAGGAGACGCCCCATCCCCACCTGCAGCGCTCCATCACCATCCGCCCAGAGCGCTGCACGCCGGCAGTGGGTGTCTCGGGACGCAGGGCAAGGACACTTCTCTGTGTCCCCTCCATCCCACCCGGGTGGGCAGTAGCTCACTCCATGGCGGGGCCGGCACGGGAGCAGCACCGCGGTCGCCGGACATTTTGCAGCAGAGCCCGAAAGACACTGGGCTGCCTCTTGGGCTCACCTTTGTGGGGAGCCCCTTTGACGGAGCTGGCACGAGTGCTCTGCGGCGTGGCCACCGCCTGCCGCCCGTGCTCCTCAATCTGCTTCTCCAGGTGCTTCTGGATGGCCATGCCCAGCACCTCCACCTCCATGGAGGCCCCGTACACCTCCCACGTCATCCCCTTCTCGTCCCAGCTCACCTCCCGGATGGGCTCTGGAGCCTCCTCCACCACCCCCTTCACGTGCACCTCAGGGTACGAGGCCTGTGGGGACTTGGCCACCGGTGTCATGGGCCCGGTGGCCACAGAGCGCGTCTCCACAGGCATGGACACCTGCATCTCCGCATCCTTCTTGGAAGGCTCCGGGCGTGGGGCAGAGCCCAGCTCTCTCTTAGGGAAAGTGAAGGCAGCAGCTCCACCTGGGGGGCTCATGGGGCTCAATGCCACCGACACCAGGGATGCGCGGCTGTCCACTTGTGTCCCCATGTCCTGCACGCCGGCATCCTGCGGGGGAGTCACCTCAAATGAGTAGGACCCGCAGAGCAGCTTGGCAGTCCGGGGCTGCTGGGTACTCTCGGTGCTCCCATCGGCTCTGCCCTGCTTCCCAACTTCCTGGGGCTGCTCGGGATTCTCGGTGCTCCCTGTGCCACCCTGGGGCTGCTCCTGGTTTGGCATCAGGGAGGGCAGCTCAGCTCCTACTGATGGCTCAAGGAATGCCACATGCTTGGCTGGAGCCGGCACGCTGTCCGCGTCCTTGCTGGGTGCCTTGAGGCAAGGCTCAGGCAGGGGGGGCACGGGGGTGGTCTTCTCCTTCTGGGTGCCTCCTGGCTCCATAGGACCGCAGGCAGGGGCAGTGCCACCGGGTGCCCCGCAGCTCCCCGGTCCTGCTGGCGCTGCCACCTTCTCCGCAGTGCCCAGGGCCTCGGGCTCGGCCACGCAGCAGGTCCTCATTGCACGGCTGCCCAGGGTGCAGCCAGAGCTGGGCAAGCACTCACTCACTGGAGGGCAGCCCGAGGAGCTGGCACCGGGATCACAGGCGTCCTTGGCCTCTTGGCTCAGCAGCTGCAGGGCCTCAGGCTCGCTAGTGCTGCCCATGCCCAGGGAAGGCTTCTCCCATGCTAGTCCTGCAAGAGAGGTGACAGGGCGGTGAGCTGGGCATCGTCATTCACCAGCTGCTTCTTGCCACGCCACAGGTGACAACAGGTCCAGCTGTGCCTATAGTGCCCCAGCACAGTGCCCATCCCAGGCAAGGAAGAACAGTGTCAGCCACCTACCACAAAAACAGCTGTCCCCTGGTGCTACCGAGCCACAAGTGGGATTCAGGGGCTTCTCTGGCTGCTGGGGTCACAGGGCCGTGGCCTGGAAACCCTGCAGAGGGAGGGAGAGCAGTTGCAGAGCATCCTGTGGTGCCCTGTAGAGCCCTGGGGGTGCTCAGCACAGAGTGCCCATCAGGGCCACACATGCAGGTACCCAGCCCAGGGCACCCACTGGCCTGCGGGCAGCAGTGAGCAGAGGGGCCGGGGGCTGCACAGCACACTGGGGGCTCTGCCAGGCAGGGCAGGGGGTACGAGCTGGGCACCGTGCACCCTTGCCCCGCACAGAGCACCCACACCCTCACGAGACCACGTGGCGCGGGGGACACAAGCCTGTGTCACGCCATCGGCTTCAAAAGATTCCCCAGTCCCCTGTGCCTTTCTCCCCACGGAATCCCCAGTTCCACCCATGAGACCTCCCCTCGGGGCCGCGCGGCTGCCAGCCATCCCAAACCCACCCTACGAGCATCCACCCCAGAGCACACGTATTTGCACGCGAGGAAACACGAACACACGTGTGCGCACCCCGAGGCACGCACACACACGCGCACACACACACACGCGCGCACACACACACACACGCACACACACACACACACATACTCCCGCCTGCAGGCACGGGCACGCAGCCGACGGCACATGGCTCCGGGCACACACGCTCGTGGACACGCGTGGGCACGCCCCGGCCGAGCCGCGAACAAAGCCGCCCCCGCCGCAGCCCCGGAGGGTGGGAGGCGGCGGCCGCTCCCGTCCCGGTGATACCCCCCCGGGGCTCCGGGAAGGAGCGGAGGAGCCCCGCCACGTGCGCGCCCCGGGGCCACGGTTACCTACGGCGGCGGCGGATCCAGCCCGGTCCCGTCCCGCTCCGCTCCGCTCCGGCGCGGTGGCGGTGGCGGAGCATGCGTGGGGCGGCGGCGGCGGCGGGGGCGGTACCGTGCCCCAGGCCGCTCCCCCCGCAGCGGCACCCCCGGTCCGCGCCCCGCACCGGCACCTCCCGCTCCGGTGTTGGGGATCAGGCTGTTTACGGGGGGGGGGGGGGGGGTGGAATCCGGCATCGTCGCCCCGGCACTGTCCCCAGCCCGGAGACCCCACCGTTCGGGGACCTCACCCCCATCCATCTCCCGGCCGCGAGATCCCCTCCCCGTGGGACCCCACACACAGCCCCCGGGTGCGGGTAGGGCTGCTGCCCCGCACGGGCACCCGGCGCCCCCGGGACGTCCTACGCCTGGGTACGGAGGGGGCACGTGGCCGCAGACCCCCCGACCCCTTGGCACGAGCCCCAAGGTGCCTTCCCTTGGGTGGGGGTGACGGCGATACGGAGCCCGTCCCCTTCCTACCTGGTGACGGAGAGGTCCACTTCCCCACCGGGCATCACCGCGGAGCCACCGGCGCTGCCCCGCTGCCCGCGGCACCCCGCGGCTGTCAGCCCGAGGGACGGGGACGTGCGGGTCCCCTCTGCCGCCGCGGAGGGGACGAGGAGGGCTTCTGCTCAACCCTCGCCCGGGGGGAGGATGGGGAGGGGAGAACGTCCCCGTCTCCCTCCCGGCAGCGCTGCCTCTGCTCCCGGGCTCAGGCTTTGTCTAACTCCTTCCCACGCACTCCCGCTCGCGCTGCGGGGGGGAAGGCGGCCCGCGAGCATCGCCTGGGGGCTCACAGCCCCCCCCCGAGGCCCCGCCTGCCCCCCAGCAGGACCAGCACTGCCCTGCTGCTGGGATGCCGCGCTGGTTATAGCACTGCCCCGTGCATGGGGACACGCAGTGAGCCCTCCGCGTGTCACCGCGCAACGCCGTGGTGGAGGGCACCATCACCTCATGTGGAGCCCCATGCAGCTGTGTGTCCAGCTCGGTGGTCCCTACACGGCTGTGGGGACCGAGGGAGGAACAGCCACCATGTTGCATCCTGCAGCCGTGTGCCAGTCTGGCCGCTCCTCATCCATCCCGGCACCCATGGGTGACACTGGGACTGCTTTGGAGAGGGTGGTGCAACAGGTCCCTGCAGCAGATGGGGCTGTGAGTGTGCGGCCAGGAGGGTTAACGTTAACCCTGAGATAGGGTTCCTCTGTCTTGAGGTTAACATTAACCCCCCACCCCCCCAGCCCTATAGATCTATAGGGTGGTCCGACGTCGGCGCCAGCGCGGTGGGAGCTGGCACACCTGGTTGCCTGGAGACAGGGGAGGTTGGCGGTGGAAATGCTCCTTCCAGTAAACAGCGAGGCTGGAACAAAACCCTGAATGCTAAAAATAGGGAGGAAGAATATCAAAATAAAGAGTGCAGCCTTGCAACCCCGGGGCACCCCCACACCACCACCAGGCACCCTGCCAAGCCAGGGTGGCACACGCGTGAGCAGTGACACACGTGGGCATGCAGGGCTGCAGAGCACAGACCCCGTTCCTGGACCCCCGAGCTCACAGCACCTCGTGTCGGCTGTCACACACGATGCAAAAGCAGAGCTCGCAGCTGCCAGGCGTTTGCACGGTCACACCACCGGGCTGTGCCCCATGCCCTGTGCTGGTCCCAGCTCTGTGCTCACCGTCCCATTTCCCCCCATGCAGCAGGGCTGAGGTGAGGCACAGCCTGCCTGGTGCAGCTGTCGGTTTACATCCCACTTAGCTGTGAGTTTACATCCCACACTGCCCCACAGGGGATCAGGGGGCCAAGAGGGGGCACAGAGCCACAAGAGACACCAGGGGTAGTCTCAGGTCCTGGCAAAGGAGGGGACCGTGCCTCTCCCATCCCCCTGTACCCCTGCACAGGACTTTGCCGTAGCGCTGCTGGATCGTACCCTACCTTCCCTTTCCCGCACCCCATCTCCCCTCACCCATCAGCATCTCCTATCCCCATGAGATGGTGATATGGGGGGACATGCATTTCCTCCCCTCCCTGCAGCCAGCCTTCCTCCCCGGCCAGCTGCCTCCTCCTCCTCCTCTCCCCACCCGGGCACCTCCGGGCTGGCAGGATAACAATAGCGAGGAGGATGAGTAAGATGGTCCCCATTGCCTTGGCAACGCACTCCCGCGCTCCCGGCTCGCGAGGAAGCCAGGCAGCTGCCTGAAAAGCGCATCCTCCCCGCGGGGAGGGGGCTGCGGGCGCAGGTAGCATGGCAGCCCCCTCCCTGTGCAACGCTGCCCTGCCTCCCACGCACACGGGCAGCGACACGTGAATGCAACAACGTGCCCATACCGCCTGGCCTGCACACAAACTGATGGAGGTGCTCCCAGGCCCTGGGGCTCGCAGGCAGGACCCGGAGCAGGGCTGCAGAGCTGCAGGCTCCTGCATGGGGCCAGCGGAGGTCTGGAAGCGTGGCCCCGCACGGCCCCCTCCCCACGCGCCGCACCGCACACGTGGCCCTGCCGGCCCCCGCTCCTCCCCACGCCCCCAAGTCGCCCCACCCTGATTGGCTCCACCCACCACAGACCCCGCCCCCCTTTCCCCAGCTGCGACCAATCAGGGAAGCCTTGCGACCACTCCGCTCGGCGCCCTCTGGTGGCCATTCTGCCACGGCTCAGCCAATCAGAGAGCTGCTTGCCGTGCTGAGGGCCGTGGGGCAGTGGAGGTGTGGGGCAGGAGCAGCGCAGGTTGTGCTGTGCCCCCTCAGCCCCCTGCGGCTGTCAGCGCATCCCTACGTTCCTCTGACTCCTTACCCGAGGCACCACATGCTCCCTGAGGGCGTCTCACGCGCTGACCAGTGGTACGGCTGCTCGGAGCCCGAGGGGGCTCAGCCCCATCCCCTCTCTGGGTGCTGTGCTGTCATCAGAGCTCCCCAGAGCAGCCCCGTGCCCGCACGATGGCTGGTTGTTAGGAACGGCTGAATGCTTTCTGATCACCTACTGTGGTGAGATGCTGCTGCTTCAGAAGATTCAAAGCCTCTCCTCCGTCTCCTCTGCGCCGTCTGTGGCAGGAAGGCAGGCACTCTGCCTTTCTTCTCTCTCTTTTCCCAGGGGTTCGTTTCAGCAGTTCAATCGGTGCCGCTGAAGTAAAAGCCCCGGCTGCATTAACGACATACAAATGTGCCGTAGCGGGGAAGTACAAGAGGAATGCAAAGCGCGCGGCGGCTTGGGCACGGGATGGGGTTGTGGTACAGTGAGTCAGAAGAGCTTGTTAGGAGCTTTGAAAATCAGAAGAGCTCTGGAAGCGCAGGATGTTCCTTTGGGCACAGATGTGTGAGGGCAAGGCTTGCTGCGGCTGCAGAAAGCAGCGCCGGGCTGCGGGACGCTCGCGTTCACCAGGGAGCGGCAGGCATTGTGCTTCTCACATTCAGGCTCTGTGTTGTCATGGATTCGGCTCTGCCTGCTGGTGGTTGTGACGGGCTCAGGGCCCGCATCTTGCCCTGGCTCTGGATCTGCTCCATGCAGATCACACGGCATTAGGAGGGGGCTGTGTGTGGCAGGGGGATCCGTGCGGAGAACATCTGTCCGCCTCGCCAGGTCTTCTCCAGATGTTCCTTTTGGTGGTACCATGGGGGATGCGAGGACCCAACCCAGGAAACACTCCGTGAGTTCACCCCCTCCTTCCCCTGCTGACGGCCCATAACTCATGCTCCATTTGCACAGCCTTTCCTCTCTGTGTGTCACGGTGATGCACTCTGACAAGCGGGGGGAAGACGGTTGTGTGAGTAACACTCACCCAGCGACTGTGAAAAGCAGCTCGGGGTGGGGGAGAGGGGTGGTGAACTCTGATTTATGGTTCAGTGCATGCGGGCATACACATGCTGAAAGAGATGCTCCTGTGCTGCCTGCTGTGCTGGGGGAAGGTGCAAATCAGACAGGGGCTGGGAGGGGAGGGGGCAGAGGGACTAGGAGTTCACACATCTCTTTGTTGCTACAGCAAGGGTTCTCAGCTGCTGTGAATTAACTCCCTGCAGGCATTAGGGTGTGCTGCATGTGGACAGGGAAGGGTTCTATACCTTGGGGCCTGTAGTCACAACTGTGCTTTTGTGTTATTGCGCTAAAAAGAACGTGAGCTGGAGAAAACAAAGAGGCATTTTACTGCAGAAATGGACAAAAAGGGATTTATAGGTGAGAGTGATTTTGTCTCCGTCACGTAAGAAGTGAGTGGTTTGCAGGCAGGGGAGCAGACAGCAGCTGCCTGGCTGGGCAAGGCACAGGGACCACTGCCCAGGCACTGCCTGTCAGCTCCGGTCACTGCCCTGCTGCTCTGCTGTCACTTCACCACTTTTCTCTACCTCAGTTGTGAATCTGGAGCATGGGGAGCCTCCTGCAACACCAAGCACAACAATGGCTGGCCCAGGCTGTGCTGTAGGTGCTGTTGGGCAGAGTCCGGGCTGGCTACTGTCCTTGATTCCTGCTGGCACTCACAGTTGCTAGGAGGAAGGAATGTTCTCCAACTTTCACGTGAGATAGAGATCTCAGCAGGTGCCAGTCACAAGGCAATAAATCTTTACATTCTCTTGTTTACTTCAAAATTGAGAAAGGACATGACAAAAACCCTGCAAAACCAAAGATGCTTACACCTGATGGAAGCTGGGAGCATCCTGATATATGGGCAGCACCAGGCTTTGGATGCACACTCTTTTGTGTGCCTGAGAACATGGTCAGCCCGTGGAAACCTAACTGTATGCATGCCGTGGGCTGGAACAAAGTAGTTGAATTGCAAAAACAGGATTTGACAGATTTTCCACTTCCACAGGACCTGGGGCTGAGGTGCTGGTCCCTGAGAACTTGCAGCCTCAGCTCCTGCAGCTGAGAGCAGCTGAGCTGCAGCACTGTCTAAACATCATCCTGAATTTCCCCTCACCCTGGGAGGTTGAGCCTTTTCCTACCCCCCTGGGAGGGGATCCATACCACGGGGCACTGACCCACGCTGGTGGTTGCACTTTGAGATGATCCTCTGTCATCCTGTCTCCTGTTCCAGAAGCACACTTCTCTGCCTTTAGTGTCCTGCTGTGCACATGCTGGGGTCTCACTGCTGGCGAGCTGTTGAGCTCAGAGCTGGCCCATCCCCTGTTTGCGTATCTGACCTTCCTACAGATAAAACCTCTGTAAAGTTTTGAGCTCGTGGTAGCAGCTGGCAGTCCTGTGAGCGACATTTCAGATATGATGCACAGAGAGGTTCAGGGGTGCAGAACTGTTCACACTGTGCAGACACGCAGACATTTCCAACATTTCACTGTAGCCATCCTATACAAAAACACTCATGAAATGGAAGCTGTGACTGACGCTGGTGTGTGCACCAGCAGGTGGTAGTACACTGTGCTCTGCCAGACTGGCTGGAGAGGGCTGGCACCTCCACATCACATCACCCACTGCGAAGCTCCTGACTGTGGGTGCAGCCCCCATCTCTTGGGGTGCCCCGTGAGTGCTCAGGCAGGTGCTACCTGCAGGCAGTTGGCTGGGAGCTCGGAGGGCCTGCCCTGCCTCTTCCAGCCCTGCCTCTTCCCCTCTGCTTCCAGGAAGGGCCTTCCCTTCCCTGCAGCCACGGCTTGCTGATAGCTGCGGGGAAGTGCTTCCCCCTGCTGCAACTCTAGCAGCTGCTGCTCTCTGCCAGCCACTGCTGCCCTTAACACTTGCTGCTGGCCACCAGTGCTGCCCGCAGCTTGGCCGACTGCATATCCCGCTGAGCTCACTGCCTTTCTCATTCCTGCCCTTCCCCTTCATCCCCCTGATGGCCGATGTGGCAGAGGATGAGAAAGATGAAGTCCTTGGCTACTTGTGTGTAAAATTTTGCTTGTTTGGAGGTCTTTCTGTCTTAGGAAACAGCACTGCTTTTATGAACTGCAGCAAGCTAGCAAGTGCTTTGGGGCAGATGGTACACAACCATCTGTTCTTATAACAAGAACCATGCTATCACTGTGGCCCTTGTTCATGCTGGTGCTGCAGCACCCATCACCATGTGGTGCTGCAGGGTTGCTCAGATTGTGCCTAGGTGCTGCACAATGGGCTGTGTATCTCACTGCATCTGTTTCCTATTGAGATCAGCTCTTGGAAGCTGAACAGCGTGCCGTGCTTGGAACATCACATCCAGGAGCTCTGGAGGTGATGAAAACAGGCTGAACTGGAAGCCCCTGTCCCACAGGTTCTGCTTTTCACAACCCTGTAACTTGCCAAAACATTCACCAGGGGCTGCTAGATCAGGGCTCCTACTTCTATTTCACTGTTGAAGCTCTTGGGAAGGGTTTCTGTCACCAGAAGGTCAGTTTTCAGTGCTTGTCCCCATGACTTCCCTCTCCCCAGAGCCATGCCTGCTCTTGGTTGCAGGGCTTTGGCAATGCGGGGGTGCACACACTGTACCTGCACTAGTTTGGAGCCCGCTGTAACTGTGTTGGGGAAGCAGATTAAGCCATTTACAACCCCAGTGGGATCAACCCCAGGGAACTAGAAGGCTGAGAGAAGGTGAGTTGAGCCCAGCCCGTTTTCTCAGAGCAGGGTGGTGGTTGGTGCAAGCAAAGGTGCAGACTGCCTGTGCCATGTGCACACAGCAGGCCCAGTGTCACCTGGCAACCTGCACTGCTGTGTGCAAGTGACAGCAGCCCAGCTACCACTTCACTTTGGGCACTCCACAACCCAGCAAGGTATTATCACTTCACTGACAACTCACACACTATGCCAGAGGGATAGAAAGTGAGGCAGAGGTGACAGGTCACATAACTGAGGGGAAGAGGAAAGCCCAAGCCTTTCCCTTTGCTGACAGGAGCAAGGATCACTGAGTGACCCTGGCTGGCTCTTCTGGCATCCTCAGTCTTTCTTTTACCAGGTCCTCCCCTTAGGATGGAGAACATGATATCCTTGGAGGTACTGAGTGTCACAGTGTTGACTGACACTGAAAATTGGAGGTTGCAGATAAGAGTGAGCAAAGCAGGAAACTGCTAGAGAAGCAAGCTTCCACCCTTTGCTGGGAGCTCTAGGGAACTAAAGGGACAGGACATGCTGGAACCTGGACCTCTGTCACAGCCAAGGTCTTTTGCAGCCTGAGCCATGAATCATTCTGTGCAAAATATGAGGTTTGAGCATCTGCTGGCCCCCAACAGCTCTGGTGAGGAGGCAAGCACTCAGACCCTGGCCACTAGGAGTGGCCTGGTGGGAGGATAATGGCAGCAGGTTTCTACTTTCGTTTCTTCTGTTCCTGTCTGCTCTGCTTGAGCTCTCAGATCATTGTTGAAGCTGCCAGCAGCCTCACTACACCAGAAGAACATGACATATTCCTGCAAAGATATATACTTGTCATCCAATACGTCCATCCCGAAACACGCAGGGGGATGGCAGGCTCGTGGCTCTTAGGGCCACAGGGTGTTGTCACCTGCACTGATGTGGATCCAGCCTGGCTCTGCCAGTCTCTGACATCAGGTGACATTAATGGTGCTGTCTCAGTTGTTTCCCAACTTGTTCCAGCTCCTGAGTGAATCCTAGGAGCTCAGCTTGCTGTTTTCCCTTCTGTACCCCTCCCAGTTTTCCTTCTGCAGGCAGTGGCAGACCACAGGGCTTGAGCCATCATCAGTATGTCCTGCAGCTGTCGATGGGCCAGCAACAAGCCATGTCACTTCTCATGGAGCATCACAGCTGCTGGTGTCTGAATGGAGACACTGCAGTTCTAGGATTCAGCTTTTCCAACAACTTCAGGACTGTTCTTGAGGTCAGGCATGGCCCAAGGCAGAGGAGGAGATCCCCCCCAGATCAGTCCCCAGATCTCAGGGTTATTCTAAACAGCAAATCTAGAGTGTGTACTGCTGTGGCAGGACATCTGTGTGAATGCAGGCAGGATGACTGTATCCTTCTTCGAGTGGCCAAAGAACCTGAACAGCTTACCTATGGCTGCCTCACCCTCAAGCAGCAGTCCAGCTACTGCCTCCTGCAGTCAGTGCAGCACAGCCCAGAGCAATGGTTTGGTAAAGGCAGAGAGAAGATCCCAATCATCCCATTCCCTGAGTTCCAGGGCCGTGTGGCTGTAAGTGATCCTACCATGGTGGTCCCACACCAACCTGCAGAGTCTGTCACGCTTTTGGCTGCTGCCCACATCCACTTCCACCCCAAAAGCTGCACTCCCAGGCTCTGCTCGCAGAGCCAGCCCTGACAGCATTAGGAAAAGCCATGTCTCAAACCATTTAATAATGTGCCCAGCAATGCCTGGTGGGTGCTGCAGGTGCTGCTGCAGTTGGTGCAGACACAGGGAGCAGAGCCAGAGCAGGGATTTGCAGGCATCAGCAAACCTGTTGTGTGTCCGTGCTGACTGCTGCAAGCTTCACTTCACCAGCAAAGTTGGCAAGGCAGGACAGGTGGGGGATACAGCCCAACCTCTCCACACTCTGTGCTGCAGCCAGGGGCTGCAGGCTGGCTGGCTGGAGACCCAGGCTGGGTTAGGGCCCTGCCCCATGGGAGCTGTAGGAACGCAGATCATCCCCTGGGTGGGGGATGCCCTGCTGTTTGGGGCAGTACTGCAGTGTGTGGCAGCCACCTGCCCTCACGGTGGTCACACCACAGCTGTACCAGCCATGTCCCAGTGCCCCGAGGGGAGCAGGGCAGCATAGCAAGGTAGAGATGGCAGAGAAGAGGTTCCCCTTTGTTCTGTGTTTCTAGTACAAAGATCAGGGCACATTTTTAGGAGGCACTTCACAAACAGCAGCATATCCTGCTGCTATGGGCTGGTGTGAGCCTGCAGGAAGAAGCCTGAGCTCAGTGCCTGAGCCCCCTTTGCTAGCACAGCCCGTGTCTGCTGGCAGCAGCAGGGGCAGAGCTGGGAGGGAGCCAGTGCTCGAGGTCAGGACTGAACAGGGTCCCTGGTCCCAAAGGGTCACCTCCTTTCACGTGCAGACACAAAGCTCTTCAGCCAGCACACAGACAGGTGGCACGTGGACATTCCCTGTGTCCCAGCTGAGACAGAGCATGCTGCCCGCTGCCCTAACAGCAGCAAGCAGACAGGAGAGTTTGGTCTCCACGACGTCCTCTCACAGCCTGCCCCACACCCTTACTCCCCCCAAAACTGCCCCCACCACCAAATCGGGGGACAGAACAAGGCACCCCACAACCAGCACCAGGGGGCTACAGACAAGAGTTGGCTTTATTCATGGACACGGTGGCAGCTGTGTCACTGGCAGCTGCACTCGTATTGCACATCCAGCAACGAGGGCGGGGGGATATCCATGCCACGTCACAACACAGCGTCGGCACTACGGGACCTCGGGGAGGGCGCGGGCACCGTCACCACCCAGGAGACTGGGGAACAGGCTTGGACGCCAAGGGCTCACAAAGGCAAAAGACCCGTCCACCCATAGATAGAGATAGATATATATATAAAAAAAAAAAAAAAACCTCAGTTCCACGATGACCAGAGCAGAACCACAGGGACAAGCATGCAAGCAAAATGTACAGCAGCCCACGCGCAGGTAAACATGCTTTGTATACGCACAGACACGCTGAGACGCAGCCGGGGCTTACGGCGCTGGGAGGGAGACAGAGCTGTAAGCCCGGGCCCCACACACACACACACACACACACACACACACACACCAGCCCCTGCGGGCAGTGCCCACGGCTTGGGCATATGCTGGGGTTGCAGGGCTTGGACACAGCGGGTTCTCACTGCTAGACACGGTACGGAGACATGGACATGGTCCCTTGGAACGGAACTGGAGGAAGAACTCGTGAGCGAACGGGGCAGGGGCACCCCTGCTCCTCCCCAGCACGCGGGCACTGGCCGGGGATGGCTGAGGAGGAGCAGGGGGCTACCGGCGGTTCGTTGTGCTGCTGGTGGAAGAGGCAAGGACAGGGCTCCATTATGCCTCTGGCTCGTATTCCTGGTATTCCTCCTGTGGGATGGGAAAAGAAAAAGCAGTGAGAGAGCCCAGCTGTGAGAGTCCCCGTGCCCCCCAACACCACACCTGCCTGACCTCCAGGTTCCCTGCTCTAGGTGCTGGGGAGCTGGCAGTCTCCTGGCTCTGCTCCCAACAGTGATGCCACCGGGGTGCTGAGCACTGCCCACGTCCCCTGCAGTGCCACCCTGACCCCTCACCTGTGGGGACTCCTCGTAGCTCTCCCCTTCCGGCTCCAGCAGCGGCTCAACCAGTGGCTCCTCCACTGCCTCCTGGGCCACCTCCTCAGCCTGCGGGTGAAGCGGGTGGTCAGTTCCACGCACACACCCCCAAAATGTCACCCTCTCAGGGAGGGGTTACCCGCGGGACCTGGCAGAGACCGGCCACATGCCCACGCAGGGTGGGATAGAGCCAGGACAGAGCGATACCGGGGCGAGGTGGGGGTGCTGGCAGAGCACCCAGTGCTCACGGCAGCGCACCGAGCTGGGAAGAGACGAGAAAGCGACTGCAGAAGTGTGCGTCCCCGCAATGCTCAGCCCGAGGCAGGTGACGCGTGCTTACGCCTCGAGCCCGACTCGGGCTGCGGGAGCATCCCGCATCCCAGGCGGGGCGGGGCGGGGCGGGGCTGGTAACCCCTCCCCGGGGCCGGGCAGAGCGGCTGGAGGAGGGCGGCCGGTCCCCCCCTCGCGGCGGCGGTGCGTGCCGTGGCCTCATTTCTTCAGCCGCTGCTATTCTGGGCTAAGCTGGAAGCGAGCACAACCCGCCGCCCCTCCCGCCCCAGCGCTCCCGCAGCTGTCAGGTCACCTCGCAGCGCATCGCGGCGATGCCGCCCCGCCGGCCCCGCGCCGCCATGCGGGAGCCCACACACGCACACGTCCGCAGCAGCCACGCACGCAGCCGCCACGCGGGGGACCCCCTGTTCTGTGTCCCGCACCACCCCGGCCCTGGGAGCGCTCCGTTGGGGCAGAGCCCCGGGTGCCGGCGGTGCGGTGCAGCGCTGTGCGGGGATGGGGCGATCACCTTCAGGTCCGCGGGGAACTCCTCCTTCTTCACCAGCCCCGTGGCCGCCGCGATGTTGCCGGCGCCCGAGAACGCCGCTTCTCCCAGCTGGGACGCTTGCTCCTTCGCCTTCTCGGCCACTGAGAGAGCCGGGGCTGCGTGTCAGTGCCCCCCGCCCCAGGGAGAGGGGTCGTGGGGGGGTGGGGGGGGGGGCTGATGGCGAGGCAGGGGCAGGACCAGCCTCCCTACCCCCCCCTTCACCCTTCCTCTCCGTGCCCGGGGCCGCGGCTCTGCAGCTGGGCACGGAGTGCGGGCGGCGCCGCAAATCCCGTGTTGCGGGCCCCGTTATGTAAGTGTCTTTAGCCGGGTGACATCAGCCCCTCGCACAGCCCCGACCCCGTTAACACGGCCGCTCTCCCGGGGGCAGAAAGGACCGTACCTGAGGTGACGCCTTGCACTACGCCTTGGGTTTTGCTCCCTGAGGGTAGAAACAGAGAGAGCCCGGGGTCAGACAGCCCTGCGCTGAGCAGCCCCCGGTTCCCCGCAGTCCTCGGGAGGGCTCGGGCAGGGAGCCGGGTGCCGGCGGGACCCTCCTGCGGGGTGGGGGCCGTGCTGCTGCACGGGGCAGCCCGGAGGTGCGGACCCCCTCCTGGGGCAGCGCTCCGCTCGGCACCGCTCCGCCTCTCGCCCGGCGGGATGGGACAGCACCGAGCCCCGAGCAGCCCGAAGCCGCAGCCCCGCTGCGCCATTCACCCGCGTGTACTCCGGGACACGGATTCTCCCGAGAGGGACAAACGGATCCCCGGCATTTCCTCTCCCATCCGGGCACAGCTCGGCGCATCCCAGCGAAGCTCCCCGCGAGCAGTGTCCGAGCATCTCCGCAGCCCCGCGGCGGCTCCGCTCGTGTCCCGGAGCATCCTCGGCGAAGAGCCGCGGAGGTCCCACCCGCGGGGTCCCACTCCTGTGCCGCCCCCCCCCCCCCCTCCTCCTCTGGCAGAGCGCTGCGGACGGAGCCCCCCCGGGCGCCGCCGGGGACGGGGGGGGGTGGGAGGGAACCGAGGGTACGGGGACAGGTGGGGACAGCAGGGGGATGGGCGGGAGGATGCAAGGGCAAATGCGGGAGGATGCAAGGACGGGAGGGGGAGGACAAGCAGGCCGGGCCGGCCCTTACCGACATAGAGGACCCCTTCCTTGGTCTTCTCGGCGGCCTCAGCCACCCCCTGCTTGGTCTTCTCGGCGGCGGCGACCACCCCCTCCTTGGCCTTGGACAAGCCCTTCATGAACACCTCCATGGCGGCTCTGCGGGGAGAGGCCGCGCGGCTTCACCCCGGCCCGGCTCCCGCCCGCCCCGCGCATCCCCGCGCCCTTGAGGGCCGCCCCGCCCCGCACCGCCGCCCCCGGCCCCGCACCGCCCCGTTCCCGCCGCGCTGCCCGACCTGGCTCGGTGACGGGCACACGGTCACAGGGGCTCACGGGGACGGGCGGGGCGCGGCGCGGGCCGGGCCGAGCCGGGCCGGGCTGCGGCGGGGCGGGCTCAGTGCGGCTGTGCCGGAGCCGCGTTGCGCTGCGCTGCGCCGTGATGCGCGGGGGGGACCTCGGCGTGCGAGCTGAGCCGCGCTGGGCTGACAGAGTCGTGCGGAACCGCGACAGTCACGGCACAACGTTGCTGAGCCGTGCCGAGCCGTGCCGTGCCGAACAGTGCCGAACCGGGCCGTGCATGGGGATGTGCTGCCCCTGTTTGATGAGGTACGAGGGCGGCCGGGCACGGCTTGCCCGATCTCGGCATGGCTCTGCTCGGTACGCTTCAGAACATCACGTTTTGGCAGGTCATGGCTCAGCTCAGCTCCACACGGTTCGGCATGACTCAGCTCTGCTCAGCACGGCACGGTACGGCATGGTTCGGCTCGTGTTGGCTCCACACATCTTGTCATGGCTCGACTTGGCTCGGCATGATTTCATAGATTCATAGATTCATTAGGTTGGAAAGGACCTACAAGATCATCTAGTCCAACCTTCCTCCCACCACCATCCCTACCCACCAAGCTACTAAATCAAATCCCTAAAATCCTAACATGAGAATGAGTACATTGCCACTGCACACACGTGACAACCACTGATATAAGAGAGGTGCTGGTCAACCATGGAAAGCCTGGGAAAAGCTGAGAGAACAGTTAAAACACAGAAAAAGTGCCTTGCTGAGAAAGGATCAAGGACTTGGAATGTCTACCAGGACTGGAGTGTTGTAAAGGAAGGAGCCTGGAGAAGAGAAGGCTCCAGGAATACCTTGTAGTGGCCTCTCAGTATCTAAACTGGGACTGTAAGAAAGAAGGGGACATTTGGCATGGTTTGGGGCAGCATGGCTTCACAAGACACAGCATGGCTCCATGCACTTAGGAAACGTATGGCATGGAACAGCTCATCACAGTTCCTCCTGCTTTCCAGTGCTTTGGCACAGCTCAGCGCAGTCTGGTTCAGCACGGCATGGCAAAGTTTGGCACAGCTTGGCACAGCTCAGAACAGCTGGGCACATTTTGATATGACTTAAAATATTTAGGCATGGTTTGACAAAGTTTGGCATGCATCAGCACAGTTCAGAATGTTTCAGAAGAAAATTGGCGTGTCCTGGCACGGCTCAGTACTACTTGGCACAGTTTGGCACGCTTTGGCATGGCTAAGCATGACAGGGCTTGGCACAGTTCAGAACAGTTTGGCATGGCTCAGCACAGCTCTGCACTACAAGGCACCAATTGGCATGGTCTGGCTTGGCACAGCTTGTTGTATCTTGGCACGGCTCAGCACAATTTGGCACAGTTTAGCATGCTTTGGCATGGCTAAACATGGCAGGGCTTGGCACAGTTCAGAACGGTTTGGCATGGCTCAGTGCAGCTCAGCGTGGCACAGCACAGCTTAGTACAGGTTAACCTCACACAACTAATACATTTTGGCATGGCTCAGCACAGATTGGCACGGTTTGACTCAGCCCACTTGGCATGGTTCAGCACGGCTCAGTTCAGCACAGTTTGACACAGCACAGTTCTGCAAGTTTCAGCACGGCTTGGCAGAGTTTGACACTGTGAGGCATGGTTTGGCACTGTTGAACGCAGTTAGGCATGTTTTGGCACGGTTCAGCCCATCCTGGATGCTCCTCATGCTTGGCATGCTTTGGCCTGGCACAGCTTGACATGGTTTGGCACAGTTAAGTTCTAAACGTTTCGGCAAGGCTTGGCATGGTTTGGCACAGTTCAGCACAGTTTGGCATGGCACAGCACAGCTCTGCACAACATGGCACCACTTGGCATGGTCTAGCTTGGCACAGCTGGGCGTGTCTTGGCACGGCTCAGCACAATTTGGCACAGTTTGGCACGCTTTGCAATGGCAAAACACAGCAGGGATTTGGCACGGTTCAGAACGGTTTGGCATGGCTCAGCAGAGCTCTGCACTACATGACACCACTTGACATGGTCTGGTTTGGCACAGCGTGGCATTTCTTGGCATGGCTCTACAATATTTGGCACAGTTTGGCACGCTTTGGCATGCCTACGCACAACAGGGCTTGGCACAGTTCAGCACAGTTTGGCATGGCAAAGCACAGCTCTGCACTACATGGCACCACTTGGCATGGTCTGGCTTGGCACAGCATGGTGTATCTTGGCACGGCTCAGCACAATTTGGCACAGTTTGGCACGCTTTGGCATGGCTAAACACAGCAGGGATTTGGCACGGTTCAGAACGGTTTTTCATGGCTCAGCGGTTCTCTGCACTACATGGCACCTCTTGGCATGGTCTGGTGTGGCACAGTTGGGCGTGTCTTGGCACGGCTCGGCACAATTTGACACAATTTTGCACGCTTTGCAATGTTTAAGCACGACTGGGCTTGGCAGAATTCAGCACAGTTTGGCATGGCTCAGCACTGCTCTGCACTACATGGCACCACTTGGCATGGTCTGGCTTGGCACAGCTTGACATATCTTGGCACAGCTCAGCATAATTTGGCACGGCTTGTCACGCTTTGACATGGCTCTGCACAACAGGGCTTGGCAGAGTTCAGCACAGTTTGGCATGGCTCAGCGCTTCTCTGCACAATATGGCACATCTTGGCATGGTCTGGCTTTCCACAGCTTGGCGTGTCTTGGCACAGCTCAGCGCAATTTGGCTCAGTTTGGCTCGCTTTGGCATGGCTAAACACGACAGGGCTTGGCACGGTTCAGAACGGTTTGGCATGGCTCAGCACAGCTCAGCACTACATGGCACCACTTGACATGGTCTGGTTTGGCACAGCTTGGCGTGTCCTGGCATGGCACGGCACTACTTGACACAGTTTGGCACACTTTGGCCTGGGTAAGCACAACAGGGATTCGCAGAGTTCAGAACAGTTTGTCATGGCTCAGCACTGCTCTGCGCTACATGGCACCACTTGGCATGGCCTGGTTTGGCACAGCTTGGCGTGTCCTGGCATGGCACGGCACTACTTGACACAGTTGGGCACACTTTGGCCTGGGTAAGCTCAACAGGGCTTGGCAGAGTTCAGAACAGTTTGGCATGGCTCAGCACAGCTCTGCACTACATGGCATCACTTGCCATGGTCTGGCTCGGAACAGCTAGGCGTGTCTTGGCATGGCTCAGCACAATTTGGCACAGTTTGGCACGCTTTGGCATGCCTACACACAACAGGGATTTGGCACGGTTCAGAACGGTTTGGCATGGCTCAGCGCTTCTCTGCACTACATGGCACCACTTGGCATGGTCTGGCGTGGCACAGTTGGGCGTGTCTTGGCACGGCTCAGCTCAGTTTGGCACAGTTTGGCAAGCTTTGACATGGCTCAACACGGCAGGGGTTGGCATTGTTCAGAACGGTTTGGCATGGCTCAGCACAGCTCTGAACTATATGGCACATCTTGGCATGATCTGGCTTGGCACAGCGTGGCATTTCTTGGCATGACTCTACAATATTTGGCACAGCTTGTCACGCTTTGGCATGCCTACACACAACAGGGCTTGGCACAGTTCAGCACAGTTTGGCATGGCAAAGCACAGCTCAGCACTACATGGCATCACTTGGCATGGTCTGGCTTGGCACAGCATGGTGTATCTTGGCACGGCTCAGCACAATTTGGCACAGTTTGGCACGCTTTGGCATGGCTAAACACAGCAGGGATTTGGCACGGTTCAGAACGGTTTTTCATGGCTCAGCGGTTCTCTGCACTACATGGCACCTCTTGGCATGGTCTGGTGTGGCACAGTTGGGCGTGTCTTGGCACGGCTCGGCACAATTTGACACAATTTTGCACGCTTTGCAATGTTTAAGCACGACTGGGCTTGGCAGAATTCAGCACAGTTTGGCATGGCTCAGCGCTTCTCTGCACAATATGGCACATCTTGGCATGGTCTGGCTTTCCACAGCTTGGCATGTCTTGGCACAGCTCAGCGCAATTTGGCTCAGTTTGGCTCGCTTTGGCATGGCTAAACACGACAGGGCTTGGCACGGTTCAGAACGGTTTGGCATGGCTCAGCACAGCTCAGCACTACATGGCACCACTTGACATGGTCTGGTTTGGCACAGCTTGGCGTGTACTGGCATGGCACGGCACTACTTGACACAGTTTGGCACACTTTGGCCTGGGTAAGCACAACAGGGATTCGCAGAGTTCAGAACAGTTTGTCATGGCTCAGCACTGCTCTGCGCTACATGGCACCACTTGGCATGGCCTGGTTTGGCACAGCTTGGCGTGTCCTGGCATGGCACGGCACTACTTGACACAGTTGGGCACACTTTGGCCTGGGTAAGCTCCACAGGGCTTGGCAGAGTTCAGCACAGTTTGGCATGGCTCAGCACAGCTCTGCACTACATGGCATCACTTGCCATGGTCTGGCTCGGAACAGCTAGGCGTGTCTTGGCATGGCTCAGCACAATTTGGCACAGTTTGGCACGCTTTGGCATGCCTACACACAACAGGGATTTGGCACGGTTCAGAACAGTTTGGCATGGCTCAGCGCTTCTCTGCACTACATGGCACCACTTGGCATGGTCTGGCGTGGCACAGTTGGGCGTGTCTTGGCACGGCTCAGCTCGGTTTGGCACAGTTTGGCAAGCTTTGACATGGCTCAACACGGCAGGGGTTGGCATTGTTCAGAACGGTTTGGCATGGCTCAGCACAGCTCTGAACTATATGTCACATCTTGGCATGATCTGGCTTGGCACAGCGTGGCATTTCTTGGCATGACTCTACAATATTTGGCACAGCTTGTCACGCTTTGGCATGCCTACACACAACAGGGCTTGGCACAGTTGAGCACAGTTTGGCATGGCAAAGCACAGCTCAGCACTACATGGCATCACTTGCCATGGTCTGGCTTGGCACAGCATGGCGTGTCTTGGCACGGCTCGGCACAATTTGACACAGTTTTGCACGCTTTGCAATGTCTAAGCACGACTGGGCTTGGCAGAATTCAGAACTGTTTGGCATGGCTCCGCACAGCTCAGCACCACTTGGCATGGTCTGGCTTGGCACAGCTTGGCGTTTCTTGGCACGGCTCAGCTCGGTTTGGCACAGTTTACATGGAACATTTTATCCAGGCGTGGCACGGCTTGGCACGGTTTGGTGTTGTTTGGCATGGCTTGGCACGATACGGTTTGGCACAGCTCACCTAGTGATAGTGTGGCATGGTACAGTTGGGCACAGTTTGACCCAGCACCTTTCAGCACGGCGCAGTACAGTCTGGTTCAGCATGACTCAGCATGGCTCAGCAGAATTTGGCACAGCTGGGCACATCTTGACACAGCTGGGCACGATTTGGCTCAGCACGGCTCAGCACAGCTTGGCATGCTTCAGCGTGGCTCAGCACAGCTGGGTATGGCTTCACACAGTACGGTATGGCTTAACCCCGCCCCGCACCGCCCCGTTCCCGCCGCGCTGCCCGACCTGGCTCGGTGACGGGCACACGGTCACAGGGGCTCACGGGGACGGGCGGGGCGCGGCGCGGGCCGGGCCGAGCCGGGCCGGGCTCAGTGCGGCTGTGCCGGAGCCGCGTTGCGCTGCGCTGCGCCGTGATGCGCGGGGGGGACCTCGGCGTGCGAGCTGAGCCGCGCTGGGCTGACAGAGTCGTGCGGAACCGTGCCAAGCCGAGCAGTGCCAAGACTACCGAACCCGGCCGAGCCGTGCCGAGCGGTGCCGAAATGAGCCGAGCCGAGCCGAGCCGTTCCGTGCCGAGCCGAGCCGAGCCGGGCCGTGCCGTGCCGAGCCGTGCCGAGCCGTGCCGAGCCGTGCCGTGCCGAGCCGTGCCGAGCCGTGCCGAGCCGTGCCGTGCCGTGCCGTGCCGAGCCGTGCCGTGCCGAGCCGTGCCGTGCCGTGCCGAGCCGTGCCGTGCCGTGCCGAGCCGTGCCGAGCCGTGCCGTGCCGAGCCGTGCCGTGCCGTGCCGAGCCGTTCCGTGCCGAGCCGTGCCGAGCCGTGCCGAGCCGTGCCGTGCCGTGCCGTGCCGAGCCGTGCCGAGCCGTGCCGTGCCGTGCCGTGCCGAGCCGTGCCGTGCCGTGCCGTGCCGAGCCGAGCCGTGCCGTGCCGTGCCGTGCCGTGCCGAGCCGTGCCGTGCCGAGCCGTGCCGTGCCGTGCCGAGCCGTGCCGTGCCGTGCCGAGCCGTGCCGTGCCGTGCCGAGCCGTGCCGTGCCGTTCCGTGCCGAGCCGTGTCGTGCCGTTCCGTGCCGATCCGTGAGGTACCGGGCCGAACCGGGCCATGCATGGGGATGTGCTGCCCCTGTGTGGTGAGGTACGAGGACGGCCGGGCACGGCTTGCCCGATCTCTGGCATGGTTCAGCACGGCTCAGTTCAGCACACTTTGACACAGCATGTTTCAGCACGGCTTGGCAGAGTTTGGCACTGTGTGGCATGGTTTGGCACTGTTGAACGCAGTTAGGCATGTTTTGGCATGGTTCAGCCCATCCTGGCAGCTCCTCATGCTTGCCATGCTTTGGCCTGGCACAGCTTGGCATGCTTTGGCACAGTTAAGTTCTAAACGTTTTGGCAAGGCTTGGCATGGTTAGGCACAGTTCAGCACAGTTTGGCATGGCACAGCACAGCTCTGCACTACATGGCACCACTTGGCATGGTCTAGCTTGGCACAGCTGGGTGTGTCTTTGCATGGCTCAGCACAATTTGGCACAGTTTGGCACGCTTTGCAATGGCGAAACACAGCAGGGATTTGGCACGGTTCAGAACGGTTTGGCATGGCTCAGCACAGCTCAGCACTACATGGCACATCCTGGCATGGTCTGGCTTGGCACAGCGTGGCATGTCTTGGCATGGCTCTACAATATTTGGCACAGTTTGGCACGCTTTGGCATGCCTACGCACAACAGGGCTTGGCACAGTTCAGCACAGTTTGGCATGGCTCAGCACAGCTCTGCACTACATGGCACATCTTGGCATGGCTCTACAATATTTGGCACAGTTTGGCACGCTTTGGCATGCCTACGCACAACAGGGCTTGGCACAGTTCAGCACAGTTTGGCATGGCTCAGCACAGCTCTGCACTACATGGCAACACTTGACATGGTCTGGCTTGGCACAGCATGGCATGTCTTGGCATGGCTCAACACTATTTGGCATAGTTTGGCACGCTTTGCCATGGCTAAACACGACAGGGCTTGGCATGCTTCAGAACGGTTTGGCATGGCAAAGCACAGCTCAGCACTACATGGCACCACTTGGCATGATCTGGCTTGGCACAGCTTGGCGTGTCTTGGCACGGCTCAGCACAATTTGGCACAGTTTAGCACGCTTTGGCATGGCTAAACACAGCAGGGATTTGGCACGGTTCAGAACGGTTTGGCATGGCTTAGCACTGCTCTGCACTACATGGCACCACTTGGCATGGTCTGGTTTGGCACAGCGTGGCATGTCTTGGCATGGCTCTACAATATTTGGCACAGTTTGGCACGCTTTGGCATGCCTACGCACAACAGGGCTTGGCACAGTTCAGCACAGTTTGGCATGGCTCAGCACAGCTCTGCACTACATGGCACATCTTGGCATGGCTCCACAATATTTGGCACAGTTTGGCACGCTTTGGCATGCCTACGCACAACAGGGCTTGGCACAGTTCAGCGCAGTTTGGCATGGCTCAGCACAGCTCTGCACTACATGGCATGTCTTGGCATGGCTCAACACTATTTGGCATAGTTTGGCACGCTTTGCCATGGCTAAACACGACAGGGCTTGGCATGCTTCAGAACGGTTTGGCATGGCAAAGCACAGCTCAGCACTACATGGCACCACTTGGCATGATCTGGCTTGGCACAGCTTGGCGTGTCTTGGCACGGCTCAGCACAATTTGGCACAGTTTGGCACGCTTTGGCATGGCTAAACACAGCAGGGATTTGGCACGGTTCAGAACGGTTTGGCATGGCTTAGCACTGCTCTGCATTACATGGCACCACTTGGCATGGTCTGGTTTGGCAGAGCGTGGCATGTCTTGGCATGGCTCTACAATATTTGGCACAGTTTGGCACGCTTTGGCATGCCTACGCACAACAGGGCTTGACACAGTTCAGCACAGTTTGGCATGGCTCAGCACAGCTCTGCACTACATGGCACATCTTGGCATGGCTCTACAATATTTGGCACAGTTTGGCACGCTTTGGCATGCCTACGCACAACAGGGCTTGGCACAGTTCAACACAGTTTGGCATGGCTCAGCACAGCTCTGCACTACATGGCACATCCTGGCATGGCTCTACAATATTTGGCACAGTTTGGCACGCTTTGGCATGCCTACGCACAACAGGGCTTGGCACAGTTCAGCACAGTTTGGCATGGCTCAGCACAGCTCTGCACTACATGGCACATCTTGGCATGGCTCTACAATATTTGGCACAGTTTGGCACGCTTTGGCATGCCTACGCACAACAGGGCTTGGCACAGTTCAGCGCAGTTTGGCATGGCTCAGCACAGCTCTGCACTACATGGCACCACTTGGCATGATCTGGCTTGGCACAGCTTGGCGTGTCTTGGCACGGCTCGGCACAATTTGACACAGTTTTGCACGCTTTGCAATGTCTAAGCACGACTGGGCTTGGCAGAATTCAGAACTGTTTGGCATGGCTCCGCACAGCTCAGCACCACTTGGCATGGTCTGGCTTGGCACAGCTTGGCGTTTCTTGGCACGGCTCAGCTCGGTTTGGCACAGTTTACATGGAACATTTTATCCAGGCGTGGCACGGCTTGGCACGGTTTGGTGTTGTTTGGCATGGCTTGGCACGATACGGTTTGGCACAGCTCACCTAGTGATAGTGTGGCATGGTACAGTTGGGCACAGTTTGACCCAGCACCTTTCAGCACGGCGCAGTACAGTCTGGTTCAGCATGACTCAGCATGGCTCAGCAGAATTTGGCACAGCTGGGCACATCTTGACACAGCTGGGCACGATTTGGCTCAGCACGGCTCAGCACAGCTTGGCATGCTTCAGCGTGGCTCAGCACAGCTGGGTATGGCTTCACACAGTACGGTATGGCTTAACCCCGCCCCGCACCGCCCCGTTCCCGCCGCGCTGCCCGACCTGGCTCGGTGACGGGCACACGGTCACAGGGGCTCACGGGGACGGGCGGGGCGCGGCGCGGGCCGGGCCGAGCCGGGCCGGGCTCAGTGCGGCTGTGCCGGAGCCGCGTTGCGCTGCGCTGCGCCGTGATGCGCGGGGGGGACCTCGGCGTGCGAGCTGAGCCGCGCTGGGCTGACAGAGTCGTGCGGAACCGTGCCAAGCCGAGCAGTGCCAAGACTACCGAACCCGGCCGAGCCGAGCCGAGCCGTTCCGTACCGAGCCGAGCCGAGCCGTGCCGTGCCGAGCCGTGCCGAGCCGAGCCGGGCCGTGCCGTGCCGAGCCGTGCCGAGCCGTGCCGAGCCGTGCCGTGCCGAGCCGTGCCGAGCCGTGCCGAGCCGTGCCGTGCCGTGCCGAGCCGTGCCGTGCCGAGCCGTGCCGTGCCGTGCCGAGCCGTGCCGTGCCGTGCCGAGCCGTGCCGAGCCGTGCCGTGCCGAGCCGTGCCGTGCCGTACCGAGCCGTTCCGTGCCGAGCCGTGCCGAGCCGTGCCGAGCCGTGCCGAGCCGTGCCGAGCCGTGCCGTGCCGAGCCGTGCCGTGCCGTGCCGAGCCGTTCCGTGCCGAGCCGTGCCGAGCCGTGCCGAGCCGTGCCGAGCCGTGCCGTGCGGAGCCGTGCCGTGCCGTGCCGAGCCGTTCCGTGCCGAGCCGTGCCGAGCCGTGCCGAGCCGTGCCGAGCCGTGCCGAGCCGTGCCGTGCCGAGCCGTGCCGTGCCGTGCCGTGCCGAGCCGTGCCGTGCCGTGCCGAGCCGTGCCGTGCCGAGCCGTGCCGTGCCGTGCCGTGCCGTGCCGAGCCGTGCCGTGCCGTGCCGTGCCGAGCCGTGCCGTGCCGTGCCGTGCCGATCCGTGAGGTACCGGGCCGAACCGGGCCATGCATGGGGATGTGCTGCCCCTGTGTGGTGAGGTACGAGGACGGCCGGGCACGGCTTGCCCGATCTCTGGCATGGTTCAGCACGGCTCAGTTCAGCACACTTTGACACAGCATGTTTCAGCACGGCTTGGCAGAGTTTGGCACTGTGTGGCATGGTTTGGCACTGTTGAACGCAGTTAGGCATGTTTTGGCATGGTTCAGCCCATCCTGGCAGCTCCTCATGCTTGCCATGCTTTGGCCTGGCACAGCTTGGCATGCTTTGGCACAGTTAAGTTCTAAACGTTTTGGCAAGGCTTGGCATGGTTAGGCACAGTTCAGCACAGTTTGGCATGGCACAGCACAGCTCTGCACTACATGGCACCACTTGGCATGGTCTAGCTTGGCACAGCTGGGTGTGTCTTTGCATGGCTCAGCACAATTTGGCACAGTTTGGCACGCTTTGCAATGGCGAAACACAGCAGGGATTTGGCACGGTTCAGAACGGTTTGGCATGGCTCAGCACAGCTCAGCACTACATGGCACATCCTGGCATGGTCTGGCTTGGCACAGCGTGGCATGTCTTGGCATGGCTCTACAATATTTGGCACAGTTTGGCACGCTTTGGCATGCCTACGCACAACAGGGCTTGGCACAGTTCAGCACAGTTTGGCATGGCTCAGCACAGCTCTGCACTACATGGCACATCTTGGCATGGCTCTACAATATTTGGCACAGTTTGGCACGCTTTGGCATGCCTACGCACAACAGGGCTTGGCACAGTTCAGCACAGTTTGGCATGGCTCAGCACAGCTCTGCACTACATGGCAACACTTGACATGGTCTGGCTTGGCACAGCATGGCATGTCTTGGCATGGCTCAACACTATTTGGCATAGTTTGGCACGCTTTGCCATGGCTAAACACGACAGGGCTTGGCATGCTTCAGAACGGTTTGGCATGGCAAAGCACAGCTCAGCACTACATGGCACCACTTGGCATGATCTGGCTTGGCACAGCTTGGCGTGTCTTGGCACGGCTCAGCACAATTTGGCACAGTTTAGCACGCTTTGGCATGGCTAAACACAGCAGGGATTTGGCACGGTTCAGAACGGTTTGGCATGGCTTAGCACTGCTCTGCACTACATGGCACCACTTGGCATGGTCTGGTTTGGCACAGCGTGGCATGTCTTGGCATGGCTCTACAATATTTGGCACAGTTTGGCACGCTTTGGCATGCCTACGCACAACAGGGCTTGGCACAGTTCAGCACAGTTTGGCATGGCTCAGCACAGCTCTGCACTACATGGCACATCTTGGCATGGCTCCACAATATTTGGCACAGTTTGGCACGCTTTGGCATGCCTACGCACAACAGGGCTTGGCACAGTTCAGCGCAGTTTGGCATGGCTCAGCACAGCTCTGCACTACATGGCATGTCTTGGCATGGCTCAACACTATTTGGCATAGTTTGGCACGCTTTGCCATGGCTAAACACGACAGGGCTTGGCATGCTTCAGAACGGTTTGGCATGGCAAAGCACAGCTCAGCACTACATGGCACCACTTGGCATGATCTGGCTTGGCACAGCTTGGCGTGTCTTGGCACGGCTCAGCACAATTTGGCACAGTTTGGCACGCTTTGGCATGGCTAAACACAGCAGGGATTTGGCACGGTTCAGAACGGTTTGGCATGGCTTAGCACTGCTCTGCATTACATGGCACCACTTGGCATGGTCTGGTTTGGCAGAGCGTGGCATGTCTTGGCATGGCTCTACAATATTTGGCACAGTTTGGCACGCTTTGGCATGCCTACGCACAACAGGGCTTGACACAGTTCAGCACAGTTTGGCATGGCTCAGCACAGCTCTGCACTACATGGCACATCTTGGCATGGCTCTACAATATTTGGCACAGTTTGGCACGCTTTGGCATGCCTACGCACAACAGGGCTTGGCACAGTTCAACACAGTTTGGCATGGCTCAGCACAGCTCTGCACTACATGGCACATCTTGGCATGGCTCTACAATATTTGGCACAGTTTGGCACGCTTTGGCATGCCTACGCACAACAGGGCTTGGCACAGTTCAGCACAGTTTGGCATGGCTCAGCACAGCTCTGCACTACATGGCACATCTTGGCATGGCTCTACAATATTTGGCACAGTTTGGCACGCTTTGGCATGCCTACGCACAACAGGGCTTGGCACAGTTCAGCACAGTTTGGCATGGCTCAGCACAGCTCTGCACTACATGGCAACACTTGACATGGTCTGGCTTGGCACAGCTTGACATATCTTGGCATGGCTCAGCACAGTTTGGCACAGTTCGGCTCGATTTGGCATGGCTAAACACAGCAGGGCTTGGCACAGTTCAGAACGGTTTGGCATGGCTCAGTGCAGCTCAGCGTGGCACAGCACAGCTTAGTACAGGTTAACCTCACACAACTAATACATTTTGGCATGGCTCAGCACGGATTGGCACGGTTTGACTCAGCCCACTTGGCATGGTTCAGCACGGTTCAGTTCAGCACAGTTTGACACAGCTCAGTTCTGCAAGTTTCAGCACGGCTTGGCAGAGTCTGGCACTGTGTGGCATGGTTTGGCACTGTTGAACGCAGTTAGGCATGTTTTGGCATGGTTCAGCCCATCCTGGCAGCTCCTCATGCTTGCCATGCTTTGGCAAGGCACAGCTTGGCATGGTTTGGCACAGTCCAGCACGGTTTGGCAGGGCACAGCACAGCTCTGCACTACATGGCACATCTTGACCTGGTCTGGCTAGGCACAGCATGGCATGTCTTGGCATGGCTCAACACTATTTGGCATAGTTTGGCACGCTTTGCCATGGCTAAACACGACAGGGCTTGGCATGCTTCAGAACGGTTTGGCATGGCAAAGCACAGCTCAGCACTACATGGCACCACTTGGCATGATCTGGCTTGGCACAGCTTGGCGTGTCTTGGCACGGCTCAGCACAATTTGGCACAGTTTGGCACGCTTTGGCATGGCTAAACACAGCAGGGATTTGGCACGGTTCAGAACGGTTTGGCATGGCTCAGCGCTTCTCTGCACTACATGGCACCACTTGGCATGGTCTGGCGTGGCACAGTTGGGCGTGTCTTGGCACGGCTCAGCTCGGTTTGGCACAGTTTGGCAAGCTTTGACATGGCTCAACACGGCAGGGGTTGGCATTGTTCAGAACGGTTTGGCATGGCTCAGCACAGCTCTGAACTATATGGCACATCTTGGCATGATCTGGCTTGGCACAGCGTGGCATTTCTTGGCATGACTCTACAATATTTGGCACAGCTTGTCACGCTTTGGCATGCCTACACACAACAGGGCTTGGCACAGTTCAGCACAGTTTGGCATGGCAAAGCACAGCTCAGCACTACATGGCACCACTTGCCATGATCTGGCTTGGCACAGCTTGGCGTGTCTTGGCACGGCTCAGCACAACTTGGCACAGTTTGGCACGCTTTGGCATGGCTAAACACAGCAGGGATTTGGCACGGTTCAGAACGGTTTGGCATGGCTCAGCGCTTCTCTGCACTACATGGCACCACTTGGCATGGTCTGGCGTGGCACAGTTGGGCGTGTCTTGGCACGGCTCAGCTCGGTTTGGCACAGTTTGGCAAGCTTTGACATGGCTCAACACGGCAGGGGTTGGCATTGTTCAGAACGGTTTGGCATGGCTCAGCACAGCTCTGAACTATATGGCACATCTTGGCATGATCTGGCTTGGCACAGCGTGGCATTTCTTGGCATGACTCTACAATATTTGGCACAGCTTGTCACGCTTTGGCATGCCTACACACAACAGGGCTTGGCACAGTTCAGCACAGTTTGGCATGGCAAAGCACAGCTCAGCACTACATGGCATCACTTGCCATGGTCTGGCTTGGCACAGCTGGGCGTGTCTTGGCACGGCTCGGCACAATTTGACACAGTTTTGCACGCTTTGCAATGTCTAAGCACGACTGGGCTTGGCAGAATTCAGAACTGTTTGGCATGGCTCCGCACAGCTCAGCACCACTTGGCATGGTCTGGCTTGGCACAGCTTGGCGTTTCTTGGCACGGCTCAGCTCGGTTTGGCACAGTTTACATGGAACATTTTATCCAGGCGTGGCACGGCTTGGCACGGTTTGGTGTTGTTTGGCATGGCTTGGCACGATACGGTTTGGCACAGCTCACCTAGTGATAGTGTGGCATGGTACAGTTGGGCACAGTTTGACCCAGCACCTTTCAGCACGGCGCAGTACAGTCTGGTTCAGCATGACTCAGCATGGCTCAGCAGAATTTGGCACAGCTGGGCACATCTTGACACAGCTGGGCACGATTTGGCTCAGCACGGCTCAGCACAGCTTGGCATGCTTCAGCGTGGCTCAGCACAGCTGGGTATGGCTTCACACAGTACGGTATGGCTTAACCCCGCCCCGCACCGCCCCGTTCCCGCCGCGCTGCCCGACCTGGCTCGGTGACGGGCACACGGTCACAGGGGCTCACGGGGACGGGCGGGGCGCGGCGCGGGCCGGGCCGAGCCGGGCCGGGCTCAGTGCGGCTGTGCCGGAGCCGCGTTGCGCTGCGCTGCGCCGTGATGCGCGGGGGGGACCTCGGCGTGCGAGCTGAGCCGCGCTGGGCTGACAGAGTCGTGCGGAACCGTGCCAAGCCGAGCAGTGCCAAGACTACCGAACCCGGCCGAGCCGAGCCGAGCCGTTCCGTACCGAGCCGAGCCGAGCCGTGCCGTGCCGTGCCGAGCCGTGCCGAGCCGTGCCGAGCCGTTCCGTGCCGAGCCGTGCCGAGCCGTGCCGAGCCGAGCCGTGCCGTGCCGTGCCGAGCCGTGCCGAGCCGTGCCGAGCCGTGCCGTGCCGAGCCGTGCCGAGCCGTGCCGTGCCGTGCCGAGCCGTGCCGAGCCGTGCCGTGCCGTGCCGAGCCGTGCCGTGCCGTGCCGAGCCGTGCCGAGCCGTTCCGTGCCGAGCCGTGCCGAGCCGTGCCGAGCCGAGCCGTGCCGAGCCGTGCCGTGCCGTGCCGAGCCGTGCCGTGCCGAGCCGTGCCGTGCCGTGCCGAGCCGTGCCGAGCCGTGCCGTGCCGTGCCGTGCCGTGCCGAGCCGTGCCGTGCCGTGCCGTGCCGAGCCGTGCCGAGCCGTGCCGTGCCGAGCCGTGCCGTGCCGTGCCGTGCCGTGCCGAGCCGTGCCGTGCCGAGCCGTGCCGTGCCGTGCCGAGCCGTGCCGAGCCGTGCCGTGCCGTGCCGAGCCGTGCCGTGCCGTGCCGTGCCGTGCCGTGCCGTGCCGTGCCGTGCCGAGCCGTGCCGTGCCGTGCCGTTCCGTGCCGATCCGTGAGGTACCGGGCCGAACCGGGCCATGCATGGGGATGTGCTGCCCCTGTGTGGTGAGGTACGAGGACGGCCGGGCACGGCTTGCCCGATCTCTGGCATGGTTCAGCACGGCTCAGTTCAGCACACTTTGACACAGCATGTTTCAGCACGGCTTGGCAGAGTTTGGCACTGTGTGGCATGGTTTGGCACTGTTGAACGCAGTTAGGCATGTTTTGGCATGGTTCAGCCCATCCTGGCAGCTCCTCATGCTTGGCATGCTTTGGCCTGGCACAGCTTGGCATGCTTTGGCACAGTTAAGTTCTAAACGTTTTGGCAAGGCTTGGCATGGTTAGGCACAGTTCAGCACAGTTTGGCATGGCACAGCACAGCTCTGCACGACATGGCACCACTTGGCATGGTCTAGCTTGGCACAGCTGGGTGTGTCTTTGCATGGCTCAGCACAATTTGGCACAGTTTGGCACGCTTTGCAATAGCGAAACACAGCAGGGATTTGGCACGGTTCAGAACGGTTTGGCATGGCTCAGCACAGCTCAGCACTACATGGCACATCCTGGCATGGTCTGGCTTGGCACAGCGTGGCATGTCTTGGCATGGCTCTACAATATTTGGCACAGTTTGGCACGCTTTGGCATGCCTACGCACAACAGGGCTTGGCACAGTTCAGCACAGTTTGGCATGGCTCAGCACAGCTCTGCACTACATGGCACATCTTGGCATGGCTCTACAATATTTGGCACAGTTTGGCACGCTTTGGCATGCCTACGCACAACAGGGCTTGGCACAGTTCAGCGCAGTTTGGCATGGCTCAGCACAGCTCTGCACTACATGGCAACACTTGACATGGTCTGGCTTGGCACAGCTTGACATATCTTGGCATGGCTCAGCACAGTTTGGCACAGTTCGGCTCGATTTGGCATGGCTAAACACAGCAGGGCTTGGCACAGTTCAGAACGGTTTGGCATGGCTCAGTGCAGCTCAGCGTGGCACAGCACAGCTTAGTACAGGTTAACCTCACACAACTAATACATTTTGGCATGGCTCAGCACGGATTGGCACGGTTTGACTCAGCCCACTTGGCATGGTTCAGCACGGTTCAGTTCAGCACAGTTTGACACAGCTCAGTTCTGCAAGTTTCAGCACGGCTTGGCAGAGTCTGGCACTGTGTGGCATGGTTTGGCACTGTTGAACGCAGTTAGGCATGTTTTGGCATGGTTCAGCCCATCCTGGCAGCTCCTCATGCTTGCCATGCTTTGGCAAGGCACAGCTTGGCATGGTTTGGCACAGTCCAGCACGGTTTGGCAGGGCACAGCACAGCTCTGCACTACATGGCACATCTTGACCTGGTCTGGCTAGGCACAGCATGGCATGTCTTGGCATGGCTCAACACTATTTGGCATAGTTTGGCACGCTTTGCCATGGCTAAACACGACAGGGCTTGGCATGCTTCAGAACGGTTTGGCATGGCAAAGCACAGCTCAGCACTACATGGCACCACTTGGCATGATCTGGCTTGGCACAGCTTGGCGTGTCTTGGCACGGCTCAGCACAATTTGGCACAGTTTGGCACGCTTTGGCATGGCTAAACACAGCAGGGATTTGGCACGGTTCAGAACGGTTTGGCATGGCTTAGCACTGCTCTGCACTACATGGCACCACTTGGCATGGTCTGGTTTGGCACAGCGTGGCATGTCTTGGCATGGCTCTACAATATTTGGCACAGTTTGGCACGCTTTGGCATGCCTACGCACAACAGGGCTTGGCACAGTTCAGCACAGTTTGGCATGGCTCAGCACAGCTCTGCACTACATGGCACATCTTGGCATGGCTCTACAATATTTGGCACAGTTTGGCACGCTTTGGCATGCCTACGCACAACAGGGCTTGGCACAGTTCAGCACAGTTTGGCATGGCTCAGCACAGCTCTGCACTACATGGCACATCTTGGCATGGCTCTACAATATTTGGCACAGTTTGGCACGCTTTGGCATGCCTACGCACAACAGGGCTTGGCACAGTTCAGCACAGTTTGGCATGGCTCAGCACAGCTCTGCACTACATGGCAACACTTGACATGGTCTGGCTTGGCACAGCTTGACATATCTTGGCATGGCTCAGCACAGTTTGGCACAGTTCGGCTCGATTTGGCATGGCTAAACACAGCAGGGCTTGGCACAGTTCAGAACGGTTTGGCATGGCTCAGTGCAGCTCAGCGTGGCACAGCACAGCTTAGTACAGGTTAACCTCACACAACTAATACATTTTGGCATGGCTCAGCACGGATTGGCACGGTTTGACTCAGCCCACTTGGCATGGTTCAGCACGGTTCAGTTCAGCACAGTTTGACACAGCTCAGTTCTGCAAGTTTCAGCACGGCTTGGCAGAGTCTGGCACTGTGTGGCATGGTTTGGCACTGTTGAACGCAGTTAGGCATGTTTTGGCATGGTTCAGCCCATCCTGGCAGCTCCTCATGCTTGCCATGCTTTGGCAAGGCACAGCTTGGCATGGTTTGGCACAGTCCAGCACGGTTTGGCAGGGCACAGCACAGCTCTGCACTACATGGCACATCTTGACCTGGTCTGGCTAGGCACAGCATGGCATGTCTTGGCATGGCTCAACACTATTTGGCATAGTTTGGCACGCTTTGCCATGGCTAAACACGACAGGGCTTGGCATGCTTCAGAACGGTTTGGCATGGCAAAGCACAGCTCAGCACTACATGGCACCACTTGGCATGATCTGGCTTGGCACAGCTTGGCGTGTCTTGGCACGGCTCAGCACAATTTGGCACAGTTTGGCACGCTTTGGCATGGCTAAACACAGCAGGGATTTGGCACGGTTCAGAACGGTTTGGCATGGCTTAGCACTGCTCTGCACTACATGGCACCACTTGGCATGGTCTGGTTTGGCACAGCGTGGCATGTCTTGGCATGGCTCTACAATATTTGGCACAGTTTGGCACGCTTTGGCATGCCTACGCACAATAGGGCTTGGCACAGTTCAGCACAGTTTGGCATGGCTCAGCACAGCTCTGCACTACATGGCACATCTTGGCATGGCTCTACAAAATTTGGCACAGTTTGGCACGCTTTGGCATGCCTACACACAACAGGGCTTGGCACAGTTCAGCGCAGTTTGGCATGGCTCAGCACAGCTCTGCACTACATGGCATGTCTTGGCATGGCTCAACACTATTTGGCATAGTTTGGCACGCTTTGCCATGGCTAAACACGACAGGGCTTGGCATGCTTCAGAACGGTTTGGCATGGCAAAGCACAGCTCAGCACTACATGGCACCACTTGGCATGATCTGGCTTGGCACAGCTTGGCGTGTCTTGGCACGGCTCAGCACAATTTGGCACAGTTTGGCACGCTTTGGCATGGCTAAACACAGCAGGGATTTGGCACGGTTCAGAACGGTTTGGCATGGCTTAGCACTGCTCTGCACTACATGGCACCACTTGGCATGGTCTGGTTTGGCACAGCGTGGCATGTCTTGGCATGGCTCTACAATATTTGGCACAGTTTGGCACGCTTTGGCATGCCTACGCACAACAGGGCTTGGCACAGTTCAGCACAGTTTGGCATGGCTCAGCACAGCTCTGCACTACATGGCACATCTTGGCATGGCTCTACAATATTTGGCACAGTTTGGCACGCTTTGGCATGCCTACGCACAACAGGGCTTGGCACAGTTCAGCGCAGTTTGGCATGGCTCAGCACAGCTCTGCACTACATGGCATGTCTTGGCATGGCTCAACACTATTTGGCATAGTTTGGCACGCTTTGCCATGGCTAAACACGACAGGGCTTGGCATGCTTCAGAACGGTTTGGCATGGCAAAGCACAGCTCAGCACTACATGGCACCATTTGGCATGATCTGGCTTGGCACAGCTTGGCGTGTCTTGGCACGGCTCAGCACAATTTGGCACAGTTTGGCACGCTTTGGCATGGCTAAACACAGCAGGGATTTGGCACGGTTCAGAACGGTTTGGCATGGCTTAGCACTGCTCTGCACTACATGGCACCACTTGGCATGGTCTGGTTTGGCACAGCGTGGCATGTCTTGGCATGGCTCTACAATATTTGGCACAGTTTGGCACGCTTTGGCATGCCTACGCACAACAGGGCTTGGCACAGTTCAGCACAGTTTGGCATGGCTCAGCACAGCTCTGCACTACATGGCACATCTTGGCATGGCTCCACAATATTTGGCACAGTTTGGCACGCTTTGGCATGCCTACGCACAACAGGGCTTGGCACAGTTCAGCGCAGTTTGGCATGGCTCAGCACAGCTCTGCACTACATGGCATGTCTTGGCATGGCTCAACACTATTTGGCATAGTTTGGCACGCTTTGCCATGGCTAAACACGACAGGGCTTGGCATGCTTCAGAACGGTTTGGCATGGCAAAGCACAGCTCAGCACTACATGGCACCACTTGGCATGATCTGGCTTGGCACAGCTTGGCGTGTCTTGGCACGGCTCAGCACAATTTGGCACAGTTTGGCACGCTTTGGCATGGCTAAACACAGCAGGGATTTGGCACGGTTCAGAACGGTTTGGCATGGCTTAGCACTGCTCTGCATTACATGGCACCACTTGGCATGGTCTGGTTTGGCACAGCGTGGCATGTCTTGGCATGGCTCTACAATATTTGGCACAGTTTGGCACACTTTGGCATGCCTACGCACAACAGGGCTTGGCACAGTTCAGCACAGTTTGGCATGGCTCAGCACAGCTCTGCACTACATGGCACATCTTGTCATGGCTCTACAATATTTGGCACAGTTTGGCACGCTTTGGCATGCCTACGCACAACAGGGCTTGGCACAGTTCAGCACAGTTTGGCATGGCTCAGCACAGCTCTGCACTACATGGCACATCTTGGCATGGCTCTACAATATTTGGCACAGTTTGGCACGCTTTGGCATGCCTACGCACAACAGGGCTTGGCACAGTTCAGCACAGTTTGGCATGGCTCAGCACAGCTCTGCACTACATGGCACATCTTGGCATGGCTCTACAATATTTGGCACAGTTTGGCACGCTTTGGCATGCCTACGCACAACAGGGCTTGGCACAGTTTGGCACGCTTTGGCATGGCTCAGCACAGCTCTGCACTACATGGCAACACTTGACATGGTCTGGCTTGGCACAGCTTGACATATCTTGGCATGGCTCAGCACAGTTTGGCACAGTTCGGCTCGATTTGGCATGGCTAAACACAGCAGGGCTTGGCACAGTTCAGAACGGTTTGGCATGGCTCAGTGCAGCTCAGCGTGGCACAGCACAGCTTAGTACAGGTTAACCTCACACAACTAATACATTTTGGCATGGCTCAGCACGGATTGGCACGGTTTGACTCAGCCCACTTGGCATGGTTCAGCACGGTTCAGTTCAGCACAGTTTGACACAGCTCAGTTCTGCAAGTTTCAGCACGGCTTGGCAGAGTCTGGCACTGTGTGGCATGGTTTGGCACTGTTGAACGCAGTTAGGCATGTTTTGGCATGGTTCAGCCCATCCTGGCAGCTCCTCATGCTTGCCATGCTTTGGCAAGGCACAGCTTGGCATGGTTTGGCACAGTCCAGCACGGTTTGGCAGGGCACAGCACAGCTCTGCACTACATGGCACATCTTGACCTGGTCTGGCTAGGCACAGCATGGCATGTCTTGGCATGGCTCAACACTATTTGGCATAGTTTGGCACGCTTTGCCATGGCTAAACACGACAGGGCTTGGCATGCTTCAGAACGGTTTGGCATGGCAAAGCACAGCTCAGCACTACATGGCACCACTTGGCATGATCTGGCTTGGCACAGCTTGGCGTGTCTTGGCACGGCTCAGCACAATTTGGCACAGTTTGGCACGCTTTGCAATGGCGAAACACAGCAGGGATTTGGCACGGTTCAGAACGGTTTGGCATGGCTTAGCACTGCTCTGCACTACATGGCACCACTTGGCATGGTCTGGTTTGGCACAGCGTGGCATGTCTTGGCATGGCTCTACAATATTTGGCACAGTTTGGCACGCTTTGGCATGCCTACGCACAACAGGGCTTGGCACAGTTCAGCACAGTTTGGCATGGCTCAGCACAGCTCTGCACTACATGGCACATCTTGGCATGGCTCTACAATATTTGGCACAGTTTGGCACGCTTTGGCATGCCTACGCACAACAGGGCTTGGCACAGTTCAGCACAGTTTGGCATGGCTCAGCACAGCTCTGCACTACATGGCACATCTTGGCATGGCTCTACAATATTTGGCACAGTTTGGCACGCTTTGGCATGCCTACGCACAACAGGGCTTGGCACAGTTCAGCACAGTTTGGCATGGCTCAGCACAGCTCTGCACTACATGGCAACACTTGACATGGTCTGGCTTGGCACAGCTTGACATATCTTGGCATGGCTCAGCACAGTTTGGCACAGTTCGGCTCGATTTGGCATGGCTAAACACAGCAGGGCTTGGCACAGTTCAGAACGGTTTGGCATGGCTCAGTGCAGCTCAGCGTGGCACAGCACAGCTTAGTACAGGTTAACCTCACACAACTAATACATTTTGGCATGGCTCAGCACGGATTGGCACGGTTTGACTCAGCCCACTTGGCATGGTTCAGCACGGTTCAGTTCAGCACAGTTTGACACAGCTCAGTTCTGCAAGTTTCAGCACGGCTTGGCAGAGTCTGGCACTGTGTGGCATGGTTTGGCACTGTTGAACGCAGTTAGGCATGTTTTGGCATGGTTCAGCCCATCCTGGCAGCTCCTCATGCTTGCCATGCTTTGGCAAGGCACAGCTTGGCATGGTTTGGCACAGTCCAGCACGGTTTGGCAGGGCACAGCACAGCTCTGCACTACATGGCACATCTTGACCTGGTCTGGCTAGGCACAGCATGGCATGTCTTGGCATGGCTCAACACTATTTGGCATAGTTTGGCACGCTTTGCCATGGCTAAACACGACAGGGCTTGGCATGCTTCAGAACGGTTTGGCATGGCAAAGCACAGCTCAGCACTACATGGCACCACTTGGCATGATCTGGCTTGGCACAGCTTGGCGTGTCTTGGCACGGCTCAGCACAATTTGGCACAGTTTGGCACGCTTTGGCATGGCTAAACACAGCAGGGATTTGGCACGGTTCAGAACGGTTTGGCATGGCTTAGCACTGCTCTGCACTACATGGCACCACTTGGCATGGTCTGGTTTGGCACAGCGTGGCATGTCTTGGCATGGCTCTACAATATTTGGCACAGTTTGGCACGCTTTGGCATGCCTACGCACAATAGGGCTTGGCACAGTTCAGCACAGTTTGGCATGGCTCAGCACAGCTCTGCACTACATGGCACATCTTGGCATGGCTCTACAAAATTTGGCACAGTTTGGCACGCTTTGGCATGCCTACACACAACAGGGCTTGGCACAGTTCAGCGCAGTTTGGCATGGCTCAGCACAGCTCTGCACTACATGGCATGTCTTGGCATGGCTCAACACTATTTGGCATAGTTTGGCACGCTTTGCCATGGCTAAACACGACAGGGCTTGGCATGCTTCAGAACGGTTTGGCATGGCAAAGCACAGCTCAGCACTACATGGCACCACTTGGCATGATCTGGCTTGGCACAGCTTGGCGTGTCTTGGCACGGCTCAGCACAATTTGGCACAGTTTGGCACGCTTTGGCATGGCTAAACACAGCAGGGATTTGGCACGGTTCAGAACGGTTTGGCATGGCTTAGCACTGCTCTGCACTACATGGCACCACTTGGCATGGTCTGGTTTGGCACAGCGTGGCATGTCTTGGCATGGCTCTACAATATTTGGCACAGTTTGGCACGCTTTGGCATGCCTACGCACAACAGGGCTTGGCACAGTTCAGCACAGTTTGGCATGGCTCAGCACAGCTCTGCACTACATGGCACATCTTGGCATGGCTCTACAATATTTGGCACAGTTTGGCACGCTTTGGCATGCCTACGCACAACAGGGCTTGGCACAGTTCAGCGCAGTTTGGCATGGCTCAGCACAGCTCTGCACTACATGGCATGTCTTGGCATGGCTCAACACTATTTGGCATAGTTTGGCACGCTTTGCCATGGCTAAACACGACAGGGCTTGGCATGCTTCAGAACGGTTTGGCATGGCAAAGCACAGCTCAGCACTACATGGCACCATTTGGCATGATCTGGCTTGGCACAGCTTGGCGTGTCTTGGCACGGCTCAGCACAATTTGGCACAGTTTGGCACGCTTTGGCATGGCTAAACACAGCAGGGATTTGGCACGGTTCAGAACGGTTTGGCATGGCTTAGCACTGCTCTGCACTACATGGCACCACTTGGCATGGTCTGGTTTGGCACAGCGTGGCATGTCTTGGCATGGCTCTACAATATTTGGCACAGTTTGGCACGCTTTGGCATGCCTACGCACAACAGGGCTTGGCACAGTTCAGCACAGTTTGGCATGGCTCAGCACAGCTCTGCACTACATGGCACATCTTGGCATGGCTCCACAATATTTGGCACAGTTTGGCACGCTTTGGCATGCCTACGCACAACAGGGCTTGGCACAGTTCAGCGCAGTTTGGCATGGCTCAGCACAGCTCTGCACTACATGGCATGTCTTGGCATGGCTCAACACTATTTGGCATAGTTTGGCACGCTTTGCCATGGCTAAACACGACAGGGCTTGGCATGCTTCAGAACGGTTTGGCATGGCAAAGCACAGCTCAGCACTACATGGCACCACTTGGCATGATCTGGCTTGGCACAGCTTGGCGTGTCTTGGCACGGCTCAGCACAATTTGGCACAGTTTGGCACGCTTTGGCATGGCTAAACACAGCAGGGATTTGGCACGGTTCAGAACGGTTTGGCATGGCTTAGCACTGCTCTGCATTACATGGCACCACTTGGCATGGTCTGGTTTGGCACAGCGTGGCATGTCTTGGCATGGCTCTACAATATTTGGCACAGTTTGGCACACTTTGGCATGCCTACGCACAACAGGGCTTGGCACAGTTCAGCACAGTTTGGCATGGCTCAGCACAGCTCTGCACTACATGGCACATCTTGTCATGGCTCTACAATATTTGGCACAGTTTGGCACGCTTTGGCATGCCTACGCACAACAGGGCTTGGCACAGTTCAGCACAGTTTGGCATGGCTCAGCACAGCTCTGCACTACATGGCACATCTTGGCATGGCTCTACAATATTTGGCACAGTTTGGCACGCTTTGGCATGCCTACGCACAACAGGGCTTGGCACAGTTCAGCACAGTTTGGCATGGCTCAGCACAGCTCTGCACTACATGGCACATCTTGGCATGGCTCTACAATATTTGGCACAGTTTGGCACGCTTTGGCATGCCTACGCACAACAGGGCTTGGCACAGTTTGGCACGCTTTGGCATGGCTCAGCACAGCTCTGCACTACATGGCAACACTTGACATGGTCTGGCTTGGCACAGCTTGACATATCTTGGCATGGCTCAGCACAGTTTGGCACAGTTCGGCTCGATTTGGCATGGCTAAACACAGCAGGGCTTGGCACAGTTCAGAACGGTTTGGCATGGCTCAGTGCAGCTCAGCGTGGCACAGCACAGCTTAGTACAGGTTAACCTCACACAACTAATACATTTTGGCATGGCTCAGCACGGATTGGCACGGTTTGACTCAGCCCACTTGGCATGGTTCAGCACGGTTCAGTTCAGCACAGTTTGACACAGCTCAGTTCTGCAAGTTTCAGCACGGCTTGGCAGAGTCTGGCACTGTGTGGCATGGTTTGGCACTGTTGAACGCAGTTAGGCATGTTTTGGCATGGTTCAGCCCATCCTGGCAGCTCCTCATGCTTGCCATGCTTTGGCAAGGCACAGCTTGGCATGGTTTGGCACAGTCCAGCACGGTTTGGCAGGGCACAGCACAGCTCTGCACTACATGGCACATCTTGACCTGGTCTGGCTAGGCACAGCATGGCATGTCTTGGCATGGCTCAACACTATTTGGCATAGTTTGGCACGCTTTGCCATGGCTAAACACGACAGGGCTTGGCATGCTTCAGAACGGTTTGGCATGGCAAAGCACAGCTCAGCACTACATGGCACCACTTGGCATGATCTGGCTTGGCACAGCTTGGCGTGTCTTGGCACGGCTCAGCACAATTTGGCACAGTTTGGCACGCTTTGCAATGGCGAAACACAGCAGGGATTTGGCACGGTTCAGAACGGTTTGGCATGGCTTAGCACTGCTCTGCACTACATGGCACCACTTGGCATGGTCTGGTTTGGCACAGCGTGGCACATCTTGGCATGGCTCTACAATATTTGGCACAGTTTGGCACGCTTTGGCATGCCTACGCACAACAGGGCTTGGCACAGTTCAGCACAGTTTGGCATGGCTCAGCACAGCTCTGCACTACATGGCACATCTTGGCATGGCTCTACAATATTTGGCACAGTTTGGCACGCTTTGGCATGCCTACGCACAACAGGGCTTGGCACAGTTCAGCACAGTTTGGCATGGCTCAGCACAGCTCTGCACTACATGGCACATCTTGGCATGGCTCTACAATATTTGGCACAGTTTGGCACGCTTTGGCATGCCTACGCACAACAGGGCTTGGCACAGTTCAGCACAGTTTGGCATGGCTCAGCACAGCTCTGCACTACATGGCACATCTTGGCATGGCTCTACAATATTTGGCACAGTTTGGCACGCTTTGGCATGCCTACGCACAACAGGGCTTGGCACAGTTCAGCACAGTTTGGCATGGCTCAGCACAGCTCTGCACTACATGGCACATCTTGGCATGGCTCTACAATATTTGGCACAGTTTGGCACGCTTTGGCATGCCTACGCACAACAGGGCTTGGCACAGTTCAGCACAGTTTGGCATGGCTCAGCACAGCTCTGCACTACATGGCAACACTTGACATGGTCTGGCTTGGCACAGCTTGACATATCTTGGCATGGCTCAGCACAGTTTGGCACAGTTCGGCTCGATTTGGCATGGCTAAACACAGCAGGGCTTGGCACAGTTCAGAACGGTTTGGCATGGCTCAGTGCAGCTCAGCGTGGCACAGCACAGCTTAGTACAGGTTAACCTCACACAACTAATACATTTTGGCATGGCTCAGCACGGATTGGCACGGTTTGACTCAGCCCACTTGGCATGGTTCAGCACGGTTCAGTTCAGCACAGTTTGACACAGCTCAGTTCTGCAAGTTTCAGCACGGCTTGGCAGAGTCTGGCACTGTGTGGCATGGTTTGGCACTGTTGAACGCAGTTAGGCATGTTTTGGCATGGTTCAGCCCATCCTGGCAGCTCCTCATGCTTGCCATGCTTTGGCAAGGCACAGCTTGGCATGGTTTGGCACAGTCCAGCACGGTTTGGCAGGGCACAGCACAGCTCTGCACTACATGGCACATCTTGACCTGGTCTGGCTTGGCACAGCATGGCATGTCTTGGCATGGCTCAACACTATTTGGCATAGTTTGGCACGCTTTGCCATGGCTAAACACGACAGGGCTTGGCATGCTTCAGAACGGTTTGGCATGGCAAAGCACAGCTCAGCACTACATGGCACCACTTGGCAAGATCTGGCTTGGCACAGCTTGGCGTGTCTTGGCACGGCTCAGCACAATTTGGCACAGTTTGGCACGCTTTGGCATGGCTAAACACAGCAGGGATTTGGCACGGTTCAGAACGGTTTGGCATGGCTTAGCACTGCTCTGCACTACATGGCACCACTTGGCATGGTCTGGTTTGGCACAGCGTGGCATGTCTTGGCATGGCTCTACAATATTTGGCACAGTTTGGCACACTTTGGCATGCCTACGCACAACAGGGCTTGGCACAGTTCAGCACAGTTTGGCATGGCTCAGCACAGCTCTCCACTACATGGCACATCTTGTCATGGCTCTACAATATTTGGCACAGTTTGGCACGCTTTGGCATGCCTACGCACAACAGGGCTTGGCACAGTTCAGCACAGTTTGGCATGGCTCAGCACAGCTCTGCACTACATGGCACATCTTGGCATGGCTCTACAATATTTGGCACAGTTTGGCACGCTTTGGCATGCCTACGCACAACAGGGCTTGGCACAGTTCAGCACAGTTTGGCATGGCTCAGCACAGCTCTGCACTACATGGCACATCTTGGCATGGCTCTACAATATTTGGCACAGTTTGGCACGCTTTGGCATGCCTACGCACAACAGGGCTTGGCACAGTTCAGCACAGTTTGGCATGGCTCAGCACAGCTCTGCACTACATGGCAACACTTGACATGGTCTGGCTTGGCACAGCTTGACATATCTTGGCATGGCTCAGCACAGTTTGGCACAGTTCGGCTCGATTTGGCATGGCTAAACACAGCAGGGCTTGGCACAGTTCAGAACGGTTTGGCATGGCTCAGTGCAGCTCAGCGTGGCACAGCACAGCTTAGTACAGGTTAACCTCACACAACTAATACATTTTGGCATGGCTCAGCACGGATTGGCACGGTTTGACTCAGCCCACTTGGCATGGTTCAGCACGGTTCAGTTCAGCACAGTTTGACACAGCTCAGTTCTGCAAGTTTCAGCACGGCTTGGCAGAGTCTGGCACTGTGTGGCATGGTTTGGCACTGTTGAACGCAGTTAGGCATGTTTTGGCATGGTTCAGCCCATCCTGGCAGCTCCTCATGCTTGCCATGCTTTGGCAAGGCACAGCTTGGCATGGTTTGGCACAGTCCAGCACGGTTTGGCAGGGCACAGCACAGCTCTGCACTACATGGCACATCTTGACCTGGTCTGGCTAGGCACAGCATGGCATGTCTTGGCATGGCTCAACACTATTTGGCATAGTTTGGCACACTTTGCCATGGCTAAACACGACAGGGCTTGGCATGCTTCAGAACGGTTTGGCATGGCAAAGCACAGCTCAGCACTACATGGCACCACTTGGCATGATCTGGCTTGGCACAGCTTGGCGTGTCTTGGCACGGCTCAGCACAATTTGGCACAGTTTGGCACGCTTTGGCATGGCTAAACACAGCAGGGATTTGGCACGGTTCAGAACGGTTTGGCATGGCTTAGCACTGCTCTGCACTACATGGCACCACTTGGCATGGTCTGGTTTGGCACAGCGTGGCATGTCTTGGCATGGCTCTACAATATTTGGCACAGTTTGGCACGCTTTGGCATGCCTACGCACAACAGGGCTTGGCACAGTTCAGCACAGTTTGGCATGGCTCAGCACAGCTCTGCACTACATGGCACATCTTGGCATGGCTCTACAATATTTGGCACAGTTTGGCACGCTTTGGCATGCCTACGCACAACAGGGCTTGGCACAGTTCAGCGCAGTTTGGCATGGCTCAGCACAGCTCTGCACTACATGGCATGTCTTGGCATGGCTCAACACTATTTGGCATAGTTTGGCACGCTTTGCCATGGCTAAACACGACAGGGCTTGGCATGCTTCAGAACGGTTTGGCATGGCAAAGCACAGCTCAGCACTACATGGCACCATTTGGCATGATCTGGCTTGGCACAGCTTGGCGTGTCTTGGCACGGCTCAGCACAATTTGGCACAGTTTGGCACGCTTTGGCATGGCTAAACACAGCAGGGATTTGGCACGGTTCAGAACGGTTTGGCATGGCTTAGCACTGCTCTGCACTACATGGCACCACTTGGCATGGTCTGGTTTGGCACAGCGTGGCATGTCTTGGCATGGCTCTACAATATTTGGCACAGTTTGGCACGCTTTGGCATGCCTACGCACAACAGGGCTTGGCACAGTTCAGCACAGTTTGGCATGGCTCAGCACAGCTCTGCACTACATGGCACATCTTGGCATGGCTCCACAATATTTGGCACAGTTTGGCACGCTTTGGCATGCCTACGCACAACAGGGCTTGGCACAGTTCAGCGCAGTTTGGCATGGCTCAGCACAGCTCTGCACTACATGGCATGTCTTGGCATGGCTCAACACTATTTGGCATAGTTTGGCACGCTTTGCCATGGCTAAACACGACAGGGCTTGGCATGCTTCAGAACGGTTTGGCATGGCAAAGCACAGCTCAGCACTACATGGCACCACTTGGCATGATCTGGCTTGGCACAGCTTGGCGTGTCTTGGCACGGCTCAGCACAATTTGGCACAGTTTGGCACGCTTTGGCATGGCTAAACACAGCAGGGATTTGGCACGGTTCAGAACGGTTTGGCATGGCTTAGCACTGCTCTGCATTACATGGCACCACTTGGCATGGTCTGGTTTGGCACAGCGTGGCATGTCTTGGCATGGCTCTACAATATTTGGCACAGTTTGGCACACTTTGGCATGCCTACGCACAACAGGGCTTGGCACAGTTCAGCACAGTTTGGCATGGCTCAGCACAGCTCTGCACTACATGGCACATCTTGTCATGGCTCTACAATATTTGGCACAGTTTGGCACGCTTTGGCATGCCTACGCACAACAGGGCTTGGCACAGTTCAGCACAGTTTGGCATGGCTCAGCACAGCTCTGCACTACATGGCACATCTTGGCATGGCTCTACAATATTTGGCACAGTTTGGCACGCTTTGGCATGCCTACGCACAACAGGGCTTGGCACAGTTTGGCACGCTTTGGCATGGCTCAGCACAGCTCTGCACTACATGGCAACACTTGACATGGTCTGGCTTGGCACAGCTTGACATATCTTGGCATGGCTCAGCACAGTTTGGCACAGTTCGGCTCGATTTGGCATGGCTAAACACAGCAGGGCTTGGCACAGTTCAGAACGGTTTGGCATGGCTCAGTGCAGCTCAGCGTGGCACAGCACAGCTTAGTACAGGTTAACCTCACACAACTAATACATTTTGGCATGGCTCAGCACGGATTGGCACGGTTTGACTCAGCCCACTTGGCATGGTTCAGCACGGTTCAGTTCAGCACAGTTTGACACAGCTCAGTTCTGCAAGTTTCAGCACGGCTTGGCAGAGTCTGGCACTGTGTGGCATGGTTTGGCACTGTTGAACGCAGTTAGGCATGTTTTGGCATGGTTCAGCCCATCCTGGCAGCTCCTCATGCTTGCCATGCTTTGGCAAGGCACAGCTTGGCATGGTTTGGCACAGTCCAGCACGGTTTGGCAGGGCACAGCACAGCTCTGCACTACATGGCACATCTTGACCTGGTCTGGCTAGGCACAGCATGGCATGTCTTGGCATGGCTCAACACTATTTGGCATAGTTTGGCACGCTTTGCCATGGCTAAACACGACAGGGCTTGGCATGCTTCAGAACGGTTTGGCATGGCAAAGCACAGCTCAGCACTACATGGCACCACTTGGCATGATCTGGCTTGGCACAGCTTGGCGTGTCTTGGCACGGCTCAGCACAATTTGGCACAGTTTGGCACGCTTTGCAATGGCGAAACACAGCAGGGATTTGGCACGGTTCAGAACGGTTTGGCATGGCTTAGCACTGCTCTGCACTACATGGCACCACTTGGCATGGTCTGGTTTGGCACAGCGTGGCACATCTTGGCATGGCTCTACAATATTTGGCACAGTTTGGCACGCTTTGGCATGCCTACGCACAACAGGGCTTGGCACAGTTCAGCACAGTTTGGCATGGCTCAGCACAGCTCTGCACTACATGGCACATCTTGGCATGGCTCTACAATATTTGGCACAGTTTGGCACGCTTTGGCATGCCTACGCACAACAGGGCTTGGCACAGTTCAGCACAGTTTGGCATGGCTCAGCACAGCTCTGCACTACATGGCACATCTTGGCATGGCTCTACAATATTTGGCACAGTTTGGCACGCTTTGGCATGCCTACGCACAACAGGGCTTGGCACAGTTCAGCACAGTTTGGCATGGCTCAGCACAGCTCTGCACTACATGGCACATCTTGGCATGGCTCTACAATATTTGGCACAGTTTGGCACGCTTTGGCATGCCTACGCACAACAGGGCTTGGCACAGTTCAGCACAGTTTGGCATGGCTCAGCACAGCTCTGCACTACATGGCACATCTTGGCATGGCTCTACAATATTTGGCACAGTTTGGCACGCTTTGGCATGCCTACGCACAACAGGGCTTGGCACAGTTCAGCACAGTTTGGCATGGCTCAGCACAGCTCTGCACTACATGGCAACACTTGACATGGTCTGGCTTGGCACAGCTTGACATATCTTGGCATGGCTCAGCACAGTTTGGCACAGTTCGGCTCGATTTGGCATGGCTAAACACAGCAGGGCTTGGCACAGTTCAGAACGGTTTGGCATGGCTCAGTGCAGCTCAGCGTGGCACAGCACAGCTTAGTACAGGTTAACCTCACACAACTAATACATTTTGGCATGGCTCAGCACGGATTGGCACGGTTTGACTCAGCCCACTTGGCATGGTTCAGCACGGTTCAGTTCAGCACAGTTTGACACAGCTCAGTTCTGCAAGTTTCAGCACGGCTTGGCAGAGTCTGGCACTGTGTGGCATGGTTTGGCACTGTTGAACGCAGTTAGGCATGTTTTGGCATGGTTCAGCCCATCCTGGCAGCTCCTCATGCTTGCCATGCTTTGGCAAGGCACAGCTTGGCATGGTTTGGCACAGTCCAGCACGGTTTGGCAGGGCACAGCACAGCTCTGCACTACATGGCACATCTTGACCTGGTCTGGCTTGGCACAGCATGGCATGTCTTGGCATGGCTCAACACTATTTGGCATAGTTTGGCACGCTTTGCCATGGCTAAACACGACAGGGCTTGGCATGCTTCAGAACGGTTTGGCATGGCAAAGCACAGCTCAGCACTACATGGCACCACTTGGCAAGATCTGGCTTGGCACAGCTTGGCGTGTCTTGGCACGGCTCAGCACAATTTGGCACAGTTTGGCACGCTTTGGCATGGCTAAACACAGCAGGGATTTGGCACGGTTCAGAACGGTTTGGCATGGCTTAGCACTGCTCTGCACTACATGGCACCACTTGGCATGGTCTGGTTTGGCACAGCGTGGCATGTCTTGGCATGGCTCTACAATATTTGGCACAGTTTGGCACACTTTGGCATGCCTACGCACAACAGGGCTTGGCACAGTTCAGCACAGTTTGGCATGGCTCAGCACAGCTCTCCACTACATGGCACATCTTGTCATGGCTCTACAATATTTGGCACAGTTTGGCACGCTTTGGCATGCCTACGCACAACAGGGCTTGGCACAGTTCAGCACAGTTTGGCATGGCTCAGCACAGCTCTGCACTACATGGCACATCTTGGCATGGCTCTACAATATTTGGCACAGTTTGGCACGCTTTGGCATGCCTACGCACAACAGGGCTTGGCACAGTTCAGCACAGTTTGGCATGGCTCAGCACAGCTCTGCACTACATGGCACATCTTGGCATGGCTCTACAATATTTGGCACAGTTTGGCACGCTTTGGCATGCCTACGCACAACAGGGCTTGGCACAGTTCAGCACAGTTTGGCATGGCTCAGCACAGCTCTGCACTACATGGCAACACTTGACATGGTCTGGCTTGGCACAGCTTGACATATCTTGGCATGGCTCAGCACAGTTTGGCACAGTTCGGCTCGATTTGGCATGGCTAAACACAGCAGGGCTTGGCACAGTTCAGAACGGTTTGGCATGGCTCAGTGCAGCTCAGCGTGGCACAGCACAGCTTAGTACAGGTTAACCTCACACAACTAATACATTTTGGCATGGCTCAGCACGGATTGGCACGGTTTGACTCAGCCCACTTGGCATGGTTCAGCACGGTTCAGTTCAGCACAGTTTGACACAGCTCAGTTCTGCAAGTTTCAGCACGGCTTGGCAGAGTCTGGCACTGTGTGGCATGGTTTGGCACTGTTGAACGCAGTTAGGCATGTTTTGGCATGGTTCAGCCCATCCTGGCAGCTCCTCATGCTTGCCATGCTTTGGCAAGGCACAGCTTGGCATGGTTTGGCACAGTCCAGCACGGTTTGGCAGGGCACAGCACAGCTCTGCACTACATGGCACATCTTGACCTGGTCTGGCTAGGCACAGCATGGCATGTCTTGGCATGGCTCAACACTATTTGGCATAGTTTGGCACGCTTTGCCATGGCTAAACACGACAGGGCTTGGCATGCTTCAGAACGGTTTGGCATGGCAAAGCACAGCTCAGCACTACATGGCACCACTTGGCATGATCTGGCTTGGCACAGCTTGGCGTGTCTTGGCACGGCTCAGCACAATTTGGCACAGTTTGGCACGCTTTGGCATGGCTAAACACAGCAGGGATTTGGCACGGTTCAGAACGGTTTGGCATGGCTTAGCACTGCTCTGCACTACATGGCACCACTTGGCATGGTCTGGTTTGGCACAGCGTGGCATGTCTTGGCATGGCTCTACAATATTTGGCACAGTTTGGCACGCTTTGGCATGCCTACGCACAATAGGGCTTGGCACAGTTCAGCACAGTTTGGCATGGCTCAGCACAGCTCTGCACTACATGGCACATCTTGGCATGGCTCTACAAAATTTGGCACAGTTTGGCACGCTTTGGCATGCCTACACACAACAGGGCTTGGCACAGTTCAGCGCAGTTTGGCATGGCTCAGCACAGCTCTGCACTACATGGCATGTCTTGGCATGGCTCAACACTATTTGGCATAGTTTGGCACGCTTTGCCATGGCTAAACACGACAGGGCTTGGCATGCTTCAGAACGGTTTGGCATGGCAAAGCACAGCTCAGCACTACATGGCACCACTTGGCATGATCTGGCTTGGCACAGCTTGGCGTGTCTTGGCACGGCTCAGCACAATTTGGCACAGTTTGGCACGCTTTGGCATGGCTAAACACAGCAGGGATTTGGCACGGTTCAGAACGGTTTGGCATGGCTTAGCACTGCTCTGCACTACATGGCACCACTTGGCATGGTCTGGTTTGGCACAGCGTGGCATGTCTTGGCATGGCTCTACAATATTTGGCACAGTTTGGCACGCTTTGGCATGCCTACGCACAACAGGGCTTGGCACAGTTCAGCGCAGTTTGGCATGGCTCAGCACAGCTCTGCACTACATGGCACATCTTGGCATGGCTCTACAATATTTGGCACAGTTTGGCACGCTTTGGCATGCCTACGCACAACAGGGCTTGGCACAGTTCAGCGCAGTTTGGCATGGCTCAGCACAGCTCTGCACTACATGGCATGTCTTGGCATGGCTCAACACTATTTGGCATAGTTTGGCACGCTTTGCCATGGCTAAACACGACAGGGCTTGGCATGCTTCAGAACGGTTTGGCATGGCAAAGCACAGCTCAGCACTACATGGCACCACTTGGCATGATCTGGCTTGGCACAGCTTGGCGTGTCTTGGCATGGCTCAGCACAATTTGGCACAGTTTGGCACGCTTTGGCATGGCTAAACACAGCAGGGATTTGGCACGGTTCAGAACGGTTTGGCATGGCTCAGCGCTTCTCTGCACTACATGGCACCACTTGGCATGGTCTGGCGTGGCACAGTTGGGCGTGTCTTGGCACGGCTCAGCTCGGTTTGGCACAGTTTGGCAAGCTTTGACATGGCTCAACACGGCAGGGGTTGGCATTGTTCAGAATGGTTTGGCATGGCTCAGCACAGCTCTGAACTATATGGCACATCTTGGCATGATCTGGCTTGGCACAGCGTGGCATTTCTTGGCATGACTCTACAATATTTGGCACAGCTTGTCACGCTTTGGCATGCCTACACACAACAGGGCTTGGCACAGTTCAGCACAGTTTGGCATGGCAAAGCACAGCTCAGCACTACATGGCATCACTTGCCATGGTCTGGCTTGGCACAGCTGGGCGTGTCTTGGCACGGCTCGGCACAATTTGACACAGTTTTGCACGCTTTGCAATGTCTAAGCACGACTGGGCTTGGCAGAATTCAGAACTGTTTGGCATGGCTCCGCACAGCTCAGCACCACTTGGCATGGTCTGGCTTGGCACAGCTTGGCGTTTCTTGGCACGGCTCAGCTCGGTTTGGCACAGTTTACATGGAACATTTTATCCAGGCGTGGCACGGCTTGGCACGGTTTGGTGTTTTTTGGCATGGCTTGGCACGATACGGTTTGGCACAGCTCACCTAGTGATAGTGTGGCATGGTACAGTTGGGCACAGTTTGACCCAGCACCTTTCAGCACGGCGCAGTACAGTCTGGTTCAGCATGACTCAGCATGGCTCAGCAGAATTTGGCACAGCTGGGCACATCTTGACACAGCTGGGCACGATTTGGCTCAGCACGGCTCAGCACAGCTTGGCATGCTTCAGCGTGGCTCAGCACAGCTGGGTATGGCTTCACACAGTACGGTATGGCTTAACCCCGCCCCGCACCGCCCCGTTCCCGCCGCGCTGCCCGACCTGGCTCGGTAACGGGCACACGGTCACAGGGGCTCACGGGGACGGGCGGGGCGCGGCGCGGGCCGGGCCGAGCCGGGCCGGGCTCAGTGCGGCTGTGCCGGAGCCGCGTTGCGCTGCGCTGCGCCGTGATGCGCGGGGGGGACCTCGGCGTGCGAGCTGAGCCGCGCTGGGCTGACAGAGTCGTGCGGAACCGTGCCAAGCCGAGCAGTGCCAAGACTACCGAACCCGGCCGAGCCGAGCCGAGCCGTTCCGTACCGAGCCGAGCCGAGCCGTGCCGTGCCGTGCCGAGCCGTGCCGAGCCGTTCCGTGCCGAGCCGTGCCGAGCCGTGCCGAGCCGAGCCGTGCCGTGCCGTGCCGAGCCGTGCCGAGCCGTGCCGAGCCGTGCCGAGCCGTGCCGTGCCGTGCCGAGCCGTGCCGAGCCGTGCCGTGCCGTGCCGAGCCGTGCCGTGCCGTGCCGAGCCGTGCCGAGCCGTTCCGTGCCGAGCCGTGCCGAGCCGTGCCGAGCCGAGCCGTGCCGAGCCGTGCCGTGCCGTGCCGAGCCGTGCCGTGCCGAGCCGTGCCGTGCCGTGCCGAGCCGTGCCGAGCCGTGCCGTGCCGTGCCGTGCCGTGCCGAGCCGTGCCGAGCCGTGCCGTGCCGAGCCGTGCCGTGCCGTGCCGTGCCGTGCCGAGCCGTGCCGTGCCGAGCCGTGCCGTGCCGTGCCGAGCCGTGCCGAGCCGTGCCGTGCCGTGCCGAGCCGTGCCGTGCCGTGCCGTGCCGTGCCGTGCCGAGCCGTGCCGAGCCGAGCCGTGCCGAGCCGAGCCGTGCCGAGCCGTGCCGTGCCGTGCCGAGCCGTGCCGAGCCGAGCCGTGCCGAGCCGAGCCGTGCCGAGCCGTGCCGTGCCGTGCCGAGCCGTGCCGAGCCGTGCCGTGCCGTGCCGTGCCGAGCCGTGCCGTGCCGTGCCGAGCCGTGCCGAGCCGTGCCGTGCCGAGCCGTGCCGTGCCGTGCCGTGCCGTGCCGTGCCGAGCCGTGCCGTGCCGTGCCGTGCCGTGCCGAGCCGTGCCGTGCCGTGCCGTTCCGTGCCGATCCGTGAGGTACCGGGCCGAACCGGGCCATGCATGGGGATGTGCTGCCCCTGTGTGGTGAGGTACGAGGACGGCCGGGCACGGCTTGCCCGATCTCTGGCATGGTTCAGCACGGCTCAGTTCAGCACACTTTGACACAGCATGTTTCAGCACGGCTTGGCAGAGTTTGGCACTGTGTGGCATGGTTTGGCACTGTTGAACGCAGTTAGGCATGTTTTGGCATGGTTCAGCCCATCCTGGCAGCTCCTCATGCTTGGCATGCTTTGGCCTGGCACAGCTTGGCATGCTTTGGCACAGTTAAGTTCTAAACGTTTTGGCAAGGCTTGGCATGGTTAGGCACAGTTCAGCACAGTTTGGCATGGCACAGCACAGCTCTGCACGACATGGCACCACTTGGCATGGTCTAGCTTGGCACAGCTGGCGTGTCTTTGCATGGCTCAGCACAATTTGGCACAGTTTGGCACGCTTTGCAATAGCGAAACACAGCAGGGATTTGGCACGGTTCAGAACGGTTTGGCATGGCTCAGCACAGCTCAGCACTACATGGCACATCCTGGCATGGTCTGGTTTGGCACAGCGTGGCATGTCTTGGCATGGCTCTACAATATTTGGCACAGTTTGGCACGCTTTGGCATGCCTACGCACAACAGGGCTTGGCACAGTTCAGCACAGTTTGGCATGGCTCAGCACAGCTCTGCACTACATGGCACATCTTGGCATGGCTCTACAATATTTGGCACAGTTTGGCACGCTTTGGCATGCCTACGCACAACAGGGCTTGGCACAGTTCAGCACAGTTTGGCATGGCTCAGCACAGCTCTGCACTACATGGCACATCTTGGCATGGCTCTACAATATTTGGCACAGTTTGGCACGCTTTGGCATGCCTACGCACAACAGGGCTTGGCACAGTTCAGCACAGTTTGGCATGGCTCAGCACAGCTCTGCACTACATGGCAACACTTGACATGGTCTGGCTTGGCACAGCTTGACATATCTTGGCATGGCTCAGCACAGTTTGGCACAGTTCGGCTCGATTTGGCATGGCTAAACACAGCAGGGCTTGGCACAGTTCAGAACGGTTTGGCATGGCTCAGTGCAGCTCAGCGTGGCACAGCACAGCTTAGTACAGGTTAACCTCACACAACTAATACATTTTGGCATGGCTCAGCACGGATTGGCACGGTTTGACTCAGCCCACTTGGCATGGTTCAGCACGGTTCAGTTCAGCACAGTTTGACACAGCTCAGTTCTGCAAGTTTCAGCACGGCTTGGCAGAGTCTGGCACTGTGTGGCATGGTTTGGCACTGTTGAACGCAGTTAGGCATGTTTTGGCATGGTTCAGCCCATCCTGGCAGCTCCTCATGCTTGCCATGCTTTGGCAAGGCACAGCTTGGCATGGTTTGGCACAGTCCAGCACGGTTTGGCAGGGCACAGCACAGCTCTGCACTACATGGCACATCTTGACCTGGTCTGGCTAGGCACAGCATGGCATGTCTTGGCATGGCTCAACACTATTTGGCATAGTTTGGCACGCTTTGCCATGGCTAAACACGACAGGGCTTGGCATGCTTCAGAACGGTTTGGCATGGCAAAGCACAGCTCAGCACTACATGGCACCACTTGGCATGATCTGGCTTGGCACAGCTTGGCGTGTCTTGGCACGGCTCAGCACAATTTGGCACAGTTTGGCACGCTTTGGCATGGCTAAACACAGCAGGGATTTGGCACGGTTCAGAACGGTTTGGCATGGCTCAGCGCTTCTCTGCACTACATGGCACCACTTGGCATGGTCTGGCGTGCCACAGTTGGGCGTGTCTTGGCACGGCTCAGCTCGGTTTGGCACAGTTTGGCAAGCTTTGACATGGCTCAACACGGCAGGGGTTGGCATTGTTCAGAATGGTTTGGCATGGCTCAGCACAGCTCTGAACTATATGGCACATCTTGGCATGATCTGGCTTGGCACAGCGTGGCATTTCTTGGCATGACTCTACAATATTTGGCACAGCTTGTCACGCTTTGGCATGCCTACACACAACAGGGCTTGGCACAGTTCAGCACAGTTTGGCATGGCAAAGCACAGCTCAGCACTACATGGCATCACTTGCCATGGTCTGGCTTGGCACAGCTGGGCGTGTCTTGGCACGGCTCGGCACAATTTGACACAGTTTTGCACGCTTTGCAATGTCTAAGCACGACTGGGCTTGGCAGAATTCAGAACTGTTTGGCATGGCTCCGCACAGCTCAGCACCACTTGGCATGGTCTGGCTTGGCACAGCTTGGCGTTTCTTGGCACGGCTCAGCTCGGTTTGGCACAGTTTACATGGAACATTTTATCCAGGCGTGGCACGGCTTGGCACGGTTTGGTGTTTTTTGGCATGGCTTGGCACGATACGGTTTGGCACAGCTCACCTAGTGATAGTGTGGCATGGTACAGTTGGGCACAGTTTGACCCAGCACCTTTCAGCACGGCGCAGTACAGTCTGGTTCAGCATGACTCAGCATGGCTCAGCAGAATTTGGCACAGCTGGGCACATCTTGACACAGCTGGGCACGATTTGGCTCAGCACGGCTCAGCACAGCTTGGCATGCTTCAGCGTGGCTCAGCACAGCTGGGTATGGCTTCACACAGTACGGTATGGCTTAACCCCGCCCCGCACCGCCCCGTTCCCGCCGCGCTGCCCGACCTGGCTCGGTAACGGGCACACGGTCACAGGGGCTCACGGGGACGGGCGGGGCGCGGCGCGGGCCGGGCCGAGCCGGGCCGGGCTCAGTGCGGCTGTGCCGGAGCCGCGTTGCGCTGCGCTGCGCCGTGATGCGCGGGGGGGACCTCGGCGTGCGAGCTGAGCCGCGCTGGGCTGACAGAGTCGTGCGGAACCGTGCCAAGCCGAGCAGTGCCAAGACTACCGAACCCGGCCGAGCCGAGCCGAGCCGTTCCGTACCGAGCCGAGCCGAGCCGTGCCGTGCCGTGCCGAGCCGTGCCGAGCCGTGCCGAGCCGTTCCGTGCCGAGCCGTGCCGAGCCGTGCCGAGCCGAGCCGTGCCGTGCCGTGCCGAGCCGTGCCGAGCCGTGCCGTGCCGAGCCGTGCCGAGCCGTGCCGAGCCGTGCCGAGCCGTGCCGTGCCGTGCCGAGCCGTGCCGTGCCGTGCCGAGCCGTGCCGAGCCGAGCCGTGCCGAGCCGTGCCGTGCCGTGCCGAGCCGTGCCGTGCCGAGCCGTGCCGTGCCGTGCCGAGCCGTGCCGAGCCGTGCCGTGCCGTGCCGTGCCGAGCCGTGCCGAGCCGTGCCGAGCCGTGCCGAGCCGTGCCGTGCCGAGCCGTGCCGTGCCGTGCCGAGCCGTGCCGTGCCGAGCCGTGCCGTGCCGTGCCGTTCCGTGCCGATCCGTGAGGTACCGGGCCGAACCGGGCCATGCATGGGGATGTGCTGCCCCTGTGTGGTGAGGTACGAGGACGGCCGGGCACGGCTTGCCCGATCTCTGGCATGGTTCAGCACGGCTCAGTTCAGCACACTTTGACACAGCATGTTTCAGCACGGCTTGGCAGAGTTTGGCACTGTGTGGCATGGTTTGGCACTGTTGAACGCAGTTAGGCATGTTTTGGCATGGTTCAGCCCATCCTGGCAGCTCCTCATGCTTGGCATGCTTTGGCCTGGCACAGCTTGGCATGCTTTGGCACAGTTAAGTTCTAAACGTTTTGGCAAGGCTTGGCATGGTTAGGCACAGTTCAGCACAGTTTGGCATGGCACAGCACAGCTCTGCACGACATGGCACCACTTGGCATGGTCTAGCTTGGCACAGCTGGCGTGTCTTTGCATGGCTCAGCACAATTTGGCACAGTTTGGCACGCTTTGCAATAGCGAAACACAGCAGGGATTTGGCACGGTTCAGAACGGTTTGGCATGGCTCAGCACAGCTCAGCACTACATGGCACATCCTGGCATGGTCTGGCTTGGCACAGCGTGGCATGTCTTGGCATGGCTCTACAATATTTGGCACAGTTTGGCACGCTTTGGCATGCCTACGCACAACAGGGCTTGGCACAGTTCAGCACAGTTTGGCATGGCTCAGCACAGCTCTGCACTACATGGCACATCTTGGCATGGCTCTACAATATTTGGCACAGTTTGGCACGCTTTGGCATGCCTACGCACAACAGGGCTTGGCACAGTTCAGCACAGTTTGGCATGGCTCAGCACAGCTCTGCACTACATGGCACATCTTGGCATGGCTCTACAATATTTGGCACAGTTTGGCACGCTTTGGCATGCCTACGCACAACAGGGCTTGGCACAGTTCAGCACAGTTTGGCATGGCTCAGCACAGCTCTGCACTACATGGCAACACTTGACATGGTCTGGCTTGGCACAGCTTGACATATCTTGGCATGGCTCAGCACAGTTTGGCACAGTTCGGCTCGATTTGGCATGGCTAAACACAGCAGGGCTTGGCACAGTTCAGAACGGTTTGGCATGGCTCAGTGCAGCTCAGCGTGGCACAGCACAGCTTAGTACAGGTTAACCTCACACAACTAATACATTTTGGCATGGCTCAGCACGGATTGGCACGGTTTGACTCAGCCCACTTGGCATGGTTCAGCACGGTTCAGTTCAGCACAGTTTGACACAGCTCAGTTCTGCAAGTTTCAGCACGGCTTGGCAGAGTCTGGCACTGTGTGGCATGGTTTGGCACTGTTGAACGCAGTTAGGCATGTTTTGGCATGGTTCAGCCCATCCTGGCAGCTCCTCATGCTTGCCATGCTTTGGCAAGGCACAGCTTGGCATGGTTTGGCACAGTCCAGCACGGTTTGGCAGGGCACAGCACAGCTCTGCACTACATGGCACATCTTGACCTGGTCTGGCTAGGCACAGCATGGCATGTCTTGGCATGGCTCAACACTATTTGGCATAGTTTGGCACGCTTTGCCATGGCTAAACACGACAGGGCTTGGCATGCTTCAGAACGGTTTGGCATGGCAAAGCACAGCTCAGCACTACATGGCACCACTTGGCATGATCTGGCTTGGCACAGCTTGGCGTGTCTTGGCACGGCTCAGCACAATTTGGCACAGTTTGGCACGCTTTGGCATGGCTAAACACAGCAGGGATTTGGCACGGTTCAGAACGGTTTGGCATGGCTCAGCGCTTCTCTGCACTACATGGCACCACTTGGCATGGTCTGGCGTGGCACAGTTGGGCGTGTCTTGGCACGGCTCAGCTCGGTTTGGCACAGTTTGGCAAGCTTTGACATGGCTCAACACGGCAGGGGTTGGCATTGTTCAGAATGGTTTGGCATGGCTCAGCACAGCTCTGAACTATATGGCACATCTTGGCATGATCTGGCTTGGCACAGCGTGGCATTTCTTGGCATGACTCTACAATATTTGGCACAGCTTGTCACGCTTTGGCATGCCTACACACAACAGGGCTTGGCACAGTTCAGCACAGTTTGGCATGGCAAAGCACAGCTCAGCACTACATGGCATCACTTGCCATGGTCTGGCTTGGCACAGCTGGGCGTGTCTTGGCACGGCTCGGCACAATTTGACACAGTTTTGCACGCTTTGCAATGTCTAAGCACGACTGGGCTTGGCAGAATTCAGAACTGTTTGGCATGGCTCCGCACAGCTCAGCACCACTTGGCATGGTCTGGCTTGGCACAGCTTGGCGTTTCTTGGCACGGCTCAGCTCGGTTTGGCACAGTTTACATGGAACATTTTATCCAGGCGTGGCACGGCTTGGCACGGTTTGGTGTTTTTTGGCATGGCTTGGCACGATACGGTTTGGCACAGCTCACCTAGTGATAGTGTGGCATGGTACAGTTGGGCACAGTTTGACCCAGCACCTTTCAGCACGGCGCAGTACAGTCTGGTTCAGCATGACTCAGCATGGCTCAGCAGAATTTGGCACAGCTGGGCACATCTTGACACAGCTGGGCACGATTTGGCTCAGCACGGCTCAGCACAGCTTGGCATGCTTCAGCGTGGCTCAGCACAGCTGGGTATGGCTTCACACAGTACGGTATGGCTTAACCCCGCCCCGCACCGCCCCGTTCCCGCCGCGCTGCCCGACCTGGCTCGGTGACGGGCACACGGTCACAGGGGCTCACGGGGACGGGCGGGGCGCGGCGCGGGCCGGGCCGAGCCGGGCCGGGCTCAGTGCGGCTGTGCCGGAGCCGCGTTGCGCTGCGCTGCGCCGTGATGCGCGGGGGGGACCTCGGCGTGCGAGCTGAGCCGCGCTGGGCTGACAGAGTCGTGCGGAACCGTGCCAAGCCGAGCAGTGCCAAGACTACCGAACCCGGCCGAGCCGTGCCGAGCGGTGCCGAAATGAGCCGAGCCGAGCCGAGCCGTTCCGTGCCGAGCCGAGCCGAGCCGGGCCGTGCCGTGCCGAGCCGTGCCGAGCCGTGCCGTGCCGAGCCGTGCCGAGCCGTGCCGTGCCGAGCCGTGCCGAGCCGTGCCGAGCCGTGCCGTGCCGAGCCGTGCCGAGCCGTGCCGAGCCGTGCCGAGCCGTGCCGTGCCGAGCCGTGCCGAGCCGTGCCGAGCCGTGCCGTGCCGTGCCGAGCCGTGCCGTGCCGTGCCGAGCCGTTCCGTGCCGAGCCGTGCCGTGCCGTGCCGAGCCGTGCCGTGCCGAGCCGTGCCGAGCCGTGCCGAGCCGTGCCGTGCCGTGCCGTGCCGTGCCGTGCCGAGCCGTGCCGAGCCGTGCCGTGCCGTGCCGAGCCGTGCCGTGCCGTGCCGTGCCGTGCCGAGCCGTGCCGTGCCGTGCCGAGCCGTGCCGAGCCGTGCCGTGCCGAGCCGTGCCGAGCCGTGCCGAGCCGTGCCGTGCCGAGCCGTGCCGTGCCGTGCCGAGCCGTGCCGTGCTGTGCCGAGCCGTGCCGTGCCGTGCCGTGCCGAGCCGTGCCGAGCCGTGCCGTGCCGAGCCGTGCCGAGCCGTGCCGAGCCGTGCCGTGCCGAGCCGTGCCGTGCCGTGCCGTGCCGAGCCGTGCCGTGCCGTGCCGAGCCGTGCCGAGCCGTGCCGTGCCGAGCCGAGCCGTGCCGTGCCGTGCCGTGCCGTGCCGGGCCGTGCCGTGCCGTTCCGTGCCGATCCGTGAGGTACCGGGCCGAACCGGGCCATGCATGGGGATGTGCTGCCCCTGTGTGGTGAGGTACGAGGACGGCCGGGCACGGCTTGCCCGATCTCTGGCATGGTTCAGCACGGCTCAGTTCAGCACACTTTGACACAGCATGTTTCAGCACGGCTTGGCAGAGTTTGGCACTGTGTGGCATGGTTTGGCACTGTTGAACGCAGTTAGGCATGTTTTGGCATGGTTCAGCCCATCCTGGCAGCTCCTCATGCTTGGCATGCTTTGGCCTGGCACAGCTTGGCATGCTTTGGCACAGTTAAGTTCTAAACGTTTTGGCAAGGCTTGGCATGGTTAGGCACAGTTCAGCACAGTTTGGCATGGCACAGCACAGCTCTGCACGACATGGCACCACTTGGCATGGTCTAGCTTGGCACAGCTGGGTGTGTCTTTGCATGGCTCAGCACAATTTGGCACAGTTTGGCACGCTTTGCAATGGCAAAACACAGCAGGGATTTGGCACGGTTCAGAACGGTTTGGCATGGCAAAGCACAGCTCAGCACTACATGGCACATCTTGGCATGGTCTGGCTTGGCTCGGCGTGGCATGTCTTGGCATGGCTCTACAATATTTGGCACAGTTTGGCACGCTTTGGCATGCCTACGCACAACAGGGCTTGGCACAGTTCAGCACAGTTTGGCATGGCTCAGCACAGCTCTGCACTACATGGCAACACTTGACATGGTCTGGCTTGGCACAGCTTGACATATCTTGGCATGGCTCAGCACAGTTTGGCACAGTTCGGCTCGATTTGGCATGGCTAAACACAGCAGGGCTTGGCACAGTTCAGAACGGTTTGGCATGGCTCAGTGCAGCTCAGCGTGGCACAGCACAGCTTAGTACAGGTTAACCTCACACAACTAATACATTTTGGCATGGCTCAGCACGGATTGGCACGGTTTGACTCAGCCCACTTGGCATGGTTCAGCACGGTTCAGTTCAGCACAGTTTGACACAGCTCAGTTCTGCAAGTTTCAGCACGGCTTGGCAGAGTCTGGCACTGTGTGGCATGGTTTGGCACTGTTGAACGCAGTTAGGCATGTTTTGGCATGGTTCAGCCCATCCTGGCAGCTCCTCATGCTTGCCATGCTTTGGCAAGGCACAGCTTGGCATGGTTTGGCACAGTCCAGCACGGTTTGGCAGGGCACAGCACAGCTCTGCACTACATGGCACATCTTGACCTGGTCTGGCTTGGCACAGCATGGCATGTCTTGGCATGGCTCAACACTATTTGGCATAGTTTGGCACGCTTTGCCATGGCTAAACACGACAGGGCTTGGCATGCTTCAGAACGGTTTGGCATGGCAAAGCACAGCTCAGCACTACATGGCACCACTTGGCATGATCTGGCTTGGCACAGCTTGGCGTGTCTTGGCACGGCTCAGCACAATTTGGCACAGTTTGGCACGCTTTGGCATGGCTAAACACAGCAGGGATTTGGCACGGTTCAGAACGGTTTGGCATGGCTTAGCACTGCTCTGCACTACATGGCACTCTTGGCATGGTCTGGTTTGGCACAGCGTGGCATGTCTTGGCATGGCTCTACAATATTTGGCACAGTTTGGCACGCTTTGGCATGCCTACGCACAACAGGGCTTGGCACAGTTCAGCACAGTTTGGCATGGCTCAGCACAGCTCTGCACTACATGGCACATCTTGGCATGGCTCTACAATATTTGGCACAGTTTGGCACGCTTTGGCATGCCTACGCACAACAGGGCTTGGCACAGTTCAGCGCAGTTTGGCATGGCTCAGCACAGCTCTGCACTACATGGCATGTCTTGGCATGGCTCAACACTATTTGGCATAGTTTGGCACGCTTTGCCATGGCTAAACACGACAGGGCTTGGCATGCTTCAGAACGGTTTGGCATGGCAAAGCACAGCTCAGCACTACATGGCACCACTTGGCATGATCTGGCTTGGCACAGCTTGGCGTGTCTTGGCACGGCTCAGCACAATTTGGCACAGTTTGGCACGCTTTGGCATGGCTAAACACAGCAGGGATTTGGCACGGTTCAGAACGGTTTGGCATGGCTTAGCACTGCTCTGCATTACATGGCACATCTTGGCATGGTCTGGTTTGGCACAGCGTGGCATGTCTTGGCATGGCTCTAAAATATTTGGCACAGTTTGGCACGCTTTGGCATGCCTACGCACAACAGGGCTTGGCACAGTTCAGCACAGTTTGGCATGGCTCAGCACAGCTCTCCACTACATGGCACATCTTGGCATGGCTCTACAATATTTGGCACAGTTTGGCACGCTTTGGCATGCCTACGCACAACAGGGCTTGGCACAGTTCAGCACAGTTTGGCATGGCTCAGCACAGCTCTGCACTACATGGCACATCTTGGCATGGCTCTACAATATTTGGCACAGTTTGGCACGCTTTGGCATGCCTACGCACAACAGGGCTTGGCACAGTTCAGCACAGTTTGGCATGGCTCAGCACAGCTCTGCACTACATGGCACATCTTGGCATGGCTCTACAATATTTGGCACAGTTTGGCACGCTTTGGCATGCCTACGCACAACAGGGCTTGGCACAGTTCAGCACAGTTTGGCATGGCTCAGCACAGCTCTGCACTACATGGCAACACTTGACATGGTCTGGCTTGGCACAGCTTGACATATCTTGGCATGGCTCAGCACAGTTTGGCACAGTTCGGCTCGATTTGGCATGGCTAAACACAGCAGGGCTTGGCACAGTTCAGAACGGTTTGGCATGGCTCAGTGCAGCTCAGCGTGGCACAGCGCAGCTTAGTACAGGTTAACCTCACACAACTAATACATTTTGGCATGGCTCAGCACGGATTGGCACGGTTTGACTCAGCCCACTTGGCATGGTTCAGCACGGTTCAGTTCAGCACAGTTTGACACAGCTCAGTTCTGCAAGTTTCAGCACGGCTTGGCAGAGTCTGGCACTGTGTGGCATGGTTTGGCACTGTTGAACGCAGTTAGGCATGTTTTGGCATGGTTCAGCCCATCCTGGCAGCTCCTCATGCTTGCCATGCTTTGGCAAGGCACAGCTTGGCATGGTTTGGCACAGTCCAGCACGGTTTGGCAGGGCACAGCACAGCTCTGCACTACATGGCACATCTTGACCTGGTCTGGCTTGGCACAGCATGGCATGTCTTGGCATGGCTCAACACTATTTGGCATAGTTTGGCACGCTTTGCCATGGCTAAACACGACAGGGCTTGGCATGCTTCAGAACGGTTTGGCATGGCAAAGCACAGCTCAGCGCTACATGGCACCACTTGGCATGATCTGGCTTGGCACAGCTTGGCGTGTCTTGGCACGGCTCAGCACAATTTGGCACAGTTTGGCACGCTTTGGCATGGCTAAACACAGCAGGGATTTGGCACGGTTCAGAACGGTTTGGCATGGCTCAGCGCTTCTCTGCACTACATGGCACCACTTGGCATGGTCTGGTTTGGCACAGCGTGGCATGTCTTGGCATGGCTCTACAATATTTGGCACAGTTTGGCACGCTTTGGCATGCCTACGCACAACAGGGCTTGGCACAGTTCAGCACAGTTTGGCATGGCTCAGCACAGCTCTGCACTACATGGCACATCTTGGCATGGCTCTACAATATTTGGCACAGTTTGGCACGCTTTGGCATGCCTACGCACAACAGGGCTTGGCACAGTTCAGCACAGTTTGGCATGGCTCAGCACAGCTCTGCACTACATGGCACATCTTGGCATGGCTCTACAATATTTGGCACAGTTTGGCACGCTTTGGCATGCCTACGCACAACAGGGCTTGGCACAGTTCAGCGCAGTTTGGCATGGCTCAGCACAGCTCTGCACTACATGGCATGTCTTGGCATGGCTCAACACTATTTGGCATAGTTTGGCATGCTTTGCCATGGCTAAACACGACAGGGCTTGGCATGCTTCAGAGCGGTTTGGCATGGCAAAGCACAGCTCAGCACTACATGGCACCACTTGGCATGATCTGGCTTGGCACAGCTTGGCGTGTCTTGGCACGGCTCAGCACAATTTGGCACAGTTTGGCACGCTTTGGCATGGCTAAACACAGCAGGGATTTGGCACGGTTCAGAACGGTTTGGCATGGCTTAGCACTGCTCTGCACTACATGGCACCACTTGGCATGGTCTGGTTTGGCACAGCGTGGCATGTCTTGGCATGGCTCTACAATATTTGGCACAGTTTGGCACGCTTTGGCATGCCTACGCACAACAGGGCTTGGCACAGTTCAGCACAGTTTGGCATGGCTCAGCACAGCTCTGCACTACATGGCACATCTTGGCATGGCTCTACAATATTTGGCACAGTTTGGCACGCTTTGGCATGCCTACGCACAACAGGGCTTGGCACAGTTCAGCACAGTTTGGCATGGCTCAGCACAGCTCTGCACTACATGGCAACACTTGACATGGTCTGGCTTGGCACAGCTTGACATATCTTGGCATGGCTCAGCACAGTTTGGCACAGTTCGGCTCGATTTGGCATGGCTAAACACTGCAGGGCTTGGCACAGTTCAGAACGGTTTGGCATGGCTCAGTGCAGCTCAGCGTGGCACAGCACAGCTTAGTACAGGTTAACCTCACACAACTAATACATTTTGGCATGGCTCAGCACGGATTGGCACGGTTTGACTCAGCCCACTTGGCATGGTTCAGCACGGTTCAGTTCAGCACAGTTTGACACAGCTCAGTTCTGCAAGTTTCAGCACGGCTTGGCAGAGTCTGGCACTGTGTGGCATGGTTTGGCACTGTTGAACGCAGTTAGGCATGTTTTGGCATGGTTCAGCCCATCCTGGCAGCTCCTCATGCTTGCCATGCTTTGGCAAGGCACAGCTTGGCATGGTTTGGCACAGTCCAGCACGGTTTGGCAGGGCACAGCACAGCTCTGCACTACATGGCACATCTTGACCTGGTCTGGCTTGGCACAGCATGGCATGTCTTGGCATGGCTCAACACTATTTGGCATAGTTTGGCACGCTTTGCCATGGCTAAACACGACAGGGCTTGGCATGCTTCAGAACGGTTTGGCATGGCAAAGCACAGCTCAGCACTACATGGCACCACTTGGCATGATCTGGCTTGGCACAGCTTGGCGTGTCTTGGCACGGCTCAGCACAATTTGGCACAGTTTGGCACGCTTTGGCATGGCTAAACACAGCAGGGATTTGGCACGGTTCAGAACGGTTTGGCATGGCTCAGCGCTTCTCTGCACTACATGGCACCACTTGGCATGGTCTGGTTTGGCACAGCGTGGCATGTCTTGGCATGGCTCTACAATATTTGGCACAGTTTGGCACGCTTTGGCATGCCTACGCACAACAGGGCTTGGCACAGTTCAGCACAGTTTGGCATGGCTCAGCACAGCTCTGCACTACATGGCACATCTTGGCATGGCTCTACAATATTTGGCACAGTTTGGCACGCTTTGGCATGCCTACGCACAACAGGGCTTGGCACAGTTCAGCACAGTTTGGCATGGCTCAGCACAGCTCTGCACTACATGGCACATCTTGGCATGGCTCTACAATATTTGGCACAGTTTGGCACGCTTTGGCATGCCTACGCACAACAGGGCTTGGCACAGTTCAGCGCAGTTTGGCATGGCTCAGCACAGCTCTGCACTACATGGCATGTCTTGGCATGGCTCAACACTATTTGGCATAGTTTGGCACGCTTTGCCATGGCTAAACACGACAGGGCTTGGCATGCTTCAGAACGGTTTGGCATGGCAAAGCACAGCTCAGCACTACATGGCACCACTTGGCATGATCTGGCTTGGCACAGCTTGGCGTGTCTTGGCACGGCTCAGCACAATTTGGCACAGTTTGGCACGCTTTGGCATGGCTAAACACAGCAGGGATTTGGCACGGTTCAGAACGGTTTGGCATGGCTTAGCACTGCTCTGCATTACATGGCACCACTTGGCATGGTCTGGTTTGGCACAGCGTGGCATGTCTTGGCATGGCTCTACAATATTTGGCACAGTTTGGCACGCTTTGGCATGCCTACGCACAACAGGGCTTGGCACAGTTGAGCACAGTTTGGCATGGCTCAGCACAGCTCTCCACTACATGGCACATCTTGGCATGGCTCTACAATATTTGGCACAGTTTGGCACGCTTTGGCATGCCTACGCACAACAGGGCTTGGCACAGTTCAGCACAGTTTGGCATGGCTCAGCACAGCTCTGCACTACATGGCACATCTTGGCATGGCTCTACAATATTTGGCACAGTTTGGCACGCTTTGGCATGCCTACGCACAACAGGGCTTGGCACAGTTCAGCACAGTTTGGCATGGCTCAGCACAGCTCTGCACTACATGGCACATCTTGGCATGGCTCTACAATATTTGGCACAGTTTGGCACGCTTTGGCATGCCTACGCACAACAGGGCTTGGCACAGTTCAGCACAGTTTGGCATGGCTCAGCACAGCTCTGCACTACATGGCAACACTTGACATGGTCTGGCTTGGCACAGCTTGACATATCTTGGCATGGCTCAGCACAGTTTGGCACAGTTCGGCTCGATTTGGCATGGCTAAACACTGCAGGGCTTGGCACAGTTCAGAACGGTTTGGCATGGCTCAGTGCAGCTCAGCGTGGCACAGCACAGCTTAGTACAGGTTAACCTCACACAACTAATACATTTTGGCATGGCTCAGCACGGATTGGCACGGTTTGACTCAGCCCACTTGGCATGGTTCAGCACGGTTCAGTTCAGCACAGTTTGACACAGCTCAGTTCTGCAAGTTTCAGCACGGCTTGGCAGAGTCTGGCACTGTGTGGCATGGTTTGGCACTGTTGAACGCAGTTAGGCATGTTTTGGCATGGTTCAGCCCATCCTGGCAGCTCCTCATGCTTGCCATGCTTTGGCAAGGCACAGCTTGGCATGGTTTGGCACAGTCCAGCACGGTTTGGCAGGGCACAGCACAGCTCTGCACTACATGGCACATCTTGACCTGGTCTGGCTAGGCACAGCATGGCATGTCTTGGCATGGCTCAACACTATTTGGCATAGTTTGGCACGCTTTGCCATGGCTAAACACGACAGGGCTTGGCATGCTTCAGAACGGTTTGGCATGGCAAAGCACAGCTCAGCACTACATGGCACCACTTGGCATGATCTGGCTTGGCACAGCTTGGCGTGTCTTGGCACGGCTCAGCACAATTTGGCACAGTTTGGCACGCTTTGGCATGCCTACGCACAACAGGGCTTGGCACAGTTCAGCACAGTTTGGCATGGCTCAGCACAGCTCTGCACTACATGGCACATCTTGGCATGGCTCTACAATATTTGGCACAGTTTGGCACGCTTTGGCATGCCTACGCACAACAGGGCTTGGCACAGTTCAGCGCAGTTTGGCATGGCTCAGCACAGCTCTGCACTACATGGCATGTCTTGGCATGGCTCAACACTATTTGGCATAGTTTGGCACGCTTTGCCATGGCTAAACACGACAGGGCTTGGCATGCTTCAGAACGGTTTGGCATGGCAAAGCACAGCTCAGCACTACATGGCACCACTTGGCATGATCTGGCTTGGCACAGCTTGGCGTGTCTTGGCACGGCTCAGCACAATTTGGCACAGTTTGGCACGCTTTGGCATGGCTAAACACAGCAGGGATTTGGCACGGTTCAGAACGGTTTGGCATGGCTTAGCACTGCTCTGCATTACATGGCACCACTTGGCATGGTCTGGTTTGGCACAGCGTGGCATGTCTTGGCATGGCTCTACAATATTTGGCACAGTTTGGCACGCTTTGGCATGCCTACGCACAACAGGGCTTGGCACAGTTCAGCACAGTTTGGCATGGCTCAGCACAGCTCTCCACTACATGGCACATCTTGGCATGGCTCTACAATATTTGGCACAGTTTGGCACGCTTTGGCATGCCTACGCACAACAGGGCTTGGCACAGTTCAGCACAGTTTGGCATGGCTCAGCACAGCTCTGCACTACATGGCACATCTTGGCATGGCTCTACAATATTTGGCACAGTTTGGCACGCTTTGGCATGCCTACGCACAACAGGGCTTGGCACAGTTCAGCACAGTTTGGCATGGCTCAGCACAGCTCTGCACTACATGGCACATCTTGGCATGGCTCTACAATATTTGGCACAGTTTGGCACGCTTTGGCATGCCTACGCACAACAGGGCTTGGCACAGTTCAGCACAGTTTGGCATGGCTCAGCACAGCTCTGCACTACATGGCAACACTTGACATGGTCTGGCTTGGCACAGCTTGACATATCTTGGCATGGCTCAGCACAGTTTGGCACAGTTCGGCTCGATTTGGCATGGCTAAACACAGCAGGGCTTGGCACAGTTCAGAACGGTTTGGCATGGCTCAGTGCAGCTCAGCGTGGCACAGCACAGCTTAGTACAGGTTAACCTCACACAACTAATACATTTTGGCATGGCTCAGCACGGATTGGCACGGTTTGACTCAGCCCACTTGGCATGGTTCAGCACGGTTCAGTTCAGCACAGTTTGACACAGCTCAGTTCTGCAAGTTTCAGCACGGCTTGGCAGAGTCTGGCACTGTGTGGCATGGTTTGGCACTGTTGAACGCAGTTAGGCATGTTTTGGCATGGTTCAGCCCATCCTGGCAGCTCCTCATGCTTGCCATGCTTTGGCAAGGCACAGCTTGGCATGGTTTGGCACAGTCCAGCACGGTTTGGCAGGGCACAGCACAGCTCTGCACTACATGGCACATCTTGACCTGGTCTGGCTTGGCACAGCATGGCATGTCTTGGCATGGCTCAACACTATTTGGCATAGTTTGGCACGCTTTGCCATGGCTAAACACGACAGGGCTTGGCATGCTTCAGAACGGTTTGGCATGGCAAAGCACAGCTCAGCACTACATGGCACCACTTGGCATGATCTGGCTTGGCACAGCTTGGCGTGTCTTGGCACGGCTCAGCACAATTTGGCACAGTTTGGCACGCTTTGGCATGGCTAAACACAGCAGGGATTTGGCACGGTTCAGAACGGTTTGGCATGGCTTAGCACTGCTCTGCACTACATGGCACCACTTGGCATGGTCTGGTTTGGCACAGCGTGGCATGTCTTGGCATGGCTCTACAATATTTGGCACAGTTTGGCACGCTTTGGCATGCCTACGCACAACAGGACTTGGCACAGTTCAGCACAGTTTGGCATGGCTCAGCACAGCTCTGCACTACATGGCACATCTTGGCATGGCTCTACAATATTTGGCACAGTTTGGCACGCTTTGGCATGCCTACGCACAACAGGGCTTGGCACAGTTCAGCACAGTTTGGCATGGCTCAGCACAGCTCTGCACTACATGGCACATCTTGGCATGGCTCTACAATATTTGGCACAGTTTGGCACGCTTTGGCATGCCTACGCACAACAGGGCTTGGCACAGTTCAGCACAGTTTGGCATGGCTCAGCACAGCTCTGCACTACATGGCACATCTTGGCATGGCTCTACAATATTTGGCACAGTTTGGCACGCTTTGGCATGCCTACGCACAACAGGGCTTGGCACAGTTCAGCACAGTTTGGCATGGCTCAGCACAGCTCTGCACTACATGGCAACACTTGACATGGTCTGGCTTGGCACAGCTTGACATATCTTGGCATGGCTCAGCACAGTTTGGCACAGTTCGGCTCGATTTGGCATGGCTAAACACAGCAGGGCTTGGCACAGTTCAGAACGGTTTGGCATGGCTCAGTGCAGCTCAGCGTGGCACAGCACAGCTTAGTACAGGTTAACCTCACACAACTAATACATTTTGGCATGGCTCAGCACGGATTGGCACGGTTTGACTCAGCCCACTTGGCATGGTTCAGCACGGTTCAGTTCAGCACAGTTTGACACAGCTCAGTTCTGCAAGTTTCAGCACGGCTTGGCAGAGTCTGGCACTGTGTGGCATGGTTTGGCACTGTTGAACGCAGTTAGGCATGTTTTGGCATGGTTCAGCCCATCCTGGCAGCTCCTCATGCTTGCCATGCTTTGGCAAGGCACAGCTTGGCATGGTTTGGCACAGTCCAGCACGGTTTGGCAGGGCACAGCACAGCTCTGCACTACATGGCACATCTTGACCTGGTCTGGCTAGGCACAGCATGGCATGTCTTGGCATGGCTCAACACTATTTGGCATAGTTTGGCACGCTTTGCCATGGCTAAACACGACAGGGCTTGGCATGCTTCAGAACGGTTTGGCATGGCAAAGCACAGCTCAGCACTACATGGCACCACTTGGCATGATCTGGCTTGGCACAGCTTGGCGTGTCTTGGCACGGCTCTACAATATTTGGCACAGTTTGGCACGCTTTGGCATGGCTAAACACAGCAGGGATTTGGCACGGTTCAGAACGGTTTGGCATGGCTTAGCACTGCTCTGCACTACATGGCACCACTTGGCATGGTCTGGTTTGGCACAGCGTGGCATGTCTTGGCATGGCTCTACAATATTTGGCACAGTTTGGCACGCTTTGGCATGCCTACGCACAACAGGGCTTGGCACAGTTCAGCACAGTTTGGCATGGCTCAGCACAGCTCTGCACTACATGGCACATCTTGGCATGGCTCTACAATATTTGGCACAGTTTGGCACGCTTTGGCATGCCTACGCACAACAGAGCTTGGCACAGTTCAGCGCAGTTTGGCATGGCTCAGCACAGCTCTGCACTACATGGCACGTCTTGGCATGGCTCTACACTATTTGGCATAGTTTGGCACGCTTTGCCATGGCTAAACACGACAGGGCTTGGCATGCTTCAGAACGGTTTGGCATGGCAAAGCACAGCTCAGCACTACATGGCACCACTTGGCATGATCTGGCTTGGCACAGCTTGGCGTGTCTTGGCACGGCTCAGCACAATTTGGCACAGTTTGGCACGCTTTGGCATGGCTAAACACAGCAGGGATTTGGCACGGTTCAGAACGGTTTGGCATGGTTTAGCACTGCTCTGCACTACATGGCACCACTTGGCATGGTCTGGTTAGGCACAGCGTGGCATGTCTTGGCATGGCTCTACAATATTTGGCACAGTTTGGCACGCTTTGGCATGCCTACGCACAACAGGGCTTGGCACAGTTCAGCACAGTTTGGCATGGCTCAGCACAGCTCTCCACTACATGGCACATCTTGGCATGGCTCTACAATATTTGGCACAGTTTGGCACGCTTTGGCATGCCTACGCACAACAGGGCTTGGCACAGTTCAGCACAGTTTGGCATGGCTCAGCACAGCTCTGCACTACATGGCACATCTTGGCATGGCTCTACAATATTTGGCACAGTTTGGCACGCTTTGGCATGCCTACACACAACAGGGCTTGGCACAGTTCAGCACAGTTTGGCATGGCTCAGCACAGCTCTGCACTACATGGCACATCTTGGCATGGCTCTACAATATTTGGCACAGTTTGGCACGCTTTGGCATGCCTACGCACAACAGGGCTTGGCACAGTTCAGCACAGTTTGGCATGGCTCAGCACAGCTCTGCACTACATGGCACATCTTGGCATGGCTCTACAATATTTGGCACAGTTTGGCACGCTTTGGCATGCCTACGCACAACAGGGCTTGGCACAGTTCAGCACAGTTTGGCATGGCTCAGCACAGCTCTGCACTACATGGCAACACTTGACATGGTCTGGCTTGGCACAGCTTGACATATCTTGGCATGGCTCAGCACAGTTTGGCACAGTTCGGCTCGATTTGGCATGGCTAAACACAGCAGGGCTTGGCACAGTTCAGAACGGTTTGGCATGGCTCAGTGCAGCTCAGCGTGGCACAGCACAGCTTAGTACAGGTTAACCTCACACAACTAATACATTTTGGCATGGCTCAGCACGGATTGGCACGGTTTGACTCAGCCCACTTGGCATGGTTCAGCACGGTTCAGTTCAGCACAGTTTGACACAGCTCAGTTCTGCAAGTTTCAGCACGGCTTGGCAGAGTCTGGCACTGTGTGGCATGGTTTGGCACTGTTGAACGCAGTTAGGCATGTTTTGGCATGGTTCAGCCCATCCTGGCAGCTCCTCATGCTTGCCATGCTTTGGCAAGGCACAGCTTGGCATGGTTTGGCACAGTCCAGCACGGTTTGGCAGGGCACAGCACAGCTCTGCACTACATGGCACATCTTGACCTGGTCTGGCTAGGCACAGCATGGCATGTCTTGGCATGGCTCAACACTATTTGGCATAGTTTGGCACGCTTTGCCATGGCTAAACACGACAGGGCTTGGCATGCTTCAGAACGGTTTGGCATGGCAAAGCACAGCTCAGCACTACATGGCACCACTTGGCATGATCTGGCTTGGCACAGCTTGGCGTGTCTTGGCACGGCTCAGCACAATTTGGCACAGTTTGGCACGCTTTGGCATGGCTAAACACAGCAGGGATTTGGCACGGTTCAGAACGGTTTGGCATGGCTTAGCACTGCTCTGCACTACATGGCACCACTTGGCATGGTCTGGTTTGGCACAGCGTGGCATGTCTTGGCATGGCTCTACAATATTTGGCACAGTTTGGCACGCTTTGGCATGCCTACGCACAACAGGGCTTGGCACAGTTCAGCACAGTTTGGCATGGCTCAGCACAGCTCTCCACTACATGGCACATCTTGGCATGGCTCTACAATATTTGGCACAGTTTGGCACGCTTTGGCATGCCTACGCACAACAGGGCTTGGCACAGTTCAGCACAGTTTGGCATGGCTCAGCACAGCTCTGCACTACATGGCACATCTTGGCATGGCTCTACAATATTTGGCACAGTTTGGCACGCTTTGGCATGCCTACGCACAACAGGGCTTGGCACAGTTCAGCACAGTTTGGCATGGCTCAGCACAGCTCTGCACTACATGGCACATCTTGGCATGGCTCTACAATATTTGGCACAGTTTGGCACGCTTTGGCATGCCTACGCACAACAGGGCTTGGCACAGTTCAGCACAGTTTGGCATGGCTCAGCACAGCTCTGCACTACATGGCACATCTTGGCATGGCTCTACAATATTTGGCACAGTTTGGCACGCTTTGGCATGCCTACGCACAACAGGGCTTGGCACAGTTCAGCACAGTTTGGCATGGCTCAGCACAGCTCTGCACTACATGGCACGTCTTGGCATGGCTCTACACTATTTGGCATAGTTTGGCACGCTTTGCCATGGCTAAACACGACAGGGCTTGGCATGCTTCAGAACGGTTTGGCATGGCTCAGCACAGCTCTGCACTACATGGCACCACTTGGCATGATCTGGCTTGGCACAGCTTGGCGTGTCTTGGCACGGCTCAGCACAATTCGGCACAGTTTGGCACGCTTTGGCATGGCTAAACACACCAGGGATTTGGCACGGTTCAGAACGGTTTGGCATGGTTTAGCACTGCTCTGCACTACATGGCACCACTTGGCATGGTCTGGTTAGGCACAGCGTGGCATGTCTTGGCATGGCTCTACAATATTTGGCACAGTTTGGCACGCTTTGGCATGCCTACGCACAACAGGGCTTGGCACAGTTCAGCACAGTTTGGCATGGCTCAGCACAGCTCTCCACTACATGGCACATCTTGGCATGGCTCTACAATATTTGGCACAGTTTGGCACGCTTTGGCATGCCTACGCACAACAGGGCTTGGCACAGTTCAGCACAGTTTGGCATGGCTCAGCACAGCTCTGCACTACATGGCACATCTTGGCATGGCTCTACAATATTTGGCACAGTTTGGCACGCTTTGGCATGCCTACGCACAACAGGGCTTGGCACAGTTCAGCACAGTTTGGCATGGCTCAGCACAGCTCTGCACTACATGGCACATCTTGGCATGGCTCTACAATATTTGGCACAGTTTGGCACGCTTTGGCATGCCTACGCACAACAGGGCTTGGCACAGTTCAGCACAGTTTGGCATGGCTCAGCACAGCTCTGCACTACATGGCACATCTTGGCATGGCTCTACAATATTTGGCACAGTTTGGCACGCTTTGGCATGCCTACGCACAACAGGGCTTGGCACAGTTCAGCACAGTTTGGCATGGCTCAGCACAGCTCTGCACTACATGGCAACACTTGACATGGTCTGGCTTGGCACAGCTTGACATATCTTGGCATGGCTCAGCACAGTTTGGCACAGTTCGGCTCGATTTGGCATGGCTAAACACAGCAGGGCTTGGCACAGTTCAGAACGGTTTGGCATGGCTCAGTGCAGCTCAGCGTGGCACAGCACAGCTTAGTACAGGTTAACCTCACACAACTAATACATTTTGGCATGGCTCAGCACGGATTGGCACGGTTTGACTCAGCCCACTTGGCATGGTTCAGCACGGTTCAGTTCAGCACAGTTTGACACAGCTCAGTTCTGCAAGTTTCAGCACGGCTTGGCAGAGTCTGGCACTGTGTGGCATGGTTTGGCACTGTTGAACGCAGTTAGGCATGTTTTGGCATGGTTCAGCCCATCCTGGCAGCTCCTCATGCTTGCAATGCTTTGGCAAGGCACAGCTTGGCATGGTTTGGCACAGTCCAGCACGGTTTGGCAGGGCACAGCACAGCTCTGCACTACATGGCACATCTTGACCTGGTCTGGCTAGGCACAGCATGGCATGTCTTGGCATGGCTCAACACTATTTGGCATAGTTTGGCACGCTTTGCCATGGCTAAACACGACAGGGCTTGGCATGCTTCAGAACGGTTTGGCATGGCAAAGCACAGCTCAGCACTACATGGCACCACTTGGCATGATCTGGCTTGGCACAGCTTGGCGTGTCTTGGCACGGCTCAGCACAATTTGGCACAGTTTGGCACGCTTTGGCATGGCTAAACACAGCAGGGATTTGGCACGGTTCAGAACGGTTTGGCATGGCTTAGCACTGCTCTGCACTACATGGCACCACTTGGCATGGTCTGGTTAGGCACAGCGTGGCATGTCTTGGCATGGCTCTACAATATTTGGCACAGTTTGGCACGCTTTGGCATGCCTACGCACAACAGGGCTTGGCACAGTTCAGCACAGTTTGGCATGGCTCAGCACAGCTCTCCACTACATGGCACATCTTGGCATGGCTCTACAATATTTGGCACAGTTTGGCACGCTTTGGCATGCCTACGCACAACAGGGCTTGGCACAGTTCAGCACAGTTTGGCATGGCTCAGCACAGCTCTGCACTACATGGCACATCTTGGCATGGCTCTACAATATTTGGCACAGTTTGGCACGCTTTGGCATGCCTACGCACAACAGGGCTTGGCACAGTTCAGCACAGTTTGGCATGGCTCAGCACAGCTCTGCACTACATGGCACATCTTGGCATGGCTCTACACTATTTGGCATAGTTTGGCACGCTTTGCCATGGCTAAACACGACAGGGCTTGGCATGCTTCAGAACGGTTTGGCATGGCAAAGCACAGCTCAGCACTACATGGCACCACTTGGCATGATCTGGCTTGGCACAGCTTGGCGTGTCTTGGCACGGCTCAGCACAATTTGGCACAGTTTGGCACGCTTTGGCATGGCTAAACACAGCAGGGATTTGGCACGGTTCAGAACGGTTTGGCATGGTTTAGCACTGCTCTGCACTACATGGCACCACTTGGCATGGTCTGGTTAGGCACAGCGTGGCATGTCTTGGCATGGCTCTACAATATTTGGCACAGTTTGGCACGCTTTGGCATGCCTACGCACAACAGGGCTTGGCACAGTTCAGCACAGTTTGGCATGGCTCAGCACAGCTCTCCACTACATGGCACATCTTGGCATGGCTCTACAATATTTGGCACAGTTTGGCACGCTTTGGCATGCCTACGCACAACAGGGCTTGGCACAGTTCAGCACAGTTTGGCATGGCTCAGCACAGCTCTGCACTACATGGCACATCTTGGCATGGCTCTACAATATTTGGCACAGTTTGGCACGCTTTGGCATGCCTACGCACAACAGGGCTTGGCACAGTTCAGCACAGTTTGGCATGGCTCAGCACAGCTCTGCACTACATGGCAACACTTGACATGGTCTGGCTTGGCACAGCTTGACATATCTTGGCATGGCTCAGCACAGTTTGGCACAGTTCGGCTCGATTTGGCATGGCTAAACACAGCAGGGCTTGGCACAGTTCAGAACGGTTTGGCATGGCTCAGTGCAGCTCAGCGTGGCACAGCACAGCTTAGTACAGGTTAACCTCACACAACTAATACATTTTGGCATGGCTCAGCACGGATTGGCACGGTTTGACTCAGCCCACTTGGCATGGTTCAGCACGGTTCAGTTCAGCACAGTTTGACACAGCTCAGTTCTGCAAGTTTCAGCACGGCTTGGCAGAGTCTGGCACTGTGTGGCATGGTTTGGCACTGTTGAACGCAGTTAGGCATGTTTTGGCATGGTTCAGCCCATCCTGGCAGCTCCTCATGCTTGCCATGCTTTGGCCTGGCACAGCTTGGCATGGTTTGGCACAGTCCAGCACGGTTTGGCAGGGCACAGCACAGCTCTGCACTACATGGCACATCTTGACCTGGTCTGGCTAGGCACAGCATGGCATGTCTTGGCATGGCTCAACACTATTTGGCATAGTTTGGCACGCTTTGCCATGGCTAAACACGACAGGGCTTGGCATGCTTCAGAACGGTTTGGCATGGCAAAGCACAGCTCAGCACTACATGGCACCACTTGGCATGATCTGGCTTGGCACAGCTTGGCGTGTCTTGGCACGGCTCAGCACAATTTGGCACAGTTTGGCACGCTTTGGCATGGCTAAACACAGCAGGGATTTGGCACGGTTCAGAACGGTTTGGCATGGCTTAGCACTGCTCTGCACTACATGGCACCACTTGGCATGGTCTGGTTTGGCACAGCGTGGCATGTCTTGGCATGGCTCTACAATATTTGGCACAGTTTGGCACGCTTTGGCATGCCTACGCACAACAGGGCTTGGCACAGTTCAGCACAGTTTGGCATGGCTCAGCACAGCTCTGCACTACATGGCACATCTTGGCATGGCTCTACAATATTTGGCACAGTTTGGCACGCTTTGGCATGCCTACACACAACAGGGCTTGGCACAGTTCAGCGCAGTTTGGCATGGCTCAGCACAGCTCTGCACTACATGGCATGTCTTGACATGGCTCAACACTATTTGGCATAGTTTGGCACGCTTTGCCATGGCTAAACACGACAGGGCTTGGCATGCTTCAGAACGGTTTGGCATGGCAAAGCACAGCTCAGCACTACATGGCACCACTTGGCATGATCTGGCTTGGCACAGCTTGGCGTGTCTTGGCACGGCTCAGCACAATTTGGCACAGTTTGGCACGCTTTGGCATGGCTAAACACAGCAGGGATTTGGCACGGTTCAGAACGGTTTGGCATGGCTTAGCACTGCTCTGCACTACATGGCACCACTTGGCATGGTCTGGTTTGGCACAGCGTGGCATGTCTTGGCATGGCTCTACAATATTTGGCACAGTTTGGCACGCTTTGGCATGCCTACGCACAACAGGGCTTGGCACAGTTCAGCACAGTTTGGCATGGCTCAGCACAGCTCTCCACTACATGGCACATCTTGGCATGGCTCTACAATATTTGGCACAGTTTGGCACGCTTTGGCATGCCTACGCACAACAGGGCTTGGCACAGTTCAGCACAGTTTGGCATGGCTCAGCACAGCTCTGCACTACATGGCACATCTTGGCATGGCTCTACAATATTTGGCACAGTTTGGCACGCTTTGGCATGCCTACGCACAACAGGGCTTGGCACAGTTCAGCACAGTTTGGCATGGCTCAGCACAGCTCTGCACTACATGGCACATCTTGGCATGGCTCTACAATATTTGGCACAGTTTGGCACGCTTTGGCATGCCTACGCACAACAGGGCTTGGCACAGTTCAGCACAGTTTGGCATGGCTCAGCACAGCTCTGCACTACATGGCACATCTTGGCATGGCTCTACAATATTTGGCACAGTTTGGCACGCTTTGGCATGCCTACGCACAACAGGGCTTGGCACAGTTCAGCACAGTTTGGCATGGCTCAGCACAGCTCTGCACTACATGGCAACACTTGACATGGTCTGGCTTGGCACAGCTTGACATATCTTGGCATGGCTCAGCACAGTTTGGCACAGTTCGGCTCGATTTGGCATGGCTAAACACAGCAGGGCTTGGCACAGTTCAGAACGGTTTGGCATGGCTCAGTGCAGCTCAGCGTGGCACAGCACAGCTTAGTACAGGTTAACCTCACACAACTAATACATTTTGGCATGGCTCAGCACGGATTGGCACGGTTTGACTCAGCCCACTTGGCATGGTTCAGCACGGTTCAGTTCAGCACAGTTTGACACAGCTCAGTTCTGCAAGTTTCAGCACGGCTTGGCAGAGTCTGGCACTGTGTGGCATGGTTTGGCACTGTTGAACGCAGTTAGGCATGTTTTGGCATGGTTCAGCCCATCCTGGCAGCTCCTCATGCTTGCCATGCTTTGGCAAGGCACAGCTTGGCATGGTTTGGCACAGTCCAGCACGGTTTGGCAGGGCACAGCACAGCTCTGCACTACATGGCACATCTTGACCTGGTCTGGCTAGGCACAGCATGGCATGTCTTGGCATGGCTCAACACTATTTGGCATAGTTTGGCACGCTTTGCCATGGCTAAACACGACAGGGCTTGGCATGCTTCAGAACGGTTTGGCATGGCAAAGCACAGCTCAGCACTACATGGCACCACTTGGCATGATCTGGCTTGGCACAGCTTGGCGTGTCTTGGCACGGCTCAGCACAATTTGGCACAGTTTGGCACGCTTTGGCATGGCTAAACACAGCAGGGATTTGGCACGGTTCAGAACGGTTTGGCATGGCTCAGCACTGCTCTGCACTACATGGCACCACTTGGCATGATCTGGTTTGGCACAGCGTGGCATGTCTTGGCATGGCTCTACAATATTTGGCACAGTTTGGCACGCTTTGGCATGCCTACGCACAACAGGGCTTGGCACAGTTCAGCACAGTTTGGCATGGCTCAGCACAGCTCTGCACTACATGGCACATCTTGGCATGGCTCTACAATATTTGGCACAGTTTGGCACGCTTTGGCATGCCTACGCACAACAGGGCTTGGCACAGTTCAGCGCAGTTTGGCATGGCTCAGCACAGCTCTGCACTACATGGCATGTCTTGGCATGGCTCAACACTATTTGGCATAGTTTGGCAAGCTTTGCCATGGCTAAACACGACAGGGCTTGGCATGCTTCAGAACGGTTTGGCATGGCAAAGCACAGCTCAGCACTACATGGCACCACTTGGCATGATCTGGCTTGGCACAGCTTGGCGTGTCTTGGCACGGCTCAGCACAATTTGGCACAGTTTGGCACGCTTTGGCATGGCTAAACACAGCAGGGATTTGGCACGGTTCAGAACGGTTTGGCATGGCTTAGCACTGCTCTGCACTACATGGCACCACTTGGCATGGTCTGGTTTGGCACAGCGTGGCATGTCTTGGCATGGCTCTACAATATTTGGCACAGTTTGGCACGCTTTGGCATGCCTACGCACAACAGGGCTTGGCACAGTTCAGCACAGTTTGGCATGGCTCAGCACAGCTCTCCACTACATGGCACATCTTGGCATGATCTGGCTTGGCACAGCGTGGCATTTCTTGGCATGACTCTACAATATTTGGCACAGCTTGTCACGCTTTGGCATGCCTACACACAACAGGGCTTGGCGCAGTTCAGCACAGTTTGGCATGGCAAAGCACAGCTCAGCACTACATGGCATCACTTGCCATGGTCTGGCTTGGCACAGCTGGGCGTGTCTTGGCACGGCTCGGCACAATTTGACACAATTTTGCACGCTTTGCAATGTCTAAGCACGACTGGGCTTGGCAGAATTCAGAACTGTTTGGCATGGCTCCGCACAGCTCAGCACCACTTGGCATGGTCTGGCTTGGCACAGCTTGGCGTTTCTTGGCATGGCTCAGCTCGGTTTGGCACAGTTTACATGGAACATTTTATCCAGGCGTGGCACGGCTTGGCACGGTTTGGTGTTGTTTGGCATGGCTTGGCACGATACGGTTTGGCACAGCTCACCTAGTGATAGTGTGGCATGGTACAGTTGGGCACAGTTTGACCCAGCACCTTTCAGCACGGCGCAGTACAGTCTGGTTCAGCATGACTCAGCATGGCTCAGCAGAATTTGGCACAGCTGGGCACATCTTGACACAGCTGGGCACGATTTGGCTCAGCACGGCTCAGCACAGCTTGGCATGCTTCAGCGTGGCTCAGCACAGCTGGGTATGGCTTCACACAGTACGGTATGGCTTAACCCCGCCCCGCACCGCCCCGTTCCCGCCGCGCTGCCCGACCTGGCTCGGTGACGGGCACACGGTCACAGGGGCTCACGGGGACGGGCGGGGCGCGGCGCGGGCCGGGCCGAGCCGGGCCGGGCTCAGTGCGGCTGTGCCGGAGCCGCGTTGCGCTGCGCTGCGCCGTGATGCGCGGGGGGGACCTCGGCGTGCGAGCTGAGCCGCGCTGGGCTGACAGAGTCGTGCGGAACCGTGCCAAGCCGAGCAGTGCCAAGACTACCGAACCCGGCCGAGCCGTGCCGAGCGGTGCCGAAATGAGCCGAGCCGAGCCGAGCCGTTCCGTGCCGAGCCGAGCCGAGCCGGGCCGTGCCGTGCCGAGCCGTGCCGAGCCGTGCCGTGCCGAGCCGTGCCGAGCCGTGCCGTGCCGAGCCGTGCCGAGCCGTGCCGAGCCGTGCCGTGCCGAGCCGTGCCGAGCCGTGCCGAGCCGTGCCGAGCCGTGCCGTGCCGAGCCGTGCCGAGCCGTGCCGTGCCGTGCCGTGCCGTGCCGAGCCGTTCCGTGCCGAGCCGTGCCGTGCCGTGCCGAGCCGTGCCGTGCCGTGCCGTGCCGAGCCGTGCCGAGCCGTGCCGTGCCGAGCCGTTCCGAGCCGTGCCGAGCCGTGCCGTGCCGAGCCGTGCCGTGCCGTGCCGTGCCGAGCCGTGCCGAGCCGTGCCGTGCCGAGCCGTGCCGTGCCGTGCCGAGCCGTGCCGTGCCGTGCCGAGCCGTGCCGAGCCGTGCCGTGCCGAGCCGTGCCGTGCCGTGCCGTGCCGTGCCGTGCCGTGCCGTGCCGAGCCGTGCCGAGCCGTGCCGTGCCGAGCCGTGCCGAGCCGTGCCGAGCCGTGCCGAGCCGTGCCGTGCCGAGCCGTGCCGTGCCGAGCCGTGCCGTGCCGTGCCGAGCCGTGCCGAGCCGTGCCGTGCCGTGCCGAGCCGTGCCGTGCCGTGCCGTGCCGAGCCGTGCCGTGCCGTGCCGAGCCGTGCCGAGCCGTGCCGTGCCGAGCCGTGCCGTGCCGTGCCGTGCCGAGCCGTGCCGGGCCGGGCCGTGCCGTTCCGTGCCGATCCGTGAGGTACCGGGCCGAACCGGGCCATGCATGGGGATGTGCTGCCCCTGTGTGGTGAGGTACGAGGACGGCCGGGCACGGCTTGCCCGATCTCTGGCATGGTTCAGCACGGCTCAGTTCAGCACACTTTGACACAGCATGTTTCAGCACGGCTTGGCAGAGTTTGGCACTGTGTGGCATGGTTTGGCACTGTTGAACGCAGTTAGGCATGTTTTGGCATGGTTCAGCCCATCCTGGCAGCTCCTCATGCTTGCCATGCTTTGGCAAGGCACAGCTTGGCATGGTTTGGCACAGTCCAGCACGGTTTGGCAGGGCACAGCACAGCTCTGCACTACATGGCACATCTTGACCTGGTCTGGCTAGGCACAGCATGGCATGTCTTGGCATGGCTCAACACTATTTGGCATAGTTTGGCACGCTTTGCCATGGCTAAACACGACAGGGCTTGGCATGCTTCAGAACGGTTTGGCATGGCAAAGCACAGCTCAGCACTACATGGCACCACTTGGCATGATCTGGCTTGGCACAGCTTGGCGTGTCTTGGCACGGCTCAGCACAATTTGGCACAGTTTGGCACGCTTTGGCATGGCTAAACACAGCAGGGATTTGGCACGGTTCAGAACGGTTTGGCATGGCTCAGCACTGCTCTGCACTACATGGCACCACTTGGCATGGTCTGGTTTGGCACAGCGTGGCATGTCTTGGCATGGCTCTACAATATTTGGCACAGTTTGGCACGCTTTGGCATGCCTACGCACAACAGGGCTTGGCACAGTTCAGCACAGTTTGGCATGGCTCAGCACAGCTCTGCACTACATGGCACATCTTGGCATGGCTCTACAATATTTGGCACAGTTTGGCACGCTTTGGCATGCCTACGCACAACAGGGCTTGGCACAGTTCAGCACAGTTTGGCATGGCTCAGCACAGCTCTGCACTACATGGCACATCTTGGCATGGCTCTACAATATTTGGCACAGTTTGGCACGCTTTGGCATGCCTACGCACAACAGGGCTTGGCACAGTTCAGCGCAGTTTGGCAGGGCACAGCACAGCTCTGCACTACATGGCATGTCTTGGCATGGCTCAACACTATTTGGCATAGTTTGGCACGCTTTGCCATGGCTAAACACGACAGGGCTTGGCATGCTTCAGAACGGTTTGGCATGGCAAAGCACAGCTCAGCACTACATGGCACCACTTGGCATGATCTGGCTTGGCACAGCTTGGCGTGTCTTGGCACGGCTCAGCACAATTTGGCACAGTTTGGCACGCTTTGGCATGGCTAAACACAGCAGGGATTTGGCACGGTTCAGAACGGTTTGGCATGGCTTAGCACTGCTCTGCACTACATGGCACCACTTGGCATGGTCTGGTTTAGCACCGCGTGGCATGTCTTGGCATGGCTCTACAATATTTGGCACAGTTTGGCACGCTTTGGCATGCCTACGCACAACAGGGCTTGGCACAGTTCAGCACAGTTTGGCATGGCTCAGCACAGCTCTCCACTACATGGCACATCTTGGCATGGCTCTACAATATTTGGCACAGTTTGGCACGCTTTGGCATGCCTACGCACAACAGGGCTTGGCACAGTTCAGCACAGTTTGGCATGGCTCAGCACAGCTCTGCACTACATGGCACATCTTGGCATGGCTCTACAATATTTGGCACAGTTTGGCACGCTTTGGCATGCCTACGCACAACAGGGCTTGGCACAGTTCAGCACAGTTTGGCATGGCTCAGCACAGCTCTGCACTACATGGCACATCTTGGCATGGCTCTACAATATTTGGCACAGTTTGGCACGCTTTGGCATGCCTACGCACAACAGGGCTTGGCACAGTTCAGCACAGTTTGGCATGGCTCAGCACAGCTCTGCACTACATGGCACATCTTGGCATGGCTCTACAATATTTGGCACAGTTTGGCACGCTTTGGCATGCCTACGCACAACAGGGCTTGGCACAGTTCAGCACAGTTTGGCATGGCTCAGCACAGCTCTGCACTACATGGCAACACTTGACATGGTCTGGCTTGGCACAGCTTGACATATCTTGGCATGGCTCAGCACAGTTTGGCACAGTTCGGCTCGATTTGGCATGGCTAAACACAGCAGGGCTTGGCACAGTTCAGAACGGTTTGGCATGGCTCAGTGCAGCTCAGCGTGGCACAGCACAGCTTAGTACAGGTTAACCTCACACAACTAATACATTTTGGCATGGCTCAGCACGGATTGGCACGGTTTGACTCAGCCCACTTGGCATGGTTCAGCACGGTTCAGTTCAGCACAGTTTGACACAGCTCAGTTCTGCAAGTTTCAGCACGGCTTGGCAGAGTCTGGCACTGTGTGGCATGGTTTGGCACTGTTGAACGCAGTTAGGCATGTTTTGGCATGGTTCAGCCCGTCCTGGCAGCTCCTCATGCTTGCCATGCTTTGGCCTGGCACAGCTTGGCATGCTTTGGCACAGTTAAGTTCTAAACGTTTTGGCAAGGCTTGGCATGGTTAGGCACAGTTCAGCACAGTTTGGCATGGCACAGCACAGCTCTGCACGACATGGCACCACTTGGCATGGTCTAGCTTGACACAGCTGGGTGTGTCTTTGCATGGCTCAGCACAATTTGGCACAGTTTGGCACGCTTTGCAATGGCGAAACACAGCAGGGATTTGGCACGGTTCAGAACGGTTTGGCATGGCTTAGCACTGCTCTGCACTACATGGCACCACTTGGCATGGTCTGGTTTGGCACAGCTTGGCATGTCCTGGCATGGCACGGCACTACTTGACACAGCTTGGCACACTTTGGCCTGGGTAAGCTCAACAGGGCTTGGCTGAGTTCAGAACAGTTTGGCATGGCTCAGCACAGCTCAGCACTACATGGCACCACTTGGCATGGTCTGGCTTGGCACAGCTGGGCGTGTCTTGGCACGGCTCAGCATAATTTGGCACAGTTTGGCACGCTTTGGCATGGCTAAACACACCAGGGATTTGGCACGGTTCAGAACGGTTTGGCATGGCTCAGCACAGCTCAGCACTACATGGCACATCCTGGCATGGTCTGGCTTGGCACAGCGTGGCATGTCTTGGCACGGCTCTACAATATTTGGCACAGTTTGGCACGCTTTGGCATGCCTACGCACAACAGGGCTTGGCACAGTTCAGCACAGTTTGGCATGGCTCAGCACAGCTCTGCACTACATGGCACATCTTGGCATGGCTCTACAATATTTGGCACAGTTTGGCACGCTTTGGCATGCCTACGCACAACAGGGCTTGGCACAGTTCAGCACAGTTTGGCATGGCTCAGCACAGCTCTGCACTACATGGCACATCTTGGCATGGCTCTACAATATTTGGCACAGTTTGGCACGCTTTGGCATGCCTACGCACAACAGGGCTTGGCACAGTTCAGCACAGTTTGGCATGGCTCAGCACAGCTCTGCACTACATGGCACATCTTGGCATGGCTCTACAATATTTGGCACAGTTTGGCACGCTTTGGCATGCCTACGCACAACAGGGCTTGGCACAGTTCAGCACAGTTTGGCATGGCTCAGCACAGCTCTCCACTACATGGCACATCTTGGCATGGCTCTACAATATTTGGCACAGTTTGGCACGCTTTGGCATGCCTACGCACAACAGGGCTTGGCACAGTTCAGCACAGTTTGGCATGGCTCAGCACAGCTCTGCACTACATGGCACATCTTGGCATGGCTCTACAATATTTGGCACAGTTTGGCACGCTTTGGCATGCCTACGCACAACAGGGCTTGGCACAGTTCAGCACAGTTTGGCATGGCTCAGCACAGCTCTGCACTACATGGCAACACTTGACATGGTCTGGCTTGGCACAGCTTGACATATCTTGGCATGGCTCAGCACAGTTTGGCACAGTTCGGCTCGATTTGGCATGGCTAAACACAGCAGGGCTTGGCACAGTTCAGAACGGTTTGGCATGGCTCAGTGCAGCTCAGCGTGGCACAGCACAGCTTAGTACAGGTTAACCTCACACAACTAATACATTTTGGCATGGCTCAGCACGGATTGGCACGGTTTGACTCAGCCCACTTGGCATGGTTCAGCACGGTTCAGTTCAGCACAGTTTGACACAGCTCAGTTCTGCAAGTTTCAGCACGGCTTGGCAGAGTCTGGCACTGTGTGGCATGGTTTGGCACTGTTGAACGCAGTTAGGCATGTTTTGGCATGGTTCAGCCCATCCTGGCAGCTCCTCATGCTTGCCATGCTTTGGCAAGGCACAGCTTGGCATGGTTTGGCACAGTCCAGCACGGTTTGGCAGGGCACAGCACAGCTCTGCACTACATGGCACATCTTGACCTGGTCTGGCTAGGCACAGCATGGCATGTCTTGGCATGGCTCAACACTATTTGGCATAGTTTGGCACGCTTTGCCATGGCTAAACACGACAGGGCTTGGCATGCTTCAGAACGGTTTGGCATGGCAAAGCACAGCTCAGCACTACATGGCACCACTTGGCATGATCTGGCTTGGCACAGCTTGGCGTGTCTTGGCACGGCTCAGCACAATTTGGCACAGTTTGGCACGCTTTGGTATGACTAAACACAGCAGGGATTTGGCACGGTTCAGAACGGTTTGGCATGGCTCAGCACTGCTCTGCACTACATGGCACCACTTGGCATGGTCTGGTTTGGCACAGCGTGGCATGTCTTGGCATGGCTCTACAATATTTGGCACAGTTTGGCACGCTTTGGCATGCCTACGCACAACAGGGCTTGGCACAGTTCAGCACAGTTTGGCATGGCTCAGCACAGCTCTGCACTACATGGCACATCTTGGCATGGCTCTACAATATTTGGCACAGTTTGGCACGCTTTGGCATGCCTACGCACAACAGGGCTTGGCACAGTTCAGCACAGTTTGGCATGGCTCAGCACAGCTCTGCACTACATGGCACATCTTGGCATGGCTCTACAATATTTGGCACAGTTTGGCACGCTTTGGCATGCCTACGCACAACAGGGCTTGGCACAGTTCAGCGCAGTTTGGCATGGCTCAGCACAGCTCTGCACTACATGGCATGTCTTGGCATGGCTCAACACTATTTGGCATAGTTTGGCACGCTTTGCCATGGCTAAACACGACAGGGCTTGGCATGCTTCAGAACGGTTTGGCATGGCAAAGCACAGCTCAGCACTACATGGCACCACTTGGCATGATCTGGCTTGGCACAGCTTGGCGTGTCTTGGCACGGCTCAGCACAATTTGGCACAGTTTGGCACGCTTTGGCATGGCTAAACACAGCAGGGATTTGGCACGGTTCAGAACGGTTTGGCATGGCTTAGCACTGCTCTGCACTACATGGCACCACTTGGCATGGTCTGGTTTGGCACCGCGTGGCATGTCTTGGCATGGCTCTACAATATTTGGCACAGTTTGGCACGCTTTGGCATGCCTACGCACAACAGGGCTTGGCACAGTTCAGCACAGTTTGGCATGGCTCAGCACAGCTCTCCACTACATGGCACATCTTGGCATGGCTCTACAATATTTGGCACAGTTTGGCACGCTTTGGCATGCCTACGCACAACAGGGCTTGGCACAGTTCAGCACAGTTTGGCATGGCTCAGCACAGCTCTGCACTACATGGCACATCTTGGCATGGCTCTACAATATTTGGCACAGTTTGGCACGCTTTGGCATGCCTACGCACAACAGGGCTTGGCACAGTTCAGCACAGTTTGGCATGGCTCAGCACAGCTCTGCACTACATGGCACATCTTGGCATGGCTCTACAATATTTGGCACAGTTTGGCACGCTTTGGCATGCCTACGCACAACAGGGCTTGGCACAGTTCAGCACAGTTTGGCATGGCTCAGCACAGCTCTGCACTACATGGCACATCTTGGCATGGCTCTACAATATTTGGCACAGTTTGGCACGCTTTGGCATGCCTACGCACAACAGGGCTTGGCACAGTTCAGCACAGTTTGGCATGGCTCAGCACAGCTCTGCACTACATGGCAACACTTGACATGGTCTGGCTTGGCACAGCTTGACATATCTTGGCATGGCTCAGCACAGTTTGGCACAGTTCGGCTCGAGTTGGCATGGCTAAACACAGCAGGGCTTGGCACAGTTCAGAACGGTTTGGCATGGCTCAGTGCAGCTCAGCGTGGCACAGCACAGCTTAGTACAGGTTAACCTCACACAACTAATACATTTTGGCATGGCTCAGCACGGATTGGCACGGTTTGACTCAGCCCACTTGGCATGGTTCAGCACGGTTCAGTTCAGCACAGTTTGACACAGCTCAGTTCTGCAAGTTTCAGCACGGCTTGGCAGAGTCTGGCACTGTGTGGCATGGTTTGGCACTGTTGAACGCAGTTAGGCATGTTTTGGCATGGTTCAGCCCATCCTGGCAGCTCCTCATGCTTGCCATGCTTTGGCAAGGCACAGCTTGGCATGGTTTGGCACAGTCCAGCACGGTTTGGCAGGGCACAGCACAGCTCTGCACTACATGGCACATCTTGACCTGGTCTGGCTAGGCACAGCATGGCATGTCTTGGCATGGCTCAACACTATTTGGCATAGTTTGGCACGCTTTGCCATGGCTAAACACGACAGGGCTTGGCATGCTTCAGAACGGTTTGGCATGGCAAAGCACAGCTCAGCACTACATGGCACCACTTGGCATGATCTGGCTTGGCACAGCTTGGCGTGTCTTGGCACGGCTCAGCACAATTTGGCACAGTTTGGCACGCTTTGGCATGGCTAAACACAGCAGGGATTTGGCACGGTTCAGAACGGTTTGGCATGGCTCAGCACTGCTCTGCACTACATGGCACCACTTGGCATGATCTGGTTTGGCACAGCGTGGCATGTCTTGGCATGGCTCTACAATATTTGGCACAGTTTGGCACGCTTTGGCATGCCTACGCACAACAGGGCTTGGCACAGTTCAGCACAGTTTGGCATGGCTCAGCACAGCTCTGCACTACATGGCACATCTTGGCATGGCTCTACAATATTTGGCACAGTTTGGCACGCTTTGGCATGCCTACGCACAACAGGGCTTGGCACAGTTCAGCGCAGTTTGGCATGGCTCAGCACAGCTCTGCACTACATGGCACGTCTTGGCATGGCTCTACACTATTTGGCATAGTTTGGCACGCTTTGCCATGGCTAAACACGACAGGGCTTGGCATGCTTCAGAACGGTTTGGCATGGCAAAGCACAGCTCAGCACTACATGGCACCACTTGGCATGATCTGGCTTGGCACAGCTTGGCGTGTCTTGGCACGGCTCAGCACAATTTGGCACAGTTTGGCACGCTTTGGCATGGCTAAACACAGCAGGGATTTGGCACGGTTCAGAACGGTTTGGCATGGTTTAGCACTGCTCTGCACTACATGGCACCACTTGGCATGGTCTGGTTAGGCACAGCGTGGCATGTCTTGGCATGGCTCTACAATATTTGGCACAGTTTGGCACGCTTTGGCATGCCTACGCACAACAGGGCTTGGCACAGTTCAGCACAGTTTGGCATGGCTCAGCACAGCTCACCACTACATGGCACATCTTGGCATGGCTCTACAATATTTGGCACAGTTTGGCACGCTTTGGCATGCCTACGCACAACAGGGCTTGGCACAGTTCAGCACAGTTTGGCATGGCTCAGCACAGCTCTGCACTACATGGCACATCTTGGCATGGCTCTACAATATTTGGCACAGTTTGGCACGCTTTGGCATGCCTACGCACAACAGGGCTTGGCACAGTTCAGCGCAGTTTGGCATGGCTCAGCACAGCTCTGCACTACATGGCATGTCTTGGCATGGCTCAACACTATTTGGCATAGTTTGGCACGCTTTGCCATGGCTAAACACGACAGGGCTTGGCATGCTTCAGAACGGTTTGGCATGGCAAAGCACAGCTCAGCACTACATGGCACCACTTGGCATGATCTGGCTTGGCACAGCTTGGCGTGTCTTGGCACGGCTCAGCACAATTTGGCACAGTTTGGCACGCTTTGGCATGGCTAAACACAGCAGGGATTTGGCACGGTTCAGAACGGTTTGGCATGGCTTAGCACTGCTCTGCACTACATGGCACCACTTGGCATGGTCTGGTTTGGCACAGCGTGGCATGTCTTGGCATGGCTCTACAATATTTGGCACAGTTTGGCACGCTTTGGCATGCCTACGCACAACAGGGCTTGGCACAGTTCAGCACAGTTTGGCATGGCTCAGCACAGCTCTCCACTACATGGCACATCTTGGCATGATCTGGCTTGGCACAGCGTGGCATTTCTTGGCATGACTCTACAATATTTGGCACAGCTTGTCACGCTTTGGCATGCCTACACACAACAGGGCTTGGCGCAGTTCAGCACAGTTTGGCATGGCAAAGCACAGCTCAGCACTACATGGCATCACTTGCCATGGTCTGGCTTGGCACAGCTGGGCGTGTCTTGGCACGGCTCGGCACAATTTGACACAATTTTGCACGCTTTGCAATGTCTAAGCACGACTGGGCTTGGCAGAATTCAGAACTGTTTGGCATGGCTCCGCACAGCTCAGCACCACTTGGCATGGTCTGGCTTGGCACAGCTTGGCGTTTCTTGGCATGGCTCTACAATATTTGGCACAGTTTACATGGAACATTTTATCCAGGCGTGGCACGGCTTGGCACGGTTTGGTGTTGTTTGGCATGGCTTGGCACGATACGGTTTGGCACAGCTCACCTAGTGATAGTGTGGCATGGTACAGTTGGGCACAGTTTGACCCAGCACCTTTCAGCACGGCGCAGTACAGTCTGGTTCAGCATGACTCAGCATGGCTCAGCAGAATTTGGCACAGCTGGGCACATCTTGACACAGCTGGGCACGATTTGGCTCAGCACGGCTCAGCACAGCTTGGCATGCTTCAGCGTGGCTCAGCACAGCTGGGTATGGCTTCACACAGTACGGTATGGCTTAACCCCGCCCCGCACCGCCCCGTTCCCGCCGCGCTGCCCGACCTGGCTCGGTGACGGGCACACGGTCACAGGGGCTCACGGGGACGGGCGGGGCGCGGCGCGGGCCGGGCCGAGCCGGGCCGGGCTCAGTGCGGCTGTGCCGGAGCCGCGTTGCGCTGCGCTGCGCCGTGATGCGCGGGGGGGACCTCGGCGTGCGAGCTGAGCCGCGCTGGGCTGACAGAGTCGTGCGGAACCGTGCCAAGCCGAGCAGTGCCAAGACTACCGAACCCGGCCGAGCCGTGCCGAGCGGTGCCGAAATGAGCCGAGCCGAGCCGAGCCGAGCCGTTCCGTGCCGAGCCGAGCCGAGCCGTTCCGTGCCGTGCCGAGCCGAGCCGGGCCGTGCCGTGCCGAGCCGTGCCGAGCCGTGCCGTGCCGAGCCGTGCCGAGCCGTGCCGTGCCGAGCCGTGCCGAGCCGTGCCGAGCCGTGCCGTGCCGAGCCGTGCCGAGCCGTGCCGAGCCGTGCCGTGCCGAGCCGTGCCGTGCCGTGCCGTGCCGAGCCGTGCCGTGCCGAGCCGTGCCGTGCCGAGCCGTGCCGTGCCGTGCCGAGCCGTGCCGTGCCGTGCCGAGCCGTGCCGTGCCGTGCCGTGCCGAGCCGTGCCGTGCCGAGCCGTGCCGAGCCGTGCCGTGCCGAGCCGTGCCGTGCCGTGCCGTGCCGAGCCGATCCGTGAGGTACCGGGCCGAACCGGGCCATGCATGGGGATGTGCTGCCCCTGTGTGGTGAGGTACGAGGATGGCCGGGCACGGCTTGCCCGATCTCTGGCATGGTTCAGCACGGCTCAGTTCAGCACAGTTTGACACAGCATGTTTCAGCACGGCTTGGCAGAGTCTGGCACTGTGTGGCATGGTTTGGCACTGTTGAACGCAGTTAGGCATGTTTTGGCATGGTTCAGCCCATCCTGGCAGCTCCTCATGCTTGGCATGCTTTGGCCTGGCACAGCTTGGCATGGTTTGGCACAGTTAAGTTCTAAACGTTTTGGCAAGGCTTGGCATGGTTAGGCACAGTTCAGCACAGTTTGGCATGGCACAGCACAGCTCTGCACGACATGGCACCACTTGGCATGGTCTAGCTTGGCACAGCTGGGTGTGACTTTGCATGGCTCAGCACAATTTGGCACAGTTTGGCACGCTTTGGCATGGCTAAACACACCAGGGATTTGGCACGGTTCAGAACGTTTTGGCATGGCTCAGCACAGCTCAGCACTACATGGCACATCCTGGCATGGTCTGGCTTGGCACAGCGTGGCATTTCTTGGCATGGCTCTACAATATTTGGCACAGTTTGGCACGCTTTGGCATGCCTACGCACAACAGGGCTTGGCACAGTTCAGCACAGTTTGGCATGGCTCAGCACAGCTCTGCACTACATGGCACATCTTGGCATGGCTCTACAATATTTGGCACAGTTTGGCACGCTTTGGCATGCCTACGCACAACAGGGCTTGGCACAGTTCAGCACAGTTTGGCATGGCTCAGCACAGCTCTGCACTACATGGCAACACTTGACATGGTCTGGCTTGGCACAGCTTGACATATCTTGGCATGGCTCAGCACAGTTTGGCACAGTTCGGCTCGATTTGGCATGGCTAAACACAGCAGGGCTTGGCACAGTTCAGAACGGTTTGGCATGGCTCAGTGCAGCTCAGCGTGGCACAGCACAGCTTAGTACAGGTTAACCTCACACAACTAATACATTTTGGCATGGCTCAGCACGGATTGGCACGGTTTGACTCAGCCCACTTGGCATGGTTCAGCACGGTTCAGTTCAGCACAGTTTGACACAGCTCAGTTCTGCAAGTTTCAGCACGGCTTGGCAGAGTCTGGCACTGTGTGGCATGGTTTGGCACTGTTGAACGCAGTTAGGCATGTTTTGGCATGGTTCAGCCCATCCTGGCAGCTCCTCATGCTTGCCATGCTTTGGCCTGGCACAGCTTGGCATGGTTTGGCACAGTCCAGCACGGTTTGGCAGGGCACAGCACAGCTCTGCACTACATGGCACATCTTGACCTGGTCTGGCTAGGCACAGCATGGCATGTCTTGGCATGGCTCAACACTATTTGGCATAGTTTGGCACGCTTTGCCATGGCTAAACACGACAGGGCTTGGCATGCTTCAGAACGGTTTGGCATGGCAAAGCACAGCTCAGCACTACATGGCACCACTTGGCATGATCTGGCTTGGCACAGCTTGGCGTGTCTTGGCACGGCTCAGCACAATTTGGCACAGTTTGGCACGCTTTGGTATGACTAAACACAGCAGGGATTTGGCACGGTTCAGAACGGTTTGGCATGGCTTAGCACTGCTCTGCACTACATGGCACCACTTGGCATGGTCTGGTTTGGCACAGCGTGGCAGGTCTTGGCATGGCTCTACAATATTTGGCACAGTTTGGCACGCTTTGGCATGCCTACGCACAACAGGGCTTGGCACAGTTCAGCACAGTTTGGCATGGCTCAGCACAGCTCTCCACTACATGGCACATCTTGGCATGGCTCTACAATATTTGGCACAGTTTGGCACGCTTTGGCATGCCTACGCACAACAGGGCTTGGCACAGTTCAGCACAGTTTGGCATGGCTCAGCACAGCTCTGCACTACATGGCACATCTTGGCATGGCTCTACAATATTTGGCACAGTTTGGCACGCTTTGGCATGCCTACGCACAACAGGGCTTGGCACAGTTCAGCACAGTTTGGCATGGCTCAGCACAGCTCTGCACTACATGGCACATCTTGGCATGGCTCTACAATATTTGGCACAGTTTGGCACGCTTTGGCATGCCTACGCACAACAGGGCTTGGCACAGTTCAGCACAGTTTGGCATGGCTCAGCACAGCTCTGCACTACATGGCACATCTTGGCATGGCTCTACAATATTTGGCACAGTTTGGCACGCTTTGGCATGCCTACGCACAACAGGGCTTGGCACAGTTCAGCACAGTTTGGCATGGCTCAGCACAGCTCTGCACTACATGGCAACACTTGACATGGTCTGGCTTGGCACAGCTTGACATATCTTGGCATGGCTCAGCACAGTTTGGCACAGTTCGGCTCGATTTGGCATGGCTAAACACAGCAGGGCTTGGCACAGTTCAGAACGGTTTGGCATGGCTCAGTGCAGCTCAGCGTGGCACAGCACAGCTTAGTACAGGTTAACCTCACACAACTAATACATTTTGGCATGGCTCAGCACGGATTGGCACGGTTTGACTCAGCCCACTTGGCATGGTTCAGCACGGTTCAGTTCAGCACAGTTTGACACAGCTCAGTTCTGCAAGTTTCAGCACGGCTTGGCAGAGTCTGGCACTGTGTGGCATGGTTTGGCACTGTTGAACGCAGTTAGGCATGTTTTGGCATGGTTCAGCCCATCCTGGCAGCTCCTCATGCTTGCCATGCTTTGGCAAGGCACAGCTTGGCATGGTTTGGCACAGTCCAGCACGGTTTGGCAGGGCACAGCACAGCTCTGCACTACATGGCACATCTTGACCTGGTCTGGCTAGGCACAGCATGGCATGTCTTGGCATGGCTCAACACTATTTGGCATAGTTTGGCACGCTTTGCCATGGCTAAACACGACAGGGCTTGGCATGCTTCAGAACGGTTTGGCATGGCAAAGCACAGCTCAGCACTACATGGCACCACTTGGCATGATCTGGCTTGGCACAGCTTGGCGTGTCTTGGCACGGCTCAGCACAATTTGGCACAGTTTGGCACGCTTTGGCATGGCTAAACACAGCAGGGATTTGGCACGGTTCAGAACGGTTTGGCATGGCTCAGCACTGCTCTGCACTACATGGCACCACTTGGCATGGTCTGGTTTGGCACAGCGTGGCATGTCTTGGCATGGCTCTACAATATTTGGCACAGTTTGGCACGCTTTGGCATGCCTACGCACAACAGGGCTTGGCACAGTTCAGCACAGTTTGGCATGGCTCAGCACAGCTCTGCACTACATGGCACATCTTGGCATGGCTCTACAATATTTGGCACAGTTTGGCACGCTTTGGCATGCCTACGCACAACAGGGCTTGGCACAGTTCAGCACAGTTTGGCATGGCTCAGCACAGCTCTGCACTACATGGCACATCTTGGCATGGCTCTACAATATTTGGCACAGTTTGGCACGCTTTGGCATGCCTACGCACAACAGGGCTTGGCACAGTTCAGCGCAGTTTGGCATGGCTCAGCACAGCTCTGCACTACATGGCATGTCTTGGCATGGCTCAACACTATTTGGCATAGTTTGGCACGCTTTGCCATGGCTAAACACGACAGGGCTTGGCATGCTTCAGAACGGTTTGGCATGGCAAAGCACAGCTCAGCACTACATGGCACCACTTGGCATGATCTGGCTTGGCATAGCTTGGCGTGTCTTGGCACGGCTCAGCACAATTTGGCACAGTTTGGCACGCTTTGGCATGGCTAAACACAGCAGGGATTTGGCACGGTTCAGAACGGTTTGGCATGGCTTAGCACTGCTCTGCACTACATGGCACCACTTGGCATGGTCTGGTTTGGCACAGCGTGGCATGTCTTGGCATGGCTCTACAATATTTGGCACAGTTTGGCACGCTTTGGCATGCCTACGCACAACAGGGCTTGGCACAGTTCAGCACAGTTTGGCATGGCTCAGCACAGCTCTCCACTACATGGCACATCTTGGCATGGCTCTACAATATTTGGCACAGTTTGGCACGCTTTGGCATGCCTACGCACAACAGGGCTTGGCACAGTTCAGCACAGTTTGGCATGGCTCAGCACAGCTCTGCACTACATGGCACATCTTGGCATGGCTCTACAATATTTGGCACAGTTTGGCACGCTTTGGCATGCCTACGCACAACAGGGCTTGGCACAGTTCAGCACAGTTTGGCATGGCTCAGCACAGCTCTGCACTACATGGCACATCTTGGCATGGCTCTACAATATTTGGCACAGTTTGGCACGCTTTGGCATGCCTACGCACAACAGGGCTTGGCACAGTTCAGCGCAGTTTGGCATGGCTCAGCACAGCTCTGCACTACATGGCATGTCTTGGCATGGCTCAACACTATTTGGCATAGTTTGGCACGCTTTGCCATGGCTAAACACGACAGGGCTTGGCATGCTTCAGAACGGTTTGGCATGGCAAAGCACAGCTCAGCACTACATGGCACCACTTGGCATGATCTGGCTTGGCACAGCTTGGCGTGTCTTGGCACGGCTCAGCACAATTTGGCACAGTTTGGCACGCTTTGGCATGGCTAAACACAGCAGGGATTTGGCACGGTTCAGAACGGTTTGGCATGGCTTAGCACTGCTCTGCACTACATGGCACCACTTGGCATGGTCTGGTTTGGCACAGCGTGGCATGTCTTGGCATGGCTCTACAATATTTGGCACAGTTTGGCACGCTTTGGCATGCCTACGCACAACAGGGCTTGGCACAGTTCAGCACAGTTTGGCATGGCTCAGCACAGCTCTCCACTACATGGCACATCTTGGCATGGCTCTACAATATTTGGCACAGTTTGGCACGCTTTGGCATGCCTACGCACAACAGGGCTTGGCACAGTTCAGCACAGTTTGGCATGGCTCAGCACAGCTCTGCACTACATGGCACATCTTGGCATGGCTCTACAATATTTGGCACAGTTTGGCACGCTTTGGCATGCCTACGCACAACAGGGCTTGGCACAGTTCAGCACAGTTTGGCATGGCTCAGCACAGCTCTGCACTACATGGCACATCTTGGCATGGCTCTACAATATTTGGCACAGTTTGGCACGCTTTGGCATGCCTACGCACAACAGGGCTTGGCACAGTTCAGCACAGTTTGGCATGGCTCAGCACAGCTCTGCACTACATGGCAACACTTGACATGGTCTGGCTTGGCACAGCTTGACATATCTTGGCATGGCTCAGCACAGTTTGGCACAGTTCGGCTCGATTTGGCATGGCTAAACACAGCAGGGCTTGGCACAGTTCAGAACGGTTTGGCATGGCTCAGTGCAGCTCAGCGTGGCACAGCACAGCTTAGTACAGGTTAACCTCACACAACTAATACATTTTGGCATGGCTCAGCACGGATTGGCACGGTTTGACTCAGCCCACTTGGCATGGTTCAGCACGGTTCAGTTCAGCACAGTTTGACACAGCTCAGTTCTGCAAGTTTCAGCACGGCTTGGCAGAGTCTGGCACTGTGTGGCATGGTTTGGCACTGTTGAACGCAGTTAGGCATGTTTTGGCATGGTTCAGCCCGTCCTGGCAGCTCCTCATGCTTGCCATGCTTTGGCCTGGCACAGCTTGGCATGCTTTGGCACAGTTAAGTTCTAAACGTTTTGGCAAGGCTTGGCATGGTTAGGCACAGTTCAGCACAGTTTGGCATGGCACAGCACAGCTCTGCACGACATGGCACCACTTGGCATGGTCTAGCTTGACACAGCTGGGTGTGTCTTTGCATGGCTCAGCACAATTTGGCACAGTTTGGCACGCTTTGCAATGGCGAAACACAGCAGGGATTTGGCACGGTTCAGAACGGTTTGGCATGGCTTAGCACTGCTCTGCACTACATGGCACCACTTGGCATGGTCTGGTTTGGCACAGCTTGGCATGTCCTGGCATGGCACGGCACTACTTGTCACAGCTTGGCACACTTTGGCCTGGGTAAGCTCAACAGGGCTTGGCTGAGTTCAGAACAGTTTGGCATGGCTCAGCACAGCTCAGCACTACATGGCACCACTTGGCATGGTCTGGCTTGGCACAGCTGGGCGTGTCTTGGCACGGCTCAGCATAATTTGGCACAGTTTGGCACGCTTTGGCATGGCTAAACACACCAGGGATTTGGCACGGTTCAGAACGGTTTGGCATGGCTCAGCACAGCTCAGCACTACATGGCACATCCTGGCATGGTCTGGCTTGGCACAGCGTGGCATGTCTTGGCACGGCTCTACAATATTTGGCACAGTTTGGCACGCTTTGGCATGCCTACGCACAACAGGGCTTGGCACAGTTCAGCACAGTTTGGCATGGCTCAGCACAGCTCTGCACTACATGGCACATCTTGGCATGGCTCTACAATATTTGGCACAGTTTGGCACGCTTTGGCATGCCTACGCACAACAGGGCTTGGCACAGTTCAGCACAGTTTGGCATGGCTCAGCACAGCTCTGCACTACATGGCAACACTTGACATGGTCTGGCTTGGCACAGCTTGACATATCTTGGCATGGCTCAGCACAGTTTGGCACAGTTCGGCTCGATTTGGCATGGCTAAACACAGCAGGGCTTGGCACAGTTCAGAACGGTTTGGCATGGCTCAGTGCAGCTCAGCGTGGCACAGCACAGCTTAGTACAGGTTAACCTCACACAACTAATACATTTTGGCATGGCTCAGCACGGATTGGCACGGTTTGACTCAGCCCACTTGGCATGGTTCAGCACGGTTCAGTTCAGCACAGTTTGACACAGCTCAGTTCTGCAAGTTTCAGCACGGCTTGGCAGAGTCTGGCACTGTGTGGCATGGTTTGGCACTGTTGAACGCAGTTAGGCATGTTTTGGCATGGTTCAGCCCATCCTGGCAGCTCCTCATGCTTGCCATGCTTTGGCAAGGCACAGCTTGGCATGGTTTGGCACAGTCCAGCACGGTTTGGCAGGGCACAGCACAGCTCTGCACTACATGGCACATCTTGACCTGGTCTGGCTAGGCACAGCATGGCATGTCTTGGCATGGCTCAACACTATTTGGCATAGTTTGGCACGCTTTGCCATGGCTAAACACGACAGGGCTTGGCATGCTTCAGAACGGTTTGGCATGGCAAAGCACAGCTCAGCACTACATGGCACCACTTGGCATGATCTGGCTTGGCACAGCTTGGCGTGTCTTGGCACGGCTCAGCACAATTTGGCACAGTTTGGCACGCTTTGGTATGACTAAACACAGCAGGGATTTGGCACGGTTCAGAACGGTTTGGCATGGCTTAGCACTGCTCTGCACTACATGGCACCACTTGGCATGGTCTGGTTTGGCACAGCGTGGCAGGTCTTGGCATGGCTCTACAATATTTGGCACAGTTTGGCACGCTTTGGCATGCCTACGCACAACAGGGCTTGGCACAGTTCAGCACAGTTTGGCATGGCTCAGCACAGCTCTCCACTACATGGCACATCTTGGCATGGCTCTACAATATTTGGCACAGTTTGGCACGCTTTGGCATGCCTACGCACAACAGGGCTTGGCACAGTTCAGCACAGTTTGGCATGGCTCAGCACAGCTCTGCACTACATGGCACATCTTGGCATGGCTCTACAATATTTGGCACAGTTTGGCACGCTTTGGCATGCCTACGCACAACAGGGCTTGGCACAGTTCAGCACAGTTTGGCATGGCTCAGCACAGCTCTGCACTACATGGCACATCTTGGCATGGCTCTACAATATTTGGCACAGTTTGGCACGCTTTGGCATGCCTACGCACAACAGGGCTTGGCACAGTTCAGCACAGTTTGGCATGGCTCAGCACAGCTCTGCACTACATGGCACATCTTGGCATGGCTCTACAATATTTGGCACAGTTTGGCACGCTTTGGCATGCCTACGCACAACAGGGCTTGGCACAGTTCAGCACAGTTTGGCATGGCTCAGCACAGCTCTGCACTACATGGCAACACTTGACATGGTCTGGCTTGGCACAGCTTGACATATCTTGGCATGGCTCAGCACAGTTTGGCACAGTTCGGCTCGATTTGGCATGGCTAAACACAGCAGGGCTTGGCACAGTTCAGAACGGTTTGGCATGGCTCAGTGCAGCTCAGCGTGGCACAGCACAGCTTAGTACAGGTTAACCTCACACAACTAATACATTTTGGCATGGCTCAGCACGGATTGGCACGGTTTGACTCAGCCCACTTGGCATGGTTCAGCACGGTTCAGTTCAGCACAGTTTGACACAGCTCAGTTCTGCAAGTTTCAGCACGGCTTGGCAGAGTCTGGCACTGTGTGGCATGGTTTGGCACTGTTGAACGCAGTTAGGCATGTTTTGGCATGGTTCAGCCCATCCTGGCAGCTCCTCATGCTTGCCATGCTTTGGCAAGGCACAGCTTGGCATGGTTTGGCACAGTCCAGCACGGTTTGGCAGGGCACAGCACAGCTCTGCACTACATGGCACATCTTGACCTGGTCTGGCTAGGCACAGCATGGCATGTCTTGGCATGGCTCAACAATATTTGGCACAGTTTGGCACGCTTTGGCATGCCTACGCACAACAGGGCTTGGCACAGTTCAGCGCAGTTTGGCATGGCTCAGCACAGCTCTGCACTACATGGCACGTCTTGGCATGGCTCTACACTATTTGGCATAGTTTGGCACGCTTTGCCATGGCTAAACACGACAGGGCTTGGCATGCTTCAGAACGGTTTGGCATGGCAAAGCACAGCTCAGCACTACATGGCACCACTTGGCATGATCTGGCTTGGCACAGCTTGGCGTGTCTTGGCACGGCTCAGCACAATTTGGCACAGTTTGGCACGCTTTGGCATGGCTAAACACAGCAGGGATTTGGCACGGTTCAGAACGGTTTGGCATGGTTTAGCACTGCTCTGCACTACATGGCACCACTTGGCATGGTCTGGTTAGGCACAGCGTGGCATGTCTTGGCATGGCTCTACAATATTTGGCACAGTTTGGCACGCTTTGGCATGCCTACGCACAACAGGGCTTGGCACAGTTCAGCACAGTTTGGCATGGCTCAGCACAGCTCTGCACTACATGGCACATCTTGGCATGGCTCTACAATATTTGGCACAGTTTGGCACGCTTTGGCATGCCTACGCACAACAGGGCTTGGCACAGTTCAGCACAGTTTGGCATGGCTCAGCACAGCTCTGCACTACATGGCACATCTTGGCATGGCTCTACAATATTTGGCACAGTTTGGCACGCTTTGGCATGCCTACGCACAACAGGGCTTGGCACAGTTCAGCGCAGTTTGGCATGGCTCAGCACAGCTCTGCACTACATGGCATGTCTTGGCATGGCTCAACACTATTTGGCATAGTTTGGCACGCTTTGCCATGGCTAAACACGACAGGGCTTGGCATGCTTCAGAACGGTTTGGCATGGCAAAGCACAGCTCAGCACTACATGGCACCACTTGGCATGATCTGGCTTGGCACAGCTTGGCGTGTCTTGGCACGGCTCAGCACAATTTGGCACAGTTTGGCACGCTTTGGCATGGCTAAACACAGCAGGGATTTGGCACGGTTCAGAACGGTTTGGCATGGCTTAGCACTGCTCTGCACTACATGGCACCACTTGGCATGGTCTGGTTTGGCACAGCGTGGCATGTCTTGGCATGGCTCTACAATATTTGGCACAGTTTGGCACGCTTTGGCATGCCTACGCACAACAGGGCTTGGCACAGTTCAGCACAGTTTGGCATGGCTCAGCACAGCTCTCCACTACATGGCACATCTTGGCATGATCTGGCTTGGCACAGCGTGGCATTTCTTGGCATGACTCTACAATATTTGGCACAGCTTGTCACGCTTTGGCATGCCTACACACAACAGGGCTTGGCGCAGTTCAGCACAGTTTGGCATGGCAAAGCACAGCTCAGCACTACATGGCATCACTTGCCATGGTCTGGCTTGGCACAGCTGGGCGTGTCTTGGCACGGCTCGGCACAATTTGACACAATTTTGCACGCTTTGCAATGTCTAAGCACGACTGGGCTTGGCAGAATTCAGAACTGTTTGGCATGGCTCCGCACAGCTCAGCACCACTTGGCATGGTCTGGCTTGGCACAGCTTGGCGTTTCTTGGCATGGCTCTACAATATTTGGCACAGTTTACATGGAACATTTTATCCAGGCGTGGCACGGCTTGGCACGGTTTGGTGTTGTTTGGCATGGCTTGGCACGATACGGTTTGGCACAGCTCACCTAGTGATAGTGTGGCATGGTACAGTTGGGCACAGTTTGACCCAGCACCTTTCAGCACGGCGCAGTACAGTCTGGTTCAGCATGACTCAGCATGGCTCAGCAGAATTTGGCACAGCTGGGCACATCTTGACACAGCTGGGCACGATTTGGCTCAGCACGGCTCAGCACAGCTTGGCATGCTTCAGCGTGGCTCAGCACAGCTGGGTATGGCTTCACACAGTACGGTATGGCTTAACCCCGCCCCGCACCGCCCCGTTCCCGCCGCGCTGCCCGACCTGGCTCGGTGACGGGCACACGGTCACAGGGGCTCACGGGGACGGGCGGGGCGCGGCGCGGGCCGGGCCGAGCCGGGCCGGGCTCAGTGCGGCTGTGCCGGAGCCGCGTTGCGCTGCGCTGCGCCGTGATGCGCGGGGGGGACCTCGGCGTGCGAGCTGAGCCGCGCTGGGCTGACAGAGTCGTGCGGAACCGTGCCAAGCCGAGCAGTGCCAAGACTACCGAACCCGGCCGAGCCGTGCCGAGCGGTGCCGAAATGAGCCGAGCCGAGCCGAGCCGTTCCGTGCCGAGCCGAGCCGAGCCGGGCCGTGCCGTGCCGAGCCGTGCCGAGCCGTGCCGTGCCGAGCCGTGCCGAGCCGTGCCGTGCCGAGCCGTGCCGAGCCGTGCCGAGCCGTGCCGTGCCGAGCCGTGCCGAGCCGTGCCGAGCCGTGCCGAGCCGTGCCGTGCCGAGCCGTGCCGAGCCGTGCCGAGCCGTGCCGTGCCGTGCCGTGCCGTGCCGAGCCGTTCCGTGCCGAGCCGTGCCGTGCCGTGCCGAGCCGTGCCGTGCCGTGCCGTGCCGAGCCGTGCCGAGCCGTGCCGTGCCGAGCCGTTCCGAGCCGTGCCGAGCCGTGCCGTGCCGAGCCGTGCCGTGCCGTGCCGTGCCGTGCCGTGCCGAGCCGTGCCGTGCCGAGCCGTGCCGAGCCGAGCCGTGCCGTGCCGTGCCGAGCCGTGCCGTGCCGTGCCGAGCCGTGCCGTGCCGTGCCGTGCCGAGCCGTGCCGTGCCGAGCCGTGCCGAGCCGTGCCGTGCCGAGCCGTGCCGTGCCGTGCCGTGCCGAGCCGATCCGTGAGGTACCGGGCCGAACCGGGCCATGCATGGGGATGTGCTGCCCCTGTGTGGTGAGGTACGAGGATGGCCGGGCACGGCTTGCCCGAACTCTGGCATGGTTCAGCACGGCTCAGTTCAGCACACTTTGACACAGCATGTTTCAGCACGGCTTGGCAGAGTTTGGCACTGTGTGGCATGGTTTGGCACTGTTGAACGCAGTTAGGCATGTTTTGGCATGGTTCAGCCCATCCTGGCAGCTCCTCATGCTTGGCATGCTTTGGCCTGGCACAGCTTGGCATGGTTTGGCACAGTTAAGTTCTAAACGTTTTGGCAAGGCTTGGCATGGTTAGGCACAGTTCAGCACAGTTTGGCATGGCACAGCACAGCTCTGCACGACATGGCACCACTTGGCATGGTCTAGCTTGGCACAGCTGGGTGTGACTTTGCATGGCTCAGCACAATTTGGCACAGTTTGGCACGCTTTGGCATGGCTAAACACACCAGGGATTTGGCACGGTTCAGAACGGTTTGGCATGGCTCAGCACAGCTCAGCACTACATGGCACATCCTGGCATGGTCTGGCTTGGCACAGCGTGGCATTTCTTGGCATGGCTCTACAATATTTGGCACAGTTTGGCACGCTTTGGCATGCCTACGCACAACAGGGCTTGGCACAGTTCAGCACAGTTTGGCATGGCTCAGCACAGCTCTGCACTACATGGCACATCTTGGCATGGCTCTACAATATTTGGCACAGTTTGGCACGCTTTGGCATGCCTACGCACAACAGGGCTTGGCACAGTTCAGCACAGTTTGGCATGGCTCAGCACAGCTCTGCACTACATGGCAACACTTGACATGGTCTGGCTTGGCACAGCTTGACATATCTTGGCATGGCTCAGCACAGTTTGGCACAGTTCGGCTCGATTTGGCATGGCTAAACACAGCAGGGCTTGGCACAGTTCAGAACGGTTTGGCATGGCTCAGTGCAGCTCAGCGTGGCACAGCACAGCTTAGTACAGGTTAACCTCACACAACTAATACATTTTGGCATGGCTCAGCACGGATTGGCACGGTTTGACTCAGCCCACTTGGCATGGTTCAGCACGGTTCAGTTCAGCACAGTTTGACACAGCTCAGTTCTGCAAGTTTCAGCACGGCTTGGCAGAGTCTGGCACTGTGTGGCATGGTTTGGCACTGTTGAACGCAGTTAGGCATGTTTTGGCATGGTTCAGCCCATCCTGGCAGCTCCTCATGCTTGCCATGCTTTGGCCTGGCACAGCTTGGCATGGTTTGGCACAGTCCAGCACGGTTTGGCAGGGCACAGCACAGCTCTGCACTACATGGCACATCTTGACCTGGTCTGGCTAGGCACAGCATGGCATGTCTTGGCATGGCTCAACACTATTTGGCATAGTTTGGCACGCTTTGCCATGGCTAAACACGACAGGGCTTGGCATGCTTCAGAACGGTTTGGCATGGCAAAGCACAGCTCAGCACTACATGGCACCACTTGGCATGATCTGGCTTGGCACAGCTTGGCGTGTCTTGGCACGGCTCAGCACAATTTGGCACAGTTTGGCACGCTTTGGTATGACTAAACACAGCAGGGATTTGGCACGGTTCAGAACGGTTTGGCATGGCTTAGCACTGCTCTGCACTACATGGCACCACTTGGCATGGTCTGGTTTGGCACAGCGTGGCAGGTCTTGGCATGGCTCTACAATATTTGGCACAGTTTGGCACGCTTTGGCATGCCTACGCACAACAGGGCTTGGCACAGTTCAGCACAGTTTGGCATGGCTCAGCACAGCTCAGCACTACATGGCACATCTTGGCATGGCTCTACAATATTTGGCACAGTTTGGCACGCTTTGGCATGCCTACGCACAACAGGGCTTGGCACAGTTCAGCACAGTTTGGCATGGCTCAGCACAGCTCTGCACTACATGGCACATCTTGGCATGGCTCTACAATATTTGGCACAGTTTGGCACGCTTTGGCATGCCTACGCACAACAGGGCTTGGCACAGTTCAGCACAGTTTGGCATGGCTCAGCACAGCTCTGCACTACATGGCACATCTTGGCATGGCTCTACAATATTTGGCACAGTTTGGCACGCTTTGGCATGCCTACGCACAACAGGGCTTGGCACAGTTCAGCACAGTTTGGCATGGCTCAGCACAGCTCTGCACTACATGGCACATCTTGGCATGGCTCTACAATATTTGGCACAGTTTGGCACGCTTTGGCATGCCTACGCACAACAGGGCTTGGCACAGTTCAGCACAGTTTGGCATGGCTCAGCACAGCTCTGCACTACATGGCAACACTTGACATGGTCTGGCTTGGCACAGCTTGACATATCTTGGCATGGCTCAGCACAGTTTGGCACAGTTCGGCTCGATTTGGCATGGCTAAACACAGCAGGGCTTGGCACAGTTCAGAACGGTTTGGCATGGCTCAGTGCAGCTCAGCGTGGCACAGCACAGCTTAGTACAGGTTAACCTCACACAACTAATACATTTTGGCATGGCTCAGCACGGATTGGCACGGTTTGACTCAGCCCACTTGGCATGGTTCAGCACGGTTCAGTTCAGCACAGTTTGACACAGCTCAGTTCTGCAAGTTTCAGCACGGCTTGGCAGAGTCTGGCACTGTGTGGCATGGTTTGGCACTGTTGAACGCAGTTAGGCATGTTTTGGCATGGTTCAGCCCATCCTGGCAGCTCCTCATGCTTGCCATGCTTTGGCAAGGCACAGCTTGGCATGGTTTGGCACAGTCCAGCACGGTTTGGCAGGGCACAGCACAGCTCTGCACTACATGGCACATCTTGACCTGGTCTGGCTAGGCACAGCATGGCATGTCTTGGCATGGCTCAACACTATTTGGCATAGTTTGGCACGCTTTGCCATGGCTAAACACGACAGGGCTTGGCATGCTTCAGAACGGTTTGGCATGGCAAAGCACAGCTCAGCACTACATGGCACCACTTGGCATGATCTGGCTTGGCACAGCTTGGCGTGTCTTGGCACGGCTCAGCACAATTTGGCACAGTTTGGCACGCTTTGGCATGGCTAAACACAGCAGGGATTTGGCACGGTTCAGAACGGTTTGGCATGGCTCAGCGCTTCTCTGCACTACATGGCACCACTTGGCATGGTCTGGCGTGGCACAGTTGGGCGTGTCTTGGCACGGCTCAGCTCGGTTTGGCACAGTTTGGCAAGCTTTGACATGGCTCAACACGGCAGGGGTTGGCATTGTTCAGAACGGTTTGGCATGGCTCAGCACAGCTCTGAACTATATGGCACATCTTGGCATGATCTGGCTTGGCACAGCGTGGCATTTCTTGGCATGACTCTACAATATTTGGCACAGCTTGTCACGCTTTGGCATGCCTACACACAACAGGGCTTGGCACAGTTCAGCACAGTTTGGCATGGCAAAGCACAGCTCAGCACTACATGGCATCACTTGCCATGGTCTGGCTTGGCACAGCTGGGCGTGTCTTGGCACGGCTCAGCACAATTTGACACAATTTTGCACGCTTTGCAATGTCTAAGCACGACTGGGCTTGGCAGAATTCAGAACTGTTTGGCATGGCTCCGCACAGCTCAGCACCACTTGGCATGGTCTGGCTTGGCACAGCTTGGCGTTTCTTGGCATGGCTCAGCTCGGTTTGGCACAGTTTACATGGAACATTTTATCCAGGCGTGGCACGGCTTGGCACGGTTTGGTGTTGTTTGGCATGGCTTGGCACGATACGGTTTGGCACAGCTCACCTAGTGATAGTGTGGCATGGTACAGTTGGGCACAGTTTGACCCAGCACCTTTCAGCACGGCGCAGTACAGTCTGGTTCAGCATGACTCAGCATGGCTCAGCAGAATTTGGCACAGCTGGGCACATCTTGACACAGCTGGGCACGATTTGGCTCAGCACGGCTCAGCACAGCTTGGCATGCTTCAGCGTGGCTCAGCACAGCTGGGTATGGCTTCACACAGTACGGTATGGCTTAACCCCGCCCCGCACCGCCCCGTTCCCGCCGCGCTGCCCGACCTGGCTCGGTGACGGGCACACGGTCACAGGGGCTCACGGGGACGGGCGGGGCGCGGCGCGGGCCGGGCCGAGCCGGGCCGGGCTCAGTGCGGCTGTGCCGGAGCCGCGTTGCGCTGCGCTGCGCCGTGATGCGCGGGGGGGACCTCGGCGTGCGAGCTGAGCCGCGCTGGGCTGACAGAGTCGTGCGGAACCGTGCCAAGCCGAGCAGTGCCAAGACTACCGAACCCGGCCGAGCCGTGCCGAGCGGTGCCGAAATGAGCCGAGCCGAGCCGAGCCGAGCCGTTCCGTGCCGAGCCGAGCCGAGCCGGGCCGTGCCGTGCCGAGCCGTGCCGAGCCGTGCCGTGCCGAGCCGTGCCGAGCCGTGCCGAGCCGTGCCGTGCCGAGCCGTGCCGAGCCGTGCCGAGCCGTGCCGTGCCGAGCCGTGCCGAGCCGTGCCGTGCCGAGCCGTGCCGTGCCGTGCCGTGCCGAGCCGTGCCGTGCCGAGCCGTGCCGTGCCGAGCCGTGCCGTGCCGTGCCGAGCCGTGCCGTGCCGTGCCGAGCCGTGCCGTGCCGTGCCGTGCCGAGCCGTGCCGTGCCGAGCCGTGCCGAGCCGTGCCGTGCCGAGCCGTGCCGTGCCGTGCCGTGCCGAGCCGATCCGTGAGGTACCGGGCCGAACCGGGCCATGCATGGGGATGTGCTGCCCCTGTGTGGTGAGGTACGAGGATGGCCGGGCACGGCTTGCCCGATCTCTGGCATGGTTCAGCACGGCTCAGTTCAGCACACTTTGACACAGCATGTTTCAGCACGGCTTGGCAGAGTTTGGCACTGTGTGGCATGGTTTGGCACTGTTGAACGCAGTTAGGCATGTTTTGGCATGGTTCAGCCCATCCTGGCAGCTCCTCATGCTTGGCATGCTTTGGCCTGGCACAGCTTGGCATGGTTTGGCACAGTTAAGTTCTAAACGTTTTGGCAAGGCTTGGCATGGTTAGGCACAGTTCAGCACAGTTTGGCATGGCACAGCACAGCTCTGCACGACATGGCACCACTTGGCATGGTCTAGCTTGGCACAGCTGGGTGTGACTTTGCATGGCTCAGCACAATTTGGCACAGTTTGGCACGCTTTGGCATGGCTAAACACACCAGGGATTTGGCACGGTTCAGAACGGTTTGGCATGGCTCAGCACAGCTCAGCACTACATGGCACATCCTGGCATGGTCTGGCTTGGCACAGCGTGGCATTTCTTGGCATGGCTCTACAATATTTGGCACAGTTTGGCACGCTTTGGCATGCCTACGCACAACAGGGCTTGGCACAGTTCAGCACAGTTTGGCATGGCTCAGCACAGCTCTGCACTACATGGCACATCTTGGCATGGCTCTACAATATTTGGCACAGTTTGGCACGCTTTGGCATGCCTACGCACAACAGGGCTTGGCACAGTTCAGCACAGTTTGGCATGGCTCAGCACAGCTCTGCACTACATGGCAACACTTGACATGGTCTGGCTTGGCACAGCTTGACATATCTTGGCATGGCTCAGCACAGTTTGGCACAGTTCGGCTCGATTTGGCATGGCTAAACACAGCAGGGCTTGGCACAGTTCAGAACGGTTAGGCATGGCTCAGTGCAGCTCAGCGTGGCACAGCACAGCTTAGTACAGGTTAACCTCACACAACTAATACATTTTGGCATGGCTCAGCACGGATTGGCATGGTTTGACTCAGCCCACTTGGCATGGTTCAGCACGGTTCAGTTCAGCACAGTTTGACACAGCTCAGTTCTGCAAGTTTCAGCACGGCTTGGCAGAGTCTGGCACTGTGTGGCATGGTTTGGCACTGTTGAACGCAGTTAGGCATGTTTTGGCATGGTTCAGCCCATCCTGGCAGCTCCTCATGCTTGCCATGCTTTGGCAAGGCACAGCTTGGCATGGTTTGGCACAGTCCAGCACGGTTTGCTAGGGCACAGCACAGCTCTGCACTACATGGCACATCTTGACATGGTCTGGCTTGGCACAGCTTGACATATCTTGGCATGGCTCAACACTATTTGGCATAGTTTGGCACGCTTTGCCATGGCTAAACACGACAGGGCTTGGCATGCTTCAGAACGGTTTGGCATGGCAAAGCACAGCTCAGCACTACATGGCACCACTTGGCATGATCTGGCTTGGCACAGCTTGGCGTGTCTTGGCACTGCTCAGCACAATTTGTCACAGTTTGGCACGCTTTGGCATGGCTAAACACGACAGGGCTTGGCTCAGATCGACACATTTTGGCATGGCTCAGCGCTTCTCTGCACTACATGGCACATCTTGACATGGTCTGGCTTGGCACAGCTTGGCGTGTCTTGGCACGGCTTAGCACAATTTGGCACAGTTTGGCAAGCTTTGACATGGCTCAACACGGCAGGGGTTGGCATCGTTCAGAACGGTTTGACATGGCTCAGCACAGCTCTGAACTATATGGCACATCTTGGCATGGTCTGGCTTGGCACAGCGTGGCATTTCTTGGCATGACTCTACAATATTTGGCACAGCTTGTCACGCTTTGGCATGCCTACACACAACCGGGCTTGGCACAGTTCAGCACAGTTTGGCACGGCAAAGCACAGCTCTGCACTACATGGCACATCTTGGCATGGTCTGGCTTGGCACAGCTGGGCGTGTCTTGGCACGGCTCAGCATAATTTGGCACAGTTTGGCACGCTTTGGCATGGCTAAACACAGCAGGGATTTGGCACGGTTCAGAACGGTTTGGCATGGCTCAGTGCTTCTCTGCACTACATGGCACCACTTGGCATGGTCTGGCGTGGCACAGCTTGGCGTTTCTTGGCACGGCTCAGCTCGGTTTGGCACAGATTTACATGGAACATTTTATCCAGGCGTGGCACGGCTTGGCACGGTTTGGTGTTGTTTGGCATGGCTTGGCACGATACGGTTTGGCACAGCTCACCTAGTGATAGTGTGGCATGGTACAGTTGGGCACACTTTGGCATGCCTTCGCACAACAGGGCTTGGCACAGTTCAGCACAGTTTGGCATGGCACAGCACAGCTCTGCACGACATGGCACCACTTGGCATGGTCTAGCTTGGCACAGCTGGGTGTGTCTTTGCACGGCTCAGCACAATTTGGCACAGTTTGGCACGCTTTGCAATGGCGAAACACAGCAGGGATTTGGCACGGTTCAGAACGGTTTGGCATGGCTCAGCACAGCTCTGCACTACATGGCACCACTTGACATGGTCTGGCTTGGCACAGCGTGGCATTTCTTGGCATGGCTCAGCACAATTTGGCATAGTTTGGCACGCTTTGGCATGGCTTAACATGACAGGGCTTGGCAGAGTTCAGAACAGTTTGGCATGGCTCAGCACAGCTCAGCACTACATGGCATCACTTGACATGGTCTGGCTTGGCACAGCTTGGCGTGTCTTGGCATGGCTCAGCACAATTTGGCACAGTTTGGCACGCTTTGCAATGGCTAAACACAGCAGGGATTTGGCACAGTTCAGAACGGTTTGGCATGGCTCAGCAGAGCTCTGCACTACATGGCACCACTTGGCATGGTCTGGCTTGGCACAGCGTGGCATTTCTTGGCATGGCTCTACAATATTTGGCACAGCTTGTCACACTTTTGTATGGCTCTGCACAACAGGGCTTGGCACGGTTCAGCACAGTTTGGCATGGCTCAGCACAGCTCTGCACTATATGGCACACCTTGGCATGGTCTGGCTTGGCACAGCTGGGCGTATCTTGGCACAGCTCAACGCAGTTTGGCACAGTTTGGCTCGCTTTGGCATGGCTAAACACGGCAAGGCTTGGCACAGTTCAGCACAGTTTGGCATGGCACAGCACACCTCTGCACTATATGGCACATCTTGGCATGGTCTGGCTTGGCACAGCTTGCCGTGTCTTGGCACGGCTCAGCACAATTTGGCACATTTTGGCATGCTTTGCAATGGCTAAGCACGACTGGGCTTGACAGAATTACGAACAGTTTGGCATGGCTCAGCGGTTCTCTACACTACATGGCACCACTTGACATGGTCTGGCTTGGCACAGCGTGGCATGTCTTGTAATGTCTCTACAATATTTGGCACAGTTTGGCACGCTTTGGCATGCCTACGCACAACAGGGCTTGGCACAGTTCAGCACAGTTTGGCATGGCACAGCACAACTCTGCACTACATGGCACCACTTGACATGGACTGGCTTGGCACAGCATGGCGTATCTTGGCACGGCTCAGCACAGTTTGGCACATTTTGGCGCGCTTTGTCACGGCTCAACACGTCAGGGCTTGGCACGGTTCAGAACGGTTTGGCATGGCTCAGTGCAGCTCAGCGTGGCACAGCACAGCTTAGTACAGGTTAACCTCACACAGCTAATACATTTTGGCATGGCTCAGCACGGATTGACACGGTTTGACTCAGCCCACTTGGCATGGTTCAGCACGGCTCAGTTCAGCACACTTTGACACAGCATGTTTCAGCACGGCTTGGCAGAGTTTGGCACTGTGTGGCATGGTTTGGCACTGTTGAACGCAATTAGGCATGTTTTGGCATGGTTCAGCCCGTCCTGGCAGCTCCTCATGCTTGGCATGCTTTGGCCTGGCATAGCTTGGCATGGTTTGGCACAGTTAAGTTCTAAAAGTTTTGGCAAGGCTTGGCATGGTTAGGCACAGTTCAGCACAGTTTGGCATGGCACAGCACACCTCTGCACTACATGGCACCACTTGACATGGTCTGGCTTGGCACAGCATGGCATGTCTTGACATGGCTGAGCACAGTTTGGCACAGTTTAGCATAGAACATTTTATCCAGGTTTGGCATGGCTTGGTATGATTTGGTGTTTTTTGCACTATCTTGGCATGGTGCTGTTCGGCTCAGCTCACCTACTGATAGTGTGGCATGGTACAGTTAGGCACAGTTTCACCCAGCACCTTTCAGCACTCTCCCAGGCTCATCCCACCCTTTTCTTACCTCTTTTCTTACTCATGCCTTGCCCCTCTGCACCCTGTTCTCACCCCATCCTATCCATTTCCCACATTCCAGCCTATCCCTCTGCCACCCCGCTTCTCCATCCCCATCAACACATTCTCTTCCCTTCCTTTCTCACTCCATCTCCACCTCCTGTTCCTGCCCCTGCTCCGCCCCCTCCCCTCAGGCCCCACAGCCCCTCCCCAGCTGAAGCGGGGCCCTAATCCCACCCAGCTGCAAGCCCTTAAAAGCATAGGGTGGGACTGAGCCTGTGCTTGTTGGGATGGCTTCGGGGGAGCAGGTGTGTGTTCTCTTGGTCCCACAGCTCCCATGGGAGTCAGATAGCTCTGACTTGTGGGGTAATTTGTTGGGGTGACTATGGGGTGGCTGTGCTCTTTCCCCAGAGGAGGCAGGAGGAGCGGCGCCGACGCAGGGCTCAGCAGCAGGACCTGCAGGTGGCAGAGAGCCTGGGCAAGCACCCACTGCGCAACAGGTATGGGATCCTGGCTGTGAGGAGCAACCCAGCGCCAGGAGGGTGGTCTGGGAGTGGGGGGGGGGTCTAGTCCAGCTCAGCTGACAGCCCTGCTGACCTCCAGGTGGGCCCTGTGGTTCTTCAAGAATGACAAGAGCAAGATGTGGCAGGCCAACCTGCGCCTGGTCACCAAGTTCAGCACAGTGGAGGACTTCTGGGCGTGAGTGCCATCCCCATCCTGTGAGGTTTGGGGTCTGGGGATTTGGGTGTCTGTGGGATGCCTCCTCTCACTGCTTTCCCTGTGTCTCTGCTGCAGGCTGTACACCCACATCCAGCTGGCCAGCAAGCTGACATCAGGCTGTGACTATTCCCTCTTCAAGGTGTGAAAGCTCTACACCCCAGTACTACAGGGCACAGGGTGCTGCAGTGGCCCTATCCCCATGCCCCGAGCTGGCTCTGGCATTGTGAGCATTCCCTTTCCATCCCAGGACGGCATCGAGCCCATGTGGGAGGACAGCCAGAACAAGCGCGGTGGGCGCTGGCTCATCACCCTGGCCAAGCAGCAGCGGCACACGGAGCTGGACCGCTTCTGGCTGGAGACGGTGCGTAGCGGGTCGGGGCAGCGACATCCCCCTGCTGCGGCCCTGGGCCCCGCCATAGGTCCTTCTCCTCCCCGCAGCTCCTGTGCCTCATCGGGGAGATGTTCGATGAGTACAGCGATGAGGTGTGCGGGGCCGTCATCAACATCCGTGCCAAGGGCGACAAGATCGCCATCTGGACCCGGGAGGCGGAGAACCGGGAGGGGGTCACCCACATCGGGTAAGGCGGGGCGGGGGAGCTGGGAGGGGCGGGCAGCTCTGGTGAGGCTGACCCATGGAGGTGGGGCTGTCCCCGCGGCTTTGCTTTGAGCTCATTCTCCTTGATGGAGCGGTGGGGGGAGGGGGTTGGGGCTGGTGGGTGATGCTCTCCGCTCTGCAGCCCTCCTCTCCTGCAGGCGCATCTACAAGGAGCACCTGGGGCTGTCGCAGAAGGTGGCCATCGGGTACCAGGCGCACGCGGACACGGCCACCAAGAGCGGCTCCCTCACCAAGAACAAATTTGTGGTGTGAGCGTGCGGGGGGAGCGGGGCCCTGCTGCCCGACCCCACAATAAATGGCTGCAGCTCAGCGGGCTCCCTATGTGCTGGCTTTGGGGACGATGTGGGGCTGGCTGCTGCTGCTGGGGGGGTGCTCCCGTGTCACCACCCGCCCTCGGGTTATTTTCCAGCATGGGGGGGGGGGGGGGGGGTGGGAGGCGGCCGTGTGCTGACCGCAAAGCCGGGCCGGCGCGGCTCGGGGGAGCGGAGCCGGGGCCGTTTTTAGGGGCTGAGGGGCTGCAGTGCCGGCCCCGAACCACGCGGTGGTGCCGCCCGCCCGTGGCTGGCTGTGGGGCGGGGGGGGGTGGGGGGAACCGCGGGTGCTGAGCCCGATCTCACGTGGCATTAATCGCCCCTTGCGGCTCCGGCAAGGGCAGCGTGAAGGGGTGCGGGATGGGGGCTGCTGCCCCTCTGCGCAGTGCGGGCAGCCCTGCAGCTCCTCTTGCTGTGGGGCTGAGCCCCAGTGCGCGCTGCCTGTTCTGCCAGACCCAAATCCCCCGGGCCACGTCGCCATCCCTTCACTCCTGTACTGGGGGCGGCGAGGGGGCTGTCAATGTGGAGACCATGGGGCTGTGCCTTTGGGGTGCTCCCGCTGCATCGCACCGGGGGGGAGGCTGGTGGTACCGGGGTGGGCAGCAGGCTGCTGGAAGCTGCTATAGTTTACTGCTATTTGCGTGCGTCTGTAGCAGGACTCCATTTGACTGGGGAGGATATAGGGGCCATCCGGCTTCATGGGCTGCTGCCAGCCCTGCTCCTGCGGCTGCAACGGGCTCCATCCTTAGCTCCTGCACCCCACGTCGCTGTTGGGAAGAAGAGGGGAAGCAGCAAGGTGAGGAGGCACTCAGGGACCCACCCCCTGCCCCAGATGGGTACAGGGGTGACCGAGGGCCACCTGGAGAGCAGCAGTGCTGAGGCTGCCCCCTGGCTGGTGTCACACCAGGCAGCTGTCCCATGCGGCAGCTGCACCGGTGGCCCTGTCAATAATCATAATTAAGAACTAATACTAATCAAAATGGAGAGGCAGATGGCAGCAGGGCTGTGGATGGTGGGGGGAGGGTGCAGTGGAGGTGGGGATGTGGAGAGGACAAGGGGAGATGTGGGGCTGGAGTGCTGAGGATGGGAGTCAGGGTGCAGCCAGCATTCATCTCCTTGTCCCGGGGACTGTAAGGGCACCCTGTGCTCCCCTGGGAAGGTGGACGTGCAGGTGGCCTCTGGGCATGGCCAGCAGCCCATGGTATCCCTCCCCCTCCATGGGGGGCCATCATCCCTGTCACCCACCCTGTCCTGGTGTGGGTGCAGGCTGAGCAGAAAGTCACGTGGTGAGGGGTACCCATGGTGAGGGGTACCAACAACGCACTGTTCCCATGACAACCTCCCCAGAGACGGAAGGTAGTGTAGGAGGAGGAGGAGAGGGGCCCATGGACCCCCGTGCTAACGCTCCCACACACAGCAGAGGGGAGGGGCTGTGCTCCCGCGTCCTATCCCAGGGTTTCAAGGCAGGGTTTGCACAGCAGGGCATGACCTGTGGTGCTTGCATAGTGTGGTTTTCATGGCGGGATGTTCACAGAGGGCAGGGAAAGAGTTAAGTGCCTGCAGGACTGTCCTCAGAGGTAGAGGAGGGGCAGAGGGGGACAGCATCTATTGCCCTGTGCTGTGGGGAACCTGTACCTGAAAAGGGTCCCTCGCTGTCACTTCTCATCTGCATGACGGTGGCAGCCGTGCTCCTGCAACACGGCTGAGCACTCTCCTTCCCCGCAGGGACAGGCTGGCACTTCCCCACTTGGCAGAGGCGGGTGGGGGGAGAGGGTGGGTGGCGTGGGGACAGGGACAGCAGCCACGTGGCCAGAGGCCTACAGGCATCGCTGTGGTGTGGCACTCCGTAGGGCTGCAGACGGTGTCCTTCCACTGTGACCCACATCCTTATGGCCATGGGGACTTTGGTGTTTGCTCTGCTGTCCTTAAGCAATGACCGTGGTGTGCCCCATCCCCACCAGGTGCTGTGCCTGCAGCATGGTGTGCCTGCAGCCCGTGACTTGAGGCACCGTGGGACACAGCCCTTGGCACAGCCTCATTCTCCCCCCGCCACTGCCACCCCCTTGAAGGTTGCAGCTCACATCTCCCTGTGACACAGATGCGACTGAACAGCTCGGGAAGGGGGGGCATCCATTAGCACAGCCGTGTCCTCGCCGCATGGCACAGGGAACAGAGCTGCTGGCAGTGCCACGTGTGCCTGTCCTTTCCCCGTGTGCCCCCCGTTGTCCCTCAGCACGGGGCTGCTGTCACTGCAGCCTGTGCCCCCCCCCCAGCCCAGCGCTGCACCCACTGGGAGGACTGGGGTTTCCCGAGCAGTCAATGCTCCCATCGATCCCCGAGCACTCCGCCGGCAGCTCTCCGACCGCCCCGCTAATTAATTGCCTTTGTTGCTGCTGCGGGAGCGGTGGGCAGCGGGGCGGCTGCACCCAGCCCCGGGATCGGCACCCGCCACGCACACACGCGACCCCACAGCACGGGTGGGGCAGGCCGAGGGGCTCCGGGGGTTTGGGGCAGCCGGGTGAGGAGCCCTGCAGGGATGTGGGGGCACCGCAGGGTGGGAGGGGGGGGGGGGGGGCGGGGGGAAAGGACGAAGCCCCATCCTGCGCTCCGTGACGCGCTCGCGGCCGTGGCCGCGCCAGCTCCCAGCCACGCTCGGGGACGCTGCCTTTGTGCTGGGCTGTAATGAGATTTCTGCTTGGCTGCCTGGATAGAAAATCCGAGACGGAGGATGCGGAGAACCTCCGCCAGCCCTGGCAGCCTCCCGGTGCCGCCGGTCGCGGAGGGACGTTCCCCAGGGCCCCACGCGCGGCACCCGCCCCGGGGGGAGCACCCACTGTGCGGGGCAGCGCTGGGTGCCCGCGGGGTGCACAACCCGGCTGCCCCGCTCCGCTCTGCCCCATCCCCTCCATCCCAGCACGGCGGGTCCCGGCGCAGTGTCACCGTGTCCCCGGGAGCCGCGGTGGCACCGGCACCGTGCCCGGGCTCGTGTCACAGCCGGCTGTTTTCCAGCACAACAAATCCGCCTCCTGCAAAAGCTGCGCGGGGAGTGCGGGTCGGCTGCGCCGTGCCTTAATGGGGCCCTTCCCGCACCCGGCGCTTCACGCACTTAATCTGCTCCTGCAAATGGCTAATTTCGAAAATCCTCTTATCAGAATTAGGTCCGCAACATCCATATTTATTTACTTTTCATTTTCATAATCTTCCCGTTCCTCGCGTGGATGGGATGAGCTCAGGCTCCCGGCTCCGCATCCCAGCATCCCCGTCACGCGGGACGGGGCCGGGACACGCCGTGCCGTGCCGTGCCGTGCCGTGCCGTGGCCGCATCCTGCTCTCCAGAGCCGCGCGTTGCACGCTGTTTATAACTCAATTAGAGGCAGGCGGCGGTTTCGCCAATACAATAGTGTTTAATATTCCGCTTCCTTAAGTACGGCGAATGGATGGGGAGGAAGCGCGAGGGCGATCCATTATACATGAGCTCAGACGTGGGTATATTTCAGCGTTCTGAGGGAGCGTGGGGAACCTCGGGCTGGCCTTGCCCAGGTCACGGGCAGAGCTGCGCTCGGCTGCACCTCGGCCACGCGACACGCGGTGAGGGCTGCTGATGTCCCCGGCGAGGTGACCGCGTCCCACGGGGACACCCCACGCGGTGCCACCGGCACCCGAGTGGCACTCTGCCCCAGTGCAGCGGCTCCTGGGCACCAGCCCTGGCACAAAGGCTGCAGCACTCAGCTTAGCCACGACCCTGGCACGCCGGAGAAAAGAATTAATTTTTAATTCCATCTTAATTACTCCCAGTAATAATCCATTTACAGCACCCGGAGGGGCCTTCTGGCATTCCCCCGGGGTGCGGTGACTGTGGGACAGACGGCTCAGTCCTGCTGCCCAGGCACCGGGCACTGCGTGGGGTGCCATGGGGACAGCCATGGGGACACGGCACTGTCCCCAAGGAGTGGCAGGGCAGCGGGGCTGGATCCAGCCTGTTCGCCTCCTTGGCTTCTCCACAGCAAGAGGGAGAGCGAGCAGAATTGAAAGTGATCTCCCCAATCTGTATTAATTAGTGTCTATTAATTCGTCAGCGCGCCCAGCCGCTTCCCCAGTGACAGCTCTGCCACACTGGGCCATGGCATGGGAGGGACATCGAGGGTGACAGAGGACACGCGTGGCAGAGCCCAGTGCCAGCACAGCACACGAGCTGCACCACTGCCGTGCCAGTGGGGCAGAGCCAGCCCCGTATCCTTGCCCCACACCGCACCGAGGGGTCCAGGATTCGGGCCGGGGTCCCCATGCTGCAATGGGATCTCACCCCATTGGGGCTGCAGTGGGATCCCAGTTCCCATGGCAGCCCCCCCGGAGCTCACGTGTGTGCGGTGACTGCAGCGGGAGCAGATGGAGCCGCGAGGAGCGAAAACATCCTGTTTCCATGCGAATGCCATTAGTAATAATGAGCCAGCCCGGAGAAGTGGGCTTGTCGCTGCGCCAGGCTCCTGCTCAGGCATGGGTACGGGGCCAGGGGTCCTCTCCACCAAACCCATCCACGTGTGGGATGCGCTGGGCTCCGAGGCGCAGCATGGAGGTCTGGGGTCATCCCGGGCTGCTGCCCCATGCACACGACTGTATCAGCATGGGGGACCCCAACGATGGGGGGGGGTTAACTGTGGGAGATCTGAGGGTGTGTCCCCGCTCTGACCCAGCCGGGGCCGTGCTGCCCGCGGCTCAGCTCTGCCCCACGCTGCCGGCGGTGCGCAGGACGGGCGGAGATGCTGCTCCGCCTTCACACCTGCTCCAGCTCTCGAAGGCGTCGGAGCAGTTGTTAATCGGCCCTGAAGCTGCTGGTGAAATTACCTCCACACTGAGCTCGGAGCTGCTGCTCTGCTCTGAGGCAGCCGCGGGGACAGGGGCAGCCCGGTGCCACCGGGAGCAGCGGGGTGCGGGATGGCACCCGCGGCCGTGCCGCCCCTCAGTGCGGGGCGGTGTCTAGCCCCACCGTGGGCATCGCGGGAGGCACACCGGCTCCGGGTACCGTGCCGGGGGGGGGTGTGCAGAGCGGTGCCACGCGTGGGGCGCGCTGCTCGAGGAGGGGAACGGCCCAACCGTGCGTGCGCGGGGTGGGCAGTGCGGTGCAGGAGGGCGGGAGCCGTGCCGCGCCGTGCCGCGCCGCGCCGTGCCGTGCCGTGCCGTGCCGCGCCGTGCCGTGCCGTGCCGCGCCGTGCCGTGCCGTGCCGGGCGCGGGGCGGGGGCGGCCGCGCTCGCACGGCGGCGGGGGCGCGCCCAGCTGTTGCGCCGTCCCTCCCGCGGGCGGGTCCGCGCTCGGCCGCCCCGCATTGGCGGCGCCGGGCGGAGCGGCGCGGGGCGGCGCGGCGCGGGCGGCAGCAGCGGCGGGGCCGGGGCCGGGGCCGGAGGCACCATGGCCCGCTGAGGGCCGCCTGCTCGCTCGCCCCGCGCCGCCCCGCGCAGCGCTCCGCGGGGCGCGCCATGGGTGCGCGGCCGCGCCGCCGCCGGGCCCCCTCCGCCGCCTCCGCCTCCGCCGCCGCCGCCGCTGCAGCACCGGGAACGCTCGTTGCCCTGCTCGCCGCTGCCCTGCTGGCCGCCGCCGGTGAGTCCCCGCGCGGCAAGGTCACCCGGGAGAGCGGCGCCGGGAGGGGAGGAGGGGGGCCCGGCGGAGGAGCCGTCCCCGGTACGCGGTGCCCGCCGCCGCCGCCGCCGCCCCCGGCGCGGAGTAACGGGGCGTCTTCCGCCGCGCGGTGCCCCCGAGCCGGGCGCTGCCGCCCCGCGCCCGCGCGTGTCCGTTCTCCCCGCGGCTCTTCTCATCCGTGGGTCGTCGGGTGTCCCGAACGGAGCCGCCCCGTGCGCGGGTCTTCACGCAGTGCGTGCGGTCCCCGCCGCCGTCCGAGCACCGGGCGGGACGAGGGGGGACGGGGCTCGTCCTCACTCCGGGGGGGTTGAATCTGGGTGGCCGCGGTGTGGGGTCCGTGGGGCTGTGCGTGTGTCGCCGCAGCCCTGCTGTCCCCCGTGTGCCGCACGCACGGACGGACGGGAGCTGCTGTGCCGGCTCACACCCCCCCCCCCCCGCCGACGGCGGGCTGGGGGCTGCGGGGCGGGAGGGAGGTGCCGGTGGTGGCGGCTCCTGGCAGGTGTCACGTTAGGCTGAAAGTGGCGGCTGCAGACAAAGGACCGAGCTGGGGGAGGGGAGCTGCGCCCGAGCTGGACGTGCGCTCTGCGGTGGGGGGGCACGGGGTAGGGGGGCCCTCTGTAACCTGGGGTCCCGGCCACCACCCCTCTGCCACCAACACAGACGTCCCCTCGCCTGCAATCGATGCACAGAGCAGGCACGGTGGCACACGGTCGGGCTGAGTGGGCACGCACCCCGCGCTATTTGGGGGGGGGGGGGGGGGGTGGCTACAACCCTTTGCTCCCCGCACACGCCCTTCCTAGCCGGGCACCCCGCGCCCAGCGCTCCCCGCATGGCCCCATCCGCGGAGGGACGCTGCAGACCTGGCACAGCGGGTGGCTGCAGCCCCTTCGGGTGCAGAGCACCGCATACACACAGTGCCGCGGCACCAGCACCCAGCTGGGCACGGAGCACGGCTGTCCTCAGAGCACCGCGGGGCCGCAGTGCCCCACAGATGGAGGTGCTGGGACGGCGGCTGAGCCCTGTGCAGTGGGAGATCCGGGCAGCCGGGGGGTGGCGATGCCAGCAATGGTGCGGGGTAGCGCGTTGCGGGAGTTCACCCGTCAGCACCGCTCGCTTGGCAGGCAGCTCACAGCCGGCCGCGGCGTGACGGAGCCCGGCCACCGGCATGCCCGCTGCTCGGCACAGAGGGCCGAGCCTCGGAGCTCCGGGCACTCCCCTGGTCCAGAGCGGCGTGGCACCCCTTCCCTTTTTTCCCCTTCCCAGAGGTGGTGGGGGACTTGGGTACCCAGGTGCCACGTGGGGCCCTGCCTGAGGACACGGAGCACTGTCCTCAGACCTCGCTCTGCTCCCGGTGTCTGCAGGGAAGGGCAGGAGCTGCCACACAGGCTGGGGCACAGCCATGGGCAGCAGGGCAGGGCCAGCACCGAGGTGTCAGGGCTGTGCTGCCCAACCACTGCTGCGGTGGGTGCGCACGGACAGAGCCAGAATCCTTCCCACCACTGCCCGAGAACCCTTTCCCTTCCTCTCATCACCTCCCTTCCAGGGACCTCCGGAGCACATCCTTCTCCCCTCCCCCCAGCTCTCTGCATCCCACAGAGGGCTTGGTGCCGGGGCATGCAGCAGGGCAGCACTGGTGCTCGTGGGGTGGCCGGGAAGCTGCTGTGCCAGCTGTCAGCACGAGCGCAGCAGACGCAACCTGCCCAGGGCTGTTTGTTCTGGCTGGGTGCCACGCGGGGCTGGCACTACATCAAACCTGGCGGAGCCTGGCAGGTGCCGGTGGGAGGGGATGGGGCGCTGGCTGTGATGCCTGGGGCTGGGCCGTGGGTGCTGTCCCACCTGGAGCCACCCAGGTGTCAGTGCCTGGGGGGGTGTCGGCACGGAGACCGCACACCGCACGTGTCCCACCCGCAGTGCTTGCACTGCTCTGGCTGTTGGCACCGTGGCTGCTCCTGCAGGCTGTGTGCTGCCCTGCAGATAGGGCATGTGGGGATCCCTTCCCCATCCTAGCAGGGTTCTCAGGTCCCAGCCCCTTTCCTCCCAGCCCCAGGGCTGTGGCATGCTGTGGCTGCAGGTCACTGCTACGTAGGGACGGACCTGTGGGTGGGATGAGGCGGACCTGGCACCAGGACTGTGTGTGTCCTGCCACCCAGCTCCCCCCCCGCTGCATCCAGGACCCAGGGCTGAGGGTGACCTTGACGCTCCTCCCGGCAGGGACAGAGCACGCTTTGCTCTTCACTGTCAATTAAAGGAGAGCCAGAAAAACCACTCGGCTCATCCAGGTCGGGTTCCATCCCCACAGCAGCCTCGTGCCAGCATGGGTTAGGGCAGTCCCTGGGCACTGCGTCAAGCTGGCACCCTCTCCTCATGCAGTGCTCCCTTTGCTGCCTGTGGGGCTGGCGTGGCACGGCACACATCCAGCTGGGGGAATGGGGCCAGGGAGGCACTGAGGAGCAGAGCTCAGTGGGTGCCATGGTGCAGTGGGTGAGATGCTCCGCTGCTCCTGTGGCGTGGGCATGCTTTGGGCCGCGTTGGCGGTGCGAGGGTGCAGCCTGCGGAGCTGTGCCCACACTGGCACATGCTAATTGCATGTAATGGAGAGAGCGTTATCAGCTAAAATCCGTAATTAGGCAGTTCCATTGTCATGCAAACCCGCCTGACTAATTCATTCATAACAACCGCACGCTTAATCAGCGCCCAGACGCTGCCATGCGCTTGCCAGGAGCTGGGCACACTGTGATCCCCTCCTGCAGCGCTGCAGGACGTGGCTGCAGGGCTGGCTGGCACCTGTAGGGCAGCACACTCCTGCCCAGCGCTGTCTGACCCCGCTGGCTCTGTTCCCAGACGGCACTGGCACTGCCGCTTCAGCCCAAAGGGGACCCCACTGCCAGGCCGTGCTGGCACCCTTTGGCACAGCGTCCTCTGCCCCCCGGCTGCCCTCCTTCCCCTCGTTTAGGCGGGTGCAATCAGTGGCAATTATCGCTTTAATTACCTGCTGCCAGGGTGCAGGCTGGGCGCCTGCAAAGTGCGAGGAAATCTTTCATTTTAATGGAGTGCCAGGCCTGGCGCGGGGCGCGATTTATGGGGCTCCAGCTGGGGATTTAATTTGCTGGCTGCAGAGCCCACAGTGATGCAGAGAGATCCCGGGGGGGGGGACACAGCTGGAGGGGGCAGGGGCTGCTGGCCAGGTCCCCATCCTGTTGTGAGGACGGGGGGATGCATACTGGGGACAGGGGTGGCACGGAGCTGCGTGCTGGGATGGGGTGGCATGGGGCTGGTGGTGCTGCTGCAGCCGCCCGTGGGCAGCCCGTCCTCGCCAAGAGCAAGCTGACCTTCCCGTGTCTCCTCGCGGCAGCTGTGTTTGCAGGGCAGCAGCCTGGGTGCTGGGTGAAGGGTTGCCCACATCTCTCCACTGGCACAGGGAGCTCCTGGCCCTGCAGGTCCCATGTCCAGGCCCCAGCATGCTGCCCCTTCGTTAGGCTGCCGGTGCGCTCGTTAGCCCACGTGGCTGGGGGATAATTGATAATAAAGCCCTGCCTAATGCACTAGGTTTACCGGCGGTGATTTATCAAGCCGCCGTCCCAATTACCTTCTCTGCTGCTGAGATGGCAACTGCTCAGGGCCGCGCTCCCTGCGCCGCAGTGGGGGTGCCTGGGGGGAGCGGGACCCACAGCCCCCCCATCCCCGTCCCCCATCCTCCCCAAAGTTAGGCGGCTCCGCTTGCCAAGGTGACATGAGCATCTCTCCTGTTTCCATGGCGACGCAGCAGCAGGTGAGCGCGAGGCCGAGCGCGCAGTGTGGGAGCCCCACGCACACGTGGGGTGTCTGTGGTGCTTGGCGTGCCTGCAGTGGGGGCTGCCCGGGGTCTGTGAGGGGTGTGTGGTGCTCAGGGTGCCCGTGGCACAGGGGATGCTCATGGTGCGTGGGACACGGGGCAGGGTGTGGGGTGCCTTGATGGTATTTGGGGTGGCTGTGCTTGGGGTGCCTAGGGTGCAGGGAGAGCCACTGCTGCTCATGGTGCCTGTGAGGCTTGGAATGCTGGTGCTGCGTGCAGCACCCACACCGTGGCCGCCCTGCCTCATGGCTCCAGCACTGCTGAAACCCCTCGGTGTGCTGTGGCACTGCCCTGCTCCTGCCAGCAGCAGGATGGCCTTCCCCCCCAGGAGCTCTGTGTGCTGCATTGCACTCGGTGCCCATCCCTGCTGTCTGCTGCCTGTGCTCTCACCTGCCCACCAGGCACCCTGTTGAAAGGATGGCTGGAGGAGCTCCTAGGGTGCTGCCTCCCACACCCCTCCACACAGCTGGGATGGACAGCGCCCAGCCCGGAGCTCACCGGCCTCATTGCACGGGCAATGCAAGGCAGGTCTCCAGAGCTCCACTCGCCCGTTCAGCGGCACACCAGCCGCAGCCTGGCTGCTTGGTTGCTGTGCGGAGGCAAAGTGGTGATTTCATCCGTATTTGGCGCTGGATCACCCTTCTGCCCAGCACAGCCCCAGGGGTGTGTGGGTGGAGGTGTAAGGGGTGCCTGTGGGATGAGCCGTGGGGGCTGCAGGGCCCTGTGCCACCACCGGCACACGTGGCTGCACCGCCGGGGGGGGGGGGACTGCAGCCCATGTCCGCATGGTGACCCCTGGGCCGGCCCCAGGCTGTGGCTGGAGGGGTCATTAAAGCAGTGAAATATGAAATGCCTGTCTATCCCGGACAGGGGTTTTAATTAAATTAATTGCTAGTGACATTGTAAAAGTGCTGATGGGGTAATAACCAGCGCGTTATGGTGGCCGTTCATCTTCCCCGCGTAAATGAGCTGCTGCACCTTGCCCGTCCCGGTGGGCACGGCGGCTGGGATCGCTCAGCCCCACTCTCTGAGATGGCGAGACCCCATCTGTCCAGGGGGAGCAGTGTGTGCTGACCCCCTCCCCCCCCCAAGTGGCTCAGCCAGGGCCCTAGGGATGCCCGTGTCCCTGCTGTGGGGGTGGGTGGGAGCCCCCGTGCCCCGTGCAGTGAGAGGGGGCACAGCAGGAGCATGGGGGGCAGCGGGCGGGTGCCAAACGAAGGCACTTAATTACTGCGCATTCCATCCCATTTAATTGCTTATTAAATCCTAACCAGCCAATTAGCAGCAGCAATTACAGCTTCATTCGGTGACACAATCGCTATTTTATCGTTTGTTAATCAAATGCTTATTTAGGGCCCTGTTTTATTAACTCTCTCTGCAGAGGGTGCGTGGGGGGGCTGGGGACACAGGCACCACCAGGCTGTGCCACGTGCCCTGTCCCCAGTGTCACTGTCCTCGTGGTGTCCCTGCCCTCGTGTGTGGCTCCCACAGCCCTAGGTAATGCTGAGGGATGCCCAACCCCACCCTGGGGACACTGCCAGCCCCCATGTGTCGCATATGTGCCCACTCCCAGGAGCCACTGTACCCCATGGCACAGGAATGGGGTGCGCACCCTTGGCTCCTTCCCAGCAGGATGCACTGGGCAGGATGCGGCCCTGTGACATACAGAGGGAGGGGAGCAGCGGGCACTGTGCTGTGCCCTGCGGAGAGTGAGCGATGTCCCTTATTGGTCACACTCCATTTGCTTTTCATTAGCGCTAAGTGCGGACATGAGGGATCGGTGTGGGTTCAGTGGGCACAGCCACCGTGCTGCTCCTTCCGCCAACAGACGGGGGCTGGTGGCATGGCGGGGAGGGGGGGATGGCTGCAGGACGTGGGCCACAGGTGTCCCCGGAGGTGGCCGAGCCCCCATGTCCCCGCAGGCGCCCAGCAGAGTGTGACAGTGGCCAGCCCTGCATCAGGTGCATCCCCCGACCTGCTGCCCCACTTCCTGCTGGAGCCCGACGACGTCTACATCGTGAAGAACAAGGCGGTGAGCCTGGCCTGCCGCGCCACCCCGGCCACGCAGATCTACTTCAAGTGCAACGGGGAGTGGGTGCACCAGGGTGACCACGTCACGCAGCGCAGCACTGACCGCAGCACCGGTGAGCGCTGGAGGCACCGCTTCCCCCGAGCAGCAGCTCCCGAGGGTGTGGGGAGCGTCCTGCATCGCTTCTGGGGTTGCAGATGGGTGGGGACTCGGGTGATGTGCCCTATCCCATCCTAGGGCTGCCCGTGATGGAGGTGCGCATCGAGATCACCCGCCAGCAAGTGGAGAAGCTCTTCGGTCTGGAGGAGTACTGGTGCCAGTGTGTAGCGTGGAGCTCCTCCGGCACCACCAAGAGCCAGAAGGCCTTTGTGCGCATCGCCTGTGAGTGTGGAGCCAACCCCAGTGGGTCCCTGTGCAGGATGGGGCACAGAGTGCTATACCTCCTCCCCGCTCACCCCTGACCTCCCCAGATCTGCGCAAGAACTTCGAGCAGGAGCCGACATCCAGGGAGGTGTCCATTGAGCAGGGTGTTGTGCTGCCGTGCCGCCCCCCCGAGGGCATCCCTCCCGCCGAGGTGAGCCGGGGGTGACGCACCGGGGACCCCTCTTGGCCCCTTTGTGCCCGGTGACGTCCCCGTGCCCCGCAGGTGGAGTGGCTGCGCAACGAGGAGCTGGTGGACCCGGCACTGGACGCCAACGTCTTGGTGACGCCGGAGCACAGCCTGGTGCTGCGCCAAGCCCGCCTGGCCGACACCGCCAACTACACCTGCGTGGCCAAAAACATCGTGGCACGGCGCCGCAGCGCCTCTGCCGCCATCACCGTCTATGGTACAGCCCCGCTGCTCCCTCCCTGCTATCACAACCCCCCATGTCCCCTGGCCGACGGGTCTCTCTCCCCACAGTGAACGGCGGCTGGTCGACGTGGACGCAGTGGTCGGGCTGTAGCACCAGCTGCGGACGGGGTTGGCAGAAGCGGAGCCGGACTTGCACCAACCCCACGCCCCTCAATGGGGGTGCTTTCTGTGAGGGGCAAAACGTGCAGAAAAGCGCCTGCACCACCCTCTGCCCAGGTACCCCTGCACCCACGTCCATCTCAGCCCTGGCATAGGGGAACGGGCATGGGGGATGGTGGCGGGGACTGATACCTGCTGTGCCTACAGTGGATGGAGACTGGTCGGAGTGGAGCAAGTGGTCGGTGTGCGGGGCTGAGTGCACACACTGGCGGAGTCGCGAGTGCTCAGAGCCTGCACCCCGCAACGGGGGCCAGGAGTGCCACGGCCCCGAGCTGGAGACCCACAACTGCACCTCCGAGCTGTGCAGCCCCAGTGAGTGCCATGGGAAGGGCACAGGGGGGCCCTCAGCGTGCCTATGGGGTGCTGATGCTCTGCCCCATGCAGCCACCCCAGGTGCTGAGGACCTGGCGCTGTACGTGGGGCTGATCGCCGTGGCTGTGTGCCTGGTGCTGCTGCTGCTGGTGGGTGTGCTGGTGTACTGCCGCAAGAAGGGCGGGCTGGACGCAGACGTGGCGGACTCCTCCATCCTCACCACTGGCTTCCAGCCGGTCAGCATCAAGCCCAGCAAGGCTGGTGAGTGAGGGCTGCGCGCCCACACTACTGCTGGGACACCGCATCCCCCCAGTCCCCGTGGGATCTCTGGGCCCTGTGTAGGAGTTCTGCACTCCATCTGGTCCCTGGGAGGTGAACGAGTGCCCTGTGGGTACCTTAGTTACAGGGTCAGTGCTTTGTGTCCCCAGAGCTCCAGGAGGGCACTCTGTGCGGTATTGGGTCCCTGGGAAGTGGCTGAGTGCCCTCTGGATGCTGTGTTATAGAGACAGTGCTTTGTGTCCTGAAGGCCCCTGGCTGCAGGGCTCTGTGCCCTATAGGGTCCCACCCAGGTAGACCCCCAGAGGTGCCCATGCCCCACACAATGACACCAGCCCCACTCTGTTACGCAGACAACCTGCTCACCATCCAGCCTGACCTCAGCACCGCCACCATGACCTACCAGGGCTCGCTGTGCCCACGCCAGGACGGCCCCGCCAAGCTGCAGCTCCCCAATGGGCACCTGCTGAGCCCGCTGGGTGCCGGGCGGCACACTCTGCACCACAGCTCACCTGCCGCTGAGGGGGCCGACTTCGTGGCCCGGCTCTCCACCCAGAGCTATTTCCGCTCGCTGCCTCGCGGCACCGCCAACATGGCCTATGGCACCTTCAACTTCCTCGGGGGGCGGCTCATGATCCCCAACACAGGTACGGCGGGCGCTTGGGGACCGTGGGGTGCCGGGGATGGGCTCAGCATCCCCTTCCCACAGGTGTCAGCTTGCTGATCCCTCCCGACGCCATCCCCCGAGGGAAGATCTACGAGGTGTACCTCACACTGCACAAGCACGAGGAGGTGAGGTAGGTGCTGGGGCTGCCGACGGATGGGGTTATGGAGCTGCCCACCGTGCTGAGCCCAAACCCAGCTCTGTCCCCTCCCCCCAGGCGCTGCCAAGCCACAGCTGATGGGGCCATAGGGCTGACCTCCACTCCAAACCCATCCTGACCTTACGCTCTCCCCCCCCCCCCCCAGGCTGCCCCTTGCCGGCTGCCAGACACTGCTGAGCCCCATCGTCAGCTGTGGTCCCCCCGGCGTGCTGCTCACCCGCCCCGCCATCCTGGCCATGGGGCACTGCGTGGAGGCGGGCGCTGAGCACTGGAGCCTGCGGCTGAAGAAGCAGTCGTGCGAGGGGACGTGGGAGGTGAGCACGTACCGGGGCGGGGGTCTCTGTGGGGGGTGGGTCCCTGTGCTCACGTGGCACGTGTTGGTGCCGCAGGACGTGCTGCAGCTGGGCGCCGAGCCGCGCACCGAGCTGTACTACTGCCAGCTGGAGGCACAGGCGTGCTACATCTTCACGGAGCAGCTGGGCCGCTTCGCGCTGGTGGGCGAGTCGCTCAGCATGGCGGCCTCCAAGCGCCTCAAGCTGGTCCTCTTCGCGCCCGCCGCCTGCCCCTCGCTCGAGTACAACATCCGCGTCTACTGCCTCAGCGACACGCAGGATGCGCTGAAGGTATTGGGGTGTGACGGTGGAGAGGTCTGCCCCTTCAATCCCCCCCCCCCCCCAACCCCGGTTCCTGCCCCACGCTGCCTGTGCACACAGGAGGTGATGCAGCTGGAGAAGCAGATGGGCGGGCAGCTGATTGGGGCCCCCCGCGTGCTGCACTTCAAGGACAGCTATCACAACCTGCGGCTCTCCATCCACGATATGCCCAGCTCCCTCTGGAAGAGCAAGCTGCTCGCCAGCTACCAGGTAAGGAGTGCACAGCAAGGGGGCCCTCTTCAGCACCCAGAGCCGTGACTGCCGGCTGTGCCCCGCTGCAGGAGATCCCCTTCTACCACATCTGGAGCGGGCTGCAGCCCTACCTGCACTGCACCTTCACCCTGGAGCGCCTCAGCCCCAGCACCTGCGAGCTGGCCTGCAAGATCTGGATCTGGCAGGTGGAGGGCGACGGGCAGAGCTTCACCATCAACTGCAACATTGCCAAGGTGAGGCCATGGCGAGGGGACCCCCCAGCACCCCCAGGCTGTGCTCACCCCATGGCGCTTCCCTTATAGGACACGAGGTTTTCGGACTGGCTGGTCCCTGACAGTGAGGTGGGCTCCCCGGCCCTGGTGGGTCCCAGTGCCTTCAAGATCCCCTTCCTCATCCGCCAGAAGATCATCAGCAGCCTGGACACGCCGTGTGCCCGCGGGGCTGACTGGAGGACGCTGGCACAGAAACTCAACCTTGACAGGTGGGATGGGCTCAGAGATGTGGAGGGGATGTCTGCCCTCACCCTGCATTCTAGCAGCCAGGGGAACAGGACGTTGCTGATGGCAGGGCCATCCCCATCCCCACACCCCAATGCCATCCCTCTGCCCCACAGCCATGTCAGCTTCTACGCCTCCAAGGCCAGCCCCACGGCCATGATCCTCAACCTGTGGGAGGCCCGGCACTTCCCCAACGGCAACCTGTCGCAGCTGGCTGCCGCCGTGGCCGAGGTGGGCAAGCAGGACGGTGCCCTCTTCGCCGTGTCTGAGGCCGAGTGCTGAGCTCCTGGGCTCTGTGGGGTAGGGTGGGGGCCCTGGCCGGCCCCTGGGCCCCACTGCTGCCCCACAGCCCCCAGCCTGCGCTCCCATGGCGCTGGGGAGCCGGGCAGGGTGCCGTGTGTGCGTGGTGCGTGCGGTGCCGTCGTGCTGTCTGCGCTTGGGGCCGGGCGGCCCTGGGCCCCGTGCCGTGTTGTGTAAAGACCGTTTTTTTAATTCTGTATTAAGTGCATTCAAGTATTTACACTTGGCCTTATGTACATAGCGGTGCCGCGGGGCGGGGGGTCTGGCGGACGTGAATGTAAATAAATTCGATATATATTGCTACGCGGGGCTCTGTGCTGTGCCCCAGTCCCGTAACACCCATCCCCAGCACTCACAGGTGCAGAGCAAAGCGTTTTATTGCAGGCAGGTGGGCTCAGCCCCACGACATGCCACTGCCGCCACCAGCGCGGCCCCTTTCCCCGAGCCGTCCTCCGACTGCAGGAAGGTGACGTCGCAGCGGGGCGCGAGTTCCCGCAGCATCTGCTGGAGGTTCCTGGAGAAGCTGTGGGGAATGAGCGGTGCTGAGTGCCACCGGGGCTGCCCCACACCCCCAGTGAGGCACGGGTACATGGTGGGCATGCTCACTGCGGGTGCATCTTGTACAAGGTGCCGTCCACCCCCACGGTGATGGTCAGTTGCTCCAGGCCACGGCTCTCCCGCATCTTCTCCACCACGGCGGCCATCCCCGCAGCACAGAGGTGTGCAGCGCGCAGGGACACGGTCTGGCACACCTCCCGCACCAGCACGCTGTCCTCGAAGCTGGCGTCCAGCTCCAGGCTGCGCAGGACGCCCTGCACCTGCAGTAGGGACAGCCCGGGGCTGCCCCCACCCAGGGCTGCTGTGAGCAGCGCTGCCGCTGTCACCAAGCAACGTGTCCCCTCTTGGGGTGCTGCCTGGAGACCTGGGCTATGGGAACACGTGGGATTGTGGCACTTACGTCTCAATGGTGGAAAGGAACTTGGTCTGGAAGATGTCCCTGCTCTGCAGTTTGTGGGACGGCTTGCCACGGAACAGGACCTGCTCCTCCACCAGTGCCAGCAGGATGTGCCGCACGATCTCACCCAAGTACATGCCGCTGATGAGCTTCTCAAACCTGCCCCAGGCACAGCCCCGCTGCCTCGGTGCCTCCCAGCACCCCACAGCCACCCTGCCCACCCCACAGCCATCACCCACCTCTGCCTGCCTGCGTTGATGCTTTTCTCATCCACCAGCTGGTCGAAGCTGGTGAAGAAGCCATCCAGGCAGCCGTTGTCCCCAAAGGCGCCCCACTCCATGTTGATGCACATGCGGCCCTCGTCCCCCTCCACGGTGCCCACCTTCGCCCTCTCCTCCATGTAGCAGGTGTTGGTCCCCGTCCCTGCAGCCCAGCACCAGTGTCTCCCACCAGTCCCAGCCTGGCGCCCACAGCCACGCGATGTGGGGTGAGCAGTGGGGGACTCCCAGGGAGGCAGAGGTTTTCCTCACCCACAATGAGGCCAATTTCACATTTGGGGTCATGGTAGCCGCAGGACATCATGGTCCCCACGGTGTCATTCACCACAGCCACCACCTTCAGCGCTACGTGCTGCAAACAGGAGATGGGGACACGTGGCTCAGCAGCACCCAGATGGCTCTGCCAGGTGCCACCAGCAGCGTGCAGGGTGGCACCACTGGGTTCAAGGGGATGGATCCCCAGCCCTTTCCCACCTGTTTGCGCTGCGCAGCATCCCGCAGCATCTGGACCACATCCTGCCCTACGCAGCCAGAGGCATTGAAGCCTTTGGTCCAATTCAGCAGCACAGCCTGTGGGGAGACGAGCAGGGCAGCCACAAGTGGGCAGCATCCCACCCCAGCACCCTCGCTGTGCCCCAGGGCTGGAGCCTCCCCCCTCACCTTGTCCAGGCCCAGCTGCTGGCAGGGGAAGGAGAAGGTGAAGCCAAGTGGCAGGACCTGACCCATCAACTCCTGCTTCATCTGGAAGTCCATGATGCACTCAATGATGTGGTCAAAGAGCTGCAGGGAAAGGCTGTGGTCAGAGTGGTGGGACACGGGGTGAGGTATCTCTCCCACCCCGTGTCTGGTGGCACAGAGGCAGCTCCCAGCCCTCGCCCTGTCCCTGCATGCTGCCCCACCGCCTCGCCGGTGCCCTGCATGATGGCCGTGGGGATGACATAGATGTTGCTGGTCATGTGGATGTTGTCCTGCTCCACGCGCACCACCAGCACGCGGAAATTGGTCCCTCCGAGGTCCAGCGCCAAGAATTCACCTCTCTCTGTGGAGAGGATATAGGGGATGTGAGCACGACCAGGTTTCCCCCAGCAGGGCCTTTCCCTGCTGTACCCTGTCCCTCACCAGTGCCGTCGGGTGTGTGGCACACATAGGTGGGCAGCATGCGGACAGAGGAGTCGGCGTTGCTCTCCCGGTCCAAGCCACGCTCCATCTCCTGCCTCATCAGTGCCTGCACGCGCTCCAGGTCGGCACGGCCGAGCCGCAGCGGGGCCAGCAGCCGCTCCACTTTGTGCCGCTGTGCTGCCAGGCGCAGGGCCACCGCCGTCACCATGGCCGCCCCCAGCCCGCTGCCATCAACCGAGGGCACAAGAGTGGCCGTGCACTCGGGGGCCAGCAGCCCCACCACGCTGCGCAGGATCTCACCAAACCTACGGGCAGGAAGAGGATGGTGATGGCCCAGCACGAGGCATCCCGTGGCCGGGAGCCCCATGTCCCCTCACCTGGCACTGGTGCGGTACAGCCCGCCGTCCACCCCCACGCTGACCTCCAGGCGCTCCAGTTCCCGGCTGTGGCACATGTGGCTGAGCACGGCCGCCAGCCCCGCGGCACTGAGCGCGGCAGCACGGCTCACCACCGCCCGGCACAGCTGCTGCACCCGGCAGCAGTCCCGCTCGCTGGGCTGCAGCCCCAGAGCCTCCAGCCTGCCCTGAGCCTTGGCCATGCCGTCCTCGTTGCTGCCAGGGAGAGAAGCGTGCTGGCTCATGGAGCTGACTGCTTGGGGAGGGAGCACCCACCCGCAGCTCCGGGCACTCACTCCATGATCTCCAGAACCTGCTGGGTGGTCAGCACGTCCCTGGTTGCCAGGATGGAGGTGTTTCTCCTGATGAAGAGCGCTTGCTCGGAGGCCAGCATGAGCATGGCGTGCCGAACAATCTCCCCCAGGTACAGGCTGCCCACCAGCTTCTCAAACCTGTGTGCGGCACAGGGGTCAGCCCCCTTCCCAGGCACAGCCCTCAGCCCTTTGGGAGCAGCATGGTGGCAGGGCATAGCGTACCCATGGGGAGCCCCAGGACCCTATCTTAGCATCACACCTCCTCTCCCCAGGGTTGGAGGACTCCTGGTCCACACGGTGGTCATACGGGGTCAGCACATCATCCAGCGCGCCGTCGTCCCCCAGGCAGCCCCACTCACTGTTGACACACATCCTCCCACTGGTCACCTCTGCCATCTCCAGGAGGTGTGACTCGGCCATGAAGCAGCAGTTGGTGCCAGAACCTGAGGGATCGAGGAGGGCTGAGCACCACCACAGCCCCCAGCCCCATCACAGCCCCCGGCCCCATTGCTCACCCACAACCAAGGCGATCTCACAAGGTTTCTCCCGCGTGCTGCACGTCATCATGGTGCCCACCGTGTTGTTCAGCAGAGCCACCACATCCACGTGGTAGAGCTGCCCAAGAGCGTGGCACCATCAGCTCCCGTGCTCTGGGCAGCCCCCCCAGCCGGGACCCCCACCCAGCACCCACCTCCTGCTTGCTGATGGCTGCCTGCAGCAGCTGCACCACATCTCTCCCCTCCACATCACTGCATTGGAAACCTTTGGACCAGGAGATGAGTTCTGCCTGCAGAGAGCACACGGTCGAGGCGCTGACCCCTGGCACAGCGGGAAGCAGAGGCGGCTGCAGCGCGGGGCTGAGCTCACCTTGTCCAGCCCCGTCTGCCTGCAGCTAAACGGGAAGACGAAGCCCAGGGGCAGGCGGTGCTGGGGGCTGCCGATTTCCTCCAGGAAACTCTTCAAGCATTGCGCGATGAAGTCAAAGAGCTGTGAAGGCACGGCACGGGTAGGCAGCCGCTGCCCCGGCCCCGGGAGCCCCCAGCGCCGTGCCCACCGCCCGTACCGCTTCCCCGGAGCCCCGCGGGACGTCCCCCGGCATCCCAAAGACGCGGTACAGCAGCTGCGGGCTCTGATTTCCGTCGCCGGTGAGGGTGACCCAGAGGGTGCGGACGTAGCTCTGGCACAGCTCCACCACCAGCACGTCGCCCTCCTCTGCGGAGGAGCGCAGATGGGCAGGATCAGGCAGGATCGCATTCCCACTGCACCCATCCCCGGCACCGCGTCCGGCAGAGCCGTCTCACCGGTGCCGTCGGGAGCGGAGCAGACGAAGGTGGGCAGCATCCTGATGGTGGAAGGCGCGCGGCTCCGCTGGCTCAGCCCCTGCTCCAGGGCCTCCAGCACGCGGCCCTTCACCTCCTGCAGCTTCTCCAGCGTCAGGGTGAGCGCCTGCAACGCCCGCTGCACCTGGGGACGGCTCGTTAGTGCTGGGGACACCTCTTCCCCGCACGCACGCGGGGCAGGGACGGGGCTTACCGGCGTGCAGGAGGGGCCCCTGTCCTGCGGTCCCAGCTGGAGGCTCCCCGGAGCCCTGCACGGAGGGAACGATGGCGGCATTGAGCCCCGGCTGAGCCCCCGAATCAGGGCTGGGGGTCCCCACCCCGGCTGTGCCTCCCCACCTCCCCTCTGCATCCCAGCCGCACGTATCCACGGCACTGAGGCACGGCGGGGTCCCGCGGCCGCTGTCCCGACCCGGCAGCCGGGGGTAGAGGGCACAGCTGCGCCCCACGATGGCGATGGGGCCGTCGTCGGGGCCGAGCGCCGAGGAGTGCGGCCCCCACATCACCGTGCACACGCACCTGCAAGAGGCCCAAGGGTGGTCTGTCCCCGGGGAGGGGACGTTCAAACCAAGCGGGGCGGGGGGGGGGGGAGGGATAGAAGGAGGGACCCCGCTTGCTCCCCGCCGCCCACCCCGCAGCCCCTCACCGGTTCAGGGTGGGCACGGTGGGCAGCCGGCCGCGCTTCTCGGGGCCCACCCCCCGCCACTGGAAGGCGTTGGAGCTGCGGGCGGGGGCACCGCGATGTCGGGGGCCGGGCCGAGGGGCACCGCGCCGCACGGGGCGGGACATGGCGGGGCCGGGGGTGGGGGGTCCGGTGGTACCGGTGGAGACGGATGGGGGGAGGGCGGTTGCTAACGCCGCTCGCCGTTACCGCGGCAACAGATGCAGAACTCGCGGCCTCCCCCCAACCATTGGGCGGTCCGCTCCGCACCGCCCCGGGCCAATGGGGCCCAGTGCGAGCTGCGGGTGGAACTGCCCGATCCACCCTCCCCCCTCCATCCCCAGAGAATAACGGCACCGCTCGTCCATCTCTCTCCGCAGTTTCATAAAAACATACATAAATATATTTCCATTTCTCGACCGGAGAGCACAGCGGCACCTTAAAACGCGCGGCCCCTCCTCCCCGGCGCTCCTGCGCCCATCGTACAAAACGTAGAAAAGGGGGAGCGAGGGCTGCGCTCAGAACTTGCGCTTTCTGCGGCGGGGGACACGGGGAGGGGGGGGACCGCCTAAAGGGGGGGGCAGGAGGGAGCTCGCGCTGTGCTCGGCTTTCTCCTCGTCCTCGGCGCTGTGTGGGAGCGCGGTGGGGCTCTGCTGCTCATCTACTGCAGGGATGTGGGTCCCCGGCTCAGCACCTGCAATGAGAGTGCATCAGTCGTGGGGCAGCACCGGGACTCCCCCCCCCCCCCCCCCCCCAGCGACCCACCCCCCAGCGCCAGGCATTGTGGATAGCCCTGTGAGCACTCTGCTCTGGGCACTGCCGCATGTTCTGCAGCACAGGAAGGGATGTAGAGCAGATGCTCAGCCCCCAAAGGCTCAGCTCCAGGAGCAGCCCAGACCTTGGGGCCACGCTCCCCCCAAAAGGGAGAGAGAGAGACAGGAGAAGGGCTGTTCTGCAGCCCTGTGCCAGCTGGCAGGCACAGAAAGCAGCTTCCCACCTGCAGACTTGCTCTCTGAGAGCTCCAGCATGCTGAGGAGTCCCCTCTTGTGCCTTGCCACAACCTGTCAAAGGAGAGGAGAACACTGTCACAGCACTGCTACGAGGGGCCCATCCACTCTGGGTGCCCACAGAGCACAGACCACACAGCAGCCCTACAAAGCAGGTGTTGGCTGACCAAGTAGAGCCCTGTAATTGAGCAGAGCCATAGCCAGACAAGGACTGAACATCCCCTGCCCTCTCAGGCCCTGGGAACACAGCCACGCCTGTCACACAGGGTAAGGGCACTCTGCCTGGCTGCACTCAGCCTTGCTGGCCCAGCCAAGTTCCTCTCCTGGCTGCTCCCTGCCCCAGAACTGCTCTGGAAGGCACTGACACTCTTGACTGCCAGGCTGGAGGTGCCGAGCACCCCAGAATGGGCTGTGGAGGGAACATGCAAGTCCAGCACTGCCACGAGGAAGTTCTCCTGTACTGTGACCGGCTCCCCAGTGAGCTCCCACCTCAGCACGAGGCAGTCACAGGGAACCCAGAGCCTTGCCAAGCCATCTCCAAGGGCCTCTGGAACTGGCACCGTCCCCAGTGCCCACAGGCAGGAGCCCCACACACACCAGGCAGCCGTGGGGCACGGGGACAGAGTCAAACAGCTCCCAGAGCTCGTCACATGCAGGGGCAGCTGTGCCCTAACAGTGCTTTGAGCCACGCAGCGCTTGGCTGTATCCCAGCCAAAATCATCAACGAGAAATCTCATCATTTGCATCTGAATCCCCATAGGGCTGAGGCCTGTGATGGATTTAAGGGATTATATGAAACTAAGACATCATGTTGCATCTTCATGCTGAGAATCACATTTCTGAGTGCAGGCGAAGCTGCTGTGCGAGTGCTTCGCCGGCAGGAACCAGCGGGAAGGCTGCAAGGACCCTCTCCACGCTCCCCCCAGACGGCCACGAGCAGGAGCAGCCACAGTGGGGACCAACACCTGGCGAGGGACCACGTGGCAGTCGCTGCCTGCAGGGCTCCTGCTCCACCCCCAGCACTACTCCCTGAAGCTCTTCTGAGATGCCCCCAAGTACCAAGCAGCTCTTCCCACTCCGGCTCCAGAGCCTTCCCCACGGGAAGGGGCTCACGGATGCAGTTGGACACGCCTGTCACTGACACTGCCCTCCACGGCGTCTCAGTTCAGCCGAGGAAGGCTGCAGGACCGTGGCTGCTGGCAGCAGGACTGGCTGCCTGCCTGCCTGCCTGCTGGAGAGCTTGCTGGCAGCTCCGCTGGATTAGCTCACCCCTGGGACCAGGGACACGGCTCCTGCTGGCAACCCAGCCCCAAACCCAGTGCAAAGCAAAGGAGACGGTGTGCAGGGTCGCCCCTCACCTTGGTGCTTCGCAGCCTCCTGGTTCCCTGAGCTTGCCTAGCAGCCTGGAGGCAGCTGTCCACGTGCCTCTGATACTGCAGCAGTGGCACCAGTGACTTACAGAGGTAGCACTTCTCACACCTGCCAGGCAGGAAAGGACAGAGCACCGCATTAGGATTCGCCCTGCGCTGGGCTCCCAGCCACCAGCAGTGACTTTCCTCCTCCGGACCGCGCCACTGAGAAGATGTGTCACCAGATCGGGGCTGGCTCAGTGGGGTCAGGTCGGCACCAATCACAAAGACTGAGTGATTATTGGTTTTCCCTGCCTGCTCCTCTGCATCCTGCTGCTGCAGCAGCGGGACGGTAATCAAATCTGCTCATCTAACTATCTCCAACGCTGCTGATTTCTCCCCAGACATAAAGCACCCTGTCAAAATCCACAGAAATGAAGTGCGAGGGCTTTGCAAAAGGGAGTTAAATTCTGCCTGAAAAGCAAACCAAGTGTGTTAAATCAGAGAGACATTTTACCAGGGCTAGATGAACTTGTCTGACTAGTAAATCAAGTCTTTCTCTGCACTGTCTCCATTTTCCAACATGCCATAGCACATGCTCCTGCTGCGGGCTGGCACAGGTGCCCTCTCTCTTGCATCGTGCTCCTCACACCCCTTCATTTGTGCAGAAGAGGCTCAGGACAACCGAGTGTGCCTAGGAAGAAAATCAGCCTGGGTGAAAGGAGATGGAGGTCAGGCCTGGATTTACACAGCTACAACCGCTTCCACACGAGCTCTCAGAAGGGACCATGCCATGCAGAAGAGGGCACTGGTTCTTCAGGAGAGCATCCACCTGCGGTGCTGCTCAGGAACAGACCAGGAGCCCCCAAGGAGCAGCCCCAACAGCATCGTGTTCTGTTTGATAAGCAGCTCTCTCCCAGTAAAACTCACTCCAGGCTCCCAAATGCATATGGAGAGCCCCCATCGAGCAAAACTCTGCAGTACTTTTCCCGTATTTTCTTTCCAGTCAGTGCTGATTACCCAGATAATGTGTCTAAACAGAAGCTGTCCTCTCTATAATTAGCCTAATTCCATTAGTGATGTTGCCATCCACTGTTTGTAACAGCAAAATTGCTTCCATAGCAGGGATTTTACTGTCAGATCCTCTCTTATGATGCTTTGTGTGGGTGGCAGGAGGAGGGGCTGCATGGGAAGAGATTAAACAAAGCCACTGCTATTCTGAAAGTCTAATTTAATTAAGAATATCACTACAGGTGCCATGTTGACAGCCTCCCCATCCCGGCCTCCTCTTTTCCCAGGGTTACTGAGCTCCAATCCCCCATCAGAAACGGGCTGAGTTAGCAGCATTTTAACTACAGCTCGCCCACAACAGTCAGAGACCACGCACCCTGACCCACTGTGCATTGGCTGAAAGGAAATTAGTGTAAAAATAAACAACCTGAGAACAGCAAAATTCTTTTGTTTTGCCATAAACATGTACAGCACTGCGACAAGAAGCAACGAGTAAAGTCAGTTTCTTAGGGAGATAACACTACAAGGCCAACAGCCAGCATTTACACACGGACAAAGATATTTATGCAGGGACAAGGCAGAACTGGGGCACAGAAACAATGTTGGAGGAGCAGCATACCTACTTACTTGTCAGAATCTGAGGACGCCTGGCTGCTTTCACCACCTGCAGCTTTGTTTCGTGCCTCTCTCCGACCCCGAGTGAGCACTGGAAGCAAAACAGAAATGCTTACTGCCATCCACCCCCAGCCACCTCACAGCACGTCCAAACACAGAGCTTTTCCATCTCTCTCACTCAGCGCTGCAGTCGAATGATGCAAAGCAAGACAAATACTAGACAGGGATGGGCAGGGTCTTCTTCCCAGCCACAAGAGCAGCTAGACAATTTTCAGAGGGCTAAGTAAGAAGCTTCCTTCCCGCCCTTGGAAGCCATGTCACACCCCAACCTGCCCTCAGTCAGCATCAGCTGGACCAAGCGAACACAGCTCAGAGTCAGTTTACAGTTGACACACAACAGCCTGGAAGAGGAGATGCACTGCTGCTGCAGCATGGCCACACTGCTCACTGCCAGGGCACACCCCCGTGGCTGCTGCAGGGGGAGCACAGGGGCACCAGCCCCTCTGCAGGTGGGGTAGGAAGAGAAAGACTTGCTGGGATGGGAAGGTTACAACATTCAGCCTCGCAGTTGCTGCTCCCCCTTCCCATCCAAAGGGGAGGAGATCTTTACTACTGGCTGCACACAGCTCTGGATGAAGAGTTGTGCCAAGTGTTGCTCTATGGGGAAGAACCATAGAATCACAGAACACCCCGAGTTGGAAGAGACCCACAGGGATCACATCGAGTAGATGGCCAGAGAGACCCCAGCCACACCAGCATGCTGATGGCAGGTCTGACAGTTTCTGCTCCTTTCACACACCCAGGCAGCCCTTCCAAACCTGCACTCCAGGCACATGCAGGGAGCATGTCCAAACGTTGTCTCTTTCAGCTGAATTCCTCTCAACATATCTCTGTTGACACACCACCAGCAAACATCCTCGGGGAGCGCATCAGATAGCTTAGCTGGCTCCACCAGGGACATGCGATGCTCCAGCTCCACAGCAGCTGTTGTGGGATGCAGGAGCAATGCACGGAGCTATTGCACCGCCCAGAAACATCATTTGCCATGCTCTGTGTCATTGGAGAGGCCGGAGTCCAAGCTACAAGCATGGTAAAGCTGTGATTATTGGCTCATCAGCTGTGATAAATGTGGTGAGGCACAAAATCTTGCGCAGCGCAAAGGGAATCCTTCAGAGTTTTAGCAAAACTCCCTTTCCAGAGCACTCCTGGACTGCGAACATTATCCCATAGATGATGGCTGATTCCAGCAGCTCATTTCTCACAGGCGGACATCTCATTGACTTGGACTGGCCCAGATTCGAAGTGGCAGCCTGGTGAGGAGGACTGATGGCTGCAGCTAGCCCCCAGCCACCCAGCACGCCCGCAGCCCCACCAACGTGCACTTGACAGTGCACTGAAAGCTGCTCTCTGAAGCAGTGTGCACTTGTTAATATTCCTTTAGCACCATTTTGGGAGCCTCGTGCACTAGCTCAGGTGTTAATCAGTTCTATTTTCTTCCAAAAGCAGCGAACACATCTGGTATAATGGGCCCATTAGAGATCTCTGGGATCAGCCTGCAGGTGCCCGGGGAGGACCCCCAGCTGCGATGCTGACAGTAGAGGTGTGGGGGAAAGAACAGGGACAGCAGTGCCAGCAGCTCAGGAGGCACAGCGGGGCCACCTGCACTGTTTGCATCCTTGGGAGCACTGGTGAGGACAGCCCTGCCAACACACACCAGCCCCCTCCCCCTGCTCTCCCTGCCAGCCACACCACTTCACGTACAGGACCCAGCAGCGGCAGGCTCACCAGCATCTTGTCTTTAAGAAGTGGTGAAGCTTTTCTCTGCATCTGTTCCATTGCTCTTAGTATCAGTGGCACTTTATTGATGCCATGAGGTTTTTAACAGCACCAGCACTGCTGCTGTTGCTCTAAAGATTGACAGCTGCACCAGGTTGTATTGGGGCTTGGGGAAGAAGGAATATCCCAAACCCTCACTCTCCCAGGCTCACACAGGGGCTGGGAAGGTGGGAGAGCATCAGCAGAGGACGATGGGAACAGTGAGTTCGATGTGCTTGGTCCCAGCCAGGGCTCACTTCCAGAGGGAAACCAGCAGCTTCATGCAGGGCAGCAGCAGGCAACGGATCAGCAGCTCCACAGAGATCCTCTCGCACTTGTAAGCCCTTCAGCTGGCTGCAGGAAGGAGGAAGGAGCTGGCATAACGCTTCCACCGCTTCACTCATTCACTTGGAATTAGCAGCAGTCACTGAGCTGGAAACTTGGGACATGAGCCTTCCTCAGCCTGGTGCCACAGCTAAAGCAACAGCAGACCCTTCCTATTTAGTCACTCAGACCACAGGAAGATGGAAACTCGTGATAAGATTTTCATACTGCCCAGGTGTGCCGTGGTCAGGCACCCTCAGACATGTGTAAGGGAAGGAACCGTAGCCCCTTTTGCCTGGCTGCCTCATTGGAAAGCCTGTCCTTAAACACCAGCACTCTGAGCTGGCCTCCTTGCCTCCTTACACAGAACACTGAAATATTTTCTTCCCCCATGTATTACCTTTACCTGTGAATATTATGCTAGTGAACAGACTCAAAATGACAGCTCTGAAAGCAGAGTCCTTTTTTCCTGGCATAGATGTGTCAAGCTACTGTCTCACCTCTGCTGAGCTAAACCCCTAAGAGTTCATCCCAAATCCTGCTCAACAGTCCATCAAATGGAATCTTTCTGTGGGATGTCTGTCTGTACGTTCACTGGGAACTGCAGAGAGTGCACTACAGGCTGAAGGCACTGCAGGGCCATACCCCTCCCTCAAGTTTTTTTCTCCTCCAAGCTCAAGTACACAGCTCAGAGCACAGGCAGCCATGAAGAGCCTTGGCCCAAACAACACAAATAGTTTGATCTGTACAATGAGAATACTAGAATAACTGGCGATGGAAAACTCAAATTCCTGTGACTTTGTCACACTGCTAAGCCACTGATTGAGAATCATTGCTCAGCTTAGAGCCATTACCATAGACCAAGATCTCTCTTATATGAGGCCAGTTTTCTTTCAGAGGGAATTGTTCTGAACAAAGAAGAAGAGCAGCAGAGCAACTCCAAAATAACCACCCTTACAAGCATCCCCAAGGAGACCAGTCTCGAGGCAGAGTGGAAAGGCCAGCCTTGAACTCTGCCCTGCTGAAAGCCAACACCAAAGGAAAGAACAAATTCCCCTGCACAGGCAAAAAGTTCTAAGCCTTCTCCTGATCACAGCCAGGATTCCCAGGATCAATGGATACGCTCTCAATCCAGACACACCTGGGACCAGATTACTACAGGGCCAAAGATGCTCCTGCTGAAAGGCATGCTGAAAACTCTGCTCCGTTTTGTAGTGCAGATAAAACCTTCATCAGGATGGGAGATGAACTGTGACAATTCACAATTTGCCCCTTTGCAGTAGCAGCTGGTTTGTGCCTGCAGAAAGAACGTCCCACCAGGATTCAGCACATGCAGTGTCACCTGCTACTCTGGCTCGTGTTATTTTAAAAGGACCCATGTCACATCCCCAATGGTTCTCTATAACAGGGACCACATATTTTAAAGCTACATCAACTCTGCATTAAGATTACAGGGCGAAACTTCTTCCTGCTAGAGGAATGCACATGTTACAGTTCTTGTACCAGCTCCGATTTGCTCAAATTGCTCAAACATCACAGATGTAGGCTGTATTTAATAACCCAGCATGTAACTGAAAATTATATATTCACAACCTGAAAAGTTAATCTTATTACAAGCTACTACTTTGATATTACCTGACATTGTGCTAACACAGACTTTACTTTTCAAGCAGCAGCTAAAACATAACTTACTGAATACATTGATAACCAACCGGTGTATTTGTTCAGTTAAGCTCTACAAAGGTTGGCTACGGTAACCTGACACGGAGAAGGCTGCAAAGAGGATTTAATATGGGCATTCTGACCACACTCCTCTGCCTCACTCTTCACATGAAGGAGAAAAAACTGAGCTCCTAGATCAATAGCTATCATTTTGCAATTTTGGAGGAACACGAGGGAAACTTTTCCACAATCCCTTCCTGCTGAACAAGCCATTTTTGCACACGCAAATGTCAGAGTCATTGCACAGCAGAGGCTGTACTTGGAGCGTTACAGAACATTCTCATTTCTTGAGAGCCCTGAAGGATGCTCACCCGAACGGCTCTGGCGCTGCCATTTTCTACCATTGGCAAATTGTCTGCAGGTCCTCTAAAAATACAGAATAGATGTGTCTTGGGAGCGCCGTGTGAAGCAGCCAGGGCTAAATCCTTGTGCAATCATCAGCACATAGATCTTCCAAAGGACTAAGAATGTGGCCAGTTATGAAGATCAGAGAGATCTCTGTGCAGCAGGTTCTAGAAACCACCAGAGTCTTCAGTAATGTTCTCCTGACCAGCTTAGAGATGGACCAAGCAGACAAACCTAACTTGCCACATCGCACACAAATACCCTGAGAGGAACAGCACACCAGCTCCCAGCTGCAAGCAGCAGGAAAGGGGGTCAGCACAGAGAGCAGATGCACAGCACATGGCAGACCTGGGCTGTCCGTGGCAGCATCCTCTCCCACGACGCCGTCGCAGTACATGGCGTGCAGCTCGATCTCTGCAGCCGGGAAGCTTTGGTCGCACAGTGGACAAGGAACGTGGTCAGCAGCTGTGTGGCCGTCCTCAGGCAGAGCCCTGTCAGCGCTGCCATCTCCACCAGCCTACAGAAATAGAGGGAGACAGCTGTGTTTTCTTTGTTTTTTTTTTTGTTTTTTTTTTGTAACTGCAGAGCTGGAGCTGCTCACCTTCCCATAAGCTTGTTGTTTTTTTTTTTTTTCTGGGAAAGTTTTATTTTCTCTTCGTCACATACAGGTCAGAAATAAGACCACTGCCTGAGTAAACTGCAGGGCTCTAATACCTAATTCTTCTTCCAAAGGCAGTGTGTCCTGCTGAATCACGGTGACATCTCCCTGCACAGCCGTGCACACCACTTAAGGCAAACATCACCTACACAACCGCTGAAAAATGGCAAGGCTTCCATTAATCAGGAGAGCTCAGAAGCGAAACTGATGGGAAATTCATGGGGCAAAGCGGGAGTTCAACACCTGACTTGTGCTCATCAGTTCCTGGACGTGATCCACACTACAGAGGCTGCGCTGAGAACACTCCTCTGCGATGAAAGGAGGCTGCGGGGCCTCGGATCCCGGGGTGCTCCTCTTCCTCCTCCAGAGGACACAGCTGGAGCAGTCGGAGGGGACACAGAGCACAGAGAGAGGCAACCCGTGTCACACAGCAACGCTAACATTTTGCCAGGGTAAAATGTCACCACCCGTGTTTGTTCGCTGGGTGCCATTCTCACTCACTGGCACTGCCTTTTTGCATCGGTTACACAGCTGCAAAGGTGCTCTGCTACACACCCACAGAGACACTGACTGCTCCCTACGCTATGCATGTTTCCAAGACACAGCAGACTGCTGCCATATCACTCACAATTAGATCTCTGCCTAGTCAGGCTTGCTACAAAGCCTCCTCCTATTTAAGAAAGAGCCATTTCCCCCCCCATTAAAATAAATATTTCAATATTAACCGTGTAGAAGAAACCTGAAGGGAAATAATAAAAGGAGAGCTCACTGTTCTCGGGGCTAAGCAGCGACATGCAGCCACTATGCAGTAAAACTGCCGCCTGCATCCCTTCAGCAGTGTAATTTCAGGGAAGCAGTAACCAGGGCCAGCCAAGACACTCGGTGCTGCTGGAGCACACCGTCACGTGTCACACTGCTTTGCCAAACGAGGGTCTGATCCCGAGCACTCATCCTTGATTTTATATCCTGAAGGGAAGGAGAGGGCTTCGGTGACTCAGAGGAGCTATGCAAGAAATTGCACGATGAGGTCTTACACTGAGAATCAAGTCAGAAAACTCATTTCTCCCCACTGCTGTCTGACAGGCTATGGGACTGACCCCAAAAACCCTGCACTCATTTCCAGGGAGACTCGGCACCAGATTTCTACGGAGGAGTTGCCACCAGAGTCCCTCCAGCCAAACGCAAGCTGTTGCAGCGTATCACTCACAGCATTAGCGTTTGTACCCTGCTCTCACTTCTCAGTGTCACTACATCCTGTGAAGTCCTCATCGCGGCGCGTTACAAAGAGGAGTCATAAAAAGCAGGATGTGTCAACTATGAATGATCAGATCAAACCTGCGTTATTCTGGTCCGACAACGCAGCAAAAAAAGTGATGGGAAAAGCAGCAGGCACTGCTCCTGCTGGCTGCCATTTTTATATCAGTCTGAGGAGATCACTGATTCCACACACCCTGCCCACCTACATTCGGTGGTAAATCACTGATTTTAAATGGAAATGCAACATTCTGTAACACAAGACACCAGAGTCTCAAATTTGCGTGTACAAAACCTTGTGGTGACAGCCTGGAAAACCTCGACTGCTGAGCCCTGTCGGAGGCACAGACTGCTGCCTCTCCTCTTTAGCAGAGAAAACTGCCCACAGGATACAGTGCTTGCAGCCAGCAGCCAGCAACCAGCCAAGAGCGATGCTGGAGGCTGAGCTCAGGAACAAGGCTCCTGTGCCCTGGCTGTGAGGAAGAGCTCTGTCCCCACGGTTCACGCTCACTTCATGCTAACTGCTGATCCATGTGATGGCTGCATCCCTGCAAGGCTGCAGGCTCAGGGATGGCACCTGCTGCCAACGACCACACTGTGACAATCCCCAGGAAGCACCGTACTGCTCGCCTCGTGCCCAGCAGCTGTCCAGGTGAAGGTGTAAGACCCAGGGGCACACTCTGCAAAGAGGCAGGGACAGGCCAACACTCTGCTGCAGCCAAGAGCTGTGCACAGGACCGCTGCAGTCTCTGATTGACTGAGCAGTGATCTGAGGTATCTGCAGAATGAAAGGCACATGAGAGCAGAACCTGGTTTATTAAGAGGCCTGTGACAATGCGACACGGGAGCTGCAGATGCACTGTACAAGCTGCAGGCTTCCAGAGTGAGCTTTCCACAAACGAATCCTCTTGTCAAGAGCTGTACCATTCTGTATTCATGTACCCTGCCAGAGGAGTACTTGGCAACCCCTTTGATATTGCTCTCTAAATTAATAGACAAACGGAGTTTTATCAGAAGCAGGAACTGAAGTCAGATGTCGCAACAGTGACAGCTGCAAGGCAATTGCTGCACAGGTGTGACAACACAGGGAAAGCAGCCACACAACAGCGCACATCTGGATTGGGAAGTAAGAGAATGGCCCTGCCTCTGGCTTACTGCTGCTGGGAGCTATCACTGCATACAAATCAGGATTCTGGGGCTCAGCTCACTCTCATTGGACTGTAAACCACCAGCAGCCCTCAACACCTCCTTGTTGTCTTTATCCCAGCCTCACAGAGAGAGTCTGTAAAAACAATGTCATACGGAGGACTGTAACAGAGCAAAATGTGTCATAATATGCATGGCTGAGATTTACTGGGACCACTCTCACAGCTCCTGGGGTCCCTCTGCAATCCTGAACCCCACAGCACTGCTCTTCTGACCCTGGGCAAGCAGTAGTGCTGCTGTTCCCAGTGACAATGTCCTTCAGCACAGCAGTTTGTGCAGCATGGAAGAACAAACTGGAATTTATAACAACTCTCCAGCTACAAGGCTGAAAGGCTCCAGATGCAGCTGCACGCAGTCCCTAGCCAAAGGGATTGGAACTATGAAGCAGCAGAGGAAGTGCAAAGTGTTTACAAGGAAGCCACCCAAGCCCATGCACCCAGATACCAGGGGGAAGTGCTAGCACAGCCCAGCTGAAGAAAGCAGCACTGGAAACAGGACATTTCCACAGTTCCAGGCTCTTTACCTGCATGGGTGCATCTTTACTGACCGAGGAAAGCTCTTCTCTCTCCAGCTCAGTGCTTTCCGATGGACTCGGCTGGGTCTCTGCAGAAAGACAGCTCCATGTCAGCACAGGTTTGCAGCCCCCAAACTTTCTTCTCACTTCTTGTTGTGACTTAGGCATTTCACAGCTTCAAAACATTTTTTAGACTTGCCACAAATGTTATCAGACAATGTGCAACAACACAGCTGGGTGAGGGGTTAAGAGTCACAGCACAATGGTGCGAGGACAAAGCCGCTGCAGCTTTGCAGCTTCATAGGGAGTGAGACTAGACACAAGGAAAGCACGTGGGATGCTTGCTGGGATGGAGACAATGCAAGAACAGAGCTCTGCTCTAGCAAAGTAAACACAGCTCCCATCCTGCAGTCTTCAGACCTCCATGCTTTCCTTAGCAACAAAACATGCCTCCAAGCACCACCGCTATGACCTCCCCACAGCTGTTCATCAACAGGAGCAGGCTCTTTGTGAGCTCCTTCCCTTCCAACTCCGAACTGCAGAATCTCAAACACGACACGACAGCTCAAGGAAGAATAAAAAAAGAAGACCCCAAACAGATTTAATTAATTCATGACAAAAATTACTTCAGCTGTCATGCTTTATATATATTGACAGTGAAAAATGTGACAATTTATTGACAGCGTTGCGGAGAGCACACCTGGCACTTGGGAATGGACCGTGCTGATGTGTGCTGCTGCCTCCAGCAGACAGCACCCAGCCATCCCTGCACAGAACTGGTGATGCTGCCTTAGAGGAAAAGGGTCCAAAACCAGAGGATCATCCAAACTTACCCAGACAATTCCAGCCTGGAAAGGAAATATAATTTTCAGTTCAAAAATCAGAACATGCCCAGGTGCCTCTTACCTGGGCAAATGGAGATCTCTTCTGCAGAGTTTTCTCTGGCAATGTCTGGGCTCCTCTTGCTGCCAAGTGGGGTCAACACGCAGACACTGTTCAAAACATAAATGTAATGTAGATCTCCAATCCATCAGTGTGACAGCACACACCTGCCTGCCTCGCACAGCTCAGACAGCTCTGTCATTTCCAGGTGGTCATTATTTGATAGCCAAAAATGAGCAGGATAACAGAGAAGAATGTTGGTATGAAATGCTGCTGTAAGCAGAAACCACAAGATGAACTTTTTTGGCTTAGAGAGATCCTTGATAAGAAGACATAAAGGATCAATACCTCCCATGAAGGGAGCAAGAATATCTGCTCACAGCTGTGGGACATTTCTGGCTCTTTCTGCTCTTACCTCTGGGAGTTGTGCAGGTACAAGCACTGTACTATCTGCCCTCTGAGGAAGGGAATTCTTAGGGGGAAAGGCAAACAGACACAGCTCAACACTAGGCTTCCCTGCAGCAAAGCCAAACCAGCACGGCACAGCAGCTCCCTGTAGTGTGCTTTCCCTCTCCCTTTAACCTTCTCCGTCATTTTTTTCCCCACTAGCACAACACAACGTCTTTCTGGAGCAGGCAGGCATGGCTGAGCGAGTCTGGCACCCATGCTGACACTCTCAGCATTTTGTATGGCTTCCTGATTAGTCTGATCAAGTATGCAAGAGCACACTTTAAAAACATGAATCCCCATCCTGACAAACACAAGATTTATTAAGCTCAAACCACAGGCCTCAGAGAGGAGAGAACAGCCACTGCTGATTTATGATAAATAACAAAATTCTGATAGGAAATCACAAGTGGCTTTTCTCTCTAAATAAAGCATCTCAGAGCATTTGTTATGAATCCAGGCTGAGCGTGTTTTACTCCGTGTCTAACATCAGGGCTCACTTCAAAAGGACTCACACAACACAACTTGCTATGACATTTATGAAATGGGCTAATCAATTTGAAGTCAAACCACATTTCTTGCTACACCAACTATCTCCCAGTAACAAAGCCTATAATCATTTATTAAAACCCCAATCTACCGTGCTCTGCACGCAGCACAGAACAATCAGGCCAAGTGGCCTATGGGAAGCACAGGGTTTCATACTCTGCAGATTGATACAAACTATTTGGGGCAACACTGTCAGATCTAAGGAAAGTTGTCCATTTTGTCCCAGAAAGGGTTGAAATTATAAAACCAAGCAAACAAAAAATACACGAGACTATCCGCCCTCTCTTGCAAATTACTCCCTGCATCCTCTCCCATTCAACCTTCCTCTCTCACAGCCTTCACTGCAGAGCTGCATCCCACAAGAAGGAAGGGGGAAAAAAAAAGACTAGACTTAAATGTGAGGGAAATCATGTTGACTTGTCCCACACCTGTCATCTGCTGAAGTGGCTTTTCTGGAGCACTGCACTCTATCTTTGGCTGATAGGCAGTGCCGTCTGGCTTCCTCCTCCCTGCTTTCCTCTTCAGCAGTACAGCAAGAATATAAAAATACACACAGAAATCCAGTAAACCATTCACCGTGCTGCATATGTGCCTTCAGACATCCCACGTGACTGCGCTGCTCTAGCTCACCTTCAGCTCATCTACCCGTCTCTCCAGCTTTACTGTACCATGTCAAATTAGCTGCAGAGGGTAAGGATCAAGTCCTCTTACTTGTACAGTAAGATCTCGCTTGTACAAGGATGCACTTGCACGTTTTATACAGTAACAACAGTAAGTGATCTCTTCTCCCCAGCTGTGCCGTTCCTCTCTCCCACAGCGCTCCAGAGCTGTGTAGTTGCAGGGATGTAAGAGCAGCAGTTGTAGCAACCCTTAGAGCAAGGCCTGGCTTCAGCAAGCCCATGCCTCAAACTGCTCCAGGTCAGAGGATGAATCCACATCTACAGAGTGAGCCCACAGACCCCATGTGCTCAATGACCCCTCCTCACCTCTGTGCAGTTTGCATGGGCTCCCCATCTCCACGCTCACCCTCTGCAGACAGCACCTGGGAGGCCTGAAAAGGAAAACTCTGATGTTATATAAAGCAACACACACAGCTAATGGCACCAAGCGGGCTCTGCTGCGTCACCAAGTTCTGTCTGTGACATGGCTTTTCTTCCAGAAATGGTAGGTACCCATCCTGAACTAGTCAGCTTTCGCCTCCATTCCTCCCTTCTCTCTGCAATAATGTGTAGCAGATGTGCTCTGGACAGCCTGTGTCTGCCCACTCCCAGGCCAACCTTGTCTGTCACCTCCCAGCCCCTACTGCTCCCAGAGTCTGAAGTCGCTGTCTGAAGGGCAGCAATCACAGACCTTCTACATCTCCATTTGTGCTGAGCTAAACAGCTCAGAGTTTTAGTGTCCTCCAGCAGCCCTCACCTGCTCCAGCTTAAAATCTATTTGCCTGAGTTTGGGTGACCTGATCAACACATACAGCTGATGTTTGACCACCAGAAGGACCTCTCTGAAATTCGTGCAGATAAGATCTGCTGCATTTTTCTTGGCTGGGAAATCAGCTGTCCTATCAAAGAAAGGGAACAGATTAACCTGCACAATCTACAGCCCGTAAAGCCATGTGCATTTTATCCCATTTTTCATTTACCTCTATGACTCCACTTATTCTTTCCTTTAAAATTTGTTCAAAAGCCTTGTGCACTGCTGAGGTCAGGCTAGCACGCCAGTCATTACCCAGATCCCTTTATTCTCCTTCAGTGTACATATTACACTTGCCATTCTCTAATCAGATGGAATTACAACGCTTTATTAGCAGCCCATGCTGACAGGCCTGTGATTTCTCGTGCCATTTCTCAAAGAAATCCAAAGGATTTTTCTCCCCCTTCCTCTCAGAGCCTGATTACCACCATAGATTTCAACTCCCATCAGCTCCCGTGCCAAAACAGAGCCACTTGCCAGGTTTCCCCGTTTTATCTACATTGTTCTTATTTCTTCACAGCCTAATTCATCATTAACATAAAATACCAGCAGCTCCTCCTTTATTTTTATTTATTTATCCTCTGAACTGCAGATATCTTAATGCCTCCGCCTTGATCACAGCACTGCGTCATGCGGCTGTTTTGCATGGTACGTATGTTTTAAGGTATGGCACTAATTCAGGTCACCAGATTCTAACTCTCCAGAACTGGGTCATTTTCCTCTGAATCTGTCAAAAAGACCCAGAGGCCCCTGACCTTATTTGAAAAGTGATGAAGGAATGTGTGCTTGGCACTGAGGTCTGGCAGGGCGGGTTCCTGGAGATGGGACCTCCCAGCAATGGGCAGAGGCAGCTCGGTGGCAGATGCTCACTGCAGCTTCTCCGCACCCTCATTCCCCTGATGCAAGGCAGGGGCTTTCCAATGGCAGCTGTGAGCCCCCCAGGGATGTCCCCAGCTCCTGCACACCCCAAAACCTCCCACTGTCCCCCCAGCAAAGCAACTCCTCGCTGGCACTGGAGGGTCCCTGGCATCACATGCAACAAGGGTCAGCGCTGCCCTGTGTCTCTGCTTTGTCACTGCTGGTGCAATTGGATTTGATGGAGAGAAAAAATGGAGGCGAGGCACAAGCAAACATCAAACATATCGATCTCGCAAGTAAATCACCTGCGCCGGCCTCAGCATGCGACTGCACAGAGAGGAGAAGGGAGAGGGGAGCAGCCCCAGCAGCCTCTCGGGCTCAGAGTGATAAGGCAGATGAAAGGGTATTTAGAAATTAATTATTTCATCTCGAGTAAATAAAAGGCTGAGAAATGTGGGGCTGGGGCTGCTTTTTCAAACCTCGCTCCTCCTCTTGGTTTTTCACCTTACAAATAGCAGGAAATCTGCATACACTGAGAGCTCTCTGAGAGAGCTCTTGTGGTCAGGATGAGTATGTTACGAGTTCCCACTCAGCACCACTAAAACCTCTTTTCTCCCCAAGAATTAATTAGACATTAGCACTAAATGCATCATAACAATAACAAAGAAAAAAAAAAAACACACAGTTTTCACTACTGATTAAAAGTTCTTCTCCTTTCCCCCCCAATCCCCCAGCTGCTGCTGCTTCCTGAGGGCTTTGGTGCACACATGCACAGATCTGCAACCACCCCAACCTTCCGGAGTAAAAGGAAAAGACACGGATGAAAAAAAAGCAGTTTGTCCTAAGGGCTTCTGTATCTATCCAAAAGAAATGGAGAAAGGCACAAGTCTGCTTCTTCCCTCTGCAGGTCACCTCTAAGGCTTGCTTCCATCCATATCTGCTAAGCTCCAGCCAAAGCACTGTCATGGAAAGTCACTTTTCAGCACAGACTGCTCTGCACTTTTTCTGCAACCAGAAAATGCAGACATGACGTTTTTCTTAAGTGTTCAATATTACAAGACAGAATATAAATATCACAAAACAAGTTAAGTATCTTTCTAACACCAGGGTAAATGATCAAATACACTTGAAAACAGGAACAACAGAGCCGAGGCTTCAGTTGTAGAGAAGATAAAGTTATACAATGATCCGGGAGTGAAGTCATTATGAAAAATGAGGGTTGGAAAAGGCTGACACAAACCTAAAATACAGCAGTAATAAATACTTCATCTGACTTGCAATCTGTTTAAACTTAGCAGTGACAGAAAGCTGCCTTCCGCTCCAACGAGAGCCCTGATGGAGACAGAGGCTGACACCTAGCGTCTAGCAGCCCCAACAAGCAGGCGTGGGGAGAAGGTGCCCAGCCACGGTTACAAGGACAGCAAGCAGTGCTGCTGTGACACAGCACCCTGGGCAGGCAGCACACACGTGCAGCGTGGCACAGCCAGCATCCTCCAGCTGCAGGACCACGAGAGGAAAGAGCACCTGCAGGGTGAAGGCACGTGGATGGAAAAGGGAAGGCTGCACTGCAAGGACAAAAGCCACAAAGGAAAAGGCAGGGCTCCCCATACAGCCGTGGGTTCCTAACTGGTTTACTGGAGCTGCCAGTGGCACATGCTGTCTCTGCACTCGCTATCCTGATGTCCTGCCAGGCTACACCCCCTTGGAGAAGGAAGTGTCAGCTGGAAGTCTTTATCTCAGTGGTGCAGTGATGGACAGCTGCCAGGCTGCGTGATGGCCCGACCACTGCATGCTGCCAATCAGCCTGCAGCCTTCTCCTCTCTCTCTCTCTCTCATGGTAAGCAGTGTGGTTAGGGAGGAAGCCTCCAAATGTATGAGGAGCACTTATCAGCAGTGCCTGCTTCGCAGAAGGGAATGAACCCTACAATGGAAGGAAGCCATGGCTGCTCAGCTGCTGCTCAGCAGAGCTCTTACCTGGCAGTAGCTTGTAGTCGGTTCATCATCAGAAGCAGAGTTCTTCTCTTCTTCCACACTGTGACCTGGACTTTCTGCCTCCCTCTTCTTTGAAGGGAGGAGCCAGGTGATGCTCTCACGCTCCTTCTGAGTGCCTGGGTCTCCATCTTCTGTGTCATCAGCAACCCCATTCTCTCTGCTTAGCTGCTCTCCTTTCCCAAGCTCATTTTGGCTTAAGGAAGAACTGGGCACAATTGGGTTACCAAACTCCTTCTTATGCAATAGCTGCCTCTGAGCCTGCTTCAGGCTTTTCTGGTAAACCTCCAGCTGACACAAGATGACATTGGTGTACTGGTTGGGGTCCACCCCTTTGGGGCAGAATGGGATGCCCCAGTAATAGTGCACTGTGTCTCTGGCCTCCTCCTGCTTGTGCTTGTCCTCTGCCACATTCAGCATAAAAAGCTCAGGAGAAGCATCAGACACCTCATTCTGCTCTGCTTGCTCTGTGGCAACACACACCGTGGGAGCACGTCTGGGCTGCAGGGTGTGCCTGGCACCTGCCCCGGCACTGCTCACCCTGGGGCTGCCATCCTGCTCTGTGGTTGAGCTCTTCCAGAGCTGGGCCGAGCTCCCAGCACTGGCTTCTCCCACAGAATGACCAGAGCAAGGCAGGGGCTGCTCTTTTGGTTCGTGGCCTGCTGCTTTGGAAGAGCTGGAGGGGCTTGCAAACAGTCTCCGAGGTGTCAGCTGCCAGGAACCTGAAGGCACCCTGCCAAAGGTGGGACTCAAGGAGATGAGGTCCTCTCTCAGGGTGCTGGGTAACACGTCACTAGATTCACTCTTAGGTGGCGAGGAAGACTTTTCACTTGACCTTGTCAAAGGCTGGCTCTTCCCCGGGGACACGATTATGCTGGATACTAGTGAGCTTTCAACGATTTCCTGGCTTAACCTCTTCAACACTACCAGGGGGCTCCGGGCGACATCCATCTGTCCGCTCCCATCAGCTCTGGAGCTCTGTGAGTGGGAGCTGCCCTCGGAGTGAGGGGTGTCAGGGCAAGGTGCCAGGCCTCCCAGGATCCCACAGCCCTCTTGCTCAGTGTGGTGGCTTTGGCCTCGCGTGTCCAGCACTTCTACAGACAACTGCGGGGTTGCATCGGAGGAATCCGAGGGCTGACAGCTCTGAAAGACAAGAGGTTGATTCTCTGAGTGGTGCATTCCATCAGCAGAGCACAGCAAGAACAGACTGCATAAACCTGCGTGCTGCATCCGTAGGTCAAATCAGCATACTCCAGAATAGGAGACTTCACGTGCTGCTCACTAGGAATGGCACAGAACAACTACACCGTGACTGCTCTGCCTCCAGCTCGTGCTGGAAACTGCAAGACATCCAGTAGAGTCTTCTTTTGTGCAGTGTGGCAAAGCAAGCACAGAAAGCGATGCTGCTGAAGAACCCTAGTAAGCCTCTTCACAGAAGCACACTTACATTTAGGCTCTCAGCAATGGCCTTCCTCAAGAGTTCCTCTTCCTCCTCTTCCTGACAGTTCACTTGTCTGGCTTCTTGCTCACTCATTTTCAGGGCCAGTGCAAATTGTTCCTCTTCAGTCATCTCTACAGTAGGAAAAAAAGGATAAAGTCATGTCACAGCCGTAGGTATATGCAAACAACCTACATTTATCCATTCATCCAACACCTTGAGAGATGCCCATGGATTCCCACCTCCCCAGGAGGAACGCAGAGCAAAGGAGCTAAACCTCAGCTTTCCAGGAAAGGCATCAGCAACACTAAACAGAACAAGTCACCTAAGTCAGTTAGGGTTTCTACAGCAGTCTGAACTCTGAGTTCTTGGGTATATTAAGGGAATGCTTTACTGCCTTCCCCAAACAACAAATTCTAGAGCTACAGAACGCGTGTGAAAGGACAGAGGAAAAAGATTGCCAAATCGTGCTCATTTTATACAGGACAGAGTCAGGAGTAAGGCAGGATAAAGAGCAGATCCTCCCTAATGCACTTTATTTCCAGCCAAATAGCATGTCTTGCTGCCTTCTGACACAAAGATGTCTGCAGTACCACAGGGGACCTAACCAAGAGCAAAAGAGCCGCACGCTGCTCACCCTGAGCTGCAGGTGGAAAGCTCCATGGAGGATAATGTTACTTGCTCGGCGGTATTATGAAGGATCTTTTACATGCATACATCCCCCTTCTGCTCACATCATTACTCCACTGCATCACTGAGTCAGTCATGCATGGGAAACAGGTTTCCTACAGACGTAACCGCTATTCCAGCACAAAATTTCTCCCCAAAATATTCCTCATTCAGTGCAAACCAGAAGCTGAGACCGGCTATTTAGAAACAACACAGCTACTTACTTTGGAAAACACTTATTTACTTAGATTCAATCCAACACTTTCACCACGCTCAAAATATACAACGCCTGCAGAACAGAGCACGGCGTGGAAAACAACTCAACAGCACTCTCAGGAGCTGAAAAATACATCTTCACACCCGCAGCAGACTGACAGATCTCCTTCAAAACCCACTCCCTCCTTCAGGCAGGATCCTGCGCGGCCATCTCACACACGAGCTGAGAGCCTTGCTCTCCAATGGGCTCTGAGAGCCGGAAAACATGCGACCCGCAGCATTTTTTGGCTGCTCTGATTACCAGCCGTTAGATTTCCTCGCGTGTCCTACTAAATCAGCACTTAGGTTTAGACGCATAATTTCTCTTTAATAATTTCTTGAAGAACGAAGGCAGCGGTTGAGGCAAAGGCAGACAACAGCACACACAGGGCTCGTGGGGATCTTTTGTCCTTGGACAAAGTCACTCTGTAGTGTTCCAGCCAGCAGGGACCAGGGAAAAACATGCTCTCTTTAACAGCAGGCACACAGCAGCGCAGGGTACGAGGAGGCTCCTGTCCCCACGGCTGCACTTCACAATACCAACACCTCCCATGCATTCAGCGAGTGCGTGACTTGCTTCCCTGCCCAAACCATCATGGCAATTAGGCCAGAGCCCGCTCGTTCTGACATGTGGAAGGGAGCTGGTGCACGTGACCATTCCCGCAACACAAGACTTCCCACGTGCTTAAATTAAAACGGGGGCCTAAGTGTTCTCCTGTTCGGGCTATCAACAGACATGAAGCTCATATAAAGAAACAATTTTTGGCGAGTTACTACTGTACATTTTGTTTTCCTCTCCCTCCCTGGCACAGCGATTTCCCCTCTGGGGACAGGGAACGTGCCAGACAAATGCTGCCTCTGGCACAGAAACCAGCGACAAACAAAACGCTCTTGGTTCACGTTCCAAATGAGTAGGTGCTCTGGGGAAGGGGAACGCTCGAGTTGAATTCCACCTGGCATGCTGGTGGCAAGAGCAAGGCTCCCAGAGAGCCAGCGTGCTCCTTGTCCCGCAGCTTGGGGCAGGCCTGCACGCCACTGCCTGGCATCTCCGTGTGCTACCAACTGGAGGGGGAACACGGGGACCACCACGGCAGCGGATCAGAGATTCAGAGCACTGTGGCCTCTGCCTGGCACACGCAAGTAGTGCTTTGGAAGTGAGCAGCAGGAGCCTGGAGCTCGCCCCAGTTCCCAGAGGCCATTGGAGGCTGCTGGAGGCCACTGGAGGCTGTCCTAGGGAGGGAGGGTCAGGGGGAGGCTGTTTGCAAGACATCACAGCCCTAAACAAATTAAAGCATTTCAGAGCCTTTTTAAATGCTAATACGGCAATTTGCTAAGCGATTTATGTTCCATTTTGACATTTGCAAAGTGAATTAGATGCAAAACCCCGCTAGTTGTAGCTCTAACACTTCCTAATAAGAGATTTACTCAAAAATAATGGAAATGCGGGATCTCAGAATTTTCACACACCCCAAGTGCAATTACAGTAAAAACATGGAATTGTGCTTTAAAGCACCGACAGCACCCGGCAAACGAGAGGGAGACTTCTCCACGTCTTTGTACTCCCATTTATCCCGTCGGGATGAAACGTCACAGATGGATTTTAGTTACGGCTTTAGGTTACCACGAATAAAACCACAACAAAGCGAAGATGGGAGGACACGCTTCATAACCAGAGCCTGCAAATATCTGCAATTTTCCAGTTTTGAGGAGAAAATATTTTCTCCACCCAGAAGCACCAAATGGTTACAATAGACCGATTCGCCTCACACCTCAAAGGATTCGCTTAAAGACCCCGAAAAAAAATAATTACTATTTCGAATCTTAATTTGCCTCGAGGCAAACACCGAAAGTCCAATTACAGCTTGTGAGAAGGAGGGAAGCGAGCCAGCACCACACACACACAGCATCCTTGTGCTGTGCTGGAGCCGTGCCTCGTGTTGGCACCCACCAAGAGGTTTTGGTCCCCACAAACACAGCACAAGCCCCCTGTGACACAAGGGCAGAGCTTTGTGCGCTGCTTCTTCAAGGAGAAAGGGGAAAAAAGAGCTCATCCCCTCTCCCCCCCTCTCCGACACAGCGGAGGTCAGCTCCCACCAAGAGCCAGGCTGTTCTGTGCCATGGCCTTAGGCCTCTATTAAAAACAATTTAATTCACACAAGCCCTCTGAGGGCTGATGAGCCCAACTGCTGCTGCTCACAGAGCACTGGCGGGCTCCATTTTGCTCGATGATTGCTCTGTGCTTCACGGCAGACAACCTCTCTCTCATTTTAAAGTGCTCTGAATTCAACTTGTCTGAGTTGAACACGCCGGACAGTGGCCCCATGGAGCACAGCAACACACCGGGCAAAGAGCAGCCCACCTCACCCAGCAGCTGTAACCAGCACCATGACAGCACTCCTTCTGCCTGTATACCCACAGCTCTGACAGCCACTCTGTGAGGGATGCTAGCAGGAAGGTTCCAGCCCATTCCCTCTAGCGTCTGTTCATAGACCTGTTGTCCATGAATGCATTTAATCCCTCATTAAAGCTGCTGATACTGACCTCTCTACAACCTCCCGTGACAAGCAGTTCCAGGAGATCACTACATGCTGTGTGAAGCATTACTTGCCTTCACCCATTTTAAACCTCTTTCCTGCTATTTCCACCGAGTGCACCCTGTCTGCCAGAGCTGGTAAACAACAACTCTGCATTCAGTTTCTGCACAGCTTCCCAATTCAGACAGATCCCACACCACAGCCATGTGCTCTCTGTGCTGGTGGGTCCCAGGCCCACATCTCCATCCCATGATGACCCAAGCAACTTCCCCCTAGATGTCTTTTCCCCATCCTTGAGATGCAGAGACCAGAATTGCATACAGCACTGTTGATGTGGGTGCACCAACGCTTTACATAACAGCAAAGTGACGTACAACAAAGCTCCTGTTCCTCACACCCCTCCCCACAATGCCCAACACGGAAGGGTGCCCCGTGCTATGATTTACAGCAGAAGGGACTGAGTGGGGAAGCACTTTGTGTTTGACAGGGCTTTCCAATCGGCTTTGGCTCAGAACTGATCTCGAAGCTTGGTGAGGTAAAGGCAACCTCAAACAATTATTTTGGAAGCACTGGGGTGCAAGCAAGCAACATTCAGAAGGCAGCTTCTACCCCTAAGGGAGCTGTGTGTCCCAAGCCCCTTCAAAGCCTTTCTGCAAAGGAAATAAAAAACACAAACAGCAGAAGCTGCTCAGCACCAGTCTGCTTCCCCAGCCCCACGCTCAAGACCTACGTGCAATTTTTCTTTTAGCAGCAAACTTCGTTCTATCCAGCTGCTGTTTTGTTCTTTTCGTTTGCAATCCACTGTCTTCCTTTGACTCCTGCAGCAATGGAAAAAAAAATATGGTGAGTGCATCCAGCATGTAGGAAATACTACCAGCTCCCTTCCCCCCCACCACTCTGACACAAACACTGGTTCAAGAACAAGCCGCTATTTGTGTGAAATTTGAATTTCAAACATAATTCAAGCACATTCTGTAACTATTAAAAGCAGTGTGATAAGCATAACGAGCAAAAAAGAGTTACAGACTGACATAAACAGAGAAGTAGGAGAGACAATAGACTTCGTGCCAGTCACCACCAAGCTCTGCACCTGCTGCCTATGATTTTGGAGAGAATGTGTTTGGCCTCGCTAAAACTTACAAGCACCCAAAATGGAGAAACAAAACCTTTCCATGAGTGAACACCTCGGACCTGCGAGCCAGGGCTGTCTCCTGCCATTCAGCTTCCAGTACTCAGCCCAAACAACTGTCGGAGGCTAAAACCAGAATCCCAGCCATTTCGCGGGACCCCAAATGTATCCCAAGGGCAGAAGCCAGCTGTATTTAGTTCTGGTGCCATTCTGTCCTCGCACCGCCCTGAGAACTGCCACAATTGTGTCATTTCTGAAGCTTGAATACCTCAGAAATCTGCAGTCAAGTGGCCTCCAGGAACATCACCCATGAGAACAACCTCAGTCCATGTTGCTTTAAGCACGCTGACTGCAACAAGAATGGTCACGGGCTTAATTGGCACACATTTATGCAAGTTGCTGTCCTAACAGCTTAAGTGAGGGCGTACACATCACCGAAGGCTGGCCCTGGACTCCTTCCAATTTGTCTCTCTAAATCAGGTAGGATTAGAATCAAACACAGTGTTTTAGGCACAGACACCCACACCCGGGCAGGAAGGGGCTCTGCATAACTCCATCCGCAGCCTCGCTTGGGGTGCTGCTGTCCATGAGACCTACAGCAAACTGCCCCACGCTTCTGCCACGTCTTTGGGTCTTCACAGTGGGGAAGTGCTTTCCTGCAAACAGAGGCTCTGCCTATTTCCCAGTGTCAGCTGCTCCTTCTGCCCATGTTTTGTAACCTGTGGAGTCCTTCAGATCGAACCTCAGTGCTGAGTTTTGCTCAGATGTCTCCAGCTTTAGCTCTATCTGTAGATTTTATTAATGTATATACATCACTTGCTCCTTCTCGCAGATCATTAATGAGGGTGTTAAAACACACACAGCCCTTGTATCGATCCCCCCGGCCTCAGCTTTACATCTCCCCAGAACAAGCCTCTCCTCTCTTCATCACCAGCCTTTGCTGACAGTCCTTTAGCAGGATTTCAATCCAGGAACGTTACCATCTAGATGAAATTGAATTATTTATCCAAGTAAGGTGTTGCAAGATGTGCCATTAAGTGGTTTCCTGAAATCCTAATACATCACAGCTTTCATGTCCCCTAGTACCTGCTTTGCTCCTCACTCCCACCAACTTCAGAGCCCGCTCATAGTAAGATAGCAGCACGCTGCTGCTCACGTTAAGGGTGTTTCTTCAGGCTTCTTCTCATCCCCAACCAAGCTTGGGCTTTGTTCTCCATTTCTGAAGTGTCCCTATGAGCAGGAAGCGGGATCACAGCAAGGAGTGTGTGCTGGAGGAAGGCAAACAAAAGCCTTCCTCCTCTCCCTCGATTTGTCTAATGGTGCTAAACTCAGGCTGCAAATTCTGGGGCAATGTAGTCCTCGCTGGCTCTGCCAACCCCCAGCTCTCCTCTCCAGGCATCAATCTTCCCTCATCACTCTTGCTCTTGCCGGAAGGTCAAGCTGACACTCATCTGCAGCTCTCTTCCAGGGCACTGACGTGATTTACGAGCACACCGAACTCAGCATTGGTGGGTGTGCAGAGATGTGCATTTACAGCACACACTGCAGGGCAGCTCTGGGTTCGGGCACCTCCAGAGCTTTCGGGGTCACAGCATGCCCAGGTCCTGGTATCCCTGCTATGTGCTTCTATTCCCCATGCTGGGACCAGAGCATTTGCAGAGGTGGCAGGAGCAAAATGATTGCAGGACACGTCTTGTACGAACCTCATACATCTGAGAAAGATGTTTAAATTGCTCAGCAGCGTTCGACTCAACAGCCACAGCACCGCGAACTGCTGAAGCAAATCCAATTAATCCTGATGGGCCAAAATACACACACACATCTCAATTCCAAGAATTCTTAAATCTTCTTTATTTTTAAAACCAGAAAATAGAACGTACCTTTTAATTAGGATTTATGGCTGTTTGTACCTCTGTTGGGAGAGAGCCCTGCAGGCCCCGGAGCGCTCTGCATAAATGTGGGCGTGGATGCTACAAACAGAAGGGGCCAAGGAATCGAAGGGAAGACAACAGGGCTTGCTCCTTCTGACCCAACCTTTTAATGCTCATCTGTCTACAAGGATAATAGGAACTCAGGGGGCCACTCAACCAACTGCTTTTCTAATAAGATCACTAGTCCAAAAATAATCTTAATCAATTAAAATATTCCCAGACTGCCACCAATACTCTTAGTTACAAGGTCATCTCCAACACACAACTTCCAGGGGAAAATAATTATTATAGCTGAGGTGAGGTAGGAGCTGCACACCTCTGCTCAGTGCCAGCCTGGAGAGCGTCTCTCCTTCGCCGTCAATTTGAAGTGTAATGGCCAGAAGGAATCCAAATTCTCTTTCCGTGTGTCAGGCTCCGCAGCCTAATTTATGATGCTCTCTTATGAGCAATTTCACTGTCAGCATTGTACACAGATCAAGGAAAAAATGGGTTTCCAAAGCTCCCCACACACATGGTGGATGGCAGCCACTATTCTTCTCTCTTGTTTTTTAACCTGTTTGGTTTCATCAGACAGCAGGAAATCAAATTCCCATTTTAAGATGCTTTTGCACATACTTAGGAGAATCCAGCTCCACCAGCAGAAACAGATACAGCTCTGCTTGCTTCTAAAAGCCCATAAATGGAAGCGACTAGCCAGACTCCCACATCCTGCTCCCTTGAATCCATATCAGCAACCACAGAAATCAGCTCCTATTGACTCAGGGAAGGAATGGCTACAGGAGAAGCAGAATGTAGAGTCAAAAGGTCTGCTTCATTTTGCTGCTCAATAGCAGTTGGGACCATCTAACAATAGGGCGCAGCCAAACGCCACACATCCTGCATGGGAAATACGCAGATGAAAACCAGACTCATTTATTTTTAAAAGCTAATTAGATGTTGGAAGTGCCACGTTTGGTTCTAGCCAAGGCTGCTGCTGAAATTAATATCACACCCTACTTTATTAGTCTCTGACTCCAGAATCTGTTTTGGTTCTGCTCTGTCTTTCAGCTCATTAGAACAAACCTGCTGGAAGCGGAGCGTGGAGCAAGGAGACAGGAGCAGGCTCCTGCCAGATGTGGTTTCTGACACACAGCAGGAGGCCAGTGAAGAAAAGAGAGCTTTTCAGTGACCAGCTAGTCCAGCCAGCACCTAAACGCTCCTCTATCTCCCAAAAACATCATCTGATCCAGAACATCAATAAACGCTGGTATTTACTCAGACTCTGAGCATCTTCAAACAGGAATACTCAGACAGAGGGATGTTCTGTGCCTAAGGGAGGCAGGCACTGGATGCCACGCAAAACGAGCCGGCACTGTCACGTTCCCTAAAGGCTGCAGAGCTGATGGATGGCAGATCTGGCAGAGAGAGCCTGTGAGACTTCACGTGAATGCTTCGACTGCAAGCAAAGCTCACAAAGGATCTATCCAGAAGAAGTGGATTAAGCCAGCTCTGCCTGAGCCCCCCGCGAGGTCCTGCAGCAGACCATGAGCATTTTAACATCCACAGATCCGATGACAGATCTGCACCATGACCTGGCCTCTGGCTACGCCCTGCCCGCATCCCTGCCCTCCTGCTGGGTGACAACCACACTTCAGAAAATCAGCAGGAGGGTCACGAGGCAAAGTGGGGTTTGCCACGCTCAGAGAGCGCTCTGTTAGGCACTGTTAGGAATGCTGTGTGCTTGGGTGCAAGTGAAGGACCCATCTTTCAGTACCCAGCACCCTGTAGGGTTTGAACAGACAGGGGAGACAGGAATGACTTCGTTCACTCGCCACGTCTGTGCTCTCAGAGAAGCAGTCTGCACAAAGGAGATCATCTCCTCTTGTTTCCACAAAGCCACAGAGACTGCTCCTAATTTGTCTGACCCTTTAAAAAAAAAAAAAAGTTCCCCGAATCCAGGATTATATATAACAGAGATCAAAAAGCCTCGTGTCCAGAAAAATTCCTTCTGATGCAGCTCTGCAGATGCCACAGCACAGACATGAGCAAAGAAAGAAAATCTGGCAAAGTAACATGGATGAGCTTGATAATCCAGCATGACTGAAAAATTCCTGGGAGAGGCAGTCTGCCAAAGATCATCAAAAGTGAGAAGCTGGAGGCTTTCCAGGTGCAGCTGCTACAAGATCTGCTGGTCTGGAAGCAGAACTAGGGACTTGTTCCATAGATACCTGCCAAGAGACTGCCAAGGAAGAAAGCCATTGAATCAGTGATGCCCAAATTGTCCTTGCAGCTTTTGATTCATACGGAACCATGTCCTAACAGATGCAAGATTAATTGAGAATGTATTGTTCTCTAAAATTGCTATTGATCTGAGTTTCCCACACCTCTTCTCAAACACATAACAAGGTCTTACTAGAGCAAGAACAACAGTTATGGGGTTTGAAATTGAAATCCAACTTGACGTACACTGAGGAGCTGTGACAGTTACACAAAACAGACAGTTTTTTTTTTTCTTTTGAGATCCCATGCAAATCGAATTTTTGGGTGGTTTTGGGGAAAACAACGCTGCTAGAGACTGTGGCACTGGATCTGGGAGCTGATGACTCACAGAAAGAAAGAGACTGAACTGAATAAATCCACTCACTCAACCGACTGAGCTGTTGTCACTTAAACAGAACCTAATTGGCTCTTTAACGGCCTCTCTGAGCATATCCTTTTCTGTAATATGACCGATTATGCCATCAGAATTTATTGTTTATAGACAAACTTACAGAACAGTCAGGGAGCCTAACCTTTTTATAGATGTGCTTTAAGAGACGTTTGTTTCCTCTTTTTCAGATACGTGCACATTGAGATGAATAATTGTAGACAATAACAGGTCCTGATCTTTTATGTACTGCAGCATCTCTTACAGCTGCTGATTTCTTTTTTTCCTCATAGGTTTCACAATAAAGGCCAGCGATGCAGCATACATCTGAAGTTAACTTAGCATATTGCAGAGCTAAGGGTTTAACCCCAATGAACTATTACTGCCATATGTTCCATTTCTTTCAGGGAATTTCCCAATGGGAAAGAACTCAGACAATGTGAAGAAAAAAACATCCAATATCATTTGCCCTACAGCTTTTTACTGTTTATTTCTAGTGCTTTTCCCCTCCTCACATGATAATCGCCTTATTGTAGAGACTCATGCTCCAGATGTGGGAACGAAAAGGACTTGATTTAAGATCTACAGCTTGAGAGAGAACTGAAATGCTTTTGAAAATGGTGGAATTACAAAAAGCAGCTTAGGATCCCAAATCACTGGCAAGACAGAGCAAAGCCTCAACCGTCATACATAAAAAAAATGACTCTAATAATTTTCTCTCGTGTACCTCAAGCTGAGGACAGATTCTCCCAGCTCTGGGTTTCTCCAGCCGGGAGTTTTTGCACGTACCCCAGCATCAGTGTAGCAGGCACAAACATCTCAGTACTGCAGGGCAAGGCTCGTGTTAATGAGATGATGCCAGGGATCGGTGACCTGAGCTTTTGTGGCACACCCACTGCACAGTTCACCTTTACACCCTGCGGCAACGGGTTAAAAATTCAGACTTCTATAATTCAGGATCAGTTTACCAGACACCAGCTGTGGCTGAGCTACTCGAAGCCTGTGTTCTGAATCATTCTCTTATCTATTTGCAGATAATACAGAATCACGTTTCCACGGTTTAGCTAGAATCAATCAAATAAAAATTATGAAAAAAAAAGATTTGTAAAGGGATTGAGGAAAGGTTACTTTTAAATTACGTTTCAGATTCAGTTCTGAGAGGATTTGGTTATCAAATCCCAGTCTCATAACTCACCCTCACCAAGCACACCATTTATTTCCTAGTCAAATAGGATTGGATTCATCTCACAGAAAAGAAAAGGAATGGCACGACATGCCCCAGGCATTGCACGGTGCTCCTGCAGCAGCAGGGCCTGGCACGGGCTGAGCACTGACCTCTCCATCGCTGTCAGATATAACAATAAACGCATCCACAAAGCTGCGTTTCTTCTTGGCATTGGCAGCACCCCTCTTCTCTTCCTCCTCTTCCTCTCCATCCTGACCTCGACAGTCGGGGCCCTCTGTGGCCTTCCTTCTCCTTGGCATCCTTCACTCTGAAACAGAGGGAAAGACTAAAAGCCATTTGTTTCCCTCTCATTTAGATTTCCCCTAATAGACAGCCCTGTCTTTTACTATTTTTAGGCAAAATACAGCAGCCATTAGAACCTTATTACAACGCGTGGTACATTTAGCAGTACTGGGAGCCACACGTGCTTGTCACCACTCATTTAGTTAAGAATACTTTATTAGAGCTGATTGCAAAAAGGGGTTTCAGGAGAACAGCAACAGACAAGCGCTTTGCCCAGAGCCCTTGCTCCAACACAACAAGGCTTTCCTGTTCACTCCAGCCACTAACCCCCCCTCAACAAGCTGCCCCAAGCAGTGTCTCCAGCACAACCCCAATCTTCCCACCCCTGCACAGCCCCGGTGCACAACACGCTGGGATGGGGCATCGAAACAAGCTAAGGGGACTGGGAGGAGAGGACCAGGATGAGAACAAGAGTAAGTAATGCAACAACAGCGTTCAGTGCTTCCTGAGCTGGGAACCAGGGAGCCCTACGAGGTGGCTGAGGACCATCAGCTGCAGTTTTACTGGAAGAAAGCATACAGGGCAGCGAGCAACGAGCCCCTCGTCACACACAGACAGCAAAGAGCTGGAAATGCAGCTCGAGTTGGCCGGCTCCCAGACCAATGTCCTTCCCAGGATCCCTCTGCCTTCCTTCGTGAGCACTGAAATAGCTCAGATGCGCTGCTGAGGTCTAAAATAAGAGGCAGACAAGATGTGACAAAAGACCCCGCGTTACACAACGCAGAGCCAAACCCTCTCCTGTAGCATCCCAGAACTGCAAACAGCTGCTACGTGTGGAAACACTGCCAGCACGAAGTTCAGAGCCACATTAGCACAACAGAACAGGGCTGTACTCCTTGCCCAACAGCCGGGCAGCACCCGGCCCAGGTCAGACCAAGAGCACACGTGCTGCCACTGAATCTCTGCAGCGTGCAGGAGCTTCCCTCACCTGTCTCCCTTCCTCCACACACATAGGTGCTGAGATAAAAGATAATGATCCGGTGAGCGAGGATTTGCACTGAAGACTTACTGAGCCCTCTAAAGACAGGATATTGCACGAACTGCACGCACAGCTCCAGAAGCGGCTGCACTCACCAGTGCAGTCCCAAAACGCTTGTCTGTTTGGGATGGGAAAACAAAAACAAGTGCTGCTCTTCAGAGAAGCTCTTGCAAAACAAAGCTGTTCTGCTCCAGCTGAGCTGAACATTGACTGTTGTTGGAATATCGCTGTTATACGTTCTCTGTCTTTCATCCAATCATTCCCTCTGCCCTCTGCCTGGAGAGATGAACCCCACTGCCCACCCGGCTCCTGGGAACCGCACCCCGTTATCAGCACAGCACACCGGCTGCCTGAGCACTGGTGCTGAGCCCAGGCAGGGTCACTGCTTTCAGAGACATCAATGGCAAAACACAGCAGACAGCAGCTAGCAACTGCAACGCGTTTCCTTTTGCTTTTTGTTAAAATCCGTGCTGGCATCACCAGCTCTCCCCCCAGCTCAGTGCACTGCGCTAAATAAGAGATCACCGAGCAGTATCAGCTGGAGTTACGATGAGTCACCTATCTCCAACATTTAAAAAGGAGGGGGAAGTAAAAGATGTAACCACACAACTCCCACAGCGCTGCCGAAAACCAAGGGACTCGTGGCAAAGAGCCTCTCTGTGAATGTAACTAAGGGAACAAGACAAGGAGAGATCACTTGTAGCTGCGCGAGGCTGCGAGTAGGAGAGCGGTGACAGCTTTTATTAGCCCAGCTGATAGAGATGAAGAAAACAAGCAGCAGAGCTCACTCGTCCAGGTAAGGAAGCCGAGTGCAGAAGCTGCATTTTGCTTTCAGCACTTCTGCAAAGGACGCTGCTGGTATCCACAGTGTCCACGTCTGCTTTCAGTTCCAGTGAAAGAAAGCCTGAATAAGCCAAACCTGCTCTGCCTGTTGTCTCCTGGACTTGTTTTCCAATTTTTCACTTCTTACAACTTTAAGAGAATTTCTTTGCAAATGCTCTGACAGCAAAGGTGACCCCCTGACAAGGGCCTCGCACGTGCCACACTTCTCCAGGCACATTTTTAGGGATATCCTTGAAGATCCCCAACTTGTGATTATTTGTCATTTTCCCCTCTCATCTATCATTTTGATGAATCAGAAAGCAATTACCGACAGAATAATTCTAAATCTTGACACCGCAGCTCCAGACCTGCCAAGCTGTGACAGCTTGAAAAACGCTCGAAAAACAGAGCCAAAAATGAATGACTCTCATCCCCGGATGAGTTTGGGAGCCGCTCGAGACTCAGGCTGGCGCGTGGTAAACAATTCTCCCCCCCCCCCCCCACCCTCTAAGCACAGGGAGGGACGCGGCGCTGCCAGGCAGCAGCCATGCTGTGCACACAGGTCAGTGCCACGCAGCTCCCCGCGGCCAGCAGCCGCAGACCCCCACGCTGGGAGCAGCTGATCCCGAGCCGTGACGGCCCGCGGCACCGGGACCACGGGAGACGTCTGCGGGGTTCATCTCGCTTGCGGAACGGCTTTCCGAGCGCCTCAGCTGCTCCAAGCAGAACCGTTACTGCCCTGCCTCCTGCACGGGGAGACGGGCCGCCATCCCCAGCGCCCACCGCGGGCACCCCGCGCCCGGACCCCTCCCGGCAGCGCCCCGGCGTCGCTCAGTGCCACCGCCAGCCGGGCCCGCGCTAAACGAAGGGGCGGCCCCGCGCTGCCCTCGCAGAGAGGCGGCGGCGGCGGCCCCGGGCAGGGCAGCGGCCGCAGCTCCGCGGAACGGCCCGCGGGGAACAGCCGCTCCCGGGGCACATCCCGGGGTCCCGCGTGCCGCCCCCGCCCCGCCGCGCGGCCGCTGCCCCCCGCCGCCCCCGAGCCGCGCTCAGCGGGTCTCTTACCCGCACTCAAGTTGGCGGAGGAGGCCTCATTGCCCTCACTCAAGATGGCGGCGGCGACCTCACGTCACGTGGGAGGGGGTGACGGGAGGGCGGGGCCGGGCGAGGCGGGCGGCGCCATGTCGCGCGCGGGCGGCGGGGCCCGATGGCAGCGGGAGGAAACGCTGCCGCCTGCTGTGCTCGGAGCGCGCCGGGGCCGCCGGGACGCGCCCATCGTATCCCTTGCCCGTGTTCACGCGGGGGGAAAATATAACGGCGTCTCTTTGTTTACTTGCCGCCTTCCAGCCTCGAGCCGAAAAGCGCTCAACGTCCGCATCGCGCCACGCCTCTCCGCGCACAGCGATCGCGGCGACGAATGGCCACCGCCGCCCAGCCGGGGGCGAGGCGAGCCCGCCTCCGCGCCGCCCGTAACCAACATGGCCGCCGCCGCCTCGCCCCGCCGGCACGTGCCGCGCGCGCGACGCTCCCGCGGGACGCCGCCCGGCCCCGCCCGCCGTCGCTAGGAGACCGCGGCTCTCGCGAGAGCGACGGGGGGCGGCCAAGATGGCGGACGGGGCGGGTAGCAACGGGGACGCGTCGGCGCCGGCGGTGGGCAAGGAGGCAGGTGAGCGGCGCGGGGCGGGGGGAGAGCGCGCTCAGCCGGGGCGCTTCGGGTTGAGCGCGGTGTGTGTTGGCAGTGGAGCGGCTGATCCGGGAGAACGGGCACATCTTCACCGAGGCGCAGTGCAAGGTGTGCAGCGCGCTGCTCATCTCCGAGTCGCAGCGCCTGGCGCACTACCAGGTGAGGGCCGCGCCGCGCCGCGCCGGGAACGAGCGGGACGAGCCGGGGCCGCGTAACGGTGTCCTGCCCGCAGAGCAAGAAGCACGCCAACAAGGTGCGGAGGTACCTGTCCATCCACGGCGAGGAGGAGCTGGCGCCCGGCAAGAAGATGAAGCTGGAGGCGAAGGTGAGAGGGGAGGGGGGTGGGGGGGGGTTAGGGTTAGCCTCCTGTCCCGGAGGGAGAGCAGGGAAGCAGCGGGTTGCGATCTGTGTGACGTTTCGTTTCACAGCACGGTTGGCTGCGCTTTTCTTTCTGTCGCGCTCTTTGTTGTCCTTACGTTTTGAGTTTTGTTTCAGCTTCTCGCTCATCAAGGGGAGCGCCTCGCTAGCTGTCTGCCCCGCGAGTCGTTTGGGAAGCAGATTGTACTTCTGTGATTGCTTTAGCTTTAATCTTTAACCCGCGCAGGTTTGTTGTGCGTGTGGAGGGGAGGAGGTAGGAGGTTTTCTTCATGCAGTGTGAGGCCTGGCAGCAGCTGCCGCCGCCTGCCCAGCTGGCATCATGTTGCTGATGGCCCAGCTGATAACGGTGTTTGTGCTCCTTAGCTCACACCTTAGGGAGCAGGGGGCAGATCGGTTCTTGCTGCCATGTGCTGGGCCCACGTAGGTCCTGACAGCCCCTTTACCTGTGGTGTTTTAGTAGCAGATTGAGGAAAAGGGAATCTGAAACAGGAGCACTGTCCGGTGAAGGAGGGGATAGTGCTGTGCTGTGGAAGTCCCATTCAGTTGCACAGCTTCAAATTCACATTCAGTGCCTCTGTTGATCTAGTATCCTTGACTGCCTTATAGTTTCTCTTTGTAATGAGTTTTCCCAACCATTTTTTCGGCCATTCTGTGGTTCTGTGCACGCAGGAGAGCAAGCAGGAAGGCGCCAATGGGGAGGACAGGAACAAGTGTTGCCCCATCTGCAACATGACCTTTTCCTCTCCTGCTGTGGCCACGTCTCACTACCTGGGGAAGACTCACGCCAAGAACGTGAAGCAGCAGTCCCCTAAAGTGGAAGGTAATCTGTCTGCAGTGCCTCGGTGTTGTGAAGTTCAAACTAGGAAAATGCTGCACGTAATGTTTTTTGCTCTGAGAGGTGTCATTGGACACATGACATCTTTTGTGTGTGCGTGTGTTCTTGCCTGGAAAGCCGGCAGCACTCCTCCAGATCCACTGCCTTTAACAGCAACCTGTGTGGTAGAATAGCTTGGCTAAATGTACCTTCCTGCATGGAATGGGACAGAGCCTGTTGCTCATGCAGCTGTAGAAGTATCTGTCACGGAGTATGATGCTTGCTAAAAGCTTACAGGGACTGAAGTGACTGGTGAAATGCCTGTGAGATGAATTTGTCAGGCCTGCTCAGCTACAGGCTTGTGGCTTCTGTGGTTGAGGGACTCCTGAGCTGCAGACAGGTGGAGGCTGGCAGAGTGCTGCTGGGAAGCATGGGTGTGTGCTTGTCCTGACCCTGTGCTTTGCCTCTGCTGTCTGCTGAGGCCCTTTCTCAAGGCATGGCCTGGCTGTGAGGAGCCTGCAGGAAGGGTCTGGTGTCTGCCACTCCCATGTGAGAGGAGCTCACAGGTATTGAGCTCCTCTGTGCTGTTAGTGCCCCTGCTGGGAGTTGTCTTACCCCATGCCTTCCAGTTGCGGAGCGTTAAGGGAGGAGGTAGAAGCAACACGGGTCTGACATCCTCGTGACTAGGTTTCTTTTTGGGCTGTTCTGTGGTTTTGGTTTATTGGGGTTTGTATTTATTTATTTATTTTTTTATCTATTCTGTTTAATGCATGCTTTGGGGAAATAAAATTACCCCCTTTTTTTTTTTTTTTTTTTTGTATCTAACTGACCAAGAATTTGGATTCACCCTACAGAAGTGGTGCCCCCACAGAAACATCCTGCTACCCTCCCCACCTCTGCTGTGTCTTCCAATGAAGAGAACAAGGACATTACTGACCCAGACAAGTTCTGTAGCCTCTGCCATGCCACTTTCAACAACCCCCTTATGGCAAAACAACATTACGTAGGCAAGAAGCACAGAAAGCAAGAAACCAAACACAAGCTGATGGCACGCTACGGCCGAGCTCCTGACGCACCAGCATCGTCCTTCCTGGGTGAGTTCTCAGCAGGCAGGCTGGTAAGGAGCTGGACAGCAGAGTGGGACAGCAGTGTGCATCTGTATGGTCTCTGGACAAGGGAGTGTGGAGGGAGCAGGGGAGAATTGCTCTTGGTAAGGATGATGCCCTATGAAACTATCTGGTTGATACTGTAACGCCTTGGCAGCAGGAGAGGTTTTTAGGCTGTAGCTGCTTGTGAGGAGCTTTGAGTTGTGTTTTGCAATGTTGTCTCATCGAGAACGTGTCCTTTTTATTCTCTGTGCAGATAATCCAGGGATTTTGGCCAGTGCTGTTTCCAGCTAGGTGGATTGCATCCAAAATGGAAAGATAAAAGTGGCATTTGATGCTTAAAAAATGTCTAGGGAACTAGGCAAAGATGGAAGAAATAGGTTTAACTGCACCTGCTGCTTCAAAGCACATGAAAGCCAGAGAGATTTCTCCCTGAATGCTTTCTGCCTCTGTGTGGGCACTTCATCTGATGAACTAATGCAACTCTCTCTGGAGCAAGCAGGAATGTGGAAAAAATTGAGCTATTAAGAAGGAACTTTGGGCAGACAGTTAACACTCATTTGGTTTATGATCTGTTCCTTACGAGTGCTTCTATATGATGAAAGCCCTTGGGGTCCAGGGAAAGCATTAGGAGCTGACAGTGAACTCCCTTGTTCTTTCCAGCATCCCTCTGTTGGACCAGAAGTGTGTAGTACCCTCCTGGATGCTTGAAGTAAATAATAAGCAGACATAAAATCTCCTTCAAGGGCTTCTTACTCTGTCATAAAAACACCCATAAGCAGAAGATTAATTATTCTAATTCTTTGCGGGCCATCTTTAGCTACTGGTAGCACTTATGAGAAATGAAACTCAATTATCCCAGTAATATTCTCTCCCACACTGTGTAGTCATGTGGGAGATGGAAAAGGTGCTTCATATCTTGTGTTACCCATCTGCTCTTTACCTAATTAGCGGGGCCTGAGCAATGGTTCCATTTTGTTGTGATTCAGGTTGTGGAGCCCCAGCCCGGGCTGGGTAAGTGGGCAGTGCTGTTGCCGTGTGATTTACGTGTTTTGTGGAGCACTTACAGAGCTGGAGTGTCTCCATCCACATCTCTGTGGTGCTTAAGCTGTTCCAGGTGAGGTTGCAGAGCTGGGGTGTAGCGTGGGGCTGCTCTGGTGGGACAAGCTGCAATCAGGGCTGTATTTCCCTGCTCCCTTTGCCTGTCTCTGTGTGCTGACAGCCCTGCCAAGCTGGCATGCCTGCACAGTTCTTCCCAGCCCAAGCTTCTCGTTCTCTCTTACTGAACTGGGCTTGAATTCTGGCCTATGCTTTTTTTAAAGGCTCTGCTCTCTAAACGAATCTTCCCTGTTGAGATCTGACCCTCAGCAGACAAACATGTGTCCTTCTTAGCAGAGCACCTAGATGCCTTTCTGCTTTAAATTCCTCTAGGAGCCATCCATGCAAGGGCTGCCTTGTTTTTAGCAGGGAGATCTTGATCTCAGTCGTGCAGGGAGATGGGTGTGAAGGCTGTGACAGCTCCTCTGATCCTTCACGTCCATGCCCAGCCGTTTTGAGAGTTCAGTGGTGCCCACTGGAGTCTCTGTGGGGCAGCAGCCACATGGGGAAGTGTCTGCTGCATTACATGTTGTACTCCTCACTCAGTGATAATGCTGCTTTTCACCCCTCGTGTGAGTGTCCCCTTTCCCCTTAAGGAAGTATTTATTTTGTGAGACTCCCAGGCAGAGCCCTTCCCCAGAGAGCTGGAGTTCAGTAGTACGTAACGTCACAGGGATGGATGCCAGGACTTTCCCATTACGGGCTTCTGTGGCCAGCTCTGCTGCCTTGCTTGCTTGTTTGGTATCTATGACCCTGAGGACTTACATTCCAGCAGGAGCAGTCACGTTACACACAACCGCTGGTCTGCCTGGTGCAACTGTTGTTGGAGGCTTTTTGTTTTCCAGTTAACTGATAGACTGTAGCAGAACGGTTTGAGGATAGAGTTCAGTATTCCCAGCTGGCCCCTGAGCAAGGCAGAGCGCTGTGCTGAGGAGTTTCGCGTTGTGTATAATCTCCTCTGGCTGCTTTTTTTCCTCTTTTTTTTCTTAATTGAAACATCAAATTTAAAAACGTAATGTCTCCCTTGATTTTTGTTAGGAGTCATACAGATCAGGAGAGGTGGGAATTTGGGAGAAAGGTGGAGTTGCAGAGGCAGTATAACATCAGGTTTGGTGTGCTAATTGCTAAGTTTTCACCTCATCTGATACTGTAAACTGGTTACAGGAAATGTGTGTTTGTTTTTGTAGATAACGAACCCATGTTCTGATCAGGAAAGGTTTTCTGGCTCTGTTTCCCTCCATACCTCTGACTAGAGTCTGACCGGTGTCTGGTGGGGTATGGATCCTGTGACCTCCCTGCCTGGTCAGGCTGTTCATTTGCTACTTGCTTTGTTTAGCGGTTGTTTAACACATCAAGTGATTGATTATCTCACTTGTTTCTACCTCAGGCACCAAGTTGTTGGCTAGCTGTGCTGTGTGTGTTAACATTGATGTCTGTTTCAGCTGGGAAAGGCTACCCCTGCAACACATGTAACATAGTACTGAACTCCATAGAGCAGTACCAAGCCCACATCAGTGGCTTCAAACACAAGAATCAGTAAGTAACTTTCTTTTTTGACTGTGTTTCTAGCCTTGCTATTCCAACTGTTTTAAATGCAGCTTAAATGCAGTTCTGCATGTGGATTTCAAGCTGACCCTCGCAAACAGAGCAATATGCTTTGTGCAAGCCTGTGCTGTTTGTTCTGAAGCCAGTTAACCAGTGGAGGTTTGCGCCCCCTCAGCCTCTTCAGCAGCTCCCTCTGCAGACAGCTCGGGGATGCTGCTGTAGCAGAAGTGTCTTTCATTTGCTTTTGTTCCTCGGAGGTTCAGGTCAGTGCCGCCCTCTGCAGTGAGCACATCCATCCCGATTCTTGTTGAACAGCACTTCTGTAAGAACCAAGATTTGAATCAAAGCAAAGAGTGGCATAGTGGAGGTCTACTTGTCATTCTAGGCTCTCTTGGGAGCTGCTTGTTTTAAAATTTGGCATGTAGTCAGCATGCTCCAGAAAACTAGGCTATATTTCTGAACTCGCTCTCACAACTGAGTGAGTTAAACAGGATAATCCCCTGCACATATTGTTCATCTTCTGCCAGGGAAATGATTAATACTTAAGGTATTTATTCTGGACACTGGCAAAGTTCAGATCTCTGATTTCAAAGCGTTACCTTAAGGAGGGTCAATACCAGACCTGGGGTGGGTAGACAGCTTAGAAGCTGGTGAGTGGGTTAGAGGAAAGAGGTATTAGGAAATACTGCCTGAAGTGGTAACCGAATTTCCCAGAAAGACCAAGATGAAAACTGGAATCTTGCATTGCATGCCTGTGGAATAACAGCCCCGTCACACTCTGGGTATTTGATTGGAAGGCATAAGCTCTGTCTGTTCATTCATGAAGGCCAACTCTTGAACAGCACAGCAGGATCAGTGGATGGCAAACAGCTAGCCTGAATTTATCCCGCTCTAGAAAGATAACACTGAAGGCATTCCCAACACACTTGCATAACTGTTCACTTCAAGGACATGGATGTTCCAGCTTTTCAAGCCAAATAACTCCCTTTTAGAAAGCTGCTTCTGGATTGGGTCGTTAAGTCCTGTTCCAGGTCAGCTTCTGCAGTCTGAAAAGAGCCAGGACACTTGCTTTGCAGTGGAAGCTCTTCACAGTCCTTGAGCTAAGCAATAGCTAATTCTTCCATACTAAAGGTGTCTGTTTAATACACTGAGAGAGTTAGAATCCATTTGGAAGCTTTTGTGGCGAGTTGTTGACTTGTCCATAGTGGGCTGTTACTCTGCTGGCAGCAGTGTTTTCTGAGCATTGATTGCAGCTGACAGATTTCAGAGCCATTCTGACACTGTTTCCTCTTTTCCCTTGTCTTCCTCTTGCTCCCTCCGATGTCCAGGATGCCAGGAGCAGTGCCAGTCGTAGGACCATTCCCACCACAGCAGTATGTCCGGGAGGAAACAACTGCTCCAGGAGGCTACAGTTACTTCAGCCAAGACTTCTAGAGCAAGTTGCAGCACTGTTCTTGGAGTTGTTGGTGGCCCAAGAACACACATCCTTTGCCAGCCCACAGTGGTTCCATTATCCCTCTGGATAAGCAAAGCCCTACCCTCCTGTATGCACCCGTTGAGCAGAACGGGGACTGAATCTGTCCAAAAAAGGATCCAGCTGGAAGAGACTTGGTAGACAGCAAATACTTCACTCCCTTAGAGTAGTTGTCATTGTGTAATTGCTTCCTGTAAAGGTGGGTGCGGTGTGAGAGGAAGTGTGTATCTGGTATAAGGAGAGTCTGGCAACAGGCTGCTAACATCTACCTCCTCCCTCACCAGAGCAAATAGTGGATTCCTGCACCTGGAGGCCAGCAACCCACACTTAGAGGTGTCTTTTGCTGGGGGAGAACTCGTAGTCCATAGCAAGCAGTGCTTGTGCAGTGTGGATGGGACACTGTGGGCTGCCTGGCGTTTTGCAGAACTAACATAGGAAATGACAGCACAGCATCTCTCATCATGACTCCTCTGGGCAGTTTGTGTGCAGAATGCTGTGTGCCACTGGTTGCCCCCAGAGCCTTTGGCAGTACTGCAGCCGTTGGTTGAGGAGCTGTGTTGTTTGGTGACTGACAAGCAGTCATGGTTTGTGGTGTCCAGCGCTGTTCGTGGGGGCGGAGGGGTTAGAGCTCTTGGCTCCCCAGGCTGCTCAGCCCTCTGCTCTGAGGATTTACACGTGGAAGGAAGAAGCTGTTTAGCCTGGTTTCCTATGGAAACGGGTGTATGTGATCATTCACCGTGTGTGTCTTTACCCCCTGTAACTTAAACCAATCTCAGCCAAACTTGGCAGTGGTGGAAATCTCTGAGACCTGAATGCAGTCAGCAGAGGAAGGTGAGCAGGAAGAGCCCATCCCAAATTCTGTCAGGGTCTGTACATAAGAGCAGCGTTTTCCCTACTGCCAGCCGAATACTGATAGAGAAGGAGAACTGTGAAGGACAAAAAATAGAGATGAGGATAGAAATAACGGAGTACTGTAGTATAGCTTGGTCGAATTGTTAGTTGGCGAAAAGCTACAAGTCCTCTGGAAACATGGCTTAGTCCTTCATCAGACACCACTTGCCCAGCCCCTCTCACAGTCCTTACACATTGGTGCCATCGAGGAGAAGAGATGTTCTGTCTTTCAAACCCGGAAATTAAGATAGATGTTCTCTTCATGGTGCTGATGTACTGGGCCTTTAGAAAAGCCCCCAGAAGGAAGGGCGGGTGTGTGAGGCTGTTGTGCATTTTGGATGAGCTCTTCAGATGTCCTGCCCTTGAGCTAGGGCAGTGCCGTTCTGTGGCGGCCCGCTGCAGGAGCTGGGTTGTCGTCCTGGCCTTGTGCTCAGCGCCAGCGCTCCGTGTCGGGCACCACGCAGCTCTGCCCCTAGCCTCAGTGCCTCCGTGGGGCTGAGAGTTGGGCAGCCTGGGGTGAGTGCTGTGGGGCAGGAGGACAGTGGAGGTGATGGACATGTGGAGCGGAGCTGCTGCCTCCCACTGCTGAGCAGCTGCTGCAGGGCACTGTGGGGCCCCGCGCTCCCGCTGCTGCGTTCCAGGCTGAGCAGCTGCTGCCCCTGCGAGGAGAGCCGGGCTGGGGGGGCACTGCCACAACTCAGCACGCGCTGGTTGGGTTAAGTGAGGAGGGAGAGTTGGTTGCTGATCTCTGCACTTGGAGCGAGTGCCTTCCCTCTCTGCTCAAGGCTGTACATGAGCTTTGTTTGCCTCCACCCCGCGCAGGATCTGCCATCTCCCCTTAGGACAGGCTCCTGCTGCTCTGGGTTCGCCTTCCTGATGTTTTCCAGTCCTGCTCTACTGCTGAGGGCTGACCTCAGCCTCCTGCTTGAGAGGGAGTCCTGTTAAACCGAGCAAGCCGATCAACCAGCAGAAAATTGCAATGAAGTGAAGGGAGCATTGTGTGCCTGGTGGCACTGGATGGCCTCCAGCCCTGATCTTTGCTGCTTAAGCTCTCGTCTCATTGTGTGAGGGCAGGTGCCTGCTAGATGTGCTATGCATTCACACCAAGAGGGATCCATTTCCAGCACTGCCCAGTCCGGTGTGTCACTCCAATGTGTGTACTGACAGTTTTGCCTTCCTCTGTACATGATGTTTATGTATCTGCTGTTTCTCTAAAGTGAAGCTCTCCAAATAGAGTGTTTATTACTACTTCTGGGTGCTGGCTCTTTGCTGTAGCCCTTGCTGTGTTTTTGCCATCCTTTAAAGCAAAGAACAGAGGATACAGACACCTCTGACATGTTTGGGAGGGGCGGGAGGCCTGTGTTCCCATCTGCCATCCCCAGGCACCCCGAGATCCGGACAGAGCTGCCAAGTGCCTTCCTCTGTGCTCCTCTGGCACGTCTGCGTGGCCTGGGGCACACCAACGTCACCAAGGGGAAGGCAGGACAGTCCGCACCCACAGACTGCTGGCACTTCTGCAGGCTGTTGTGCTGCTTGTGCTGAAAACATCCGTTGCAGCCACGGGGCACTGGGCTGTTCAATGGCAGCGTGGGAGCAGAGTGATGGTACACGGCCGCTCCTCTGTCTGCACCACACCTCACTGGGACAGGATGTTCTCCCAGCACAGCCTAGGTGGGTGCCCAGCAGCTGTGGTGCCATTGCCCAGCTGTAGGCTGTGCCCAGCTGTGCCTTACCCTGGCTCTGTCCTGCTGCCAGGGCCAGCTGGTGTGCTCCAGCCCTCACCTTCTACCCTGGTAGCATGCTGTAGCACCCATGGGCACCCTGCAGCATAATGCCATGGGGGCTGCAGCCTGGCAACGGGGCTGCGTGCTGGGGGAGGCCGAGCACACTGTGACCCTTATCCCACCGCAGTGCCCCCTGCCTGGGCCCCTGTGGGCAGCACCTGGCTATGCCAGGGCTGTGGCTGCCACGGCCAAGCCCCAGTGCCTTCCGTGCTGGCAGCAGGCACAGGGCACGGAGCCACCACGGCCACATCCCCACGGAAGTGCTGCCATCCCCTGCCCTCTTGCAGCTAGCTCTGCAGAGCCTGCCTGCCTGAGCCCCAGCACAGCGCTGGGACCCCCCTCAGCTTGGGAGGAGCACAGCCCCATCTGCAGCCCTAACCACTGCCCTCCCTCGTGGCCCTGCTGTCTCCAGCAAGCAAATCAGGTGCAGATGTGGGGATGGGTGCCTGCTTGCCATTAGGGTTTGGGAACACAGGGGTGGCCCAGCTCCTGCCTTGCAGCACCCTGCGGCTCCCAGGGTATCCTTTGAGTCCTGTAGCGCGTGCTGTGTGCAGTGCCCTGGGAAGCAGCACCCGTACAGTCCATCCCTGAGCAGGAGTGGCTGTGCCCAATGGAGCTGCAGTGGGGGTGAGCCTCTCCCCACTAACACTGTGCTGTAGGGTGCTCCCTGCTTGCCCTGAAAGGAGCACAGTGCTTGCTGCTGGGGGCTTGGTTGGGGCTTCGTGTCCCTCACTCAGCAGCTCCTCTGCCAGACCCTGAGTTCTCACCTCCCCAAAGGGAACAACAGGTTCATGTTTGCCAAGTGGTGCCTGGTTAAACCTTAACCTGGCTGGGTTGCTCCATCGGTCCCTCCCTGTGGGAGATAAGGATCAGCAGGAGCACAGCATTCTGCTCCCAGGGCAGCAGGAGCTGAGCTCCTGCCCTGAGCCTGTTCTGCAGGACGAGCTGCAGGGCTGGGACCCATGTCCCACGGCCAGCTCCTCTGTGCCCAGCATCCGTGCACCCACAGGGCTGCAGCAGGCTGCGGCTGGGGCAGTGCAGCCACGTGCTGAGGGCGGTGAGGCTGCAGAGATCCTCCAGGTACACTCACACGGCTCAGCCTCAGCATCCCGACGCCACGCACGAACAGAGTGCTGAGAGCGGGGGACCTGCGCCCCAAACAACAGCCGTTCAGGAGAGGCCAAGAGAAACTTCCAGGAGGAAAGAGCCCCCCCGGGCTCCGGCCCCCCCAGGAGCTGCCGGCCATGCACGTTGGCCGCAGGTGCGACCGCAGCAGGACCGGCGGCGAGCGCTGGGGCCAGGCACAAGGGGCGGCTGTGTTCCCGCAGCCCCGGCTGCCTTCCAAGAGCAATATTGTTGGCACCAGGCAGGCTCCCTGCGCCGGCAGCGCATACATGGGCCTTTCATGACGGGAGCGGGGATGATTTACTGCCTGGGGGAAGGGGCAGCGGTGGGAGGATGGAGCCCCTGCACCCATCCTCTCGTGCGTGCTGCTGCCACGGGGCTCTGCACGTGAGCAGGGCCGTGGGTCTGGGTGGGCGCGGGCAAACAGTGGGGATCGCCCCTCCTTGGGCACAGGGCAGAGCAGCTCCCGTTGCCCCATCCACCCCGTGCCCACCTCTGAGCATCCCCTCCCTGAGCAGCTCGGCAGCCACGGGGACGTGTGTCTCTCGTGGTGCCGTGGCAAAGCAGGGTGCCAGGGCAGTGCCGTGCCGTGGCACAGGGATCCGGCTCTGGCACAATCCCCCCCTTGTTGAGCTGCTGGCGTGGCGGTGCTGCGGCGGTGCCGCCGGAGGCGGGCGGCAGGCGGTGGGCTGTGCTGCCGTGAAGGGCTTTTTGTTTGCCTTCAGTTGCTGCTATAAATCAAGCCAGGCAGCCCGAGCCCCCGGCCCCGCGGCTGGGAGGGGAGCAGCTCCCTGCAGCCCACACCCCGCTGCCCCATCCTGGCACGGAGAGAGCTGCCGGCACGGGTCCCATTGCCCTGCTCCCGTGTGCCCACCTGGCCCCATCCCCACTGCAGGAACCAGGCAGGGCTACGGGCGTTTCTCAGTGCCCATCCGAGGCTCCCAGCTCTCTTTTCGGGGCTTTGCGTATCCCCCCCCCCCAGACAGCTGCAGGGGATCAGCCGCTCCCATCACCCAGGGCCCTGCCGCCTCCTCTGCCACCCTGGGCATCTCCGTGCCCCTCTTTCGGTTCGGTTTGGTTCAAATCTTGCCGAACCCAACATTTTTCTGCGCTTCCGGCACTTCTCAAAGCTCTGCGGAGGCGACTGCTGCTCCGTGAAATTGATGTTCTCGTCCGCTTCACGCGCCGGCAGGAATGTGCTGCCGGAACAGCTGCCGGGGGCTGCGGCCGTGGGGGCTCCGGGAGGGGAGAAGTCGCGGGACGGACGTTACAGTGGCAGCCCCCGACCAGCGCAGCTCCGTCGCAAAGCGGCCCCGGGAGGAGTCCCGGGGCTCGGCTCCCCGGCTCCGCTCCCGCACGGACCGCGGAAGCGGGACGCGGCCGCGGCTGCTCCCGGTGCCGGGGGTCCGTCCGCGGAGAGGTGTTTATGGTGCGGATTAGGGCCGGCCCTGCTCCGCCTCGCAGCCCCGCGGTGTTTTACGACGCAACCTTATGGGCTCCTAATGGGGGTCACGGCCACTTGATGGCCCCGGCAGCGATAACGCCGCGCTAATTGCAGCGGCAGCAATTAGCCCGCGCGCCCCGCCACGGGAACGGCGCCCGGCAACGCGCGGCGGGGGCTGCGGGCTGGGGGCGGTGCCGCGGAGCGGGCCCGGGGGCGGGGGACGGGGGTGGGCGGCGGGCAGCGGGCGGGGCCGGGGCCGCCCCCGGCGAGGCCGCCCGCGGCGCCGAGTAACCCGAGCGCCGCCCTACAAAGTGCCCGCGCCCTCGGCACAGCGCGGCGGGGTGAGAGCCGGGGCCGCCATGGGGCCGCGGCGCTGAGCGGAGCCCGCCCGGCCCCGCAGGACTTTGCCCGGGCCCTCCCCGCCGCGTTCGGTGCGGGCTGGAGGAGCCGCGCCGTCCCCGTTCCACGCGCCGCGCCGTCGGGGCTCCGCGGAGCCGCCTCTGCCCGACGGCCCCGGAGCGGCGCGGCCCCGCACCGTGCCGCCGCTTCCCGCGGGGGGCCCGGAAGATGCGGCCGCTCTGGCTCGTCCTGGCGGGGCTGCTGCTGGCGGCCGGCCCGGCCCATTCCCGGCGCGGGGAGATGGAGCCAGGTACGAGCGGGACGGGGGGGGGGGGAGGGCTGGGGACGGCTCGGTTGCTGGTTGTTCTTAGCCCCGGTTTTTGCAGCCTCTGCGCGTCGGTAGTCCGGCGGCGAGCTGGGCCGGGCTGGGCTCGGTGCGGTGCGGTGCGGTGGTGCGCACGCGGTGCTGACAGCTGCGGGGCTCCGGGCGCGGCGGCGGTGCGTGGGACACGCGGACGGGGCGGGAGCTGCGGGGCTGCGGGTCCCGGTACAGCCAAACCGTCTCTGGATCGCCGCCGCTTTGAGTTGTCCGCGCGGTGGTTTCGCTCCGAGCAGCTCTGGGTTTAGAACGGGGCAGAATGTTTGTTTTGGAGCCGCTTTCTCGGCGTGGGCCAGGGCCCGCGGGGAGCGGGAGGGGTTTGATGCTGAGAGCTTCCAGTCCCTTCCCATCCCAGCGCGGCGGGATGGGCGCGGGCACCCCGTGCCACAGAGTGACCCCTCTAGACGGGCCGTGGTGTGGGGTGGCCTCGGCCGGGAGCGCGGCAGTGCCAGGCGGCGCGGGGGAAGCCTTGTCCCAGTGCCCGGGGGCAGAGTCCAGCTCTCGCCCGCGGCTCTGGCCAGGACGGGGCGGCCGGGCGCCGGGCCGTGCTGAGCACGTCGGGCAGGAGCGCGGTGGGACGCTGCCGGCCGGGAGCACTGTGCACGGCGCTCAGCGCGTCTCTCCCGGGCTGCAGAGCTGTTTGAGAGCCCGCTGCTGGAGTCGGAGGAGGAACACCTCCTGCTGGACCCGGGCAATGCACTGAAGCTGTACTGCGATGCCAACCAGAGCGGGGTCAGCGTGCTCTGGTACAAGGAGTCGCGGCCGCTGGTCTCGGGGCCCCGCGTCCGCCTCCAGCAGGGTGTGTTGGAGATTGCCGAGGTCGCCTACGAGGACTCGGGGCTCTACGTGTGCCGGGTGCGGGGCAGCGGGGAAATCCTGCGCAGCTTCACCATCTCTGTTGTGGGTGAGGGCCCAGAGCATCGCTGAGGGGAGCGCAGCCCCGTTTTCCCCATCCTGCAGACAGGGACATCCCTCGTGACACGCTTTCCCTTGCAGACTCGCTGGCATCAGGGGACGATGATGAAGACAGCGATGGAGACGGACCCCACAGGGACCGCAGCGAGGAGCCCGTCTATGTGCACAGAGGTGAGTGCTGCCATGGGACGAGCGCTTGGGGGCAGCCCCCACCCGGGGCCGTGCACCCCATCCCACAACGCCCACCGTCTCTCCCCAGCACCGTACTGGACTCACCCGCATCGCATGGACAAGAAGCTGTACGCCGTCCCCGCGGGGAACACGGTCAAGTTCCGCTGCCCGGCCTCGGGCAGCCCCAGCCCCAGCATCCGCTGGTTCAAGAACGGGCGTGAGTTCCGCGGGGAGCACCGCATCGGGGGCATACGGGTAAGAGCCCCCTCCCACCCCTTCATCCCCCCTCTGCTGGTGTCTGGCTCGGCCGCAGCCCCCCTGAACCTGTTGCTCCCCATTGCAGCTCCGGCACCAGCACTGGAGCCTGGTGATGGAGAGCGTGGTGCCCTCTGACCGTGGCAACTACACCTGTCTGGTGGAGAACAGGTTTGGCAGCATCCGCTACAGCTACCTGCTGGACGTGCTGGGTGAGGGTCTGCAGGCGGTGCCGGGGGGGTCCCTGCTGCCACTGGGCTGGGGAGAGGGGATGGGCTGCAGGGGATAAAGGTGGAAGAGCCCATCCTGAGCAGCCCATGTGTCCCAGCACCCGAGGGAGGTGGGGTTGGGATGCCTCTGGGTGCTGTGGGTGACGCTGCCCCTATGCTGTGGGTGCAGAGAGGTCCCCGCACCGGCCCATCCTGCAGGCGGGGCTGCCTGCCAACACCACGGCCCTGGTGGGCAGCGACGTGGAGTTCTTCTGCAAGGTGTACAGCGATGCCCAGCCCCACATCCAGTGGCTGAAGCACATCGAGGTGAACGGCAGCAGCTACGGCCCCGATGGGGTGCCCTACGTGCAAGTGCTCAAGGTAACGCCCAGAGGGTGACAGGGGCACGTGGAGTTTGTCCCCATGCAGGGATGCTCATGGTCCCTCGCTCTGCCCACAGACTGCAGATATCAACAGTTCCGAGGTGGAGGTGCTGTACCTGCGCAATGTCACCATGGAGGATGCGGGCGAGTACACCTGCCTGGCAGGGAACTCCATCGGCCTCTCCTACCAGTCAGCGTGGCTCACTGTGCTCCCTGGTACAGCTGGGTTTAGGGCTAGGGCTGGGGTTAGGGTTAGAAGGGGCTGGGAGCAGCACAGGGACCATGGTGCAGGCTGATGTGTGCTCTCCCCCCAGAAGAAGAGCTGGTGCATGAAGCCGAGGCCCCCGAGGCCAAGTACACCGACATCATCATCTACACATCGGGCTCGCTGGCCGTGGCCATGGCCCTCATCATCGTGGTGCTGTGCCGCATGCAGACACAGCCAAGCAAGCAGCCCCTGGAGCCCATGGCTGTGCACAAGCTCTCCAAATTCCCACTCATCCGACAGGTGAGGGCTGAGCTGGGGGCACCTTGGTGAGACAGCTGGCCCTGCTGGTGCCACCTGTCCCTGTCACCTTGCCCTAGGGGCTGCCCTCACTCGATTGCCCCCAGCAGCACCGGGTTTCAGCATAAGTCCCAGTGCCTGAGGGCTGCTGTGCTGTCCCTGCAGTTCTCCCTGGACTCCAGCTCCTCGGGAAAGTCCAGCACGTCGCTGATGCGCGTCACCCGCCTCTCCTCCAGCTGTGCCCCCATGCTGGCAGGTGTCGTGGAGCTGGACCTGCCCCTGGATTCCAAGTGGGAATTCCCCCGGGAAAAGTACGGAGCTGGGGAGGGAGGGCTGGGGCCGGCAGCCCCTGTGCTGGGGTTTTGTGCCCCCTGGGCTTGGAGCAGGGTCGGCTCCATGGTGTGCTCATGGCTCTGCTTCCCTGCTAGGCTGGTGCTGGGGAAGCCCCTGGGTGAGGGCTGCTTTGGGCAGGTGGTGCGGGCAGAGGCGTATGGCATCGACAGGGAGCGCCCGGACCGCGCTGTCACCGTGGCTGTCAAAATGCTCAAAGGTAATGGCTCTGCTGCAGTGTCCTGGGTGCGGCTGCTGCGCTGGTGCCACCCCTGCACACAGTGACACAGCCATGTGTCCCCAGACAATGCCACCGACAAGGACCTGGCTGACCTCATCTCCGAGATGGAGATGATGAAGCTGATGGACAAGCACAAGAACATCATCAACCTGCTGGGGGTGTGCACGCAGGATGGTGAGGGGCTCGGGGGCAGGGGGGTGCTGGGGTGGGGAGGGCAGGGCTGAGTGCTGTGTGTCCTCCCCAGGGCCCCTCTACGTGATAGTGGAGTTTGCTGCCAAGGGGAACCTGCGTGAGTACCTGCGTGCCCGGCGGCCGCCCACACCTGACTACACCTTTGACATCACGGCGCTGCCCGAGGAGCAGCTCTGCTTCAAGGACCTGGTGTCCTGCGTCTACCAGGTGGCCCGTGGCATGGAGTACCTGGAGTCCAAACGGGTAGGAATGGTGATCCGGGTGCCACCAGGCCTGGGCACCTCCTGGGGCTGGTGGTGCTGGGGCCTGGGGTGGGAGCTGCCATCTCATGCCTGAGGTGATGCGTTCCCCATGACAGTGCATCCACCGCGACCTGGCTGCACGCAATGTCCTGGTCACGGCAGAAAATGTGATGAAAATCGCCGATTTTGGCTTGGCCAGGGATGTCCATGACATTGACTACTACAAGAAAACCAGCAACGTGAGCACGGGGCCACGCGTGGGGCAGGGGATGGGATGGTGACCCATAGGGCTGGCTGAGCTGAGCTTTGTTCCTGCAGGGCCGCTTGCCGGTCAAGTGGATGGCACCCGAGGCACTGTTCGACCGTGTCTACACCCACCAGAGTGATGTGTGAGTGCTGGGGGCCGAGGACTGCTGCGTGTGGGGTGAAGTAGCACTGCAGTGTCCTCAGCTATAGGGCAGGGGCACTCCATGGGGTGAAGCTCTACCCAGACGCAGAGCAGGGCTCTGCTTCCAGGGTGAGAGGGGTGGGAGGAACAGGGCCCTGCCGGCTGTGGGAGAGGGCTGGGATGGTGACACAGTTCTGTGCCACGTATGATCACAGGTGGTCCTTTGGGATCCTGATGTGGGAGATCTTCACGCTGGGCGGTTCCCCGTACCCTGGCATCCCTGTAGAGGAGCTCTTCAAGCTGCTGAAGGAGGGGCACCGCATGGACCGCCCGTCCAACTGCACCCACGAGCTGTGAGTACTGGTGCTGAGGGGTGGGTGAGCAGGGGGTGGCAGCACCCCCATAACGTGCCTCACCCCCAGGTACATGCTGATGCGCGAGTGCTGGCACGCGGTCCCCTCGCAGCGGCCCACCTTCAAGCAGCTGGTGGAGGGGCTGGATAAGATCCTGGCGGCCATCTCGGAGGAGGTGAGCAGAGGAGGGGACAGCCCCTGCAGGGGCACAGGGCAGGCAGTGACAGCGCTGTGTCCTCTGCAGTACCTGGATCTCTCCATGCCCTTCGAGCAGTACTCGCCCTCCTGCGAGGACACTACCAGCACCTGCTCCTCTGACGACTCCGTCTTCACCCACGACCCGTTGCCGCTCACTCCCTGCCTCTTCGCCTACCCCAGTGGCAGGACTTAGGGGCGGTGAGGCTGGGCAGATGCCAGCAGTTATCCTCACAGGGCTGTTCCCCACTTCTCTGGGCATAGGGGTCTCTTTGTTGGGGACTGTGCTCCTCCGTAATGGTTCTGCTTGGAGCCTGCAGCCCTGGTTGGGTCCTGGCAGCGTCAGCCCCTGCCTCACGGGGGTGGGCATCACCCAGGGGCCCCTGGCATCACCTGGAGAGTTGGCTGTTGTCCCATGCTTCAATGAAAGTGGCTCCTGGGGGGAGCCCCGCTGCCTGCCTCTGTACATAGCCATAGAGATGAATATTTATGTACATGAAATATCGACCTGATAAATTATTATTATTTTTTTTTTAATAGATCTTGGTGCAGTTTCTGGGCTGCTCCCAGGGGTGAGGGAGGAAGGCAGTGCTGCTGGGGGGCAGTGCCGCAGGTGCAGGAAGTGGGGTCCTATGCCTCCAGCCCCACTCCGGCACAAAGCACTGTTGCATCTGTTCCCCATTAGCCGCTGTTGCGCTAAGCCACCGTGAACTCCGCTACCAGCATCGCCCTGAAACTGATCCACCAACTGCTGCTGGCTCCCAGGCTGGGAAAGAGCCCTGTGCCCCGTGCAGTGGGGTCCCCCCCCTTCCCCCACCTAGGCCAGCCCCAGGACCCCCGATAAAAGTGAGTTATGGGCTCTGTGCTCCTTTCTCCTAACCCCAGTGCCCTGGCAGCGGGGTTATGGGGCTGCAGGCCCTGCTCCTCGTGCCCACTTTGCCCTCCAGCACCCAGCTCAGCTCCACAGGGAGCGTGGGCAGGCAGGGGCTGCAGCTGTCTCTCTGGGTCTAGGGTTTCATCTTGTCCCCTCCACTCGAGCAAGGGCTGGGTTTTGCCGGGCCATTAGCCCCAGGATCTTGTTTCCTTCTCCAGCTCCCAGCTGCAGGGGCAGCTCCAGTGGAGGGGAGCAGCCCCCAGCGTGCACAGGAGCTGGCTGTGGGGAACGATGTGCCCCAACTGCTGGGGTTCAGGGCAGGTGGAACGTAGCGCCTTGCTTTTCCCATTGTGCTGTGCTGGCAGCAGGGTGCAGCCATCTTTGGGCAGTGCTGGGGGGGCACAGCCCGACCTGCCTTGCATGTGCTTTCAGAGCTGTCCGAGGGTCCCCTTCCCACTTTGGGGGGAGCCCAGCCCTGCTTCCCCTCTCCCAGATCCTGGCCGTGGGGCCCTGCTCCCCCTCTCCCCTGGGCATACTTTTCCCCCCCCCCCTCAGGGCCCCCAGACCACCAGCAGGTGTGAAACCTGCCCCGGCCCTACAGCCTCCCTGCCCCGAGGAAGGATCCCAGCTGTCCGCTAATGTGCCAGAACCAATGCATTTAGCACAGCCGTGAATGGGGCATTCACACGCCGGAGGGCAAACTGCCCAGGCAGAGGGGGGCTGTCCAGTCCTGCCCTTCCCCCCCCCGAACCACAGGAGAGCCATCCCTGGGCTTTCTCTGTGCTATGTCCCCCTGCTCTGTGCTCCCAGGTTGGGGGGGGGGGGTTGATCCATACAGCCCAGCAGTGGGTGTCCCCAACACTGCTCCCGAGGTGCCAGCAGTGCCCGATGCTGTGCCCAGCCCTTTCAGGATCTGCTGCTGCCCCGCACAGCCGTGCATCCCCGCCATCCTGGGGCTGGGGAGCACCGGGGTACAGGGCATGGGATGTGGGGCAGGGACATGGACCGCCGGGGCGTCCCGCAGCCTCACACCAACTGGAGGATGGTTTTATTGTTGAACATTCCTGGTGTTTTCTGTCAGGGCTGAACCAATTGTCCTTAATCCGCCAGGCTCTGTTGGCCAAACAAGTGTGGCTGAGCCACCGGCATCCTGTCCCCACGAACAGGCCCCTTTTGTGAGGGGGATTTAGCGTGTAGCCCAGTAAATCCTGCTGGTTTCCTGAGGCACCGTTCCCACACGCCTTCCCCCAGCGCCGGGACCTGGCACCGGGCCCCGGGAGGTGCCGCGCCGCGGGGCCGGGGCTGCTCCACGCGGGACGTGGGACCTTCCCTTCTCCACCGCTGCCCCTGGGGGTGGTGATGCTGAGTGGCGGGGGCACCGAGCCGGTTCCCGACGCCAGCCCAATGCCTTCGCTTAACGACCCTCAGTTATCCGGACAGAGGGTGCTCTTGGCTTTTCTCTCCAAAACAAAGGAGCGGGGATCTTATCTCCGGGCAGCATCTGGCTTTTGTGGGATGGACGACACCTCTGCCCCGGGGCTGGATGCTTGCTGGGTGGGGCTGGAGGCGCCCACCGCGCCCCGTGAGCACCGCCGGCCCCGGGCAGCGAAGGAAGGGGGGCAGGGAAAAGGCACCACGGAGTCCCACGCGTGATAGCATCCCACGCTTCCTCCCGGGCTGAGTGAGGCAAGACATCTGCATTCCCGGACATCTGCTCACAACCAAATCCCCACGGCCGCATTCCTACGCCGTGCAAAACGCCTCACGTTTGCACCCTCCTGTGGGCACACACGCACTCACGCTTGCAACGCCGCGTGGACCTCCCCCCCCCCCCCCCCCGTCCCCACACCACCGGCACACACAATTCTCCCTGCACATAATCGCGCTCTCCCCGCACGGCGCACACCCGCGGGCAGCTCCGGGCCGCGAGCCCCATCTCCCGGCCGGCTCCGGCAGCTCCGCGGAGCGGCAGCGGAACGGGCGGGCGCTGCCCCGCTCCTCCCCGGCTCCAGGGACAAATCTGCGGGGAAAAACGGGATGAAGCCGGCGCGGGGCGCCGCAGCCACCGCCGGCCCTGGGGGACAGGGTTGCCGGCACGGCGGGCAGCGGGCGGGGCGTCGAGCCCGTTCCTCCGGCGCCGTGCCGTAGCCCCGCGCCGCGCTGCCGTCCGGCTCCGGGAGCCTCGCTCCCCGCGCGCCCCGGGACCGACGTTCGGGGGCTGCGGGAACGGAGGGAGCGCGGCACCGCGTTCAGCGTGGGGACCCACGCGGGACGGCACAGCGCTGCCCGCCTGCAGCGCGGGGACGAGGGCGCGGTGCCAGCAGCGCGGAGCACGGCACACCCGCGCGGCCCCGGGGCCCGGAGAGCCGCTCGCTCCCGCGGGGAAGGGGCCCCCGCGGGCAGGATGCTCCCCGCTCCTCTCCTCCTCTGCTTCCTTCCTCCCGGCCCGGCCGGCCCTCCCTCTGCCCGCCAGCTTTAACCCTTTCGCCCGCGCTCGCCAAACCCTACGTTCCCAGAACCCTTTGTGCTGCGCAGCGCTCCGGGGCTGCTCTTCCCCCCCCCCCACGGGCTCCGGTCCGCCCCGCGGCGTTGTGCGTGGCACAGAGCCCGTAGGCCGCCGGCAATACGTGCGGGCGCAGCGGGCAGCGGGCGGAGGCCGCGCGGGGAAAGGCTCTAGCGGAGGCCCCGCAGCGCGCACACAAAAGGCGGCCATGGCTCTGTGCCGCGCACCCGAGCGGGAGTGCAGCGGCCGGAAGAGCGTCCGCGGGGACGGTGGCAGCCGCACAACCGCGGGTTGGATCGAAAACAGAGCCACGCGAGGCGGGGGGAGGCTGAGGGCGTCCACGAGCTCTGCCTCCGGCACGCGGCACCGGGCCCTGCCCGCAGCCCCCTCCCCCCTCCCGGCACGAGCACCCCGGTGCGGGGCCCCATCCTGGCACCGCGCAGCCCCGGGAGGGCCGCGGAGCCCTGCCCGCCCCCGGGGGGGGGTCTAAATAAAACCGCCGCCTTTATTTTGGGAGTGTGACGGCGCGGCGCGGGGCACGTGGCTGCGGGGAGGAAGGAGGGAAAGGCGCTACCGGGGCCTCGAGCGGCGAGGACGCGGTGCGGGGCCGCGCTCCCGCGGGGACACCGCGGGCCACGTCGCGGCGGTGGCGCGTCGACACGGGGACGGCGGCGGGGCCCCGCCGGGCCGAGCGAGGTGGTCCCGTTGGGCCGCAGGGCGGTGCCCGCCGGGCGGAGGGGCGCGGGGCGGTGCCCGCTGCGGGGCCGGGCCGGGTCCTGCCGCCGTGCCCACCTGCGGTCACCGCCGGCCGTCGCGGAGCCCCGCGGCCCCGGGAAGGAGGCGCGGCGCTGAGCGGCCCCGCGGCCCCTGCCCGGCCGGGAAACAAAGGGCAGCGGCGGGGAGGGGGGGGCGAGGGGGGGGGCAGCGCCGCTCCGCGCCGAGCCCCGCGGCGGCACGCGGCCCGGGCAGCACCGCCCCGGTGTGTGCCACGGCCCCGCACTGCCCCCGGCCGCTGCCCCCCGCGCCGTGCCGTGCCGTGCCGAGCCGAGCTGTGCCGAGCCGTGGCGTGGCGTGGCGTGGAGCGGCGCCCGGATCCGCGCGGCTCGTGGCGGAGCCCCCAGCCCCATCTGCACGGAGCGACGGAGCAGCCGCCGCCACCGCTCGGGGGACCGCCGGTGTGCGGGGAGGGGCAGCCCGGGGCCGGCGGCGGGGCGGGCGGGAGCGCGGCGCGGCGGGGCCCCACGAGGACACCGCTTCCCCGCGGGAGAGGGCCGCGCCCGGCGGTGCGCGGGCGAGTGGCGGGGAACGGGGGAACGGAGCGGAGCGGAGCGGGCGGCGGACAATGGCCGGGACAGCGCGCAGGGCCGGGCCGGGCTCGGTGCCCGCGGGGTCTGTACGCCTCCATTTTGTTGGCGCCCGCGGGCCCGACACCCGCCCGTAGGCCCCGCGCGGGGCTGGGGACGGTGGGCCCGCAGGTGAGGCGCGGCACGAGCCGTGTCTGCGGGGCCGGGGACGCCGCCGAGGGTGCGGGGCCCGGGGGCGGCCATGTGCGCGGGTCGGGTCGGGCCGGGCCGGGCCGGGCCGCAGGTGGGAGCGGGAGCGGGAGCGGGGCCGGGCCGGGGCGCGCCGGGGGGGGGCAGCACTGAGAGCCCCGGCCCGGCGGTGGCGGTGGGGTGGGGGGGGGGGGAGGTGGGGGGAAGGGGGGCGCCCGCCGCGGGGGGTAAGGGGGGGGGGGCGCGAGCGCGCGCTGATTGGCCGCCGCCGAACCCCAAGAGCGGGCGCGGGGGCGCGCGCGCAGGCGCGGGGGGCGCGCGCCCGGCGGGATGGCGGCGGCGTCGGGCGCGCGCATGCGGGGGAGGGAGGAGGGAGGCGGCGGAGGAGCGCTGGCGGGGCCTGGCCGGGCCGGGTCGGCGCGTCTCCTTCTCGGGCCGCGGCGGGGGCAGGCGGCGGCGAGGCGGCCGCGGCGGCCGCAGGTGAGCGCTGCCCGGCGGGCGCCGCCTCTCGCCGTGCGGGCGGAGCGGAGGAGAGCCGAGGAGAGAGGAGCGGGGCCGGGCGGAGGGCCGCGGCCCGGGCCTAGCGGCGCGGCGGCCGCCTCCATTCCTCCCTCCCTCTCGCCCTCCCTCCCTCTCGCCCGCGCGGGGCCGCGGAGCGGAGCGGGCCCCGGGGCGCGGCTGCCATTTTGTGCGGGCGGCCGGGCTGACCCCATTGTGCTGTGCCCGCAGGTGGATGCCCTCCGCCCGGCATGGAGCAGGCCTGCGAGGTGAGCCGCCGCAGCTGCCTCGTCCCCTTCGGCACCTCGCTGCCGGCCGCAGAGCCCAAGGGCGGTCCGTTCGGCGAGCCCCGCGGCCCCGAGCCGCCCGCCATGCAGCTGGCGGCCGCCAACCCCGGCTACGGGCAGAACCCGTCGTCCTGCTACATCCCGCTGCGCCGGCTGCAGGACCTGGCCTCCATGATCAGCGCCGAGTACCTCGGCGGCCCCGCCGACGGCGCTGAGGCCCTGCCCGACCCCGGCTCGCCGCCCCCCCGCGTCCCCGCGCCGCAGGAGCCGCCGGGCGGAGCCGGCCCCGAGCCCGCCGCCGTGCCGGGCTGCCCGCTGCTGCTGCGGAACGGAGGGGACGAGGAGGACGACGAAGAGGGCAACGAGACGCCGGAGGACGACGACGACGACGAGGAGGAGGAAGACGACGACGACGACGACGACTACGACGAGGAGCCCGAGCAGAGCCGCGGGGCCGGCAGCCCGGAGCCGCCCCGCCTGCAGCCGGCCGAGCTGCCCGGGTTGGACGGCGGCCCCGGGGAGAACGCGGAGCCCTCCGGCAGCGCCGCGGCCGCGCTGCAGCTCGTAAGCTGCGCCGGGGCGGGGAAGGGTGGGGGGAACGGGGACGGCCGGCGGCACCGGGCGGGGGGGGAGCGGCTGCGGCTCCATCTTGCGGGCCCGGCCGGGCCGCGGCTGGCAGCTGACATCGCGGCGGCCTGCTGGCAGCCATCTTGCCGAGGGGACAGATTTGACACCAGCGCGGCCGCCGTTGGGAGCCGCTGTGCCGGGCCGGGCCGCGGCCCCGTCCGCCTTCACGTGCGCGCTGTCACCGCCGGGCGCTGCGTGCCTTTGTCGCACGGCCCTGAGGCTGTCGCCGCGGCATTTATTTGTTGTCGCTGTTATTATTATTATTTTTTTTCCTCCCGTAGACGTCACTCCTTCGCAGCTGTGAAATTATTTTTATTTGTTTATTTATTTATTTTATTTATTTTTCCGCCCTGCTCTCAGCGTCTGTTCAGGCAGCTGATGGGGACGGGAGGAGATCTCTCTCGTCTCCTGGCATCTGGGCTGTTAGAGCCCTTTGTTTGGGTGCGAGGTCCCGAGCTGCGGGGCTCTCCCCCCACGTTTCCCCCCCCCTCGCCCCGGCTCCCCGTTACTCGCTTTATTTGAGCCTGTTTCTGGGCGTTGCTCGCGTCCCATCAGCTTCTTTCCAGCCGTGTCTAATGAACAGGAGTGCTGCAGCTCCAGGTCCTGACAGCGCTTGGGTGCATATGACGTATGCAGAGCTCGTTTCTGAATGCGAGTGAAACTTTGGGATGGTTTTCAGCATTCCTCAGTTGAACTCCCTGAGTTATTTATAGGCGCGTACGTCCGTTATACAGAAGTTCTTAGAGATCCTCGGTATTTTCCTCGAGTGCTGTATTTTTAAGTGTGTTTCTGCAGCCTTCAGCTTGCGTCGCTCCGGCTTTGAGGTATGGTTTGATGCAAAGGGTGGAATGTAACCTGTGTGACAGCACTGACCCCGCAACCGTTTTGCTCTTTCTCGTTTCAGCGTGGCCGTTGCTGCCAGACAGATGCTACTGCTGTATTTCTGGGGAAGCACTTGCTCTCACCCTCAATCACTGGGGAACCTGTTGTGTTTCTGCTGTGGGAGTTGCTCTGGGGCACTGCAGGGCATGACCCCACAGCGTGTGCCTTTGGGAGCAGCGGTGTTCCGTGCAGAGCCCCGACCCGGTGCTCGGGGAGAGGCTGCTGTCAGCTGAGGTCTGTGCGTAGCTTTGTGGAGCGGAGCGGGTATCTCTCAGACATGTGCTCAGTGATGCGGTTGTGGGAGGGTCTCACGTTGTAAACAGAAGCGAGCAGAGGTACTTCCACAACGCTTTGCTTCTACTATCGGTGGCTTTGCTGCGTGCGCTGCAACGCTGCAGCCTGAATGGTTATTTGGGCATGGAGTGAAGGGCTGGCTTCCAGTCGAGCTGCCGTCCTGCGTGCCCTGGTGTGGCATTCACCTCACAGAATTCTTAAACTTTCTTTTTTTTTTTTTTTTTCCTTCAACCTGAGATCTTTCGTCTTCCTTCTGGTAACAGGAGGTTGTCTGCGGGGTCATTCATTTCAGCTGTGCTCTTTGTTGGGTGGGAAAGCTTTTTGTCTGTTCCAGGTTACCACTGAGACAGAATTGATAGTTTTTGATTGCTAAATGTTACACAGTTGCAATAGGAGTAGCCGGGCTCGCCCTCAGATGCTCTGTTCATACAGGCCTTTAATTTCTGTCCCCTTTGGATTTGAGTGGCTCGAGTCAGCTTCCTCTGAGAGCCTGCTACATCTTACCAGAACCACCCAAACAAACCTAACAGCAAAACAAAACCCAGGAGCTCCACACCGCTATTTTTAGGGCAGCTTGTCGTAGCCGGGCCGCTCTGAAAACCGCGTTTACCCGCGGGCTCCTTGCTTTGCAGCAGGGTTTGGTCAGAGCTTCAGTTCCCGAAGCCACAGTCCCTTCAGCTCTGCCGGCAGGGCAGCATGCGAGCAGCAGCCTGTCGGCCTGCTGCAAGCTTTCGGGGTTCGCTGGATCGTTAGGAACTCTTAGGCCGATTTCCCAAGTGCCAAGGGTGCTTCCCGCAGGACGGACAGCACTTGGCTGTGTCTTTGTGGGACGCATACCAGGTGTGCAGGATGGCATTGTGTTGCAGGGGGCTGTTAATAGCGCATGGACCAGGTAGCATTCAGGTGTAAAGAGGGATGCGCATATTCCGAAGTTATCTTAACGGCCACCTTAATCTCGGTTAAGGTTTGCTGAAACTCAAAGCGGAGTGCCGGGTTTTCTCGTCGGGGAGAGGGACAAGTGACAGCGGCCGTTGTTGGGCCATTGTTTCTGCTCCCGAAGTGACAATGGGGCGACTGCGGGCAGCTGATGGCTCCTCCGTGCTGCTGTTGGATCGCGGCCATTTGCACTGCAATGGATGGATGCTTTGTACACTTTTCTGTTCTTTATCAGCTTGATGTGAGCCTGTCTTCAGCAGTTTCCTGGCCTTGCAGGTTGTCCCCCGGCAGCGTTTTGCAGTCGGACAGGCGCTGGGGCCCTGTGCTGTGCCTCACTGCCAGAGCTCCAGTGCTGCGGTATTGGAGAGAAGGGTTTGCTCCTGGTGTAATTCTCACGTTAAAGTTTTGCTTCTTTATAAATGTAAGTGTTGTACCTTATTACCTTTTGCTTTGCCAGCTTGTTGTTTTTAAATTGCTGCCCACGAAGTGTGTTGGAGCTGCTCAGTTCATAGCACTTGAACCTGAGAGTCTTTGGGCTGAAGTGTTCCTGTGCACATGCGTTACACGGTGTGCAGCCTTGTGCCGTGCCTTCACGTGCAGGACCTCGATGACCTGCGGTGCGTGGGGCTGCTGGGGGTTTGGTTCACTGGAACCGTACTTTGTGTGGCATGCTCAAGGTGCTTACAAAACTAAGTTCCAGTGAAGTGATCCCTTTAAGCCTGGAGCTAATCCCCAGTATGGTGAAGGGTTCTATTGCATTCTGTAGCCGCAGTGTTGTGCCCTTGTTACCAACTGTACTCTGTGTGTGGGTTACTGTGGCTCACCGTTTGTTGGCAGGCTTCCTGTGGCCATTACTGTCTTCTCTAGAGGTAGAGGTATCGGTGCCATTCTGTAAACGATTCCGCAAGAATCCTCTACTAGAGGTTGTTGGTTGTAGTGCAAATACCTGCTGTTAGCGTCGGGTCCCTGAGGCTGAATGGGCACAGCAGTAGTGTGAGCAGGGAGCATCCATTTCATTGGGCAGCTGACATCTTCACAGTGGGGGGAAGTGAATCCGATTTGTCTGTACCTCGTGCCTGTCTTCAGTGCATGTATGGCCAGGAGGACAGGCTCCCTGCATACTGCTTTCCTGTGCCTGTGCTCTTTCACAGAACCCTCACTGCTGAGACTTGTGTTGCTGGGATGATGTTATATCCTAGAAGGCGCAGAGCTGGACCTTACCGAGCTGTGAAACCTGCTGGGCCCCTGGGTTTGGAGTGACTGTCATTCAGAAGTGCCTCCATGTTTTGAGCAGAACTAAACTTATTCACAAAGGGATTAAACCATGGTGGGCATCGAGAAGAATATGGGTGTTTCCGTGGTTTTGGCACCGTCCTAGGCTCTTGTCACAGCTTGACCATACATTTTGAGATCCTTAATGCCTTTGGCTGTGAGGATGTGATAGCACATCATGCCCTGTTTGTGGTGTGCTGATGGCTGCTGTGTGCAGGGCCTGGTGACAGCCGTATGTGTCCCTCTGGGCTGAACTCCTGCACAGGGCATTGACTCCTGGGAGCATTTATCCCAGCATTTGGCAGTGATGGCTCTTTTTGTTTTGCTTGTATTTGTTCTCTAATCTACTATTTTTGATTAGCTTCTGTTCGTTTGTGTGATGTTACCAAAAATAATGTGGTTTCTTGGTAAGCAGCACGGTGTGGAATGTGTGCGATCGATGCCTTTGCGGTCCTATGGGGCTGTGTGGATCTTTGGAGCTGCGTGCAGACAGTGAGACCAGGGATGTGTTTTGGATAGCCTGGACAGTGTGGTTTTGTGGAATAAAATGTCAAAAACCTCTGACACTTCTATTTTCTAAATTAAAATGGAAAGTTAAGCTTGGGTAAGAGAGACTTCATTCAAGCGGTGTCCTGGTTAATATCCTTTCCGTGGTCATAAATAATTAGTTATCCCTTAGTCAAGCTTTTAGCATAGGGCTGTTGCCAGAGGAGCACAGACTTCACTCAGCATTTTGGTTCTGGTCTGTATGAGATGTGGCGTAGCCGGTGTGCCCTGCTGCTGCAGGAGGGAAGCGGCCAGCCGCACAGAATGGGCTTTGAGAGTCCCTGTGCCCCTCTGCTTTGTGTTTGCTTGCTGGTGACTTCTGAGGGGAAGGGCAGCTCCCACACCTTGGGGTTTTTGCTAACTGGTTTGTGTTGTTGAGAGAATGATGATGTTACAGTTTCCTCCGAAGCCTTGCTGAAAGTTGTGGCAGTGGCACAGTGTGATACTGTTTCAGCAGTTCCTGACCCCGGGGGCAAAATGGTTATGTTGTTTTTGCAGCTCTGGGAGTGCTCTGTGCCTCCTGCAAATGGAGCAGCTTCTTCAGACCCGGGTGCTTCCTGGTCCTGGAGCTGCACAGTGCCACATGGAAAGGTTTCGTTTTCAAAATGTCCCCATGTTAAGTGAACAAATTGGAATCTCACCCAAGAGCTGTCAGCTCTGAAGATGGGTAATAAGCTGCCTAAGCCTCAGGAAAGATGTGGTATTCTTTGAATTATTGTTGAGACTGTGTATGTTAGAAAGACGTTATTAACTCAAAAATTGGTGTCAAGGGCAGTGTTTAACTCTCCCTGTTGCTTAGAATATGCTTCGACTTTTCCTGCCTGTGATTGACAGCTTCCTGTGTAACGCCATTGGGAATGGCACAGGGACCAGAAGTACCTGAAGGAAGAAACTCAGGCTCCTGGCAAGGGCTGGGCACGTTAAAAACATCGTGTTAATGTCACTTCTGATACCCGGAAAAAGTGACAGATGTTTTGTTCTGTGTGCACACAGCCATCTGTGCTGCACAGCGCAGTCCTTGCCCAGTAAAACAGGGTTAAGTCCTTTATGGTGGTTAAGGCATTGCCAGGATTTCCACGTTAATGGGTGGAAAAGGTCTGTGAGAGAGTCTGCTTTGAATTAGAGCAGCAGTTTTCAACCTCTGGTGATTTGTGGACCTCTAGACACTTCCCAGGTGCAGACTCTTGTAGAGTGAATTTAGACCTATCAACAATAGCATTGCTTTCTTTTGTGTAACTTCATGGCTACGGAGTGTTTTTCCATGGAGTTGAGTGTGCAGAGTGTGGAGCTGCAGAACGCTTTGTGAGCACTGGATGTGGTGTGCAACCATCCTGAGTTTGGTGTGTGGCAAAACGTGAAAGGTACCACAGGGCCAGGAGCAGGCTGCAGTGCTGGGTAAAGGCACTGCCTGCTTGGGTGGATTACTGGAAGTTAAAACATTCCTTCTGCGTTGGTACACTGCTTGTGGAAAGGTTGGAAGCATCGGGTGCAGTTGGTGCAGGCACAGGGGGTTTTAGGGCTCTTTGGTTTGGTGGTGGCAGGACAGTCGTGGTTCAGCTGCTCCTTGGGTGCTCCTGGCCATCGGTGCCTGGTGGAGCGTGAGATGCTGCTGCATTGGTATCTCTCTGCTCTTTGTTTTTATCAAATTAGAAAACTGTTTCAGTGCAGCTGCTCACGGCGGCTTCTGCGGCAGTGATTGAGTGTTCTGCAGAGATAAGGCTGGACTTGGTGCACAGCAATCTCTTCTGTGTCCGAAAGCATTGATGAATCCAGGAGTGTGCTTTGCTTCCCTTGAGGGATGGGAAGGCACTCATTGAAGCTGATGTGTTGACTTTGTGCAGTTACCATTGAGACCACATCGAGCTTTACTTCGCTTTTCTTTTGGAAAAAAAGTCCCTGTGTGCCATCTTGTCCTTGTGTGCCAGTGCTTGGTGGGGAGCTGCCCTGGCCAGGGAGCCTTCGTGAGCATCTCTAGCACAGCCTGAGCTGCAGCTTTGTGCCACTATCACCACAGCTTCTTTGAGGTCCAGCTCCAAACAGGAGTCTGTGTCCATCCACCTGCTGCCCCACACAGCACTGGCTTGCTGCTGTGGCCCTGCTCAGAGCAACGGGCACTGCCTGAATGTGTGTGGGGTGGGGGGAGGAGGCACTTCTGGGAGCACTCCCAGTGCTGAGACCACCTGGGGAGGGCAGCCTGACTCCTGCTGCTGCCTCTGCCCATCCCCTGCAGTCAGCGGGTGGTGGGGTGTGCTCGCCCAAGGAAGCAACCTGCTCGTGGCTTAGCAAGGCTTTGTTTGCCTGAATCCTCGATGGGGAACTTGTTTTGTGGGTTACGTGTGTGTCAACGGTTTACCGGGCTGGATCGGCCCGGTTCCGTGACGATTGGTGTGGGGGACCCGCACCAACTGTAAGACCCACTGTAAGACAGTCGTGAGTGCTCTTTGAGACCGTGCATTGACACTGCTCTGTTGTAGGGGGAGAAAAAGCACAGAGGTTCTATAAAAGGGCAGAGTAGTTGCTGTGAACTTGCAGATGCTTATTGAAGTACTGCACTGGGGAATTAGTTTTCACTAATAAATACGTAGGGTTGGGTTTTTGTGTATGCAAAACCTGAAGTGTTGAGCTGGAGAGAGCAACCCAATGCCAAAAAAGAATATGGGCGTTGTTAGGAAAAAAATGGGCAATTCTCTTTTTTTGTGTGTGTATTAGCGACTTGCCCTTCCGCTGTTTGTGGAAAGACAGAAACCTTCCTGTTACCTGATGCAGGACGGGCATGGAGAAGGATGGTTATCTTCTTTTCTTAGTTCCTGTTCTTGCCCTGGTGCTGGTCTGTTTGGTTTTCTCCAACACCTGTTCAGGCTGCTTACTGTTTTGGATAATGTGATGACTGCCCACGGATTTCTGATCAGCACCAGTGGAACAAATCAGATGCTTCTTGGTTTGTTGGCCATTCTCAATATGAGGGTGAGTACATACAAAGCGAGGTTCACAGCGTGTGGGTTAAGAAGCTTCTCAAGGGCAGGTTTGCAGGACCTGATTGAAACATAAACCTTCCTCAGGATATAATTCAAAGTGCGAGGAGCAAGAGATAATTATACATAAGTGTATTTTACTGCTCACGTTCAAAAACTCTGATTTCTTTTTAGTAGGGAAATCTCTGCAAAAGTGACTGAAATCTTAAAAACTTCTTGTGAATGTTGTGTTTGTCATCTTTCTGTTGTTTGGAGACATGTCTCTGTGGAGTTCCGTGGGGGTACCTGCTGGCTTTGAGGAGGTGATCCTGTCTCCATGGCATCTGTGAATAACAGCGTGGGATCTAGCCCCATTCTCCTGTAGAGAAATTGCAATTTATGCAGACAGGGAAACTTGCAAGTTCCAGTTAAGTGTTCACTGCTTCTAAAGGATCCCCTGTGAGTAAATTAAGAAACAAAAGTGTGAGCGGTTCCACGTACGCTGTATCCCAAACTGACAGTTCTTAGCTGCGAAGTTTCAAAGAGACATTTGCTCATTGCAGCGTGCACGTGCTGTTCTCTAGCACTGCTTCGTTCTGGTTACAGCCAAAGTCACAATGAATACTTCTAATTTTGTGCAATCTGAATATGGCTTTCATTTTGTACGTCTTAAAACTCAGTTTCTGAAAGCAGTCGCTGCCTTTATTGGATGTCTTGCTTGTAAACAGTTTGATAGAATACAACACAGAAATAAAATTGAAAATCAGGCAAATCTGATGACCTGGTTTCATTTCAGTTTCTCACTAGTTCGTGGATGGTAAGAAAATATTTGACGACAGTGTCTTTGTGAGACTCAGCCAGGTTCCTGTAGTGCCTTCAGTTCCTCCCTTTCTTGAAGCAATTAGTGTGGGTTAAAGAATCCAGCTTTAAAGAAAACTTAGTTTATCATTTGAAATGCATGCGGATAAGCAAACAAAGCTGAGCGTTCCCAGGCATAGTTCATCCTCTGTCAGTGCTCTGAAATCCTCTGTGTCTGTGTTTTTCTTCCTTGGGTGTTAGGATGGGTCTGTTCCCTTTCTCACCTGCTTCCTCTTCCCTTCTCCCTCACATCTTGCGGTTGTTTCTGTTTACTGCGATACCACACTGCTGTTCTGTTCAGTTCATAAGCAAAAATAACCACCATTAAGAAAGTGATGAAACAGAGGTGCTCATGCCTGGTTGTCTTTCTGTGTGAGACTCCTGAACTTGAAACAGCTGCTTCAGGATTTGAGAAATAGTCAGTGTAATGCAACCAACTCTCTTCATTTTAAACTTTTACAGTATTCCTTACATACATAGCAGCCTTTCCATTTACAGGCTGTACAGCTCAAGCCAGGGTATGTAAAAACTTAGCCAGAAGGCAGGTATCAAGAAGCGCACAGAGAACCGTAGTTCGCCTCTGTCACCATGTCTGCTGGATGTTCTACTAATGAACACCAAATTAACAAGTATTGAACACTTGCTTGTCATCACGTCCCAGATAAGGTCAGTGTGTGCACTGTGGACATGGATGTAGGTCAGGCTGCTGGAGCCCAGCGAGAGGCCAGGCCCTGGGTGCTGAGGTCGGTCCCCAGGGTTCCTCCTGCTCTGGGAGGACAAAGCACATCACGGTTCTCGTGACACAGGCTGTTTGTGGCTCTCCAGCAGGCCTCTAATTTCCGTGTTTGCATCACCGCTCGCCGTAAGCAGAGTGCTGGTGTGCTCACTGTGGTGTGGGCGGTGATTTCAGCATGCAGGTGTTGTGGTTTGTGTTGTTGTGTTGTTAGGTTGGTTATGTTTTTCTTTCCCCATGCAGGGCTGGCTCTCCCTGTGAGCTCTCTCCAGCACAGCTCTACCTGTGCTGCTGCACTTTGACCTTGTTTTGCTTCGTTCCAAATACTGCTTCAGCTTTAAGGCAGATTAAATTTAATATTCATTCTAGTCTTCTTGGTCAGGTTTGGTTTTGATTTCACAGAAGCTTGTTGAAAAGAAGAATCTTTCCTAGTGACAGTTTTATTTTTTTTACTTCATCGTGAGCAGTTATTAATTTCCATTCTTGGTCTTGCTTCAGTATTGTTCTTCATTTCATCTTATCTTTTCGTGCAGCGTATTCATGAGCAAAGATCATTTCCCAGGTCCCATCTTCTCCTGTCTGCATTCATTCATTTCTCAGTGCACAGGTGCTGGAGCCAAGTGAGGTAATGGAGTCGGAGTGATCCTGTCAGGATGGGCAGCTGGAGGGAAGAGAAGGATTCTGGTAGAAGTCTTACTGTTATCTATGTGGGAAGCAGTCATTGCATAGGAATTCTGTGCCCCAGGTTTGTCCTGTCAGCATTTCTTTGCTGGGAAGTTGAGCTTCAGATTCAGCAACACCAGAGTAGCTGGTCGGAATCAGGTGAACTCACTGCCTTTCTTTTTCTCCTGTTTGGGAAAATACTCCTGGTCAGAGAGCTTTAAGGAAGGAAGTCAGGTTGGGAGACAGGAGACTGACTCTCACTAAAGCTTCCAGTGCAGGGAGCAGACAGAGAGGGGCTCCCCAGCAAGGAGAGGCTCAGACAGAGCCCTGGGTGTTGTTCCCAGTGCTGCCGTGTGCTCCAGCTCAGGTCAGGGTTTCCCTGCTACCTGACAGCTGCTCCTACGATGAGATCTGCTCACGGATACCCATCTGCTCACAGATATGCGGGGCTGCTGCTGCAGAGCTTCGGCAGGGCCGAGCTTCGAGGAAATACACAGTCATGGTCTGCCTGCTGTTAGTGCCATTGTTTATTCGGTATTGTTTAATTATCATCTGGATGTGTCACTTCCTTGTGTGTTCTTCCCTGGCTTTTGTTCTGTTCACTCTCCTGTTCCAGGCCAGGCAGCATCTTTCTGTTTTTGCTGGGAGTCAGGAGTTTCCTTCCTTCTTTTCAGCATCCTCCTTGCACAGTCTGTTCTGCTCCTCCAGCCTTTCCAACAGCATGTTCTGCCCATTGCTTTACTGAATGAATAATACTGTGCTTATAGTTAAGGAATAAGCCATAAAAGGGCCATTCCAGCCTAGGTTTTCCACGATGGCTTTCCAAAGGAGCTCTGAATTACCAGTGTGCAGGGCTGTGCTGGGCGCAGCCCTGTCAGGCTCAGCTGTTGGGGTGCATAACACTGAAAATCTTGGCTTGTGACTGAGCATGCAGTTGGGTCTCTCTGTGCTTTGGTGAGATGGCTGCTTCCCGGTCCTGCTGCTGGGACACGCTGTGCCATGCAGGAGGTGGCAGTGCACTCGAGCTGCTGCAGGAGGGTGCAGCCTGCAGTGTGTGTGTGTGTGTGTGTGTGTGTGCTTGTGCTTTGCATTGCTGTATTCAGCAAGATTGATGGGTTGAACGGCAGCTTGAGGTGATGGAGCTGAGAGCGGGCATCAGACGAGCTTTGTTTTTGTCGCTATTTAATGATGTGGTTATTTTAAAGAGAGGCAGATTGTTGAAAGACAGTTCAGGGCTTAGAGTACGTCATGAAATGAGAGCTGGCGCTCAGCTTCGCTTGCCAAGTTACGGAGGTTGCTGTGGTTTTTCTTAATACAAATTGAGGAGGTGGCTGTCAAGGCAGAAGTCTGTTGTCCTGTCTCTACACCTCAGCTTGCGTCTCTTTCTCAAGGGTCAGTGCTTTTGTGGGGGTCTAGTACTGGTGGAGAGGATTTGATTAAAGAACACCCACAATATATGCCCTTGTTCTCTCCAAAAATAACACAGAACGGTCTGGAATACTGCATATAGTCTAGAGTTTAGACTGTAGCTTGTCTCATCTGAACAGCAAATTAATGCCAAACAGCTGATAACAGAGCAGACAGCGCTCACTCCCTTTGGGAGAACGTCAGAGAGCACAGAGTGTGATGGTGAGTGCAGATGAAGCAGGGCAGCGTGCTGTCCTTCCTCACCAATCCTCTCACCTCCCTCACGTTTCTTCAGTGCATCTCTGCTGGAGTTACAGCATGAGCTAGTCCTCCCTGCAGTGCAGCTGCTCTCTATTTTTGTTATATATATTAATGCTCTGTGGATAAGTGTTAATTATTCTGAGCAGACGTAAGGGCTACATCTGAACTTCAGTACTTCGGTTATGAGTTGAAAAAGCGTGTGGCTTTTCTGTAGTTCGTGGAGGAGTCATCATCGATGTGGGGCCGAAGTTCTGGCCATTAGGATTTCTTACCAGTTTAAACTTAGTATAACTGTTCTTAGAGGGAAACTTGTTGTATTCTGACCGCAGGAATGCATGCTTTGAGCGTTACAGTTATCTGTCGCGCAGCAGTTAAAAAGAAAAGTCTCATACCTGGAAATGATAACTACTGCTTTTAGAGAGGGGAGGAGCAGTGCAAGAATTCAGCCTGCTTCCACTTGATGCTTCCTGTAGCTGCCAGGGAAGGGACACAGCAGTCATGAGAATGGCTGCGGACAGACTGACGCTGAAAAGCCTGTTGAACACTTCGGGAGGGAGTTAAGCGCTGAAGCATTGTCTCTGAATAGGTTCTTTCAAGAAGTTTTCCTTAGGCGGCTGTGTTTGGTATGGGAGGGTGACAAAGTGTTGATTTAAATGCAGATTTGCCTCCAGGTGGGGGCTGGGGATGTCGCTCAGGTGAATCAGTGTGAATGACTTTGGCAAATCCCCATATCCCTGTGCTGCTGGTCCAGCTGTCTGCACTAGGGTTGCAGCTTTTGGGATGCACATGCCTTGTATGTGCTCCGCGGCGCGTTGGAGGTTTTGTTTTGTTACAGTATGTGTGCACACCTCAAAACCTGGCGTTGAAGAATGCATAAAATATCTGGGGTAAATGTCACCTTTACAGGAAGAGCATGCGTGTTGGAAAGGAGAAAAAATGGGTTTGCATCTGAAAAAGCATCAATGTCTGAAGTGCCTCCAGGTCTGCACTGCTGCCTCCTGTGCTGGACAGCCCCCATTGCCTATTCCCATTGCCCTTCCAGGCTCCTGCTCAGAAATAAGTTATTGCTATAGCTTTTGATGGCTGAGTGAGAAGAATTTCAGCAATGGCGTCTATAGGGTAATTACCTGCTTTACCTCGTGTAACAGAGGACTATCCTTTTGTAGTCTCTGTAACAACGTGCAGAGATCCCATAAAACTTGACCTGCGGTGGGATAGGGATATTCCTTTTATTGGAGATCTGTTGCAGTTTAGTCTCTAGGATGTTGAACTCTGAAATGCAGGAGATGTGCCTTGGGGCGTGGTGAGCAGGATGTGGAAACATGAAGTGAGAAGGTGCGTATTTGTGTCATGACAGCTCTAATGGGGAGCACATTGCTGATGCTTATTGGTAAAAGTACCTGCAGCACTGCTTAGAGCTATTCCAGTGCTGAAACAGCCTGGGACAAGTCATCAGCAAGCGCTGGCAAACAGGAGGGTGCCCCACAGCAGGCACGTGGGTGCCTCCAGCACCTATCCCGGCTCAGCTCATCAATGCAGGCCAGCCCTGGGATCCCCACCCTCTGCTGGTGCCATAGCGTCCAACCAGAAGGGTCTGCATGCTTGGGAAACAGGGATCTGCTCTCTGCTCAGTGATGGTGAGACAGGAACAGCAGTGAGCAGTGTTGGGTGTGTGTGTTGTTGGGTGTTTGTATTGCAAGGTTGTGATGTTCTCCTGGTTGCTGCAGTGCCCTCAGAATCAAAGTGTCTTTGGGTGTGTGCACAGAGCTGCTCCTTGCAGGCAGACTTGGGAAGCAGAAGGGGTCTGTGTGTTCCACGGGGCTGGTGGGGGGGGGGTGACTGTGCTTTCTTCTTGGGGCAGAGCAGTGGCAGTTCTGGTCACATAAACTCAAAATTAGAGCAATGGTTTTTTTTTTGTTTGTTTTTTGTTTTTTGTTTTTCTCTTTTTGTAGTTGCATTTGATTTCAAATATTTTATGAGAAAGGTTTTTTTTTTCCTGAGCGTGTGTATGAAGTGAGACAGTCATTAGCCTTGTACATGCCGACTCTTTTATTTGCTCTTCTCATCACCTCGTTCCAGTCAGGAATAGTTCATTGTCTTTCATTACCTTTTTGTGTATGTCACAGTGTTTGAAATGAAGCAGTTGGTGTTAGTGAAGTCATCAGAGCTGGCTGTGACTCAGGATATTGCCCTGCTCTGACAAATGGATGAACTCAGTGTGGTCGTTTACCAGGTTACATTCCTCACTGGAAGAAAAAAAAAAAGAAAATCCACGAAAAGAAAACCCAATTCAATAAAATCAAACCCTAGTTTATTGTTTTGTTCTCTCAGAAGGATGAGAAGAATGATGGTGTTCTTTGAAGGTGCAGGAGCCACTAAGTAAAATCAGGACTTGCTTTTTCATGTAAATGTCTCTGGTGGCCAGATGTAATCTGCATACAGGGAAGGGGGAGGCAAGGCTTTTTAAGAGCATCTGGAGCTTTAGTGATTTCTTGTGTTCTGATTTTTCCCCAAAGATCCGAGCCAAGAAGAAACCTACTCCAGTGAAGTATGAAGTTGGGGATCTTGTTTGGGCCAAGTTCAACAGACGCCCGTGGTGGCCATGCACAATTTGTCATGACCCAGTGCTGGACTGTCACTCAAAAATGAAAGGTACTGTATCTACTCAGACTGCAAAGTGAAGCAGTTGGATAGTTCTGTATTAATGGAAAAAAAAAAAAAAAGGAAGACCTTGATCTCTAAAGCAGAACTACACCAGGGAGGTGTCAGGAGGAAGGGGCTAAAGCTGAGGAAGTGGCACAGGCAGCTGTTGAATGTGTGGGGAGTACTTGAGTGGAACTTATAAACAGGAGGGATACTGACTTTAGACATGGTCTCATAGCAATAGGACAAGAGGGAATGGCTAAAACTGAAAGAGGGGAGAATTACGTGAGGTGTTAGTGGAAGTTCTTTACTCAGAGTTTGGTTTGGCACTGGCAGGACTGCCCAGAACTGGGTGCCCCATTCCTGGAGGTGCCCTAGACCAGGTGGGATGGGGCCCTGTACAACCTGAGCTGGCAGGGAGCAGCCAACCTACAGAAGGGATTGGGATAGATCGGTTTTAAGGTCCCTTCCAACCCAAGCCATTCTGTGACTTGGGGAGCTGGCCAGGCTGGGGATGGGGAGGCAGGAGAGGCTGTGAAGTGGAGTTGGGGTGGAACAGCCTAGCTGCTGAATGCCTTAAGGCGTTACGTGAATGTGTGAGAGGAAGTGATTTTTTTGGCCTTGTTTGGCACTGGGAAGCAGGGAGCTGTTTATGGGGATTTATCAGAAAAACCTTGTGATGGAGCCACATGTGTGAAAGCTTAGGGCATAGTGTGTTAGTGAGACTAAGAACCAACCGAGTGTGAGGGAAAGGGGTGGAAGGAAATAAGCCAGAGCTGCATGTGTGTAAGCACAGGGAAGAAGAGGGTAGAGCCCAGGAAGGATGAGAGTTGCACAAGGTCAAGACAGAGCAGCATAGATATGTGATCAAGAGAACAGAGAAGTCATGGTTTAGAAATTGCACTTTATTTGTAAGCTCTCACGCTGCTTTTAGGATCGTATTGACTACCATGGGGAGACTGCCACAAATTGAAAGCTGTATTTATTTCTTCCGGGTTTCCCTTTCTGGTTTGTTTTGTACTGTGAGTAATGGGAAATCCCTAGAGAATGGTGCCTTCTGCATCTGACAGCTCCCTGACCCTTGCCAGCCAAGGACTGAGAATGAATAGACTTTCCTACTGACCACAGACTCAGAGCTGTCTGCTCTTTCTCTAGAGGCATGAAGTAGCTTTTCCTGTATTGTGCTCATGTCAGCTGCTGATTTGGTTGCTGTAGTCTTTCCTACTGTTTTTTTTGTTTCCTCTTCATCTTTTGGGAAGGATTCATCCTGGTTCTGGGTAATACTGAGTGTACGGTTGTGAACAGTCCCTTTTGAGCTCTCAAATTCCCATTAAGGATGTTGCCAGAATCCACCTGTGTTGTCTTGTGTCCTCCCACCCCCACTGAATTTACGGACAGGATTTAATATATACATCTGTCCAGCAATCCCCTCTCAGTCTGTGTACAGCAATTTCTAATAAAGGAACTCTGCAGAGAGGGAACATGCTATTAACAAATTCTGGCATGGTCTGCTCTCTAGCCATGTAATAGAATCTCCCATTATGTTTGATCCATGTTGGGATCGAGATAGCTCTGAGGAAAAATTTCCAGTTGTTCTCTGTAATCTGTTAATCTCACCTCCTTGAGTGGTGAATGGCAGACTAGGTGGATCTGAACTCAGGTGCTTTTGGGAGCAGGGAGCTGTGGGGTTCTGCACTCACTGTAGGAAGCATGGTCCTCCTGCCTTAGTGCTCTCTTGTTGTCATAGGAACAAGCCCTTCAGAATGAGGCAGGTTGCTTCAAACTCCTCTCTTGTGCAAAAAGCTCCTCTTTTCGTGGTTTGAGGCGTGGTGTGATGTTTAAAGCAGCTTGCCTTCTCTTGACAAGCTCTAGAGCGATGTAGATATTTTGGGGGCTGGAGTATTGAAGTTCAGTGGCTTGGATCCCATTACTGTAGATGGGATTCGGTCTGCCATCTTTGTCTTTGGATTGATTTTGCCCTGGTTTATCAACATTTACCTGTTGTTGGTCAGAATTTCAGTGCTGGCATTGCTAGGTGCCAGGCTGCTGGCATGGTGTGGGCACTCTGAGAGGAGGCAACACAAACAAAAGGGGCTGCAAAGCTCTGGCTACGTGCTCAGCTGGTGAAGGTATTCCCAGGACAGCGTGAAGGGAGCATTGCAGGGAGAAGTTTATATCTCATGTTCAAGCCCTGTTGGCATTGTTCCAGCACCTGAAACATGTCCTCTTTCATCAGAGCACCAGTACTGGTTCAGTTCTTCATTGCTTTGTGCCAGTAAGTGCTCTTGCTCAGGAAACACCTCTGAAAAATCTTGGAAGTGGTTGTAATAGTGCCCTTCTGGTTTTCTTCCATGGCTGTGCACTGTAGTGCCCACAGTAGGGAATTAACTCTTTACAAACGACTCTTCGTCACGATGTATGCACTGCTCTCATAGTGCAAGTGTGTGCATCTAAGGGTTTATTTAAACACAACTGTTAATGTTTAATGTCCAGCATAAGAGTTTATATGTTAACAAAGCGTGGAGCTGTTTGTGGTGGGGGAGGTACAGCCTGTATGGGTAAATGCTGTCCAGCGGGATCTTATTTCTGGGAGCTGCTGGTGCACCATTTCCTCTTCCCAGCAGCCAAGTGGATGGGCTGCTCAGTCATTCATCAGAGAGGAGCAACAAGAAATTGGCTGCCTCGTGTGTTACCTCTGTCGAGGGAAAAAAGAGCAAACAACATTTGGATATTTTCCCAATTTATTTTGCAGCCAGACTGTAGTCTTTGCTCTGGGGAAACAGATCATCTTAGCCCTGTTAATCACTGTAAGAAAGCAATGAGTTCAGCAGTGCAGAAGGGTCTCTCTGAGTCCTGACTAGGAACTGCCAGAACTGACATTCATGTGGAAATGTTATTAAGCAAAAAGCTTTGTACAAATAACTGATAGATTGCTGCTGCTTTCTGCGATTGATTTTGTCTTCATTTTGTTGTGTGCAAGGAGTTAATTCTGTTAAATTTTTTGGAATAGTTTCCAATCGGAGGCCATACCGAGAGTACTACGTGGATGCCTTAGGAGAACCTTCAGAGAAAGCCTGGGTTGCTGGAAAAGCTATTGTCCTGTTTGAAGGGAGACATCAGTTTGAAGAGCTGCCTGTTCTTCGGAGAAGAGGAAAGCAAAAGGAAAAAGGCTACAAATATAAGGTGAAAGATCTGCTTTCTCTGTTTTTGATTTCCTGAATCTGCACTATAAAGATCATTCCTTTATGCCTGGAGTTGCACTTTGACAGTTTGCTTTTGTGACAGTAACTGGAGCAGCAGGGCCAGAGAGTGGTTCTTTGCATCCTTGTAACAACCAGAGCATATAAGCAGCTGGGAGTTTCTAGGCTATCTTTTATGTTTGTGTAGGGGTGTGGCCTGTTGCTTTTGTTGCCCTGCAGAGCTCTGAGAGGCAGAGGAGTCAGGTCCCAGTTCAGCAGCAGAGCCCTTTCTTGATGCCAATTACAGTGCGCTTTTAAGTAACTTCCTGTGCTCTCTTGCAGCATCTTTTGGCTGATCTGAGGTAGAGATGGAGTTATGTACTTCAACTAGATCATGGACTGAGATAAAGCAGTGGGGGTTTTAATCCTGCTTCAGTAATTCTCTTTATGGAAACCTGCTTGGACTTACAATTTAACTTGGAAAACATTTTGTCAGTGAGCCTGTAGGAATGAGTTCTGTGGCTCATTGCATCATCTCAATTTCCAAGCATAACAGCCCTGAGCAATTTTAGCCAGAGTAACGTAATGTGACACAGAGGTCTGTTCTCTGTCTTCAGAATCATAACTGGAGGAATTTGCATTTCAGAACTGTTGAAACTAAGCGAGCTGACTGATGCATTCCTGTGAGGGAGCTGAAAGGTGGAGTAGGGACGGTGTCTGTTCCTTTTTTCTAGCAGTGCTTAAGTACTTAACCTGTGTTAGTGAGAAGCCATTGGATTAAATGTGCTCTTGCAGACGTGAGCTTCCTGGGCATAATGCTCTCTTTCTGGCTTGTCTGTTTCCAGGGGTATGCTCAGTAGCTTTCCTAAGGGCTTTGTTACCTGTATTTCTGCCTTCCCCAGCAGTTAGTTATATGCAACCAAGAAATGTTTCTGGTCCCAGAAATTAAAATGCTAGAATCTCCCCTGTATGTAAATTGCAGCATCTACATGGCTGCAGCAGAGGGAACCAAACGTGTGTTGCTTGCATAAATGTCCAGCCTTCTGTCCCTGGAAGCCAAGATCTGTTGCAAAGCTGAGAGTATTTCACTGCTTTACTGCTGGGCCTGTAAAATTGTTATTCTCCTAGGACAGTCATTTGTTTCTGTGGATTTTTTTTCCTTAAGGTACAAGTATCAGAAATTTGAGTTGTTTCTCCTGCTGTGGAATAGATTTCGATATTAGGAGTGTTGTGAAGCCTTTGGTTTTCTGTTGTGCAGCCAAGAACGGCATGTGTAGATAAAAATCAAGTTTGTGAGTTTGGTTTTTTAGGCGTTTAGGGGTTCCTGTCTGGTATGCAACATGCCCTTCCTTTTGTGCTAAGGGTGGACCTGAAGCCGGGGGAGTTCTGGATAAAGGACATGTTGAATCTGTTACAGTGTATTTAAATGTGGTACAGATTTTATGTTTGTACCAAGGTAACTTGATGGAGAGGGAAGATGGAATTGTGCCCTAAGTTCAAGGGATGAAGGAAGAATCAAGAGCAAGCAAAGCCAACGTGGCTGTTCAGATATTTTGAGAAAATGACGTTGTAATTGCCTTGAGAGGGCTGTTAGCTGTCACTGCATTTCTGTGTCAGGGATCCATACCATATGCATTGCCCTTATGCGCTGTTGTGTTGGGGATGCACTGACGTGCTGGGATGCGTGGTCACCGGGATACCAGTGTTTTCAGGGACTGTTTTGGTGTTTGGGGAGTGCTCGAGGATTTTTACTAGGCTTGATAGGAGTGCAGGCGGTTTACTCAGGAGAGTTATTTTGTGCATCCTCTAGGCACAGTCTCTGGCAATCTGTTGTCTTAAAGGTGCAGAATGCAGGGCTGTCACTCTGCTCCGTGCCTTGCCCGTCTCTATCTCGCTGTTATCCTGTTGGTTACCCCCTCATTTTTTTTTCTTTCTTTCTTTTTTTTTTTTTTTTGTTTTGTTTTGTTTTTGTCTCCTCCAACTTTAAGGTTCCCCAGAGGTTTATGGCTAAATGGGAAGTCAGTGTTGGACAGGCAGAAGACATTCTTCTCGGGGGGCCAGAGGATCAAAAGTGCAGCCAGAACTCCAGCGAGCTGGACAGCGAGAAGGAAGTGCAGTCGGAATACTATCCCAATGGCCCTGGAGCCAAAAAGGACAGGCAGCTGAACGGCTGTTTTAAATCCTTGGCATATGACTCCAAACACTCAGCCAGTGAAAAAGGAAAATCGCATATTAAGCCACACGTGAAAAAGAGCTCAGAGAGCAGAAAAAGGACTAGAGTAAAAAAGAGTGGCATGAGAGAAGAAGCTTCCAAGGGGGAAATCAAAGAAGAAACACCGGAAAGGGCAGTTAATAATATGATTGTTGGGGACCTACCAGAGAAACATGCATCTCACGAACTGCGACGGATTGCGAAGAGCATAACAGCATCCAACAGCACCAGAGAAAACCATTTGCTCTCCTCCTTTGGAGAAAGACATTTTGAAAATATAACCTTGAAGTCGGACTATGGGAGTCATAAAAGTGATGCCCTGAAGAACACACTCCAAGGGGATTTGTTTTCCAATGGATCTTTGGAGAGAGAGAAAAGCTCCCTGGGCATTCTGTGCAGTTCCAAGTTGCAAATACACTATTCTGCATCTGAGGCTGGTACGGAGAAAAAGCAAACTGAATCGGATTCATCTTCTTCCCTCTCAGATGGTGGGAACAGTGATGTAGATACCATGGACCAAAGTTCAGAGAGAGCCTCTAGCACTCTTGAAGTTAGTGATTCTTCGGATAAAATGGAGAAGGAATTTCCTATGACGTCAAGTGGAAACATTAAGCTTTCCATGTATTTTTCCCGGAAAAGCAGCAGAAGGGCCAGAAAGAAGTTATACAGAGATCGCAAACCTCTGGGAGGTTCAGTAACCAGCAGACTCGATGCTGAATTTGCACACAGGGAACTTGAAGGAGGCTCCTCTGATGCAGAGATGCCATTGACAGCTCTTGAGTGCTCTTCAGATGTGAGAAATGACAATCTTTCCCTAGCAAACAAGCGCGCTACTCCCCAAAGTGTTAACAAGGACAGCTCTTGGTCTGCTGTTGCAAATCAAACAACCTTAAAACTGAAAAACATGAAATTGCCTCGGATCAGGAGTATAAAATGCAAGCATAAAGAAAAGGTTGCTGGGTTGGAGCCTTCTCTTGCAGAAGAGGAGGGTGCCACGAATCACTGTTCTTCTGATACCAAAGGTTTCTCTGGCCTTCAGAGAGATTCTCTTCCGAGAAGCGCAAAAGTTGATGGTCAGAAAATGTTAAACAACGTGCACGAGAAACCCAGGGATTCTGCTGAAATAGAAACAGCTGTGGTGAAACACGTCCTGTCAGAGCTGAAGGAGCTATCGTATCGATCCATGAATGATGATGTCAGTGACTCTGGCGCTCCAAAGGCCACAGTGCCCTTACTTTTCTCTTCCGCCTCTGGTCACGGACGTTTGCCTATTGAGCCAAATTACAGGTTCAGCACCTTGTTAATGATGTTGAAGGATATTCATGACAGTAAGGCAAAAGAACAGCAACTGATGACTGGTCAGAATATAGTCCCGTATCGAAATGCCAGCACAGCCGATGGTTCTGGAGGCAATTCTGCGAGCGGCCTGACATCCTTGTCTATTGTAGGTCCCCCATTTAAAATAGAAAAGAACGGAGATTGTACCCAGGAAACAGTCAATCCGAACTCCTCCAGTATAAGCAACTCCTCATTTTCACACAATCCACCAGCCAAGTTAACAGGGATTGGTGCTAGTAAAAGGGAGCCCGCAAATACTGCTGTTTCTGGGACAAATGGCAAAAATTGCGTGCCCAAGCGCAACTGTTCAAAATCTAAGCAGTCATCAAAGCTTGGAGATAAAACAGTTTCAAACAGAAAGGACTTAAAACCAGGAGGGCCAAGTAAGTTGTTAAGTCGGTTATCCAGAGATTCAGGAGAACGTTCATTCCGCGTGCACGGTTCGGTTACCAGTCCTCTAGGTAATGAAGCAGAAGATACTGAGAGGAAAGTGTCTGTTGATTTAACAGAACATTCAACTGATGAAGACTCTGCTTGTTTATCTGATGACAATTTAGGTCGTATTGGAAGGAGACCTGAAGCTGGTAGAAATACTGAGAGATGCGCTTCTGCTGAAAATGGGGAGAGTCCAGACTTGGATTCAGAGGCAAATAGTGAGAGCTCTCTTGGTGATGAGGCTAATGATGTAAATCACGTAGCACCTAAAAAGCGATGGCAGCGTTTTAACCAAAGCAGTGCTAGATCTAATAAGCACATCAGGAGATCTAGGGAAAAAGGAAACTTGGAGAGTGCCTTTGGCCTGAATTCTCATGGCTTTTCACTGAAGGGAAATGAGTGCTTGGGACGTAGGCATTCCCCTCATTCAAAGGTGCTTGAGGGAGACCTAACAGTTCAGGACTATGAGAATCATTTAGACTTAGTTGAGAAACGTTTGAATGTATGTGGTAAGCCAAACAACAGTGTGATGGACTCAGAAACAAAGCTTGGCAACTTTGCTCCCCAGTCTGAATTCTCTGCACAAGGTAAGGGAGCTGGACTTGCGCCAGAATGTGTATTTGTATACATTTTATAATTTTTCATTTACAATGTAAGTTACAGATTTTTGGGCTGCTTTGACAACGTGGAGATGTATATATTTCTGTGAGCTGAAGAAAGGGTGGTATGATTTTTTTTTTTTTTTTTTGGGACTCCGTAAGCACAAGAGCACAAAAGCTGGAGTGATGATGGAATTTTGCCTAGCTTTTGGTTAGAGAGTTTAAACATATGACATCATTAGTTCCCCCGCAATGAAAGGTAAAACAATCATTGAGGTTTTTTTTTTTCTTCAGTGTGTCCCTTCGTGCCATCTCCTTGTTGTTTGGTCTTAGCTGCATAGATCAGCTCTGGGAAGTGCTTTTTTTTTCTTTTTTTTGCAGTTAGTTTTGCTTTGTATTTTAGTGTGGAACTTTATTGGCTGTTAATAATGAGATGAAGAACCCCACGCGTTCTCTAACTCATGGCACTGATGGGGCTGTCTGAGGGACACAGGGAGAATATAGGGACAGCTGCAGGGAGCCTGGGGTGTGCAGGTGAGGCAACCTCGTCCGAAGGGAGGTGGCCATGGAAGAAGGAAGTGTGGGGAGCACGGGGTCAGACAGTCCTGCCTCTCCCACAGAGATAATGGGCGAGTTTCTTATGGGTAACTAAATCTGGAAATTTGGTTGGAAAGCAAAACAAACAAACAGAAGTGCAATAAAACTACCTCCCCCCCACAGTAAAACAAAGAAAACAAGGAACAAGGGGAGGGGGGGGACTAGGTCCAGCAGAACTGCGTTTAACACATGCCATTCGCAAAGGATCTAGGGAGGCAGGCCTTCATGGCAGTACTAAAATGATTTTTTTTTTGTTTTTTTTTTTTTTAACAAAGAATTTGCCAAACAGCATTAAATTGTTTGCCAGTAATGTCATAAATGAATGATGGGCAGAGTTCAGTGCGCTTTGTCACTTCTGTTCCCTATGTGCCCATCCTGATGTGTTGTGCCATTAGCAAGTGGTTGCTGCACACCTGTTTCAATACAGGGAGGACAGCATCTGGCTTTAATGGTCACAGGACCAAGGCAAGTCACAACAGGCACAGAAAATGAACCCACAGGGTATAACACACCAGGTAAAAATCCTGTTTTGAAATCATGGCAAGCTTAATCATTTACCATCCACTCTGGCCATGGCAGTGTGTTTTTGAGGACTTAAGTCCTTACAAAGGCAGTGGGAAGCGTGCTTTGTTTTGGGATGGGGCTGCACAGAGGGGCTGTGCCCGCTGAAGCCATCTCCTGGCGTGCATGCAGGCACAGCTGGGTTCTGGAGGCTTCCAGGTGGTTTGGCAATTGAAGCATCCCTGCACGTTGCTGAGAGGTGAAAAGTGTGAGCCTGCAGAGAGAGCTAGAGGAGAGCTGCTAAGAAACAGTAGCAGTGCAAAGAGGAAAAGAGATCTACAGCAGAAGACAGGTGGCTCCCATTGCAGCACAGAGCTGGCCGGGGCTGCTTGCAGGATGGCAGGTCAGCAGCCATGGTGCAATCCGTGCCCCTGCGCTCCTGAGCCCTACCCATATGGATGTGCCATCAGCAGGCACCAGAGCTTCCATGTGAGCAGCTGCCTGGGCTGCCTGACATCCCCGGGGCAGGGCTGATGGAGCAAGCTAACGCTGTGAAAATCCCTTTGTGGAAACCAGTCTTCCTTTTGTTTTGGACAAGGAAATTATGTAGGAAGCAGGGAGAGTGATGCGGACATTGGAAGTGCCGCATGCAGAAGAGAGTGGCTTTCCTCCTTGTGCCAGCGCTTTGAGGAGACGTGACTAATCCTCCTCCTCCACAGGCAGGCGTGGAAGGGGCCACAAAAGACTGCATTCACGACTGTGTAATTTGTACTGAGCACCATCAATGCAAGTCCTCGTTGTAGCTGAAAGCAACATCCGGCGTATTTTTGATGCAAAATTTGTAATGAGATTTAAACTAAATAAGGCAGGAGCGAGGGCTGGTTGCATTCACTAGTTGAGACCTGCACAAGTAACAGGCTTCTTAAGGTGTGTGGTTTGCCATTGCCATTCAGACCGCATTTGTACAGGAGTCACTTGAGGGGAAGAATAATGCAGTTAAGCCTCACTTTTCTGCCACAGAGCTGTGTGCACTGCTGGCTGGTTGTGTGGCTGTCCATAGTCACCAGTGAAGACACCAAGTCTAGGACTAGGCCAGTGTGGGTTGCACCTGGATACAAGTGCAGAGGGTTATAGCAGCTGGAAATAGCTGTGTTTGGGAAAGATGGTTTCCTATTTTCTCTTTTGGCCAAGTTTGACATTTCCATTCTTGTTTAACCACGAAGCCACAATAAGGTGTAGTGATCTTGTCCAACATCCCTGGTCTTAAGTGTTGCACTGGAATGCTTTCATTTTTATAGAATGTTTCTGCTCAAAAAGGTAAAACCCACCTCCTGCATGGGGAAAGGAAGTAAAGAATAGAAAACTTAATGTAACCTTCCAGGAGGCCACCATTGTTTCTGCGACGTGGAGGGGATTTCTGACAGTAAGACAGAATTAATTGTGAAAAACAATGAGTAGGAAAAGTCTCAGGTATTTGTGAAAGTGAAATAAGCATTGTCTTGCTTCTGCAGCTTGTTGAGTAGAGGTGACATAGTGTTAGGACCCTTCCCTGGAGCTTGCTGTGAGTAGTTCTGTTTGTGCTGGGGAAATGGCTGGTGCCAGGCTTTTCCCTTGCAATTGTACAGTGTTGTGCGAGTGTAAAGAAAAAGATGTCTGAGCCCTGAGGTTTTTGCAGCCTCTTGGGAGGACAGTTAGCTCCCTCATCACATCCTGATCTCAGCACAGAATCTGTTGGTGGGAAACAAAAGGAATAAGGCTTGCAATAGCAGATAGGGAATCCAGGGCTCTTGAAGTACATGAGAAAATGTGCTGGGGAGGAGGGAAGGGAAGGAGCTGGGCTGACATGGCACTGGAGGAGCCAGCAAGCAAAGCGTGTTAGGGAGAGCAGCGTTTTCCCATGCCCCTGCACATAAACCCATGGGAGTTTGGATTGACAGGGAAAGCAGAGTGATGAACGTGAGTTTCTAACAGATGTAGGTTTTGCTGAAAGTACTGCAAGAAGGCTAAGTGTAGGGTTGTGTAAGGAGATGCTGGGTCACATTGCTAGGAGCCTCTCAGTCAGGAGTCTGAAGTCCTTTAGGTGGCCGTGGTCCTTAGCCACATCAGGGTTGGGGAAATAGGAAGCTTGAATATTAGAAGGCTGTGTTAGGGCTCTTCCTGCATAGAGCTCTGAAGGAAAAGGCAGGAGCAGCTGTTACCTGCAGGTCATGAGGAGGATTTTTTGTTGTGGTATGCTCAGAAACACAGTCTTGAAGCTGCTTTCCTTTTTCTTAGTACATTCAGAGAGGAAACGCCTTAGAAAGCCAAGTAAACGGCTTCTGGAATATGCAGAAGAATATGATCACTTATTTGCACCCAAGAAAAAGTCAAGGAAAAACCAGGAGCAATTGCAAAAGGTAGGTTAAGGCGAATGTGCTCTTCATGGCTTCTACTGTTGGGCTCCAGTTTACGTGTTTTTGATCTGGTCTTGCTTCATGGCACTCATGCTGCATGCAAGGCTGTGCAGGCTGAATGTTTTCACCGTGTTTCACTGTGTTAGGTGAATTCTGTGGCAAGGTCTGGATTTGAAGGAAGTCTTCCTGCACAGCGCAGTCCTGACAGAGAGACCCAGCGGGGGCCCAGTCCTTTGGTTTCAACTCCATTTTCAACCAAAGAGTCCCCTCCCATCCTTGAAGCAGAGTGCTCCTTCTCAGAGCTAGAGCCCCATGCTGCTGATCCCAATGAGCAGCTGATAGAAGGACAGTCCGATTTCCCTGAGCTTGTGCTGTCTTCCTCCGATGTTTCTGAAGTTTCTGCTTCTCCAGATGCAGAGGAGAGATTCCTGAAATCAGGTAGGTGGGAGGTTGTGGTGTTCCGCTCTAGTAAGTGAACATGTCATGAGTTCACTTGAAATGCTGCTTTGGCCCAAATAAAAAGGTTAGTAGCTGCTGATCTCTGTTTGCTTTGCTTTATTCAGAGAGCGTTACTGGTACTAGGAGAAGAGAGGGTCAGGTGAGATGACCCAGTGAAGTGGCTCATTGCAATTCTGCTGTTGGTGTTTTGTCTAAAGACTTGTCCAAGGTCAAAGCTCTGGTCCTCTGGCTATGTAAGCTTATAAGGAAGGCTGTTTCTGTTCTAAAGGGCCAACTGTTTTGTTTCTTTGGTTAAAACATGTGTTTATAAATATTTGTTTCTGAGATTATAATTGTACGTAGATAACATATGTAGGCACGCTTATGTACGTATAATAATAGACCAAGCAGGCAGAGAGAGCTGCAGTCACTGAGAGGTCAGAGAGTCTGTTATTTGTGGGGCAGGGGCGTGACAGGTATAAGTGAAGAGGTTGAAGGAGGGAGCCTGAGCTTGGAGATGCAGGCACAGCCCGCAGTGCAGCAGTGGTTGTGGACCTGCAGTATGCAGAGGTTGTGCATCTCTTCCCACTCCTGAGGAAACTGCTGAGGCCCAGGAGCCCAGGCTGTGTGGCAGAGAGTGATGGATGACGTGCTATCCTGTGAGGTGGCTGAGGTATTTGGTGTTGCTGCGTGCAGAGCTGTGTGTCATAGGGAGGACAGAGCCACGCTGATTAAGGAAGCAGATGAACAGGGTAGGACAGGTAATAAGCTGTTTCCATGGAGTGTCTTGCACACACAGCATCACAATTTCCTGGTTGTTTTAAGTGTTTATTGCTGCCCATGTCTAGCAACTTGTCTCCCAAGTGGCTAGCACAAAGTTGGAGCAGGAGGCTGCCTCCTACAGCTGGATTCCTTTGGGCATCTTGGTCCAGGTGGTGAGAGCACGTCCTTCAGCCTGTTCACTGCATGCATAGTGATGTGTGTGGTGTGGGAGTGGAAGCGGGAGGAAGCAGAGATGTATTTGTCAGTGGGAGGGTTGGGTTGTGCTGGTTAAGCAGCTGTAAAATTGTGATGTGAATTCCACTGCCAGGATGGTTACCTACTGGCTTTAAGTTCATGGTCTCTCTTTCATGGATGGACTTTTTTATATTGAATATTGAGGTATGCCTGATCTGTGCAGGTTGTAGAGGTATTTGTTAGTTGTTTTTGTTTGTTTTGTTTTGTTTTGTAGCTTGTGCTCCAAAAGACAAGGTGAATTTGGTTGTTTTGAACTGCTGACTGGCATTTTCTAAACGGTCTTAGAGAGACTGAAGCTAAGAAAATCCCCATTTATCTAACCAGAATTTTATTGCAGGAAACTTTGAGAGCAAACGTCAAAGGAAGCCCACTAAAAAACTCTTGGAATCCAATGATTTAGATACTGCCTTTATGCCAAAGAAGGAGGAATGGACTCCCCCAAAGAAGGTATTTTTCTTCCAGTACTTTTGAAAGTCAGATAGAAAATAAGCCTGGACAGCAGGCCTTGCTGAGCAAGAGGCACGGGGCAGTGAGCTTTGTGTTGTTGGCTGTGGCCTAGGAGAGAGGGTCCACCCTTCCCAAAGGTGCTGGTTGCTGCGTTATGGTGAAGAAATCTGCTAAATACAGAGGTGTTCCCCACCCTTTCCCACTTGTAATGGGGACTGGGGTGTTTTGGCTGTGAGGTCTCCTCTCTCCATTGATTTATAAGGAAAAATGAGTCATTTGGATACCGGCTGGGAAGCTGTGGGCAGAGCTTTTCTGTCCCAGGGAATCATTGTAACTTGAACCTAAGGCTTTCTTCTTTTCTGTCAGTTTTTCTCCCAATAGTATTTCCTTTGTTACATTCCAAAGTTGGCTGATGGAAGGTAAGCAAGGGTAGGACTTGTAGCAGGGTAGAGGCTTGAGTGGTAACACATGTAGCATGCAGTGCTAGACACAGGATGTTTTGTTTTTTCTAAAGAAATTGCTGATCTTCTCTGCTAAATGCTCAAAATCCAGTGACATGATTTGGAAAAAGGAGATAACAAAGACTAATATCAGGCATTGTATGTGCACCAGACATAGCATCACTGTTTCTAAGGTTGGTTATTAACAGTTTTCTTGCCTTTCTCAATCTCTCTTTTTCCATGGCATTCTTTAATACAGTCATGGTGGTTGCAGTAATACAGAGGCCAGAAAAATTCAGCCATAGCCTTTGTAAAAATGTAAAACCAGAAGAGAGTCTCTATTTCCAGCAGCATATGGGGTGTTAGCAGCCTTTTGGGTAGAGCTCAGGAAACTGTGAGGGGTGCTGGTGAACACGGGACCTGGCAAACTCAGCATTCCTCCTTGCCTGACTTTTCCATATGGGATCTGTCAGGCATGCAGACCAAATGTCTGCTTGAAAAGTTGCTGACCATTGATGAATTCATGATCTGAAGTAATCGTTGCAGTCTTTGTAAAGAATCCTAACAGCTGAGGAGAGCACGTCCCTGATTTGTGTCTGGTGAATTGTTTCCTATGTTTTTGTAGGGCACTGGCCCTTCGGAGAGTGACAGCTCGGAGCTGTACTCACCAGCCCACTTCCCAGACCTGGGAGAAGGTAAGTGATCACAGAGCAGTGGGGTACACTGCTGTGATTTGTATCTGTGCCTGTGGCTGTAGAGGGAGCTGTGTGTGTAAGGCTTTATATGTCCTAGGCCTTAACTGAGGAAGTGGCAGAAGAAATAGGTACAATTGTTTATCCAGAAGTACTGTTATATATATATATATATATATTTACTTCTGTATGGAAAGGGGAGGTATTGGGTTCATATTTCCATGGGAGGAGGATCTTCATTTTCTTAGAATGGTTGTAGGAAGAGTTGTCACCACAGGTGCTGTACCAGTGTGCTTTTTGCCTGATGCGTGCTCTGTCCAGGCTCAGCATTGCCCTCTGTCTGGTGGACAATTGGACCGTTGCACTGTATTCCTTCTTCCCAGGCTTTATGTCAAAGAAAATAGGAGCCAGGCTGTGGCAGTCAGGGTTGGGGAAGTTGGTAGGCCGATAGTGAGTGACCAGATTCTTGTTTCTGCATTTTTCTTGAACGGTCTTTCTGTTGCATCCCAGCTTCTGAGAAGCTCTTGGAGAAGCAGCGCAAGCGGAAGAGACCGCGCCATTCCTCTGCTGCAATGCATTCCAAGAAGGAGAAAAATGGGGAGAGGCTGGGGGGGACCCCACGCTCTGAGGTACCGTTGGGTTTTCCTACACACTGTCGTCCCTTTTACCTGTCTGCTACTTCCCAGGGTGCTGTGCAGAGCCTCGGCCAAGTAGTCTTTGGCTGTCTGAGTGCAAGATTAGTGTCTCAGCTGGGACTTTGTCTCCATGATGTATCTGCATGAGCTGGGGTTGAAGCTGGAGGTAGCACCTTGATCAGTAATTATTTTATGATGGCTGCTTAACTGAGGCTCAGTTTTTAAGCTGCTTCTTTGCTAGTTCTCCAGGAGAAAGTCTGTTCTGATATGACAGAACAAAGGTTTGACTGGCATCTTGCTTTGCATGTCAGAAGGCCTAACTGCTGTAACAGGTCTTGACTTCTGGTGGTGGGTATCTTGCCCTTTTGCACACTGATATGAGGTGCAAGCAGTAGATGTAAACTTCAAACTCTTTGGTTTGCCCTGCATGCCAGGGTGAGCTCAGAGCCATGTTGGTGGGGATGGGGGGGAACTGTCTGTGACTGCTCACAGGAGCCTCTGATTACGTTCTGCCTTACAGCAGAAAGGGATAACTGGGGCAACACCCTTCTGCTGCATCATAGCAAAGCTGGCATTCAAATATCTCTGACAAGCACATTTTGCCTTTTAGGAGTGAGCCAGGTATCACCAAGTGTAGGGGAAGCAAGACTTTTCCTGAGAGAGGCGGGACGCCTCCAGGCCACTCTCAGCATCGCCTCTCACTTCCAGTGGCCCAGGTTCAGCAGCAGGCTGTTCTGTCAGGATAGTCAGTATGTATTTCAGGAGCCAATTATAGACATATATTGTTATATTTGTTATTGTTATACAGCTTCCAGCAGAGCACGAACAACTCACCAGTTGTCTGAGCAGTGCCAACTACTCTGAGGTCCACTGCTCTTTGAAAAGCATTTCTCATGGGGGTGATAAAGTTTGGGGGAATACCTCTACCAGCATTCCTGTGCTCTTTTAAGAGCACTGGTCACTTGTTTCTGAAGTGTGCTCACCTGGAATCATGTCCAAAGAAGCCTGTGCAATTATCTTTGCCAATGCTGGAGGGTAGTTAACACTGTCTGCTGTTAGGCACCCTCTGAGAGGCTGGCTCAATTCGGAGCTAGTAAATTCTCTGCACATCTTTTATAGCAAAGAAATGAGGAGGCAGTTCAGAGCAGCAGGGCAGGTAGGCCACAGCTCTGAATGTCCCACTGCAGAGGAAGCCCAGGGAGTCTTAACTGCCTCCAGCCTTAGGTGTTTGTTGAGTATCTGAAGTTATGTAATGTCAATACTTGACACCTTTTACCAACGTCCCTTTTTCTGTGATTGTGTTTCTTGAGCCGCTGAGGTGAGTGTTCACCCCTTGGCTTTGGTGAGTGCATGGATACTGGTGAGTATTGGGCTGCTATAGAGATGTGATGACACTTTCACTTGGCATTCACACCACACTGGTCCTTAAGCGACTGTCCACACACCGGGCAGGAACCTCATTTTCTTCTGAGTGGTGCTAGAAGATGGTACAGCACAATGAAACCTTGGATCCAGCTGCTTTCAGAAGGCAGAGGAAAGCCTGTGTCCCTGGGCAGAACTGGGCAGCTTTCTCTGCCCTTCCATTTTTGTGGAGCTGGGAATGCAAGTTCACAACATCGGGGCAGCAAGAGACCAAGAAAAGGGATGGAAAATGCTGTTGAAATGGTTGTCAAGGTTGTGAGCCAAGGTCAGGCTGTGCCAAAGAACCGGACAGGCTTTTAAGGATGTGCCAGATGCAACAGCAGAAATAGCTCTGGAAGAAGATCGGCGATGAGACCTGCCCCCTTTAGGAGGTATGTGGCTTCACAGTGCTCATTCTAGCGAGGGGAAATAGGGACAGTGGTGTGATTGATCCTTCTGAGTGATGGCGTTGGAGAGTGATCCCCTTTACCCTGTTAACCAGGCATAAATAATCTGGCCTTGCCCACCCTGTCCAGATCTGATGTTCCCTTCCCTTTGTGTTTCTGGGAGGATTAATTAAAAATACACCGAAATCCCTGACATGTGAAACGTATAGATTGGGCAGGTACCTGTGTAACTGAAAAGGATATCTCGAGGCTTAAAAGATGAGGCCTAGAGCACACTGTGCCACTCTGGATGCTATGGGCCCAGTTAAGATTTTTGCTAACAGCGCATATTTGCAGCTCTGAAAAGAGGGTTGTTGGTTCATGGTATGTAACTTAAGATGCATTTTAGACTGTCATTCCAGACAGGACATGAAACATGAACTGAGTTCATTACAGGCAGTTAGAGCTGCAGCCATGGTTGAAAGACAGAAGGATGGACCGGTTCTAAAATCGTTTCTACCTCTAGTAAATCTGTGCATCTCCTCTCCCTCCTTCCAAAACTCTTGAAACCTTTGATACAGTAGGAAGATAGTCTTTAACCACAGGAGGAGTGGTGCCTGTTAACCAGTACCTTGCCCCTTTGGAGGGATCCTCAGTGACCACGAGAGGGGCCAAGCTTACTTTGTATTTGTGGCACTGGGGCCCCAGCACAAGGTAGAAGCTGTACATGACACTGTTTGTCCACACCAGTAGCTGATTAACTCTGCTCTTGTTCTTCCTTACAGTGACCCCTGCAACCCTGAGGTCACTGCTGAGCTGAGTAGAAGAGGGAGCACCTATGTAGGAATAGGAGGACCTGAGCTGTAAGCAGTCCCTGGAGCACTGCTCACTGGTGCTGCTCTTGGAGCATTTCAGGAGCCAAGTCAAGTGTTTGAGCCAGAGGCCTGTCTTGTGGCAGACTACACCCTTCTTAGCAGAAATTAGCTGCAGAACACAAGTATCAGAGGTAGCACTTAAGATGCCATTGTATGCAGGGGCAAGGCAGCTGTTATCTTGTAGCTGATAGTTACCAACGCTGTGGAGACCTTTCCATTCCCTCTGCCAGGGCTAGTGTGGCAGGAAATGATATGCTCCTTCTCAGTATTCCTGCAGGCTGCATCACTGCCAGCCCTCCAGCGTGTATGTGATGACAGTCTGTGAGGTTGTACACCATGCGGTATATTGGATTGTCAGTAGTTTGTAGCCGGGAGTTTTCTTTCTTGTGCTCAATAAAGCAAACTTACACCATTCATATTTGTATTGTGTGCTTTAATATACTGTCAGTGCATCTGTGCATGGTTGCTCTACGTGTTTTTGAAAGGTTCGCAAGTGAGAACATACTATTGCAATCAAGGAATGAAAAATCAAGCAAAGGAAGCATCATTGCCTGACCAGAATGCTGGCTTCATGTTCTTCCATCCTAAGGACATAAAGCTTTCCCAACACTTGTTTTGCCTGGACTAATAAGGTGTTCAGAGTGTATGCAATTGAGTTTAGGAACTTCAGTGGCACCACGACTCAGAGGGTATTCTCACATACAGAAAGGAACTCAGAGCTCCCTCTCGTGACTGTCATTGGATACCTGGCCCTGCACGGGCCCCAGGGTATGAGAGTAGTGGCTGCTGTTCCTTCTAGGAGTCTAAATTCCTAACGAGGTCTTGAAAATGTACAGTCTTTTTTTCTGGGCATACAGTAGCCATGGCTTTTTGACCCAAGAAAGAGCTGCATGCTGTGATCATTCAGCTATTTGCAGTGAGCCAAGATTTCAAAAACAAACAATGCAGAGTCTTTAAAATGTTTTTGTTTGGAGCATCTGGCTGGTTCCTAAAAGCAGTATGTTGGTGCACTATGGATGGCTCATAGACCTCTGTGCTCTGGAGGAGCAGCTGGGGTTTGCTCCCACTTGATAGCTGCTAATTGCCTGTCCTGACAACTGTGAAGTCTACAAGTACACACTGTGAAGAGTATAAAGAGAACTCTGAATTACTTGCTAAAAGGAAACTATGATGAGGATTGCTTGCAATCTTTCTCTAGCATTTTCAATACACACAGACATCAGCATTCAGATGCTTCTCTGGCATTGGTGGGCAAGATATTCAGGCTATGTAAGCCTGCATGATACATTTCTATAAATGATAGTACTGTTCTTTCTCAGCCCTGACTTTCCTTCCTCAAAGAGGGATTATGCACAGGAAAAAAAAAAATGTGTTCATTGTGTATTTATAACGATCTAATAAACGTAAAAGCTCTTCCTTTCCTTCCTTGTAAGCCTTTTGGTGGAACCATATTGAGAGGTGGTTCTCTCCAGGGTGGGTAACACTGACTGCCAAACTTTTATGTACTTGATGTCTGGGTTTGTAATCTGCAGGTCAGGGCAGAAAGCACTGACAGCCCCTAATTCTGAGTTTCCTTTTGAAGGGGGAGACATTGGTTCATGGGACTTCTACAAGCCCTAAAGGGGGACATGAAGAGGGGTCTGAGAATGACCATGGAGTGCCTTCATCCAAAAAGATCCAGGGGGAGCGTGGAGGAGGAGCTGCTCTCAAGGAGAACGTGTGTCAGGTAGTTTCCTTGGGGAGATCTCTTGGAAATTTTGTTTCTGTCGAGATTTTTTTGTTACTGTTGGTATGCAACTGTGTCCCAGCTAAGCCCAGGTGGCCTCAAAGTGCTCTTTGGGGGCTGTGTAATTCTCAGGGTTTTGACAGCAATTAATAATAGCCAGATTGGACTGGCCCTTTCCTATGTGATTGCCTCTCATCCTGCTGGAGTTTAAGGATGCTGGGACGATGCGACTAATGTACAATTTGTTTTAACTGTTGCATGGTAGCAGGGATGGGATAGCAGATGGCAGTGGTGATGCACAAATCACCTGAACTTTTACATAAGGAGAATGCTCATCTGTTTTCTACAGGGGCTGTGCTGTCAGTTGTCTGGGGTGGGTTGGGGAGGGTGTTGCTCAGAGCTCATGGTGTCCTTCCTTCCCCACAGATCTGCGAGAAGCCAGGGGAATTGCTGCTGTGTGAAGCTCAGTGCTGTGGTGCTTTCCACCTGCAGTGCCTTGGGCTCTCTGAGATGCCAACAGGCAAATTCATCTGCAATGAGTGTTCCACAGGTATACAGCTTTCCGGAGTGCCTCCTTAACTGGTTTTCCTTTTGCTGAAGCCATACACCTGATGTAAGGTGTCTGTCACATCATTTTCTAGTTAACTGATCATTCTGTTTTGAGGGAATGTCCAGAACATGATGGGCAAGAGATGTTTTTTCAGTCTTGACTCACACTGAAACTTTAGGGCTGCAGAAACTGTGGTTTGGGGTTATGTGAGGCAGGCTGGGGGGTTGTACTGTGCTGATATGTCTCCTGACAGAAGCGACGTGTTTATTTAGCCATTCTGTATGCCTGCTTTTTCTCTAGGAGTCCATACCTGCTTTGTATGCAAGAGCTGCGGGCAAGATGTGAAACGGTGCTTGCTGCCCCTTTGTGGGAAATACTACCATGAAGAGTGCATACAGAAGTATCCCCCCACAGTCACGCAGAACAAGGGCTTCCGATGCTCTCTGCACATATGCATGACCTGTCATGCTGCTAACCCAACCAACATCTCTGCTTCTAAAGGTACTGGAATCTCTCTGCGTGGTCCCAGAGAAGCACTGAGAAGCCTTTTCTTCGTTTCATGCCCACCTGTGGTGACGTGGTCCAGCAGTTCTTTGTTGTTTTTCTGTCCTTTGCACAGTGCTTGCTGTAGCATTTGCTTCTCTGGGGTGGGAGGGGTGATGTCCATGGGCACGGCTGCTGCTCATCAGCACTCCTGCTGGTCAGACAGAGCAACTAAAACGATCCTGCCTGGCCAGACACTCGGTCCAGCAATGCCACATTCCTCTCAGTAGAGCTGCATGGACACTGGTGTTTCTCCTATGTACTTCTCTCTGTGCTGGTGCTGCAGCCAGTGCCTACATAGCAGCAGTGGGTATTGAGGCAGTGGCATGTAGAACAGTGTAATAATTATAATTGCTTTATTTCCCTTTGTTTGTTTGTTTGTTAATTTAAACTCTCATGGTTTGCCTTTTAAAACTGTTTTTTATCATTTATATTTTAAATCTTTGGTATCTTAGGATGAGTGATGGTAGTATCAGCTGTATTCTTACCCTCAGGCTCTGTGCTAAAGTCTTCTTCTGCACATCAGTACTTACAGCAGAAACAGCTATTAGGGCATCAAGCCTGCAGCTGACCCCTTCTCAGCTGGATATATCCCTCTGGTGGTTGTTTTTCAGAGATTTGTCAGATTTACCCCTTTCTTTCCACCTCTTTTCCCTGTCAATAGTTTCCTTGCGGAAACTGAGAAGATGCTGACCTCTCTTGGACAAAGTAGGCCTTCAGGCAATACTGAGTTCTCTCTGGAATTCCAGAGTAAAATCTGATAAAAGCAGAGAGGCAAGTGCTGGTGTTTTCAGAAACTTCCTGGACTGTTTTCATACATTCAGTTACGCACTTGGAATACCCACTCTCTAATTACTGTTTGCACTGATTTACTTATTATCTGTGTATGATGCAAAACAGTCCTGGTCCTGAACTCTTGAACTGTTTCTAAGCAGGGTGCAGAAGGTTTTTCCCTTTCAAATAATTTGATTTCCTATAACATACAAATGCAGATCTATTTTTATATGTATTTTCTTATATTAGTTCGATAGAAATACAGGAAGTGTGTTGTAGGTGGTCTGTAGAAATTAAAAGCCAATTTCCATTTCCAAAAGTCACCTATGGCTGGTTGCTTTCAGCTCAGATACCAATAGAGAATAGGTCAAGGAGGAAGAGAAGACTCAGTCTTCTCCAGAATTGAGCACGATTGTGATGTGTTCTGGTGCCAGGTCGCTTGATGCGCTGCGTGCGGTGTCCGGTCGCGTACCACTCCAATGACTTCTGCCTCGCTGCTGGCTCCGTGGTCCTCGCCTCCAACAGCATCATCTGTCCCAATCACTTCACTGCACGAAGGGGCTGCCGCAACCACGAGCACGTCAACGTCAGCTGGTGCTTTGTCTGCTCGGAAGGTGAGACAGCGTGCACTTGGTTCCCTGTCACCGCATGAGCATCGCTGACATAAATGACAAAAGAGCAAGAGATGTGCTGTGGGAAGAGATCATTATAGCAGGCAGAAGCTTTGTCTGTGTGGAGTGTGCCAGTGAGAACTGTTCAGAACAGCTTGCTTTCCTTCCCCATTTCAAGCCAATTTCAGGCTAGGGCTTTTTCTGGATCTTTAAAAGGGTCCTTTGTGCAGCATAGGTAGAGCACAAGCTGCGAGAAAAAGGTTTGAAGAAGAGCATGGTGCTGTTTTCCAGCTATTACTGTTTGAAACAGGGCTTCTGCACAGGGACCCTGACAAATTCCTCCTTTCTTTGCAGGGGGCAGCCTTTTATGCTGTGAGTCGTGCCCGGCTGCATTTCACCGTGAGTGTCTAAACATTGAGATGCCAGAGGGAAGCTGGTATTGCAATGATTGCAAGGCAGGCAAAAAGCCACACTACAAGGAAGTCGTCTGGGTGAAAGTTGGGCGCTACAGGTAGGTGAAGGCAGAACTGACTTGTCCCTGTTTCCTCTTGGTGCAGTGATCATGGTGATTGAGGTGAGAAGCTGTTTCTCTCTGCAGGGTACAGTGAAGCAGCTTCTGATGTTTTTGCATGCATGTAGCAGCTTGTTCATGTCTTCTTCCTCCTGCCTCGCTGATAGCCTTCACAGTTCTTCCCATCCCTCTGCAGTAATGCATTTCTGGGGGCACGGAAAGCGGGGAGTCAGATTTTTCATCTGCCTTCCCTCTGTTGTGTAGGTGGTGGCCAGCTGAGATCTGCCATCCCAGGACAATTCCTGTCAACATCCAGAAAATGAAACACGACATCGGCGAGTTCCCTGTGCTGTTCTTTGGCTCCAAGGATTACCTGTGGACCCACCAGGCCCGTGTGTTCCCATACATGGAAGGTGATGTCAGCAGCAAAGACAAGATGGGGAAGGGCGTGGATGGCATATACAAGAAAGGTAACTTGCCTTCATCTGTTTCTCTCTTCCTGTCTGGAGAAGATATTCTTGCAACAGAGAGAAATACCATTTTAGAGCTAAAGCCAAATTAAATTTGCAGAATGAAGTGTTACTTTTCTATCATACTGCACACTTGGAATGTTGATTGGTCTGAGTTCACAGAGATGGACATGGGTGTGCAGATCTTGAATGCTTCTCAGCTCCGACATAGCTCTTCTTCCACGTGCCTAGTACAGTCATTGTCTGTATGTAAAAATGCACTTGAGAGTTTTGAATTCACCTCTTCCCAAAAGCAGGGTACAGCTAGCTGATGGTTTGGATGTTTCCAGAATGTTTAACCCGCAGTTGTTGTCATTGTTGTTGCCTGCTGAGCTCTATTGCTTTGTGCTGTTTCTCCTTTTGAATCTCTGCCTCTAAAATTATTCTGCCAGGGTTGTTTGCTTGTGTAGCTGTGACTGCTGGGTGGACTCTGGCAACCCACCTCTGTGTCAGCAGAGGAAATTCCTTGTAACATTCCCTGTTATTTCACTTAGCTCTTCACGAAGCTGCGGTAAGGTTTGAAGAACTGAAGGCACAGAAGGAACTGAGACAGCTTCAAGAAGACAAGAAGAATGACAAGAAACCTCCCCCCTACAAACACATCAAGGTGAGGGCAGGTTGGGGGGCGAAGGACAGGTGCAGAAGTCTTGAACTATCAGTGCAGGTGAATTGCAGATAAACAGAAATGTTTCTGCTCGAGGGGCATCTGGCTGTATTTGAAGGTTACTCTGACTGCCTTGGCATCTTCAGTCATCCTCCACAGAAACAATTCATGTGTCTGCAGAAGCTGAACACCAGTAACAGAGGTACTCTGCTGTACTGGAGCAGATCTGGACATCTCTGTGCTGTTCCATGTCAGTTGTATGATGTGAAAGAAGAGTCTCTCTACCTGTCTGGGGTTTTATGGGAGAGAGCTGGAATCATCCAGTGTGCTCAGATATCAAGTACTGCTGGTGGAAAGGTAGTGTGAGATAGACAGTCAAGACACAGTGGAGCAGAGAGGAGAATGGTAACCCACAGTGGAGCGTGGCAGTGTCTTTCACTTCTGCTTTATTTTTTTGGTTTTGTTTTGTACTGTTGTTTTCCTGTATCAGTTGAACAAAAATACTAAATCAGATTTACATGCTGGAATATCAAACTTCTTGTGGAGTTTTCAGGAAGTAAGTGTTCAGGTTTAGGGCTATCTTTGAGGTGGAATTTCTTCAAAGATCTTTAATAGGTGTGAGGTGATCCAAAGGAAGAGCTTGGGCCAAGCAGGTGCATATAATAGGGATGTGGACCCAGACTGATCAGAAACCAGTGACCCGAGGACCATGTTCCTCTTTTTCATTGCTTTCTTCTGTTCCTTCCCTTTTTATGTTTCAAGCTATGAAAGCTTAGCTGATTGCTAGCACTTCTTGTTTATAGCTAGGATTTTAAGGTAAGACCACCTGCACTCCATGTCGTCACAGTGATACAGGAGGGGGACACTTTGCAGCCTTTCCCCCCACTCAGGGGATGCAGAATATACAAGGTACCAGGTGGTGCTGCTGGGGGGAATCTGTGTCCTCTTTAACTCTTTTCATCTAAGTGTTTACCTCTTCAAGTAGTGTGCTCAGAATAACATATTTGCCTGTATGCTTCCTTTTACCCCTCACTGTCAATGGTTTGCACTGCAGCCTTGCTCATAGGCAAAGATTGGATATAGAAGTGTCTGCCTTGATGACCTGTCCTTAAGCAGCTGATGTCCTTCTTGTGCATTCAAGGTGAACCGGCCGGTGGGTAAGGTGCAGATCTTCACTGCAGACCTGTCTGAGATACCACGTTGCAACTGTAAACCAACAGATGAAAACCCGTGTGGCCTGGACTCTGAATGCATCAACCGTATGCTGCTGTATGAGTGCCACCCCCTGGTCTGCCCGGCAGGAGAGCGCTGTCAGAACCAGTGCTTCTCCAAGCGGCAGTATCCCGAGGTACAGATATTCCGCACGCTGGCACGAGGCTGGGGCTTACAAGCCAAAACTGACATCAGGAAGGTACGTACTCTGTTTGTAGGTTGGGCTTGAATCTTCTTACAAAGAATAGAATCTTGGAGATGGCTGTAATTGTGGGAAGAGGTACCTTGGAGACGGCTAAAATACTTGTATGCGTGTTTCAAATCCAGAGGGTAGTTGTTGTGTGGGCACGCATCTATGTTGAACAAAGCAAGAAGAGCATTTTAGCAAAGAAGAACCCCAAAGCTAAGAAAGAGTGAAGTGAAACAGAGGAAATTAAATGGCATAGTAAGAGAAAAGTTTCTGAGAAAGAAAACTTGGAGACAAAATGCTGTTGTGGGGGGTTGATATCTAGGAAAATCACAAGCCTGTCCTGTTTGGGATTTGCTGCTTGCTGTGATATAAGTTAAAGGTTGTTGGTTTTTTTTTTTTTTTTTTTTTTTTACCATTTTATGCATCTTATGTTTCACTTTTAACAGACAAATCTGGGAAGAGCAAACTTCAATTACATAATGGAGGCACCTGTTGCTCCCAGTGGAGCAGAGCTGTGATTCCCTTTGATGGTCTCTGTAGTACTTTCAGTGCAAGTGAACTCCAGAAGGAGCAGGTGCTCTGGGTGCATCATGCTGCTCGGTGTTGGTTGGTCCCCAAAGGGATACTGTTCCTTCTGGAACTCTGCTGTGCAGTGCTTTGAGCTTTGCAGCAAAAAACTACCCTTGTGTTTTTAGTCGTGCTGTTCCTGAATGTTAATTCTTCTCACAGTGCAAAGAATAATCTGATAGCTGTTGTTGGTTTATTTAATTTATGTCAAGTGATTTGTTGTTGTGTGTGTGAAACTGAATTATAATTAAGGGCTGTTAATAAAATTATAGCTCAAGATGACTGCAGAGCACAGAGGAAGGTTTTTATGAAGAAGTTTCTACAAAGGAAACAGGAACTGTATTGTAGCACAAAGGTCCCTCCGTCTTAGATGGAATTTGTCATGTCCTAGCAGCTTGTTTTCTTTTTTTTCTTCTCTGGGGCAGGGTGAATTTGTTAATGAATATGTTGGGGAGCTGATTGATGAAGAGGAGTGCCGAGCCCGCATCCGTTATGCTCAAGAGCATGATATCACCAATTTCTACATGTTGACACTGGATAAGGTATGTGGAAGGAAATTCTTTTGTCAGGAGCAAAGACAGAAGTAAAATGATTGTAACAAAGGCATGATGGTGTTCTTCTCTAGAAAGTAAAAAAATAATAAGAGATTCTGTTGGGCTGGTCTGCGTTTGCATTAAGGTGAAGACTAAGTAAATGTAACATGCCTTGGAGAATTTTCAGACTGGATTTTAGGATTAGGAACAAAGTCAGAGCCAACTTCATTGGAGTTCATTCAGAAGAAGTGAGACAATAGTTTGTCTGAGGGCAATTGACTGAGAATCAGTGCTCTTCCACATAACTGGGTGAATTTTGTAACCTTAGAATCCTTCCCAGCAGCTGAACCACACACAGTCCTGAACTGAGCTGCTGCATGCCCTAACATGCAACAGCCCTCAAATGTAGAGGCACCAGGGACAGTGAGACCCTTATTTAAGTTGAAATCTCAGGTCTTGCAGATCTGTGTAGGGAGGTGGAGTTTGTTACACCTGCAGGCTCCTCAGTGGATCCAGTAGAGGCCCAGATGGTGTAAGTTCCTGACTCCTAGAGGTAAGTAGTTTTGTCAGTGTCTTCCCATACCTTGTCTCTCAACCTTGGAAAGACTTGAAGGAAACCATTAGGGAATGTATAAGAAGAAGATACAGTATGTGGAACAGCAGAATGACATAGCTGCTTTCTGTCTCTCCCCTCATCTGGCTGGAAATGCATACCAACTGTAGCTTGTCCTCCTTGTATCTCCCTTGTGTGACAAAACCTGATTGCAGTTGCAGATGCCCTCTCCCCTTTAACAGTCTACAAAAGCTTGTGTGCTGTGCAGAGGTGCACCTCAGGTTATGTTTTGTTCCTGTTTTCCAGTTATGTGTTGAAGCATGAGAAACGGGAACTGATATTTTATGGCCTCAAGTTGCACCAGGGGAGATTCAGGTTGGCTGTTAGGAGATTCTACTCTCAAAGAGTCAGGCACTGGAATGGATTGCCCAGGGAGGTGGTGGAGTCACTGACCCTGGAGGTGTTCAAGGAACATTTAGACATTGTGATGAGGAACATGGTTTAGTGAGAACTGTTGGTGATAGGCATTTGGTTGGACTGGATGATCTTGTAGGTCTTTTCCAACCTTGGTGATTCTGTGGTTCCATGATTTTGCTTTTATGCAGAAGTCAGGGTCTGGAAGTGCAGGTGCCACCTTGGAGGTGTGCTGACATGGTGTTTGTCCAATACCAGCGTTACAGAAAGAGCTGAATTCCCAGAAAGCATTGGTGATGCTGTCATGGCTGTTTGGGAGACTGCACCTCTAGGAAGGTGCCGATGATATTGGGCAGGAGAATGTATTGCTGTGCTAGCTGCCTGTGTTGACCAGATAGCAGTGTGTGGAAATGGATCAGCTGATTGTCCAGGCAATGCAGTGACAGCTGGACTTAATGTATGCTTAAAGCAAATACACATATTCAGGTGCTTTACAAGGTGTCCTGATATCCAAACACCAGATGTTGCTGCTGTCACACTTCTCACTACGAAAAAAATCCACTTTCTTGGCATGCTGGTGCCTCTGCTTGGGTGGGATGTGGTAGTTATTAAATGTAGTTTGTTGGTTTATTTTCTTTTCTTCAATTATAGGATCGAATCATTGATGCTGGTCCAAAGGGCAATTACGCTCGGTTCATGAACCATTGCTGCCAGCCCAACTGTGAGACTCAGAAATGGTGTGTGAACGGTGACACTCGGGTTGGGCTCTTCGCAATTGTAAATATCAAAGCTGGTAAGGAACCCAGTTCTCTCAGTACTTGGCAGTTAAAAGCATGGGAGCCTTTCTGTAAGCAAGAGAGAGAGGGGAGGATGGTTTGTAGCTCACTGGAGGGAGATGATAAATTTCTCTGCTTCCACGTTTTAATTCTTTTCATTTCACACTGGCTACAACATCAGTGCTGCCATAGCGAAACCTGTGTGTCCATGCCATAGACAGGTTTATGGATCTAACTTAAGGACCAAGAAATGATACTAAGTGTCCTAGAGCAAGGAGTAGAATGCCATTTTTGTGGCTGTAGTGTGTGATACAGAGTTGAGTTTAATTCTCAGTCCACACAGATCTTTTGGGGGGAATAATGTAGAGTGCCCATAATAGGTGGGATGGTCATTTGGGTTGCTTCCAGAAGTGCTTTAACTCTAGCAGTAGCAATAAAGACATCACATAGTTTGTTACAACTTGTTTGGTTATTATCTGCTTTTGTGCCAGGGACTGAGCTGACTTTCAACTACAATCTGGAGTGTTTGGGAAACGGAAAGACAGTTTGCAAATGTGGTGCTCCAAATTGCAGTGGCTTCCTAGGAGTGCGGCCAAAGGTATGATGCCTCCCCTAAGCTTTCCTTCTTCCAAATGACCTCTTTGCACAAGTGTGGTACATTTGTTGCAGAGGCTTCAGGAAGGGTAGTTCTCTTTCAGCGTGGCCATGGAAACATTGCTGCTTGAATTTAGATGAGTATTCAAATTTTCATTGAGTGTGCAGATTTTAGATCCGAGTTTACTGAAGAATTGCTACAAATCCTGACAGGAAACTGTATTTTCCAACTGATGAGTAAATAAAAGACATTTTGCAGAATTTTCTGCTCATCATCATGGAAATTTCCACCTTAACAGAGTGGCAAAGGTTGAACATGTGACAGACTTCTATCAGATAACCAAGAAACTTCAGCTTAGCCCATTTCCCTTTGTGAAAGCCTGAGTAAACTGAGAATGCATGGAAGACCAGCAAACTTGCATTCCTTTAGATTAGAGTTGCTTTAGAGCTAAGGCTCCTGCATCTTCCCTGCAATAAGAAGAAAGTTCCGATTTTTTTCCCTTTTTTTTTTCTTTAAATAACTCAAAAGTACACATTAGACAGGAGTAATAAATTTGCCACGTCTACAGTAGAAAAATCAGTACCTTTTAGAACTCACTGGCTTTTGGAAACTTTGGTTTGTAACTGCAGTGTTTCAGTAACAGGAATTGATTTCAATTATGTCCTTGTGTGAGCGGGTTCTCTCTGGGAAAAGGAACTAACAGAAGCAGTTGGCTGAGTTCCCAGCTGTCAGCAGCTAAATTTCAGCTGCTAGTTTGTTTCCAGAGCTTTACCACATCAGTATGTAATCCCTCTGCTCTGGCATATGGATATGGGAGTCTACAGTTAAGGGTTAACAGCTCCAGGAGTGCAGTTGTGAAGGCCTGTCAATACGATGGGGAGGTTTTGTGAAATTTCCAGGGAGCTTAGTTCTGCAGATGGATTAGCATATAAAAAATGGATGTCTTCAGAGGTTGACAGATGAGGTGAATTATACATTGGGTGCGTTCAAGGTTCTTTTTTTGTTACTGTTGCAATGTAAAGTTCAATATATTACATGTACTGCTTCTGTGTTATACGTGGCTTGACTACCATAGTTCGCCCTGAAATTACAGGTTGCATGATGGAAATCAGAGAAAGGTGCCCTTAAATTGGCATTAATGTGATGACTGAGGTGATTCATTCCATCTTGATGAGATGGGCTAAGAAACAAATACCCAAGCAAATGGTACCTTTATTTTTGGCAAATTCATCCCAGAAAATATGCACTTTTTATCTTCCTCAAGATGCAGCAAGACAAAACATCACTGATAGGGCAACCTGACATAGTAGCTGTGGTGTCCCTGTTCATTGCAGGGCAGTTGGACTCGATGGTCCTCTGAGGTCCCTTCCAGCTCTACGGATACTATGATTCTGCACTCAAGTTCACTCATATAAGTGATCTTTCTAACTGAGAGTTTTAAGAGTTTTTGGGAGACTGTTGTGTTGCAGTGAAAAACTGAGAAGTGCTGAAGTTGCTCGGATAATTCAATCTGTGAAAGGTCTTTCTTGTTCTCTTCGTAATTAGATGACCGAAGTGCTAGACAGTGAGAAGAGGTGGAATAGTTTAGGTGTGGCCTTTGGATTCAGTGGCTTCATTGCCTGCATTTACAGTGATAAGACAGGCCTGACTTGCTCCAGTTGTTAATCGAAAGAATGGTGCAAAAACAGAAATATGTGAAAGGGAAGCAAACATCAAGGAGCTAATGCCCCGGTGAGACACAATGAGGTTGTCAACGCAGTCTGGAGACAAAGTGTTTTAAAGGCTTTTGGTTTTATCTTGATAGAAGATGATAAAAACGGTGCCTGATTTTTATGCAGAATAGAGGCATGCAAAAACTACTGTATCTCAGCATGCAGGGAGGTTCTGCCTACAGAATGCATAATTTGGACACACTGGAAAACAGTATAAAATTTAGCTTGTGTTTGTGTAAGCTATACTGGTAGTTCATTGATAAGGCTGCTGGCTGGGCTCAGGAGGTGTCACTGGGTGTCTGGTACAGTGGGAGGCTTATCCTGGGGCGGGTCAGTGCTGGGGGCTAGGAGGGCCTGCCCTGAAAGAGTGTGAAGGGATGTGCAAAGAGGACAACTTAAAGTGGGGAAGAGGACACTTAGGCCATTTAGATGCCAATCTTTGGGACCGGTTGCATAATTGCCTGTAAGACAGCTTTTGAGAGCATTGTAGCTTAAGCATCCTGATAACGAAAAGGTGTCTGGTGCTATCAGTGCTGAGAGGATTGGACAATTGCAGAGCAGTAACCAGGTGCTGGGAATGGGCTGTGGTGTAACAACTGGAGGGCAATAGCAGGAACAAATCTGCAATAAGAAAGTCATCAATGTAAAGCAGTGTGCTGAGAAGCAGCTACGTTGTTCAGCCCCAGCATGCATCTGGGAACACAGAAACATGGTCAGGATGCACTGAGAGGTGTTAATGTCACTGTACATGGGCCTGTGAGACATCACCTGTAACTTGTGTTTGTGAGAGATGAACTCAACAGAGGCAGAGGACATTGGGGAGGTTGGGGAAGAAGACTGGAAGCATTGCTTTGTGAACAGGAGTGTACCCTGGTGGTTACCTGAGGGAGGGAGAACCTCTTCTGCAGGGAGAGAATGGCCTTGTCACAAACTGGGCCCTGGTGAATTCTGGCTGTAAATGAGGAGAGGGGGGAGGAACACTACAGAGGCCAGGAAGGCCTGGCAGAGCCTGTGTGTCAGGAGCCTGAGGAGGCCCAGCTGCTCCATCTGTGGGGTCGCAAAGCAGCCCTCAGCTCCTTGCTCTGCTGGTGCTTATTGCACATATCACATGTTGAACCACACACAAAAATGAGAACGATTTACTGTTGCCAAATAAGAAGCCCTGTAGACATCCTGCATATGTTCAGGTGTGGCTGGCGGGGGGATGTTTAATCATAGGGTTGCACTTCTGTACTGTAGCAGGAAAAGGAGGGTTGGCGGGGGGGGCTGTGTTAACACGTTGTTTTTCCCACAGAGCCAGCCCGCCCTCAGCGAGGAGAAGTCCAAGAAGCTGAAGAGAAGGCCGCAGATGAAGCGCAGGTCACAGGCGGAGGTGATGAAGGAGCGGGAGGATGAGTGCTTCAGCTGTGGGGACGGAGGGCAGCTGGTTTCCTGCAAGAAGGCAGGCTGCCCCAAGGTGTACCACGCCGACTGCCTCAACCTGACCAAGCGGCCTGCAGGTCAGTGCACCGCACCGAGCAGGCGTGGCATGGCTTCCAGGTGCTGCTCTCCTTGTGGCATTTACACATTTATGTTTAACTCCTGTTCAGAAAGGTGAAAGTCTGTCTTGAGTCTTGGTAGGCCAGTTAACCTGACTTCTGCTGGGTCAAGAGGATGGAAAAACCAGTATGAGATAGAGTACCAGAGAACTGAATGATAAAAATATAAGCATCACCAGTAGGTTTTTATGTAGAGTAACTCAGCAAAACACTAAATTAGGCTTGATGAGATTATAAATTCAGTTAACAAAGGCAATTGCATTGAATTAATTGGTTTAGGGGTTGTATGCCTTTAATGATATCACTACAAATCCTTCTTGCAGCTTTGTGCAGCATTCTCCAGCGTGCTTGAGGCAAGCTGGGAGCATGCAACAAGTCAGCTCTGGAAGTGACTGACACTGTGACAGGGCTTCTGCCAGAGCTCATGGGGAGCAGAACTGAGGGTTCAGCACCCTGAGCTGCAGCTTGGCAGAAGCATACAAGCACTAGAAGCATATTTTGTAGTTGGCAGAAAGCATGTGATAAGTACGGGGAGGAATGTGGTATTTGTGCAGAACTACTTCAGTTGCTTGTTGAACTAGTGCTGTAGCTATGTAAAAGTGAGAACAGGTCACTTCTGTGGAAACAGTCATCAAGAATGAGGGAATCTCTTTCTACTCCTGTTCTTGTGTACTAAGACAGGACTTTGGAATACCTGGCATGTTTCCTGGGCTTTAAAGCCTTCAGCAAAGGAGAGTCCAGCATCTAACCTGTTCTGTGGCTTCCGCTTTGAAAAGCTTCTCCTAACAGCCTGACTTGAAACAGCAAACAGCAGTGCCTCTGATAGCCATTCTTTTACATTCTGGAGGAATGTCATCTCCTTAGTTCTTTTCCAGATGAAACAAACAGCCTTTCCTAACACTCTTATTTTCTAGAATTATTCTCAGTCTGTTCTGAAATCTGTTCCATTTGCCTACATATATTTTCAAGTGTGGTAAAGAGTATTTTTAACACCGTTGCAGCTGAGACCTAGTGAACATCGACAGAACAGAATAATTACATTTCAAGTTTTACATAAAATTTCTCAGGAAATGATATCATTCTTGTTCTGTAAAAATAACTTCTAGTTAAAGTCAGTTTGTGATTTGCCCTGTCGTAATTGAGTCCTCCTGTCTTGATCATCTTCCCGTATTTATTTTATTTCTTTCTCCTAGGGTCCTTCTTTGCCCTGGCCTTGCTTTATTTGACTGCACCTTGTTGGTACGAGAGCATTTGTTGAGTTTATCAATGTCACTGTGAGCTCCGAGCCTCTCTAAACAGATGCTTGCAGTTCCTCACAGCCTCGTGGTTATCTGTGGCTCTGTAAGAGTACTTGCTATTCTACTTCTAGATATTTAAATAATAACTAAAATAGACTCCTGAAGGACCTCATTTGAAAAACCCCCTCAGTTTGTCAGGAGATCATTAATAGCTGGATTTTGAGAATGATTTTCAGCCAATTGTGTCCATTTAACTTTTTGTGTAGGCTGATGATTTCATAGCTTGCTCCTTAGAATATCATGCAGGACTTCAAAGGTGTGCCAGTTTTTACTTCAAGTCTTTCTTCTGTCATGAGCATTGCTGCTAAGTAATTGGAATTTCCTGCTTGTTTGCATGTTACTAATGGTGTGATCCCTCTTCCAAGAACTCCTGGGCTCAAGGCTGTCCCTGGAGAGACGGCTTATTCATTAGCCCTTTTATCCTCTCAAAGACCATTAGAGTGGTGTGATGTGATTTATCCTTCCTGAAACATACTGGCAGGTTTGACTGACTTTATTTTCCGTCTGTACGAGTGACCTTCTCTAATAACAGTCCCAGAATCTTTCCTCTGGTCACAGTGGTTGCTCAGAGCAGCTGTTGTGCTTCAGCAGCAGCACACCAGGACAGCTCACCGCGTGCTGGGTGGGGAGGAGCTCAATGCAGGGCTGTAGGCAAACAGGGGGAGAAGTGGTTACTGGGGCCCTGCAGCATTGTGAGCCTGTGACGAGGGGGAATGCATGTGGTTTTAAACAACCGTGCCATGAAAATGATGTCAAAGAATTGGAAAAGCACCAAAAAAAAAAAAAAAAGTGTGTATTTTGAGACCAAAACAGAAGTCTTGGGCTGGCTTCAAAGCAGGGGAAAAACTTACTACATGTTCTCTTCGGCCCAGGGGAAAAATCAGCATGAGAAGTTGGGGGTGGAAAGCTGATGTTGCACAAGAGCATGGAGAAATGACCACAGCTGCTCAGCGCAGAACTGCAGTCTTCTGCCTCTCTGGAAAGAAGCTGATAACCAAAACCATGAATGTGTGGGCTTGGTTCAGGGAGGTGGGAAGGGCTGTGGCCTGGCTGGCGCCCCATGGCTGCCCTCCAGCACTGCCTGTGGAGATGCCTGTGGCTCCATTTGAAGTGCTGGGGGAGCTCCCCTGCAAGGAGCTGCTCTGGCAGCAGGATGAAGCCCAGGAGCATGGGGCACCATGAGGAGCACAGATGCAGGAGGCATCTTTGGAAAGGCAGGCACGTTGACCCTGTAGTGTGAGCTCAGAGCCTCCGTGTTGTGTACTCCGTGTACTCTGGGTGCAGGTGGTTCCCTGTGGCTTTAAAGCTATGAACTGTCATGTTGACTTTTTTTTTTTTTCTTCCATGATGGTGTTGATACTGATAGCTTAATAGGTTCAGTGTGGACACTGAGCTCCTCAGGGCACAGCTTGGTTTTATGATAGGCACGTTTATCATGGCTGTACACAGGGTTAAGGAAGATGCCTTTGTTTACAGACACGAGAGAAATTTACTCCCTGATGTCCACTGCCCTCTTCTATTTTCTGATAAACAGGAAGGGAGGGTGTTGGCTCAGAACTGACAAAAACTTAGATGAACCTGAAGCATCTACTTTAAAAGCCCGTTGGGCATTTTCAGCACTGAAATTCTTGCTCTTGCCTGGAAATAAGACAGACGAAGGTGTGCAAACTGAGGTGTTTTCTCTTCTCTTGAGACCTGTACTGGTTGGCGTCGTACTTGAGCCAGGTGGACTTGTATGACCTGACATACCACAATTGTGACAAATGTAAGCTTCCTCTTGTTACTTCCAAGGATGCAGGTTCCTGTTAACAGCCCTTCAAGCCTAGGAGCTGTGGCAGAAACTGAGAAGAACATGTAGAATTGCTTGGAAGTATTACAGGGGTGTTTCCTTTCACCCTTGAATTCTTTGCAGCAGGGTACGTATCTTCTTTTTATACCACTCAAAAGTTATGTCTTTTCTCCTCTGTTTGTGCTGCAGGAAAATGGGAGTGCCCATGGCATCAGTGTGATATGTGTGGTAAGGAAGCAGCTTCTTTCTGTGAGATGTGCCCCAGATCCTTCTGCAAGCAGCACCGGGAAGGAATGCTCTTCATCTCCAAGCTGGATGGCCGTTTAAGCTGTACAGAGCATGATCCCTGCGGGCCTAACCCTCTAGAGCCAGGAGAAATCCGTGAGTATGTCCCTCCCATGGGAGCACTGACTAACAGCGATGACACCCAGCCACCAGAGCAGCCGCCCACAGATACAGACCCGAGCATTCAGCCTTTGGACAGGCTGCCTCAGTCTGTGGCCTTCAAACTGCAGTCACCAGAAAAGCCCCCTGCAACACTAGCGCTGAGGCTGCCACCGTCAGAAAAATCCCCCACCACCTTAGCCCTGAGGGTGCAGCCCTCAAACAAGCCCCCTACCACCCTGGCCCTGAGACTGCCTCCTCCAGACAAACCGCCTGCTGCCCTGGCGCTGAGACTGCCGCCGTCAAACAAACCCCCCACTACCTTGTCGCTGAGGCTGAAGCCATCCAACAAACCCCCCACCACCCTGTCGCTCCGGCTGCAGCCTTCGGACAAACCCCCCACCACGCTGTCGCTCCGCCTGCAGCCGTCAGACAGGCCCCAGGCTGCCCTGTCCCTAAGGCTGCAGCCGGAGAAGCAGCCCATCATTTTAGCGCTGAAGCCTCAGCAGCCCGACAAACCTCCCACCAACGCGGTGCTGTGGCCGCTGGATGAGTCTTCTGGCGATGCCCTGGAGCCTGATCTGCAGAGCAAATCTCCAGGAACTCCTCATTCGTTGGACGGCTCGCTGGTTCCTGCTGGTGCCCTGCTCCAGCTGTCGGATGAGCCTCCTGCCATCGCTGAAGTTTTGGAATTATCGGACAAGTCTCTCATTGACACCGAGACCCAGGAGATAGAGCTGCTGGATGAGTTTCCAGCCAAATGCCTGCATCCTCAGCTGTCAGACAGACTCCTCGCCACGGCAGGGACCCTGCAGTCCCAGTCAGTGGATGAGCCTCCTGTGGCCGAGCAGTCTCAGCTGCTGAGCAAAGCTTCTGCCCAGAGCCCGCAGCCTCAGCCTGTGGAAAAGGATCCCAGCTCTGCAATGCCACACATCCCAGCATCAGAGGAGATTCTCAGCCCTGATGTTGAGGTGCTGTGGCCTCTGCCCATTGAAAATGTCCCCAGCTCCCCAGTGTCACGGATCCTGCCCATGGAGAAGGCTTCAGGATTAGGTGTGTTACGACTCCCACCTCCGGAGAAAGCTTCCTTCTCCGGGGCAGTGCGGGTCTCGGCCGTGGAGAAGGCTCCCAGCTCTGGGGCACTGCATGCCTTCGCTCCAGAGAAAGCTCCTGCCTCAGGGATGCCGCGGATCCTGCCCACAGACAAGGCTCCCAGCTTAGGGGTGTCATGGCCGCTGTCTCTGGAGAAGGCCCATGGCTCCCGGTCACAGCACGTCCTGCCCGCAGACAAGGCTCTGGGCTCGGGGGCTCTGCGGGTTCCACTCATGCAGAAGGTTCTCAGCCCCGGGGTGCTGCGGCCCCTTCCTCTGGAGAAGGCTGCGGATGCGGGGGCCCTGCGGCCCCTGCCTCTGGAGAAGGGGCTTGGCTCTGGGGTGGCCCGGCCTCAGCTCTTGGAGAGGCCGCTGTCTCTTACAGCCGCGTGGCCTCAGGCGTCAGACAAGCTGGCTGCTGCTGTGGCTCCTCGGCCTCAAGTTTTGGACAAGCCCCCGGCTGCCTCAGCTCCGAGGCTGTTGCTGTCTGAGAAGGCGCTGCGGCCCGTCGACCAGAATGCCCAGCCCAAGGACAGGGGAGCCCCTGCTGCAGAGCTGAACCCCCAGCAGAAGGAGAGGACCATGTTAGCTGGCGAGCAGATCTCTTGGTCTGCTGGAAAGGCGGTGGTGACACATGTCGGACAGGTACCTTGGCCCACAGAGAAACTACAGACGCACGAGCAAACCCACTGGCCCACTGCGAAAGCCCTGACACCTGCAGAGCAGTCTCCCCGGACAGCAGAGAAGCTACCAGAGCCGACTCTTCAGCCCAGCTGGGAAGTGGCCTCAGTCCCCGCAGAGCAAACCCCTTGGACATCAGAGAGATTACGCATGTTTGAGCAGACGCCGCGACCTGCCAGGGAAGCACCAGTGCCCCAGGAGCAGACGCAGTGGATTGTCACAAACATTCAGACACTTGAGCAGATTTCTTGGCTGTCTGGAAAAGTACATATTCCTCGGGGGCAGGACCCTTTGCCTGAACAAAACACAGCGCTAGCTCATAACCAGGATTCTGTCTGTCACGAATTGGCCGACTCAGAGCCAAAGTGAGGTTGGTGAACGTGGGAGGCAGGTTCCAGTCTTTTAATGTTTAGGGAGGGGGAAATTCTTTGTTTTGTTTTTTTTAATCACTTCCCTGAGCCCAGCCCCTAACCCATGCACATCCCATCCGTATTCTCTCGTGACGTGAGCAAGGACATTCACTTCAATCTGAGTGTGGCCCAGCCAAAGGGAGAGAGCATCCGTGACCTCTTCCTCTTCCTTTTGCAAATGGTAAAGCTGAAATAAAGAGTCCACTCTGGGTTAAATCTCAAATTCCACTGAAATGGTCACGTTACTGATCCAGCATGTTCAAGCTCCAGGTCCAATTCTTAGGCAGGTTCCCCAGAGCAGCGAGGGGCCTCGCTCTTGTTGCTTAGAGGAAGCAGATCAGTGAGGCTGCCCTGGGTTGGAGATGCAGTCATGTACTCTTGCCAGGCTCTGCAGGAGCAGGGATGAGGAGTATCTGTTGTCTGCCCTGCAGGGTTTTGCTGAGCAGGGTTTGCCCGTGTGTTCGCTGGGATGTGCCATGTGCACAGTTCACTGAAGGACAAGCATCTTCTCCAGATGAATTAGGAGAGGAGCCTGCTGCACCTGGTCGGTGCAGTGTTCTCCAGCAATATACAGTATCCACGTGGGCTCCTTTCCACTACTGCCCAGGTCCAAGAAAACAGGGGGTCAGAAGGAAGTTAGGGAGAAGAGAGATCTTGGAAGAAGCCATCTGGCGGTTTTTCCTTCTTGTGTCTTAATCCCTTAGCACGGGACATGCAGTGTTTCCTGCGCTTGGCAAACATGGCGACCTATGAAGCAGCAATAGCAGTCAGGCAGAGCGAATTCCCCACGGTGCTGTGCACTGCCCGTGCAGGTGGTGGTGCTCCCTTTGACGTTTCCATCCACTCTCTTCTCAACTGGTCACCGTGAGCCAGCAGATTTCAGTGTCTTCTCTCCCCTGGCCTCAGATGCGTTCAGGACGTGTTTGCATCGGAGCAGGTCTTCCGGCAGCACGATGCGCTGCGGAGCTGCCAATGGAGCCTGTGTTGTTTGCTGTGCAGCACGGAGGCGAAGGGGCCGCGTGCGTACCGGGATCCACCTCAGCACCTTCCCCTGGGTGACCTCTAGCTTAACTCGCCTACAACCAAAGGAGACTTGAATTAACTGGATTATGTGGGTGTGCGTGTGTGTATGTGTGCGCGTGTGTGCTTCCAACCCGATCGTAGTTCTCACACTGGAACACAGTGGGCTCCAGCAGCTGGCTGGCTTGCTTTCAACTCTTCCTCCTTTTCCAGTTGAGCTGTTTCGTCACCTGGTGGGTGCCCAGATTTAGGCCTGCTGTGAAAACAGCTTTCTCAAGCGTTGAGGCAGCAGGGCGCTTGGCCGTGTACAGGAGCGTGTCCGGAGCAGTGTGTGATGGGCAGTGCCCCGGGCACAGTGGGGCTCAGCCTCCTGCCGAGGAAGCCTTGCTAGGAAGCCTTGCTGGCCTCACTGTGCCCTCCTGCTCTCACAACACCTCTCCTCTGGTTTGCTTGGCTTTGCTGGTCGGGTAGCACCGCTGCAGCTCTCTGTGCCCAGCACCGGGCTGCCGCACCGCTCCAGCGGGTCCCTCCCGTTGTGTGCAGACGTGCAGGGCTCTGAGGACGGAGGCTTTGCCCCACGCTGACCCTTTCTGCTGATGTGGAAGCAGAGCTCCTTGGTCACTCTTGGCGCGCAGGTGCTTGCTGCTCCCAGAGCATGCAGTCGTGAGCTTTGCAGCTTTCCTTGAAGGGAGGCAGATGCCTGTACTGAGACAAATCCTGATCCATTCTCCTTTCCTAACATGTGTACCCCCCAGCAACGTCCTGCTGCAAAGGCCGGGCGTGCTGGACAGAAGGACGTTACCAGCGATCTCTTCTCTAGTCCGAATCATTTCAGATCCTTTATAGAATAGCTAGCGACGTCACAAAGCTTTATGGCTTATGAAAATTTACTGTTTAATGATGTTTTTTTTTGTTTTGTTTTGTTTTGTTTTTCCGGGATGACTGGCAGGTCCATTCCTGCTTGCTGCTGAAATGGGAAATGCAAGCAGCTTGTGTTTCTGCACGACTTCTGCACAAAGGGAATCAGGACAACTCCTCAGAGCCATTGAGAGAGAAGATAATCTAAGGGCATTTAACTTTTCTAAGCAAAATAATAAAAAAAAGTGGTCATGAGGTTAAGTATATTAAGTATTTATCATGTGTGAGAAGGAAAATAAATCTTGAATTCGCATTTCTAGGCCTTCCCATGAGCTGGACGTAGTCATGTAGATTGTGTAAGTAGGGTTTACCTCTGTGCCGGCCCCGCCAGCTCCAGCTGTAACCACACAGGTATCTGCGCTGCTCTGTCCCACTCCGCTTTGCTTTGTCACGTGTTAACTAGTTCTTTGTTTCAAGAAAAATAAACTGTGAATATTTTTGGTGCAGGCTTTTTTAAATCTGTAACACAGAGGAGTTCTCGAGGAATTCTCACAAGCGCAGGTTTGAAAAGATCTGTGAATCACGAGCTCATAGAGTAGGGCGAGGTCCAGCGCAGCAGAAGCCTTTCCTCAGCGAGCAGTTATCTACGAGCTTGTTCTCAGCAATGAATGCAGACTGAACTGTTGCATGGCATTTCAAACCCACAGCCTTACTCCTTGCAGCAGGCTCTACCCCGCCTCTCTTCTTCTCTCCCTTCATGCCTTTTCCATGAAGATCCAAGCTCCTGCCTTGCTCCCTTCCAGATACACCGCAACGTTGGCTCCAGCAGCTGCCCTTCCCTCCCGGCCCAGATGGGTGATGCCATCAGGTCAAGAGAGCTTCTCAGACATCCACGGGGCTCTGTGTGTTCGTGCTTTTGGGAGTGACTCTGCTGAGTCACCCCATAAAATGTCCTGACCAGGCGTGGGGAGAGGTCCCCTGCTGCTCCGCACCCGCCTTCACCCTCAGGTGGTAGGAGGAGGTGGTTGGTGGAGGATGCTGTGTGGGCAGGATCTGCCTGCACTGAGGTGCCGGAGGCAGTGAGCAGCTCCTGCTGCGCTCTGTTTGCTCCAGGTCATAGGGCAGTGCTGAAGCGAGTGGGAAAGCAGTGCTGTTAAGGGGTCACCCCACACCATCTTCAGATGCCAGCTAGCTCACAGCAGCTTTCCTTACCGCTGTTCTCAGCTTAAACCTTTTCCTCTTTAAAAAAAATCAAAACCAGAATTAGTTCCATGCACAAAGCATCCAGCTCGTACCTTGGGTGTTAAATCCCCCCAGGCACGGGCACAGCTTTCCACGTGTGCCCATTGAATGTGGGAGATGAGACGTGCTTAGAGCCACGGAGCAGTGGAGGTGAGGTCAGGGCGCAGGAAGAGCTGCAGCAGCGTTTCATGGGGGAGAAGAATAGAAAAGCAGAGCTAACGCACTGCCTCGGCAGCTGCTGGGAGCTGGGAGCGAGCTCAGGCCTTCAGCGCTTCGCTTCTTTTTAATTTCAGCCTTAACTTCTGATTTCGCTCGGTGTTCGGGATAGCCGTAGTTGTAACCTGCTTGTAACGTGCTTCGCCCTGAGTTCCTGATGGGTCTTTACAGCCTTTGCCAGCAGTGAACAGTGAAGTGAAGCGGCACAACGTGCGGCTGCTCCGAGGGGAAGCGGCGGGGGCTGCTCAGTGCTGATGGCTCCTGCAGCAGCGATGCCGCTGGGGCCTGTAGGGTTTGGGGACGCCCCTTGAGTGGCAGCAGGGGAAGTTCTTTAATGGTGATCCCATCCGAGTGAAGGGCAGCGGGCTGGCGCGCGCCGGGGCTGTGGGAGCGGTGGTGATGGACAGTCCCTACAGCGCTGAATCTACCTCCTAGGGAAATCTGAGAAATGGGTGTTGCTATGTCCTATTTCAAGGTAAAAGTTTTAATCAGTTTGCCCTTGGTTAAGCTCTTGGGCTATCGTGGTGCTATTGTAACTCGTTCGGCAGCTTAGCACGGTAGGGCTGAACTCACGGCTCCCAGCCCGTGGTCGCTGGGGCTGGGCTTCGGTGCACGCGACCGAAACAGGACAAGGCACGTCCCCTGCCCCGGGGGGGCCGCGTTCCTCCCATCTGTGGTGGCTCTGAGACTCGCAGCAGTGGGCCCCGTGAAGCAGCCAGGCATCCGCTAACTGCATGTTCTGTGTGTCCGTTTGGTACTGAGCTGGTTTCAGTTTTTGTTTCTCTGATGTTTCCAAGTTTTTGACTTCAATGAATTGGGTTTTGTGTATTTTTTTTGTTTGTTTTGTTTTTGTTTCTCTTTTTTTTTTTTTTAAGACACTGGGAACTTGTGAGAAGGAGAAGCAGCAGCACCAGGGGCTCAAGGGGGAGCAGGGCTGGAGCTGGCCCTGGCTGGTCAGGGGGATGAGGGTGGCTGTGTCAGATACTGCACCTGGTTCTGAGCATCCTCTGCCATCCTCTGGTGCTCTGGGCTGGGGCCCCAGGGAGTGTGGCCCCATCCCAGCTCCAAGGGGACACCCCTGGGCACGCAGGATCAAGGGAGGGGGTGCCCTTGCTACCTGTTCCCCTCCCTTGCTGCCGAGGAGGGTGCAAGGGGACGTGGTCTGGGCTCTGCTGCCTGTGGGGTGCTGATGGATGGGGGTCTGTGGCCGTGAGGCCACGCTGAAGGGAGCGGTGGCTGCAGTGGGGGTGCCCATCCTGGGGGCTCTGGGGTCACGTGGTCACAACGAGCTGTCCAGGTCTCATGTGTCGGTTCTAAGAGGGAGTGCCAGAGCGGGTGAGAGAAACCTACATATTTCCAGCATGTATATTATTTTTAGAAGAGGGAGAGGGGAGAGTCTTGGACCATTGATTACTTTCATTTTGCTCCCCTTAGACTGTTGGCTGTGTATGTGAAACTTATAATGAAAAAGAGGGTTGCCCTGCCCAGGTGCTCCCAGAACATGTACTGTAATTCTTTGTATATAGAAGAAAAATTACTGTAAAGTAAAGTTTAACTTTACTCTCGATGTCCTCCTGTGTTTTGTCTCGATGAGCGTGGGCAGCGGGTGAGAGCACGAGGGGCTGAGCCACAGCCACCAGACACGGCGCCAGCATCACGCCTGTGAGCCGCCTCAGACCACAATACGTTTTATTTACATTGTACACCTTGATAGAAGACGCTTAAATAATCCGCAAAGAATCGGGCGATATCTCCAAGAGAATTAAGTTATTGGGTGCCGCCGAGTCTCTGCTGCTGGGCAGCAGGGGCACCTTGGTGGGCGCCTGAGGCTCCCAGCACCACACAGCTCTGCATGCCGAGGCCGGGGAGCAGAGCAATCCATGGGGCTGTGTTTCCCTTGCGTGCCGCAGGCAGCTCTCATACAGCTAAAATACAGCAGGTAAAAAACAGGAGTCCAAAGAGCAGCGGGCGGGCGGCCCGCAGCAGCACTTCCCTTTTGGCTGGAGGTTCAGTGGTGGCAGCAGCTGTACAGGTACGAATTGCTCTTCTGGCCCAGGTCAACACCTTTCTCCTCTGGAAAAGAGCAGAGCAGGAGGCTGCTGATGGATCTGTGCGGCGACGCTGAGTACAGCCCACCCAGAAGCCCAGAGAGCTTCCAAGGGACAGCAGGAAGAGAAAGGGACCTGTGAGTCGCACTGGTATTTGTTCCCTGAACCTTCCATGTGGGCTCCCCAGCACTGGGTGCTCACCTGTCATCTCCTGGAAAGCAGAGAAGTGGACGTAGTCCTCGGCCACTTTCTGGAACAGCTCGTCTGCAGGGATCAGAGGGGCAGCGTGAGTGCCCACAGTGCCCCACATCTACTCACAGCTGCTCATGGCACTGCCATGGTGTGGGGCTACTCACCCACGTTCTGTCCTGTCTTGCTGGAGGTCTCAAAGAACTCTGCCTTGACCTCTGAAAGAAGGGCCCAGATTAGCTGTTGCTGTAGGCCCAGCATGTGCCCCTTCTCAGCTATCACAGGGGCCACCCCTCAGCCATGGCTGCTGCCAGAGCACTGGCAGTGGCCCAGGACACAACTGTGCGCTGCTCCAGGCTCAGCTGGCACCAGCCCCGGCCCGCACGCTGGAACACGCCATGCTGGGGGAGGCTCCTGGCGGAGCCGCAGCCCCATTGCACGGGGAGCCCCCGCACCCCGCAGTGAGGGGCAGATGCAGCAGCTGGGCACTGTGGGCAGTGGGAAGGGCCCTACCATCGGCGTAGTCCTGCACGTCGTGGAAGTCAACGTCTCTCTTCCTCCGATCCTCCTCCAGCAAGTCACTCTTGGTGCCGCACAGGTAGATCCGGCAGCCCTGCAGTGGCGCAGGAGCAGCAGGCACTGCCACCGCTCCCTGTCCCCATCCCCTCCGTGAACCCCCACCCAAAAAACAACCCCAACACGGAGCTCGTCTCCAGTGTTACCTCCTCGCAGTTCTGCAGCTCGTTCACCCAGAACTTGGCGCGCTGGAAGCTGCTGCTGTTGGTGAGGTCTGGGAAAGAGGTGTCAGGCCCTGCCCCGGGCCCCTGCGTCCCCCCCCAAAACCCGCTGTCACCATCACCAACCCCGACTCCTCACCGTAGCAGACGATGGCGGCTCGCGCCCCGCGGTAGTAGATGCGGCTCATGGCCTCGTAGCGCTCAGAGCCCGCTGTGTCCTGGGGGGACACGAGGGGACGGTCAGCGGTGGGAGGGTCGGGGGGTGAGCGGGGGACGGTGCTCTGCGCTCAGCGCTCACCCAGATCCCCAGTGTCACCGTCTGCTCCCCCACGGACAGCACCTTCGCCACGAACGCAGCCCCGATCGTCTGCAAAGGAAGCGGTGGAGGTACAGCGGGGCCGGGGGGGGGGGGTGGGGCACGTTGGGGTCCGAAATGGGGACGTGGGGGAAACGCAAGGGCTGGGACGTGGTGGGACGTGGCACTGGGGCGAGGACACGGGGGAACGTGGCCGACGGATGAGTGCGAGACGCTCCGGGGACGGCGGGATAACGTGGGGGGTACGCGGGGACGCGGAGAAGGGAGAGCGGGGAGAGTCGAACCGGGAGACACCGCGGCGACCCGACCCAGGGGGCGTGACGGGAGCACCAGGACACACGGCGGGGACACCCGACCCGGGGACCACCGGGGGACGCTGGGGGGGGGGGGGGGGACGACCCGCCGGGACGCGGCCCCGCGGAGCCTCACGTTCTGGTAGGGCCCGGCGCGGAAGCGGCGGTGCACGCAGCGCTCCACCAGGCTGCTCTTGCCCACGCCCTCCTGGCCCAGCAGCACCACTTTGGCGTCCACCCGCCGCCCGCTCATCCTCGCGCCGCACCGGGCCGGGGCGGGGCCGACGCGGCGGAAGCGGCGAGCCGAGAGGGGGCGGGGCTTACGGCGGAAAGTACGTGCGGGCGAGGAGGAAGTGCGCGGCGTGGGAAGGGGCCGCATGGCGGCCGCCCAGCAGGCGCGGGCCGGAGCGGGCGCGGCGGCGCGGCCCTGAGCCCGAGCCCATGGGGAAGTACTGCGCCAGCCTGGGCGTCCTCAAAGGGCCCTGGGACCAGGTCTTCGCCGCCTTCTGGCAGCGCTACCCCAACCCCTACAGGTGCGCCGCCCCCCCCCCCCCCCCCCCCCGAGGTCCTCCTCCGTCCCCCCACGCGCCCCGAGGGATCCCCGACGGGGCCCGGGGAGCCGGGGGCGGACTGTGACCGTCGTTTCCCCTCTGTCCGTTGCAGCAAACATGTCCTGACCGAGGATATCGTGCACCGGGAGGTGACGGCGGACCACAAGCTGCTCTCCCGGCGGCTCCTGACCAAGACCAACCGCATGCCGCGCTGGGCTGAGCGCTTCTTCCCGGCCAACGTCGCCCACTCCGTCTACATCCTGGAGGACTCAATCGTGGACCCCAAGAACCGAACCATGACCACGTTTACCTGGAACATCAATCACGCGCGCCTGATGGTGGGTGCAGGGCGGGTGTGGGTGCGGGCGGCCGCCGGGCAGCGCTCACTGCGGTGCTCTGCTCTCTGCAGGCAGTGGAGGAACGCTGCGTCTACCGGGTGAACCCTGAGAACAGCAGCTGGACCGAAGTGAAGCGTGAGGCCTGGGTCTCCTCCAGCCTCTTCGGTGTCTCACGGGCGGTCCAGGTGAGTGCTGCACGGAGCCCCTGCTGCGCTCTTTCCAAAGCTCGGTTGCTGTTGGACCCATACCCTGTGCTGGTTTTCTGCCTTTCCCCATCGCTTTCCAATCCTTGTGATCCCTTGGGGAATCCGGAGCCACCAAATGTTTGAGACTATTCAGCCTAGAACAGTGCCCCGGGGGAAGGACCTCCATAAGTTTTTTTCTGTTGCAGGAGTTTGGTCTGGCCAGGTTCAAAAGCAACGTGACCAAGAGTACTAAAGGATTTGAATACGTGCTAGCAAGGATGCAAGGTAAGCAGCCAAGGGTAGGCTGGGGCTGAACAGGACAAGTCTCTGGGAGATGAAAGTCACGCTGGCATCGCTCCAGTAACTGTGTGCAGGCTCTAGCTTGAACTAAACTGATGAACTAAACTGACTGTGACGTTCTCGCCCCTTGCCCTCATAAGCACAAATGCTCTTCCGGAGTGGAGCAGGCATTGCAGCCAGGCATAGGATAGGCTGTGCTGTGTGGGGAAGCTGAGCAGGGGTGGAGCATGGGCAGGAGGGGGGAGCAGAGCAGCAGCTGTCACGTGCCTGGAGCTCACTGGGACGTGCTGTGATGCACGCAGGTTGGGAACATAGGGCTGGGCTTCCCTGTGTGGAGGAGTCGGAGGAGGAGACAGCATAGCTCACCCAGCTTGTTTCAGCTAGGCAGGGCAAGGGCAACTGGGGTCAGATCAACAACTTGTGTGTTGCAGGAGAAGCTCCATCTAAAACCCTGGTGGAGACAGCAAAGGAAGCAACTGAGAAAGCAAAGGAGACAGCTCTGGCTGCTACAGAAAAAGCTAAGGACCTGGCAAGTAAGGCAGCCACCAAGAAGAAGCAGTTCGTGTGAGGAGCTGGACACAGGCAAGAGCTGGGCTACACCAGGACGGACAGATAGGAGCCTCCTTAGATTTTTATATTTTTAACTGTAAAAGTCTGACAATCAGCTGCTGTTAGATCCTAAGATGTAATTATCATTAAAGAGTCGACTTCCACCTCTGACTTGGCTGAGGGCTGGGCTGTTAGAGCAGAACTTGGTGAAGGATGCAGGCAGTGAGTCCTGCCGGCCGCAGGCAGGAGGCAGACACAGTTTAAACAAGTGCCTTTACTGCAATAAGTGTCGGTATATACAAGAGAGGGGAGTCAAGGTGGTGGTGGGAGTAGTGCGAAGCATTGCTCGTCGTGCTCACTTCACCATCCAGGCTCCAGCTGGGTAGCCTGTAGCTGCACCTGGAGGTGGGGGGGCACCGGGCACTGCCCTGTGCCAACTGCACACAGCCCTGGCACGTCCTTACCGGAGCCAGGCTGTCTGCCAGAGCCACTTCCACTCCCTGCAGTGCTGTGCTGTGCGGAGCAGGGCCGGGAGCCACGCGCCCAGCGCTGTGCCCAGCTCCGCTCTGGCCTGGGGTGGGATGCACCAGGCACCCGGAGCCCCCACCGCAGCCCTGGGCCGATGCGGCAGCACGTCCTGGAGGGGTAGCAGTACAGGGGACAGCGCCGTCAAGACCAGGGGCTGCGGGAGCTGGAGTAGCTGTGGTCTTTCCCGGTGCTGAAGCCAACCAGCGGCTCCACACCGAGCCCCGCACCCTCCACGTCGATCTCGGCCTCCTCTGCGCACAGGGGCAGGGGTCAGCACCCGGCGGCCGCCCCGTGCCCCCTGCCCACCGTCCCCACACTGACCTCCGTCGGAGCCCGACTGCTCCGAGAGCTGGGACGAGTCCAGGCTGTCGGCGCGGCTCCGCTCGGCCCCGCCGGGGCTCAGCAGCTGTTCCAGGCGCTGCCTCAGGCTGTGCTGCCGGCTCCGCAGCCGCTCCTTCACCCGGCGCGCCCTCACCTCCTGCTCCTGCAGCCGCTGCGGGACCCGGGGACGGTCAGGGCTGGGAGAGCGGAGGGATACGGGGCGTCCCCCCCCCCCCACCCCCACCCGCAGCGGTTGGGCTGAGCTCACCTGGATGTGCAGCCGAGCGCGGTGCAGGAGGCTCAGCGTGGTGGGCCGGGCCGGCCCCGCGCCCAGCGGCACCTGCTGCTTCAGCTGCTCCATGCAGCGCCGGAGCTGGGCCCGCCTGCAGCCGGGGCAGCGCTCAGCACAGGGCCCGGCCCGGCCCCGCGCCCCGCTCCGCTCCCCGCCGGTACCTGTGCTTCTCCAGCGCGTTGTGCACCGACCTGCGGGAGCGCGCGGGCCGTCAGCACCGGGACCGGGACCGGCACCGGGAGGCGGTACCGCTTCCCCCCCCCCCCCGCCCGCTGCTCACCTGCCGCCGCTCCCGGCCCGGCGGGGCCGCGCGGGGCACAGCGAGGCGTACCCGTGCTCGGCCTCCGCCAGGCACGGGGGGATCCGGTCGCGCCGCTCCAGAAACTCGGCCGCCTGCAGCAGCACCTGGATGCTGGAGGCCGCGCGCTCCATGGCCGAGCCCCGCCGGCTGCGGGCACTGCGGGAGGTGGCGGCGGGGCCGGGCCGGGCGGCGGCGGCGCCCATTGGCCGCGCGCGGCCCCGCGGGGCTGACGTCGGCGCGCCGGGAAAACAACTTCGGGCGGGAAAGCTCGTGCTTCAAATTTGAATCGGAGCGGGGCGGGGCCACGCCCACACCGCGCACGGCCACGCCCACTCGTGCTGGCCACGCCCCCTCGGGTTCGGCCCCGCCCCGCACGGCGCCGCAGACGTCGGAGCGCGCGGCGGTCACGTGTGTGCGCTCCGGGCGCGCGTCTGTGCGAGTGTCGTGAACGTGTGCGCGCCCGGCCCGCGTGCTCGGAATGGTGCGTGCGTGCGCGGGCACAGCCGCGCCTCTCCATGCAGAGTCGGGCCGCGTGCCCGCTGGTGCTGCGCTGCGTGCTCCCACCCGCCCGGCGCCGCGCTCAGCCCGGCCCACGCAGAACGCTTCCATCTCTTTATTAAGAGCCCCCCGATGTTGGAGGCCCCCCCCCCAGGGCCCGGTCCACGTTGTCCCGCGGGGCAGTGCCGTCACATGAGCGCTGTTTGCGCCCTTCTCAGGACAGTCCCCGGGTGGGGGGGGGGCGGGGGAGACTCTGCCCTGGGCCCAACAGCGGCCAAAGTTCACCTGCAAAAATGCAACGAAGCAAAACCGCAGCGGGGCACGTTTCCAGCTCTGGGGATGGGGCAGCACCGAGCTCCGCGGGCACGGGGTGAGCGGTCCTGCGCCCACCCGGCCCCATGGGTCCAGGGTCTGCCCAGCAGCCCCGCGGCCACGTCCCGAGGCCGGGGCCCTTCAGCAGGTGCGGCTGTGCCATGGCGGGATGTGTGTGGCGTGGCAGTGCGTGCAGACACGCACGGGTCTGGGCTGACTGCAACGCGGCAGCACGGCGGTGTGCGGTGAGCAGCGGGCGCAGAAGATCTGCGGGGAGAGAGCGGCACTGAGTGGAGCTACGGCCCCTGGAGCCCCACAGCCGGCACAGCCCCCACGTACCTTCCCACAGCTGCGGCAGTGATGGCGGCGGCGCAGCAGGGTGAAGGGAGCGCGGCAGGCTGAGCAGTGGCTGCAGCTGCTGTCCGGCACCCACTCGGGTTGGCCGTGTGCTCCTGCTGGGGAGATGTGAAAGGGAAAGCCGCAGGAGGGGGGTTAGCAGGGATTCCTGCCCTGCTCGGAGCAGTGCCAAACATCCTGCACCGCCCTCCAGCCCCACTGCCTCTTACCTGCCCTCCGGAGCCCACTGGTATCCGTGGGGCTGGGGCACAGGGGGCAGTCAGCCACGTGGGGCACATCACCTGCACACAGGTCACCCTCCTCATCCTCTGCAGGGACAAAGGTATTTACCTGGCTGAATCGGGGCAGGGCTCAGCCCCATGGGTGTCCCCACGGATGGGACGCGTGGCATTCCCTGTCTGCCAGCAGCGCAGCTGGGCACTGTGCCTACGCTGTCCCCACGCTGTTGTCACAGCCCGATTTCCCTGGGGACAGGAGAGCCACGCCCCGTGCCAGCCCTGTTACGCACTACTGCTGCCCGTCTCCTCCAAGGTTTCTGCTGGGGAGGCCACGATCTTGAAGACGGTTTTCAGGATGGTGCGCAGGTCACTGGCAAAGTTGGTCTGGAGCTGATCAGCAACCCCTGCAATGATGGGGATGGGGGCTCAGGGCACTGCGGGAGCGTGGGGCCGGAATGGGGATGCAGCACTCACTCACCAGAGATGCAGACAAAGAGGGTGTGCAGCATGTCCCTGGTGCTGCTGTAGTGGGAGCGCAGCTCTGAGCAGTGGGCATCCACCGTGGCCTCCAGCCATGGCCCTGGGGGGTGCTGGGGGCTGTGTGTGGGGAGGTGATGGTCACCCATCAGGTGGAATGAAAAATCCCTCCCCCACCAGACAGGGATTGGCCACCCCATCCCATCTCCCTCCCCGAGTAGACCCACACATGCCTCTCTGTGTGTGGGTTGTCCACCGCACCCAGCCTCCTTGTAAAAGTTTGGGGTGCAGGGGTGGTGTGGGGACCCTCCAAGAGATCCCATGGAGTAGGGGAGGCCACTCTGGGCAGTGCTTCCCCCCACGCTGCTGGGGTGACCGGGCTGCAGGGATCCTCAGCTTCGGCCGCACACAGACTCCTCTCCAGCAAGCACAGCTCCTCCACTGACAGCACCCGCAGCAAGTCCCTGCAGGGAGGGGACAGTGTGACCCCACGTCACCCCCACAGCACCAACCCCCACCATGCTGCCTACATACCTGATCTTTGTCAGCAGGTTGTAGAAGGGGCTGAACACGCGCGACATCTGCTCAGGGCTGCGCTCCAGGCTGAGGGGACCCTCAGGGTAGATGAGGAGACCACTGCAAGGGGACAGCGTGGGACATAGGGTGGAGGGATCGGCACAGGGCACCCCTGGGCACCCCTGGAGGGGCAGGGGGCTGCACACACCTGATGATGGCCAGGCGAGGGATGGTGAACATCAGCAGCGGTTCGTAGCCGTCAATCATCTCCTGAGTCAAGTAGCCCAAGCGTAGGGCTCTGGGGGGCACAAAGCCTTATGATGGGGCCGGGTTGATGCCAGGAGGATGCGCCAAGACCCTCCCCCCCCTCCCCAGCACACCGTGCCCTCACCTCTCCACTGTCTCACAGAAGAGCACGATGATCTCCTGCTGCCTGTAGATCTCATCAGGGGACTTCACTGCCACCAGCGAGGACACATAGCTGTGGAGTCAGGGGACAATGAGGTGCCACTCGATCTCACTGAGCTTCTGCAGCCCCAACACCCAGTCTTTACCTGAGCTCAAACTCAGCAAAGAGATGGTCAAACCGGACAAGTGCAGCCCGCACGGGCTCAGGGTAGGTGCTGGGCTGGCTCAGGCTCTGCTCCCGCAGCAGTGCCCGCACCAGCTCCAGGCTGCACAGCAGGTTCCTGGCACGCGGCCGCAGCTGTGCCCCCTCTGCCTCCTCCACCTCAAGGAAGGTCCCTGCCAGAAGGCACTGCAACAACCAGGGGTGTGTTAGGAACAGGGACCAGGGGGAGCCAAGGGCCAGAGCCTGGGGCTCAGCCCCAGCCTGTAGTCCCCTCCTCAGGGCTGACCTCGGCAGCAAACAGCATGTGGTTCCCCAGGTTGTCCACCAAAAGCTCCTCGGGGAACTTGATGAGGTAGTCACGGCTGTGCCTCTGCGTGGGGATGCACTCCTCCATGATGCGCTCAATGACGGCCAGCAGCTGAGCCTGGTGGGGACAGGGACGTCACCGCGGCCACCCCAAGAGCTGCGTGCCGGGGTCACTGTGCCATACCTGGCTGAGGTGGAGCTGGTTGAGGAGCGCCAGGTACTGCTGCGGGTCCAGCTCAGCATCCAGCCCGTTGATCTCAGCCACCACTCGTGTCACCCGCTCATCGGCGAAGAAGAACTGCGAGAGCAGCCGGGGGTCGGAGCGCTGCGGGCAGAGAGCGCAGGCGATGGGGCTGGCACACGGCAGGGCCCCAGATGGAGCCACCCCGCTGTCCCCACCCATAACTCCGTTTCTCCAGAGCAGGATGAACAAGCTTGCCCTCATCCCAGCAGTGTGGGCACAGATCCGTGCGCGGTTGTAAACACAGCAGCAGGTGAAAGGTCTGCGGGTAGGGAGTGCAGGGGCACCGGCAATTCACCCCCGCCCCGCCGCTCCCCAGAGCTCTCCCGCGGCATAGCTGGGGCTGCGGGGCCGGGGGGGGGCTGAGGATCGGTCTCAGAGATATGGGGCGGCCCCGGAGCTGCCCGAACCTGTCGGGCTCCCGCGGCACCACCGCACCGTGAGTCACCGGCCGAGCCCGAGGCACAGCTTCCTCCCCCCGCCCTGCTCCGGGAGGGCCTGGCACCGCCACGCTCCTGTGAGCGCCTGAGCTCCCCCACCCGCCCGCGGTACCCCCTGGGCCGCTCCGCACCGGGAGGGGCTCCTCCCGCCCATTCTCTTTGCCAGGTGCCCACCGGCAGCAGCGCGCGGACAGCGGAGCTCCGGGTCCGCGGCCGCCCCGTCGGGGCTGCCCGTGCCATACCGGGAACGGGGAACAGCCGCCGCAGCTCTCACCTTGGGCCGGTGCAGCCATCTCCGGAGAGCGGCGGGCAGCATATCGCGACCAGGAGCTGTGCCGCCGCCCGGCTCCCCGCGCCCGCCGCTGTCCGACGGGGCGGGACGTCACCGGGCACCGCCCGGGGGCGGATCGGGGCGGTGTCTGCTCACCTCCGGGGCCGCGGTCGCCGGGACCCGGAGGACCGTCCCCTGCCGTCGGCGAAACCTGGGGAATGCCCGGTGCAGGAAGGCGGCCGTCACCCGACGGACCGGTTTCTCGGTGCCTTCTCACTGCGGGCGGATCCCCGTCGGGCCTGGCGCCGTTCCCGGTGCGCCCCGGGTGGGCGCCCTGCTTCCCTTCCTCTTCGGACCCCGGGGCTCCATCGGTGCTGGCCCCACTGCCATCCGTGGGGCTCAGCGAGCCCTCCGTGGGGCAGCTCCCAGCTGCGGCACAGCGGGCGGCCGTTTCCACGCGGTGTTGCGGACGCCGGTAATTCAGACGTCGGAAAGCGCGAGCGGGGCCATTCACGGGCAAAAAATCCGCTCCGTTCTGTCAACTCCACCTCAGGGCGGAGGACGCCTCTGAGTCACGGCCGCTCCCCGGGCCCAGCGGGGCTCGGCTCAGCGGTGGCTGCGTGGGTGCGGAGAGCTCGGAGTTCGTGGCTGCGGTGTGCCACGGCGCTGGGGCAGCGCGGGGCAGTGGGGCGTGGGCTGGAGGGAGCCCCACGCCGGACTCGGAGCCCCCGCTGCGTCGCGGTTCTGCCCGTGCTGAGCGCGGGGCTGCGCGGGCGCGATGCCTCCAAGGGGACGGGGATAGCTCCGTTACCCCGGGAGCGGGCTGCGGAGGGGCTGCAAACCCACTCGTGTCACGCATCACGAGGAAAAACCGCGCGGCTGAGATGCCCCGAGTGAGTCGGAAGCGCGGATCTGCGGTCTGAGGGCGCGAAGCCGCGCGCGCAGCGCTGAGAATCGCGCGGCGCTGCCGCCCGCGGAGCGCCGTCCCACGCGTGGGCGCGGCGCCGAGACCCGGGGGAGCCGCCGCTGCGCCGCCTCCGGCCGCCAGGGGGCGCCATAACGCGCGGCGCCGCCCGCTCGGAAGATGGCGGCGGCGGCTTCGCCTCGCCGGGCCGCCCCCCCGGGCAGGGGCCGGACGGGCCGCGCCGCCATATTGGCTGTTGTCCTGTCTGCGGCGGGCCGCGCTCGCCATGACTCGCAGGCGGAACAAGGTGGCGGCGGCCGGAGGCGCCGCGAACCGCCGAGAACGTCCCGGAGGGGCCGCCGGTCCTCCTCCCGCCCCGCCGCCGCCGCCTCCTCCCCCGCCGCCGGAGCCGCCCGCCCCGCCCGAGGTATCGGCGGCGGGCGGCGGCGCGGAGCCGGGCGGAGCCGCCCCTCAGGTACCGGGACGGGGCCGCGCGGCGCTGCGGGGCGGCTCCGAGGGGCGGGCGGTGGGTGTGGGGCCCGGGCAGGGCCGTCCGGCGCCGCGCCGCCCCCGGGCTCGCCCGTCGGGGCCGCGGCTGCGTGGCCGGGGCGGGCTGGTCCCCCTCCGCGCCTGGGGCCGGGGATGGGAGCGGCTTCGTGCCGGGCTCCGCCGGCGTGTGCGAGAGAAGGGGCGCGGCCCTTCTCCCGCGGCGGTGTCGGTGCGGGCGTTGCCGCGGTGGGGTCTGGGAGCCCGCGTGCCGCCGTGCCCCGCGCTGCGTCCCCGCTGCTCGGCGGGGCACGGCCCTGCGCTGCGGGGATGCGGTCTCTCCCCCGGGCGCTGCGGGGATGTGCCCCCGTGCCGCGGCAGGGTGGTCCGGCCCCGCCGCGGCTGAGCGGAGCGGCGGCCGGACGGGCTGCGCGCTGCCGCCTGGCACCCGCCCGTCCCCTCGGTGCCTGGCCGCGGAGCACCGCCGCAGAGAGCCGGGGGCACGGCTCCCCGCTCCGCCCGCGTGCTCTGGGTGTGCTGGGAAACGCCGTGCGGAGCGGCGGCTGCGCCCGCTCCCGCTGATGGTCCGAGAGCCCCCCGAGGCCGCGGCCGCCCCACGGGGCAGGGATGCTGCGTGCCCCCCGCCCTCCTTGGCCTCTGACCTTTGCTTCACCTTGAGCCTGGGAGACGCCATCTGTTTCGCAGCGGCAGTTAAATGTACGCTCATTGTTGCGGGGCCCACCGCAGTGGCAGACAATGGGGGCCCCCCCCCCCCCCCCGTGCCGCGCTCGGCTCGCCGTGGCCGCGGGGCCTCTGCTGAGCTGCAGGCTGGGGCCCGGTGCGTGCTGTGCTGCCCGGCTGCGAGCCCTGCTGCTGTGTGTGTGCGGAGAGCACCGGGGGGCTGCACCCCACCCTGGTGCATCTGTGCTGCCGGCTGCACAGAACAAAGAGGCGGGTGGGAGGGCCTGGGATGCGTGAGCGCTGTCGTGGGGTTCTGCAGTGAATGAGCAGGGAGCGTTGTGGCTGTGGGCCCCCGTGCCAACCCTGCCTGGTGACATCTGTGGGTTGCGCTTTGCTCTGGGGGTCCTGTTGGTGCTGCTGTAACACAGGTGCAGTGGGAGTGGTGCACCGCAGGCTGGCGTGGTGCTGGCTGATGGTGGGATGGCTTTGTAGCATAGCACGGTCCTCCTGAGGATCTGAAATGCCCGCTGCTGGCACATCCTGGGCTGTGGCAGCATGGGGCAGCCCGTGGCCGCTCTGTTTTACTGGGAGGAGGTGCAGATCCATGTGCAGCCTGCAAGAAGTGTTCTGGTTTGTTGTCAGCATCCTGGAGTCTTTCATGCACCTCCGCTGCCCTGGTGCCCTGCAGCAGGTCCTTGGGGTGACTCAGGGCCTGTGTGTCCCACTGCAGGTGCTGCCCACCGCCAACCAGTCCGTGCAGACATGCTGCCTGCTCTGCCACCGCGAGCGCAAGGACTGGGGAGGCCCGTCCCACAATGGGCTGGTTTCTCCGGGTGAGAGGCTGCCACCAGACTTCGTGCCAACGCTCGTGCAGAACCTCCTGGGAGAAATGCCACTGTGGATCTGCCAGAGCTGCCGGAAGAGCGTGGAGGAGGAAGAGCGGCGGGCGGTGCAGGAGCAGGCCCTGGCGGTACGGGGCCAGGGAGCAGAGGTTGGAAGGGTTGGGGCTCCCAGGAGCGTGGCCCCGCAGCGCTGATTCTCCTGTGGTGTGAGCTGGGTCTGCGGGCCCTCTCCTCGCTCCATTCTTAGCTCCTCGAGTGTTGCTCAGAAGGGGTAGGGGATGGTGCTGAGGTTTGTCCGGCAGCCCGTGCGGTGTTGGAGCTGCTTACCTGGCAGGGCTGGCAGTGCCGCTGCTTTGCCAGCCCTGCCGCACTGTGCTTTGTGCTCCTCCTGCACTGACCCTGTGGCAAGCTGCCCAGCTCTGTGCTGCCACGCTGGGTCTTGCCAGGGCTGTGGTTGCCGAGGTGAAAGGGGCAGTGTGTGGCAGGGCAGGAGTGTGCCCCTGTGCAGAGCTCGAGGTGAATCGGTGACTTCCTGTGTGGCTTTGTTTAACACTGGCCCATGTTGAACGTAAGCAGAGTGGCACGTGGCCTTTGGCATCCGTCTAGCTGTGGGCTTGGGTCCTGGGAACCAGGCTGCCCCTCTGCTGGATAGAGGCAGTGAGAGGAGCAGGGGGCTTGGGGTCAGTTGAGAGGGTCTTGGCTCCAACACCCTGGGGCAAAGGTCTCCTGCCTCCCTCCCAACTCTGCTCCTACTTCACTCTGTGTTTTCCCTGCCAGGTCTCGTTATCCCACACATCCTGCAAGTCGCAGTCTTGTGGGGGTGGTTCCCACTCCTCTTCCTCTTCCACCTCCTCCTCTTCCTCCTCGTGCCACGGGAACTCAGGGGACTGGGACCCCAGCTCTTTCTTGTCTGCTCACAAGCTCTCGGGCCTCTGGAACTCGCAGCACACCAACGGGGCCACACAGGGCAGTCCCCTCGGGGCCCCCACTGCTGCGCTAGGTGAGTTGAAGCCAGCTGTGGGGTTGAGCAGAGCTTTCTCACTGATCTCTGGCTTAGGCTGTATCCCTGCAAGCAACCTGACTGGTGGGCAGGGGCAGGCAGCAGGGGGCTTCTACTGCAGCAAAGGCAGAGGGTACTGGGACATCGAAGCATTTTGTTGCTTTGCTGGGAGTGTTGCTCTAGCACGATGTCAGCACGCCACGCTGCAGGCAGGGTGGAGTCGGGTGGCTGCAAGCAGAGCTGAAGGCTGCAGAGCTTTTCCCACCAGAAACGGCCAGGAGACACCCAGAAGTAGCCTGGCCCTAGCTGTGCTTTCCTTGCAGGTGACAAGCACCCCAGCCTGGCTCTCTCTCCGGAGTGCATCAGCCAGGCTCCTGCCACAGTGCCGGGGCTCAAGGCCTGTCCCTATGGCCATGCAACCTCCCCCACCACTGGCAGTGCTGCCCCAGGCTCGCCTCTGCCTACCTCACTTGACTTCTGCAAGACGCCGCCGAAGCAGTTCAAAAGCATGTGCCGGAGGGCCACCCCACCAGGTGCGTGTAGCAGGGGTGGGTCTGCCCTCATCCTCCTGGCCTAGTGCCTTCCGTGGCCCGGTGCCTTCCCCCTTGTTGCTTTTGTCAGGGCCCCTGGGGCAGATGAAGCTGCTGAGTCCCATTACAAGCAGGGATGGCTTCTGGCTTCTAATCCGAGTACCTGAGTGGGGGGGACAGGGTTTGTCCCTATAGAAGAAACCCAAGTAGATGTGGTTTGTGTTCTGTTCCCTCAAGAGCAACCCAGCCCTGTGCGTTGCCTTCTGGCTGACGTTTGGTGCTGCAGTACCACTTGGTGTTAGTGGAGACCTGCGTGCTTTTTCTAGGCTGGCCTGAGCTTGATCTGAGGGACCCACATGCACTTGGGTCGTGCAACATCTCTGACTGTGGCTCCGGCACCTGACTGTCTGCTTCTGCCTGTCTGCAGGTGAGGCCTTCCACTCCTCAGAGCATCATCAGCACTCGGACCTCACTGCTCCTCCCAACAGTCCCACGGGGCTCCCCTCCCAGCCGCCAGCGCTGGTCCCCTCCAAGCAGACTCCTGCTCACCCAGGACCCTTCGGCTCCCCTCCGCACGTCCCGCTGGGCTCCACCCCGCAGGCTGCGCTCTTCCCCACACCCAGCGTGCAGGCGGCAGCCCCGAAGCCGGCATCCGAGTCCCCTTCTGCTGGCACAGCCTCGCACAGCCCGGGGTCGTGTAAGAACCCTCACCTGCCCCCTGCCAACGTGCCGCTGCTGAAGATGCCACCTCCGCTTTCGGGCTGCACTCATCCCTGCAACGGGCACTGCAGTACTTCGCTCATCCCTCCACCTGCCTCCCACCAACTGCCGGGCACAAACAGGTGAGTGGATGAGCCCTGCGTGTTTCCAACCTCTCCTCGCTGGCTGATCCCACCCCTGCCCAAGGAAGCAGTTTCCCCTGTGGAGGGATTGACCGCTGTGGAATGTTGGGGCAGAGAGCCACTGTGTTTGTGGGCCGGTTCTGCTGCCCACAAGACCCCTGGTCTTTAAGGGTTAAGCTCTTTTTCTCCCTACGTGTCTTCTCTGTGCGGTTGTCCTTTAGTACTGTGGTGCAGAAGAGACTGCTTGCTTGCTTACTCCTCCTCCAGCTAAAAGACCCAAAGAAACCGCCTGGTCAACCTGCTGTTGGCCAACAGGACCTTTGTCAGTGAGACCCATCGGGCAGCTGAGGCAATGGGCAAAGGTTCTCAAGAAGATGAAGCCTGTGGACTGGTGGTTCTACTCGCCTGCTCCCCTGGCCCTCTCTGGGCTACCTGTGCCTTGGAAGAGAGCACGCTGAGTTAAGGGAGTTGGTTCCTCTCTGCTGATTAGCTCTCCCTTTGGAGGGCCAGACAAGTCTCGAGCTGGAGCTAGAGGAATGGTGCTGTGGGCCGTGCCCTGGCCCTGAACTGGGTGGTCTGTGCCCGTGGGAGTTGGGCCTGCCTGCATGTGGGGACGTCTGGCAGCTGCATGCAGTTCCAGCGTTTCTCACCTGTGCTACCTGCCACCCCCAGTGAGTACCGCTCCCTACCCTGGGATCAGCTCGTGGCCTTGCAGGGGACGTTGATTTCTGGTACTCTGGTGGGCCAGCTTTCTGCCCTCTAGAGGTGCTGGGGGGTGAAGAGTTAGGAACACCTTCTGCCACGGGCTCCTCCAGCATTTTCCTTGCAAGAGGAGGGTGCAGGGGGCTGGGGTTTGTCTGCCCTGCAAATCCTTCTGCTCTGGCACAGGGTGCCTTGGGAAGGGTGTTCTCATACACCTAGTGGGGGGTGATTTTCAGCTCCTCTGCTTGCACTTACTTCTTGCCATTCCCCTCAGGGACCCCTCTTGCAAAGGACACAAGTTCCCAAATGGTACCAGCTGCCATCCACCGCAGCCATGTGAGGCAGATGAGGGGCTCGGGGAGGATGAGGACAGCAGCTCAGAGCGCAGTTCCTGCACCTCCTCCTCCACCAACCAGAAAGATGGAAAGTTCTGTGACTGCTGCTACTGTGAGTTCTTCGGCCACAACGCGGTGAGTGAGAGACCACTCTGCAGTCACCTCCAGTCATTGTGCTCTGCTCTGTGTTGTAAAGTTGGCATGTGGAGAGCATGGAGGGGGGAGGGTCTGGCCACAGCTATTCTCTGCCAGTATGTGTACCCCCCCAGTTGAATTCCCTTCTGCCTCATCAGTCTGCTGGTGCCCTTGCTCCCAACTCACAGTGTCCTGCCTGTCAGTCCCTGTGGCTTCGTCACAGAATTGTAGGGCTTAAAAGGGACTTCTGGAGATCATGTACTCCAACACAACTAGTCAGCTAAAGCAGGTTCCCTGGAGTAGGTTGCAGAGGAAAGTATCCAAGTGAGTTCCCCTTCCAGAGGGTACTCCGCAACCTCTGTGGGTAGCTCCATAATCCTCAAAGTATAGTTTTTTCTCATGTTAATATGGAACTTCTTCTGTCAGATCAGAAAGATGCTTCAGGCCTCTAATCACCTTTGTAGCCATGTTGGAAAGGAGTTCAGTAAAGTTTGTGCTGAGACCTCAGGGACAGGAGTGGCAGGGGAGAGGGATGGGTGACTAGTATGGAAGCTAGGGCTGCCTGCGTGTCACACTGCTTCTGGTACCTGCCAAGCTTGACAGCTCTCTCCTCCCGCAGCCACCAGCCGCTCCCACAAGCCGCAACTATGCTGAGATTCGGGAGAAGCTGCGCTCACGCCTCACCAAAAGGAAAGAGGAGTTGCCACAGAAACTAGGGCACAACAGCAGCACAGGAGAGCCCGCTGTGGACCACCGCAATGTGGATGAACTGCTGGACTACATCAACAGCACAGAGCCCAAGCCCTTGAACAGCGCCAAGGCAGCCAAGCGGGCACGGCACAAGCAGAAGAAGAAGGTGAGGGTGGGCAGAGGGAAGCGCTGCTCTGTGTCCTGCGTGGCTAAGCAAGGTGGGAGCAGAGGGCAAGAGTAAGGCCTCTCAGAAGGTCAGGGCAAGACTGCTCCTGGCAGGACATTGTATTCTCCCACTTCCTTCCATGTGGTTTCTTGAGCTCTGTGCCCTTTGCTGCCCTTCTCCTGAGTTGACACCAGTGTCTGGCTCTTTGGGGACTTCCTTGCGCCTCTGTCCAAAGCATCTGAGATGGACAAGCTGCTCTGTTGTGTGCTGTGTCTCTGATGAGCAGTGTGTCTCTGTAGTGGAAAGAAACGGTGCTGGAAAAGCTTGTGCTGTTCACTGGTGCCTTGTGCCCAGAGTGGTGTCCTCTGTGCAGAGTGGTGGCTGCTGTGGTGCCTGATGGGCAGTTCAGGCAGTTTGGGGATCGTGGAATACTTGGGTCAGCCATGCTGAACACTGGGCCTTGGTTTGCTGCCTCACCAGGCTGGTGCATGGCCTGCACACGTGTGCCTGGCCCATCTCATCTTCACTTGTGTTGCAGGAGAAGGAGAAAGCCCAGCTGGAGGCAGAGGCCCAAAAACGGGCGGAGCGTGCTCCTGCAAGCAGCCAGAGCAGGGAGTCAGATGAGGAGAAGCTCCTGGAGTGGCCAGAGCTGGAGCTGGAACGTGTGAACAGCTTCCTCAGCAGCCGGCTGCAGGAGATCAAGAACACCATCAAGGACTCCATCCGAGCCAGCTTCAGCGTCTATGACCTCAACCTGGATGTCAATGACTTCCCCAAGAAGGCAGCTGTTTTGGAGCAGAAGAACCTGATCTCCCACCTCAATGGCTCCTCTGACCTGCAGGACATAGACTTGGCCCTCGCCCCGCTCAGCCTGGGTCCCACCAAGAGCCATGCACTGCTGCGGGGCGAGCTGGGCCCCCGATGGGGCGATGGGCCGGGGGAGCTGCCGCTAACCCCGACAGCCACCGAGAACGGCGTGGTGAAGCGCCTCAGCGCCGTGCCCAGCCTGTCCCGCATGATCTGGGTTCAGTCCAAGGCTGTAGACTCTGCTGTGGACGGCGGTGGGCAGAGCCCAGAGCCCAAGGAGGGCCTGCAGCCCAAGGGGCAGGAACCACCGGAGCAGGTGCTGGCGGGGGGCCGGCAGCGGAAGAACAAGCGGCAGAGCGGGCAGGTGAAGAAGGGGGACGGTGCTGTGGTGCTCAGTGGCCAGGCCAGGCTGGAGAACTCTGGTGTGAAGGGACAGGTACTGGGAACCAAGCACCCTTCGAAGCCCAGCACCGCAGAGCCGCAGCGGGCGGGTGGCTGCACTGAGGTGGTGGAGAGTGGCAAGGAGCAGCCCTGGGGCTGCGGCACTGCCAGGCTGGAGAAGGAGAGGAGCGGCGATTGGAAAGGCCGGAGGGGAGAGGGCAAAGCTGAGCTGCCAGATCAGGTGCAGCTGCCCACCCCAGCCACTGCAGACCGGCAGCTGCCTCCCCTCACTGCTCTGGGGGGATCTCCCCAGCCCAAGGGCAAGAGCAGGAAGAACCGCAACAAGGTGGAGAAATCCAGCCCCTCTATCGGTGAGTGCCAGCAGCTCTGCTCTGCTCTGCCGTGTTCTCGCTGCTGTGGCCCGTTCCCAGTCCTTGCCTTGTTTGCATCCAGGTCCCTTCCTGTACTGCCCTGGTGTGTGTGGGGGTCCTATCCCTGGCACTGTCCTGCTGTGGGAGCAGCTGGGTTTTAGGGGTGTTGCCATGTTGCGGTGACCTTGTGCTCTGCTTGCCAGATGACGTGTTCCTGCCCAAGGACTTAGATGGTGTAGAGATGGATGAAACTGACCGGGAAGTGGAGTATTTCAAGAGGTGAGGCAGCATGTCCTGGCAGGGTGGGTGTGAGGTGGGCTTGGGGTTTGATATTCTGGGGGCTCTGCCGCTCACTGGGGCTCCGTTCTCTCCTGGCCAGGTTCTGTCTGGACTCTGCCAAGCAGACGCGGCAGAAGGTGGCCGTGAACTGGACCAACTTCACCCTGAAGAAAACCACTTCCAGCGCAGCGCAGTGAGGTGTGGGGCCGCTCCCCCCCCCCCCCTCCTCGGCTGCTCCGCTCTCCTCACTGTGCCCCGTACCCTCTCCCGGGGGCCCCTGGCTCTCCTCTATGGGGTCCCTGGTTACGGGACCCCGGTGCTCTCCTGCCCCGCGGGGCCCCCGGGGCTCCCTGCCGCCTCCTCCTTCCCACCGCCCCAACCGTCCCCTCGCCCTCTCCGCCCGGCTCCCTGCGCCGCGGGGAAGGCCTGTGCTGGACCCAATAAAGAACTTTTTAATTTTTTATTTTATTTAACCCCAGCCTCTGCTGCTTTGTGTTGGGCGCGGTGCGGCGGGGGAGGGGTGGGTGTGCGCGTTCCGCGGAATTTTGGCCACCGAGGGGATCCGTAGGGCCGCTTCTCGCGTGCGGGAGTGGGCGACGCCGTGTTGCTAGGCGACAGCGCGCGCTCCCGTCACTTCCGGTGCGCCCGTTTTTACATCCGGGTCAGGGAGGCCCCGGGGCGGTACCGGCGCCATGGAGCCGGGCGCGGAGCGGAAGGTGGAGCCCGGCGCCGCTAACGGCGATTCCCCCCCCCCCCCCCCGGCTCCGCGCCCGCCCCGCTCACTTCACGTCTTCCCGCAGAGGCAGCGCGAGGAGGCGGCCGATGGATCCGACATGTCGGGAGAGGACGACGAGGACTACGTGCCCTACGTGCCGGTGAAGCAGCGCAAGCAGCAGATGGTAACGGCGTAACGGGGTGGGGGGGGGGGGGGCTCGGTACCGGCGCCACGCCTCTCACCCCGCGGCTCTCCTCCAGCTGCAGAAGCTGCTGCAGATGCGGCGGAAGGTGGTGTCGGAGGAGGAGCAGCGGGACAGCGGCAGCGAGCAGCGCGGGGACGAGGATGACATCCCACTGGGGCCGCAGTCCAACATCAGCCTCCTGGACCAGCACCAGCACCTCAAGGAGAAGGCGGAGGGTAGGGCGGCTGGTGTGGGGAGGGGCTGTGCTGCGAGCTGGGGGGGACTCTTTTACTTCTTGCCTACCTCTCCCCAGCCCGGAAGGAGTCAGCCAAGGAGAAGCAGCTGAAGGAGGAGGAGAAGATCCTGGAGAGTGTGGCAGAGGGCCGAGGTGAGCGCTGGCATCTCTGTGTCCTGTAGTGCTGTTGGGCAGCAGTACAGCTTGGGACTGGAGAAGGAAATCACGGTGCAGATCCTCGTTTAGCAGCCAGCTGCCTGACCTAACTGGGTCTGTGCAGCTGCAGGCCCCAAGCTCCAGCTGGCTGTCCCAGAGGTGCTGCCTAGCTCATCTTACTCTGCTGTCTGTAGGCATGGAGACCAAGAGCTCGCACTGATGTTATTGGCTTTGTTTTTGCAGCTTTGATGTCAGTGAAGGAGATGGCGAAGGGCATTACATATGATGATCCGATTAAAACCAGGTGTGTTTCTCAATGTGGGGGTTGTTTTTCTCTAAATGTCACTTCCTTGCAGCTTGCAACAGCTGGAAGCCATACAGCTGGGTAGGAGGAGAACTGCTGTGGGGTCTCTGGGTCATATACTTGCTTGGTTTCCTGTCTGCTTCCTACTCTGTGTAAAATGAAAGACTGTTGCGTTACTTTGGATGTTATTTCTCATACAGTAAGATTTATGCATTCACTTGTGTAAAATTTGGAGGCTCCAGTTGAGTCTTTAGATCTTGAGGGAGTCAAAGAGGACGAGAGTGGGAGAACCCAGGAAGTTTGAGACAGCGTCACGGATGGGTCTAAATAATATTGGCATGTTTTACCCATTATCTCTAGGCTCACTTGGACCCCAAGGAGGTGTTTGTTGTGTATGACTGACTTGATTCTGCTCATGAGGTCACCCTGTTCCTTTGTGGGATTTCAGAGCCCATCAGGAGCTCTCATCATCTTTTGCTGTGTCAGCTGGCTCTGGAGCCTCAGGACATTTTGCACTCTGAACTTCCTCTGTCACTTTTGCAGCTGGAGAGCACCTCGTTACATCCTGGCCATGTCAGAGGCTCGGCACGATCGCGTGCGCAAGAAATACCACATCCTCGTGGAGGGGGAAGGGATCCCACCTCCCATCAAGAGCTTCAAGGAGATGAAGTTTCCAGCAGGTGGGCCTGGGGACAGCTTTTTCTGGGGTGGGCTTCAGTGAGTGAAGCTGCTGAATGTTCTGTTGGCAGGGTCACGGCTTAAGTTCACAACAGGGATTGTATCAGCTGGCTGCTGGCCTGAGGGTCATTTATCACCAGGCAGAGGGCTGTGGCTGAAAAATGAGTTGGAAGGAAAGCAGGTTGTGAATATGAATGTCCTGTGTTCTCTAACAGCTATCCTGAGGGGCTTGAAGAAAAAAGGAATCCAGCAGCCAACGCCTATACAGATTCAAGGCATCCCCACAATGTGAGTGTTTTGTCCATGTCTCAGGGTAGGGAATGTTTCTCTGCTTCCAGCCCACCCTGCAGCACAAACTGCGTGCTCCCCTCTAAGCCCTTTCACTCTGCTCAGATCTGAAGCTCTGAGCCCTCCTGTAACACTCTGCTGACCGTTGGCCTGTTTCTCCGACAGCCTCTCAGGAAGGGATATGATTGGCATTGCCTTCACTGGCTCTGGGAAGACTTTGGTGTTCACCCTTCCAGTTATCATGTTCTGCCTGGAGCAGGAGAAGAGATTGCCATTTTCTAAGCGAGAGGGGCCCTACGGACTCATCATCTGTCCCTCTGTGAGTTCTTGGGGCACAGTGAAGCACGGGAGGAAGCTTACTGTTGTTCAGTGATGATTTCAGATGCTCGTTGTGTGGGGAATTGATGTGTTTTTTCCTCTGCAGCGGGAGCTGGCCCGGCAGACCCATGGCATCATTGAGTACTACTGTCGCCTGCTGCAGGAGGACAGCCTGCCCCCGCTGCGCTGTGCCCTCTGCATTGGGGGAATGTCTGTTAAGGAGCAGATGGAGACCATCAAACAGTAAGACCTCGTGGGGAGGGTCGTGCAGGACTGAAGCTGGGCTCTTTTTATTTCTAGCAGGGGACTGAGGGGTGGCATCCTAACTGGATGGCTTTGGGGAGTGTGGGGGTGAAGTGACGTGCTAGTTGGATGTTACGAGCCCGCAGCATGAGCTCTGTAAGCCACTCTGTATGTGTTCTGCATGGGGAGAAATCTGAGTGCACGACTGCGCCTTCTCTCGTCCCACAGTGGTGTGCACATGATGGTGGCAACCCCTGGCCGCCTCATGGACCTGCTGCAGAAGAAGATGGTGAGCCTGGACATCTGCCGTTACTTGGCCTTGGATGAGGCTGACAGGATGATTGATATGGGCTTTGAGGGGGACATCCGCACCATCTTCTCCTACTTCAAGGTAACGTGCTGAGAAGGTGTGAGCACTGTTTAGCTCAACCCCTGCACCCACCTTTGGGTGAGCACTAAATCCTTGCCCCTGCTTTGCTCCCGTGCAGGGACAGCGACAGACCCTTCTCTTCAGTGCAACAATGCCTAAAAAGATCCAGAACTTCGCTAAGAGTGCTCTGGTGAAGCCCATCACCATTAATGTTGGGCGAGCAGGTGCTGCCAGCCTGGATGTTGTGCAGGTGAGGAACTTGGCAACTCCCCCATGCCACGTGGAAGGCCAGCACGGTTTGTGAGAGCAGCCACAGGGCCAGGTGTGCTTGGTCCTCCTTCCCAGTGGGTTGTGGGATAACACGCAGTGCTAGTTTCTCTGTTGCCTGCTTGAACCTCCTCTGTGCTTCTTCCTAGGAAGTGGAGTATGTGAAAGAGGAGGCCAAGATGGTGTACCTCCTCGAGTGCCTGCAGAAGACCCCACCACCAGTGAGTTAATATGCTCTCACTGCTCCCACAGTACATCTGGGAGCAGAACTGGAGCTCTGTAGCACAGCTGTAGAGATGGCAGTGGGGGTGCAGTGTGATGCTGCCGGGCTCTGCCCTGTGCTGGGGGAGGTGAAGGAAGGAACTGTTCTGTGTATGTACGAGTCCTGGGCACGGAACTGTTGTGGCCTCTGTTCAGCAGGAGGAAGTGGGTTTCTCTAGGGATTGTGCTCTCTGTCAGCACACAGAAAACCACTCTTCTATGATGTGTGTTGTGGCAGGTGCTGATCTTTGCGGAGAAGAAGGCAGATGTTGATGCGATCCACGAGTACCTTCTGCTCAAGGGTGTGGAAGCTGTAGCCATCCATGGAGGCAAAGGTCTGTGAGGGTACTGGGGAGGCATGGCCTAAGTGTGGCCCTGACTGATCCCGCTCCTTCCGGCACGGTGTGTGAGCGTGGGAGGTCCCAACACTTAGCTGTTCGTCACGGTGTGAGGAGGAACTGGGGCAGTGTCAGGACCTCTGGAATTGGGTGCAGCTTTACTTATTATCGTGGCAAATGTAAACACCATTCAGCTCCTTACAGGGCCTGTGAATCCCTCTGTTGCTGGATCTGGGGAAATGATGTGTAGGTTTTCACACAGGAAGAACCCAGGCTGTGTAACGCACAGCTTTAAGGCTGTAGTGGTTGCTGCAAGAGGTAGGACTGGGAGCTGTGACCCTGCTCATCTTCTGTGCTGGATGTTTGCAGATCAGGAGGAACGGACAAAAGCCATTGAGGCCTTCCGAGATGGGAAGAAAGATGTTCTGGTTGCCACTGATGTTGCTTCTAAGGGCTTGGACTTCCCCGCCATCCAGCACGTCATCAACTACGACATGCCAGAGGAGATTGAGAACTACGGTGGGGAGTGGGCCCAGTGGAGGCACTGAGGGAGCATAGCTGGGGGGCCACAGGCCAAGAGGGCTGGGCAGCCATCCTGGTGGTGGTCCCTGGGATAAGGGGTGTCACGTTGCATTCGTCTGGGTCTGATCCTGTCTGTTTCCTTGCAGTTCACCGTATCGGGCGTACAGGTCGCTCGGGTAACACTGGTATTGCCACCACCTTCATCAACAAAGCCTGCGGTGAGAAACAGTGTGGGAATGGGGGGAGCCTGTGGGGTGGGCTGCAGCTGTGTGATGCAGCTGGGCAAAGAGCTGCTTCTGCTTGGGTGAGGGTGGTGTTCCCATGCAAGCAGGGGTTAAGTGATTATGGCTCACAAAGAGGAGGTGGTGATGTGGGGGCATTGTCGCCCACCTGGGTGCTGGCCTCAGGGTCCTGCACGTCATCCTTTGCCACTCTCGTGTTGGCCCCTGCTAGGCCTGTGTCTGATCTGCGTCTCTTCCCCTAGATGAGTCGGTGCTCATGGACTTGAAGGCTCTGCTCCTAGAAGCAAAGCAGAAGGTTCCCCCTGTGCTCCAGGTGCTGCACTGTGGGGATGAGACCATGCTGGACATTGGAGGTGAGAGACCCTGAGCCGGGACAGGGCCCTGAGCTTCTGTGGGGCTGTTGGAATGACGTGGGCTGCAGACAGGATCCCAGCTGCCATTGCTCCAGGCTCATGGGGTGGCTCCTGCTCCCTGCCTGCTGGGTGCCTGCTTTGTCACCTGTCCTGACACGTTTACAGCTCAATCTGATCTTCTTCCTCCCATTGCAGGTGAGCGGGGCTGTGCCTTCTGTGGTGGCCTGGGCCATCGCATCACTGACTGCCCTAAGCTGGAGGCGATGCAGACCAAACAAGTCAGCAACATCGGCCGCAAGGACTACCTAGCCCACAGCTCTATGGACTTCTAGCCTGGGGATTGTGCTGGGCAGACTGTTCCCTGCACAGGCCAGGAGAGGAGGTTGAGGCAGGCTGTCTGCTTCCCTTTGACCTGGGGCTCACGTTCCAAAATCCAGACCAATTCTGTACCAGAGGACTTTCCTGCACTTCTGTGGCCTGTTTTTTTTTGGGACTGTCAACAGCTCAGCCTGCCTGAGCTCCTGCCCTAGATGGAAACATGTGGAGCTGTGCAGCAGCAGCACAATACATCAGCGTCACACTGCTGTGAGGTGTTGGGCAGGCAAGAAGGGGTGGGGGGAATCTTCAGGTGCAGTGATGGCCACCTGCCCAGGGACTTCTGTCCATTCCCTCCAAAGCCCCACAGTCTCCTCACTTTGACCTGTGCATCCTCAGCTGTTAACATTAGCAGTGCTCTGGTGCAGCCAGGGCTAAGCCAAGCACACCACGCTTATGTTAGGTGCTCCCCTGAGCGCTTCCTGTGCTCTCGTAGCATGCGTTCTGCCCCACTGCCCCGCTGCAAGGGGTGGGCGGACGGACACCTCCTATGGCCCAGCCTTTGCCTCTCATGCCACACACCAGAAAGGGGAAGTCTCAGAGAGAAGGAAGTCTGCCCCATGCAGTTGCTTTGACTGCAGCAGTCACATTTCTGTGCTGCCAGCAGCCCAAGCCCCAGAGTCCTGCGCTGGCTGCTGGGGCTGTGCTGGGCCCATGGAGAAACCGGTGAAGGATGGCATCCTCTATGTACAGCACTGCAAGTTTGGAAAGGTAAAGAGCAGAGGGTGGGTTTGTGGCTGGATGTGGGGGATGTGCTGCTGGCATGCTGCTTGGCCTGGGCCTGAGCGCCCCAGCACCTGGGAAAGGGGGTGAGCAGAGCTGCACCCCTTTGGGCTCCAGCTTTAGTGGTGGTGCCCTCCTACAGCCCAGGGGACGCATCCATGCAAACAGCGGCTGGTGCTCACCTCTGCGGGCCGTGTCCTTGCTCGGTCGTCGCGTGATGTTCACTGAAACAATAAAGGTGTTTTACTGAGGCACAGCTCTGTGTGTGAGCGGGGCAGCAGGTGGGCTGCTGCGTTGAACCTGGTCCTGGGGCAGTGCCATGGGAGAAGCGATGACCCGGTATGCTGGGTCCTGTGGGCATGTTGTGGGTGACATCATGGCAGCTCCTGATGCTGGATGTTCACAGATGGGCTCCTTCCAACCCTCTCAGGGTGTGCAGCGTTCTGTGCTCACCGTGTGTGTGGAGCTACCCATGGCGTGCTAACTGAACTGCTCCCACCTCTGTGCTCCACGAGAGCCAAGTCCGAGAGCTGAAGCATGCAGCCCCCACGTGTATGGCGCCAGTGCCCTGCTATGGGGGAGGCCTACGGGTATTTTGGGTGTTCTGCTGCATCTGTTTTCCAGGGCGGAGGCTCTGCTGTGCACTTGAGGTGCGTGGGGGCTCACAGCCCCTCCATCTCGTGATGGGTTGGGAAGGGGCTGGTGCTGCAGAGCCTCCCCTGGGAGGAAGTAGGCTGCAAGCTGCAGGGCCTGGCTGTGTGCAGCAGATGTGAGCTGCCAGCAGGAGCCCAGCAGCTCAAAATGGCTTTCATTTGCATGACGGTCCAGCATCAGAACAGCTTTCTGTGCCCTCTCACAGTGCACAGCCTCACAGAGGCTGCAGTCAGAGACCCCTGCGCTCCCCTTCCCAAGCCACGTGGACGTGACAGTCACCTTTTCCCCATATCCGTACCTTTCCTCCATTCCAGCGGACCTGGAGGAAGATGCGAGCGCAGCTCTTTGCTGCCAGTCCCTCTGGCGTGGCCCGCATGGAGAAGTTTGATGCACGGGATGACGGCTCAGCACCTGACGCCTCATCCCTGCGGCGCTGTGCACGCCGTGTCATCCGCCTGTCCGACTGCATCTCCGTCGGCCCCGCGGGCACTGAGAGCTGCCCCAAAGCCACCGCTGCCTTCTATCTCACCACCACGGAGAAGAGCTACGTGCTGGCGGCTGAGCAGCGGGATGAGTGGATCAGGCAGCTCTGCCAGCTGGCCTTTCAGGTACCCCCTGCATCCTCCTGCTGCTCCAGGCCAGGAGGATGAGGGTGCTGCTGGGGGGCTGTGCTCACCTTCCTCTGTTACAGGGCAAAAAGGAAGCGGCACAGAGTAGCAGCACAGCGCTGCAACCCATCCCTATGGAGGAGAACTGCCTCTACTCCTCGTGGCAGGATCGTATGTGCTGCAGTGGGGCTGGGGGCTCTTCTTGCTGAGAGTGCAGCAGGGCTGAGCCTGGCCTCGCTCTGCTCCCACAGTGTCAGAGTTCCCAGTGCTGGTGCTGCGGACGGAGGCCTCTGCCCGCTGCGAGCTGCACGGGCGCTACGTGCTGGCGGCCCTGGCCCAGAGCCTGACACTGAAGGATGCGCAGTCCCAGCAGCCCCTGCTCACCTGGCCCTACCCGTTCCTCCGCAAATTTGGCCAAGATCAGGTAGGTGCACCCTCCCCAGGGCCTCCACCTGCCTGTGGCAGGTGCCAGCCCCTCACCCTGCCCTCTGCCCCAACAGAACATCTTCTCCTTCGAGGCCGGGCGCCGCAGCGACTCGGGCGAGGGCACCTTTACCTTCAGCACCCCACGAGCCCGGGAGCTGTGCCGGGCCGTGGCTGCCGCCATCGCCTCCCAGCAGCAGGGCCAGGAGGGGCCCCCGCCGTCAGCCCAAAGCCCCCATAACCAACCCTGGGGGGCAGAGGATGAAGACCCCCAGCAGAGCCCGGTGCTGGGGAGGCCACAGACGGGCTCACGTTCGGCCCCGCATCCCCCACCCAACCTTCCCCGCTTCCACCCCGCGGAGCTGGAGCCTGCCGCCCCTATAGTGTATGCCTCCATCGCACGGGGCCAGCAGCCTCACTTGGGGCCGTGCCCCGGGAAGCCGCTCCCCGAGCATCTCTATGAGAACATCTTCAGCGCCCAGCCCAGGCCTCCGGCGGAGGAGGAAGAAGAGGCGGAGGAAGGGCGCTGGGAGCTGGGCTGTCGCCAGGCTCCCGAGGGCCACAGCAGCGAGGCCACCGTGCCCTACCCCGCCCGCAGCGGACAGCGCTGGGGCCCGGGGAGAAGCGGGGGAGGAGCGGAGGAGCACCCCGGGCCCAAACCTCAGCGCACCCTGCGGGCCAAACTGGCGCGGCTGCTGAGCCGGGACGGCCCCGGCGCGCGGGAGTGGTCGTGAGCGGAATAAAGGCGCGGCGCTGCCTGCGGGACCGCGCCCGGCCGCCAGGGGGCGCCCTAACACCCGCCGCCATTGGTGTAACCGAGCGGCGGCCCCGCCCCGCCCCGCTCCGCTATAAGCTCGGGCCGGTCGGGGAGGGGGCGGTGCCCGAGTTCGAGTCCCGCGGCCGCCTGCTCCTCTCGCCCGTCGCGGCGCGACCCGCTCGGCCCCGTCCCGCCGCGGGTGGGTGAGTGCGGGCGGGACCGCGGCGTGCGGGTTGGAGCGGGGACCGGGGCTGAGCCCTGGGTCTTGGGTGGGGGGGGGGGGGGGGGGAAGGCGATTGCTTGGGGCGGGGGAAAGGAGGCTGTGCGGGGCGGGTGGGGCTGGCTGGGGTAAGTGGCACCCCCCCCCGTGGGGCAGGGCTGGAGCGGGGGTCGGGGCGTGGCTGTGTCCCGCGGGACGCGGTGACCCCACGGGACGTGGCTCTGCCCATTCTTTGATAGAGGGCACGACCACTGCAGGAGGGGGGATGCTATCTCGCCCACCCCCTCCACTTTCCAGCTGTCCCCGGCCCAGAGCTGCCGCAGCTCCCGGAGCAGGGAGCCCCGTCGGGGCTGTGCGGCCGCTCCATGCTGGGGAATGTCTGACACGCAGCCTGCACCCAGCGAGCGGGGAGCAGCGGGTGTCAGCTTACACGCCTTATATAGCCCGGGCCGAGCTGGGGGGGAGCGGGGGCACTCCGGGCTCCGGCCTCGCAGCTTCTCTGTCCCGTCGGGGCGCGGGGAGATGCTACAGAGCCGGGCCTGTGCCCGCCACGTAGGGCTCGGAAGGTCCCGCGGTTCCCCTTAGGCGAGGTACAGCCGTGTGCCTGGGCCGGCTGACAGCTGTCAGTGTGAGCACGGGGCATCCATCCCTGCTGCCCAGAGCCCTGTGGGGATGGGCTCACGCCCAGGTACAGCTGCTCAACCAGCTGCTGCTGCTCCAGCCCAGCTGCTGTGCCAGGCAGCTCTGGTGGCAGCATGCTGTGCTGCTGTGCTGCTCGCCCGGCAAAACGCCTGTGGCTGCCATTCCTCCGTGCCGCTGCCTCTCCGCAGCCTGGAACAGCTCCTGGCAGCTTGAGGTTCTGTAATGCAGTGCTGCAAGGCAGAGCCCGTCCCGTGTTTGGGGTGGCCGAGTCTCTCTCCATGCATCACTCCGTCCTCTCGGCTCCAACACCCCTTAGGAGATGCTGATGGATGTGGGGTGCGTTCCTAACCATGCTGTGGGATGGTCAGGGTGGAGCTCCTGCTGGCAACGTGACCTGTTTCCTCCTGCCCAGTCCTGCCGGGCCCCCTCCTCGCCCGCTCTCCGCGTCGTTCTCATGCAGCGTAACACCAGGATCACACCCTCTTCCATTTTGCAGAGATGGGCGAGATGGAGTCCTATAAGGTGATGCTGAACGGGCCGGCGCCCTGGGGGTTCCGGCTGCAGGGAGGGAAGGACTTCAGCATGCCGCTCTCCATCTCCAGGGTAAGAGACGCTGAGAACCAGTGTAGCCCACCCTCCTCCTGTCTGTGGGTGGGAAGCTGCAGCGGCATCCAAAAGGCTGAGGCAGAGCTGTACAGGGGATGTGAGCGAGCTGGGCCTTGGAGCACTGCTTCTCGCTCTGCTCAGCCCCCTTAGAGCCACCCCAGCCCCTTATCAGCTCTGGTTTGTCCGGGGGGGAGTGTGTGCTGGGGGTGTTCCGGGCAGGGAACTGCAGCAGCGATGTGAAATGCTGTGCAGGCTCCGCGGTGTCATGGTGCGGTGGGAGGCAGGGGGGCCTCTTCCGGAGCCATTCCTATATGGGGGCAGCTCTCTGTGTGTGTGAGCTGTGGGAAAGGCCTGTTCTGCACCGTGATACCAGGCTCACTGTCTCAGGGCCAGCTTTGTGCAGGCACTGAGCCTGAGACTGCACTGCCACTGGTCCTGGGACAGGTCCCATCCATAAAACCAGCCCGGTTCTGGAACAGGGATGTGCACAAGATGTGCTGCCAGCTGCTTACATCTGGGGCACCCAGTGGGAGCTTCTGGTGCGATGCTTACCCAGGTTGGGGCTGTCTCTGGGGTTGGTGCGGCTCCCCGTCCTTGGGTGGCCTGCTCTGCGGGTGCTCACAGCAGCTCCAGCTGCAGAATTGCCTTATAAGCCTTGGAATGTGTCTGCACCGCCCGTGCTGCTGACGCTGGGGCAGCTGGCACAGGGCTGTGGCTCTGAGCACAGCACTGGGCACAGGGTGGGGCCTGCCCCCTGCACTGTGTGCCCATCACAGGTCCCTGCAGCACCCACCCCAGGGGCACTGTGCGAGGCCGGAGTCACCCACGCCGCTGCCCTGGGCTGACCAATCTTCGCAGAGAACTGAGACGGCTTCAGCAAGTTTGTTCTCTAAAATATGTTTCTCTTGGCTGCAAGCCAGGGCTTAACAAAGGGTCTGATCAGACGGAGGAGCCTCCGAGGGCCCAGGGCTGGGGCCTCACGGAGCAGCAACAACGTGCATATGGGCCAGCCCCGCTGCAGGGCCTGGGGAGATGCTGCCGGCAGGGCAGGGCTCTGCAGGGTCCCAGCACCTCGGCTGCGCGGTGCCAAGGAGGATGCTCCTTTGTGCCCGACTCACCTCGCTGCCGGATTTGGAGCTCTGGATGGAGGTGTCCTGCCGTGGTGGTACTCTGAGGTGTGAGGACAGAGGCACAGCTGGGCGGGGAGGTGAGGAAGGAAACTGTGGCTGGTGGGGCCAGGCAGGAGCCTCAGCCCATGGTGCAGGAAATGGGAAGGCTGGAGCTGGGATCTGTTGAGCTGGCACCTGCCGAAGGGCTTTCCTGGCGAGCCTGGGTGCGGCAGCGTGACGCAGCCTGCCGTGCTCCCCCTTGCCTGGGCAGCCGTGCAAAAACCTCTCCCTGCTCCCACTGCTGCCTCTGAACCCATGCTGTTTCCCAGCCCCGGGGGCAGCAAGCTGGGGCTTGCAGGAGTGGCCAGGAGCCGGCCAGAACTGCCTGCTGTCTCCAGCATCCTCCTGTGCCGGGTAGCATCAGGGGTACTGCAAGGGATGCTGTGTCCCTTTGGGAGTGGCAGTGGAGCCGGGGTACCTGGTGCTGTGCTCAGAGTGGGCTGGGCTCTGCGCACGGGTGAGGAGGGCCATGATGCTCGGCAGCAGGGATTTTCCAGCCCTCTGACAGCGCTGGGAATCTGGCTCGCTCCTTTTATGTTCATGTCGAACAGGGCTTGAGGAAATACTTGGTCTGAATCCAAACGCCTCGAGTTCTTCTGTGCTGGAGGAGCAGGAATGGCTGTGGCCTGCCCACGTCTGTCTGTCTGTCTGAGTGTATGTCTGTCTATCAGTACCTGAGAGCTGTGTGCAGTGCTCCTGGGGCCGGGGCCCTTCTTGCTGCCAACGGAAGTGGGGGGGCGTCAAGGGGTGATCCAGGCATATCCCAGCCCTATTGCTGAGCTGTGCGAAGGAAACAGGACAGAAGCATGACCCAGCTGGGGGATGTAGGGGCCTCCCCCCACCCTGGTGAAGGCTGGGAACGTGCCTGTGGTTTGCAGCCCGTGGGGTGAGCTGTGGGCTGCATGACAGGCCCTGACTCACCCTGTTCGCTTCCTGCCCCGGGACCTTGGGGCTGGCTCCACAACCTCCTGCTGCAGCTGAGCCAGGATGGCCTCTGCCACTGGGCATCACCTTAGAACGCCTGGGCTGTCCCTGGGCCACCTGTAGGAACAACGGTGCTGGTACTGTCCCTGGGGTGCCGTGCTGCAGCATAGGGCCTGGGGCAGCTGCTACAGGGAGAGAGAAGCTCTCTGGGGAACGCAGGGTGCTCTGCAGGTCCCTGCATCAGGCCCAGTGTGTTCAGACTGCGGCGGCAGCGTGCTGTGGGAGCTGTCCTGTAACGGGGTGAGGAGCTGTAAGGGGTGTTCCCAGCAGCCCTCTGTGTGGCTCTCAGGGGCACAAGAGCATCTCTCCATTTACTGCTGCTTTCCCTGACGCTCTCTGTCTGTTCTGCAGCTGACTCCAGGTGGAAAGGCCGCCCAGGCTGGTGTGGGAGTGGGCGACTGGGTGCTGTACATTGACGGGGAGAGCACCAGTGCCATGACGCACATCGAGGCCCAGAACAGGATCCGTGCCTGCGGGGACAGGCTCTGCCTCACCCTGAGCAGGTAGGATGTGTGGATCCCGAAAGCTTACGGTGCTGGTACAGCTGGAGTGAAGCTGCGGCCCTGTACCCATGGCCACCCTGAGCCTGGCAGCCCTGCTGCTGTGCAGCAGCATTGTGCAGCTCCTACAGCCCCGGCTGGATCTGAGGGCTCTGCATGGCTGGATGGGGCTCATCCCATCTGTAGCAACCCCGGCTTTAAGCCATCACCTCTGACTATGGGGTAGTGCTGCCTCGCTGCAGCTCCTCGGTGTCAGCATCCCAGATAGGATGGATGCTGGGCACATGCAGCATCTGCCTCACTGTGTCCTCTCTTACAGAGCCCAGAACCACCTGGGGAAGCCACAGAAGGTAGGTGTTGCTCCAGCACCGCTGGCAGCTGCTGAGCCCCGGGCTGGGGGTGGGAAAGTCTCTGAGCTTATCTGGAGGCGTGTACTTTGCTCCTGGGGCCCAAGGGCTTCTTGGGGACCGGGGTGTGTTTGGAAGGCTGGCAAACTCCCCGCATGTATGGCAGCTGCAGCACTGCCTTTGGGCCCCATGTTCACTAGTGCTGGAGCGAGGGGAGGCAAGGCTGGGGCAGTGGCTCCTGGACAGAAGCCACTTGCATGCTTTCTGCTTGTGCCTTGGGATGGTTGTGAGCGGCATGAGTGCATGCAGAGCCCCCCCACAGGGCACTTACTAATCCTCAGGCTGAGTTTGCAGCCTGCTGTCCCTGGGCTGGATGCCCTGCCGAGAGGGGATCTGGCTGGCAGAGCCCCACGTGCTGTCCATGTCCACGTGTCACTGTGGGGCTCTGTAGGCAAGAATGGATCCAGCTTTCCCACCTGGCTGCCTGCTGTGCTGCCTGGCCCAGGGCTGCCCCTTGCATGCTGCTTGACGTGCGAGCTCGTGTCTGTGTGTTTTGTCTCGCTCAGGACTCACTCCCCTGCTCTGAGCCCCCGAAATATAACTTCGCTCCCAGCACCGCCCTCAACAAAACAGCTCGGCCCTTTGGGGCCGGCTCGCCTCCGAACCCGCAGCCCGGGCTGGTGACGAAACCTGTGACGTACGTGCCCCTGGCGCCTGCCTGCACCCCACAGCACAATGGGTATGTTGCTGTCCATCCTGCTCCCCAAGAGTACCAGGGAGCCCGCTGCCCGGCCCTGCTGCACCTTGCATGCAGGCATCTGTGGGTGGGAGTGGGCAGTGGTGTCCATGCTGAGGTGCTGAGACTGGACAACAGGACTGTCACGTGTCACACATGCCTCCTCTTTGCTTGGGGCTGTGTTCTCCTGCACCGGCCTCTGGGGAGCCCTGGAGGGCATGGCACAGCATCTGGAGCAGGATGCTAGCTGCTAACTGTGCCAGCCCTGCAACAAGGGACAGGAAGGCTGTGGCTGTGGCTGCTATCAGCAGCACCAGCCCAGGGCCATCGCACGAGGATGAGCTGGATAAAGGGAAGCCCCAGAGCCCTGTGCCGTGCTGCCCATGCCAGCCCTGAGCCCTATATGGAGATTGCAGTCTGCGCACTGTGTGCTCTGCTGCTGTGTGTCCAGCCTGTTGCCGCTGCTGGCCACAGGATCCTGGAGCTGGTCAGTGGGGGACGTGGCCTTGGCTGTCCTCTGCACCCAGGCCTGTTGTGGGGGATGAGGATGGCATGATCTGGTCTGTTGGTGACTGCCCCTGCAGCCCGTTGTGCTCCCAGCCCTGGGTGAGATGGGCATGCGTTGCAGGGGCAGGGGGAGTGGTACAGGCTGTAGGTGAGCTCTGGAAACTTCTTGGGTTCTGTGGGTCTAATTTCACTTTCCTTCTCTTTCTTCTTCTCTCCCTTTCTCTTTCCCTCTCTCCTACAGGTGCAGAGCCTTGACAAGTCAGTAAGCCTTTTGCCTGCTCTCTCTAGCCTTCCTGCATGCCTCTTGCCCTGTTAAGTGACCCACTGATGCCCTGTTCTCCGGGGGCAGAGTTAGCACAGGGGCTCATTGTCCCCAGGCTGACAGCTCCTGGCTGCAAGGAGCCTGAAGTGTGAGTGTGGCTGGCTGTGAGGGCGTCAGGGTGTCCTTGCACCAGGTCCCTCTCCAGCACAAGAAAGGCTGTGCTGTGCACTCTGCCATGGGCATCATTGGTGATTATTGAGCACCATGCAACTCCTGTGTGTGTGATTTGGACCTTGGCTTATCCTTACCCCATTCTCTCTCCTCCTGGCCTTTAGTGGTGGCCTCAAACTGCAGAGATGGGAAATCTGTCCTGAGAAGACACCCTTAATGGCCCCTTCCTTTGCTGATGATGTGGGGTGGGGAGGAGGGCACTGTGTGATATGTCAAATATGTGCTGTCATGTCACTACTGTGAGCTTGAAGAGGTGTGGGGTGGCCCCAGGGGGATGCTGCAGAGATCCCTGTGGGTCTGTGGGGCAGCGGTGTGTGCCGGTCCCTGTGCCGCCATGCAGGGGCAGGACGGTGCCAGCTGAGTGCCTGCCCCTGTTGCTCGCAGGAAACCACAGGAGCACCCCAGTTCCCCCAAATATGACCCCAGCAAGTTGCATCTGATCGAGGACTCTGAGGACTGGCAGCCCCGCAACACCAGCACCCAGTCCCGCTCCTTCCTCAAACTGGCCCAGCTGACGGGCACAGACAGCTGTAAGTCCCTGCGGGTCTGGGGCTGCCTGCGGGTGCTTGGAGCCAACCTGGCTGCAGGGTGAGGTGACACGATGCTCTGACTGCACTGGCCCTGTGTGTGGCATAGGCCATGCAGGGACACAGCGGTGCCCGGGGTGCTGGTTTGGGGGAAGCAGGGAGGGGTGCCCAGTGTTCATCCCCTTCTGTGTGGGGCCCTGCTACTGCCGACTGACTCTGTCTCTTCCTTTCTCCCTGCTTCACTCAGTTGAGGACCACGAGGACGAGCTGGTTAGGAAGCCCAGGTAAGGGGCAGCACAGGGTGCAGCATGGCTCCTGGCTATGGGCTGTGGGGCTGGGGATTGAGCCCCCCCAGCTGTTGGCCTCTCATTCACGGCTGGTGGCGAGTGCAGCTCCTGTCCTCTGCTGTCCTGACACTTCCAACTCCTTGTCTCTGTCTGTCCTTTTCCCTCTCTTCAGAGCTGAGGTGGTCACGGAGCTGCAGCACCCACACTGCTCTCGCCTCTGTGAAGGGCCCTGCCAGCACTGTGCCACAGCTGTGACCGTCCTGTTATGAGGGTCCTGCCAGGCACTGTGCTGCCACTGTCCCCAGCAGGACCCTGGGCACTGCTGGCACTGGGGAGGCTGAGCTGCAGATGCAGTGGGTTTGGTGGGGCCTGCTGGCACTGGTATGGCCTGACTGCTGCTGTTGGGAGGTACTGGGCTTTATCTGGACCTTGGTACAAGGTGCTGTGACTGTGGTGGGGAGCTGGACTGGGGCGAGTGCTGCTGGCATCACCGTGGGGCTGGAGATGAGCTGTGGGGGATGCTCCGTGCTGCGTGCCGGTGATTTACCCTTGTGCCGCCATTTTCTTGCTGCTACAGGGGTCCCCGTGTGTCATTTTGGGGTACAGAGGAGGAGTGGTGAGTGCTGGGCCGTTACAGGGGTTGCTGCAGGTTCTCCCCCATGCTGGCAGCTGAGCATGGCCAGGTTCAGGTCAGTTCTGGCTGAGTGCCTGACCCTACTGCTCACAGGCAGTCCATGCACCCCCCTGGCACCCCAGCGTGTGACCCAGGCAAGCTGCGGCTGTTTGAGGATGCTGAGGACTGGCAGCCCCGTACCGGCACCTCCCAGTCCCGCTCCTTCCGCAAACTGGCCCGGCTGACGGGCACCGATGGCCGTAAGTCCCCAGAGCCGCCTGTGGTTGTGGGTCGAGGTGGCCCCAGGCTGTGCTGTGGTGGCCCCGTGTTATCCCTGCATTTGGTGCAGGCCGTGTGTGGGGCTGTGGGGGCCCCGAGTGTGCTGCGGGCTGTGTGTGGGCACATGGGGTATGGGGGAAGCGGGGAGGGGTGCCCGGTGTTCATCCCTTTGTGGTGTGTGGGGCCGTGCTGCCGCCGACTGACTTTGTCTCCTCCTTTCTCCCCGCTGCACTCAGTTGAGGATCACGAGAACGAGCTGGTTAGGAAGCCCAGGTAAGGGGTGGGCAGTGGCTGTGCTCTGCTGTCCTGTCCTGTCACCTCCTGCTCTCTGTCCCTCTCTGTCCTTTCCCTCTCTCCAGAGCTGAGGTGGTTGCAGAGCTGCAGCACTGTGCTCACCACCTCTGTGTTGGACCACAGCTGTGGCCATCTCACCGTGATGGTCCTTCCCCGGGCACTGCAGTGCCTGTGTTACCAGGCAGTGTGCCCTGATGTGGGGCTGTCCCCAACAGGATCTGGGGCACTGCCGTGCTGGGGAGGCTGAGCTGCACCACAGCATCCCAGATGTGACCCGTCCCTGGGGTCTGGTGGCACGGGCACGGCCTGGCTGTGGGTGTTGGGAGATGTGTGGCAGCACTGGAAGCTCAGCCCATGGGGTTTGTGGTGGCTCTTATGGACCAAGTGCTGCCGGCATCTTTTCTGGGCTCAGAGATCAGTGGGACTGAGCATAAGCGATGAGGAATGCCATGTGCCTGCGATTTACCGTTGTGCCGCCATTTTCTTGCATGCAGAGATGCCCGCGGGTCATTCTGTGGTACAGAGGAGCAGTGGTGAGTGCTGGGCTGTGGCAGAGGTCGGTGTGCGTTGGGCAGGGCCGGGGTCAGGTCGGTGCCCGCTGAGCTCCTGCCCATCGCTCACAGGCAGCCCCCGCAGCACGTGGAGCCCCCCCCAACCCCCGGGTGTGACCCGGGCAAGCTGCGGCTGATGGAGGACGCTGTGGACTGGCAGCCCCGCACCGGCACCTCCCAGTCCCGCTCCTTCCGCAAACTGGCCCGGCTGACGGGCACCGATGGCCGTAAGTCCCTGCGGGTGTGGGGCTGCCTGGAGCCGGCTGTGGTTGTGGGTTGAGTTGATGCCAGGCTGTGGCTGTGGTGGCCCTGTGTTATTTGTGCATGCTGTGTGGGTCCGTGGAAGCCCTGAGTGCACTGTGGGCTGTGTGTAGACATAGAGTGGTGTCGGGGTGCTGGTATGGGGGAAGGGGGGGGGGGGGTGCATGGTGTTCATCCCTTTGCGCTGTATGGGGCCGTGCTGCCGCCGACTGACTGTCCCCTCCTTTCTCATTGCTACACTCAGTTGAGGACCATGAGGAAGAGCTGGTTAGGAAACCCAGGTAAGGGGTGGGCAGTGGCTGTGCTCTGCTGTCCTGTCCTGTCACCTCCTGCTCTCTGTCCCTCTCTGTCCTTTCCCTCCATCCAGAGCTGAGGTGGTCACGGAGCCGCAGCACCCGCACTGCGCTCACCTCTGTGATGGGCACTGCCAGCTCTGAGCCACAGCTGTGACCATCTCATTGTGAGGGTCCTGCCTGGGCACCACATTAGTACTGTCCCCTGCCGCTGTGCCCTGAGGCTGGGCTGTCCGCAGTCTGGGCATCCCTGGGCACTGCTGGCACCAGGGTGGCTTCACTACACCATGATATCCCAGACGCAACACGCTGTTGGGGTTTGTTGGTATTGGTAAGGCCAGGGCAGCACTGGGACCTCATGCATGGGAGCCTGTGGGGCTTTGTGGTGGCTGATGTGGGGCAAGTGCTGCCAGCATCTTGACTGGGGTCAGGCTGCCATGGAGCTGGGGGTCAGCCCTGCAGAGCTCCACACTGTGTGCCACTGATTTACCATTGTGCCACCATTTCCTTGCACCATAGGGATACCCGTGGGTCGTTCTGTGGTACCGAGGAGCAGTGGTGAGTGCTGGGCCCTCGGGTTGTGCTGCCCCATGCCGTTAGGTGGGCAGTGCAGGGTCAGGTCGGTGCCGGCTGAGCTCCTACCCCTGTTGCTCACAGGCAGCCCCCACCCCACGTGGAGCCCCCTCCCACCCCAGCTTGTGACCCAGGCAAGCTGCGTCTGTTTGAGGATGCTGAGGACTGGCAGCCCCGCACCGGCACCTCCCAGTCCCGCTCCTTCCGCAAACTGGCCCGGCTGACGGGCACCGATGGCTGTAAGTCCCTGCGGGTGTCTGGAGGTGGCCCTGGCTGTGGGTTGTGGTGGCACAGGGTATTGGCCATGGTAGCCCCATCTTGTTCCTGCGTTTGCCATTCCTGGGCCATGGTAGTGCCTGGGGCACTGGTTTTTGGGTTGAGAGGGAGTGGGTGCCAGGTCCTCATTCCTCCTTGCTGCGCGGGGCCATGCTGCTGCTGACTGACTCTGTCTCCTCATTTCTCCCCGCTGTGCTCAGTGGAAGATGTGTTTGTTAAGAATCCCAGGTAAGGGAGCGTGAGGCGCAGCATGAGCTCCAGGCTGCATGTCCTGGGCAGGGTTGTGAGCACTGCTGGCACTGAGCTGAGGCAGTTGAGCTGTGCTCTTGGGGCGAGCAGGAGCGTGGTGGCACTGGCAGACCTTGCTGTGGGTGTTGTGAGGTGCTGGGCAGTGCTGGAATTGGTTGCTGAAGCCCATAGGGTTGCAGGGGGCCTGGAAGAGCTGCTGTGTGTTGCTGTTTGCTCTGTGGGGCTGGGCTGTGTGAGGAACAGAGTAGAGATTGGGGGGGGAACTGTGTCCTGCTGAGCTGGGGCAGCATCTGAGTGCTCCTGCTGGGGGCAGCTCTTCTGCTTTCCCGTCCTGCAAAGCCTCGTGCCTTGGTGCAGTGACTGCTGAGTGCTGGAGCTGGGCGGCTGCCTGAGAGTGCTGCTGACATCACCAGGGGTTGGGGATAAGGCACAGGGAACACTGTGCCAAGTGCTAGAGTTTCACCATTGTGCCGCCATTTTGTCACTGCCGCAGAGATGCCCGCGGGTCGTTCTGTGGTACGGAGGAGCAGTGGTGAGTGCTGGGCTGCGGCCATGGTCCGTGTGGCCCTGGCCTTGGGCGTGGCTGCCCCATGCTGGCAGCTGGGTATGGTCAGAGTCAGCTCAGTGCCAGCTGATTGCGTGCCCCTGTCGCTCACAGGCAGCCCCCGCCCCACGTGGAGCCCCCAACCACCCCTGGGTGTGACCCAGGCAAGCTGCGGCTGTTTGAGGATGCTGAGGACTGGCAGCCCCGCACCGGCACCTCCCAGTCCCGCTCCTTCCGCAAACTGGCCCGGCTGACGGGCACCGATGGCCGTAAGTCCCCAGAGCCACCTGTGGTTGTGGGTCGAGGTGGCCCCAGGCTGTGCTGTGGTGGCCCCGTGTTATCCCTGCATTTGGTGCAGGCCGTGTGTGGGGCTGTGGGGGCCCCGAGTGTGCTGCGGGCTGTGTGTGGGCACATGGGGTATGGGGGAAGTGGGGAGGGGTGCCCGGTGTTCATCCCTTTGTGGTGTGTGGGGCCGTGCTGCCGCAGACTGACTTTGTCTCCTCCTTTCTCCCCACTGCACTCAGTTGAGGACCGTGAGAACGAGCTGGTTAGGAAGCCCAGGTAAGGGGTGGGCAGTGGCTGTGCTCTGCTGTCCTGTCCTGTCACCTCCTGCTCTCTGTCCCTCTCTGTCCTTTCCCTCTCTCCAGAGCTGAGGTGGTCACGGAGCCGCAGCACCCGCACTGCGCTCACCTCTGTGATGGGCACCGCCAGCACTGGGCCACGGCTGTGACCATCTCAATGTGAGGGTCCTGCCTGGGCACCACATTAGTACTGTCCCCTCTGCTGTGCCCTGATGCTGGGCTGTCCCCAGTCCGGATGTCCCACGCAGGACCCTGAGCACTGCTGGCGCTGGGGAGGCTGCGCTGCACTGCGATGTCCCGACACAAAGGCAGCGGTTCTGGTGTCATTAGCACAGCCTGGCTGTGAGCAGTGCTGAGACCTCAGCATGAGAGGCAGCAATACTTGGGTACTGGGACTGTAGGGGAGCTGGGAACTGGAAGGGGCGAATTCTGCTGGCGCCACCGAGGGGGTGGGATAAGCCGTGTGGAGCGCTCGGTGCTGTGTGCCCAATATTCATCCTTGTGCCGCCGTTTTCTCTACACCTCAGAAGCCCCCACGTGTCGTTCTGCGGTGCGGAGGAGCCGCGGTGAGTCTGTGGCGGGGGTGTGTGCACACAAAGCCCTTGTGCAGTTCTGCTGGCTGGGCAGGGCAGGGCCGGGGTCAGGTCGGTGCCCGCTGAGCTCCTGCCCATCGCTCACAGGCAGCCCCCGCAGCACGTGGAGCCCCCCCCAACCCCCGGGTGTGACCCGGGCAAGCTGCGGCTGATGGAGGACGCTGTGGACTGGCAGCCCCGCACCGGCACCTCCCAGTCCCGCTCCTTCCGCAAACTGGCCCGGCTGACGGGCACCGATGGCCGTAAGTCCCTGCGGGTGTGGGGCTGCCTGGAGCCGGCTGTGGTTGTGGGTTGAGTTGATGCCAGGCTGTGGCTGTGGCAGTCCCGTGCTGTTTGTGTGTTGGCCGTGTGTGGGTGGTGTCGGGGTGCTGGTATGGGGGAAGTGGGGAGGGGTGCCCGGTGTTCGCCCCTTTGTGCTGTGCGGGGCTGTGCTGCCGCCGACTGACTCTGTCTCCTCCTTTCTCCCCGCTGCACTCAGTGGAAGATGATGATGTATTTATAAAAAAGCCCAGGTAAGGGGGGGTGCGAGCACAAATTCCTGGGCTTTATGTCCAGTCCTGCGGGCACTGCTGGCACTGTGCTGGGGTGGTTGAGCTGCACCGTGGTCTCTCGGGCGGCTGGGGTGAGGAGGAGTGTGCTGGCACTGGCAGGCCTTGCTGGGGGTGTTGGGAGGTGATGTGCATCTTTTGGAGATCAGGTGGATAAGCTCGTGAGGCTCAAGGCCCTGCATGGAGGCAAGGAAGGACACGGGCTAGGGCTGTGGCACAGCTTTGCCTTTCCACCATCCCTCTTGCCTTGGTGCCATGACCACTCAGTTCCAGATCTGCCTGGTTTGCTTTGTTGCAATTAAACACTTGTGTTTTTATAGCTAGCTCCTTCTTGTCCTTGCCCTCAAGAGGCACAAAAGTGCTGGCTCTCCACCTGACACTGTCCTTGCTCCACTGGGTCCTGCTTGCCCAGTGCTGGCAGTGTGCTGGGGGGATACAGACTTTACCCCTTCTGGAACCCACCCATCCCTGCCCTTCCTGGCTCTGCTGGAGCTGGGTCAGGGCTCTCCGCACCAGACACTGTATATGAGGTGGAGGTGTGCCTGGACACCGTCACACTGGAGCGGGCAGCAGTGTGTGTGATCCCCTAAGTCCTTGGCCAGCCCGCAGCACCTCAGCACTGGGGCACGGCGGTCCCGTGCTCCCACCCTGCTGGGTGGGATCTGGGGGTGCTGTGGGGCTGAGGGCACTTGGCTCCATGCCCAGCACCAAACTAGTTACTGGCTGGGAATGGGGGCTTGGCCAGCTCTTGGCTGCAGAGTGGGGTCCCTTACGCATGCATAAGCCAGCCTGGGCCCTGGGGGTAAGCGTGGCCAGCAGGATTAACTGGTTGTTCTGTAGCCAGGTCTCTGTGCCGGACCCATCCCCGGGAGCAGCAATGAAGACAGAACCAGGATTGGGTGAGAAGAATGTTTTCTTTGAGTTTGGGGCAAGGGGAGTGGGGACATGGGTAGGACTGGTACTGGTGTATGCATGTTGCCTACCAGTGAGTGCAAAGGGCTTGGGAGCATCCTCCAGGAGGCTTCTGTTTGTGTTCAGCCCCCAGGACCCCCGCTGCCACCCCTGGCCCTACCAGCCGCCCGCCCTGGGCTGTGGATCCCTCATTTGCTGAGCGCTACGCCCCAGACAAGACGAGCACGGTGCTGAGCAAGCACAGCCAGCCGGCCACGCCGACTCCCATGCAGAACCGCAGCTCCATCGTGCAGGCAGCACAGCAGGCACCCGAGGGCCCCGGCCGCACACCCCTCTGCTACAAGTGCAACAAGATCATCAGGTGAGCCCCGGCCTCTGCTGCCCCACCACCGTCCTGGGCACTGCCAGGCCCCGCTGTGGCTGATGTGGCTGTGTCCCACTGCAGGGGACGCTACCTGGTGGCACTGGGACATTATTACCACCCCGAGGAGTTCACCTGCTGCCAGTGCAGGAAGGTGCTGGATGAGGGTGGTTTCTTTGAGGAAAAGGGCTCCGTGTTCTGCCCCAAGTGCTACGACATGCGCTATGCGCCCAGCTGTGCTAAGTGCAAGAAGAAGATCACTGGGGTGAGTGTCCCTCGATCTGCCCTGCACTTCCCCGTCCCTGCGCCCTGCTTACCCCTGTGTCCCCAGCTCTGTCCCTTCCCATCCTGCCCCAGGGATCCCGTTTCTTTCAGCCCTCGGCAGGATTTCCTGGCGGTGTGGGGTGCTCCCTCCTGGCTGACAGCGATTCTCTTCCAGGAGGTCATGCATGCGCTGAAGATGACCTGGCATGTGCAGTGCTTCACCTGCGCAGCCTGCAAAACTCCCATCCGCAACCGTGCCTTCTACATGGAGGAGGGACAGCCCTACTGTGAGAGAGGTAGGACCAGGGAGGACCCCACATCACCCCACACAGCCCACTGGTGGGGCTCAGCACCTGCCCAGCAAGACCAAGGAGGGAAGTGCTGTGGAGCTCTCCCCTGGATGCAGGGAAGGGAGCCCCCCCCCCCGCCCCCCCGAACCCCCTGTCCCCATCCTCCCGGGTGCTGGGTGGTGCCATTGCTGGCACATCGCCACGGTGATGAACATCAAATGTGAGTGCTGCATCCCGGGTGGGGAGATCCACCTCTTCCCTGAGGCCCAGTGGTGGCAAGGGCCACCCTTCCCCAAGTGCCCAGTACCTTCTTGTGCTTCAAGTCCTGCCCCTCTCCAGAGCTGGAAGCGAGTTGTCCCCGGGCTGTGCTGCAGGGGTTGTGGTCTTGGAGGAACCACTGACCTGTGCTCTGCCTCTGCTCACAGACTACGAGAAGATGTTTGGCACCAAGTGCCGTGGCTGTGACTTCAAGATTGATGCTGGGGACCGGTTCCTGGAGGCACTGGGCTTCAGCTGGCATGACACTTGCTTCGTCTGTGCGGTGAGCCATGTGCCTGCCTGCTTCCCCCTGCTGTGAGCTGTATCTCACACGGGGAGCATGCTGCCATCGGGTTTTCCCCACCTGGCTCTGTCCTGGTGGCTCTGATCCTGCTGCTCCCTGACATCTGTGCTGGGCTGCAGGGAGTGTGGCTGGGGCTCAGCATGGGAGGGGATGCTGGGGCTGCCTCAGCCCTCCTGACTGCCTGCACTCTCCTCCCCAGATCTGCCAGACCAATCTGGAAGGGAAGACGTTCTACTCCAAGAAAGACAAGCCGCTGTGCAAGAGCCACGCTTTCTCCCACGTGTGAGGGGCAAGAGTTCAGCTGTGCCCATGCATGCCCCTGGCCCTGCATGCTCCTTTCCCACCCCTTCCCCTGCCCCAGGGAGCCAGGCTGCGACTTCACCCCTTTCCCTTGCTCCTGCCTCTTTTCCTGGCAGCTCCTGTCTGGGCCCCAGCAGAAACAGCCCTGGCCCCTTCCAGCTGGCTGGGTTCTTCTGTGCTCCCTTAGCTGACATAGGAGTCTGGGGAAAGGGATGCCACAGAGGTCTCCTGCCCCCAGTTTGCTCAGTACAGCAGTTGCAGCCATGCTGAGGTCGGAGCTGGGGAGGGTCTGGCTGCACCAGGGCTGCTCTTTTGCTTTGATGGGGCCCGGCTGCCTTGGCACTCAGCACCAGGGCAGGGATGCTCCCAGCCTCCAGTTCCTGCCAAGCTCTTCCCTCTCCTTCCCAGCTTCATGCTCAGCACATGGGATTGAGCACTGGCCCTTCTCCCTCTGCCTGCAGTGACCCCACAGCCCAGCAGTCTGCTGCCATGGTTTCCTACCCACCACCACGTGGCTGCATGCCATGGAGCTGGGGGGGCCGTGGGGCTGTCTAGTGGCAGCACCCCCATGCCATGGAGCAGGACTGCGGGCCGTGCCTGCCCCGGCTGTGGGCTGGGAGTGCACACCAGCCTCTGGCTGATGGGTTCCCATCAGGCTTGAAAACTGCTTGGTACCAAAGAGCGTGTGCCACCGCCGTCCCAGCACTGTAAATGCCTCTCCCAAACCCCCCACTCTCTGGTCGGGCTGCGTCTGATGTAGCCACGGTGCTTTTAGTGCCTTGAATAAACACATCTTTGCGAGTGCCTGCTGTCTGGGGACTGGTTTCACCGAGCTTGGTGTGGTGGGGACCAGGAAGGTCACGCGTGGCCCCACTCCTGCCTGGGGCCCTGCCCTGCTGCCTGACTCAGCTCCACCGAGCTGGTAGGGAAAGCTGTGTTTCCTGAGCTTTCTCCTCCTTTGCCCCTGGAAGAACCCCTGCCCCCGGCTTGCCCTCACCTGGTTTTAGCAAGCAGAAAGCAGCAAGGCAGTAATTAACGCAGAGGACAGAACAACAACAGCACTGAGCAGGAGATGGTGCTGAGCTCTGACCCTGCAAGGAAGGGCATCCACACTTAGCCAGCATCGTCCCCGGCCCACGCGGGGGGACTGCTCACCGGCACGAGCAGCCCGAGCACAGCGGTTCTGGCCGTGCTTCGGCACAGCGCAGCCGAGCATCCGCCCGTGCTGAGTCCCGAAGGACCGGGGCCGAGGCACCGCCGCCTGGAACGAGCTCGGGGGCAGCGGAGGTGGGGACGGCCGCTCCCATCTGACAGCTGTAGCAGCGGTCGGGAACGATCGCAGCTTTCAACGCGATGAGCAACAGTAAGGAAAATCGCCCGGCTCATCCGCTGGAACGCCGTGCCGGGGGCAGGACCTGGCTGCGGGAGCTGAACCCCCCGCTCGCCCTTTCTGCAGGTGACGGAGCAAAGCCCCCCCGCTCCCGGCGGCGGCTCTGCCCTTCCGCCGCCTCCTGCTCCCTCCTGAACGGCCTCTGCGAGCGGCCCCCGCCCGCCCCGCGCACAGGAAGGAGGGTCGCGGGTGGGCTGCGGAGGTGGAGCCCGGGGAGGGGCCGCGCCGCTCCGAGAACAAAGCCCCGCGGGTCCCCGCACCGCCCTCCCCCCCACCCCCCCCCACCTCCGGGGGCAGCTGAGCCGCTCGCGGGGCGGCCCCGGCCCCCACCGGGCAGCTGCTCGACAGCTGCCGTCCGACATCGCAGGGCGGCTCCGGCTCGGGAAGTGCTGCGAGCAGGGCGTGGGCAGGGAGCGGAGCGGAGCCGCGTCCCGCTGCGCACAGGGGCTCCGGCGCGGGCTGCTCCCGCCGGCACGGTGCCCTGACCTGCAGGGATCGCGACCCCGTGGTTTTCCTGCTGTGACGGTGCTGTGGGCCCGGCTCCCGCCTGCGGTGGGGACGTGGGATGGGCAGGGTGACGCCGTTGTCTGTCCCTCTCCGGAGGATGCTGACCCGTGTGAGAGCTGCACCCCAGAACCGCAGATGGGGTCAGCTTGGAAGGAACTTTGTGGGTTCACGCAGAGGCACGACCTCGGGGACACGGAGTCCGTGTCGAGGGCTGGAGGGCCCCAGGGTGGGCTGGGATCTGGCGGCATCGGGGATGGAGGGGTCCACATCATCCCATTTGCAACCCCACAAAGGCCGGGCCTGGAACTGCGTGGGCACAATGGGGGTGCGGGGCAGCGACGGTCTTCGGAGGTGAAAGCTGCGGGACTACGGGTGCCCGGGCTGGGGGAAGCTGAGGTCACGGGGCTCCCGGTGCAGAGCGGGTCCGAGGGAGCATCCCCGGAATTCGGGGTGCCCAAGAGGAGCGCAGCTGGGATCTGGGGCAGGGGGTGCGGAGCAGCTGCTCGGGTCGAGCTCAGCACCCCGCTCCGGGAGCTCTGCCCCGCTGCGGGTGCCGGCGGCGGTGCCCCGGGGGTCGCCCCGGGGGAGCGGCGGGGGCGGGGGCCGGGGCGGGGGCCGGGGCGGAGGGGGGGGCCGCCGTTCGCGGCGCTAGGACCGGGCGCGGCGGCGGGCGGAGCCTCCCCGCCGCTCGCCCCTCCGCCCGGCCGCTGCGGCAGTGTCTCGGAGGCGGGCAGGCGGCCGGTCCCTCCGGTCCCCCGGCAGCATCCCGGCCCCGCCATGGCTGGCGTCGGCTTCGCGGCGCACCGCCTGGAGCTGCTCGCCTCCTACCAGGACGTGATCGGCGAGGACAGCCCCACCGACTGGTGAGCGCGCCCGCCGCCGCCGCCCCTTTGTCCCCGCCGCCCCGGGGCCCTTTGTGCGCGGAGCCGCCCGGTGCACCGAGCGCGCCGCCGCCGCCACCGGGACCGCGCCCCGCGCCGCGTCCCCCACTCCTCCCCGCCGCCCCCCGCCACCTGCACCGGGCCCGGAGCCCCGGCACACAAAGGCGGGCGGGGCCGGCGGGACGGCGGAGGGGGTGTGCCCGGCCCGCCGCCCCCGGTGCCCGCACCTGCCCGCCGCACAGCACCGCACCGCACCGCACCGGGCCGGGCCGGGCCGGGCCGGGCCGGGGCGCGGCCCCGCTTTGTCTGCGCCGGGCGGCACGTGCGGGCGCCGGGAGCCCCGCTCCGAACCCCCGATCTCCCTTCTCCCGGCGGCACCGCGCGTGGGGAGCGGCGGGTGGGGAGGGCCCGGTAACGGGATGCGGCGGAGTTTTGCCATTGTCTGGAACCGGTGGCGGGTTGGAGAGGACGGGGTACCCTCGGGCCGGTCCCGGCGGAGCCAGGCCCGCAGCTGTGGGGGAGCTGGGGCTCCGCTGCTCCCGGTTCCCGCAGCCCCGGGGGGAGCTCCGGGCGCCTGGTCCCCGGGAGGGCCGTGCGGGGTGCCCTGGGGCCGGGATGCGGTGGGCAGAGGCAGGGGATGGGGACACCCTGGGGTGCTCCACCTGCGCCCCGGTCACTCTGGCACCCTGCGCTGAGGGCCCGGTGGCTCTGGGCCACAATGCAGCTTTGCTACGGGAGCAAATCCCACCGCAGCCCCACTGCTGCCGCCCCCCAGCGCTCAGCCGCCCTCAGGGACCCCCTGTCCTTGTCCCCTGGGTGCTCGCATGGGGGTGCTGTGGGCACCCCTGGGTGCTGGGACCGGTGCGTGCCATGTGTGCTGTGTTCCTGCCAGGCTGCGTGCTGTTCTCCTGTAGGGTGTCCATCGGGGTGGGCCTGAGCAATGCCTCCTCCCCACCGGCCCCGCTCTCCGGGTCCCTGCGGCCCTGCTGGCAGCGCAGTGGGTGAGCACGGTGCACGTCGGCGGCCAGGAGGCAGCTGTCAGCCCCGGGTACATCTGGTTCCCAGCATCCGCTGCAAAGGATCGCTCCCTGCCAAAGCTGCTGAGAGCAGCAGAATCGGTTCCCGGGAAGGCGAGCGCTGGGAGCGGGCCACCCCTCTTCCAGAACCGAACCCCACAGCTCTTTCATTGTGGCTGAGCTTTGCCCCGTGCTCCCCATCCCCTCCAGCCCACCATCATCTGTGGTGCCCGGTGCCAGCAGGAGCAGCGTCCCCACTGCAGGGCCTGGTGCCCACCCTTGGTGAGGGATGGGGAGCGGTGCTGGGGGACCGTACGCCCATCATGGCTGGTGAGACCGTCCCAAAATGCTGGCCCTGGGCAGAGTGAGCCGGGGCTGCGAGTACACTGTGCTGAGTGCAGTTCCAGGCTAGCTCGGGGGATGCCGGGATCCCCGTGGCCACGGGATGTTTAGTCTGGGATTTCCCCCGCCCCGAGCCCAGTCCTGGAGGGTCCGAGGCTCCCCTCCCCCTCCCCGGCTTCGCGGAGGCTGCTGGGGCCCATTACTCGATAGGAAAGGAATTTGGTGCTGCTTTCTGAGCACGCCGACTCCCTGGAGCTCGCAGCCACATTGGAAACACATGTGCCCGGGTTGGGGCAGGCAGAACGGGGCACCCCCGATTCCCGACCCCGCATGGGGGGCAGACGGCTGCGGGAGCGCCGCTGTGGGCTGGCACAGAGCAATGGGGGCTGCAGAGGGGTGGTGATGGTGAGACTCCGTCCACGAGCATCCCTGCTCCCTGCCTGTCCCTGTGTCACCCATGGGTGATCTCAAAGCTCAGGTGCTGGGGCAGCTTCGTGGGAGGACAGCAGCGTGGAGGGTGTTGGGGTCGTGGTGCTGTTGGCCCCTGCCCATGGTGATGCTCTGAGCTCTGTGTGGGGGCCGGGAGCACTGGAACTGTCCTTCCTGGTGCAGGGACAGGGGCTGTTCTGAGGGCAATGAACCTCAGGGCAGCTCTGGGTGCTGGCAGCAGTGCTGTGCTCAGAGCGCTGCCCTGCGTGGGGGGGGGCTGGGGGTGTGCAGCAGGCAGCGGGTGCCCTGGCTGCGATGCCTTGTCTGCGCCCTACTTTTACATCCTGTTCCCTCTGCCTTATGAACCCCCCAGTCCTGCCCACAGCCCCCCACATTTCAGCTCCATCCCTGGGGGAATAGAGTGGGGCTGGGGCTGGAGCTGCTGCGTTTTCCGGGGCTGTGCAGCCACCCTGCTCCTCCAGCCCAGGAGCTGCGCCAGCTCAGGCGGCCGATTAGCGGGATTTGGATGTGCGGATTAAAGTCAATCTTGTTGGTGCAATTATCTGTGGCTCACTGCAAGAGCAGGGCTGGGGGGAGATCGGGGGCTATGGGTGCTGCAGGGCGGAGGGAGCCTTGTTTCTCTCTCTTTGTTAGGCAAGGCCCTAATTTCCCATCGTTTCTCAGCTGGAAGGAGGCAGTCAAGGCCCAGAATGGAGCTGTGTGGCTTCGGTGCGGGGCTCTGCCCATGGGGGGGCACCCGCTTCCCATTCCTGCTCCCATCCCTGCTTTCCCTCACCATTTCCACTTCCCATCCCCGCTCCCCATCCCCTTCCTGGAAGCCACCAACTCGGGTGGGCTCCTCCCTCCCCGGCACCACAGGGATTTTGGCACTCCATTGCTGCCGGTCGGCAGAGCTGCCCGCCCACCCGGCGAATGGATTATTTTGGGGGGGGCTGTGGGGGGGAGTCCGGCACGGTTGGCCCCGGCTCCCTGGGCGCAGTGCGTGACGATGGTGGGTTTGGGTGCCCGCCAGGTCCCTGCTGCCTGCCTGCCTCCCCCGCTCCCCTCCACTAATCACCTCGTCATCGGGGCGAGCTGCATCCCAGCTGGGATGGGGGGTTGCCATGGTGACGGAGGATGCTGGTTGCCTGGCAACAGCCATCCCCTCGCCCACCCGCCCTGGACCGATTCAGGGCATGGTGTTCTTCCCCCACGTTGCTGCCTACCCACACATGGGGACGTGCAGGGGGTCCTGTGGAGCACCGGGTGGGCTCATTGGGGCACAGCGGGGGTGCGAGGGGGTTTTCCCAGCTGCGGGGAATGGTTTCCAAGGAACAGTCTCCATGACGGCCCCAGCACACCCCGGCGGCACATTGATTTGCTGCTGCTGGAGCTCCAGCGTCCTCCCCCGGCCTGGTGCCTGGCGGGCCAGAGGCTCACGCAGCCAGGAACGTGAGCAGCCCCATGCAGGCTCAGGGCTGTCCCCAGAGCCAGCTGACCCCACGGGATTGTGGGGCAGGGATGGGTGTGTGGGCAGCTGGGAGCACTGCATCACGTGGGATGAGTGTGGCAGCACCCAGCCAGTCCCTGTGCCCAAGTGACCCCTCTGTCCCCTTCTCTGGGACCTCACACTATAGCTGTGAGCAGTGGGGTAGGGAGGAGGGCCCTGCCCCACATTCTGTGTGCAGAAGTTCCCCTGTGCTATGGAGTCTGTGCTGGACCCTTTGTGTGATGGCAGATTTAAGGGACCGCTGGTCCCCAGACCCATCCCTCCCCTGGTCTCAGTGTCACCAGCAGAAGCGGAGGTGGGGAGGCTGCCTTGTGCTGGGCAGAGTCATTCTCACCTCTTGTACCCCCCAGGGCCCTCTACACATATGAGGATGGCTCTGATGACCTGAAGCTGGCAGCATCAGGAGGTAAGGTCTTGTCATCCAGCCTCCATCCTGGCCAGAGCTCCTGGTGCAGGGCTGCCTTGTGCTGAGAGCGCTGTGCACTGTGCCAGGAGGGGGTCTGCTGGAGCTCTCTGGCCACTTCGAGATCCAGAAGGTGATGTACGGCTTCTGCAGCGTCAAGGAGCCCCAGGCCGTGCTCCCCAAATATGTTCTCGTCAACTGGGTGAGTGGAGCAGCATGGGGACACCTCTCGCTGAGCTGGGGGTCCTGTGCCAGTGCCATTGCAGAGAGACACAAAAGATTGGCAGTGCAGGTTGTCAGCAGGGTGGTGGGGGCACACAGACCCTCCCCCCCGCTCAGTTCCACCCTGCTGATGTAGGTGGGTGAGGACGTGCCCGACGCTCGCAAGTGTGCCTGTGCCAGCCACGTGGCCAAGATCGCAGAGTTCTTCCAGGTGGGTGATGCCGGGGATGGGGACTGGACCCACTGGGGGGGGGGTCTCTGATGGCTTTTGCCCCCTCCCCAGGGTGTGGATGTTATCGTCAACGCCAGCAGCGTGGAGGACATTGACCCGGGGGCCATCGGGCAGCGGCTCTCCAACGGGCTGGCACGCGTCTCCAGCCCTGTGCTGCACCGCCTGCGGCTGCGCGAGGACGAGAACGCCGAGCCCGTGGTAACGTCCCCATGGCCACATCCCCACGGCCAAGGCATCCCCTGCACTGATCCCAGCCCTGTCCCTGCCACCCCCTGACTCTGCTCCGTCCCAGGGCACGACCTACCAGAAAACCGACGCCACCGTGGAGATGAAGCGGCTCAACCGGGAGCAGTTCTGGGAACAAGCCAAGGTGGGACAGCGAGGGATGGGCGGAGGGCATGGGGTCGTCCCCAGGAATGGGCTGATGGCCCCGTGTCCTGCACCTACAGAAAGAGGAGGAGTTGCGTAAGGAGGAGGAGAGGAAAAAGGCGCTGGATGCGCGGCTGCGGTTTGAGCAGGAGCGCATGGAGCAGGAGCGGCTGGAGCAGGAGGAGCGCGAGCGGCGCTACCGGGAGCGCGAGGAGCAGATCGAGGAGCACAGGCACGGGGCGAGCCGGGGTGTGGGGTGTCGGGATGTGGGGTGGGGGGAGCCACGCTCAGCCCCGCTCCTGGCCCCATTGCAGGAGGAAGCAGCAGAGCATGGAGGCGGAGGAGGCCCGGCAGCGCCTGAAGGAGCAGTCCATCTTTGTAAGTGCCACATGGAGTGCCACGTGGAGCTGGGAACGGGGTGGTGGTGCTGGGGATGGCGGTGTCAGAGGTGACGGTGCCGTGTCTTCGCAGGGGGAACAGCAAGAGGAGGACGACAGGCAGCAGCTCCGGAAATCGGAGTCAGAGGTGGAGGTGAGCGCAGCACCCAGAGCTGTTTGGGACCCAGCGTGGGGCGGCACCCTGCTGCCTGGGCTGGGGGTCCCAGCCTTGCTCCCCCTCCTGCAGGAGGCCGCTGCCATCATTGCCCAGCGACCCGACAACCCCCGGGAGTTCTTCAAGCAGCAGGAGCGGGTGGCATCAGGCAGCAGTGACGCCGTCTCACCAGGCAGCCACAGGACAGGTGAGGGGCTGAGGGGCACAGGGGATGATGAGATGCACTCACAGGGTGAGTGCAGCGCTGCCGGGGCACTCGCAGCTCGCCCACAGAGGGGTGGGTGTCCTCTGCTGCCACTTTTGCTGTGGTTCTGGGTACTGGGAGGACTGCGGTCATTCTGCTCGGCACCACCGTTGCCACAGCTCTTCGGGTAGGCCTGCTACTGCTGGGACAGGGCTGCGGCTGCAGAGAGGGGGTCCTGCAGTGGGGGGGCTCAAACCACCTGTGGCTGGGTGTCCTCTGCCCACCCACGTGCTGGCAGCACTGTCTGGCTGTGATGGCATCTTGGGGACTGAGTGCTGGCTTGGGAAGAAAGTTTTGACAGCTGAAATGGGTAGAGGTGGGGCTGGGGTTGCGCTGCAGCAGTGGGGCTGATGTGGGGCACGTGGCGTGGCCCTGTCTGGATGCATCTGGGGCACATTGTGTACCCCATAGTGTACCTGCCTAAGGGTCCCCTGTGTCAGGGTGAGTGTACGCAGCAGGGTAGGATGCCCATTCTGGGTCTGGTGGTGTCTGCTGGCCCCTGCAGCAGGACCCTCTGCAGAGAGTTGGCTATAGGGTGAGGTGGCTGGCATGGGGTGCTGGGCTGCCTCACAGTGCAGGGTGCAGCCCTGGGGCTCTGCTTGCAGCTCTGGGGGCTGGCTGCTGTGGTGGGTGCCTCTGCCATGGGGACACGCTGTGGGGCTGTGCTGTGGGTCACTCTGTGTGCTGTGCCAGGGGGCTGTGCTGAGGTGGGGGGGGGAGGGGGGGGGTCTGCGCTGATTGTTCTTGCTGTGGGGCTGTGCTGTGGGGTTGTGTCTTTGAGCAACACTGTGAGGCTGTGCCTTGGGGCAGCGCTGTGCGTTTTGCTGTGGGCTGTGCTGTGGGTTCCTGCTGTAGGGATGTGCTGTGCCTGAGCAGACAGATGGCTCCGAGGCTGTGTCCTGGCCCCTTTGCCCACCTGGCCTTGGTGCTGCTTCCCATCCCGCCGTCCTTCTGTCCTGCCGTCCTGCTGTCCTGCCATCCCACTGTCAGTGCTGCCTCCCTGCTGTCCTCCCCATCCCGGTGCCTCGGTGTCCCGGCCCCGCCACGGCCGCTCTGAGCAGGGACTGACCCATCTCTTTGCTCTCTCTCTCTCCGTCCGTCTGTCTGTCTTTCTCTATGCAGGTCGTCTGCACTGTCCTTTCATAAAGACAGCTGACAGTGGGCCGCCTTCTTCTTCTTCCTCCTCCTCCTCCCCCCCGCGGACCCCCTTCCCCTATATCACCTGCCACCGCACCCCAAATCTCTCCTCTTTCTTCCCATGTAGGTAGCTGGGAGCCCCTGGGCACAGCCCCTTGGGCCCTGCACCCCTCCCCAGCCTTGCTCCTCACAGGGCCGGGGTGCAAGGACAGAGCTGTGGGACCGACGGCCAAGCACAGGGGGCCAAGGGGCACCTCCAGTGCCCCACAATGCGTCAGGAGACGAATGGGGACAGGGCAGAGCCGTGCCCAGGGACGTGATGCTCTGCCTGTGGGGCAGCGAGGGATGGACAAGGCTGCATCCAGAACCGTGTGGAGCTGTGCCTAAGAGGCATAAGGGGGCATACGGTGCTGTGCCCCTCCAGCCAGAGAAAGCGGGCACAGTGTGGTGCCTGCAGAGAGCAGAGGCTGTGCCAGGGCTCGGTGGGGCAAAGTACGGGTGGCATGTGCCACAGCAGGGCTGGGAGCTGCAGCTCATGGCAATGCCCGGAGGGGCATGGGGCTTGCTGCACCCGTGGGGGCCTCCCTCCTGCTCACAGAAGGGACTCAACGCGGGGGTGGGTATGTGGCAACGTGCGTCTCACAGCTTCTGGCCGGAGTGGCATGGGGCTCTGGGGCTCTGGTCCCTCCCCGTTCAGGCATCCACCCCCCGGTGCGGATGTTTCCCCCCAAGCCATGTCTCCGTTGTCTGCAGGCAGCCAGTCCGACTACCGAAAGGTTTCGGCAGCGGGCTGCAGCCCCTGCGAGTCCAGCCCGGCCTCCACGCCGCTGGGCGAGCAGCGCGCCCGCGCCCCGGCTGAAGAGACGCCGGCAACGCCCAAAGGTGGGCGAGGGGCTGGCGCTGCCCGCCGCATCCCCTGCCATAAACCCGCACCCTCTGCTGCTGCACCCCGGGGTCCCCTTTGCATCTCTCAGTGCATCCTCGCCGTATCGCCCGGTGCATCTCATGGGTCTCCGTTGCATTCCCGCCGTCCGTGCGCCGCATCCGCTGCTCCCTGCTGCTGCATCCCCACCGCCAGCGGTGCACTCCCCCCACGTATCCGCCGCATTCCTGCTGTCTGTGGTGCACCCACGGTGCATTCCCCGTTGTGTGTGCCGTGTCACACCAGTGCATCCCCACCATGGCTGTCATGTCCCCAGTGCGTCCCTGCTGGATGTGCCGCATTCCCCAGTGCATCCCAGGAAATACATCTGCCCGGGTGCACCTTCTGCTGCAATCTCCATCTGCTTTGCATCCCCTGGTGCATCTCTGCCTTCCATTCTGCACTTCCCAGTGCTCCCCCATCCCTTCACCTCCCTTTGACCCCCAGCTCCCAGCCCTCCCCTCTGCCTCCACAGTGCTCCTCTTGCCTCCACCATATCCTACTGCCTCTTTGGAGCATGCCATCGCTGCCCACCCATCCCGCCCACCCTTCACCATCTCCCAGTCTAAAGCTCCCCCCATCTGCCACCCAGCCATCCTCAGGGTGGGCTCTGACCGCTCTCCCCGCCTTGCAGACTCCCCCAGCCCCAGCACCCAGGTGGCAGAGCCAGCGGTGACCGAGCAGCACTGGCCCTTCCCTGGGCCCGAGGATAAAGCCGCAGAGCCGCCAGGGGATGAGCCCGACCCCGACCCCAGGCCGGCGTGGACAGCAGGGGCTGACGTGCTGGGGGACCTGGTGGCCCTGGAGCCCTCCGAGCCGTCCCCGGTGCCTGCTGTACCCGAACCACAGCCCATGGAGACACCCAGTGTGGCCGAGCCCCTCATCGAGCTGTGGCAGGGCGATGACGCGGCCCCCGCTGCCAGCAGCACCTGGCCCCTGCCCGACACCCCTGCAGGACCACCCGTCCCCCCCGAGGAGGGCACGCTGCTGGGCTTGGACGAGCTGCCCGAGCCCCCCGCCACCTTCTGCGATGCGGAGCAGCACGAGGAGGTGGAAGAAGAAGAAGAGGAGGAGGAGGAGGAGGTGGCCACGGCGGGTGGGCCCCATCCCACAGCACTGGGCTACCAGGAGGGCTACCAGGAGGGCCACGAGGTGCCCCCCATCACCAATGGGGAGATGGGTCCCAAGGATGGCACCGTGGGCCGCAGCGAGCAGGTGAGCATGGTGAGGGCTGCGGGGTCACTGCGCAGTGGGGCTGGGGAGAGGACATGGGGAGGTGGGGGGGGAGAAGGGGACCTGGAAGTGGCAGCTCCCCCACCCCGCAGGCCAGCGAGGGCTACTTCAGCCAGTCCCAGGAGGAGGAGGCCCCCCCTCCCGAGGAGCCATCAGCCAAAGCCCCACAGCCCATCTTCTACAACAAGCCGCCAGGTGAGTGCAGACGGCAGGAATTGGGGGGGAGGAGGGAGGTGGTCCCCTCCGTGGGGCGCCCCTAAACCCCATCCCCACAGAGATTGACATCACGTGCTGGGACGCGGACCCGCTGCCCGAGGAGGAGGAGAGCTTTGGGGGCGGCCTGTAGCCCCGTTGCAGCCCGGAGGCCCCGCCGGTGCGGGGTGCGAGCGGCCGTGGACGGGGACCCCTCCCCACTCGGGGCCCCGCGGGATGGGAGCCGGGGGGGCCGCCCCGCAGCACCCCGGGGTGCCTTTTACAGCCCCCCCGTCTCTTTCTCTTTTATAAGTTGTCGGTAGGAGACGTGTCAGCCCTTCCCTCCCCACCCCCCCCAGTTGCCCCATGATCCCCTCGTAGGCCCCTCCCCACCCCATCTCCCCATCTTGGGGGGGATACACAAGACCCCTGTGGTGCCCGGCTGTGGGATGGGGGCCCCATTCTCTTTTTGCCCCCCCCACCTCCCCCCTTCCTCCCCAGTACTTTGCACGAGTTTAAAAAAAAAAAAAAAAAAAAAAGGAATAATAATAATAATAATAAATGAATATGGCAATAAAGTGACCCCACCGAGGCAAGGCTGCGGCCGGCGGTGCCCCCACCCCAAAGCACTGCGGGGATGTGGGACCCCCCCCTCCTCCTTGCCAGGAGCCCCCCCTGGTGCAGGGCTTGCCCCGTTCCCATTTTTTCCCTCTCCCCACTTCACCCCTCGCTTGCCCCCCCCCTCCCCCCCCCCTCCATACGGTATAACTGTTTTTTGGAAAGCACAAGTTCTGTAACGGCGGCGTGCTGATGTATGTTAATAAATAAAGCGACTCCCGCGGGGGCTGCTGCCTGCTGGGGGGTGGAGGGGGGGCGTGGGGGGATGTGTGTGGGGGTCCCTGTGTGGCGATGGATCCGAGGCAAGCCGGATCCACAAACTTTTATTCTCAAACTGTAACAAACAAAATAAGAAACAGAGCAGAGTCCGAGCCCGGCTCCAAGCCCCCCCCCGGCCGCAGGGGTGCCAGCAGGGGATGACGGGTGGGGGCGAGAGGGGGAACCAGCCCCTTCCGCGCTGGCGGCGATGGCCCGCGCCGGGGACGGGGTACCCACAGAGGGCGGCTGAGCCCCCTCCGTGCCAGAGGGGCACCCTTGGGTGGCTGCGACCCCTCCTTTAGACAGCCGTAGTCCTGCCGAACAGGGGCATGGAGACTGGCAGGTGCCACGGCCCTGGCTCGAAGGTGTCCCTGCTGCTGAGCTCCGAGTCCGTCCAGCTGGGGAACATGCGCGGGGAGCACTCTGCCTGCAGGTAGAGGTCCGGGCAGGCCGGCCCGGGGCTGGCTGAGCGGGGCAGGTGCAGCGCAGAGCCGTAGCCGGTGTCCAGGAAGAGGGGTTTGTAGCTGGGGGGCTGCTCCTGCTTCTCCAGCCGCTCGTGGCTCAGGAAGGGCGCATTGATCTTGCGATAGAGCCCGCGCGTGTCCATCAGCACCTCGCTGTAAGGTGGGGGGGGCTCGGCCATCAGCAGCGCCTCTTCGTAGCACGGCGGCTTCGACAGGTCCGACTCTGTCGGGCAAAGCCCCCCCTGGGCGTCAGCGTGGCCCCCGCATCGCCGTGCTCCCCACTGGGGGGGACGCGCGCTCCGCGGCCGCTCCTTACCGTGCCGGCAGCTCCAGGGCCGGGGGGGTGGGATGTGGGGGTGGTGGTGGTGGTGGTGGTGGTGGTGGGGCTCCAGGCGCAGGCGGTGGGGGACGGCCATGCCGGGGGGGCTGCCCCCATAGCCCTCGTAGTGCAGCGGCTCCAGCTCCAGCGCACGCAGGCTCTGCTCCCGCAGCCGCTCCTCCTGCTGCCGCTTGACGCGCCGCCGCAGGTAGCTGCAGAAGCAGCACAGCAGCACGATGAGCCCCCAGATGAGCCAGAAGCCGGCGAAGCAGGTGAGGAAGGTGTAGGTGCCCTGGGACATCACCATCTTCGCCTCCGGCCTGTGCGGGAGGCCCCCGCCTCTCCCTGCCCTCGGGTTTGGGGTCGGGGTGCTCAGGGCGGCGGTAGGGCCGATGCGCTCAAGCTGGCCGATGGCCTCCCCATGCCGTGCCCACCGCTGTCTCCTCCTGGCCCGTGGGCGCCCGCCGTCAGGGCTCCGTCCTCGCCATGGGACCGCGGGGCTGGGTCAGGCGGGGGGGCACAGGGATGGCACGGTGCCCGGCCCAGCCACTGCCCATCGCTGGGAGGGGGTCAACGGGAACGGGGTTGGGGGAAACCCTGCAACGAGACAGACGCCAACGTGAGCGTTCCCACTGCGCCTCACTCCACCTGTGCAGCCCCATAACCCTCCACACGTCTCCCCAGCACCCACCCCGCCACGAGGGGCTGCACCTTGATGCCCTCAAGGCCACGTGGCATCCTCCTGCCTGCTGTGCCCCAAATGCACGGCTCAGTGCTGGCTGCTCCGAAGCATCACAGCGCTATAGGGTGCTCATAGGGTGCCACGGGGTGTCCCAAGGGAGGAGTGAGCAGCTGCAGCACATGGCGCGTGGCCTCGTGGCTGCAGGGGACACACGGCAGCACTGGGGACATCTGGGAGGAGGTGGCACTGGGACTGTCCCCTCAGCACAGCACTCGGCTGTAGGTAGGTGACAGCTCGGTCACCTTCAGCTGAGCACCGTGCCCGGTGGGGGGGGGGGGGGGGGGGGGGGGGGAGCTGCACACAGCAGCCGGCAGCACCCATGGGTGCTTGCAGACTGGCACGTAAGCACCCGTCAGGATTATTATTATCATCGAGGTGTGGGAGAAAACACAATGGGGGAACGGAGAGGTGCGCGAGCGCCGGAGCAGCAGCTGAGGACGGGGAGAGTACGGCCGTGCCACGTGCCGCCGCGCAGCAAAGGGTCCCCGGGCGGCACAGGGCACAGCCAACGCGCCCAGGGAGGGATCGCGGCAGGGACACGGCGTGACCGGGAGCTGCGGCGGACGCGAGGAGGGCAGCGGGGCCGGACGGCCGAGCCATGCCGGAAGGAAGGAGGGAAGGGGAACGGCGGGGCTGGGGAGCCACGCTCCGTCCCTGTTCCGGGTGGTGGGGGGGCCGCTCCACTGCGCTGCCGTGGGGGCAGAGGGAGCGTTTTTGGGGAGCGGGGTCCCCTTCCTTGGGAAGCGCGATCTGGCGTTGCCGGCTAAGGGCAGCACGGCGCGGCTCGCTAGACCCGGCTGTAACAGAGCAGGGGACGGCGGCGGCAGGGCTGGGGACTGCGAGGAATGGCAGCTGCTAGGGACCGGGGGCGGATACAGCGGGGATGGCGGCGGGGAGGGAACGTCGGGGCCGGGGGTGTTCGGGGAGCGGCGGTGCCGTGAGGACTGGGGGTGCCGGGGACACCCACGCGGCTCCTTCGGGAACCGGGCCAGACCCATCCCGACCCCCTCTGACCCCGGCCTGGGTCCCGGTGCCCAGTGCATCCCCACGCGGTGCCTGCGGGGGGCGGGATGGGGACGCCCGGCGGGGACCTCCCCGCTGCCGGTGCCGGGCACGGCGGCCCCTTCCTCCTCCTCCTCCTCCTCCTTCTCCTCCTCCTCCTCCTCCACCCGGGAGCGCGCGTTTCCGCCGGGGCGGGGGCGCTTCCCTCATCCTCCTCCTCCTCCTCCTCCTCCACCTCCTCCTCCTCCTCCTCCGTTTCCCGGTGCCGACGGCCCCGCGCGCCCCCGCCCCGGCCCCGCTTCCCTCCCCGCCGCGCAACAGGCGGGATCGCCGCGCCCGCTCCCTCCGCGGCTCCCGTTACCGGCGGCGGCGCACGTGGCTCAGGCTGCGGGCGGCGGCTCCATAGGGCGGCGGCGGCGGCGGCGGGGGAGCGGGGGGGGATCCCGGTGCGCGCCCGGTGCGCGGCGCCGCCGCCGCCTCCCGGCGCTGCCTTTGTCTCCGGTGAGCGCTCCCGCGCCGCCGCCGCCGCCGCGCGCCGCCCCGCCCGGGCTCCCGCCCCGCCGCTCCGCCCCGCCCTCGGCTCGGGGAGGGACCCGGCAGCCGGCGGAGCCCCCCGCTCCCCCCCGCCCCGGGACCCGCGGCCACCGGCGGGGAGCGATTGGGGCCCGGGGAGGGAGGGGGGAGAGGGTGAACGGGAGCGCGGTGCCCGGAGGGGATCGTGCCGGGAGTCCCGGCTGAGCCGCACGGAGCGGGACGCGGCAGCCCCGTACGGCGTGGCAGTGCCGCCGCCCTGGGGTGGCTGCCGTGGGGTGCCACCCAACCACGCCCTCACATCCACGGTGACAGACACGCGGGGACAGTGGCAGCACAGGGGGCAGCCACCCCGTGACCCACGGCGGCCGATGGCGGCCCCGGTGCGGGCTGCAGGGCGCCGGCGTGGCTCCAGGGTCAGAGGTGGCACTGGACACTGAGGGCTCTGTGCCACATATCCCGTCAGGGCACGCCGTGCCGCGGCCCTTTGCCGAAGGGGGGGAAGGGGGGGGGGGGGGGTTAGACGGACGGACGGACCGTCACCAGCTGTTCCACGGCACGTCCAAGCCGCTGTCACGGCCACACCGTCACGGTGCCGGGCCGTGGGCGCGGGGCAGGAGCGGCACCGGCACGGGTCCGCGGCGCCCTAGGGCTGCCCAGAGCCGGGCACGCGGCGGTGACACGATGCGGGGCTGCCCCCACGGCCGTGACACCGCCGCCGCTTCCTCCCCGTGGGCGCCGCGCACTGGGCGCGCTGCCGTGCCCGGCCCGGCCGGAAGGACATCCTCCTCCGCGCTGGACGAGGGCCGGGCCGGGAACGACGGGCAGAGGAGCCGTGTACCGGCCTCGTCCCCGCGATCCCCGTCGCTGCGGCCGTCACTCACCTCGCTGGAACCCGGCTCCGGCTCTCACGGCGCGGCACGGCTCGGCGGACGCGGGGCAGCGCTGGGGGCGGGCGGTGGGGCTGGGGGGCTCCCCGCGGGCACGGATGGGGAGCGGGACACGACGGGCATCGTCAGGGCAGGGCGAGGGCGGGCGGTGGGAGCCGGGCCGGCGGCCCCGCCAGCCCCGGGGCCGGGAGCTGCCTTCCCCACGGCGGCTGGGGGGGGGGGGGGGGGGAGGGGGGAAGGGATGGGGGGGGGGGGAAGGAAGGCAGGCGGGGGAGCGCTCCCTGAGCCACATGGTGGGCTGGAGGAGGAGCCGTTGCCCAGGCAACAGCTGAGAGCATCCTTCACCCCTGAAAATCGTGCGCGGAGCTGCCTCCATCACCCCACGGCTCGAGGCAGGGCGCTGGGCACCCCGCAGCCCCTCGCCACCACCCCCAGCTCACCCGGGGTCCCGTTGCTTGGCTCTGGCTTGCTGTGCGGGTCTTTTCCAGGGGCTGTGCAGCAGCACAGGTGCTGTACGCTGCTCCCCACCCGTGGGCACACAGTTGGGGGCAAGGGACCCTCAGCCTCTGGGGCTGGGACACTGCAGGGCAAAGCCAAGTGCTTTTTGTGTGATGTTTGTGGCTCTATGGGTTGCTCAGTGCCCCAGCCCTGCTGGCAGAGCTACAGTGCCCACCAACAAACTGTGGCCCCAGGACTTTGTGCCTGGGTGCTGCAGGCCAGGCAGTGCCAAGTGGCAGCAGCACCAGCCCTGGGCCATGGGTGCAGTTCTCTGCCCCCCCCCCTCCCCCCCAATGCCTTCCTTTCTTCCAGAGCTGCAGAGAATTCCTGGATTTTACCCCAAGATGCCCCCTCAGAGTGTGAGAACTCCTCCTCAGCCCGCTCCCATGGCAACTGTTCCCTAGCTACCGCTCCCTACTTGCTATTCTCATCCCTGCACAGCTGTGCTCGGCCACCCCGCGCTGCGCATGAGGCTCCCAGCAGCCCTGCTACCAGCACCGGGCTCCCAGCTCACCTTACCCCACATGGCCCCAGTCAGGCCGGCCCCCTGCATCCCCTCGTGGCTGCCACGCAGCCCCAAACCCTGGGTGTACATCCCACAGGAGAACGCTGTGCCCCTTGCCCCTGCGTAAGGAGCAGCGAGCAGCACTCAGCCTCACACACAGTGGGTTCATCTCCAGGGCTGCCCAGGGGACACGGTCCAAAGGGATGGCAGCACACACACAAGGACAAGCAGTGGTGTGAGGCTTTGTGCCCCTGCAGTCCCCACCATAAGCAAAGCCCTGCCCAAAACGCGACAAGGCCAACGCTGCTCACGCTTTGTGCTGCTGCTGGGTCAAGGTGTAGTGAGACATGAGGCGCAGCAAATCTTACGCTTCACCAGAGGTTAAAAATGTGAATACTTTCAAACTTTAGTGCAAGGCAAGCAAATGATACCACAGGTCCAAGTTGGTGCTCAGCCCTGCCATGGGGCCAGGCTCAGAACGAGCACAGGGCAGCAGCACACACACATGTACACACACATACACACAAGACCAATTATTGCTAGGAACACAGCTGGGACACATATGAACAGGACAGGACGAGGACGGGGCAGAACCAAGCTGAGCTCCATGCGGACACACACGATCCCCTTGGAGGCTCAGGCCCCTGTACTGATGCCCTCAGGCACAGCTCTGCTGGATCCTGCTCCCACTCACTTGGTCATAGCCCTCGGCAAGGGACAGTCCCCCCTGCCAGAGCTCTGCACCTCAGGAGCACAGCCACCAAAACCAAGCCAGGACCAGGGCCTGCCTGTGGCCCCAGCAAGCCAGCCGAGCTGGTGGGACCATGCTGGGGCAACCCTGCACCACACAGGGTCAGGGATTTCCCTCAGGTCCAGCTGCTGGGCGAGTGGCTGTGTTGTGCTGTGCTGCAGGCAGGCTGCCAGCAGGCTGGAGGGGCCAGGAGCAGCGCCCAGGAGCTGGCAGCACGTGTGAGACAAGGCAGGAGAAAGCAGGCTCCGGCAGGCAGGGAAGCAGGGATGAGGCAGTGATGCTCTCCTGCCAGGATGCAACGGGAGATGCTTTGGCACAGCACTTTCCTGCGCCTCACCGCTGAGCAATGGACTCCTCTGGAGCCAGGGACGCCTCAGCAGGGCCAGAAAGGTCCAGGAAAGATGCTTTAGGCACCTCAAGGCACAGAAGGCCTCTGCCCAGGACTCCCAGGTACAAAGCTGGGACCATCGCTCCCCCCATAGGAGGACACTTGTGCCTGTGACAGAGTGGGGGCAGTGCAGGCCCCCACCCACAGATTAAAAACTGACATGTGATATGTACAGACTGACATATAAATATACACCAAACCTGCAGTGCCACTTCGACACCGTGGAATGTGTCAACAGAGCTGCTCCAGCCTGGCCTCAGCCCACGCCAGCACAATCCCTCCTTCCTGCCCTTGGCCCCAGAGGGGAGTGGCAGTGGGTGGGCAGCAGCAGCACCATTCCCAGCAGCACTCAGAAGCGTGCAGTTCTGTCCTGGGGATGACAGCTCACCCACAGCCAGAGGTGCCACGTGCTGCTGCCAGTGCTGGAGCCATCCTCACAGTCTTCAGAAAAAGACATGTAAAGTTGTAAACAAATCCACCTCGTGGGGGCCATGCTACCTTGTCCTTCAGGCTGGGCTGTTGTTCTTCTGGGCACCCGGAGAGGCAGGAGGGTCCCAGGGGCTGGAGAACAGGCTGTGCTCTACAGCCGGGTGGGCTCTTCCTCACTGTCGCTGCAGTTCCCACAACAGTCCTGAAGTCAGAAGGGGCAACGAGAGGGAGGGAGAGAGGAGCACAGCAAGCAGAGGGTAAGCACAGTCACACAACCCAGTCTACAGCTGCCCTCTGGCAGAGAAACAAAGCTGCGTCTTAGGGGTTCTGCTCCTGGCAAGATGTACTTGTGAGTGCATAGCTGACTGGCTCAGAAGCTGGGAGGAAGATGGACTCCACAGACTACAGCCACCCAGGGGGACAGCTCAGTGCCAGCGCATACAGCCTTCCCCACTCAGGGCTCATCAGGTCAAAGAAAGCAGCTGAAGCCCTGGGGAGGGAGCCTGAGCATGGGACAACGCCAAACTCTTCACAGTGTCTCAACCCTTCCAAAGAGAGGAGAGAAGGGAACCTTGGCCTTCTCGCAGCCCCGTGGGAGCAGAGCTCCCAGCTGCAGCAGTATAGGGGCAGCTTTGGCTCAAGCTGAGGGTAAATCTTCCCCCCCACAGTGGGGAAGGCAGCAAGAGCAGGGAGCAGGATTAGTGGCTCAGGGGGCAGTTAGAACAACAAGCAGCTTGTGCTGTGCTGGGGGAAGGGGTTAGGCACTGAAGGACAACACTCCTCTTTCCCAGATCTTGCCATGTCCGTGGGCCACCAGGTATTTCCCTGAGCAGAGCAGCCAGGAGAGACTGCTCACCTCTGGAAAGAGAAAACGTGGCAAATCACAGCTCAACCCCCACCCCAGGCAGCCCATCCTTGGGCAGGTCTTGCCTGCCTACGGAAGAGCTGTGTCTCCCAGCAGACTGAACAGTTAGGCACAAATGGGAACTCGATGGGGAAGTCAGAGTCAGCACCGGGTGACTGGGAGTGGGTCCAGAGCAGGCCAGAGCCAGATACACTCAAGTGCCACAGCTGCTAGCAGCTGTTCAGGCAGCAGCCCAGACTTTGCCAGTCCTGGAAAGAAGGCAGAGACTGTTCTGGCCCAGAGGAAACATACAGGCAGGCAAAGCCCACAGCAGATGCACGATGTTTCTGTTCAACTCATCCCGAGAAAGCACTGCTCTCTCTGTCTGCTCAAGATCTAGTAGAAATGTTGCAGGTATCCCAGGAGCCCACAATGCCCACAGCAAGATGAAGGTCTTCTTCAGGGATGGTATTATTCATGTAGGAAGGGACACTTGCTATTTTAGTGCCGTCAGCAGCATCACTCTCTCTGTGCAACTGCAGCATGTTTAGCCAGGACACTCCATACCAGCCCCCTCAACATGCAGCAACGTGAATGTCAGCCAGGCAACGGGTGGCTCCCTGCAGCCTCGCATGGCACCTCCTGAGAGCCCTGGGAATCAGCCCAGCATGGGGGCTCATATCTACTGCCCCTACATGCCCACATTCCTGACAGATCTGCATTGGTGAGAGGGAGCTCGGGGCCGAGCAAGAAATGCTGGGCAAGCACTCTTACCTGTCTGCTGAAGAAGCGCTGGAGTAACCCTTTCTTGGGTTGTGGTGAAGGCTGCCCTTTCCAGTCCAGGTCTGGGGGCACTGTGCCATCTGTGCTAAACACATTCAGCTCCTTGAAGCAGTCTGTCTCAATCATCTGGAAGAGGGCAAACACGGCTGCAGCAACTGCCATGCAAAGCCTGTCAACTAAGGGCCCAGCAGAGCACAAGGACAGCGGAGAGTTCCTGCTGCCTGCCCTGCAGGACACTGCACCCAGTCACGGTGAGCACAGGCAGGGGCAAAGATCTGTCATGCAAAAAAAGGACTGATGCACGTGCTAGTTCCCACCCACCTCATTCTGCCAAGGAATAGGCACACTTCCTGTAGCAAACTTCTGGTAGAAGTCATTGTCCGTGGGCTCCAGCTCCACTCCTTTCACTGTAGAGAACTGCTCAATGTCCAGAACATCCTTACAGTAGATGGCCTGGGGCTAAACAGCACAAACATTGCTGTAATGCCAGGCTGCACAGTGATAACACCCACTGAAACAACATGGATACTGGCCAAGCATAACCCCCTTCCACCTGCTTGCCTGAGCTCTGTTCTCCCAGGCAGGGAGCACTGGCCAGACCCACTTGTGACCAGCAGCCCACCCTTAGGTGCATGGCCTGAGCAGCAGCCCCAAAAACAATGGACCCCATCTCCTCAGGTGAGCCAATGCAGGGCTCCTTCCTTTGACAGTACCAGTGACAGAAGAGGTCAGGAGGTGGACAGGCACTTACATCTGGCTTGAAGGGCGGATCCAGCATGCCTGCTTCCAGCCTCCGGAAGTTGAGGTGCTTGAACAGAGGGTGCTCCTTCACCTCCCTAGCCCCAGCTCCTCGGCAACCCAGGCGCTCCAGAGGGTCTTTGCACAGGAGCTGTAAAACAAGGAAATCAGTGCCCTGGGCACAGCACTTTGGGCAGGAGCAGCCCTGAGGTTCATGGACTCTTGAAGTACGTCTCCAGAAACAACATGGGCTCACAGGGCATCTATGAGTGAGGAATTAAGGCACTCTGGACCCTTCTGCACTATGCTACCAGAGCCACAGCAAGGGAACCTCCTTCCAACCTATGCCTCTACAGGGAACAGTCCAGATGTTTGGTTGCTGTGCGCAAAGAGGGGGTAGGGGACAGGGCTGCACTCGTACCATGGTGCAGAGGGAGCGGGCGGAGGGTGAGAACTTCTCTGAGTACTCCTCCTGCACATCCTTCACCAGCCGCTCCACCTCCTCCCGCTTGATCTTCTTCTTGCGCTGCTGGAAGGGGGACTGTCCCTCAATCATCTCATACACCAGGCAGCCCAGTGCCCACCAGTCTGGGCTGAACGTGTAGCGCTCATTCTTCACCACCTCTGGAGCTATACAGAAGCAGGGGTGAGGAAAATGTGAGGTCAGGAAGAATACAGTACAGTGCAGTCAGAGGCAGCTTTTTAATTAAACCAGGATCACTTACCCATGTAGCCAACTGTTCCCACACGTCCCTTGATTGTTTGGCCCTCAGGCACGTGCACAGCCAGGCCCAGATCTGAGATGCGAATGTGACCTGCACAAAGGAGGGCACAAGGTAACAAATCAAAGTCATGGGACAATATTTGAAGTTGCCCAGAACTCAGAGCAACCCTGACTCAAGCATAAGAAAAAGACCTAGGCCATGCACTCACCATGGTCATCCAGTAATATGTTCTCAGGCTTCAGATCCCTAGGAAGGAAAAGACTTGATCAACAAGAAGCCAGTTATGGAAGCAAAGGACACAGGGATCATAACATCTCAAGAAATCACAGGGAAGCAGCAGAGGGTTGCAAAGGCCTGCTGTAGGCAGCCCTGACCCTGGAATTAGCCCTGTAAGATTCCCCTCCCAGACAGAGCAACCTTCACCCCTCCTCCAGGAGTCACTGAGCCTGTGTCTACTTCCTTTGCAGAAGGAACAGCAGAACAACTGCAGATAAGGCAGGCCATGCAAGAGAGGAGCAGAGGCTTCCTCTGCTTGCCCTGTCCTGGGTCAAGGCAAGATAAGACAAGAAAGGACCTTCTGGACCAAGGCATCACACAGTTCTCGAGTACAATACACTCAGCTTGTCTTCTTTCCTGCCCAACTCCCAGTCTTGAGCCTATGGGTGGCTGCTTATCCTTTGTTCTAGTTGTCAATACTGGTTGTGTAGTTGAGCACCCAAGTACACTGCCTGAGGCAATCACAAGCACTCACATCCTATTAGTGATCTTTCACCAGCACTAGGAAGCCAGGCTATGCCTTTCTGAGTCTCCGGTGAGATCAGCTTTCTGTTCCTGATCCCCTCTCGCCCAGCTCTATGCTGCTTTCAAGCCTGAGCTTATTTTCTTGAGCAGACAGTCCCAGCTGTGCTAGTAGGGGCAGCAGGAACGTTCCTGCTCCTGCAGCCAGTCCCCCTGCTGGGGCCAGGAAGCACGCACCTGTACACTATCCTCTCCTGGTGCAAGTCCTCGAGGCCACAGCAGATCTCAGCAGCATAGAAAGCTGCCCGGGGCTCCTCGAAGCCAGCCTCCCCCATGTGGTAGATATGGAACTTGAGGTCCCCTCCATTCATGAGGGTCAGCACTAGGCAGAGAGCATCTTTAGTTTCATATGCATAGGCTAAGCTCACCTGCAATCAGGGCAGAAAGGCTGTTAGAAGACACAGCTGGAAGAGGGAGGCACCCACACTCTGATGGGCACTCTGTCACCCAAGAAGCCAGGATATGGGCAGCAATAGGACGAGCTTTTGTAGAGGGGACAGTGGGTTTTCAAACCCAGGGAAGATTTGGAAGTGCCCAGTAGCCCCTGCACACCCCCAGCTTTCCTCAGACAGGGAGGACACTCATCTCCCTGAGCCAGAACTGTTCCTCTCTGGGGGCAAACAGCACCCAGCAGCAACCCTGGGACACTGTTTGATGAATCCTCTGCAGTGGGAGGTTTCAGACTGTCCACACCTCTGCACAGCCAGGGAGAGGGCTATCCACCACAAAGCACAGGGCTAGGCTTTTGCCCATTTGGCAGTCTGGTCGCATATAAGTCATTTCGTGGAGGCAGTGGGAGGTCCTGCCAGATGCCAGCCTTGTGACCAGGACCCTGCTACATAGGGGCAGTCCTGCTCCTCCAGCCTTTCCACACAGAGTGAGGAGCAAAGAGCCAGGCCAGCTGGCTGTGGGAAGAATCAACCACTGCAGCAAAGTGAGAGCAATTCCTATGTACTTACTACAAACCTACTGTTCACTTTTTCCAGGATTTGTTTCTCATTCAGGGCCATGGCTTCACCCTTCCGCTTTTTGATCCGTTTCTTCTCCAGTTTCTTGCAGGCGTACATCTTCCCTGTAGCACGCACTTGACAGGCACAAACCTGGAGTGGGAGACAAGGCTCAACACCTTCCCACTGCTGTTTCCAGGGTGGGGGTCTAGGTTCTGCTCTTGGAGCGAGGCACAGGAAGGTGCAGACTGTCCTGTTTTCAGCTCCACCCTGAGGTGAGTAAGGAGCACAAAGACATAGGGAACAGCAACGCCTCAAGGTGTCACAGATAAGGAGCAGAGGGATGAAATGGCCCTGCCACCTGTAGCAGACACCATGGCCAGTGCCTGCAAAAACAGAAGGCCAGTCTAGAAACAAAAGGAAGCCTGAAGGAGTGACAGTTTTCAGGACTGCAGTTTCCTCTGGTAAGAGAGTGGGGAAAAAATTATTTTCTACTCAGGCACCACAAAGTACATGCTGCCTACTCTGTGCCACCACCTTCTGCACCTCCTGTGTCTGCAAGATGGGAGCCCTTGTCTATCAGGAGGGAACTGAGATAACACAAGGCCTAAAGAACAGCAAAGTCTGATACAGAGCCCGAAGAAACAGCTCATAAAAATCCCACAGCCAGTAGCACCTGCCTCCAAGTGCTGGAGCAGCCTGCAGCACCCCACCTGCCCACTCTGTATTTACAGAGGAAATACTGGCCACTCACCTCTCCAAAACCGCCCTTGCCTAGCACGCGGTACTGGCGGAAAGTGTTTTTGGTCACTGGCTGCCTGTGGAGCAAATTAAACTGTCGTGAGACGGAAAAAGAAAAAGAACGAGGGCTGAAATTCAAAGCACCCCCATACCCTGGCCTGAGAGCACATGGATTGCTGTGAAACCACTGCTCAAGCAGAACCCGCTTCCCTGCGAGCAAGCAAGGCTAGGGCAGCCAGTAGAGGCTCCCTGTGCCAACAGAGGGCCCTGAAGGAAAGGAAGTGCAAAGGTCAGGCCCTTGGCCCGGCAGGGAAGGTGCTCTAGAGATCCCTCAGGCAGCCCAAACACCCCAGCTGCAGGTCTCCCAGCAGTGTCAGAGGACATTACCGTTCCAGCCATTTCCACTGCAGGAAGCGGTTGAAGTACAAGCTGTCGAGGTAGTCAGCAAAGGGAGCCACACTCAGGTAGTCATGGATAAGCCTAGGAGAGAGCAGAGCCAGCTGAGAGCTGCTCACAGCCACAAAGCAGGAGGTGAGGAGCCCCAGGAGCCCCATGGCTTTGCCAACCCCCCCCACCCGGCATCGTGCTGCACTGAATCACCCACGCACCCTGCACAGCTCTGGCCCTAAAGCCCACCCTCTGTGCTAAGTCTTGATCCAAAAGGAAGGTGCGTTGGAGGCACAGCTGTGACGAAGGCAGCACCCTGGGACTACTTGCACTGCTAATTGTGGCCTCTCAGCAGTGGCTGTGGGACAAAGGGGGGCGACAGGACTCTCTGCAATTGCCCCTCACTGGGCAAACGCATGCACAAGGCTGTAATCAGCTGCTGAAAGCTACTAGCAACATTCAGCACCAGGCACTGAGTTGTTCAGTTTCAGATGAATATCCAGCACAAAAGGCCACGGGGGATCCTGCTCGAGAGCTAACTGCCTCAGAGGCTGGTGCCAGGGCTGCCCAGCAGAACAGAAAACCTTAGACTTAGTGTCTAGACTGGAGACACGCATCAAGGCAAAGCGGATGGGCTCTTCCTTTTTCAGAGGCTGCCAAGAGAAGGCAGGGCCCAGCCCGGAGGCTCTGCATTCAGACAGCAACACCAGTTACCACACACAGAGCTAACGTTCCCCAGAAGGCTGCAGCAAACCCATTGCCACAGCCCTGCACTCGATTAGGCAACGTGCTGCTGCTACTGTTCAGGGAGGGGTGGGGGCAGTAAGCCTGGTTTGCCTAACAGCTTCCTCTTTGCACCCGGAGCCACGACCTCGGACATTGTTTCTGTGATGAGCCCAGGGAACAGAAGTGACCTTAGACTGCTGTAGCAACAGCTACCATGATCTTAGCCACAGCAACCACATCTGTGGCCAGTGGGAGAGGACAGCTGGCACTAGAACCGCTGCAGTCAGCTCTGCACAGTGGGTGTCCACCAGATCCAGGCACCAGACTAGAAACAGCACGGCCAGCCTCTGAAGCTTGCCTGGAACGGTCTTTCCAAAAGGCAGCTCAGACCCATGGCATACTGAGAGGAGTGACAAAGGTTTCTGCAGCAGCTTGAGGCTCCCAGAGCCCATGGGAACTCCTTGCATTCCTGGAGCTGTGTGGCACACTGCTAGCCTCAAACCATTCAGGCCCCATCCTGCACAGTCCCATCCCTGGCATCCATCTTTGATGTCTGGAGGAAGGGAGTGGAATGGACGAGGTAAGCTGGCTGCAGCATCCAGCACGGTATTGTGACACAGCTGCAGGACAGCCCCGACTCACTTAGTGGATTCCTTGAAGAGCTCCTTGGAAGGTTCCTGTTCCAGCCTCTCGCAACAGGCATCCACCAGCTGGGAGGGGACTTCAGGCACGTGGTCCTCACTCTGGAGAAGAAGGGACAGAGTCAGTGGGGGGTAGAGCTCAAGGGTCCTGTCAGGAAGGAGAAAACACAGGAACAGCTCAGGATCAGTGGGAAAAGCAGCACAAAGCGCTTGTGAGGTGGACTTTGCCCTCACAATCTTGTCCAGCACCGCAGCAGGACATGGGTAATGACAACTGTCAGCTGTTCTACTACTGCAGGCAGCAAACACAGCCCTCTCACTCACCTTTGGCTTCAAGTACTTTTCAATAAGGTTCAGCCCGCATTCCTTCCGCTTCTCATCTGGAGCCACTTCGTACCCAGCCTGCAAAAAGCAAACATGGTCAGGGGCAAGCCCAGATGGGAACCAGGCCCCGCTACCAGGCAACAGCTGCACAGCAGCAACACCCTGCCCAGGTACTGCAACCCTGTGCCTTCCTGGAGAACCAGATCTCTGGCAAACACCTCCCTAAGCAAAGGTCCAGCCCTTTCTCAGAGAAACTGCAACTCACAGGAAAACTTCCTTGCCCAGTAGTACCTGGCAATAGCTTGAGCACCCAGAGCCAGCTGAACCATGCCCAGGATGCCAAGAACATCGCTGCCTTCCCAAGGAAGCCTGACAGGCTTTGCTCTTACCACAGCATCCAGGAACTTGACGCAGCGCGACAGCTCAGGCCGCGTCTCACAGAACTGCCGGAACAGCATACGCCCGATGGGCTGCTTCTCACACAGGCTGTGGTAGTCTCGCTCTGCAAATGTGGAGATCACACACTGTCAGCCCCCACGGAGCAGCTGCAGCCCTCCTCCCAGCCCCAGGCAGCAGTGATGAGACTTCTGGCTGCTCAGGGGCTCCATCATCCTGAGACCCACCACCCAGGAGACAGAAATGCACCCAGCTGGGACAAGGAGCCACAGCCTGAGCTTTTATGACCCTCTACGGAAGGTTTTCCCTAGCAGAGGTTTGAATTGTTGTTCAAAACAAGATGGGGATACTGCACTGAACAAGGGATGTTGGTATCTCCTGCTTGGCTGGAGGCTCTCTTCTTGATCCTCTCTCCATGGTGATCAGATACATAACTTTCCCCGGGCCCTATGGAACACACTGAGTTTGTTTTGAGGCAGAACTCCCAGGCAGAGGGCTGCTCTGATAACTCTCACAAATCACTCTGCTTCACAAAGCCTGCTGAAAGCAGCGGCGCCAACATGGGGGAACCACTTCTTGCCATGTCCTGATACTGCTGCACATCACCATCACACGTCCCTGCTCCACAGAACAGCTACCTAATTGCAGTCAGATCTCACTGCCCCCGTGGAACTCAGTTCCCCCTGATGAGACTCCTTCTACCTATCTCCCCACAGTCTTCTGAATCAAGCACAAACACCTCTGACTGTCCAAAGCACTTCCAGTTCTACACTTCACCCTGCCCTGGGCTCTTTGTGCTCCTTGCTGCTGGGTCCTGATGGTTTCCCCCACACCGTGCAGCAGCTTCTCCTGAGGAAGCTGTGGCTTCCTGGCAGTGCACAAGCGTGGAGAGGCTGGGCTGCAGTGAGGGTGAGGGCTGCATCACCAGCCCAGCTGCCCCAGCTGGTTTGCTCATCTGCAGGGAAAGGAGTTCCCCACCGATGCAGAGGATGGGAGCTTGCTGCCACCGAGACTGGGGGTTTTCAGTCACCCTTGCTGCTACCCAGGCACACACTAGGTTGCTCTCTGTGGTCAGGGCACACAGACCTACTTCTGCAGCAGCACCACCACACCAGTGACCCTACCCAGGCTCTAGAACAGGAAGTGAACACACCTTTAGCTGGCTGCCAGGGGACAACAAAGCCACCAGAGCACAGGGACTGGGGATGTCTCTCCTGCAGAGAAATCAAACAAGGCAGCCACCATCTGCAAGAGCACTGCCCTCATGCCTCTGCGAGGGGAACTGGGCACAGGAGGTGACAGTGGAGGCTGGGAGCACCACGGGCCAGTGGGAGATGGCAAAACACCAGCACTCCTCACCAACAAATGGGCAGCACAAAGATGAATGTCCAAGGAAAAACTTATCATGACACCAACAGAGGTGCAACTGTGCACAGAGGACAATTCTCAGCTGGAGGGAAAGCTCTGCTGAGGGCACACAACAGTCAGGGTGGGATGGCCATGATGAACAGCCCATGCCTCAGTGCTCAGGATCTGCTCCAGAGAGGCAGCATGTCCCAGTATGAAGGTTAGAGTTTCCAGCTGACTGTAGCAGCAGTGGAGGCAGCCAGGGAGGTGGTGCCCAGCATGAAGCAGGCAAACTGGGTGTTGTGGGCTTGGAAGTTATAAACTGGATGATGGAGGCTTTTACTCCAAGTGCTATGGTCCCATGTGCCTTTAAAAGGAACCACTCTGAGTGACTTCCAGGACCTAGTACCAGGACCTGGAACACCTGGGCAGTGGAGAACTGAGGACTGGAGTTGCAGACACATCCCAAACCCAGACAACCTGGCGACACCTGCTCTGAAACAAAGTCAACACTGTGCCACACTCCAGCTGGCAGGTGAATCTCGAGCAACAACTTAAACAAGCTGTCCCCCTCCCAGAAAGCAGATCGCTCCCACCCTCCAACTCAACTCCCCAAACAATCTTGAACAATGTCAGGATCAAACATGCTGCACAAACATTAAAATCATGAAGAGTACAAAGTGCAGAATTAAAATCATAGACCAAGCCCTACTCAGCTGTACAATTCTCATCCATACTGCACAGCAAGAACCCAACTCAAGTAAAGCTGCTGCTTCAGCTTTAGAAGCTGAGGTCTGCAGTGTAGGGCTGAGGCTGAATACCAGCCAGAGAGGCAGGAAGATGTTAGCAGGACCTTTGCAATTTATGCAAAGGCACTCCTGAGCAACATGCTCACAACACTGGGCAAGTCTGTTTGCGCACAGAAGGATGCATATCTCTACAGAATCTTCTCACCATCTAGAAGGCTTGTGGGTACATCAACAGCGAGCGCCACGCAGCTGTGACTTACCTGCCCACGGTTCCTCCCCTGCACCCTGTGTGCTCTTGGCCAGGATCTGTGCCCTATTACCCATCTCAGCCCCTTCCACGGCTCACTTGTGCTCAGATCACCTGCCTCCTGCAGCGCAGTGCCACACACCTGCCCCACAGCCCATTGCCAGAGCCCTGCTCACCGAGGGCTTGCCGAAGATCCTCGCAGAGGCTGATGTGCGGGAACTGCAGCATCTGGCGCCATTTCTTACTCTTGCCTTTCCGGTTTCCACCACCACCTGCAGGGCACACAGATTTGGCAGGATGAGTTAGGAACGAGGAATGTCCGACTGCAGACGAATCTTGCACCAGGAGCCGGGCAGCGCTGAGAGGTATCACTGCCTCCAGCCAGAAATGCCAGAGCCTCAGCTGAGAGCCAGAGGAAATGGAAGGACTGAGTGCTCTGCCTGTTCAAAAGGCAGAACAAAGAAATGACAATAAGGTCTTTCCTCTGGACATTTCAGTTACCATTAAGATGGTAAAATCATGGCACAGGGAGGAGTGCCTATAGCCATAGGCTGCTCTGTGGCTCAGTTCCCAGGCCCTTTTGAGGCCAAACCTTGCTCGGTGTGAAGCTCTTCACTGCCAGTTTCTTGCTGTAGTTAAGATTCATGCCACCTACTCATTCTAGACTGATTGCTTACAGCAGGGAGGGGCTCTCAGGGAAAGGACACGAAGCTGGGAGACAGGAATTCCTGCTCTAATCCCAGCTCCACAGACAACTCACTGCATTGCCCCAGGCTCATCACTTCAGTTTCCCACCTGTGAAGTGGGGACACTCCCACTGTTCTAGAGAGATAAGCCAGCCTCAGAAAAGCAAGATCCAAGAACTAGATATTATTCCATCTTCAGGTGCTGGTGTAAATGCCCAGCGCTGTAGGAAAGGGTGGGAAAACTCCTAGATAGACCAAAAAATTTACATCATAGCAAACACTAAGTACTGGAATACTTGCATGCCTGATCGCTCAGATCAGCTAACCTCTAGGGATCGTGCTCCTCCTGCTCAGTGCCAACAAACACAAAAACTCCCCCCTGACTTTGGAAATGTGTTAAACATCACCGCTGAGTTGGGCCAAAGACACAGCACTCTGAAATCAGTGTAGAACACCATTTATCAGCTCTTAAGAAACAGTTTCATAATGCTTTCCTCCACCGCAGATGTGACTCGGCCCTCAGATGTTCTCTGTACCCATACTCCTGGCTTCCAGCACCTACACTACAGGCGTGTAGGTGGCGTGGGATGGGACGGCTGCAGCCTTGAGCCCTGGCACCACTGGGTGGCTGTGCTGCATCTGCCCCCCGCGGCAGCTGGGCCGCACGATTGTACAAACTCAGGAAGGAAGTGACTCAAGGGTAAGCAGGGGTGGAAGAAACCAGCAGCGCCGACACCTTGTCAGCCACAGCTCATGGCCACAAACAAGGACGGGGACAACCAGGAGGTGAGAGCACAGGAGTGCAGGCCGTGCTCACCTCCATGAGCACACAGAAGAAGGCAGAGTTACGTCCCATGACACTCTGAGGATGAGGAGCTGCAGCTTGTGCTCCCCTGCAGGCAACAGAGCAAACAGCTGAGTGCACTCCTCGCAGCTCTGTCCCAGCAGCACACAGCAACCTTCCTTTCAGGGACAGGGCAAGATGCAGGCAGCCTCGACCCAGAGCACATCACATTTCTGGTGCTGGTCACATCCCATCCTGCACAAGCCAGCAGACAAAGGGAACAACAGGGGAAGGATCCTTCCACGGGAATCGCCCTCCTGCTGCCCACACTCTGATGGCACACACTGAGCACAGGCGTGTGCATGGGCCTTATTACGCAGAGTGCTCTCCATTAAGGCAGAGAGGAGCACCTGAAAGCAGGGCAGCAGCCATCCCACACCTCTCACACAGCTCCACTTCAACAGCAGCACCGCAGAAGCTGTGCTCCTGGCTGCTCTGAGCCAAGAGAAGTTTCACGTCCTGAAGTTGCAAGTGCTGCTGTTTGGTTTTGTCTGGCTTTGGCTTCAGCGAAACCACAATAGCAACAGTTGGATTCCCCACTCGCTGCTTGGTGACCACCACGCCTGAAGTATCTGAACGAATTCTGATTTCCAAGCAGTTCAAAACGGTCTCTGCCCGGGGAAATTTAATTTCAGTGCTCTCTGCTCCCACAAATCTAATCTCCAAAGCCCTCTAACTGGATTTAAGTGGGCCCCTTGGGCTCAGAAACAACTCGGCCCGGCCGGCCGCACAGCACAGCCCTTCCACAGCAACGCGGAGCTGTGCTTCCCCACCACCTTATGTGATCTAACCAACTTCCCCGGCAGAGCCAGACCCAGACCGCCGTGCGATGGATCTCCCAGCCCTCTCCCTCAGCCACTCGAGGTCCATTCCTCTTCCTCAGCTCCCGGTCCCCACGTCTCTCCGTCGCCGCCGGGGCTGTGCCCGCTGCGGGCCCTGCCCCGACACAGGGCCGTGCGCGCACGGCTCGGCCCCGCGTGCGGAGGAGCGGTCTGAGCGCGGTGGGTCGGCCTGAAATGAACTTTTTTTCCCGTGCCGGGGCGGGCGGCACGCAGCAGGGCAGCTTCCCTCACAGCAGCAGCGCGGCCGCCACAGCGCTGCGGGCAGCCCTGACCCCTGCCCCGGGACGGAGCGCGGCCCTCCCAGCCCGGAGCCTGCCCACACTCCCCCCCCCCCTCCAAGGCCACCTCCCGCTGCTCGGGAATCGCTCACCTTCTCGGGCCTTGAGCAGCACGGTGTTGGCGACGATGTTCTCCAGCTCCATGGGCCCGGGCGGCGGCGCCGCCACCTCCCGCCCGGCTCCGCGCCGCTCCCCTCCACTCCGCTCGAGCCCCGCCGCCGCCGCCGCCGCCGCCGCCCCCCCCCGCTGCCGCCGCCGCCGCCACGCCCCGCCCCCCGCGGCCCAACCCACCAATGCCTGCCCACGCTCCTCCCGCGCCGCGCTCCCATTGGTTCGACTCTCCCCTCAAGGAAGCCTCGCCCCCTCCGCCGCGCCGCTGCCCCGGGAGGGCGGAGGTGTGAGGGGGAGGGCCGGAGAGCGAGAAGAGCGCGTCACGCGGCGGCCATTGGCGGAGCGCTGCCCGGGGCCGAGGGCGGGCGCTGATTGGAGGCGGAGCTGTCAGTCAGAGAGCGGAGCCGGGAGAGGATTGGGCAAGCGGTAACAGCTACGGTCCCGCCTACTCCGGCCTCTGATTGGATTGTAGAGCTGCCACTCCGCAGCGGGCTGGGCCATGATAGGAGCGCTGCTTAGGGGGTGGGGTCGAGAGGCTGCTTATAGCGCAGCCCGGCGGGGTGGGGGCTGTGTGCTGGTGGCCGCGTGGCGGTTGTGGTTTGTTGTCCGTCGGTTCCCGGCGGCTCGTTCCCTCGGTGTGCCCGAAAGGACTTTTCCCGTGTCCCTTCCACCAGGTGTGGGCTCTCCTGCCCATCTCCCAGGGGCCGTCCCTGGGTGCCCCGCGAGCAGCGCGCTGCCGGGCTGCCTGCCTGCAGCCCGCGCTGGGGCCGGCAGGAAGGAGCCGGTTCCTGTTCTCATTATCTCTCCCGATAATAAGGCATTACTGTGAGCGCTCGTTGCCTGGGCCATTTGTAATGGCTGTGGTCTGCATCCTCCAGCATCTGCCGGGGAGCAGACGTTGCATCATTGGGTTATGTCTCCGCAGCTCCGGTGGCCGTCCCCGCGTCTGCGGGCTGAGCTCACGCTGAGAGCTTCCCCCTTTCGGGGCTGTTTGGCTTTTAAAGGCTGAGCCTCAAACGCTGTGGCTTTGTATGCGTGTATTTGCACGCCTACCCCATAGGTAGCAGCTTTGTTTTCTCCTTAACGACGCTTTGCGTCGAGGCAGGTGCGGGTGTCCTGGTGCTGGTGGAGCCAGGGCTGTGCAGAGGAGCTGAGACTGCAGGAGAGCTCTGCAAACCCACGCTTCTTGCAGCACGGAATAATCGTTCCAGCTAATCTGGACAAAAGTGAGAAACAGCCTGAAAAGGATGCAATTCAGCTCCAGCAAGCGCAAGTAATTCATGGAGGCAGGGATAATCAGTGCTCACAGGGGATCGCCCTTCCAGCGGTGCTGCTCGCCAGCTGAGCAGCAATGAGAGCGATGCTGCTGGGCGTAAAGCTGGCTTCGTGCACCCTGAATAGAAGGAGACAGAGCAACCTGCCCGGGACATCACAGTGGGTTATGAGGCATGGCTCCCCGGCTGAACAGGCTGTGCCCCCATCACGTTCGTGGGTATTTTTAGTCGCAAAGTGCTGTTTAATTGTGAGAGGCTGAAGGCTGGCTGCAGGAGGGAAGCAGGCAGTGCTGATAGCGCAGCTCCTTCCGCGGCAGTGCCAGCGCTGGCCCTGTCCTGGAGCATCCCCACAGGGAGTGGGGCTGTGCCATGCCCCGACCGGGGCCGTGCATCCCTCGCTGCACCCCAGGGCTGGCCTGGGGCCGGCGTTCCTTGGGCTCCGGCTCCCAGGCGCCGGCGGCTGTTTTTAGCCAAGCAAAAGTTTAATGTTTTGAGATTTTCTATTTTGAGCTGTGAAGCTGGAGAAGCTGAGCCTCCTCTGACCTCTGCGTGTCTGTACAGAGCAGCGGGGCCGGCCCACCCTGCCCGGCACTGGAGCTGTGGTTGCCCTCGGTCTTCACCCTACAATTGCCCCCTGCCCCGTCATGCCCCGTGTTTCCGTGTGGCCCCACCTCCTACGCTCTTTCAGGAGAGAACAGCCTTTCCTTCTGAAGCCCCAAGCATGCTATGGGGTATCCCATTCCAGCCCAGCACCCCTTGTGCCCCTGCAGCATGGCATAGATTACACTGGAGGGCACAGCCTGGAAAGCCCCAGCAAAAACACGGCTGTGCTGAGGTGCTGCATGGCCCAGCAACCATGAAGTTACCACACAGGGTTTTGGTCCTGCAGCAGCTGCAGGGTCTGCCTCTATACTTTGTACCAGAAGATGCTCAGGGAAACGTGCAGGCAGGTAAACTGGCATTTACTCGGTTTCCAGCAAATCCAGCCAGGTTGGGGTGGCACAGGTTGCTGGCACTCAATGGAGGTGCCAACACTGAGAGGCCAACCACGGCTGCAGGAGATACTGGGATGAAATGGGAAGACCTGGGAGAAGAGCAGAGCTGAGTGCTCCTGGGATGCAGACACCAACCCTGGGTGTGCAGTTCTGCCTTCTTTTATTAACCACCATGCAAAACCCTGCCCTTCTGGTAGTACCTTGAGTTCAGACCCAGCTGCACAGCCCTCCATCCCCCAGCTCTGGCACAGCGCAGTGGGGATGGCCGCCCTGGGGGTCCCTAGGAGCCGTGCCGGACCAGGGCAGCCAGGAGTCTGCGGAATGCAGCACGGAAGTCCCTGTTGAAGACGGTGTAGATGATGGGGTTGAGGCTGCTGTTGCAGTACCCGATCCAGAAAAAGAAGCTGAAGAGGGGCTTGGAGACACGGCAGCCCTCCCCGCACACGGCTTCCAGGCTGTAGGTGAAGAAGAAGGGGAACCAGCAGAGCACGAAGGCCCCCATCACCACGGCCAGCACGATGGTGAAGCGTCGCTCCCGTACCCGCAATAACCGCCGCCGGCACAGTGACACGCTCTGGTGCTGGCTCCGGTGCCGTCGGCTCGGCGCTGCAGCCCACGATGCCCTCCTGTTGGCATCCCCAGGGCACGGGGCCGAGCCACGGCGGGCGGCAAGCACGGCAGCACTGCGGCGCGTGGTGAGGTGGTAGATGCGGCAGTACACGGTGACCATGACGAGGCACGGGGCGAAGAAGGAGGCGACGCAGGAGGCCAGCACGTACCACGTCTCGTCGATCAGCTCGCACTGCCGTGCCCGCGGCCGGGCCTTGAAGAGGGGTGGGATGGCCACCAGGGCGGCCGCGGCCCACACCGCCCCGATCATCCCCTTCACGCGGCTGGGGCTGCGCCGCAGGTTGAGCCGTGCCGCCCGCGTGACGGCCCAGTAGCGGTCCAGGCTGATGGCACAGAGGTGCCCGATGGAGGCTGTGCACAGCAGCACATCCAGCGCCAGGTAGAGGCTGCACCACAAGCTGCCAAAGTACCAATAGCCCATCACCTCCTTGGCCAACGAGAAGGGCAGGATGAGGACAGCCACCAGGATGTCCGCTGAGGCCAGGGACACCAGGAAGAGGTTCTGTGGGGCGCGCAGGGCCCGGCTGGTGGAGACGGCTGCCACAACCAGCGCGTTGCCCACCAGCGTGGCCAGCAGCACGGCCAGCACGGCCAGCAGGATGAGCCCCGTGGCCGCCGGCGAGTGTGGGGGGCTGCCATCCTGGCTGCTGTTACTGGAGGCATTGGGCAGGGTGACGGCAGCCTCCATGCTGCACCGGTGACCGAATCCCCATGGGGCTGCCCCCCGCGCACGCCCTGCTCACCGCCGCTTCTTGCTGCTCGGCCCTTCCATCACCCGACCGCTGCGGCTCCTCCTGAGCTGACCCGGTGCGGTGGGACCGACCCGGCGTCCCCCACCCTGTTGCCTTCGTGCCGTCCCCGCGGCGGCTGCACCGTGGCTCTGCAGCAGCCCCGCTCACTCGTCCCAGCCCCGGGGAGGAGGGAGGGCGGGAAGCAGGGAGGGAGGGACGGCCGCTATCGCTGGCAAGAGCCCAAGCATCTGTGGGCAGTGGGAGAAGTGGTTGAAGCCAATGCTTAAAGGGCTCCTGCCGAGGTCACCGGGACAGGTGAGCTCCCGCAGTGGTGTTGGGGCACTGTGGGGCTATGCTGTGCCGAGACAGTGTCCTGCTGAGCTCCAGCAATTGCAGTCTGCCATGACACCGAGTGGAGTGGCATCGACCTCAGCCCTGCAGCTCATCTCTCCGGGGATAAGGGATACAGGGAGACATGCTGGCAGCGCGACAATGGCAAACTGCAGAGCACAGTATGGGTTTGGCTGTGGCATCACTGTGCTGCTGCGGTGCCAAGCACCTTGGGCCGCAGAGCAGTGCCTCGGTGCTGTGTGGATGCAGGCAGTCAGGATTTGCCGGACAGGGGCTGAGGATGCACAGCCAGGACACGGGTGCTCAGCCTTTATTAGACACTGAGGAAAGTGGAAACCAGGCACCTGGTGCCAGCTAGAGGCGGGTGGCACTGTGCAGAGCCATATGTGGGGAGCCCACTCGCAGCGTGGGGCTGGGCATCTCCTCAGGGTAGGAGAGCACAGGGTTGTCCAGCCCCAGCCTGGCCTTGTCGCGGGCAGCAGGCTCACGCTCGTCCCAGCCCTCGGGGCTGCGGCAGCGGTCGGTGCAGCACAGCGTGGCGCGCGTGATGAGGCTGTCGAGCGGTTGCAGCGAGTGCATCCAGGCTGGGAGGAAGTCCCAGCTCTGCAGCCACTTGGGTAGGCGGCCAGGGCTGCGCGCCTGCAGCGCGTTCACCAGCCCCACAAAGAAGAGGAGGCCGAGGAAAGGAGCGCCCACCCCCACCAGCACCCGCCAGCCCGCCATGGAGATGCCGAAGACGAGGGAGGGCAGCAGGAGGAAGCAGACGATGAGGTACAGCACGGCGAACCAGCGGTACTTGGCCGTGCGCTCGCCCAGCGCCTTGGCCATGCGGATGGGCAGGCGGGTGAAGGGCAGCGGGTACCACAGCAGGATGCCGGAGATGTTGAAGAAGAAGTGGCAGAGGGCGATCTGTGGGGACGGCGGTTGCATCAAGCTGAGCACGGGAGCACATTGGCGTCTCCCGGTCCCCCCGCAGCCCCCAGCCCGTACCTGGAAGGAGCTAGCCAGCTTGTCCCCAGGGCTGGCCAGCGCGGCCAGGATGGCGGTGGTGGTGGTGCCGATGTTGGAGCCCAGGGTCAGCGGGTAGGCACGCTCGATGCTGATCACCCCCAAACCTGTGGGAGAGGCACCCCTTGGCATCACTCCTCCCTGAAGGCACATCTCTGAGCACCCCAGTGCCCACGGGCCGTCGTGGCGTAGAGCAGCACGTGGCTGTGACTGACCGATCAGGGGTGTGATGGCCGAGGTGAAGACGGAGCTGCTCTGCACCACGAAGGTCATCCCAGCGCCCACCACCATGGCGAAGTACCCGGTGAGCCAGCTGAACGGGTGCGGGAGGTCTGCCGTGGCACAAGACATGGGCACACACATGGGTACATCAGCTGGCAGTGGCCCACAGCTCCTACCTGGTGCTGGGGAGGGAGCTTTGGGATTGGGTTCTGGGTATAGGGCCAAGCTTGGGGCTGCAGAAGTTGGCTGGGCAGGAAGGATGGATGGGAAAGGGGGTATGGACAGCAGGAGGATGTGATGAGCTTAAGTAGAGCAGGGAGCAGGTAGGAATGGGGCCGGGAGTTCATGCAGGGCTATGGGTTAGAGGTAGGGTTAGGACAGAGGATGGCAGGGGTCAAGAAGAGAGGGCTGGGGCCGAGTCCCATCCCATGGTGCTCCCCATCCCACTCACCAGTGTTGATGACCTTCTGGATGGCTTTGGCCACCTGCCCCTTGAGCAGGGAGTTGAGGATTTTGACCAGGAGGATTAAGCAGGTGCAGAGCACGACGAGGGACCCAGCCAGCAGAACCAGCCCCACGGCCAGGTCCGGCAGCGGCGTGTCCGTGAAGAGGTGCTTGCCTGCCCCACAGCACGGCTGGGAGAGGGCCTGGGGCCAGCCCGGCCCCGCTCACAAACCTGTCCCCACCAAGCAGCCCTGCACAGCCCCAGAGCATCACCCAGCCCTCCTTCAGCCCTGCGCCCAGGGCTCCCAAACCCACAGCACCCCCAGCCCTACAAGCACCCCTTCCAGGCCCACTCACACTTTTGCCTGGTGATGTTGTGGAGGATCCCAATGCCATTACTGCTGCAATGTCCAGAAGCCGTGCAGTTTGGGAGCACCCCTATCCCACCAGCAGCTGTCTGCGGAGAGCGGGCAGGCTGTGGGTGAGTCCATAGCACCCACACCAGCCCCAGCCCACTGCCCTCCATGGGGTGCTTTTTGTGGGGACCTGGCTGGCCATCCTGCCCCAACCCAGCCCCATTGCAAGGCCATGAGCCCCTCACCTGGGGAGGTGCAGGGCCGCACCACATGCGGATGAGGCTACGGTTGCGCAGGCTCTCGTCCCCTGTTGCGATGCCCGTGATCACTGACTTGTCCAGCTGTAACAACATGTTGGAGGGGGTGGCACTGGGGGGCTGACAGCATCCCCAAGCTGGGGACATCTACACTGGGATGGGGACCTTGCTGCCAGCCTTTGGCAGAACTGCCACCGCAGGGACATCAGTGCTAGGGACATTATTGCTAGCATGGGGGCACCAATGCCGAGGGACCGACCCCGGGGACAGCACAGCCAACCCAAGGAAACCTGGATGATGAGCTTGGTGAAGGGCTCCGTGATGATTTTCAGCAGGTCGGGGGCATCCTTCCCACTGCGGATGTTGAAGGTGGCCACCACCAGGTGGGTGACACGGTGCAGGTAACCGCTCACCACCTCCAGCGGCAGCAGGACCAACACCGACAGCCAATTGAAACAGTCGTGCACTGTAGCACCAGCAAAAGCCCTGCATGGAGGAGTCTGCGTGTCGGTGTGGGGCAGCCCTCAGCCCCCCCCAGTCCCTTTGCCCCCATCAATGCTCACCTTTTGAACTCACTGCGATCGCCAGCCTGCATGAGGGCCACGATGGTGTTGGTGACCGAGGTGCCGATGTTGGAGCCCATGATGATGGGGATGGCAGAGCGCACCTCCAGCACTGGTGGCAGAGAGACCTGCTAGCCCCACATGTCCTCTTCAGCCACCCCGTCCCCAGCCCCAGATCCCAGGGAGCACTGTGGGTGCACTCACGCCCTGAGGAGACCATGCTGACGATGATGGAGGTGGAGGTGGAGGAGCTCTGCACCAGCACAGTCACCAGGATGCCCACCACCAGCCCCGCTACAGGGTTGGAGAGGATGGCGTTGTCCTTGAAGATGTCCCCTGCCACCTTGCCTGCGGGAGAGAATGAGGGCAAGGCACTGGAGCCGGGGTGCAGCTGGCTGCCCGCTGCCCACGGCCGTACCTCCGGCCAGCTGGAAGGCAGAGCTGAGCACATCCAGGGAGCAGACAAAGAGGTACAGGAAGCCAAACATCAGAGGCACCTTGAGAAGGGAGACACAGATGGACTGGACCCTCACCCAGCAGCCCAGCTCTGCGCAAGACAAGAGAGAGTGTTACACGCCGGGCACGTGTCCTCATGCCTGGCTGTGTTCCTCAGTCCCCTCTGCTTCCTTCTGCTCTTCCCGCAGCACCGTGGGGCACTGAGCATCTTCAACACTCGCTGCCCTCCTTGCTGGGTACAGTGTTTGAAGACCTCACCTGGCTTCTGCAGCTCCTCCAGGCCCAGGTGGGGCCCCTGCCAGGGCAGTGCATCCAGCTCGTAGCGCTCCCGGCTCTCCACCAGCCGCCCCGGGGAGCCGGGGCACATGAAGCCATGGTCAGGGCAGGTCACTGTTCCCACGGTGAAGGGACGGGGGTGTGTGCCCGGCAGCCTGTGCAGAGCTGGGTACAGGCATACCCAACACGCATTATGGCCCTGTCCTCCCCTGCTGTGGGGAAGCTGAGCCGAGCTCTGAGTGGAGAGAAGGATGATGAGGAGGAGGGCTGGGGGACCTACCTTGAGGGCTGGGGCAGTAGGCAAACGGGGTCCCGTGCACCACCCTTCCTCCCCGCACTGGGCAGCGGGGCATGGCCGGGCTCTCCCTCCGGTATGGCAGCATTGCTCCGGCTGTGTCTGAGCAGTGACAGACACACATCACTGTGGCGGGGCCACATCTGCACTGCTGCAACCACTTCCACCCCAAAACCATGCAGTGGTGGCACCTCTGAGGGTCACTGTCCCAGTGGCCCCCTTGGCCATGCCTGTCCTGCCCGAGGGTGCTGCTCACCTGGTGATGGCCAAGCACTCACAGCAGCGCCATGTCTTCATGCCAAATCCACGCGTCCCTCCAGTGAAGTGGCCCACGGGGCACCAGGGCCCTTTATATGCACGCCAAGAGCAAAGTCTAAGGAGCCCGGCGTTGCCCCCCGCCTCTGCTTGCTGCTCACCTCCTCCCCAGAAATTCCTGCAGTTAATGGGTAACCCCACAGCATCCCACGTCAGCCACAGTCCTGGGGGTGGCATGGGGCACCTGGGGTATGGTGCCTTGCGTGCCCTGTGCACCCCGCCTCACCTGCCTGACGTTCTGCTAAGGCAGCCTCACACCCACATGTTTCATCCCCTGCAGGAGAGGAGGAGGAGGTCCCACTGTTGGATCTTCCTGAGCTGGAGGTGAGGCCGTGCATGCACCCACCGGCCTCGCAGCCCCAGGGGCACAGCTGTGTCTGCCCTGCCCAAGGATGGTGGCAGTGGTTGCATCAGCAGCGCAGCAGGATGCTGCCAGCAGGACAGGCACCGGCGTGGTCCCCGTGTCATCAGAGCTGGTGGCATGCCACCCATGTCAGCGCGCCGCTGAGACCGCTTTATCTCAGTGTGCGCAGTGCCAGGTTGAGTGGAAGGCGAGCAGTGCCAGCGTGCGCGTCACTGCGCCTCAATGCTGTTTATTATTACCCCTTGTTTACGTACCTCTGCCAAGTTTCTGTCCACCCATGTGGTGCCCGACCAGCTCATGCCCGTGGCAGCCGAGGGCAGAACTGGGGCCAAAGGTGCAAGGGAGCGGGCACAGAGGGGCCGCATGGCCATGCTGCCTCTGTTCTCCTGGAGCTGGGTCCAGCTGGTGCCACATGGCTGCTGCCCACGAGTGCGTCAAGGCACCCACTGTGCCCTGGCCTGTGCCTACTGGGGCATGGAGCACTGAGTGACCTGTGCCTGGGTCACACTGGCAGCACGTGCTGCTCTCTCGGCGCAGGGGGGATTGGGGGACACATGTGGTGCTGGATGAGATACCCTGGTCCTGCCCTTGGGCCAAGCAGGGCACCCAGCTTGGGAGCAGAACTTCGTCTACATTAGCCCATGGGTTCATGCCATGGCAGATCTGGAGGGGACAGCCACACCGTGCACCAGTGTTAGCAGCGGGATGAGGCCGGGTGGGGAGGTCACTGTTTGCAGAGTAACTTGGCAGCTCCATAAGCACAAATAAACCAGCCCCAATGGTCTGTACAGGGATGAGGGTACCTAGGGTGCTGCTGTTGCTCGGGGTCAGCCTGTGGGTAAGCCTGCCAGGGACCCCCTGCCCCTTGCCACCACACACTGTGGTGTGCCTCTCCAGAACAGCAGGGGCATGGAGGTCCCTTGGCTGGGGGCTGCAGCCAGGGTGCACCCTGTGCCCAGCTCTGCCAGTGGGGGAGGCCGGTGGCCGCACGTGCCCTGTGCCCAGGGGATGCAGTGGCCGCTGCCTGGCTGTCTCCACAATCATTAACCTGCAGAGGCCCTGGCAGCTGGGTTGTCACTCATTGACAGCCTTGGGGCTGAAGTCCTGCCGGCCCCACAGTTTCCCCTGCATCACCAGCAGTACACAGGGAAAACAGGCTACTGCTGCTGCCTCTTCCTGTGGGAGGACGGGCACTGGGCAGGGTTGCGGGGAACAGTCCTAGTAGGCTGTGTGGGTACTAGGCTGCAGGAGAGGGGATGCTGCCAGAAGCTACCCCAGCGTGCCTCAGGGGGTGAGCACAGTGTGGATCCCCAGCAGGAAAGGAAGGGAGGATAGAGAAGCGATTCCAGGCAATGCTCTTTATTTCCCCTGGTTTCACACCACAGACAGGACTGAGCAGCACCACAGAGACATGGAGGGGCTCTGAGCCAGCCCTGGGGGCTGTGACACCTGCCTGGGGGGAGCGGGAGGCTGCCCTGGGCCACCCCTCTGCCTGTGGCTGGGGAGTGGGGACCGAGTGGTGGCTCAGGGCTCCACTGGGCACACCTAGGGCAGGCTGAGATGCAGGGCACCCAGAGTTGCTGCACTGATCCAGCACCTCTAGCACAGGACAGACTTATCCCCAAGGGCTGAGTGCCTGCAGCTCCATCAGGGACAGGGCAGGGGCTGTGGGTGTATGCCCTGAGGGCCTTCTCTGCAGCTTCCCGTGCAGAGTCTCACACTGCTGCTGCTGGGACAGGGCCTGATCTGGGCCAACTCACTCTCCCGTCTCTGCCCGTCTGCACAAGGTCCCAGGGCTCTGCCACCCAGTCTGGCCAACTCTTCTCTGTCCTGTCCTCCCTTGGGCTGAAGGCTGTTTCCTGTGGGTCTGTGCCAGCCTGGTGCAGGCAGGATTCTCCCAGGGGCAGGATTTGCCTAGGGGCAGCCCTACTCCAGGGCAGAAGCACTGGGCAGGATAGTGCCGGGTGCAAGTGGGATGCTGCAAAGTGCTTTGCAACGGGGGTTTGACCTATATACAGGACTCCCTTGACATGTACCAGGATACGGCCCCACCGAGGGGCATGGCAGCTGTTCAACCACTCACAGCAACACAACATGAGGCTGGGACAGTACATGGACGGATCTGTGGTCCGGGCAGTGTTGGTGGCTCCACACGTTGGTGCAGGTGCAGAGCAGGGCTCACCGGAGCTCGTGGTCGACCGCAGGCTGAGTCGGTGCAGGTTTGGCAGAAGCGGGGTGGCTGTTCCCCTGGTGAAGGGCACTGGGTGGCTCTGGCCCCTGGCAGGTGCTGTCATCCTGCCCTGGCAGCTGGAGGAAGTCAGGCAGGACCAGGTCCTCCTTGGAGAGCAGCCCACGCTGGTCATTGGCCCGGCAGCTCTGGGCACGGTTCAGCAGCTCTACCAGCCCTGGGGGAAAGGAGGACACACACCTCAGCCACCCCACAGGGATCCTGCACTCATGGGACCTCATGTCCATCCCTGGAGCAGAGGGGACCCTGCTTCCCTCACCCCATGTTTTGCCCCAGTCCCGCGGATTTGGGGCATGTCAGCTCTCACCTTCCAGGTCGTATGTGCGGCGGTTCAGGTTGCTGGCAGCTGATGACCGTGGCCTGGAGGATGCTGTCCCCCATGGTGTGTCAGGCTCTGCTCCTGTGGGGCTTCCCTCCTGCAGCAAGTGGCCATGCCTCAGCACAGGGGCAAGGAAGCAATGCTTTCCCTGCCCCTGCTTCCTCCCAGGGGCCACAGTGGGGCACACCTTCCCCACAGGCACTCCTGCAGTGGGATCTTGGACTCACCTCACTCTGGAGAGGGGAAGGGGCGGCTGCAGCCTCAGCACTCTCTGTCACTTGCATGTCTGCAACACAGAGGAGCCATGCTCCATTCTCACCCGGGGAGTGGGAGCTACAGCAGCCTGGCCCCGTGAGCAGGAGGGGCTGGGGACGCTCCTGGGGGCAGTGACATGGCTCATGGGAGTGATAGTGCTTGGGAGGGGACAGCAGACATTACCTGCTGGCGTTTCCAGGACAAGTTTCTGTGCAGCCACCGTGCTAACCAGCTTCTCCATGTCCAGGGATGCCTGCTCACCTTGCTGTAATGGGGAACACTGATGTCATGCATGGCAGGTGGCAAAGGTGGCCAGGTGGAGGGCCTGTGAGCAGTGTCAGCACTCACCAGGTCGGGCGCTACCTGGTCCCGCTGCCCACCCTGACCCCTCACAGATCACTGCCCCACCACCCTCACCCTCCGCAGCAGTGCCAGCTCCACGTTTATGCCATATTTCCCCAGGACAGGCTGCAGAGCTTCCCGAATACGCTTGGTAGACTTGGCCGTGATGCGGATGGTCTTGTTGAGGGTGGAGATTTCCAGACTGCAGAGAGAAAGACAACACTGGGGGTCCAGGGCACTGCGGGGAAGTTGGGATGAGCGATGTGGAACAGACATAACAAGGGCATCAGTCCTGAAAATGACACTCACTCAAAACTTATCCTGTTCTCCAACTTCACCTCCTGATCTGCCAGCACACAGCATTCCTGGTCCAACACCAGTGCTTTCTGCAAGAGCCAAAGTATCATCACGCTCCCGGCATAAGCATGTCCGTGCCACACCAACCTCACTGGCAGGAGCCCCCGTGCCCTGTACCTGCTCGTTCCCCACCAGGTAGACTTTGATGTCAGAGGGGCTGAAGCCACGCTTCTCACATATCCCAGCCAGCATGTCGCGGATGGAGAGGCCGGGCCGCACGGAGGCCAGTGAGGCTGTGCCATCAGGCAGGTAGACACAGCAGTACTTCATGGGCTTGGCCTCAGCCTCACTGCCCCCCAGGCTCTTGCGATGGCCCTGCGGGACAGGAGAGCCACCATCAGCGTGGGCAGTGGTGGCACAGGGCTGGCACAGCGAGGACTCACCTCTGCCCAGGGGCTGGGAGCTGTGCTGGCTGAGGAGAGGAAGCCCAGGTCCAGGCTGGCGGAGGAGTTGAGGGAGCCCTGGGACTCCCGCCACAGCACAGAGCTTCCGCCACCTTCTCCCCCATCTAGGACAGACAGACAGCCACGGTGGGGATGGTGCAAGGACAGTGACACCCAGAGCTGCCCCACACATCTCCTACCTGCCCAGGAGGGCTCCCGTCGCTCGCCCTTGCGGAAGGAACGGCGAGGGCTGCGGTTGGCACTGCTGCCAGCTGTCTCCACGCCCAGTGGCAGAGACTTCCCCAGCTTCAGCTTTGACTTCTGGGGTAAAGAGAGGAGGAGACTCAGCGTGGGGACTGCCCTGTCCCCCACTGTGTCTCCATCCCTCAGGCTTGTGATTGGCTGTGTCCCCTTGACACGCCACGCACCTTGCTGAGGTCTGGGGGGGGGCTGCTGCTGCGGGAGTGGGGCCGCAGGTCTGGCAGGGGCTGCCCCTGGCTCTCTGCTGTCAGGCAGGCTTGGTAGAGCGGGGACTTGACGAAACGTGTGTAGCTGTCAAACTTCATCAGGTTAAAGATCTAAGGGGGGGAGGAGGTGCTTGCTCAGCATCCCAGCCTACAAGTCCTGGGACTCTGGCTCCTGCTTCACTACTGGAGTGGGATTGGGAGGGGTCTATCTCACTTGAAGCTGCTGGAGGCGAAACATGTCTGGAGAGGGAGTTGCCAGCATGTCCTCCCCGATCCAGGCCTGCCGGTCGATGTTGACAGGGCTCACTGAATGGCTGGAGAGGAACTCGTCGTAGATCCGCCGCGCCTCTTGTGCCAGCTAGGAACAGGACTCAGGATGGGGCCATGAACCCCAACTGCCTGAGCCCCTGAGCTCTGGGGGCTGAGTCCCACCTGAGGCAGCAGGACAGGCACCAGCCTCACACCCAGGACAACCAGATGGAGGAGCTGCCTGGCCCTGGCCCCGGCCCTGTTCCCTATGTCTCTTTACCCATCCCTGCACCCATCTTGCTGCCCCAGATGGAGAAGCATAGACTGCCCTGCATCCACTTTCTCATCCCAACCAGAACAGACCCCAGCCTCCCTACCATCAGTCATACAAGCACCCAGGAACACAGTGACATGACTACCCCCTCCATCTCTCAGACCACATCCTCTGCTTGGGGCCAGTACCTGCTGCTTGTTGCTGGCTGGGATCTGCTGGAAGCGCTCACATGCCTGCCAGAAGTAGACATTTTCGGCACTGAATTCCTTCTTGAGGAACTCCTGTGGGGTAGAGAACTGCTGACCCAGCTGCATTCAGGGTACGGGATGCCTGAGACCAGGACTGCAGCTGTAGTCAGCACAGAGTCCGGACTGCAGCACTCACAGTGAAGTAGGTGACAGCCACACGGTCCTGCAGCAGTGTCTCAAAGGACTCAGCCCAGCTGACAACAGAACTGTGCGTAGAGCTACTGAGGGACTGCACTGCTGGCAGGCTGTTCACACTGTGGTTGCTGCCCCGGGCTCTGGAGGCATTTAATTCTGAAAGAGAGAGGAAAATATCAGAGACCCTGAGCATCGTGGCCACCCTGTGCATGGGGACTCAGCTGGAGCCGTCAGCCCCCAGGGAACTGCTGCCCACAGCCCCCAGTATCTGTCCCAAGTCTTTCTGCCCCATCCTGGCTGCTCCAGCCCTGAGAGATGTGGGATGGGAGCACGAGGAGCTGAGCCACTGCTCCACGCATCACGTCAGCGTCACCATTGGACCGAGCACCGTGATGGATGGCACAAGCTGACATCTTCCGGCGTGACAACGCTCCTTCCCAGGGCTGTCACCGTCACTCCGCGTGTGACTCATCTCCCGGGAAACAAAGACGTCGTGTGGGGAAGGTACCCAGCGGGGAGGGGAAGCAGGATGGCAGGAGTAGATGGGGGGCATACCTCATGGAGAGAGCATAGAGGATGGGTGGAGATACTCCCCAGGCACCATGCCTCCGCACTGTGCCTCAATTTACCTCCAGTTCTGATCACTGAGAGAGACACAGATCAGTCACCCAGGTCCCTAGCCCTGTATGAACCCCTGGGGAGCACAGCTGTTGGACCGGGAGAACTGGCAGCAGGAGGTCAGGGCATGCAAGCAGGAGCAGCAGCATCCCAGCTGCTTCCCAGCAGGGGGGAGGCAGCTTGCAGCAATGCCGGGCTCTGCTGTTCTCCATCAGCCCAAATCAAGGCATGACTTGGCAAACGGACAGCATCCCCTCAGAGCACTGGGCTCAGCATGCCCCAGCCAGCGCTGCAGCTCCCAGCACCCAGGGGCCCAGCGGAGGAGAGAGGGAGGGGTGGGACTGCAGGGTTCCCCCTCCTCTGAAGATGCCACCGTCCTCGTCCCAGCACAGGGAGCAGCCTTACCTCCATCTGACACAGCCGGGCCCTGCAGGGTGGAGAAGAGAGGTGAGGGAGGGCAAACAGCTGGAGACACCGCCCATTGCTATCCACCTACAGCTGGGGCTGTTTCGCCATGGTGGGGGCAGGACGTGGGACTCCCCCGGCACAGCAAGCAGGGCTGCAGCGGGCACACTGCCATTCTCCCACCCGTGTGCCTCTGCCACCCTGGGCACGGCAAGTAGGAAAGGGCAGGTGCTGTCAGATGTAACTGCCGCTATGCAGGGAGAAGCAGCCTCCCCAATACAGGAAGAGCAGGGGAGGAAGGAGAACCACAGCCCCAGGCAGGCACGGTGCCCGCTGCCTCCCGCTTTGGGGTCTGGGGCCACTGGAAATCCAGCACCCAGGGTTTGGGGTCAGCCCGTGCACGAGATGCCGGCCCAGGGCGTCCCGCAGCATCCCCCGGGCAGCTCCCGCAAGGACGTGGCACCCAGGAGGATGGGCAGGGCCTCACGTTCAGCCCGACCACTGAGGGGGAGGGGGGGGGGGGGAGGGGGGAAAGGGACAAAGCGCTGCACCGCCTGGCGCGGTGCCCCGGGCCCGGTGTTCCCTCCCAGCCCCACACCCACGGAGCTGCCCTGCGGCCCCCGGCCCCACGCGCCCCACAGCATCCCCCTGCCCAGCCCCGCCCCTCCCGCCCTGCTCACCCACCCCCGCGCCCACGACCCTTTCCCCATCCATCCCCGACGCCCCCCACCCCACCCGTTGCCCGCCCCATCCCCGCGCACCCCAAGCTCGCACCACACCCCAGCCCCACCCTCCCCTCCCCCCCCCCCACTCCCCCCCGCAGCTCCCCGAGCTCGGTACCCAGCCGGACCCCGCTCACCATCCGCCCGTTGAGGACCGGCAGCAGCTTGCCCTTGCCCTGCATGCCTGGCACGGCCCGGCCCGGCCCGCCGTGCTACCCGCCGCCCCGCAGCATCACGGCCCGGCCCGGCCCTCCCGGCACTGCCGCTTTCGGCTGCCACAGGAAGTGTCGCCATGGGAACCGAGACCGCAGCCGGGGGGGAGCGGAGCCGCCCTCCATCCCTCCCTCCCTCCGCCGCCGGGCACCGGGAGAGCGGCACGGTGCCGCTGCACGGCGGTCCCGGCTCCGGCAACCGCAGGGGAAGGGGCATTTTGGGGGAGGCGGGCTGGGGAACGTCAGAGAGCGGCGGGCAGACGGCGGGGCGGGTAACGGGATGCTGAGCCGCGCGGGACGTCCACGCGTGACGGTGGCACGGCGCTGCCCGCGGCTGTCCCCTCGCTTTGTCGCCGCGCTTTGTTTGCCTTGGCGCTGCGCTGCGAGTTATAAATAAAAACTGCTCACCCCAGAGCGCGTGAGTCACCACGTCCTCCCTGCGGGGATAAGTGCGTGCAAAAGGCGTGCGAGGAGCGGGCACCGGAGGAGCCGTGGGTGCCCCATCCCTGCGGGTGCCCCGCGCCGTGGATGAGCCCTGGGCGGTGCGACATGGTGGGGGGCAGCCAGCCCGAGGGTGGGACTGGGGGGGCTTTAAGGTCCCTTCCAACGCAGACCATTCTACGATGCTGTGATTCTGTCCTGCTCCACAGCCCGCGTGTCCCTCAGGCTGACGTGGCTTGGAGCGCTGTCACCTCCTGTCGTGCTCTGGGATGAAAGGAGAGGGATCCCGGCCGCACTCGCTGCCCGCACAGCCAGCCCTCAGCTGCCCCCATCTGTGTGCCTGACCCTGCCCACGGCATCCCTTGCCGGTGACTCCAACACGGCGCCGGTGGTGCCTAAGTACCGCGTCCTCCTGCTGCGCTGACATCCCCATGAGATGGGGAGAGGGATGCTCTGTGCCCCCCCCCCCCATTTTATCCTGGGGACCGGGAGCAGAAAGAGGTAGCGGACGGGTGACAGCTGGCTGGGGGATTTACTGAGGGCATTACTTAATGCTGTGGGTAAACGGAGAAACAGTGGCTAATTCTGGAGCCCATAATCCTCTTCCTCCCCCAGGGATGGGGAGCGTGCCAGTCACGCAGATGCCAGTGCCCCAGGGATGAGCCCCCGGCCTCCCCCCAGGAGTGCCGTGAGCTGCAGCCATTCCCAGACTGTGGGCGATGTGCAAGAGGTGAGGGGGGGTCCGGCTACACCCCTCCTGCCCTGAGCAGCTGCACTGGCACCAGCACCCGGCTGGCAGAGCAGCAGCAAGGCTTGTCCCCTAGCCTGCCAGGAGCTGCTGGGCCCCCAGGGAGGGGGACAGACTGGACGGATCTTTGGTGGGGCCACCCCGAACCCGTGCACCTTGGGACAAAGTCCCAGACCTTGCTCGGGCCACAGACACGGGACACCCATGGACAGCGGGGCACCCAGCTCCCCGCTGCAAAACGAGGGTGCTCTGCAACAACCCGGCGCCCTGCAGGACTCTCCTAGCTCCCCACATCCTCGGGGGCTGCTTTCTGTCATCCAGAAGCTGAGGGGTTCCCCGGGGCAGGAGCTCCGCATCGTGCTGCTGGGGCTGGACAATGCGGGCAAGACCACGCTGCTGAAGCGCCTGGCGTCTGAGGAGGTCAGCACCATCACCCCCACCCAGGTACAGGCTGCTCTGGAGCACGTGCAGTGGGAGGGTGGTGGGTTCTGCCTTTCTTCCCTTGGGCTGATGCTGGAGTTTGCTTCCCCGTGCAGGGGTTCAACATCAAGAGTGTCCACTCGCACGGCTTCAAGCTGAACATCTGGGACATTGGTGGGCAGCGCGCCGTCCGGCCTTACTGGAGGAAGTACCTGGGCAGCACTGACCTGCTGGTGAGCCAGGGGCTGTGCCCTAGCAGAGCCCTGCAGCAAGCAGAGGGCTGTACGCTGTGCGAGGAGGGGCTGCCCGCTGTCCCTTTTGTCCCCCCCTGGCAGATTTATGTCATCGACAGTGCAGACCAGAAGCGCTTTGAGGAGACAGGACAGGTACAAACGGTCCGGGCATGGGGCAGTGGTGGGGTCCTGGGGACAGAAGTGGGGAATAAGGCTGTTCTGTATGGGCTGTCCCTTGTGGGGGTTGAGTTGTCTCCCACGCTGCGGTGGGAAGGGCTCACAATCAGCACACAGATCCCACCCCACAGCAGACCTCACCCAAGCAGATTTTGCTCATCTTACCCGAGCTGGGGATGATGCCCCAGGGACATCTGACACAGGGTGCCTGTCTCTGATACGGCCACGTAACAAAGCCATTTATTCAGGTAGTGAACTTGGAGATGTAAAAGCTGGAAAGCAAAGCAAAGAATGGAAGACGAGACAGTGTCAGCTGAGGCCATGCTGACACCAGACTCTTCCAGGAACAGAAGTGTGGGCGCCAGACAGCGTGGGCTGGCAGCAGCTGCCCTTTGCCCAAGGTGCTCTGAGTGCCAGGAGCATTCTGTCCCCCAGGTAGTGCTGAGTGCAGCTCCAGGATCTCCTCAGGGCAGATATAGCTTCAAGGGTTCCCATCTCCCCCTTGGGTCGTGGAGACCTCATGGTTTCTTAGGACTCAGCAGCAGTGCCCGAGAGAAGAACATAGCACTGTGGGAGCAGCAGCACCCCTGGGAAGGGGCTCTCTCTTGGCAGGAGCTGGCGGAGCTCACTGAGGAGGAATCTCTGATGGGGGTCCCACTGCTGGTGTTTGCCAACAAGCAGGACCTGGTGACAGCAGCACCTGCAGCTGAGATTGCAGAAGGGCTGAGCCTCCACACCTACCGGGATCGAGAGTGGCAGATCCAGGCCTGCTCAGCCCTGTCCGGAGAAGGTGTGCAGGTACGGAGTGAGAGGCTGCCACTGCTGCAGGTGGGTAGCACCGGGCTGTGCTCACGCCTCTCTTCCCCCCAGGATGGGATGAACTGGATTTCCAAGCAGATCATGAGCAGGAAGAAGTGAGAGCTGCAAAGTGACAGAGCTCGCTACACCACGGCCAACCTCTCCTCCAATCCCCACATACCCCGGAGGCCTGGCCAGGCCCTGGGCCTCCAACTCTGAGAGGTTTTCCACACGGTTGCTAACCATTCATCCTCCCTTCTCATCTCCGGGGCCTCCCTGGGCTCCTTGCACCCCGCACGCACCCGGTGGAGGGAAGCACGGCCCACAGCCTCACGGCCTCGCACCCTCGACTCAGGGCCCCGGGCACCGCTGCGCCTGCAGACACGGCCCGCACACGACCGGCGCGGGATGTGGCAGTGAGGGATGCGGTCGAGCGATGAGACCCCGCGGGTTAAGGGTCAATAAAGCCGCCCCTGAGCTCCGCACTGACTCAGCCGCAGTCCTGCGCCGCGCTCCGCCATCCCCCGCCCCCGCCGCCATCTTGCGAGGCGTTGCCGTGGCAACGGGCCGCCGGGGGCGGGGCGGCGGACTACAGCTCCCAGCATGCCTCGCGCCGCGCTGCCCGACTCCTCACGGGCCCAGCCCGCCGCACGGCGGAAGATGCTGCCCCGAGGGTCCCGCCCCCTGCTCTCCCATAGGCGGGAGGGAGTGACGTCACCCCCCGCGGGGGCGGGAACGCAGCGGCACGGAGGCCTGTGATTGGCAGAGCGGGTCGCCGCTGCGGGGCGGGCGCGGCGCGGCGGAAGGCGGAAACGGAGGATGGCGGCGGGCGCGCAGCTGGCGGCGGTCGCGCTGTTGCTGCTGGCCGGCGTGCGGCCGGGCCCCGCCGAGCTCACGGATGGCAACAGCGAGCACCTGAAGCGCGAGCACTCGCTGATGAAGCCGTACCAGGGTGAGCGCGGGGCGCGGCGGGCGGGGGCCGGGGCCCGGCCGGGGCCGCGCGTTGAGCCGCGCTCTCTGTACCCGCCGCAGGCGCGGGCTCCGCCGCGATGCCGCTGTGGGACTTCCAGGGCAGCACCATGGTTACCAGCCAGTACGTGCGCCTGACGCCTGATGAGCGCAGCCGGGAGGGCTCCATCTGGAACCGCGTGGTGAGCCCCGGGGCGGGCGGCTGGCGGGCCGCTCCCCGTGCCGGGCTGACGCTGTGCCGCTCTGTCCCGCAGCCCTGCTTCCTGAAGGACTGGGAGCTGCACGTCCACTTCAAGATCCACGGAGCTGGCAAGAAGAACCTGCACGGGGATGGCCTGGCCCTGTGGTACACGCAGGAGCGCCTGGTGCCAGGTAGGTCGCAGCCCGGGAAGGCAGTCACATGCTGGGCAGCATCAAAGGGTACTGCGGTCAGCAGGGTGAGGGAGGTGATCCTGCCCTTCTGTGCTGTGCTGGTGAGACCTCACCTGGTGTTCTGCGTCCAGATTTGGAGCCTTCAGTGCAGGAGAGATGTGGTCCTGTTACAGTGCCTCCAAAGGAGGGCTGCGAAAATGATTTGAGGGATGGAACACCTCCCCCATGAGGTCAGGCTGAGAGCTGGTGCTGTGCAGCCTGGAGAAGAGAACGCTCCAGGGAGACCTGAGAGCAGCCCTTCAGTGTCTGAAGCATCTGTCCCCCTAAAGAAGGGGACAGACTCTCTAACAGGGTCTGTTGTGATAGGACAAGGAGAAATGGTTTCAGACAAACAGTAGTGAGATTTAGAGTGGATATACGAAAAAAAGTTTTTTACGCAAAGGCACTGGCACAGGTTGCCCAGACATGTGGTGGATGCTCTATCCCTGGAGACATCTGAAGTCAGGCTGGATGGAGCTCTGAGCACCCCGATCTAGCTGCAGATGTCCCTGTTCATTACAGAGGGGTTAGAGTAGATGACTTTGAAGGTCCTAGCCAACTCAGATTCCGACTCTAGGTGTTCAGTATGGGCTCCATGCACAACCTGGGTTGTGCTTGCGTGTGTCCTTGGGCAGCTTTAGAGCTGCCTCTGTCCTACATGTCTCTCTCCAGAGCAGGATTTGAGCTCGCCTTGGCAACACCAGGTTAGAGAAGAGTTCTCTGCTCTGTCCTTCCTGACCTGGGAGCCTGCAGTTGTGCTCCACGTGAGCGGGGTGTCTCAGTGGGTGTTGTGCCAAGTGCTTCTCCTGGTGGGTGTATGCAGGCTGCATGGGCAGGCCTGGTGCTTGTCTGCTGTTCTTGTGCAGGTTCTGCCTGGTTGGGCTGTGCTGCTGCTGCCAGCTGGAAGGAATGTCATTGTCAAAGCCCTACAAACCTGGGTTTTGGGATGAGGGTACCGAATAGAGCCATCAGTTCACTGTGTTCTGCCATGTTCCAGGTCCTGTTTTTGGCAGCAGAGACAACTTTCATGGGCTGGCTATTTTCCTCGACACATATCCCAATGATGAAGCAACAGAGGTGAGTAGTTCGGGGAGCTTGCTCATTGCCAAGGAGGATGTTTCCTTGTGGCTTTGTGCTGCAAGTGCTTCATGCCTGGATTAAGGAAAACTTTCTTTATGCAAGAACAGATTGTTGTTCTTCCTGTCCTGTGAGCTGGTAAAGAGCAGAGGATGTGTGTGCATTAATGGGGACAAGAAGGTGCTTGCTCCATCTTCTGGTATTGTCTGCTCCCAGGGCCTTTTCCCTGCTTCTGATAGGCCAGTAGACATTAAATGAGAAGCCCACCTGAAAATATATTAATCCCAGGTGTCATTTCCTGAACTTCTCTGACTGTCCCAGGTTGTTTCCGGCCTTGTTCTCCATCTCCAACCCGTTTTTCTGAAGAGAAATTCCTGTGTTGGCTTTCTTCTCCAGAATTCCCCATGGGGGCTGTGGTCCTTCTGTCCTGCTTCGTGTTTGTGGATCTCATTTTGGCATGGTTAGGCAATGTAACAGTGTTAGTGAGACCTATTGCCCCAAACACCTGGTGTCACTTAAGTCCTAAATACCTGGCAGATGATCCTGTCTGCTTGCCTTGGTGTTCAGTGAGTTGTTAATTCTTGCTTCCAGGTGGCCCCTTACGGCACATGTCACCTACTGACTACAGAATCCTGAATGTGGTTTTGCTGCTAGTTGCTGCCTGTTACAGTTTCTGAGCTGTTTGTAGGATTCTCAGTGGGTCTTGTGCATTCTCTGCAAGTTACTCTGTGGTCTCATTGCTGTGGGCCCCCAGTGCTGTGTGAGCCCATGAGAGATCTTAATGCAGATGATCAGAAAAGGCAACTCTGCTTTACGCAGAACAAGCTCTCGCTCATTTTAGGGCCAAAGGAGCTTTGATTTAATGGTTCAGTTCTCTGTACTCGCTTTGTTGCCATGCAGTTGCCTTGCTGTTGTTCTGGTCTCACTGAGTTTTCGGAGCAGACAGGGGATGTTGGCTGTTGGATCTGCAGCTGCAAGATCCCCGCAGACTGAAGGCACTGATATTCTCCCTGCAGCGTGTGTTCCCCTACATCTCTGCGATGGTGAACAACGGCTCCCTGACTTACGACCACAGTAAGGACGGGCGCTGGACGGAGCTGGCAGGATGCACTGCTGAGATTCGGAACCAGAATCACGATACCTTCCTGGCAGTCCGGTACTCCCGAGGTCGCCTGACGGTGAGATGTTTGGGGAGCCTTGTGCCTTCTGCAGGGCACCTCACGTGCGTGCAGCAGGGCGGTGCTGGCGGGCAGGTGGTGCTGTGGCAGCGTGTGGTTTGTCAGACTTGGCCTCCTGCTCCTCCTCTGGCTCCAGAAGAAGTGCTGGCTAGGCAGAGGGGCAGCTGGCGTTCCTGGTGTGACTCCCCTGATCCTACAGGTGATGACAGATGTTGAAGACAAGAATGAATGGAAGAACTGCATTGACATTGCAGGGGTGCAGCTGCCCACTGGCTACTTTTTTGGTGCTTCTGCAGGCACTGGAGACCTATCTGGTGAGTGGGTTTTGCTTGCCGGAATATATGCTCGGTGCTTGGAATGCAGTGCTATGGGTGCAGTAGGTGGCTTCCTGTTCACGGGGCCCTTGAAACTGTATTGAGTGAGGACACGTGGCCTGGGAGAGGTGGCACCTAAAAGCATCTTGAATTATACGTGGGATGTGAGGGTGGCTTGAGAGGGAAGGAGACCTGCACCTGGCAGAGCACAGAGCTCGGGCTGCTCTCCCAGTGTGGGTGTTTCTCAAGGCTTCTGGCAGTCCTCAGTGCTGACGGTTGTTTCCTAGACAATCATGACATTATTTCAATGAAGCTATTCCAGCTCATGGTGGAGCATCCTCTGGAAGATGACACCGTTGACTGGACAAAGATTGAGCCTAGCGTCAGTCTCCTTAAATCACCCAAAGGTGAGTCCCTGGGCTTCCAAACCTTCGGTAAAGGACTTTGGGTCTTGGGGCTGGGTGCCTAAAAATCTGGAAGCTGCCACATTGTGCTTGCCGAGACACAGGCGTGCTATGCATTGCCATGCACTGCTTGCTGCCAGCAGCAGAGTGCATCTTGTGGGGAAAATGTCCACTTGAGCACAGTGATCTCCATGTTCTTAGCACAGCAGTGCTCCAGTGTTGGTTCTTCCAGCAGCTTCCTGCTCAGCAGCAGGGCAGTGTTAGATCTGAGATTGCCCTGCTCTGAGACACCGGTGGCTTTGGTGAGACCCTTACTCCTTTTCCTTGCAGACAATGTGGATGACCCGACGGGGAATTTCCGCAGTGGGCCCCTGACGGGCTGGAAGGTGTTCCTGCTCCTGCTCTGCGCGCTGCTGGGCATCATTGTGTGTGCTGTGGTGGGAGCTGTGGTCTTCCAGAAACGCCAGGAGCGAAACAAGCGCTTTTACTAGCGGAAGAACCGGGCTGAGTGCCCAAACCCTTTTCTATGGGGAGCTGTACAAACTGTGGTTTCTAAAAGCTGTTTCTGAGAAATACAAGAAGTATTTTCTTAACTGTCCCTGTGGCTGTAATCCTGCCAGACACTTGGCGGGACTCGGGGTGTTGGGGGTTGGGGGGAGGGAGGGGGGGGAGGGAATGTTTTTAGTTAGGGCCCACACCTACTGCAGAGGCACTGCTCACCCTGAGAGCCGTAGTGCCTCCTCTGGGGCCCCCCCAGGACCCGCAGTGCTGCCCGGGGCGGCGGGCATGAATGTAGGGGTTGTGTGGGGCTGGGGCTGTGAGTGGGGCATTAAAGGACTGACACCAACCGCGGCTCTGTCTGTGTCTGGGGCTCCGAGGGGGAGGGTGGAAGGATGGTACTTGGGGGGGGGGGGGGGGGGGGGGGGGGGCGTTGGGCAATGGGTCTCAGGAGGAGAAGTAGCGGGAGGGGGGAGCGGGCGCGGGGAGGGTCCCGGCACGGTCACGCCCCCGCCGGGCGGAAGGAGCGGAGCGGAACGCCGGGGTCGGGGCTTTGTTTCCGGAGGAACGGCAACGGCGCGGCCCGGCCAGCGTGTCCCGGCGGCGGGGCCGGGGTCTGCCATGGGGCCGGGCCGCCGTAGGGCCGCGCTGCGCCTGCGGGGCGGAGGGTGAGACGGGGCGGCGCGGGGAGACGGGGCGCGGGGGAGGAGGGGGGGGAGGGGGTGGAGCGGGAGGAACCCCGCTGACAGCCCGCTGTGCCCCAGCTCCCCGCAGGTGCTGGGTCTCCTGGCCGGCAAGTTCTCCATCTTCCAGCTCTTCTTCCTCGCGCTGCTGCTGGGCTTCGCCTCGCTGCTCTGGCTGCAGCTCAGCTGCTCGGGCGAAGCGGTCCCCCCCCCCGGGCGCGGGGTCCCCCGGCCGCCCTGCCCGCCCGAGCCCCCCGCCCCGCCGGCCGATGACCCTTCGTGGGGTCCGCACCGCCTGGCGCTGCTCGTCCCCTTCCGCGAGCGCTTCGAGGAGCTGCTGGCCTTCGTGCCCTACATGCACCGCTTCCTCAGCAAGAAGAGGATCCGCCACCACATCCTGGTGCTCAACCAGGTGGACCACTTCAGGTACGGCAGCCGCAGAGCCGGGGGATGCCGCGCCGTGCGGAGGGCAGCAGTGTGTACCCGGTCCCATTGCAGGTTTAACAGAGCGTCGCTGATCAACGTGGGCTTCCTGGAGAGCGGCAACGACACGGACTACATCGCCATGCACGACGTCGACCTGCTGCCCCTCAACGAGCAGCTGGACTATAGCTTCCCCGAGGCCGGGCCCTTCCACGTGGCATCCCCGGAGCTGCACCCGCTGTACCACTACAAAACCTACGTGGGAGGGATCCTGCTGCTCACCAAGCAGCACTATGAGATGGTGAGCTGAGCCCCCGTTGCTTTGGGGTGGGGTGTGCAATGAAATCTCGGCTCTGTGCTTCACAAGGGGGAAGAGGAATCGGAGGGCTGAGCCGTGCTCGGGGCCGGGGGGGGGGGGGTGGTGGCGTTTGGCTGCTGCAGGAGAGCAGTGCGGTGCTGCTCTCGTTGCAGTGCAATGGCATGTCCAACCGCTTCTGGGGCTGGGGACGAGAGGACGATGAGTTTTATCGACGCATCAAAGGAGCTGGTCTCCAGGTGAGTGTGCTTGGGGACCTCCTTGGCTGAAGTTGGCCTTTTTCTCATCTCTCTACCCATCCCCTGCTGCAGCCCTCAGGGCTGGCACGAGGGGCAGGTGGCCCTCCCACACGTGGGCAGGCTTTCAGGAGCTGTATGGAAGCCTTTTTCTCCTCCCAGGTTCACCGTCCCTCTGGAATCACAACTGGGTATGAGACTTTCCAGCACCTGCATGATCCGGCCTGGAGGAAGAGAGACCAGAAGCGCATTGCTGCACAGAAGCAGGTGAGCTGTGAGAGATACGGGCTGTGCTCCGAGCCCTCCCCTGCCCACTCTGCCCCAGCACCGGAGGTTTTGCCCTGAATGCTCTTTCTCTTCAGGAGCAGTTTAAGGTGGATCGGGAGGGAGGTCTGAACAACGTGAGGTACCGGATCGAGTCACGGACTGCCCTGAGCATAGCAGGAGCCCCCTGCACTGTCCTTAACATCTTGTTGGACTGTGACATGAGCGAGACACCGTGGTGCACGTTTGGCTGAGCTGTGTCCCATGTGCCAGCATGCGCTGTGCTCATGCCAAGGTGCCAGGGCTGCACCGAGCTGCTCGGAGCAAGGCAGAGTTTTGCAGCAGGCCAGCACGGTGCTGCTGGCAGGACGCAGAGGAGCAGAAGGGCTGAGTGCTTGAATTTGCTGGGACCAGCAAAAGAGGCCAAGAGCAGGACTCCATGGCATGGCTGTGAGTGCTAATGTTGCTGCCTCCCAGGGCGGGTGCAAGGAGGCGTTTCTCCTGGGCTGGGTACGGCTGAGCTGCCACCCAGTTCAGAGGACAATAAAGAACTGTCAGGGCATCTGCTTGCAGTGACTCGGGGACCTGCTGCAGGCAGCCACAGGGAACGGAGGCAGAAGCAACCCGTGGGAGACAGCCGATGCACTGCCACTGTTTCCTGGGAGAGTGTCCTGGAGCAGGAAACAGGGAACAGAACATCCCTGCCTGGCTGCTGGGAAGGCACCTAGGGCACTGCAGCCTGGATTCAGGAGTGGGGATGCCAGGAAGGTCCCTCTGCCCCCTGCCAGCTCTGGGCTCCTCCTGCAGCCTGGCTCGGCCCCTGCTTGTGCTGCCAGGTGCACTGCTGCCACACTGCTCCAAGCTCGTGCTGGTTTGCAGGTGTTGCTCTGGGGCTCTGGCACACGTTTCAGGCACTGCTGTCTCTTGGAGCAGGGCAGACTCTCCCAGCCAAGCGCTGCACTGAGCTGGTACTCATTCTCCTGTGCTTCCCAGCTCCTTCTGTCCTTGTCCTGCCTTCTGGAGCACTTGCCTTGCAGGTGTCAGAAGATGGAAGCTGTCACCGTCCTGTGAAGCTAAGTGGTTCCTGTTTCACAGTGATGTGGCACCTCTGGGCAGGAGCCCTGGGTTGAGGGAAGTGGCAGCTCTGGATCTGAGCGCACGGACTGCGAACCACTGGGAACAAATCTTGGTGGCCATCACCCGCTGCTGCAGGGGAAGAGTTGGTGCTGCACACACCAGCATGCTGCCTTCATGGAGGGGACAAGGCTGTGATGAGGTCCAGCCCTTGCTCCTTGCATCATCCCACGTGCAGGCAGTGCAAGCTCCTTCCCAGCTCCGGGACTGTCCTTGCCCCAGGGCAGGAGAGGACATGCCATCCCAGGGCCTTGAGGGCCTCTCCACCCTAGCAATTTAGTCTTGACACCCTGTTCCAGCCCAGTGTTTTTGTTCTGCGTGTAGCCCACAGGTTGTTTCCAATGCATGCATGCAGGCATCCCCAAGCCCTGCTGTCCTTTGCCGAGGGAAGGGGAGGGAAGATGCCGGCCCACCATGAACTCTGGAAGACCCATAGCACTGCAGCTGGCCCCAGTCCCTGTCCATCACTCAGGTTTTGGGACTGGCTGTGTACATCAGCTGTGTGCCGATGCCGGAACACAGATCAAAGTCTCCCTCTGCACTGTTCAAAATAGATGGCACAGTTTCATGGAGCTGTGCAGCAAGCAGGGAGCATATGTGCAGCTCGTACTTCGCTCAGCACTGCAGGCTCCTCTCCCGCTGCCTGGCAGCTATTTCGCAGCTCTGCTCGCAGCCCCCTCATCCGCCGGGTGCTTTTGTGGCAGAGGCACCTCGCTGGGGACCCGGCTTCCTTTAATAGGCCTGAATGCGCTTCGGAGGTCGCTCGGGGCCGCTCTCCCCACGCACCGGGCTCTTAGCAAAGGCCCAGCGGGAGAGGCCGAGGCTGTTCCCATCGCGTTTTACAGATGGATGACACCCCGCTCGGAGCTGCCCGCATCCTGGGAGCCGTGCTTGGCTGCGCTCCCAGCAGCCTCGGGGCGGGGGGAGCGGGTCAGGGCTGCAGCCCTGCAGCTCGGAGGCCGTGCGGGTGATGTGGGGCTGCAGGGAACGCGGTGAGAGCCTTGGCACCGCAACGAGCATGTGGGGACGGGGACGGCGTGGGTGAGCGCTGGCAGCACACGCCGCGGGGGGGGGGGGGGGGGGGGGGGAAGGGGGGAGCTGGCAGCGGGCAGGGCGGATGCGGGCGGCTCCGAACCTCGACCGGGGACACCGTGAGCACCATTCCTCCGTGCGAGGGCGTGCACCGAGGCGCTGCGGGTCACCCGACCGGAGGGCCGAGGGATGCTCCGCGTCCTCGCGGTGCCGCACGGATACCTCGACGGCGACCGGGGCACGTGGCGGGCACGCGGGACCGAACCCTCGGAGCTCCGCTCGGCGCCGGGCGCGGCGCTCCGCTCCCGGCAAAGGCCGCAGGGGACCGCGTCCGTCCCGCCGGGCTCCGCCGCCCCTCCCCGCGGCCGCCCCGCCCCGGCGCCTCCCGCCTCCGCGCCGCGATTTGCCGCTGCCGGCTCCGCCCGCTCCCCGCGCGGCCGCGGCCGAGGGGCGCGTTCAAACGCGGCGAGGGAAGGAGCGGAGCCGCGCGTGGACCGCAGCGCCGCCGGCATGGTGAGTGCGGCCCGGCCCCGACGCCGGTGCCCGCCCCGGTGCCCCCCTCCCCTCCTTCTCTCCCCGCCTCCCCCCCCCCCCCACCTCCCCCCGGGCCGTGCCCCGGTGCCGCCCCTCCGCGCGGCCGCAGCGCTTTGTCCCGGGGTTGGGGCGCGCCGCGGCCGAGCGCGGCCCCGGATTCCCGCGGGATCCGCGGAGCATCGCCCCGTGCGCTCCGCCGCGCTCCGCTCCCCTCTCTCCCGGGGCCGATGGCGCTCCCGCCGCCGCCGTGTGCCCAGGGGTCGGAACGGGGCCTCGCTGGTGCCGTGTTCCGGCGGGGATTGGGGCCCGCGCTCCCTCTCCCCGCCTGCTTCCCCCTCTCTCCGCGCCGGCGGTGCCCGGAGCAGGTGCTGAGCCGAGGGAGGGAGGTGACAGCGCAGGCCGGGAGCTGTCAGACAGGTTTGTGCGTGGCAGCAATTAAAAGCGGGGTGTTTGTTTACCCGGCGTGTGTGCTGAGAACCAGGGCAGCTTCCTGGGTGAGGCCCGACAGACGGGGCCAGGCGGGGAGCGTCGGGCCCCCCAGCCCAAATTCCAGGGCCCCAGCTCCCCCTCCGGCCGTAATTTGAGGGTCGGGGGCCCGAAGATGCCCATCAGGCCCTCCCCGCTGCCCGAGGATGAGGCGCTGAGGCTGAAGCCTTGCTGCCCGCCTTCCTCCCGCGGGGTCTGGCCACCTGCGCAGGAAGCCTGCATCGTCCCATCTGCATCCTTCCCCTTCCCGTCCCGTGTCCGGCCTCGCTGGGCCGTGCGGTGATGCGCACGTCCCAGGGAGAGGCTGAGCCAAGCGGCTGGGACCTCCCCAGGGTCATTTGTAGCAGCGTCCTCCCCCCCTGCCTGCAGCCTTTGAGAAGAGATGGACTGGGCGTCCTGGGCAGCCAAGGGTGCAGGGAGGGGGGAAGTCCAGCGCCATATAGGGGTTCTCAGGAAGGGGCGGCTGGGTGCCGCCGGGCCGGGGCTGGCACCAGGCCCAGGCAGGTGCTGCCGGCTGCTGAACTCGCCCTCCCGAACAGGCTGGGCGGCAGGTGCCTGTTCTGGTGGCAGCCCCGGCCGCGGGCGGGAGGTGGGGCTGGGTGTGGGAGGGAGGTGCCGAGCTGTGGGGGGTGGCAGTGGGGAGCCCCCACCCCAGCGCTGCCCCTGCGCACGACAGAGCGCTGCTTGCTTGGCTGCCAACGTGACCCTTTGGGGTCCCCCTCATTTGAGTGCCTTTGCGGTTGGCTAGGATAGGGTATGTGTGGCTGAGTGGGTATCCCCACACCCCTGCTGCAGGCAGGGAGTCCGCGATGGGCCTGTGGTCCCATTTACACCGCCGTGCTGACTTGGTCTCTCCTTCGGCAGTGCTGGTACCGGGCTTTTCTCTAATCCTCCATGGCAGCAGCACAAGGCCCTGTGAGCTGTGAGCCCGACACCCGCGTCCTCGGCACCTACCTCTCCTCTGTGCCCGTTGGCAGCATGGGCAGCGTGGGCAGCCTGGTGGAGAAGCAGGATCTGTCCCCCCTGGAGCTGCGGGCCCCTCTGGGGGGCACGCGGGGGCTTCGGCAGCCTGACGGCTTGCTGAGGAAGGGGCCGAGCCAGCGAGAGCTCTTCGGATACCTGCACGGAGCCAAGAAGGAGACACGGTCGGAACGGAAGCACCAGGCATCAGGAGCGTGCTACAAGCGGGACTACGAGAGCGACCGTGAGAACCGGTCCCCTGAGCGCTGCTCCCGGGAGCATCACCGCGGAGCTGACTTCTCTAAGAGCTCGCTGCCTGAGAGGGGCCGCTTCGACAAGGTGAGACGTGAAACTCGTCCCTAAAGCGTGTCCTGCTCTGGGCGGGGTGGATGGGGCTGGAGGAATGGGAGGTGGGACATGGGGATTTGGATGTGTCTGGGTGAAGGGATGAGGCTGTGTGCGTTTTCCCCGGGTGGAGCTGGGTATGGTGAGTGCTGGTGGGGGCTCAGTCTGACCTCGCTTATGTCTTCCAGTGCCGCATCAGGCCCTCGGCCTTCAAGGCAGTGACTGGGAAGGGGCTGGTCTCCATGCAAGGCCTCTCCTCATCCAAGGGGCAGAAGCTGTCTAAGAGCAATGGGAGCCTGCACACGTTGCTGTCGCAGAGCACCACAGCGGCCCCGCAGCATGGCCCGCTCCGCACCCACCTGCTCCACGCCATCAGCCTGGATGAAGCCTCCGACTCCAGCCACAACTCCATCCAGAGCTTCCCCTCCTACGGCTCCTGCCTCAAGCCCGCCCAGAGCCAGTTCAGTGCCTCCATGGGCCACATCAACCACATTGGGGGTTCCCTGGACAGGGTGTCCCGGAGCCCCAGGGATCCCCTGGCTCCTGAAAAGGCACCCCTGTCCTGCAAGAGCATGGCCACGCTGAGCCGGCTGCAGAGCCCTGGGGAGCCCCCACCGCCCTATGAATTCACCTACTCCTTGGAGGATGCGGTGAAGCAGCTGGAGGATCGGCTGAAGGAGACTGGGGGAGAGCTGCGTCAGCTTAAGAGGAGCCTCAGCGAGACTGAGGATCCCTTTGCACAGGTGAGAAGTGGGGCTGGCGGCTGTGGGGAGGTGGTAACTGGGTGGAAGGAGCTGTGAAGGACTTGGTGTCCTGCCACAATGGCTGGTGGGTGCCCTAACACGGAAGAATCCAGCGTCATGGCCTGTGAGGAAGGAGCATCTCTGCAAAATCAGGCTGGGAACCTGCTGCTGAAGCTCTGTTCCTTGGTTCTAGCTGGGGCTGTCCTGGCAGTAGGTACCTGGGACCTCCCGGGATCCTTCCAGGCACTGTCCGCACAGGGGCAGGATGCGGACCCTCAGCAGTGTCTCTCTGTGCTGGCAGGCGTTTGAGGACAAGCAGCGGCTGTGGCTGGACGAGCTGGAGGACCTGAAGCAGATGTACATGGCCAGGCTGCAGCAGGTCACACAGCAGGCACAGCGCGGCCAGCGGGCGCTGCAGCTGCAGCTCTACAAGGCACAGCAAGAGAAGAAGCGGCTGCAGGAGGAGCTGAGCATGCAGCAGTGCCAGTGCGAGGAGACCAAGCTCCGGCAGTCCCAGGGTGAGCGTGTCAGCCCCAAACTGGAGGAGACCAAGTGGGAGGTGAGTCCCTTTCTGTCCCTCTCTGCTGCCGGCTGCAGCCAGGATGGGGCAGTGGTTCTCTGCTCTGGCTATCGCTTGTGTGGCAGCAAGATGGGAGGAGAGCCAGGCATGATTCTCATGATCTCCCAGGGATGCTGTGGCAGCCAGGGGTGCTGCCACCCCTGAGATCCTGCTCCTTCCTCACTGTTCACCTGTGCCCTGCAGGTGTGTCAGAAAGCAGCAGAAATCTCCCTGCTGAAGCAGCAGCTCCGGGACACCCAGGAGGAGATGGCTCAGAAGCTAGGCGAGATCTTCAGCCTGAAGACGCAGCTGCGGGAGGCCAAGGCAGAGGTCCAGGCCAGGGACTCCCAGCTGGCACAACTGGCAGATTCCTTGCAAAGCCCCGTGGAGCCTGGCACCTCGCTGCCGCTGGGCGATGACCCCATGCCGGCGTGCCAGGACTTCCCCGGCTGCGAAACGGATGACTCCAAGTGCCGGGGCCTCCACAGCGACTCAGCGGAGCCCCTGGAGCGGCAGGTGGAGTGGCTGTGGGCAGAGCTGCTACGGGAGCGACGGCAGGGCCAGCTGCAGGCTGTGAACTTTGAGCTGGAGAGGAAAACCTGGCAGGAGGAGAAGGAGAAGGTGCTGCGGTACCAGCGGGAGCTCCAGGCCAGCTACATGGAGATGTACCACCGGAGCCAGGTGTTGGAGCGGGAGCTGCGGCAGCTGCGCTCGGAGCCCAGGGATGTCGGGACTGACTCGCCGTGGATTGAACGAGTGGAGTCCTCGAAGATCTGATGCCCATGGGACAGTGAAGGGTGGGTCGCTTGCTGCTGCAATGAATGATCTCAGGGGCTGCACGAGGACTCGACGCTCGTTGCTGCCCTGGGAGGAAGGACTGATCATGACAAGGGAGCTTTTCCTTCTTGCAGTGCTTCAGGCCCATCAGGGGTGGTCTCTGGAGAGCGGATCATCTGTACCAGGGGTCTTGCATGTGCCCCGTGCTCTGACTCCAGGATCATTTGCCCTGCACTCCCTTCTACCATGGGGGCATAGACCGAATGCCCTGTGAGCCATTCCCCATCCCTCCTGCTCTGTTCTCCTTTCCCATTTAACCTGTAACTGAATACCATGCTAAGGAAAGGCTCGAGCCCTGTCCCAGCCCCACGGCCCTTCTGTGGGCTCCAGGGCCGACCTGGGAGCTCACAGTCCCCTGGCTCTGGTTGAGGTGCTGCTGGTGGGAAGGCCCTGGAGGGACTGCGCGTGGGGAGAGGGGGAGCTGCCCCAGCGCTGCAGCTTCCCAGCACGGAGCCCTCGGGCCGAGAGGAGGCAGTGCCACAGGACGGGTTGGGAGCAGCGCTGGGGCATCCCCGTATCTCCTCCGAGGGCACAGGGAAGGCAGGGAGGGAGGCGCGGAAGAAGCCCCGGGCCGCGCTTGTAGCGTCCTCGGCCTTTCCTGCAATAAACCTAGATTTCGTTCCCCCGGCTTCCGCTCCCTTTGAAGGCCGCGGTTCTGCAGCCCGACCTTCGGTGGTCGCCCCCGCCCCGCAGCTCCCGCCCGGCCCAGCCGGCGCGGCGAGGAGGGAGGGGGCGCTCAGCGGGCGGCACAACCGGTTCGACCATCGCACGGCGTTGAGTCACGGCGGGGCCGAGGCCCGGGGGACCGGCTGAGCCCCGCGGGGCGGCTCCGGGGCCCCGCCGTCGGGACGGGCCTCGCCCCTCCGCCCCCAGCGGAGCCGGGCGGGGGACCCCGCGGGCAACAGCAGGCGCCCACCGCCCCCAACTTCCGGCCCGGCCGCCTGACGCCGAGCGCCCCCTGGCGTGCCGGCGGACCCCCGCACCGCGGAGAGCACCGGGCGCAGTCCTACAAACATCCCAACAGCTTTATTCCCCTCAGACGCTGCCCCCCCTCCCCCCCCCCCTCCACCCTTCCCCCACAGCCATAGAGACGGCGCTCCCGGAGGTCACAACGGCAGCGGCAGGGCCTCCACCTCGCCCAGGCACTCGTCGTAGGCTTCCTGGTACTCCTCGTGTGGCTTCAGCAGGATGACGCAGGTGGGGCGCTTCGAGCCGGCTGCGGCCCCCAGGTCCTGCGGGAGCAGAAGGCAGTGGGTGGTGGGCAGCCTGCACGGACAGGGGGAGGCAGCCCTACTAGCCCCTGACAGTGAGCACTCAAAGGGGTCCATAAAAAAAGGACCTTAAAGCTGACCCAGTCCCAACCCCTGGCGTAGGTTGGCTGCCCCCCAGCAGCTCAGGGCCCTGAGCACTTCCAGGGATGGGCCAGCCACAGCTCTGCGCAGTGCTGCCAGTGTTACTGTCCTCTGAGTAACAAATTCCTTCCTAACATCTCACTTGAATCTTCCATTTTAGTAGAAAGCCATTACCCCTTGTGCCATCACTGTGCAAAAAGCTGGTCCCTCTCCTGCTTACAAGCTCCCTCCAAGTTCTGTAAAAGCTGCAACAAGAGCCTTCTCCAAGCTCAACAAGCCCATCTTCCTCCACCATTTTTCACAGGAGAAGTGCTCCTGCCCCCGAGCATCTTCGTGGTCCTCCTATAGATCTGCTCCAACAGCTCAGCGTCCTTCTTGTGCTGCAAGCCCCAGGTCTGGATGCAGCACTGCACGTGATGCCTCACAAAGGCAGAGCAGAGGGGGACATCATCACCCCTGCCCTGATGGCACCCTTCTGTTGGCATGGCCCAAGAAGCCATTTCCTAGTTCTGCCCAGCAGGGCTGATACATGCCACATGTGGCTGGCACTAGGCTCTTGTGTCCCACTTCTCTCAGAGCAGTTCCCCAGGCACTGAGCATCTCTAACCCTTAGGTCTGAGCAGGAGCGGGGACATCTCCCCAAACCACACCTTGGCCTGTGCTTCCTTTCTGTACGCATCCAGGTCCCAGTTCAGAACTAAAGGAGAAAAAAAGAAATCTGTCCTGGCTCTGCCCCAGAGAGCTCTACTTGTGCAAACGGTTCTGGAGTGCAGCCATGAAACAGCTCTACACCTGGGCTGCAGCCGTTTGCTCCCCTCACGTCCTGGCACTGCCTGAGCACCGTGTGCTTCGCTAGGTGCCCCATGTATGCCCCCTTCCCCAGCAGGCCCCTGGCACAGAGCAGCCAACCAGCATGGGCTCCTCCTTACCGACTTGGAGGGGACGTAAGCGTAGGGCAGGCTCCTCTCTTCACACATGATGGGGATATGGCAGTACACGTCGATGGGCAGCGTGTCGCCGGCCAGCACAGTGATCCTGCAGGAAAAGACCGTGTCAACGGCTGCCCCACACCGTGCCGTAGGGAGAGAGCATCGCTTACCCCTTCTCGCCTTTGTTGATGAACTTCTGCACCTCCTTCACGCCCCGGCGGATCTGTTTGTGCTTGGCCGCTGCGGGGACACACAGTCTGAGGGGCTGCGCGGCCCCGGGCAGTTCCCCCCGCCCCGCTCCCGGCACCCCCCACACCTTTCCTGATACACTTGTAGAGCTTGCGCGTCAGCTTGCGGGAGGCGAGCGGCTGCGCGATGGGGTTCAGGTGCTCGAGCTGCTCCCGGTACGACAGCTCGGGAGCGGGCTCCGCCGCCGCCTCCTCCGGCTTCTCTCGCGCCATGCTCGCACCCCGCCGGCGACCGCTTCCACTTCCGGGGCACGCAAGACCCGGCAGCGCCATTTTCAACCGCTAGCCGAACGCCGGCCAATAAACGCTGCTCTCTGTGTCGCCTTAACCCAATGAAGAGCCGCGCCCCGCGCTTCGCCCCGCCCCTCCGCCCGCCCTGAAGCCGAGCGCAGGCCGTGCCAGGCCCCGCGGCGCCCCGCTACCTGCGTCCCGGCGGCGGGCGCTGCTCCGAGCACAGCAGCGCTTCCCCCAGCATCTGCATCTCCTCCAGCACCTCGCGGCGCATCTCCAGCGCCATGCGGTGCACGTGGTGGTTGGCGGCGTTGTACATGACGGCGTTCTGGAACATGAGCATCAGGCTGCACTGGAACTGCGCCAAGGAGCGGATGTGGCCCTTGGCCAGGCTCCTCTTGATGCTGGTCAGGTCCATGGGCCTGCAGGAGGGAGGTGGAAGGAGAGCTGAAGGCTCTCTTTTGCATCGCGGCCCTGAAAAGCGCAGCTCCGTGCCGTCAGTTTCAGCGCCTGGGGCGAAGCGGGGCAGCGAGAAGTGTTTTTTCGTTTCAGACAGACTAAGCTCAGGCAGCCTGGCGGCCCATCAGCTGTCACTCCTAACAAATGTGATGAGGAGCTGCAGGGAACTCAAGGAGCGGTCCCCATTAGTCCTCATGAAGTCAGCCCAGGTCTTGGTGGAGAAAGAAAAGTTGCTAAAATAGGGATCTATTAAAACCCCTTAAAATCAAATGGTGCCACAAGCCAAAATAGCACCGCTGATACGGGGAACATGACGGGGAATAAATATGACTTCCCTTATTTTGACACAATGAGAAAATAAATGGCTGCAGAGAGGACGACTGTGACCAGAATAGAACATGATTCAGCTCTGAAAAATGCCCTTAATCTATCTGGGAAATATAACCTACTTCTCTACTGAAACTACATCTGGGGAGAAAGCAGAGTGGATACTGACAGAGACACAGGCTTCCAGCATGGGAACTGCTGGGCTGCAGAGGCTGAATCCCCAGCTCAGGCAGGGGGCACAGCTGCTGACCTGGACTGCAGTACATCAGTCCATGCAAAGCAAGCAAAGGGCAGGCACAATGCATGTCAGCACCACAGTCACTGCAGGCTTCCAGGTCCTGGTCACCTGGAAGGGAGCTTTGATAACAGACATCAGTCAGTGGGAGATACTGATGACAGCCACACTCTGTGGGACAGAAAGAAGGAAAAAGTCCCACTGGTGTTTTGGAACCTGAGATGACCTCATCAGTTGCTCCTGTTCTGAGTGTTGGGTGCCAGAGAAGGCAGAGAAAACAGAGAGAAATCAGCTACTGAACAGTTCTTCCACGAACTCACCTCTTCACCACCTCGTGGTATCCAGGGGCTTGTTTCTCCGACACTGCCTTCAGGAATGGGCCACTGCATCTACAGGGACAAGCACAAAGAATGACCTCTGTCTGCATCTGAGCAGGAGCTCAAGATAGCAGCAGGACCAATGCTTGCCTCTTCCTGCTGGCCATGAGGTCACAGCCCATCAGCAGCTCCTGGTGTTCAGTGGCTGGCACAGCCAGGCATGGCTGAGCCCCTTGCTGAAGCTGTCTCTGCCAGCTGTGTAGGAAGCAACGCTTGGACTTTGGCACATTGCACACAGGAAATAAATATGCAGTGTTTTCTCATTCTTTGCAGCACAGAGCTGTTCTTGTTGCAAGGACAGCCAGAAGCAAAGCCATGGAAAGACACACCATCCTGTGGTGGTTGTGTGGAGGGGAGGACAAGGTGTCACGGGAATTGGCACACAAGATAATGTCAATTCAACCCTTTGCTCCCACATACCTGTGACTGGCTATCATCTTCCAGATGGACAGGACAGCTCTTTTGAAGTGAGAATGCTGCATGGGATTATCCAAGCTCATCTGCATCCTGTGGAGGCAATATAATGCCAGACTGTTACATTTGAGACAAAGTACGATTTGGTGCTTCAGCTAGCACCCGCCACATCTAGGTGGATAAAACCCAGAGATCTTTTTCTGTAGCTAAACAAAGAAATGGTGGAAGTGTTCTGCATCTGAACACACAACTAGCTGTCCAGAACACAGGAAGATGCAGGGCAACAGGAACAAGGATGGAGCTGACCAGCTCTAAAGGGCAAGTTGGACAGAAGAGCTCACATTACTCTGAAGTTTAGAGCTCTACATTTTTAACTTAGATTCCTATCCCATGAAATTACAGTATTCTCTTTAAAGACAGCCCAGGTAACCACACAAGTGGCAAAGCTCACGTGTGACTGACAAGCCTGTGCTTGCCTAAAGGTAATGTTTCTCTTAGGGTTGGACTGGACATTTACCTAATAAAGCATGATGCCAGCTCACACAAGGCCTAGCTGCACTGAAGAAACTTTTACTTCCAGTTAACCTTATTTAACCTCTAATTTTATCATTTATCACTTTTGGGATTAAGTGATAAAAAATACTGGCAGACCCACAGAGACAGTTATCTCCTTCCCTTCTGCTCTCCATGGGTATCTCACCTTCTTAGAGGTGACCTGTGCCATATACTTCTTCTCCAGTGAGTCAAGGGAAACAACTGTTCTGGTGCACCTGCAAGAGTGCAGACAGACTTACAGCTGTGTGTTGACAGGGCTTGTGGAGTCCAGCATGGGGTCTGCAGAAGTGCCATCGTTACCATCTTGATCCTGGGCTTGGTTAATCTGCTGTGAATCTGGCTCACACAGAGCTGTTTTTCCAGGTGCCTCTTGAGTCTTGTCCTGAAGAGAACAGAGGAAAATGGAGATCTGGCTAAAATGGCAGCCCATCACTTGAATCCCTCAAGCAGAATCCAGCCTGCTGCATATGCCCCTATTGCATCCAATCTCAGATGGGAGCTACTTCTCCCTATATTATTCTAGAAGATGTTGTTCAGACCTTCACTGTGCTGACCAGGATTTCAGTAACAGTTGGGTTTGATCTCTTGGATCATGACCACCTCCAGCTAACACAGACATCGTGGAGATGACTGGCACCCAGAGGCGTGTCTGTCTTCTTTTCTGGGAAGAGTCATGGATATACAGGGGGCAATCAGGAGCTGAGGTAAGACTGCCTCAGGCTTGTTATACCTCAAGACACAGAAAACAGGATCCCCAGGAGTGCAACAGGGTTGTTTCCTCAAAAACTCCCACATAAAAATGACAGAGAATAGACTCAGAGAGAAGACTGCTGTTGGCACAGTGATTCTCCAACAAAATGGAACAGGAGATGCAGGGAAAGAGGATTCTGGAGTCCAGAAGTGGGATTGTGTATAGGGACTCCTAAGAATTTCTCAACAGGAGATCTGAAGCATAAAGCACACTCCTCATAAAGAACATAGACACTGCTATGTGTGTTTTTGGCCACTGTGCAGACCACGAGGGAACTGCTCAGAATAACTCTGTTCAGGCTGAGCAGGTGAAATGTGAAACCCTTACTACAGAATCACAGAACCACCGTGGTTTGAAGAGACCTCCAAGATCATCCAGTCCAGCCATCCACCCCACTAAACCAAGTCCCTTGGTATAGAATCACAGAAAACCCCTGGAAGTCATTTCTGCCTCCAGTGTCTAAGTTTGCAAGGCAACAAATCTGAGTACTGAACTGAAAAACTGGGCACTGCTCTTCCCCTGCTGTGGTATTACAGCTTGTCCCAGCAACACCTCGCAGACTGGTGAGAGCACAGAGTCCCCCAGACACAGGATTAGCGCAAACCCAGGCTAGACACTGCCTGCTTCCAAGACATGACAGTCTCCAGGGGCAGATGGTTATTGGTATTGCTTGTACATCCACGTGGGCCTGAAACCAGCCAAGCTGCGTGCTGCATAGCTCAGTAATTAGAACAAACCGAGTATTCCAGTCTTGCATTAAACCTGAGAGCAGACTGCCAGCTCTCATGAGTCACCTTTGTATTGCCAGGGAGCACTTCCTCCAACTCACATCTGAGGGTTTGATCTGTAACAAGCTTCCTGTTCATCAAGATGCATATCCATACACAAAAACCATCCTTCCTCTCATACATTTCCTTTGCATTCACCTCCCTGCTGTTTCCTCTCTTCTGTGTTCCTCTCTCCCCACCTGGAACATGGGACTTCCCCATCCCTTCTAGAGATGATTTCCTTCACCATCTCATCTCTCTTAGGACCACCTCTCCCCTACCTCTCTTCCCGGGAACTGTTCTTTCTCATCTTCTGTCAGGACATGTAGCTGACTTTCCTCTGCTTTTGAGATTACTGTCCTGGTGATCTCTTCCTGGCATCTTACATCTTCCCCATCATCCTGCTTCCCAGAGCCAGAGTAATCCCAGAGAGTCTCTGCTGAATCTGTGCGGCTGATGTGGAGAGGTTCCAGCAACTGGGTTATCTGCAGCACAGAGATTTATTGCTTCAAATTGTGAAGGCGAAGGGAAGAAAAAATAAGCAGCACAAATGCTATTTTTGCTTTCACACGCTCACATCTTTCCATTTTTAGGAATCCTTGCAAAATCTTCTGATGAAGCCCTGTGTTGTTATTACAGTGTCAGCTCACTGACATCTCTGTGCTTTAGGGTGAGCTGTGTTTTGGTAAAGCAGCTGCTTGGCAGCGGTGCCAGCTTTAAATGAGAGCAAGGACCAGGCTTGGAACAGGGAGCAAATTAACTCAGGGCACCTGCACCTCCCCCAGAATATTTCTGTTTGTCAGAATGGTGGAGAGACGGAAAACTCTATTTCAAGAAGGCCAGAACTGTGCAGCCCACTTTGCTGTCATTCAAACAGCCCTACCTCAGAGAAGAACTGGAGAAGATTGTCATCTTCACGTTGCCTCTCTGCCTTTTGGAAGTCTTCACTATCATCGTCCCAGAGAGGATCACTGAACTCCAGACTGCTGTCTGTCCCTTGGCTGCTTTCCTCCAGCTTCCCTATGGCCACTTCTTCAGTATTCCTCCAGTTTCCCAGTTCCAGATCCAAACTTGAATGCCAACTGAGAACAGACTGTAAGTCACTGTTCTCTGACTCCGACTCAGAACTGGACCACACCCAAGGATGGCCTATCTGCAAACAAACACAAAGAGAGAAACAACAATTTCTTTTACCCTGATCCAGAATTGCAAAGCCCAGATCATTTCCTGACTTACTCAGAGAGCCAAAACATAGCAAGAACTTTAAGAGGCGAGCAGCCTACTCCTGAGCCCACACTTAACAGCACATGGCAGGGCTGAAGCTCTGCAACACGAACTGACATTTCAGAGCAACCGAATGATGATTTTCCAGTGCTTTTGCTGTGCTCTCCCCTGGCTGGTGCTCAGGGGATGCTAAGATGCTTTGGAGCATTTGGCTTTGTCTGATGCTACACGTTTGGCCACTGATAACAGCCAGCAGCATGCATGAAACCAAGTCATGCTACCGGCAGCTGTGAGCCAGCAGTGACTCCAAGTGTCATCCACTCATTGGAAGTTCCCTCACTGTACTTTTTACATCGGAAACAACTTATTACAAACACTACAGAACCTTTGTGTTGAAAATGACAGACGTGATTTAACTGGATGGTGGTGACCGGTGTACCTGAGCCAGAACTGGAACCATATGCATTCATCCACTGGCAGATCAGTTCCACACACTCTCCATAAAATAAAAGTAAACATTCTTATAAGATGGGAGAAACCACTCTTTCCATCTCTACTCATCGGTCCATGCCTAAGTCTCTTCCAGAGTTATGAGTCCACCACGATCTCTCTGCAGTCGGGGGAACTGGTTGCAGGATCATCCTAACAACAGTAAATGGCTGTTAGAAAAATCTGTATCCTGCTAGTGAACTCAGCTGCCTGGATGCTGTACCTATGGAGAATTCTACACATTCATTAGCCATCTCTTCAGAGTTTTCAGTTAATTATGTACAACCTAATTTTTCCACGGTCTTGAACAAGCACATTTCTCACTGACTTCCTTTTGTGTTCTCAGGACTGCTACCACAGCAGCAAATGCAGCCTACGGTGCATAACTGGGAGAAATAAAGAACCCACTGGGTTTGGGATGCGAATATTTGTTTTTCTTTTATGCACCTACAGTGAGAGCCAGGATCTCACTGCTCTCCCTTCTGAAACTGATTCAAAGTTAACTTCATCAGGAGTAGACAAAATTTGATGAGGTAGGAGATAATTTACCTGCTCTAAGCTTCCAGCTAAAGGAGTTGGGCAAACTGTGATTTCATCTGAAGACTGCACAATGGGCAGAGCTGGCTGCACACGCATAACCAGTCACCACAGCTCTGCTAAGGAACAGAAAAGCCTTAGGCTAAGGTAATCCAATCACTTGTGATCATCTTTCTGTACTCCAGTTCAGAGGGATAACCATCTAAAGCCAGGAAGCCTAGGCAACTTGGCATAAGCACTGATATAAAAGATCTTTGGCCTTCTGTTCAGCTCCACTAAGTCTTGGAAGACTCAAGATGCCAGAGAGCAGAACAGCTGCATTAGTGCGAGACAAGCGGGATGAGTGAAATAATTACAGACTGCTTGGTTCCACAGCAATTTGGTACAAAAATAAGGGATGAAAAGATAGGGAATTCAACTTTTAATTAAGGACTGCCTTGTGGACTTTACCTAAGTTGCCAACAGGGAATCGTTATCAAACGGGAAAGTTTTAGTTCACTTTGCAGAGATCAGACACTGCACAACTGCCTGCTGATGTAAGAAAAAGCTGTTAGATATAAAGAAGATGGACTTTGAAAGGAGTTTACATGTCAAAACAAGGAAAATGATCAAAGCCTGCTGTCCAGCAAATGAAACGTAGAATCCACAATGAAGTAGGCAAAAAAGAAAGAAAGAAAGAAAGAAAAAAGAACAATTTGCTAAAGACATAAAAGCAAATAACAACAAACAAACCTCATCAAAAACATCAGAAGCAGAAAGCTGCCAGATGATCAGTGGGGATGACGCACCATCAATGCCAAACACCTCAGGGGAAAACAGGGTCAGTTGGAAAACCTGCATTAATCATAATTATCAGCAGTTACCACAGAGGAGATCACAGAAGTCCCAGAGAGAATTTCTCTTGAGATAGAGACTATTTCTAATTAAAATGTCAACAGGGGAGGTTTTAGAACAGTTGGAGGGAGAGAGTAAGCCACGGAACGACTTGGACTCGTGAGATCCTAAGAAGCTTAAATATAACGTGACCAAACCTCTATGCTGTGCAGCTTGTAGTCTGTACTAGCCATAGCACAAGAAAAACAAAAGAGCAGCTGTTATTTCTGTCCATACAAGGTGGATGTAGAGATGCAGCATGGGCTTTGCACAGTACAAAACGTTACAACGAACAAAATAAGGAGTCAGAACATGAGATGACAAATTGGGATAGAGGCAACAGGGCTCTGGAGAGGAAAGCTGTGTCTTAGATTTTTGAAGATACTAAACATCATAATTACAGGTTATTAAAGGATCATGGGTTCTCTGAGTAGGAAAAAAACCTCTACCATTTAAAGGAAGAAACCAAGGGTAAGAATGAACAGCAACACTTTCCACAATGAAAGCACAATACTAGTGGGTGTGACAGAGGTCCTCCCACTTGCTGCAGCTTCTATTGCCCAACACAGACAGATGCATAGGTGCTACAGAGGAGACAGAGCCAGACTCTTCTCAACAGCCAGCATCGAAAGGAGAGGAGGCAGTGATGACAAGCTGCATCAGGGAAATTCAGGCTAGATATAACAAATGTTTACTCCATGGGGGTGGGTGAGCACTGAAACAAGCTGTCCAAAAAGATGATGAAATCTGCATCCTTGCAGATTTTCAGAACTTGACTAGACAAGGCTCTGAGCAATTCGCTCCAGCTCTCAAGCTGGCCGTGCTCTGAGCTTCAGGTTGGAACAGATGATCCTCAGAGATCCTTTCCAACTTCCATTAGTCCACCAAATACCAGAAAGCAAAAGAACCCTCTGACTTTTCATGCCTTGAGAATCTCTGGAGATTGAAGCCATAAAAATTCAAAAGAGAGATTTGTTCCCGAGTTCAGCAGTGAGGGACAATGAATCAGTAAAAGCAAAGGACTGTATATTTCTAGCACCAAGTACAGAGTGACTCTTGGTGGAAATACACCTTAATCAAGCACAGAATGCAACACAGCAGCCACAACAAAAATCAACACAAAACTTGTGAAAGTCAAGAGCTCTTATTAGATAAGGTAACAATCCCTCTGTATTAAATGCAAAGACTGCTTCCTGAAACTTGTGTGACAGAAAGTGAGTCCTGTACGTACTGCACACACACACACACACACACAGATGTACAGACAGCTCCCAGCTGCTGCAAGCATCAGGATCATGGTTGTTTTTTTTTCCTGTTGTTGTTCTTTTCTACTGTAAAGGTAAATGGGCAAAAAAAAAATACACCAAAGTTAGCAGGAATTCATTTGACTTGAGCACTGTCAGGAGTTTAGAACTCAGTCATCCGTGTTGCTAAGAACTGTAATAAATAGCTGCAAAGAAAACAGTTCAAAATTTCTGCTGTGAAACCAGATACAGGCATGTCTACAGCTGCTACAAAGAGATTTTCACCATAACTCACGTACTCTTTTCAAAGTTCTGGGCAAAGAACCTGGTATTTGATATACCGGCCTCCTAAGGAAAGCTCCAATGAGGCTGTAGTATTTCCACCTGTCATGGTCAGATGTCCCATTTCAAAGCAAGACAGACATATCCTTGCCCCCAGGTGGGAAACCTTCCCCTCCATCCAAGCACCATGCAGCATTCTAATGTTTAGTGTACTGTCTCTAACGTCCAAGCACAGCAGTGCTTATGTGCTTTTAAAGGGTAACTGTTATTTGGAGGAATTCAAGGTATGTATGTGTATCTGCAGAAAAGCAGGGTTCCTCACCAAAGAGAGCTGTGATGCTCAGAACACTGCACACTGTATACTGGATTTTTTTTTTCCCAGACTTTAATATACATACACATTTACACATCATCACTAGTAAAAATCTGTACACTTCACATTACAGTACATACGAGCCACCAGTTGCTAGCTAACACCAGGACACTGATGAAGCCCAAGACGACTGCCCTAGAACAGGCAGGGGGGCTATTCTTCCCCTCCAAGGAAGTTTCTTTGGGTTACACATTCTGATGAGACGTCACTTCCCAGACTCAAGCCAAGAAGGTGGAACAGGTCTCACAAATGGACCTGCAGCTCCTCTTCCTCTAACAGCTTTAACAGCATCTTGCTTGCACTCCAGCTCTGGATGCTAGCTGCTAGGTTTTCCTTTTTTTCTCCGGCGTCATTTCTTCATCTTCATGTCTGCCTCAATGGCACAGCGACGCCCTCTGGTGCCTCCATCCTAGTCACAAGGCAAACAAAAAGACTGGCATTAGCACAAACCAGTTATGTAAATCTAAGCACAAAACATTTCCTCCAGCACTTGGAGGTAAGAAACTGTGCATCTGGGAACAACTTTTCATGCCTGCCAAACAGGAGAAAGGGAAGCTCTGCTAAGAAGGCCTGGGGAGGCCAGCTTGCAGACCTACCTAGAATTCATTCTGGATGGAGCATGGGTGCTAAGATTTGCAGCATCTCTGTGCATTAGCGGCAGCCAGGACAGAGATGGGCAACACGGTTCTCACCCAGACAGATGCTTTTGGAGCCTGCAGTGTGCAGGCTTTCTCCAAAGTGACAGATTCTAGCTTGGCTCTTATGATGGAAAGAGGAAATTGCTGACTAACCTACCTTATCAGCTGCTGATCCCTACAGGAAGTGCTCCTCCAGTTGAGTGACCCTGGCACTAGCTCCCTAGCTTCTCCGTACAGCTCCTTTCCATGAGCAGAAGGCGAGCTGAGAGCTTCCTTTGATCCGCTGCCCTCTCCCTCTGGCTGACATGCTGACTCTCCCGGAGTACTCCTCTGTCTTTAGATATATGCGAGAGAAAAAATAAACTCTCCATCTTCCTCCCCTCTCTCCTCCCCGCAACTCAGAGACCTGGGAACACTGCGAACACTTCCAGATCACCACGGGCAAAGAGCAAGGTATTTCTGTGGAGCATGTTATCTGTTTTCTGGACCGTGAATGATTAAGAGGATGCAGCTGATTTCTTGCTTTCCCCAGGCCCTTTGTACTGTCTTGAACGTGAAGAAGGGGCAGCTGTATAAGCATGAGAGATATCAGAACTATAGTAATGCATTACTTGGTGTGTCTTCCTACGGACATGGAAAGAAAGCAGGAGAGCAGTTGTGCAAATAAGCAAGGCAGATGACAAAACCAGAACACCTGAAACCAGAAGACTGAAGCCCCACCCACTCCCCCAAACCAAGAGGAAGGATCTGAAATGATTAGTCTCTATGGTTCATGGTTGTAAAGACGCAAAGTTAAACACATGTTGCTGCAATGCGAAGGATGCTGTGACAGTGCAGTGATCGCCCAGACAAGGAGTAGAGCACAATGACAGCAGTACTGCAGTACCTGCTGGAGCCTTTCAATACTTACAAAGAGAGAGAGAAGGAAGGCAGGAGAGCCCATTGGGACACTGTCCTGTTAAAAGGCCAAACAGAAGGACTTATCAGATAGGGAAATGCACGCACCACACAGAAGCTAAAAGCCCACATGTGAGCATAGAGAAACATGTGCCCCACTCCCCTTCCCACATAGCTTCAGTCTTACATGGCAGGAACATAAAAATGCACAAAAGAGGGATAAGGCAAGAGCAAGAATGCTAGGAAAGGGATATTTATTCCCTCATCAGCTATGCCAAAGCCTGTACTGCCAAAAAACAGCTGCACTCTGCAGTCTGCCACACTCACCACTAGAACTAAGCAGGAAGTCCTTGCTGTCACAATGTTATGTGTACCAGCTGAGAGCAGGTGAGGTCATGTAACCAAGTTTGGATGTTTCAGATCAGTGTGGAGTAGAAGATTCCATGGTGTGTTTTAAACACCAAACCAGACTCGAATAATTCCCTGGTTCTAAGAACCTGACTTGGAAGTGAAGAACATGGCAGAGGCTAGTCTTCAATTCTTTACACCTTCACCTTCCTGCCATAACACACCTCCTCCGATATTCTACTCATTTCACAACACTTCTCATCACTTGCTCTCCAAATCAGAAAAAGAAACAGAGGGATTGCACAAATAACTCATGATTCCCAGACCTGTCTCTGGGATGACGTACAACTCCAGAGCTGACAGTGGTCTTTGTTACTAAGTAAAATAATAATAAAACTATTCACACGAGGACGCAGGAGCTATTTCAATCTCAAAACACATTCTGCATATCTTTGGTATTGGAACTTGATGCAGAATACGGAGATTCTCCAAAAGACACCAGCCACCCCTCCGCAGGGCACAGCACTCTCACCTTCTCTGAAGCATCCTGCTTGCGAGTGGAGTCTCGCCCACGCAGGCTCTTCGCGCTGATCCCCGACTCTGATGTTTGCATGATCAGCTGTGTAGCCAGAAATTGCTGCAGGAAAACCAGACTCAACTGTTAAGATTCTCAAGCAAAACAAGCTCAGTTAGAGCTTGTCAGCTAACTATCACAAACCACAGGGCTGGGAATGATTGGGTCAGAGACAGTTTCAGTTCCTTGTTTGTTGCTCAGAATAAGTTCGCTTATTCACCTCAGAAGCCACAAGTCTGGAGGGACTATAGAAATCCAGTTCAAACTGTGGTAGCCCCAGCAGCTGGGACATTCCACTTCAGAAGAAATTTTAAACAATCCATATTCACAGGACAATCTCAGGACAGTTCTGTATATGCCTCAAGCCAGCACAGACCAGCAGTCACCAAAAGCAGTAGTCGCGTCCCTTGTCATTCACTGATCTTGTTGCTCGTTTCTGTTCCTGAACCACACCCTAGTTCTTGCTGGCCTAAGCATTTGTGCACCCCCTGAAGGAAATTAGGTTCGAAATTCGTCTGGGCTAAACCGAACAAACATTTTGCTGTGTTAGTTTTAACAGTCTAGTTCACTACTAACACCTCAACTAGTACAAGCAGGCAAAGATGGGACTTCACTGGAAGACTCTGTGAGTGAAACTTTGTTTTCACTTCCAGTAGTCTTTCCTGTATCTGTGGACCAATGCAGACACTCTGTTCTGAAACAGCCTCAGCTCAGTACTTTACCTGGATCTGCTCCAGGACATCTCGCTGCATCTCCACAGCCATATGGTACACATCGTGGTCAGAGCTATTGTACATAACTGCATTCTGAAACATCAGCATAATATCACGCTGGAACTCAGCTGTGGTTCGTATCAGCCCATTCTCAATGTTCTTCTTGATGGTAGATAAATCCATTGGCCTGCAAAATACATTCAAAACAGCAACACAAATACGTAACTCTCTCCCTTCTCATTTGCAAGCAGTCTAAAGTCCGTGACATATTTAATTAGAACATCTATTTAATTTATCAGAATATATTCTCCTCCACATAGGCTGCATTCCATTCCTGAGTTCCAAGGCCTCAGATCAGGAGACACAAGCTGCTCAGCAGTGAACAGGAATGGTACTAGTGCATAACAGATGCCTCAAGAGAGGCATTTGCTTTCTTCAGACATCCTGGGAGACATAAGGGAGCCAGAGCTGCAGACACTGAACTATTTAGGCGTATTTTGGTAAGTCTTCCAGAATCTACGCTTTCTGAGACAGTAAAAGAACTGACCAAAGAATCTGGGTCTTTGGAATGTCACACCTGAAATTCAACCCTTGGACAGAAACTGAGAGAAACAGATAGTTACATATGACTTCACTGATAAAAAAAATTTCTGTTCAAGTCTGTACTTTGCTCAAGGACAGGTCTGCGTACAGACTTGTATGTATTACTGAAGATGACTTTCTTCTTGGGGAAATATCTGTTTCAGACTGAACAAAGTCAGAAGAAATTTATTTTCCAAGTTTTGCAGTCTGAACAACAGATGGACTTTAGACTCTTCCTGCCAGAAATTCTTACACAAATACTCCAGAGTTCTGGTGACATGAGAATGCTGAGACTCACCTCTGCACAATACTGTGGTAGCCTGGTGCTATATCATCAGTCACAGGCTGTAGGAAGACATTGGCATACCTAAAGAGAGAGAGACACCACTGAATGCCCTGTCCTTGCCAATGGAGCAGCAATCCTCAAATATTTGTGTCGTGCTCTCATGTTTACTTGTCTGCTATCACTAACAGTATGACTCATCACCTCCCTGTAACAAGGCAGGTAAGCCTCAGAGTTGGGAGCGTACAGGCTTGCCTGAGATTAGTCACTTCTTTCTGCCAGTTCTCAAGACATCAAACTCACCGGTGATTAGCTGCTGCTCTCCAAACCAGCATGATGGCTTTCTTCCAGATCTTCTGAGCCTGTATTGCCTCCTGATCCTCACTGCACACTGAGCTGAGAAAAAACAGAGTATGATTTCCTTTGTGAACCTCCATACTGCCTTGGAGCAGAAACCTCCTGGTTCATTTTGCTTTTGTCATGCTTACAGTAACTCATGCCAAAGATATAAAAAATGGGACCTGGCACTACAGCATTGTTTGAACACCTGCACTTGTGAGTAAGGATAATCCAGTGCCAAACAAATCATCAACAAATTCCCCCTCTGGACCCACTCAGTCAGCAAAACAGAAATGAGAATCCTACACTCTTCCCAGAAAACACCCTGGGATTTGGGATTTGCAACCGTATGGCACAGAGCTTCACTGATACTCACAACTGTGAGGAGGCTGGGCTGCTGGGGATGGAGTCAGCTAGCGTGTGAGACTGTAACGGTGCGTTGTGGACACTGAAGCCATCGTCGCTCTCACTCACAGGGGGTTCGTTATCCATCTCTGACAGATATCCCTCACCCTGATCTTCTTCTTTGGGCTCCTCCAAACTGGCAGCCTCACTGGCACCATCCTCATCATCCTCTTCCCCTTGTCCATCCTGGAACACAAAGAATTCATAAGTCTGCACAGCCAACTACAGCAGCAACTCAGAGCCTCCAAAGCACTATGGTTCAGCAAGCAAAGTGATTTTCTTACTACAGTTGCTGACAACTGTGCAGGCACCTCCACAAACCTCTGGTTACTATCCTGCCTTACTTCCCACTGCCAACAACTTCAACGTAGAAACAAGTATACTCAGCTGTACAGGGCCCGAAGCAATCTCCCCTTTAGTTCCCAACTTCACACTGACTACTTCTCAGTGCAGAAAGCTGAATGTAGGCTTTGCTTTTTGGTAGGTGGGAGCCAGAAAGCAGCAGCAGTGAGGTATTACTAGTGAAACCAAGATGACTACAGCCAATTCAGAATTACCTTCATCTGACTCCTAAAGAGAGCTTGGGCTTCCTCCTTCATTGAGTCTGTGAAAGAGAGAGAAGCAGAAAGGTTATGGTTCTCTAAAGCAGTCTTTTCTACAAAAGCTCCTGTACCAAAGCCTACTGTCCTGCAGTAATTACCCCTGTTCCTACATATACTTTTCTCCCTCCTCCCCAAAACACCTGAACCAGATCACTGACATCTAACCAGCTAATAATGTTGAATGTAAAAGATTTCCTAGCTGTATTAAGTTACCTGACAGCTCAAATTTGTGCTGAACATCAGCCTGTGAGGAGTCTTCACTCACATTTGGGACTTGTGGAGGGGATGAATCATCATCAGGTGGGGTCTGGAGGGAAGAGAAATGCACAAATCTAGACGTTTGTGTCAGCTTACTTCAGTGAAGGTGTGGGCACATCTAAACTCACTCTAACCTAGCTTAAGGCAATGAATTTCACTGAGCACGTTCCCAACAGCAATGCTGCGCATGGGCCAGGGGAGTTACATCAAAGTACTGCCTAAAGCAGAGAAGTTCCCTGCAGATCGAACAGATCAGCAGTATGACTCCCAAGGAAACAGTCAGTCACATTCATTGACGGGTCACCTTCAACCCAGCACTCACCCTTCCTCTAAACTTCTTTCCTGCCTACTACAACTGCTCCTCTTTCCCCACATCAGTTCCAGGCAGCCTCTCAGCCCACGTACCTCTGTTTTCACTGTACTGTGCATTGTGTCTTCTCCCTTGGTTGATTCTATCTCAATTTCAGAACTTTCTCCTGCTCCCACAGCTGCTCTTTGATCCTCTTCAATCTCTTGACTCCTAAGCTCTGGTGTTTCTGTCACTCTCTCAGTTGCTGGAACAGTTTCTTCAGGGCCCAGCTGATTCTGCTCTTGCTCTGCAGGTTCTGTCTTTATTTCTGATCCCAGCTCTCCAATGCCCATTAGCTCTCGAATTCCCTTTGCCTCTGGCTCCTCACACTCCAGTCTCTCCTGCTTCACAGTCACAGACACTTGGGGTATCTGGGCCTGTTTCTCATGTTCCTGATGAATTGGGTGCTCCCATGGGCCAGGCAAGGCTTGAGGGTCATCAGTATCTTCACAAAAAGAGGACAGAGCAGCTTCAACAACTGCTGCATCCAGGACTTCGGGGTTGTCGTCTACCTTTATTTCCAAAATAAACAAACAGAAATGCAGACCAAGGTCAAAAAGAGGGATTAAAAAATAATCTGGTGTTATTTGGTAACAAGCCAACTGCGGAAAAGCTGGGTGTAATAGATCTACAAAGCTGCTTTTAACAGTCAGAGTCCCATCTCTCACTGTGGAGTCTCAGTTTCAGAACAAGGGGACTGACTCAAACCCTATCCAACAAGAGAAAGATTTCTTTCAGTATTCTGAAGTGAAGCACCAGACTAAACATGGCACTGGTGTCACATAGTCACTTTCTATTGACAGTATCTGAGAAAACGAGCATTCTGAACGTGTTGTTTTTTTTTTCTTGTTTAAGCCAATTAATTTGGCAAGCAGTAATCAGCTGAGATTAACTTAAGACGATATGGAAAAAAAGCTACTGACTCTCTGCTTGGCCGGTTTACCTTGTCCTCAATGATGGCTATAATGTTTCCAACAGTATCAAAGTCCAGCTCTTCGCCCGTATAGGACACTGCAATATCCATCTTCTCAGCCAAATCCAGGTCTTCTTTCCCATCAATACAGTGATCTTTGGAAGACCCTGCAGTGCTGCCAGCTCCAGAACCCAGGCATTCTTTCTTGATGGAATCAATGATCATGGATATTTCGCTGCTGTCCATGGACACTGTCACGGTATGGGAATCAGACACTGCCTCCATGGAAACACAGGCTTCTGGCTGGCTCACTGCACAAAGGTAAGAGTGATAATCATACCCAAATACTGTAGTGGCTAAGACCAAGCAGCAGTCGCAAGTATCCCAACTCCACCCACAACAGTGCAGCTTAGAAAAATAGAAGACAAATTCAGGTGACATGTTTGCTTTCCCACGGCAGAGAGATTCCAGGCTTTGAATCAGCCCTTGAATCACGATCCAGCAACCCCCGCCCAACAAACCCTGTTTAAATCCCAACTTCACCACCTGTTTACTCCAAATCCCAGCCACAACCATCCTTTCAGAAAGGAAGGCGAGTCTGAGATGATAAAATGCCAGCTGAGAGCTTGCTGGGTGCGGAGCCTAAGGCAAGCTCTATGACTTATGAGTGCGTAGCTCAGGAACGCACCTGTGACTACGCTTTCTGGAGCTGCAGCTGGTGGCACAACGGATGGTGCTGACAGCGTGGGCATCATGACAATGGTTGCCTGCGATACAGGCTCTACGGGGGGTGGCAGGAGCTTAGCTGGAGGTTCGCTGGCAACAGCGGAGAAGGAAGCAAGAGGTGAGGTGAACTGCGCAGGACCAGCTTCTAAAAGCCGGGAAAGCGTAGGAGCACCTAACAGAGAGTAGAAGGGAAAAGCACATGAGCAAGAAGCAGCCACCAATGGGTTCTTCACTTCTCTGGTGGCTTCCTCTGGGAAAATACACTAAGAAGTCCCAAAAGCTGTAAAGAAAACCTGCACCAAAAACGCATGACTCCTAGGTGGAGTCAAAGATGAAGTCATGCAGACTATGGGACAGTGTACAAAGTAAGGCCTGGACAGGCTAAGCCACGCATGCAGAGAGATACCCTTCCAAAGGTTCATTCCAATGAAATTAAGGAGATCTGAAAACCAGCACTGAGAGAGACACACAGGGGAAGCCAAGACAAACAGTCATCACAGGAGGTGGAAGGGAGCAGAGGGAATCTCTTTGGAGGTCTTTCCTGGAGACTTCCTTTGATATCAGAGGTTGCCACTCAGCCGTAACTTCCAGTCTGAATTTACTGAACCATCTGGACCAAAATAACAGGTCTTAAAGAACAGAGATGAGTAAGGAAAGTACGATTATTCATTTGGAATTATAGATGAACAAATGGTGCAAGCCCTCAGTTGCAGACAACATTAATAAACCCTTCATTAGTACGAGCTGAGAAGGAACTTCATGTCAGGCAGGAGGCTCTGAAAGGACTCGGTGCACAGACTCCTGCACTGCCCCCTCTCACCTCGGCCTATGAAATTTTCTCTAGAGCTCACAGTCCCCTGCAGTCTGATTCTCAGCACACCCCTGAGACGAAGCACAGTGAGGCAAATGAGGTCTCCAGTTCTGCAGGGAGCTGTATTCAGACACTGAGAATCAGACACTAGATCCAATTTTCCCCAACTCCCTGTCAACTAAATCTTTATTTCTAAACTGAAATGCCAGGTATTAGGCCAGCACCAAACACAGAAAACTAGTCTGGATGGACCAGAGCCAAATCAAATCTATCTGTTTCGGTCATTTCAGTCCAAGACATTCTTTTCTCTATTTTTTCTCAGTAAGAATTAGTCTTTTTAGAAGGAAAAAGGGACAGGGATAGAGGTACAGAAATAGCAACAGGACTCATAAAGAAGCCCCCAGACAAGGCAGGCTGAGAGATGCTCTTCATCTCTCTCCAAGGAGAATTCATAAAACAGTCTGTGAAATTATGGCACGGTAACATTGCTAAACCTCAGGGACTTCTGAAAGGAGAACTGTACAGGGAAAAAAAACCCTTCTGAGTTACCTGAAGCAGCAGGAGATGCAGGGACAGCACCAGGTGCCGACTGCATTTCCCCACTGTGCAGCACTGGGAGGACGCTTCCTACCTCCAGCAGGACTCCTGAGCTGTTCATGTGACCAGAAGCCACTGCCATTTCATTTTCACCAACCTGCCAAAGGAGGACACGACTGAAGTTCCTGGAGATATGACCACATCAGTGATTCTCTGCCAGATATGCACCTTCATGAGTATATCCATCATTTGCTGTCTCAGCATTTCATTGTGCTTTTTGTCCAGTCTAGTCCCTGCCTGAGGTCCCCTTATGCAAGTTTGAAACTAGCTACTCTTCTTCAACTACATTACAGCTATAGTGCAATCTTCCATTAAAGTAGGACAAAAACATCATTTGCTCTACCTCAGTCACTCAGCTCAAGGATCTCACAATTCCTTATGGATACCAGCAGTCAGCGTCTGCCCCTAAAATGGCAACAAACTATCCTTCATTTTGAGTTCAGGGAAACTGACACATCGAGATGGAATACAACTCTGGCAAGGGCACACTCTAAACCAATAATGGATCAATTGGATGCAAAACCACCCTGTCAGTACAAAGAAAACCCAAAGATCTCCACAGCCATTCTCTTTCCTTTGCCATATCTTACGCTGCAGCCTGCTAACACAGAGCATGGAATACCTACGCAAGCTAATGTATAGAAAAGATCCCAAATATGATTACTGAAAAATCACCAACAGCAGTACTTCTACTTCATCACACAAGCACTAACGCAGGGAATCAATGCCATGTGCAGGCTGATGGACAGGGCTCTGAACAGAGCCAGCAATGGTTGTCCTCCTTCCTATGACTTCTAGTCACTAACAGCAGAAGGGCCAAAATGACTTGACATCACCACCATTTTAAGAACTGTCTACAAATAGGAGAAGACTGAAGAACTTCAATATTGGTCAAAAACTTAACTGAAGGACTCTCTATTCCTACCCTAAGATCCATTATAAAGACTGAAGCACAACCTCCTGCCAAGATGCAAACAAGAATCGTGAGCCCAAAGGAGAACTCACTAAGAACACCTCCATAGAGACTGACTGCGATGATGTCTACTAACATGCAGCCCCAGTGAGAACCACTTCCTCTATCAAAGCCTGCAACTCCAACTCCTTACAACTAGGGACAGCCAGTTCTGTGTGCTGACACCTGCAGACCTGGTCCCACAGTAATGCTGGGAAAGGATCCCTCCTTTGTGGCTTCACAGGGATAATTATCTCTCATAAAAACAGTGTATTTCTTAAAAGCCTTTGCAGCTCCTCCTTTTTTCAACGGAAGAGTCTGGAGCAGATTATTTGTGTGCTTGTACATATGAGCAGAGAGCTCCATACCAGCCTGGGGCTTGTGGGCAGGAGACTGCCCTTCTTCAGCAGCTCTGAGAGCAGAGGGGAAGGAGGCGGAGTTGCTTTTTGTCCTAGCATCTTTTTCTGGGGTGAATCATCAGTGACTGGGGTCATGGGGGCATCCAGGGGAGCAGAGCCTGGAGGGGTGTCAGGGATTCCAATGAAGGAGGCAACTGGGGTGCTGGGCAATGTCCCTGGAGTGACCTGAGAAAGAGAAAAACCACACTGTTCAAAGCCACACTCCACCACACGGACTAGTCCCACTTGCTCCTTCCCCCAAGAGCAGTGATCCAGCACACCACAGACACCTACTCCATTCACTCGCTACACTACTCCAAGCTTTCACCCTTTCCCTGCCCTGTACTGCCACTTCCCAGGCACACACAGAAGACTGCCTGGTCAACCCACTGCTGCCCCTGCACAGCCTTTGATCCAGGCACCTGATCATCAAAGACACGGAAGAAGACATGTATCTCGAGCAGCACTGTACATCAACCACACTACAGCACTACCACAACGAAAAGTCTGCAGAACAAGCCAAGGGCTTCTCCCCAGGCTCCTGTTCCACAAAGGATGCAGAACTCCATGTCCCGGGCTGGTCTTTCCCTCTTACCATGGGAAGCATTCTTACCCCTGGGCTGGCCTCATCCACAGCAGGCTGAGACAGATCTCCCAAAGCATACTCTCCCCCTGGAGAGGTTGAACCTGCAGGGGAGCGAACCATCACACCCGTTAACCTTCGTGGTGGATTCTTAATGGCCTGACGAGCTGGAAGAGAACAGAAGAGAATGGGATTCCATGACTCCATCCATCTTGGACAGTTCCCGAGTTATCTTTGACTTTGTTCTGAAGAACCTAAGAAAACCATTCGTACTGTAGAAACTTCCTGCACCACACTATACTCCCTTTACAGATAGGAAGGGGTAATGCACCTTAATTTCATATTTCCATAGCAATTGAGTTTTTACTACATCCCACCACTGCTAGGTTATTTCACTGCACTGCCCTGGGAACTATAAACGGATGAAACATTCAGAACAAATCCTTCTTCCTCTTGCATACACCATCTCTAGAGAATTTGCTTTCTCATCAGAAGTCTTCACATTTAGCTGGAAAGAGAATACAACCACTTTCTTCTGCCCCTATGGCAACGAATTCACACTAAACAGGTATTAAAGACACAGTATTTCCCAAAGGTTCCTAAAAACATAAGCATATCTCTTTGGAGAGTAAAAAAGCAATTGTCCAGCTTACCTTGATAAGCAGCATCTGTAGCCCTTCTCTTGACTTCTGCTTCCTCCTCCTCCAGCTTTTTCTTTCTGCATACAGAACAGACATCTTCTGTCACAGTGTTCCACTGCTCCTTAGCTTCTCCTACACAATCAGCTTATTGGCCCCTACCCCATCATCTCCAGACAACAAAGAACTTCTCTGTGGACTCAGGTTTAAATCCTCTGAGAAGGACGGCAGAGTCAGAGGCCAATAAGAGGATAACACACCTTGCAGGAAGTTTCACTTCCAGTTGCATATCGAAAATGAAGAGGCAAGCATGATGCTGCAAGCCATTAACAAGCTCTATCCTGAGAACTCTGAAAGATGTTTCATGTAAGCTGGCACCCCACAGTCCAAACTAAGGTCATCCCCAGAGGCCAAAGCATGACCTATTTCCCTCAATTCAAAAAGGACCGAGCCCAAAATGTCTGCCAAACACAAAGTACCAAGGAACTACGATCTCAGAAGAAAACAACGTGGAAATAATTAAATAACCCACATCATAATCTCATTGCACAGCTCCTCCAGTCTGTTATCCATGTGTCCAGCCTGGATCAGCTCCGCATCCTTCTTGAGTTGTCTGTAATCAGAAAATCTCCTTACTTACTTATTACCAAACAATTAGCCCTGAGAAGCTCCTGTTCCATGCACTTCTACCCCAAGCACTGTCCCATTTATGCCACTTTTTCAGGACAGGACTTTCAGGTGGACCAAAGCTTAATGCTTCTGCCACATACCTGTATTTCTCCTGTGTTTCTTTAATAATTTTCTTCAATTCCTCAACCCGTTCTGCAGTCAGTTTCCGCACAATGACATCCTCCACAGTCTCCACCACCTCTCCTTTCTCACCACGCTTTCTCCTACAGAATAAAACAAAACAGTCATGAAACAGAAAATCTGAGTTCTCCTTTCTCACATGGCTGCTGTCTGCTATTCCCAGGCTGCATTTGCTTCAGACTTTATACTCACTTAGGGGTCTCCGTCGTTTCCAAGAGCTCTGAATACTGAGATGCACAATGCTGAAAGGAAACAAATTAAATCAGAGGACATCAAAGAGTTAGATCAGCAAATGCCTACCTACAAAACCTTCAGGGCACCTACTCTTCATAGGTCTAATCCTTGATGAATGGAATTCTCCAGAGTTTCTCCTGAAGACACAAAGGTATTCTAGCACTGATCAGGCTGACTCAGAGCAAAGATAAAAAACACATGTTCCCAAACAGCAAATAAGGAAAAAAAAGGAACACGAATAGGAAAACTGCAGCTGTAACACTTCTGCCTGTGAACACGAGCCAAATATATTTCAATAGAAAAGACAAAATAGTATTAAGTCAAACAGCAAAACTACAGAACATTAAATGACATTAAAAAAACAGAACAGTCTTCTCTATTAATTCTCTTTACTTCTTTCTAGCCCTTATCTTACAAAAATCCCAGGTGCTTGCCCAAACACTTGGACATACCAAAATACAAGGGCATCCACACAGCAAAGAACATCAGCTTGATCAAGTGTGGTGCACAGCAACCTCTTTTGGTTTGCTTTGAACCTCCCTCCTGTTAGTCCTACTTACTAGCCTCTAACTCTCCTATTGGACAAGGCACTGTACAATTATGGCTTGTTCTCCCTTGGCACACTGCTCATGATTATATGGGCATTTGTTGTTACTCCTTTCAGCTTTCCCTTTCTTATGCTGACAGGTTCTTAGTTATCCCTTAGAAGGGTGCTCTTTCACATCTCTGACCATTCTGCTCTTTTCGTTTTTAACCTTATTCAGTCTTATCCACAGCTCAAATTTGGTTTCAGAAGCGTGAAAAAGTGATCTGGCTTAAACAAAAATGACTTCTTTAAAAATCAGTTTTGTTATCGTATTGTCTTCCGTACTGCACACAGAATTCATTATTTCCAGGGCTGCTCTGGCAGCGTCTTACCTTCTGGGAAAACCAATCGGGTGGGCGGCCTGGCTCTGCAAAGGGTTTGATGGCTCTGCTGACTGAGACCCTGCGGGGGAGAAACGGCACATGACTGCCCACTGACCCCACCCAGACCAACATGCTGCAGAAGCGTCTGAATGCTCACCTGAGAACAGCCCCCATTAACGCAATGGATCTGCCAGGATGGATTCGTCTGGTCTTTTTTTAAAGGATTTATTTAATTGAAGCCTTAGGACTCAAAGTATCTGCCTACTCCTAACGTAACAGCTTCCCTCCGTTGCTTTAAAAACTCGTTCTAATAAATCAAACAAAAACTTTCCTTGGTGTGGGGGGGAAACAGGCAGCAAATCTAAGCTAGGAGCGCACGAATGTCAAACGGGGCTCTCACATGTACTACCTGGACACAACTCTTCCTATTCAAGACTGCCACAGCTCAACAAGCGCCTGGACAGCACGTATCAAAAACCCCAACCCGCAGCGGCCCGGAACACGAAGCACTCAAGGCAAACCACGCTCCCTCCTTACCAGTTCTGGTCACCGCTGCGCATGACGGAAGAGGCGAGGCAGAGCTTCTCACGGATGGACCAGGGCTCGGTGGGGCCGGCGCTCAGCAGCTTGTGCTCTGCCGGGACAACGGACAGCTCCGCACCGCGGTACCCCGCGGCCCGCCACGGCGGGAGCGCCCGGAGCCGAGCCGCGCCCCGCCCACCGCCAAACCGCTGGGCCCCACCTCCCCCCTCAGACCCCCCCCACACGCCGCTCCCCCACTCCTTCCCGCCCCAGCACCGCGCCTGCGAACCGCCGCCGCTCCTCCACCCCCCGCCCGGCGCTTCCCCGCCGCCGCTCCCCACACGCCCCGCACTCACTGCCCGTCCCCGCCGCCATCTTCCCCGCCCGGCCCTGAGCGAGGCGGGGCGGAGCGCCGCGCACAGCCCGCTGGGAGCCGCGCGCGCCCCACCCTTCTAGCTCATGCCCCGCCTTTCCGGTCTCAGCGCGGCCTCTGATTGGTGGCACGCGGCCCTGGGCTGCCATTGGCGGAGCGGGCGGGCGGCGAGGTTTGAAACCCCGACGGCAGCGGCCGCGCGGCCCTGCGGTGGGAGCGGGGTCCGTCCGTTCGCGGGGCTGCGTCCGGTGAGCGCTGCTTCCCGGGGGGTGGGGAGCGGAGCCCGGACGAGCCCCGGGGGATGAGCTGTCCGCCTGAGCCCGCGTTGTGTGAGGAGGGTGCCGGGGATGCGGGCGGGCCGCCGCTCTGACGTCGCCCTGCGCCGCTTTTTTCCTCAGGAGCTGCGTGGGACGCCATGGAGCAGGTGCTCGCCTCCCCGGGGCTGTTCTCTGACGATGACGGCGCTGCGGCCTCCCCAGTTCTGGAATCCACGGCCACGGGGTTTGGCGCTGACGTGCGCAAGGATCTCCTGTCCGAGTTCTCCGCCATCTCCCCCAATCTCGAGGGCTCCCAGCAGGTGAGGCTGGAGCCCCTCAGCCACGCGTGGAGCAGCGCTCTGCCTCGTGAGGGCAGCTTCCCGCACATGCTTGCGCTGCATGCACAGTGGGGGCCATACCAAAGCAGTTAGCAGCTGCCCCTCACTTGGTGCTCAGTGCTGGGGGGTCTGGGCTTGGTGTCACGTCTTTGGATTCTTCTGGTTCGCTACGTAAGCCAAAGATGTGTTACTGTATGTAGAAATGTATGAAAAGACACCGTGGTGTTTTGGGGAACCTCGGGAGCACTGAGGTGCTTGTTAATTATTGAGCAACTTGTTAGGGAGCTGGTATGTCTTCCAAGCAGCAATCCCTGTTAGCGTTCTGGGCCTGATGGATAGCTGTGTGTTGTTGGCATGCTTAACCTGTATGAATTCTGCAGGCCATTGCTGAAGATGTTAATGGAAAACTGAAAGTGTATGTGAGAGTTCGACCCCTGAAACCTATAGAGCTGGAAAAAGGGGAAGACCAGGTGAGATCCTTAATAAAGCAGTTGACTGTGTCCTTACTGGGGGGACCAATTTTCCTTTGCTGTCATGCCATAGCCTCTTGTAAGCCATTGCAACGGTGGGATTTTATTTGTTCTTTCAGGGCTGTGTCTGCATTGAGAATTCAGAGACCCTTCTTCTAAAAGCCCCCAAGGACTCCTTCACCATGCGGAGCACAGAACGTGGAGTCGGACAAGCAGCACATAGGTTCTCTTTCACCCAGGTGGGTAACTGGGACAAACAGCCGCAATTAACCCAATTAAAATGGTTTTCAGCTTAAACCAGTAATACAGCTTAAAAAGCTCTTATTGCTAGTAATGCCAGTGCACTGTGTGAACTATGTTCTCTTGTACTGTTCTATAGTTTCTGATGCTTTCTTTCTGTAAACCTCAGCAGCAAATGCCAAACTCTTACTTCATTAACAAAGGTCTAAACATGCAAAATGCTGTAGTGATAGTGTGTTACTGGATTAAACGAGCAGACAGTCTGTTTTTATAGGGCTCTTGGACTGGAGGGGATTATGTTAGTTTGTGGTGGTGGAGGATGGAGGGGAATTAAGGACCAAGCAGTATTACTTGAACAATCAGCTGCAGTCAAAAAGGAGGGAAGATCTATATAAGGCCGTTTTCTGTGTGTTTTTTTGCAGATCTTTGGACCAGATGTGGGGCAGAAATTGTTTTTTGATGAAACAATGAAACAGGTGGTAAAGGATGTGCTGAATGGGCAGAACTGGCTGGTTTACACTTACGGCAACACCAATTCGGGGAAGACTCACACCATTCAGGGTAATGGGAGCATGAAGTGGTAGCACTCATTTAAAGGAGTGTGTGCTTGTACGCTTCTGTTGAATCCATAGCTTCCTGTTCGTTCTTCAGGTAGCATCAAAGATGGTGGGATTCTGCCTCGTTCCTTAGCAGTTATCTTCAATAGTGTGGGGGACCGTCTGTACCAAGCCATGGACCTGAAGCCTTCACTCTGCAATGAGGTGATCTGGCTAGACAGCAGGCAGGTTCGGCAGGAAGAGACCAAGAAACAGAGCATGCTGCGAGGGGGTCCGTGGGAGGTAAGCATGTTGCTTCCAGGAGGTTTACTAGGGAATGAATGGTGTTAGACTACCTGGTCATGCTTTTTTTTCATTCTTTCTAGGAGGAGCTGTTAACACCACTGAAAAGGAGTCACAGTGCTGAATCTCAGCTTCAGGCCACTGTCAGTGGCAGCTTTGACAGTGGAGTTGCTGGCCTCTCTTCATCTAGCCAATTTACCAGCCATTCAGACATCAGCCAGACAGAAGGTATGTCTGGGAACCTATTTTGTACCTCCTGCTTGTTGGAGGAACAGAGCAAGAAGTGGTAATGGCTATTTAGATGCTGTGTTGTTCGGTAAAGAAGTAAAGGTGTAATAATCTCAGATTTTTTTCCTCTTGAAAGATGATGACCCCTGTAACAGAAATGCTAAGTCAGGGCCTGAAGCAGGGACTGAGCAACTGGTGGGAAGGCAGGGCCAACCCAGGGGAGCTCAGGTGCATGCAATGCACTGAGTGATTGGAAAGGGTGGAGCCAGGATCCACCCCTTCCCAGACCTCATTTAGGGGTTGGTAGTGGAAGCAAGGGCTGGAGATCCCTGCTTACTTTGAGGCCTTCCAAAGGTAAGCAGCTCCTTTCATTTCTGTGTTCTGTGTCTGCTGTATTTGGGCTCGTTCTCATTTGCTTTAGCCAAAGACTTTACCGCCTTGCTGTTATCGTGGTACTTTCCATCCCATTACAGCGTTATAACCCCTCAGCTGAAGATCTCTGTACATTTGTGTCATCAAAATCTGAGTATACTGTTACCAAGCAGATGATTGCCGTGCAGGGGGGGGTTACTGGAATGCAAGGTGCTGCACTGAGATATTGCTCTGACCACTTGTGCCCAGATTGTCAAATGGGGGGACTGCTAGCTGAGTAGGTATCCAGAAACAGGGTGTAACAAGGCTTAAAAGACAACAGAAGGGTTTGCCTGAAATATTTTGTGCTCCTTGAGTTGAGATCAAGTATATAGAAGTCCTTGCACATAAAGGAAGATACTGTTAGAGGAAATTTTATAGTGTGTGACTGGGGAAAGGTATCTGCGTAGGTCTGAACAGCAGAAGGTATGTAGAATAGCTTTTAAGTCTGGGGTGGTGTTACTGCTAAAGAACGACCTCGATCTATTCCTGAACCATTCAGGTCTGACTTTTGACTGCAATTGTGATTTTTTTTTTTTTCTTCCTCCCCAGAATTGGGCCCTCGCTGGGCTGATTTGGATCGTATTTCACTCAGCACCACAGGAGATGTGCAGTTCTCCATCTGGGTCTCCTTCTTTGAGATTTACAATGAGTTAATCTATGACTTGTTGGAACCAGCCCTCCCTGGCCAGAACCGCAAGAGGCAGACGCTGCGGCTCTGTGAAGACCAGACTGGCAACCCCTACGTGAAAGGTATTTATACCTGCAAGATGTTTATAGATGGATCACACCTGAGGGACACTTAATGACTGAGTGGGTGGCTTAGCAGTGATATTTTGGGGAGCACAATGTCCTCTGACCCCTCAGAACTTCCTAATGTTCGGATGAAGAAGTGAAGCTTAATAATGTCAGGGGATTGCTACCATCTCTTAACTGCCATGCCCAATGCATGCCTGCTTTTCCAGATCTAAACTGGATCAATGTCCGTGATGCTGATGAGGCCTGGAAGCTCCTGAAACTGGGTCGGAAAAACCAGAGTTTTGCTAGCACCCACATGAACCAGAACTCCAGTCGCAGGTCTGGAATGGGAGGGGATGCTTCTTAGATACACAGTTCTGGGAAGATTTTAAATGTTACATCTCATTCTCTTTTTTTTTTTAATGCCTGCATGCTTCTTTTTACAGTCACAGTATCTTCTCCATTCGGATTCTGCATTTGCAAGGAAGTGGCAGTGAAATTGTTCCCAAAATCAGCGAGTGAGTTTCACGCCTTCTAGGATTTGTGGGTGTTCTCTGTGGACTTTTTTGTGTTAGCTGTTGCTGTGGATCTGGGAAGTATCATCAGGATACTGTGGGAAGCACTTGGAAGGAGTAGATGTTTCCATTCTTTAAGCTTGGAACTGATAGTGGGAGGGCTTTGTGAGGAGAACTGCAAAGTATGACTTGAGTTAGTTCTTAAGTGCTTTAAAAGTAGATATGAGTGCTTTTGCCCATGCTGCAGGGCAGATTTAACTGAAACTGCTTCTTGTTTTTCATAGTTATCTGGACATGAGTTGGCTCAGCACCTGGGAAAGTGGCCGTCTTGAGGACTGACGGGATCTCTGAATGTGTCACTAAGCTCATGTTGTTCTTACCCTGTTTAATCCTTACACTTGGGCTGTTGGCAGACAGAAAGATCTAACTGATTTACTCTAAAGGAACTTTCTTTGTCCTCTTGAGGAAGCTGGGAGAGAGAGCAAGGGGAGGCGACTGGCAGGTGTCTGAGCTGTAAACCTGGTGAGAGCAGCACAAACATGGTGGGTCAGGTGATAGCATCTCCTTTTTTTCAGGCTATCCCTCTGTGACCTTGCGGGATCAGAGCGCTGCAAAGACCAGAAAAGTGGGGACCGAATGAAAGAAGCAAACAACATCAACACTTCTCTCCATACATTGGGTCGCTGCATCACTGCCCTCCGTCAGAAGCAGCAATCCAAGTGAGTACTTGGAACTTCATGGGGGGGGGGTGTGGGGAGGCTGCCTTGCTTTCCCATGGACTCACTCTCGTCTCTCCCCGTAGACTGAAGCAGATTGTGGTTCCCTTCCGGGACAGCAAGCTAACCCGTGTGTTCCAGGGCTTCTTCACTGGACGTGGGCGCTCCTGTATGATTGTCAACATTAATCAGTGTGCATCTACATATGATGAAACTCTTTATGTAGCCAAGTTCTCAGCCATTGCCAGCCAGGTAAGGAACACTTGCTAGCATCGTGATGTGCTTGGGATGCCTCCTCCTATGGGAATGGGTCGCTTCCTATCAGAAGGCAGGCCCTCCTTCCCTGTGTTTTTTGCAGTGGATCTTTACAGTACTTTCTAAACTCTGCTAAATTGAAAAGCTTGACAGCTTGCACAGAAGTGCCATTCATAGCTTCCAGACTTTGTGGACTGGTAATGATAGCCTTTTCTCCTTCAGCTTGTTCAGGCCCCTCCCACAAAGCTGGGACTTCCATCCATACAGTCAATTATCAAAGAGCACAGCAGGCGAACCAGCCAGGGTTCAGAGGCTACAGAGAAGGAAGAAGTGAAGACAGAAGACAGCGAAGATGAAGCGGATGTCTCAGTTTATGAGAGAGAGGTGAGGTGTGATTTATTTTACAATCTTTATTAGCAGAGAAGCAAAAACATGACTAAACATTAACATGGAAGGTTGGTCTTGGAACTCTGTGCAAGAGATGACAGAGAACCTCAGAAACGTGACCGTAGAACACTGTAAATTGGGAACCCCTGGAAGATATTCCATCCGCAGTTGCTCAAAATCTGAAGGACATGCTTAAAAGCGCTTGGCCATTTGTGGGACAAGGACAGGAAGAGCTCATGTGCAGACCTGTAGTCTCTCCTCTATAAGGAAAATCTTGATCAGATAATTACTAAAACAGCTGGCTAAACTGAGGAAAAATGATTAGGCTTTCTGGATACTCAAAGTGGGCAGCTGGAATAGCTGAAAGATGGAGGGAGGGTGGAAGAAATACAGAGATTTGAGTTGAAACACACTACAGTAGCTAAGGCAGGTGCAGCCTCGGGCAGCACAGTATAGCAAGCTGCCTGTGGAGATAGCTCCAGCTGGAGTGGTGGTGTTTAAATCATCCCATGGGAAAGGAATTGGGAACAAACCCACCAACTTGTTTCTCCAAGTGACTAAAACCATCCTAAACCTAGATAACCCCAGCCTACAGACACAGGACCAGCAGTCTGTATTAGGTCTTAAATGTGTTGTGCAGTGTGGGCAAGGGAGTTGGTATCTTCCAGGACTTGCTGCGTGTAGTGGAAGCTGCACGAGAACTGCTGGTGCAGGAACGGCAGGAGAAGCTACAGCTAGAGATACGTCTCCGTACAGAGATCTGCAACGAGATGCTGGAGAGCATGCAACAGAAGGAGCAGTGGTGGAGGTACAGCTGAGACTGATCGAGCTCCCTGTGTTCAGGGTGTTATGGTACCAGGCACTACTGGATCGAGATGCAGATAGTTGTTCCCTTTCTTTGTAGCCAACACGTTGATGCCCAGAAGGAAATGCTGGAGGAACTGTATGAGGATAAACTGAATAACCTGAAGGAGTCACTGACTGACTATTACCAGGAAGAAATCCAGGTTCGTTCAGAGGAATGGAATGGCATCACGAAGGTGGCAGGGCCCTGGGGTACTTAAGTCCAGGAAGATGATGGTTACACAAACAGAACAAATATATATATATATATTTGTGCTGTGCTAGTACTTGATAACTTGGTCCACAATTCTTGTTAATTCTTGTTTCTTGACTATTTTGTAGTTAGCTGGGCTTTTATATTTTTCAACCCTTAACCTGGGAGTTACTGTATAATCATTTTTATTCCTTTACTTGTCCAACAGAATCCTTTGCTCCTTTATTATTTTTGCTAGTGGTTTGCCTTGCAGTCTTCAAATTAACATTAGTTCTGTAAGTTTCTCTTCTTGACTGTAGTTGTAAGAGATACAGGCCTGTCTATATTTCTCATCGTATGAGAGTGAAGATGCAAATTAACACATGCTGTAGAGAGGCATGGTTAAGGTTCTTAAAAAGTGGGTTCACTATCTTCCCTTAAAGGGCATTAAATGCTGAGTTCAGTGTGTGAAATGTATGACGGAGAATGTCTCATGGAAAAAAGACCCTGGAAATCTCAGGGAACAAAAGCTGTATTAAAATTTTGTTTAATCTCTGTTCAAACTTGCTTCAAGGAGCGCGATGAGAAGATTGAAGAGCTCCAAGCTGCTCTGCAAGAGGCAAAACAAAAACTGGATGCTAAGCAAAGGGACTCGGAGCAAGGCCTGCGTCGATCAAAGCGAGTGGCTGCCTCGTGTGCTCTGCAGCAGGAGCTGGCAGATACTAAGGCCAAACTGGAGCAGTGTCAGATGGAGCTGAACACAACAACATCAGGTAAGGCAGGATCATCTCCCAGTTTGAAACCTGAAGTTCCTTTGTTAGAACTGAAAGCCAGGAAGCCTGAGCTTCTGAAAGCCAGTTTGTAGCAGCTGAACTTGAGGGCAGTGCAGGCTTCAGAAAAACCTAACATTCTATGAATGAACTCCTGTTTACTAATTTCTGTCTGTTCTTAGAGCTGCGCAAGTACCAGAGATTACTGGAGCCACCTCCCTCTGCCAAACCCATTACTGTGGATGTAGACAAGAAACTGGAGGATGGACAGAAGGTATCTCCATCTCTGTTAGAGGAAAAAATCTCTTGCACAAAGTGTTTGCCAGTTAAAATGTTTGGAGCTGCTATCTCCAAGCCTTTAAGTAAATGGTTGACAGCATTCTGAAAGCGAACCTTGAGTGCAGATGTGGAAGATGCTGGTGTTAGTGATCCCACTGTACCTCAGTCAGGTGGATCTCCCTCAGTACTGCATGTCTGGATTAGCCCAGAGTGGCTTTGTTTCTAGAACAATGTTAAAGTGAGCTGTTGTATTAAATCTCTTTTGTAGAATGTGAGATTGCTGCGCTCTGAGTTACAGAAACTTGGGGAATCCCTTCAGTCTGCAGAGAGGGCATGCTGCCACAGTACAGGAGCAGGGAAACTTCGAGAAGCCCTTTGCACGTGTGATGACATCCTGGCTAGACAGGTAATGTGTTGTCTTTTGTTGCATGGGGGTATAATAGTTTATGTATTTTGATATAATCAGCAGATAGACCTAGATTTCTGTAGCTGCAAATTTAAATGACTTATTCTCCACACACACAAATACCTGCTACACTGCTAACTTTTTTCAGCAGTTGAGTCATACTGCATATTCTACTCTCCAAAGGAAATCCAGCTGTTTCTATTCCATCACCTGCCAGCTTGCACTTAAATTCAGAGTTCTCATTCCTTTATCTACTGTACTCCATCACAATTGCTATGGGGGGGATGGATTCTGCCTTTTTCTTGCATAACTTTGCACTGTGTTACTGAACTGCTGTACTGGTAATAGTAGGAGCCTTTTATGTATGGCCTCATTTAGCATGCTGGTTAGTGAACTTTAAAAGGCAATTAATTCTATTTAGTTCGTAATAACCAAGGAGTTATACTTGTTATGTTTCTAAACCTACTGGTTTCAATTCTTCAGGACCAAACTCTGGCAGAACTGCAGAACAACATGATACTGGTAAAACTGGATCTGCGGAAGAAAGCAGCTTGCATTGCTGAGCAGTATCACACTGTGCAGAAGCTCCAGGCTCCTCCAGCCTCGACCTTAAAGAAAAGGTTCTGTGCCAACAGGGAAAACCTACAACCTAACCAACCTCCTGGCAAGAAGCCCTTCCTCCACAACCTTCTGACACGTTCAGCTCCCCGTCCTGCTGCTACCAGAGGGTGGCAACTTCGCTCAGTTGCTCTATGACTTTTTGGAAAGGCAGCCCTGCCCCACCATTATGGAACAGGTGGCACATCCAATATCACAGCTTCTGTTTTTGTGTGCTTGTTTATTATTGTAGCTGCTTGAGAGCTTATGTAAACATTTCTGCATATGTATGGTTAAAAGTTTTAATGTATACCAAAGCGGACAAAATGACCTTCTGTAATTTAAACACTACAGTGAGGGAAGTTTTTAAAGATAAAGCAATGCAGATGATCCAAGTGTGGTTTAACAAAAGGACCAGTTAAAATGAGTTCTCTTCCACTACGTTGGCACATAAAAATAAGTTCACGAGATCCTCCTTGTAAGATATTTTCCCTTCCTTGACTTATAATCCTTTATTGAAGTATACACGTTCTAGTTCAGGGCTGTTCTCCTGGATCTTTGCTTGTAAGTCTGGCTCCAAGCGTGTTACAGACATAGAACTGAGCAAAAGAAACAAATGGTTATATATTACAAGCACTTGATTCCAAATAAGGGTGATACATCTCTATAATGCCTGGATTGTGGAAAGCTTTTACTTTATAAAAAACTAAAAAAAAAAACCCTCCTCATACAGGAATTATGCTCCACAGGTCAGGCAAAGGAGCCTCCCAGTTAAAAGGCATTAAAGATGTTCCATACCTTAAAGAAACAGCTGAGTTTCTACTATCATGAAGGTAGGAATCTAGGGTGTTGCTTAAGGTTTGTCTCTCTCAATAGAAGCTTCCCTTCCTAAGGCTGTTTCTCATAATACATTGTATTTTGTCTATTTAACTTACTGTCATCTGATTTCGTTCAGTTAATGTTTGAACTCAGCTACTGGGTCCCACATAAATGGCTTCAGTTTTCTAAAGCAAACTTGTAGTAACTCTTGACAATCTCTTCTAATGATGAGAGACATCTAAGTTGAATATATACGACCCTGTTTGTACCATATACTGCAATTTGAGTTAACTTCAGTTGGAGGCAACACATCAGATTTCATTCTGATCTCAGCTATGAGTTTTCTTTTAAGGCAGTTTTTCATACTGAGCATTTTGTATTGATGGAAAAAACAGTCAAATTGGAATTGTTGTCAAGTGCTGTTCTCTATGACCAGGGAAGTTTCTAGCTGAAAATAAAATGGGATCCAACTGTACTTAATGAAGCCATAACCTTACTGGACATTAACAGATGGTTTGGACTACAGTAGTGCTGAGTAACATTACTACTTTTCTGAATATTCTGATGTTTATCATATTATATGGGTATCAAGACTGTACGCCCTGCGAGGCAATGTCAACTTGTTTGTGGCTCTTGCAGTATCTTGCATGCATTGAAGTGTAACATTAAAGTAAGAATGACATTAACAGGAATACGTACCTTTTTTGAGGAAACAGTGCACAGCACAGAGGTGTTGCAAACACAAGGCTAGATAAGACAAAAACAGGTTTACAACATTTAGGGTGCTAAAAGGAAATTTGGTCTTAAGGATAAAGCCCTTCATTTTTGTTTTGACATGAATAGCAAGGTAAAGTTCAATGAAATACTATGCGACTTCTCACTGCATCATACTTCTATAATCATTTCTGCATTATGTAGTACTCAAATGCATCAGCAATGCCCTTAAGAATGTGTATAAAACTCACCTGATGTCACTTCAGTGCTTTGCACTAGTGTACATGGCAACATAAGGTGCTAGATAACAGCAAGTGAGTCCTTCCATTAACCACACATTTAAAGAACTCAAACTCCAGGATTAGTTTGATTATTGTTTATACATGTGGTATCTAAAGTATCTTTTCTTAAAGCCAAGCTGTTTACACACCTTACTTTTTCTTGTCACTCCCTTTCTTCTTCCCTAGCCCCTGCTTTTTTTTTTTCTGGCAACTTCTTTAACTGCTTCCTTTTTTACAGTATTGTCAAACTTTATCAGCCACGGATGTGGAAATGAAGTACTGTAGTTTCAATTTCTCAGATCAGTGGAGGAATCTATAATTTCTGCTGCTTTCTTGCCTTGCTTCAACATATTTTTTTTTTTTAACCTTTATACAAAATGCAAATAATGCTACTTTCTCAAAAAACAACCCCTGCATTTACATCTTTAAAATAGCAGACAATCCAAAGTAGGCACTCACCAAAATCCAACTAATCCAACTTGAATGGGAGCACTCATCCATGGAAATCTCTGTTTAAAATAAAATATACACAGTGAGTATGGTATCTTTTATTCCTCTTCCCACCTTGGAAACCTGCATTGGAAGGGACAGCCTGCACCTAGAATTCTGTTTTACATGATGAAAGCAAAACAATTAGCAGCATACCTTAAGCCTAAACTATGGTTTGAAAGCCTTTTCCAATCACTTTCAAGGAGTAAGAAAACTCTCAATGATATCGGCAAACACTTCTGAGTGTCCTTTGGAAACTACACTTGGTGACTATTTTACTTATGAACTGATTGATACAACCTGCATCTGCGGGCAGCTTTGTGAGTCATGTAAGCCCACTGCAGCCAGCAAGCTGGGAGTGGTGCTGCTGGTGAAATGTGCTGGCAGACCTCCTGAGGGCACAGTGAGTTTGGCTGTAGCTGTCCTCTGTGCTATCAACTGCCTTTAGCAAAATCACAGCTGAGTTTTGTGTGCAACAGCCCATTGCATCTGCCAACCAAAAATAACAGAGATACCAAGGAAATGATAGCCCTTACTCCTGTCTTACGATATGATTTATGTGTAGGAATTTGCTTGCTTAGCACAGGGCCTGGTATACTCCAGTTGTGCAATCTCTTATTAGGGAAAAAAAAAGTAGACAGTCTAGTGGACAAAGCTAAGAATGCAACCCATAACATACAGACTCCTTTTCTTTGTAGCATACCCTACAGTACTGTAACTCTTGCAGAAATATATAGCATAGTTTTCTTCTAGGTCTTTGAATGGTTTAGGAAACCCCTCCCCTAGCCCATGTTAGAATTCTAGTTGAAATTGCTAATGAAATAAAACCACATCCGTTCAAATATCATGGCAACATGGGGCTTCTTTTGTTACAGTAAAATCAGTGTTTTTAATCAGTAGAATGTATACCACAAATGCTATGATAACAGCTGATTTTTAAACAAATGAGCTAATGAGTAGGAATGTGTTACAGAGGGTGACGTTCTCAGCAAAGCTGACGTTTTTCTGTAAGAGGCACTATGTGAGATGTAGAAGTTAGAGGGAAAACTGGTGAACAAAAGGCAGGCAGTATTTCAGAAGTGAGATAGATAGGAGGAGGAAACTGAGAAAGCCCAGTGTGATAAAGCTGGTGCTAATTAAGGTCTAAGCAGCATTAACCAAGCCTGAATATGAATTTTTCTCCAGAGCCTGAGAGAAAGAAAAAACGATGCAGAACACCATTCCTCTTTTTTTCCCCTTCTTCTGGTGGTAATCTGTAATCCAGAAACAAATGCAGAAAGAACCACACAATCCAGCAACAACCTCCAACAATAAAAGGAAAAAGCGACAGTATGAATGGTAAAAACTGAATTCAGCAGTGTTTCATTGTTCTGACGATCCACTAAATACACCTTTGACTCCCACCTGAAATAAATTCACTCCAGATGCTTTAAAAATTTATATACTGGGAGAGTTCCAATGGGAAGAGACCCCATGGCTGACAGGGGAAGACCAGGAACTGCACTGTGCGTATCACAGCTCATGGATGAGGGGCAGCAGTTACCAAAGTCATCATCCTATGTTTAGTTGGGAACACAAATCAGAACTCAGTACAGTAACAGGCTCCAGCATACAAGGAGAATCAAAGGAGAGAGATGCTGAGAACTGCAGTGCAAGATATGTGAAAGAAAAGCCTCAACTATTTCTGTATTCTGTGTTTCTGTAGATACTGGTTCCAAACCTTCATCTGAGTTGGTCATTATTCTGAAAGACAGAAGTAGCTGTGAGCACAGATGATGCAAATAACATTTATTTCACTTGCTGAAGCAAAGTTTCCCAAGGTGCTTGATCTGAATTATAGTTCTTATTTTTCAAGAGTCTTACCAGATGGTGTTAATTAAGCCTGGTAAAACACTGACACTAGGTCAATGGCTGCCCAGGGAACAACTTAAAATAATAAAGCATGTCTCAGATGCAGGCTGCACATCCTTTCAAAGAGAGAAAAATAGCAAAGTGCAAGATGATTAAAAAAAAAAAAATCACTCTGTTAAAAAAATGTATTATTTAAATAGGGAAGAAGGCAATTTCAGATGAATTGGGATCTAATTTCCAGATGACTTTAGGGCATCTTTGGCAGTTAGTGCAAGGAGAAAGTGGAGAAGTGATAGCAAACAAAAGCCAAAAGAAAAATTTTTCTGCTTCTTTCTTAGAGCCCCAGCTGTCAGTTCTCTCAGGCTAGCTCTGCCTCTTCTCAAGAAAATGACTAAATGAAACAACAGCTAAAGAAGGAAAGCATGGAATGATCTAAAGCACAAGATGTTCAAGAATTATATTTAAAAGAAAAGCATGCTCTGTTCTAGTTTTGTAAGAGTTTTGAAGATCTATTTTAGCTACAGACTAAGAGACTTGAAGGAGCTTGTTTTAAAGGCAGAAAAGGAAGTCTCTGAAATCAGTATAGCATGCAGAACAGGAGAGAAACAGTTGCTAAGGATGTGAGAGCAGCATTATAAATTAAATCTTCAGTTTCACTGAAGATTTTCAGATGTTTTGATGAAATAAAAGTTTATTTCCTTAGAGGAAAGGTTATCATATACCCTGTCCCTTAGAGCAAGGTTGCTTATGGATCCCCTTGCTGCAGCAAATGTAATGATGATTTTGCTCTGCATGGAGCTGATCAAATATATGCAGCATATAGCCAGCATGCAGCCTCACCATCAAGAGTCACTGCACGGCTTAATTCCTCAAAATGGAGTCAAAGCAATGGCTGAAATCAAAGGCAAAAGCAGTGTATACATAAACCCCAATTTTTAGAGCTTTCTACTCAAGAAACAGCAAGTATGTGTTTGTGTTTTAAAAACATTTTTGAATCATTTTCTAGAAAGAATTTTTGGAAGTGCAGTAAGCTATACTAGTATTACAATCAAAATACCCTCATGCAAAACCATGTCAGAAAGTAGAGATGAACAGTACTCTGGAACCCACAACTTATTTTAAACATCGAAGGATGACTCACTGCTATCACTGTGACCAGCATTACAGAAGTATTTACCTCTCTCTATCACACTGCAGAACAGTCCCTCTATTTTCTTCATCATTTAACAGCCATTTGACTTTTCTGGCCCTGCATGCTGTTTAATAGGCTTTGGCAGGCTTATAAGTTTTTTTTTTTTTTCCCCCTCCAAGAGTGCTGATGATGTGCAAAGCAAAGACTAAGAAAAATGAGTTAGTAAAGCTTGGGTGGACGGTGTTGGAATGCTGCAAATGGCCAGTGCGTCTGAAACCTCAAGAGAACACACGGAAGCTGCTTGTTAGAAATGCAGCTCATTCCATAAAGGCTTTAATACTAAAGTCTACCAAGTGTTACCACTGACTACCTGAAGAGCAGTTTCACCTCTGCTCAGACTTTGAGGCTGAGAGGGAGGAACAGGTGAGCATGAACGGTGTCATGATGGATACCAAAGACCACTGAGCAGTCACAGAAGAAATCGCTCATTTTTGCTGATCTGAAAAATTCACAACACCCTTATTTTGATACCACACAAACAACACATATTTGTCTTCAAACCCTGAGAATTTTCCCAGCTTCTTCACAAATGTCATGTATTTGCCAGTTGAGTTGATGGCATTTGTGACATTTTTTCCCCCCTATGTCAAGAACTTGTAACATCATTTTTGCTCTCTTTTTGTTGATGATTTTTGGAAAGTAAAAGTTCATGTTCTGAGTAACTCATTCTCAAGAACATAACATCACAAGCTGCTCAAAGTTACTTTGCAAACAGGGCATGGGTCAAGCATCATGAAGCCCAATTAGTACAGGGCTCCTTACACTGCAAACAAGTACTGCATTTGGATGCCCTTAAGTTTCACTTCTTGAATGAGATAAAAGCAACATAGGCAAATTTTTATTCTAAAATTCAAACATTTCCTACTGGCCATTTTCCTAATGTCCCACTTATCTACTAAGACACAAACACTTTCAAATGATGTGTATAACCAGGTTATCTAACTATGCACAAGAAGTGTGAAGAAATAAGACGAAATTGAAATATTTTGGAAAGTTTTATCATTGACAAACCAATAGAAATGGGTAACTTCTGCCTGCCCTCCCAGCTTGCTGCCCAAAGCAGTTTTCCAAGGGAGGGTATGGAAACACTGATCTAACAGGGAGGAAAACAAATCATCCACTTAGGCTATCGCTCCCAGCTTGCCTGGTGTGGTTTCTTAGGCAGAGTCTGCCTGGAGCTATTCATGACAGTAAATCACTGATATGAACTGATAAAGATAAAATTTCCTTTACTGCTGAAGAGTGGTCATGGTTGTATCTCCCCACCTAACAATATATTTGTCCTAATTTGAACAACTATATAATTAATTTCATCATTATTCTTTACCATCTTATACACAGAGTACCATGCTGGTTTAGTTTATGCATTTACAACAACAGATTTGACTTCACACTACTTTAGCAGCAACAGAATTCAGGGAAAACATCTTTGACAATTAATGCACATACCAGACCTACCCTGTACTCACACACCCAGTTTGTTTTAAAGGATTATTTGAAAAAGCCATTATCATCACTATTACTTCCATACTCAAAATGCTACAACAGCAGCTAAGCAAAGCTTCCTTTACTGATATTTTGGGAAGAATTAAACAAGGTTTTACTATTTTTCAGATGTGCTATATTCCAAGTCTTGATAAGAGGAAAGTTTATTTACTGGGAAGGACTCTGCATTTTATGAATAATCACCAGAGTAACAAAATAAATGGATAATTTCTTCATATCCTTTAAGATTAAAAGAACTAAGACACCTCTATCTGTAAGAGAGGAAGAAAGCAACAGTTGTTGTATGCTCTCCAATGATGTTCTCCAAGAGTACTCTGGAGAATACCAAGACTTACAGTATTTCTAATATACGAAAATATTAACAGTATATGAAATACATAGTGTATCTAAGACTAACCTTTAAAAAGGCCCTCTTTTCCAGTGTGTTCATTATAAAGGGAGGAATTGCTGCAAGTGAGAAAAAAAAAACAAAAAACCACATCAACCTTGGAGATAAAGGCACATGGATTTAATTTTCTGTATAGATGAAAACTAATTCAGTTTTCACAGCTGTCTGTCACTGAGCTTTTATTTCACAAGCCATTACCAGATATTGGATTGCTATTTACAAAAGCAGACTCCTGATAAGTGGAACTTTTAATTCTACAGGTGATTAAACCTGAGCTTAGTAACCTGGCACTGGTGAAAGCATATACCTTCAGTAAACCAGTTCCACTCAAGCAGAATTTGCTACCATTCCTTTAATATCTGCATAATATCTACAGAAGCACCCCAGGAACCATTCTGATGCACCTCAGTGTAACATACTGTGGATGTTTTCCAGTAAGAGGTACAGACTTAACAAATATAAATACTGTGTGCGTAACTGTAGGATAGTTTGGCCTCTGAGAAAATCACTTACAGAGAACTCAAGCTCTGCCACAGTAGAAACATAATCAGGAGTTGTATTTGACTGAAGTTACTCTTACCCATGCCAGGAGCAGCCATGAGGACCCTTGATATAACCACTTGAGTAATTGCCTGCTCGGCTGCTTTTGTTGATTCACCCAGTCTGTTTCCATTTTCATCTGTGATGGGGATTCCAAACTTGAGCTCCCTGTTGAATAAGAAAGAAAAATACAACAGAGACTAATGTAACATTTATCTGCTCTTTTTTGGGTCACGTTTCTCCTATTCTGAGAAGTTCTGTTGCTTCTGTAGTACACAGAAGGGAAAGGTTTCTTCTTCAAGAAAATCAGATGAACAGAATTTTCTGGACCACTCTCAAAGTAGTCTTTCCCACTTTGAACATAGAGAACAAAGGCAGATTAGTTTCACTGAACTACAACAATTCTCTGGCATTCTGCTGAGTTTTCATTTTAACCAAGAACATATTTGGAAGTGTACAGGAATGTATAAAGAAAACTACACTTCTGTATCTGTACTACTGTCTATCAGAGCTTTAACACAATCCTGCACTTGAGCAAAGCTCACATATAGGAAAGAACCCTTCAGAGAGTGAGAAGCAGACAGAAGGGCAGATATACTGATGACTGCCATGGACTCAACTTCACTGTGAAAATAAACATTAAAAGATTCTCTTTTTTTTTTTTTTTGCTCATAACCTTGTGTTTGCAAGAGGATAGTTTTTCCTCATTTCTATTCTCACTTCTTGCCAAACTATATATATGTGAAACTTTGTTTCTGAGAAAGTGCTTATCTTTTGTAACCTCAGACAATTAAATAAAAATGACTACCAATTTCTATGACTAACTTCGGTATGTGGGATCCGAAGCACCATTTTTGAAATGATTATATTTTTCCAAAGCACAGTTCGTATCAAAAGGGCCCACATGATCAAGTCTTGAAGGACAGGTACTTGGTTACAGAGATATAAGGCTGAAGAACTAAACAGATGTTTATCTGAAGAGAACGAGAATGTTCTATTCTACACATGTCACGGTCAATCAACTAAAGCAAGATCATGCCCAAGGTTTTTGCAAGGTTTTGAAACAAACTAAAGGTATAAAATGTTCATTTTTCAGTACCTTGCTGATCTAAGAACTCAATAACAATCCTTTTTATGCCTTTCCCTACCTTTGTCTCATTAGTGGAATATTAATGCAGTTAGCAGCAGCAACAGCAGCAAAAGGAACAAATCGTCCTATAAGAGGTGAGACGTGCTGTGAAAAAGAGAAAATAATTACAATCTTTTTTTTTCAAAGGTCACATCAAGATGCTTCACTTGTTAATGACAGATGAGATTTATTTCCTTTAAATTAAAATTCAGTGAAAAAACCCTGGTGAGGCAGAGGCAAACATAAAGCAAGCAAGGCTTGCTTTATAAATACTTCTATCAGGGTGAGCACTGGCAGGAGACTGGCAAAAACCATCTTAATTTAGCAGCATCATTGCAGAAAAATGCCAGCTTCTGAACATTGCTGATGGCAACACTAAATAGACCTTAAGTTCACTGCTTTCAATGGCACGGTTACAGCCAGCAGCATTTTAACAGCTGCTTTGCACCTAAGGACACTTACTGCATGAAGCTACTCATCTAGTCAGCCTCTTGTATAATCTGAATTACTCTGCTTAGAACAGTCTCTCTCAGCTTGTCAATGGTGTACCACTCCCAGTATACTAAAGCATAAACAGAAGAATATAAAATAGAATTTTTTTTTTGTAACATGCTGTGCATTTGTTTAAGGAATTTGAGATCACAGTGTTTAAGTGAAGCAGTCCACACATACTTCTGCCAGTCTAGAGTACTGTTTCACCATTGCAGAAATGGCACTGTGCCTTAAAAACACACCTGTACAGTTTATGTGGTAACAGGCACATGTCATTGTAATTACACATCCACTGCAATTAACCTTCAAACACTACTCGATTCTTTGACAGCTTAAAAAAACTGCTAAGAAGTACCCTCACTGGATATATCTTATGTTATGAAAACATAAAGGATAGGGCATTTCAGATATATATGTAAAACTATTTGGTGTAAAAATAAGATTAGGAACTAAAGAAGGGAACTGCCAAAGGCAACTGCTACTCCATAACAGGAGCTGTGCACAGCATGACACAGATCCAGAGGGGGAGGAATGAACCATTTCATAGAACACCAAAATCTGATTAAGAATGGGAAAAAGTATCAGCAATACCTTTGTTAGTGCATTAAGTCCTAAAGCTGTTGCAACAGCACCTGTGGTAGCAGAAACATAGGCTGTTCCCAGCTGGCTGAAACAAAAATAACAGTGTTTGTACATGCACAACAATTCTATTCATGCCACTTTCACAAAGAAACACCTTTTACACATGCAGTAAGTCCCTTCCACTTAACAAAAGTTAAAGCATAGCCCTTTCTCCATATACCATAGCCCTTTTTCCATAAATTAACCCTTCTTCTTTCACTATCAGTAAAAACAACAAATGAGCAACATTTTAACCAGGTTCCACCGATTCTGCACTGCTGTTTGGCATTTGTTCCTACATCTGAATGAGCACTTTGGAACAGATTTAATTCTGTATTTAATTTCTAAGGTCATGTATACAATAGTAAATTAAATCAACAGTACCAAACCCCATATGTGTAGACCAGCAATGCTGTAAACACCCAAATCCAATCCAGTCCACCTGTCTGCATATCCTCTAATCCACTGCCTTCTGCCAGATATCCACAAGAAAGCCAGCTTCAGAACTAATGAAGGTCCTTAAATTTATCTTTAAGGGCAAAAATGGAGGTCACACTCATCATTCTCAGGCTTCTTGACTACATACCAAACCGATGATAGGCACAAATGAACAAATTTATCTACCACCTCAAACTTTAAAGACCAAGCATACTCCAGTTCATCAGAGAGAACTTGCAAACATCTGAAGCATTTGGTTCAGTGTCTGACCTGACAGTAATTGGGGCATCGCCACTCCTGTTAGTGTAGTTTACTATAGCATTGAAGGACTGGTTAATCCACTGCCAGAAGACCACTGCTGGTGTCGTTCTTGAAAAAAGAAACAATTACTAGAATTTTTAAACAGAGCTGAATCAACAGCACAAAAATATTGACAAAACAAGAAAAGCCACTGCAAGCAGTAATCATACAGCTTCTTGGTTATCTGAATAAAGCAATTCAGTCAAGGAGATACTGCCTTAATAATGAAAGTGCAAGTTACTTCTAAGAATAGATTTTAAAAGCGTTGCAAATGAATACAAGTTCACTTGGGACAAAGGTTTGTAGAAATAATAAAAGTATTATAACAAATCTCTTGACAAAAATATACAGAGAAAAAAAAAACCTCCACAAGATCTGGAGTACTTTTCCAGTGTTATTCCTTCACAGTTCACACGGTCTCTCTGGAAGCTCCATAAATGACTGAGAAATGGATTTTAGAGACAGGATTTACTTTCTCAGTCTTCAAAAAGCCAGTACACCCCTAATTGCTCTAATAAATCTCTACACTATAATAAGGAAAAGTGGAATACGGATTAGAAGTGGCCAAGAGCTGCTTCCAGAGGGAACCACTAGTCAGCAAAGGTGTGAGATTACTGTGGCCTGAATGAAGTCACATCCCCACTGAGCACTGCTGTGCTGGACATGCTACAACTCCAGTATGAAATGGAGTCAAAAGCAGCCAAGTGGTACACCACCATCGACATTGCCAATGCCTTCTTTTCAATTCCCTTGGCCACAGAATGCAGGCCACAGTTTGCCTTCACCTGGAGGGGTGTTCAGTACACCAGGAACCGTTTGCCCCAGGGGTGGAAGCACAGCCCAACCATTTGCCATGGGTTGATCCAAGCTGCATTGGAACAGGGCAGTGTTCCTGAGCACTTACAATACACTGATGATATTGTGTGGGGCAATACAGCAGGGGAAGATTTCCTGAAAGTAGAGAGAATAATCCAGATCCTCCTGAGAGCTGGCTTCGCTATTAAGTGAAGCAAAGTGAAAGGGCCTGCACAGGAAATCCAGTTCCTAGGTATAAAGTGGCAAGATGGACGTCATCACATCCCTACAGATACAATTAACAAAATTACTGCCATGTCTTCACCCACCAGTAAGACAGAGACCCAAGCTCTTTTAGGTGTAGTGGGCATTTGGAGAACGCAGCAATGTCTCTCACACGTGTCATGCATGTTGACACAGGGAAGTGTTTCATGTGTTACACTGCTACTACTTACCTATAAAAGGTCATCATACAACCTGTGATAGTCATGTTCATGGGTACCTGAGCTGACATCCGGCCAATCAAGACCATCTTTTCACCAGTGTCTGGATGGAAGGCTGAATCATAGATATACTTTGCTCTCCAAAGTTCATTTTCAGTCAATCCAGGTGCCACTATACCTTGTCTTGGAACAAATTAAAAAAACACAAACAACAACAACAAAACAAGACAACAGCAAAAAGCACAACTGTTATAAACATAAAATGCTGCAACTTCCAGTGAAAAACTTGCATCAGGGGATGCTAATTTAAGCTGACCTCATAGTCACTTTGTAGATCTTCAGCTTTTAAATAAACTGGCAAAATAAGAAGAAACAAAACTCCCAGCAGTCGTTGTATCGGCTGAGTTGACACAACCAGCATCAAACTTCTCTTCCTCACACAATTACTGGGCCTGAGCTGAAATGTACAGCCAAAAGCTCTAAGTGCCAAACTTTGGAAATTTACCTTGATTTAATAGCTGCATGCCCCAAAAATACAACACAAGAGGCTATTTTAAACTGCTTTCTATTAACTATTTTCAGAACACACCCATATTTTCAAATAGTTTTTCTCAGATGACATAATTTCCCCATTCATTAGTAATCTGATAATGTTTCAGAGCTTGAAAGAAGAAAGCATGGTGCAATAAAACCAGCACTTTTCCTTTTAAATCTATTAATGGTGATATTCTTATCACTGTCATGACTTATTTGGGCCAGCATTAAAAATGACTGTCATACCTGTAATCATGCACTATTTTTCTTGCACTTTCCAGCTGGGCATCAGATAACAAGATATTTCGGGGGTCTGTTACAGTGAAGAAGTGACTGGCTCGTCCAATGAAAGTGCTTTGATCCCATCGGGGCTCCTTGATATTAATATTTAGTGGTATATTTGCTGACATCTTCAAAAACTCTGTGAAGAAAGCACAAACATTTGCAATTCAGGGGTCTTATTTCATAACATGGCTCAATCTGATAAGACTCCACAATGAAAAATAGCTATATTTGCACAAAAAGAAAAAAGATATCTTGCAAAACTGAGCTTTTTTTTTTTTTATCCCTCTCTTGTACATTGAGTGGAAAAATCTGTTAGTGACAGAAGAAAACTACAGAAATAAAGGCCTAAATGCCTCTGCTTTACTGCATGCCATCCACCTATTATGTAAAGCACTGGGTTTCCCAGTTTCATAGACTCACAGAATAGCATGGGTTGGAAGGAACCCCAAGGATCATCAAGTTCCATCCCCTCTGCCGCAGGCAGGGCCACCAACCTCCAGATCTGGCACTAGACCAGGCTGTCCAGGGCCCCATACAACCTGGTCCTAAACAATTCCAGGGATGGAGCACCCACAGCCTCTCTGGGCAGCCTGTACCAGCACCTCACTATCATCTGCAGATGGACTGCCAACATCACCCAGGGAGCTCAAGTCTTCCCAACATTACACATACTCAAGAAGTCAACAGAAACTGTGTGTGTGTGTCAGAACAACGGACACAACTGTAAAGCTGCAAAGGGGGAGAGGCATTGGGTAAGAAGCTGAGAATTCATCCCTCACTTCCAACTGAATATTCCTGTCCTGTTACTCCACATTCCTATTTGCCCTAAGTTCTCCAATAGTTAAACATTTCATAACACCACAGAGACACCACCTTACATCTGTGTATCAGTAAGATCATTTCATGTGCTGTAGATATCAGCAGGTGTGTTGTGTGATGAATACCTGCCATGGAAATGAAAAGATGTGGAGAGCAGAGCTCTGAGCATTTGAAAAGGAGATGCTCCTTGCATTTCTTTCCTCCCTCATTGCTATGCCGTGAAAAACACTCTCGTGTGAACAGAAATATATCATGACAGAAGCCAAACAAACCACATCCTCTCCTGGTCTAAAATGGTGACAGCTGCAAAGGGCTGGCAAATCATTCTGGGAATACTTCCCTATCAGTTTAGGATTTGTGAGAAAGTCTATTTCAATATTCTTATAATTAAATTACCAGTTCCATTAGGACATCTCATGTCAATCTGTTTAAAACTGCCCAATGAATGCTTAAAGAAAAGCACTGCACTATAGAAACTTTGTTTTCCTTTCACTCTTTCAGAAAGTGGTGAAAACTGAGTTGTATATATTACTGTGTTGTCTGGGATTTGTTTTTATTGCATATGAAGCTTCTGCCAGAAAAAAAAAAAATCTAAACAACGAGCGATTTAGTATAATTTCACCCCAAGTCACTTAGACTACCCTGGTGGAAGTGGATCTGCAAAGAACAGAGGAGTGAACCACAGCCACACCCCATCCTTACCTCCACAAGGACTTAGCCCCAGTTAAATTGACAAGCATGTCTAACCTTGCTACCAACATACCTCTACCTTCCTGTGAAAATATATCCTAAGGAAAAAAAAAAATAAGCTGAATGGCAAGTGTTAACAGGGCTGCAGCAAAAAGCAAAGCAGCAGGAAAATGGAAAGCATACTTTCTAGGGGGATCCTTGGCATACGCTACAGCTAAAGTTTATGCTTGAAATCACTGCATCTGTTTAAAAAGATGACAACAGCAACAGAAAATATTCACTTCCATAGGACTGGTCTTAACAGAGGTAAAGCAGAACACACGGACTCCACCGTCACTGGTGTTCCCGTAGCAAAACATTTGTTCTTGTGCAAAAAGGGATCAGAGCTTTAGGTTTACTATCCAAGAACACAACGTTTTCTTCTAAATCATGTGATTGACATAACTGGCTTGCACTTTAATAATACGAGTAAGAACAATGCAAGTTATCTAAGCAAGTTTCAAATCAGTCTCTGTGCAGGGACAGACCACAGTGCACACACAAAGAAGTCAACACTATCCATGCAAGGAAGTGTAACAAGTCCAGATACTGGAAAAAATAAGATTTGGTGACACACAAAACTTGCACTGAAGTAGAAAGGTTGCTGAGTTTGTTGGTCTCGGGACTCTGAGTCACTGCTCTGCTACAGTGCTCCTTGTCAAAGAAAGCTAAGGAAGTTCTGCCTTGAAAAAACACATGATTCCCAGCAAAATATTTTTAGAATACCATCGCTTGTGTCAAACAGTCCTCAATGTAAGTTAAGCATGCCCAAGGTTTAAGCTCTAATTATCCAAATACTTGTCATAAAAATGTAAGAAGAAAAAGTACAGGGCTCTGAGTTAAATCAAATTAAAATAAACCCAATGGAACTACAAGTAGAAAATTTGCAAAAGGGACAGGAAAGTAAATGCACAAATCTAGAATGAAAGTAAAGATATACACTTTGTTTTATGGACACAATTGTTAGGTGGCTGCTAAAGTTTGCCTTTATTAGTTGACTAACAGTTTGAATTCATTCTTCCCTAACCTATTGCTATTCAGTAAGCAGTGACAGAGTGTGGGGGAAACACCTGCAAAATAAGGGAAAACTGAATCAGCAGCACCTCAGATTTTAAGGTGGAAAAGTAAACAGCACAACTATCCAATCTGGTCTGAACACCCCTCTCCCTCAAGCAACTCCATTAGCAGAGGACCTGGGAAACAACATTAATATAATTACTGAAGTAATTCATCCTGAAACAGCACTCTGAAGTCACATTCACAAACATGGGAGGGATCAGCTCCACAGGAGCAGATAAATGACAAAGATGACATAATAGCACAGTGAAACACAATATCTATCATGGAAAATGCACAGTAAGAAAGGAATAAAACATATTTCTGCTATTTCAAACAACTCACTGAACAGAAAAACACTGAACTGAACCACTTACACTTCCAAACCTCAATCTTAGCAACACCCCACACCAGCAAATTAAACCAATAATAAAGTGCTGAGCGTCCTCTGGCATATTCACACTACTGCAATCCCCTCTTCCCCAATGCCATGCAGAGTGGCTGTGCTGTGGGATTGTTCCAGCTGCTGTGGGCAGAGATGTGCTCCTGTGGTTTTACACTGTGGCTGTTTGGCACTGCAGCTCCCCAAGCACCAACACCACAAGGATCTGTGCTTCACACTGCAGCCATTCCTATGTATCAAGGCATGTTTTCAGAATGCTGACCATAATCGTGTGCTTCATCAACTTCCCACATGGCAGATGGAAGGGAATGGCTGTGGTCTGATGCAATGTGTTGCCAGAAGTTCAGCTGCAGGACCAGATTACAGACTATGTGGATTACAAACTCTTCAAAACAAAGAAGTTTACTTATCCACAGCCAAAAATAAGGTCTTACTTTATCTGCAGAGACATTTTCAACTCTGCATTCTAAAGAACCTTCTACAAACATCTTTCCTTTAAATTAATTCACTTTTTGACTATGCCTTTCAACCCCTCTTTCCAATCAGAAAGTGACCTTGAATGGAACGCCCCAGTGCTATGCACACCAAAACCTGCTGTCCTCTGATCAGATGGAACGGTCTGCAAGTTCACTTTGTAATGTTTACACCGACACTAACGGGAGGGAAAAAGAGGGCTTGAAGCTAAGTGAGAGACATCTCTCTTAAAAAGTAATTACATAAAACCAACACGAAGCCTAATCATCAATTTTACTACAAAGGCTGCATTTAGATTTGCTGCAGAATCAGCAGCAATAGCAGAAGACTTTAAACCTCGTTTAAAAGGTCAACAGTAGCGGTTGCAACAACTCTAAAAAATGCCAGTTCAGGAGTTGTCAGTTCAGCTCTCCCGTGTTCTGCTTCCAAATAGCATTTCAGACAGCACACTGACTGCCATCTATCACTTCTTACACTGTAGCAACAGCCAAAAGAGCAGCAACCACCATTTTAGATAGTTTTGAGCAACACAGACATTTGATAATTGGTTTTGAGATGGATGAAAAGAAACATGGTTGAAAACAAAAGATGTTTTATAGAATGTGAACTATATTTGTCACCAATACTGCACTTGGAGGACTCAAGCTAGAGGCTGAATTCAAGCTTGGTAACCCACACTCAGGTAGCAGTACATGAACGAGAATGATGGATTTGCTACTTTCCTTGCAACAACATGTGCTTTCTTATGTTACTTACAGCCTGCATTTTAACCCAAATCCTGAAAAAAATCCATTCTGCAAGTAAAAAATATCACCAGATGCATTGTTAATTTTTTCCAATATCCAAGCTAAAACTGAGAGTGGAGCAACAGAACAGGAAATTTATTGATGATGTAACTGTGTATCCTGACATGACTGATACAAACTGACATTTTTAAAGCTGCAGTCACTATTCTGAGTCAAGAGGCATCCTGAGAGTCAAAACACCCACTCCTTGAGAGATGTAGAGAGCTTCTGCCACTGCTCCACAGAGCAGGAAGGTGATTCTGACAATGAATAAAATAGAAGAACTGCGATGTTGTCAGAGGGAACATTTTTCAGAAACACTATCCTGAAAATTCCCCCAGAAGCATGCTTTCCTGAATGGATACAAAGGACTGGATTTTCTTGAGTGGGGGGATCCTCTGGCAAATATCCTTAGATTGGACAGCATACTGCTTCATTCTCTATACAGAATTTCCTGTTCCTTTTTGGTTTTACAGGGGCCAGAGTCCAGATTATTGGCTCCAGTACCTTCTCCTACTGAAGTGGACTTTGCAAATGAGAGTGGCCTTTCACCTCCCTTACACGCAGTTCCAGAAATGGAGCAAACACAGAGCTGAGGAGGACAAGAGTCGGCCTAAAGAAGAGAAGACTGTGTCCAAAGCAGTGCAGATGTGATAACAAACATTGCAACATCTCACATCTCAGCTCCCCAAACCAAATCATTTACAACATCACTTACAAATATTCGCAGAACTCAAAGCAGCCTGCATAGAGGAAGGAAATAAACTAGACAACACAAATACTAAAAGAAAGATGCAACTTCCATGGTACCCTTTACCACACCCTAGATCCCACACTTCAGGTGATACAAAGGCATTTGTGTCAGATCACAATTCACAAAATCTCCTAGGAGCTAAGTGTTCCTTTTTTTTTTTTTTTTTTTTTTTTTTTTAAGAAAAAGGAGGACAAAATCACTTTTCTATCCCTACTGAAAGCTGATTAAAAAGAGAAGGTAACAGCAGTACCTCTTTATCAGAATCCTATCATGATAGAATAGCTCAGAAGTTGGAGCTGCTGAAATCATATGACGTACAGATTCATGAGGAGAGAGAAAAGCTGTGACACATTTAGGCCCCTAGATCTCTGTCCTTCAGAACAGACTCCCAGCAGCTGGCTATGCAGCTGCCAATGCCCTGTTCTGGGAAATGAGAGATGTGAGAGATGTAGGCTGGAAAAGTTTTATGTTCAGAAAACTACCCACTGCTACAAAATGGGGAGAAGGACAGCTCTCTTATTCCTCTGCCTTGCTTATAAATCAAAGCAACCACCACCACTTGCTTGTTACTGCAGAGCTCAGTTCTTTCAAAGCACCTCTCATGGTGCTTTGGTAAAAAATATTTTGAGATTCTGTTAGTCACTTTTATTCCTCCAATAACGTACTGGGGTGCTTTTTAGGCCTTCCTTGCCCAAACAAATTCAAAGAAATGCCAAGAAAACAGAGGTTATGTTGGTTTTGGAGAAAAAATGGGAAATTAACTTTTGATTAGTAAAAGGTGACCCATTCTACTTTAAAACTACAACACTCTGGTAAAGCAACAGCAGAAATGCAAACCCAGTTACTACCCATATTCCAATTGCTCCAGCAAAGGAAAATCACAATGCATTCCCCCGGGATGTCAATCAAGGCAGGACAGGTGGAAAGCATTTATACGTGATGGCAAAGCAGCAGCTATCAGACTTACCAGGGTCATTAAAGCAGTGGCATTCCTCTATTTGCACTGTACTTGCTACCACAGTCTGAAAGAAGCAGCACTGTGAGAAGCATGATGCAACACGCTTACACCAAATGCTAACAAACACATTTGCAAAGTCTATCTTCTCCAAAGCCTCTCCATTCAGTAAGCATCTATTTAGATGATAAGAAAAACTTTGCAGTACACTTTCTCCTACTGCAATCACAAGAGCAAACCGAATGCCAGAGAAGGCAAATCGTGGCAACACTGCAAGATACTTTTTTTTTGCTTATAAATGTACATCCTGTTTGTAGCCTAGCAACAGAAGCAGCAGTCTGCGTTAAATGGATAGTGCCTGCTGCTGGGGCTCTCTCCTCAAAACAGCAGCCATCTTTAGCATGTCACTGGGTGGGAGATTTCATCGTTCTGCACTAAAGCTGCTCCCCGGCGTCAGAGCTGCAGCACTGTGTTCTTGCAGTTTGCCATCCCAGCTCACACCACGGGATGGAGACGCGTCACACACCTCTCCTCGTCATTCCGAGAGGAAAAGCTAAGAAGGGTTAACTCAAGGTCTGATTTCGTGTCATTGCTGATTGCTGCAAACTTGCCTCTGCCCTGAAAGTTGAGGTAGGATTATCAGGCTGTACACAGACGTGTTCACGGCCTTTATCCACAGGTTATTATTGTTTTACTACTGGATATCTATAGGATCCATACAGGCGATGTTTAAACTGGTACAAAGCCAACATCCACCCCCTCCTGCTTTAAATACAGCAACCGCTCCCAACTCAGCGAAGAAAGAATTACTCCCACCGAGCACCCAGGCGGGGCACTGCCTGGGGACACAGCACCCCGCTCCGAGGAGGCGGGGAAGCGGGGGGATCCTCGTGCAGGAAACAGCGGCGACGCTCAGGCTCGGGGTCCTCCCTACGGGGAGGACTGTGTGGCAGAGCGGGCAGGGTGTACGCCTCCACCCGCGGCCCAGCCCCACGCACACCGCTGCCGGTACTCACCGCGGCCCCGCGCGCTGCCGGCTCCGCGCCGCCCCGCTGCCCGGAAGAGGCTCACACGGCGCGGGGCCGAGTTGAAGAGAGGCCGCCCCGCTCCGCCCCGCTCCGCCCCACCGGGGCCGGGCGGAGGGCCGTGGGTCGGCCGGCCGCTCCTCACGGGTTACTTCAGCCCCGGCTGTGTGGAGGGGAGGCTTCGGGCTGCTCGGGGAGCTAATGAGCGAGGTCACCTGGGAAACTGATTTTGGAGGCGCTGGGGGCCGTCGGAGCTGATCGCGTCGCAGCAGCAGGCGGTTCCAAACGCCACGGGCAGAAAAATGAGAGTACGGCTTTGTACTGGAAAGAAAGAGTAGTAGGAGGGCCACAGGGATGCTCCTAGCTGTTGTAGGGAGTACATCTGTGTGGGTTTAGCAGAGGTCACATGGCACCCTGCAGCTCCTCATAGTACCCGTGGCGCCCAGTATCTCCTCATGGCGCCCAGTATCTCCTCATGGCGCCCAGTATCTCCTCATGGCACCCTGCAGCTCCTCATGGCACCCTGCATCTCATAGTACCCTGCATCTCATGGCACCCTGCAGCTCCTCATGGCACCCTGCAGCTCCTCATGGCACCCTGCAGCTCCTCATGGCACCCTGCAGCTCCTCATGGCACCCTGCAGCTCCTCATGGCACCCAGTATCTCCTCATGGCACCCTGCAGCTCCTCATGGCACCCTGCATCTCATAGTACCCTGCATCTCATGGCACCCTGCAGCTCCTCATGGCACCTTGCATCTCATGGCACCCTGCAGCTCCTCACAGGGAGTCAAGGGCAGTGCTGAGCTCTGCTGCCTGTGACAGTGACAGGGCTGGAGGGAATGGCATAGATGTGTGTGAGAAGGGGCAGGTTGGGGTAAGGGAAAGGTTCTGCACCAGAGGGTGGTGGGCATGGAATGGGCTGCCCAGGGCAGTGGGCACAGACCTGAGCTGCTGGAGATCAAGGAGTGTTTGGACAATGCCTTCAGACACAGGGTTTGAATTATGAGTGGTCCTTGTGAGTCCCTTCCAACTCGGGATATTCAATGATTCTGCGATTTTGGGTTATTTGTGCCATTAAAGTGTCCAGCTTTCTCAGCCCCCTGATGGGATGGGCCCACTATGGTCTGCAGGCAGCTTGTGGCACAATGTGGCCTCAAGCCTTGCAGGCAGCTCAGGGTGTGAAATTACTTCCAAAATTAACTAAATAAAAGCTGATGGAAAGGTTACAAAAAATATTATTGGCCACCTCTTGCAAGATGGTAGCACTCGGCTGGTGAACAAATTGGATCATCAGTCAGTTTAATGGGAACAACTTGCTCCAAGGCAACTTCGACAACAAAGATGGATGATTATGGACTTTCTCATTTTCATTACTTTGGCTTTAAGAAGTACTGCAGAAAACAGCCAGCAGCAGGGGAATGTTTGTAGGAAACCACAGTAACTCAATGCTTAGAAAAATAATTCACTCTCAGATCCTACTCCTAAGAAATAAAAAAAAGGAAAAAAAGAAAGGAAAGAAGTATATTACTACGAAATCTCTTCCAGCTGATGAGAACTTTCTTGCATGTGGTGCCTTAGAAATGTCAAATAAATGTGGATCTTTGTTTTTATTAAAAAGTAGAATGGATCACAGAGCACTTCATACTTTTGGGTAATTATGATCACTCCTTGTTTTCTCTTTATAGCATCTGATAGCTTCTCTGATTGTGATAAGATCATCTGAGATTAAAAAAAAAAAAAGGCTAGGATACTCAATTAGTCTGTTCCCATTCCTTCTCCATCCCAGCTTCCAGATGAAGACGGTGACAGATGCACAAAATACAGATTGCTCGCTCATTTCACGAATCAATTATGCTCATTAAAGTCTCAGTTTGATAGTGTTATGGTAATTTGATAAGTCAGCAACATGTGAGCTGGTGTCATGCCATATCTCATACTGAGTCTTCTGGGAATGAGAAAAGCGTGCTGTGATAGAGCTGCATTGCATCCCATGACTATTCTGCAAACAGTGCTAGGTTGCCTTGTGTGTGTGCTGGAATAGCTCATCAAAATATAGAGGCCAAAAAATAGACAATCTGCCCATGGACTCTTTGAAGTAAAATATGATGGTCTGGAAGAGGCTGTGGTGGCTCCTAGCCAGTTCTCTGCATTGGAGGATCAGGAGAAGAGGACCCTACAGTGTAAGTATACAGTATGCTGATTTGCAGCTGGGTAATACAGCTTTGTTCTTCTGAAGCCCCCATTCCCCCCAGAAAAATCCTACACAGGCAGTCCCATACCCTCAATCCACATAGCTTGGTCAGTAAACTCAAGCATGTGTTTCCTTACATGTTTATAAAGAGTGGGGTTAAATTACAGTGCAAGTATTAATACAGGAGGTACATCCCTAGAGACTAAATTGGATTCATGAAGTAAGCACTACCTTAGATCCTGTTGAGGTATTCATTTCAGGCACCTTATTTTTTATTTACATTGGACATTCACGCAATTCTGTTTTATACCATCTCAAATTGACGCTGGGAATCAAATGACAAAAAATGAGAGCTGCTGTGCATTGCAATTATTAACGTAGATATCCAGTAAGTGGCACTACAGGACTAGGTTTTCTGCAACCCTGTACCACAAACAGTGCAGTTAGATGGCTTAAAAGCAAGCATGGAGTGTATCAAGACTTTTTTACTCTATGAGAAAGGCAGTTGTACAGCAGGTGGGAAAAGATGTGTGATGATGACTCTGAAGGTACAGAGCAAGGAGCTGGAGTGTGTTAGCTGCTGGCTCTCAGAGATGGTGCTAGGAACGATAGCCTTGGCACCAAGCTGACTGTTATCAGAGAGGTTTGCCAGACGAATCCAGAAACGTTTCTGGGAACTGTTAATTAGCACTCACATGTTGGGAGGTGCATGTGAAGGCTTTGTGCTGCATTTTACTATTGGGAGCACAGTGCGGGGCTGGGTGGACCTTATATATAAAGCATTTCTTCTGCTCTGCTAATTTACTATGCATTAAATTCATGCAGGAAATTTGAACCCCAGGCTTGAAGGGGTGTCAGTACAGTCTCCTAAGTTCAAAGACTAATGAACTAGAGATTTCTGTAAGTCCACATTAGTATATCAAAAGCCTTCATCGTTTCCCCCCAGTCTCAGCTGCTATTGAATAAACTATTAACCAGGGAAAATTGGAACAACAAATGAGCAACACAACACTTTCTGGTAACATAAATTGTAATAAGCCCTTATATAAGCTAGCAGAAAATTACTTGCAACGTCAGTTAAAGGTTTTGGCTCCATTTGCAGTATCTGAACCTAACTTCAGGTTACTCATGCTATATTGTGCCAAGCTAAATTAATGCATACCAGATTTTCCCCTTTATCTAGATGAAAACATGCATAGTTACATCAGGTAAGACTTGAAGAGGAAGAACATGAAAAGCCAGCCTGCATTTAGAAGGGGCATAGTACTATGTTTAAAGGGATAAACCAGAATTTCAAGAGGATTAGGAAGCCATTTCCTCTGTGATGTGGCTATTCCAAAAATGTCTCGTGTGGGATTGTCCACACCCTGAAGCACCTTTGCCAGCACTGCTGATGGATGGAGTCTGGAGTAAGAGGGAGGTGTATGTCCCTCCTGTTCAGCACCATACCATGGGATGTCACAGCTGCTTCAACTGCGCTGGACAAACTTTTCATCATCCATTAGGGACCAGATATGCAGCAGCATCTGCTGACACGCACAGGAGCATGCCAGGACATGGAGAGGCATGCAGCAATATGAGCGAAGTGCTGAGAACAACACGTGAGAACACAGTGTGGGACAGAATAAGATACCCCTAGATAACTCTGAATAGCACACAACATAGCCATCACAGAAGGTCATAGGATCATTATGGTTAGAAAAGTCCTCTGGGATCATCTAGGACATCCCCAATCCTCCCCACCACACCCATTGCCCATGTTCCTCACTGCCACGTCTACACATTTCTTGAGCACCTCCAGGGATGCTGACTCTCCCAGCTCCCTGCGCAGTCTGTGCCAATACTTGATCATTCTTTCTGAGAAGAACTGTTTCCTAATATCCAACCTGATAGCATGCAACAGCATTAACAGCATGGATCAACATGTCACAGCTTGAAAGCTGGTAGAAATATTGAGAGAGTGGTGAGAAATTCCTAGCAGCAGGAGAATTCCTGGGTACATATAGAAAGTGTCAAGAAAACTATAGGAAACTCTTAGAAAGATTTAGGGAATCCCCAGAAAATTATGGGAAACTTTAAAAAAAAAAAAAAGTAGTTCCTAGAAAGCTATGTGGGGAATCCTAGGAAGCAAAAAAGTGATTCCTAGAAAGCTGGCTACACAGTTTTAGAAAACTAGAGGGCTATTTCTAAAATGCAAGAGAGAATTCCTAAAAAGCGGTAGAGGAGTCCTAGAAAGAAAAGCACAATTCCTAGAAAGCCATGAGAAATCCCTAAAGAGCAGAAGAGAACTCCTGGAAATCAGAGCAGAATTACTATAAATAGAGTACGTTACTAGAAATCATTGGGATATTTATAGAAAAGCATTAGGGAATGAGAATATCTGTGCTGGTGCAGCCAAACCCTGATGTGTTCCAGGCCCAGAACTGCTGAGCCTTGCAGGGCAGGAGTACGAGCACTGGCTTTGAGTCCCTTGACCCTGAGATGGATTTTGACAAATGGGTGATGGAATGTAGGGGACATTTCCAACCAGGGGAAGTACTGCTTGTTAGACACTGCTCTGGGAGCTGCTTTTGCTGCAGCTTCTCTCTTTGCAACACAGGGCAGAGAAAAAGCCAAGGGCATTGAGGCAGGTTGCAAAGAGCCAGACATTACTGAATTACTGAGATGAACTAGTTCTGCCTGGTGTGGTCGGACTGGCACAAAGTCTGGAATGGAAAAAGTATGCAGACAAGGTAGGGTGAAAGTGAATCTGGGATTGTATCGTGATTTGGGGCAATCCAGTTTGATCCCTGGGTTTTTCCAAAGCTCTTGAGGAAGCTGTGGCAGGGAGAATGAAGCAGCATTGGATTCTTATTTTTCTAGTGGTACCTTTGGAGGTTCAGACTGGACATTAGGACAAATTTCTTCACTGTGAGGACAGTCAAACACAAATCAAACACTGCCACAATGCCTGTCAGCGCTAAGGGATATTTGGACAATGCTTTTCTTCTAATAAACTTTAACTTCTGGTTAGCCCTGAAGAGGTCAGGCAGAGTTGGACTAGATGTTATTTCAAGATCACTTCCAACTGAACTATTCCATCCATTCCATTCCTTATTTTTTATTTTTCACATTTCATTTAATTCTCATTCATTCAAAGACTTTTGTAGCCTGCTTATAGAAGGGCTGTAGAGCATGACCATACTGGATGTGCACTATTGTGCACTTATACATCAGCAGCAGTAGGGTAACACTCTGACTTTTCTTGCCTACTCTGCTAACCTTTAGAGGTCATAGGCTTAGGTTAGTGGCAGCAACTCTTTTCATCTGCATCAGGAAGAACAAAAGTCCTCTGATGGAAGTGAAGGAGTTCTCCATCCACTGTTCAGGGGCTGGGCTGGAATATGGGAGAAGGATCTATTTTGTGCTGCTGGCTGGCACACAGCTCAGGAGTAAATCTGCAGCTTAGGAGTCGAGTGCCACCTACCAAGCCATCTGCTAAGAAAATTCTGTTATCTGTAGCTTGATCCACTGCTGCTAAAAATCACTGTAACACTCAGCTGCAAAGAGTTTTGCTGCTAATCTACCCATTTGTACTCTTTTTATTTATCCACTCAGAATTAATTATTTCTCAGATTAATTTCATTCCAATGAATCACTCCGTATCACTGGCTTTATTTCATTTCTCAGGTACTAATTAGTATGTCAAAGCCATCTTTGACATTAAAAGCGCTGTCACTTTTGCCGTGACTTCTCTTTTGATTCATATATTCAATTTTTCTGCCCATCCATGGAGTGAAAGAAAAAAATGCAAGCAATACGCTACAAAAGATAAATGGTGCATGTGCAAATAAAGCATACATCAGTGGAGCAGGGGCAGTCTATGTGTTTGTGTTGACATGCTGGTTTATGTTCTATTTCATATCATAGGTCCTCAAAAATCAGCTTTGGAGGGATCCTGGGGGTGGGGTATGGGGTTATTCAGGTGACAGCTCCTGCTCTGTCCCCAGGGTGGATATTTCCCTTTCATTCCTGTCCTCCTCTTCTGCCCAAAAAGAGTTTATAAAATGTTGGGGGCTGCAGCTGAAAGCAACCAGCTTTGGTTTGGTTTTACACTAGAAAAGTAAGGAATGATTTGTGACATGGGAAGGGGATGCATGAACAGAGCCTGGACTGACTGCCCAGGATATGTGGGGAATGGAACACCATTCCTTTTCTTTTACAAACAGATTTTAGTACTCCAAAAGAAATAAAAAAATAGCCACACAGTACTGAATATTTAGGCCTTGTTATCAGTGTGCAGGGATGAGAAATCCCTTCTCTCACTGGCTCTTTCTCCCTGCTGATGGGACTTCATCATACAAGAGTGAGCTCAAGATCCTGATGTGTGGGTTGTTTTTTTTCTTTCTGCCTCTCTTCTTTTGGCTGTATTTTGTACTCTCTGCTGTGTTTTTCCCATGGAATGCCCAACCTCAATACTACCAATTTAACCATGTGCTTCGCTGATCTTTAAGAGTTCATTGCTGCTGCTCCATTTCCAGAAACTCTTGATTTTTACTAGAAGGTTAAATTGAGGCTAAAGTTATCTTGGCTTATTAGTATAACCAGTTATTTAGAAACTTGACAGCTCTTTCAGACATTATTTCTGCTAGCCTGCCTCAGCTGATTTGATGTTTAATGCATCCTATGCACACAGATTCAAGAAGTCATCCTGAGAGTGACAAGAGTACAATTTGTATCCACATATTTTAATATTGTTTTGTAAATCAAGCCACCTTTCTCCAGCTTTTGTGTGTGTACTATTTGGTAGATTAAAGCATGTTTATCTCTGAATGCAAGTTTTGGACTTTGCTCAGCTCTGGCTCGGTCTTCTAGTAGGTAATTACTCTTTGGATTAAGATCATTTGGATCAAGGTGCTACTCATGTTTAAATCTTCATGCCAACCCAACAGGCGTGTCTCCAAAAAGAGTCTCTAAGGAGCAACAGATGTTTTGTAGGGTGGTAGCAGAGGCACGCATGATTTCCTTTCCTGGGTATTGCTTTGATTTCAGCATCAGTCAGCAGTGGTTGAAAAGCATTAAACAAAATTAAGCAGCTGTTATATATGGGGGCCTAGGGAAAATTAAACCGGTTTTCTGCTTGTTTCTGGATCTCACGCACCTGCACCACTGTCCCGTTGCTGCCAGCTTTGGGCAAGCTTTGACCTGGACATGAGCTGATCCTTCAGAGCTGTCTGAGGGCACGTCAGCTGGAGAGCAGCAAAAGGCAAATTCAACTCTTCCTTTGCAGAAACATTCCTAGAGCTGTGCCAATTGGCTGCCTAGTCCCACCGCTGCATTTACCTAAACAGTAATAAGGATTTAATGGATTTCACTTTTGTGCCCCACCTGGGTATGACTGTTAAGTCATGAAAGTTTTAAAAGCTCACAAATTAGCTGAAGTGGCAAATGAGCACAGCAGGGTGCCTTGTTTGAAAGGGTGAGTGTTTGAAACCTGCAGAGCTGTTTAAGGGGCTTTGCTGCACTGTTATGGCCTCAGCTGAGCCAGACCTGAATTTCATCTACAAAATGATCACATAAAATTAGGGATGAGATATAAGAAAGACTCTGCCTGCTGGAATGGATACTGAATTAAATGAATGAAGAATGTGAGAATGTGCTCAGTGTCTTCTTATGAAGGCAACATTCCCCTCGGCCCAGGGTTTCTGCTCCAAAGCGGCAGCGTGCTGCATTTTCAAAGGATAAGTACATGCAGTAAATCTCACCTGTGTCGTGCTCTGCAGAGAAAAGGAGGAAAAAAATAAAAAGAAAAAAATCTCATAATTATGAAAACTCAGAATGAGTTTCATTAGACATCACTATGACTGAAGAGCAAAGAATTCGCTTTTTGTCTTTTTCACCCTCCTCTGGGGATGAACGATGATTTAAAGAACAGGATTATAGAAAGGAGGAATGAGATCTTGGAATTAAAAATGAGAGCAAGAGAGAGGGGAAGGGAAAACAAGCATTTTAGTGATCTAGTCAGGGTTAGTTTAGCACTGTATCCGCACTAACTGACATCATGAAACATTATAGCTGGCATTTAAGCAACTTCAGTAATTCTGAAACCCAGGAAATGCATCTTGACAATTTAGAGAACTTATTTGTTCTTGGAGGTTTTAACAACTACCCCCCCCCCCCAACTCATCATGCCCAACTTCACTTTCTGTTACACTGCTTTGAGGTGAGGTTATGACACAAAGGTAGCAACTTGCAGATCATCGTGTTCATCTTCTTTGGTTGGCTCTTTGTGGCTCAGGTAAGACAGAAAAATCCCTTTTGTAGAATGAAAGGGCTCGAGACGTAACCACTCTGCTCTCAGTACTTACTGCTGAACCGGAGTGATTTTTGTAAGGAAGGAAACACGATCTGAAATGACACATTTTGCGGGCAGATGAATGGAGTTTTCTCCCGCAGATGGAAGGGCGTCTGCCCAGAGCTCAGCGTTTGCCGTCAGGGGGTGCAGCTCCGAGGCTGCCGGCAGCTCCCAGAGCCGCAGTTCTGCTGTCCCCACTCCTGCTCTGGGACATCTGCTCAGGACCCGGCTCCTCATGCACCGGCAAGCCATGGGGAAACTACCCTTGAGGTTTTTCCCTGCCAATATGTAGGGACAGCGATGCCCTCCGTCTCCTATAGAGATCCAGGTTTGAAGTTTGCTCGTGGATTTTCTCTCCTTAACCTCTTCAGTGGTGGCCTCAAAGCCCCGTTTCCCGCAGCCTCTCTCCCCGGCTCCTCCCGGTCCTCTCCCCGTCGATCCGATCGAACCGTCGGGGGGGGGGGGGGGGGAAAGCGGAGGGGCGGGACACCCGAACATCCCTGCCCCGCGCCCCGGGGGGCTGCCGTGCACTCCGCTCCGGCGGAGGGACGCGGGGCCGCGGCCGCCCAGGAGAGGGAGCCCGGTGGCCGCGGCTGCGCCGGGAGCCGCGGGGGCGCGGGGCGGCGGGGAGGCGGCGCGGAGCGGGGCGGAGGGGAGCGGAGCGGAGTGCTGCCCCGGCTGTCGCCCTCCGCCACCCCGGTCCGACCCGAGCCTCCCGCTCCGGTGAGTACTCTGCTTTTGCCGGATGCCGAGCGTGCTCCGGGGTAGCGGTGCTCCCCGAGGTTTCGGTGCTCGTCGGGGGTGACTCGGCCTGCAGCCCTCCGCCTGCACCGCTGCGAGCATCGCGCAGCCAGAAGTTGGGTGCTGGTACTTACTTTGCGCGTCAATGAATGGGACTCGGCTGGCTCGCAGCGCCGAGGTATCACGCAGTGTCCCGCAGCTCGGCGGGGCAAAGTGATCCCGTGTGCACTCCACTCCAGCAACTCGGCTTTGCTCGGTGTCCTGCTTTTTCCCCGAGAAAGCGGAAAAATCAGGGACAGTTGGCCCAAGAGAAGCTGCGCCCAACCGACGATGTGAAAGGAGGCGAAGGGGGGGCTGCTCTGTGCCCTTCGCGTGCCTCCGTCCTGTCTTTTCCTTGTCTTAATCCTTTAGGAAGGAGACGCCGGACGGACAGAGCTCTCCCAGGGGCGATGCTGCCGAGCCCTGCCCCAGGCAGGAGGAAGCCTGTGCCGCTGGGGCCCCCCTCCCGGGCGGACGGAGGAAGAACCCCCGGCACCGGAGATGCGCGGCCCTGGAGAGCGTGAAGAGCTGCCCCCGCCTGCGCTGTTATTAAAGGGAAAAGCATGCTAGAGCCGGCTGCTCCGACGGCCGGAGCGCAGCACCGCTGAGCAGGAGGTGGGATTACCCCTTGGCGGTCATGGAGAGCTATAACCTGGCAGAGAAGCGCTAAAGCCACTTGTCCCTGCTGGAAGAGGAACCACTTCTGGCACCGCCGCCTTCGTGCAGAGGGGAGCTCACTCAGGTCCTTCCTCCTCCTCTCGCCCTCCTTTCTCCCTTCAGAGAACGACAGAAGAAAGAAACAACTTCGACTTGGCTCTTGCTGGTGCTGGGAATACCGTGCCTTTTGCCTGGGATGATCCCCTCTGACGGGATGTACAAAGTGCGACCGGAACCGAGCCGGCCAGCAAAGTTTGCAGAGCGGTCTGTGGGATGGAGGTAGCTGGGCACACGCTGACGGGGTCTGTCACACGCTGCCCACTGGTGCTGCCCTACTGCTCGCTGCAGGACTAACTCCTGGGGACTAAACTTTGGTGGCTCCTGCTTTGCTGACTGACGCTTTCAGGGAACAGCACATGCATGCACCTGATACAATGCTGGGTTTGTTTGTAAGATTTGCTATGCAATTCCGAACCTAAATGAGAAGAGGCGGCCCTGCATCCCAGAGCAAACAGAAACGAAGGTGAAAGGTAGGAGCCACAATTTCTCATTTCAGTAAAGCTAGATAACCCGAGCTACTTCTTGTTGAAAACCTTTAAAACACACCTGCTGTATGCTTATTTCCTTTGTCTCTGGAAGTGTAAAACTTGAAAAAAAGTGAAGAATTGCTCGCTGACGCTGTCCGGATGCAGACTACTGGTGGATTTTGTAACAGGAGTGTGCTGAGGAGGAAGGATGGGGTGTTTAGTCAGTGAGACATTTAGGGAACCAAAGCAGAGGAAAAGCACCTCACACAGTACGCATCAGTAAATATGAAGGGCTAGTGCAATGGACGCTGGAAACACTCGATCAATAGTCTATTTAAGTGGGAATATATGCAAGCATGGAAAAGTGATTGCTTTCCTGTCTGTGGGGTATATTTGCAGAGGACAGCAGCAGAACATTTGCAGGCGAGCTGTCTGAATTAAGCTGCTTGATGCCAGGCTGCTTGATGCTGGGGTGGTGCAGCGTGTTCCTGAAGGGATTGCTTGAAAACCCCTCTGTGGAGATGACTGTATTTGTGTATTTTCAGTTCCTGCTCGTAGAGCTTTCAATGTCATTCAGGAGATTCAGAGTGAATGAAGTCCATATGGGCTTGAGGGAGCCGTAACCAAGAACCTTTGGTCTGTTCAGTGATGAGTAATTAAGGACATCTCATGTCTGCTATCTGTAAGGAAAGAAGCTGATGTTGTCATGAAAATCATGATGTGATTTTCCCTCAGGAGAAATTATGACTTGGAACGACACCACTATGGATGGGGAAGGGCTGCTTGTAGAAAGGGACTCTTCCTTTCGGATCCTCACGGGCTGCTTCCTCTCGCTGCTGATCCTCTCCACACTGCTGGGAAACACGCTGGTCTGTGCAGCTGTCATTAGGTTTCGCCACCTCAGGTCCAAGGTGACCAACTTCTTTGTCATCTCCTTGGCCGTGTCAGACCTCTTGGTGGCGGTTTTGGTCATGCCTTGGAAAGCCGTGTCTGAGATTGCTGGTTTCTGGCCTTTTGGTTCATTCTGCAACATCTGGGTGGCCTTTGATATTATGTGCTCAACAGCCTCCATCTTAAATCTCTGTGTTATTAGCGTGGACAGATACTGGGCCATTTCAAGCCCATTCAGGTATGAGAGGAAAATGACCCCCAAGGCAGCCTTCATCATGATCAGTGTAGCGTGGACTTTGTCTGTGTTGATTTCCTTCATCCCTGTGCAGCTGAACTGGCACAAGGCTACAACCACGAGCTTTTTGGATCTGAATGCCAGTTTACAAGGTATAACCATGGACAACTGTGATTCTAGCCTAAACAGGATGTATGCCATCTCCTCTTCTCTAATCAGCTTCTATATACCTGTGGCCATCATGATAGTAACCTACACAAGGATATACCGGATTGCTCAGAAACAAATACGACGAATTTCAGCTTTGGAAAGAGCAGCAGTGCATGCCAAGAACTGCCAGAACACAAGTGGCAACAGAAGCAGCATGGACTGTCAACAACCTGAGAGCAACTTCAAAATGTCCTTCAAGAGGGAAACAAAGGTTCTAAAGACTTTGTCGGTGATCATGGGGGTGTTTGTGTGCTGCTGGTTGCCGTTTTTCGTGTTGAACTGCATGATTCCCTTCTGCGAGCCCACCCAACAGTCCAAGGGAGCAGAAGCTTTCTGCATTAACTCCACCATCTTTGACGTTTTTGTTTGGTTTGGATGGGCTAATTCTTCCCTGAACCCCATCATTTATGCCTTCAATGCTGATTTCCGCAAGGCATTTTCCACCCTGCTAGGATGCTACAGGCTCTGCCCAATGTCCGGCAATGCTATAGAGACTGTTAGCATTAACAACAATGGAGCAGTTGTTTTTTCCAGTCAACATGAGCCCAAAGGGTCCAGCCCCAAAGAGTCAAATCTGGTTTATCTGATCCCACATGCAATCATCTGTCCAGAAGAAGAACCTCTAAAAAAGGAAGAAGAGGGTGAACTATCTAAGACCTTGGAGAAAATGTCCCCAGCATTGTCGGGTATTTTGGATTATGAAGCTGATGTTTCTTTGGAAAAGATCAATCCCATTACACAAAATGGGCAGCATAAAACCTGAACAGTAAGGTGTACCCAGCAAAACCTGATAGTGTACAATGTGATAATCTTAAAAAAAATATATATATAAAAGATTTTTAGTAAGAAACTAAGCTCTAGGGAGAAGTACACATTTACATAAAGCCCTGAGTTAATTTTCATGGCATTAAATTTAATGTTTAAAACACTAAACATCAGAAGGTACTGAAAATTGGTTAAAAAAATGGACGTTAAGCTGTGCTGTTCATACTGAGGAATATACACAAGTTTTGAAACTGTGCAGTGATAAAATACTGCTTCTCCTGTGCAGCTAGAGAGGCCTATTTCTTGCTTGAAGAGAGGCAAAAAATAAATGTTAAGTATTTAAAGATTCATGTTTACTAGAATATAAAGGATTGCTGTGTCTTGTGATAGTGGGTGTTAACAGGTCCTAATTAAAGGCTGAGGGATTGTAAAGGGAGGTAGAGGCCTTTTTAAATTATTTCTGAAAAAAATAATCGAGCCTTATAATGAGAATGGTTATTTCTAAAGCTTTGGGAGTTAACATGTTGATACCGGTTTTATTTATTTATTGTTTCAAATTGATATTTTTCATATGTTATTACAGATCTAGCTTTATTTATGTTATTTAAGATGTCTAAATAATGGGATATTTTTGGAGTGTCATTACTGCGTTGTGCCCAGTCAACCAGTCAGCACTTTGTGAAAGTCCTGATGGCCCCGAGAGCTGTGAGGGATGGAGGAAGGCTGAGAAGCTCATTGAGACACAAAGGAATCAACAGAACTGATGTTGAGTGGAATTTGTTTCCTTATGGGCTTTGTTTTTTAAGTTGGATTTCTTTCAGAAGATAGGATCAGCGTTGACTGAGTTGTGAATTCTCTTCCCTTATACAAATAACAAGAAATTGCTGCTATTTATTTTTTAAAAGTTTCAAGTTACAGAAACTTTGCTAGAATGTCAAGTTGGTGGATCTGTACAGACCTTAAGTACGACTACAACCTTAAGGAGAATCCAATTTGAGAAGAAAAGCTACTTAAGTAACAGTTCTTAGTATATAACATTTTGTATTTATGTAAGATAAACAGCTTTCTCAGACTTTTCTTATTTCAAGTCTTGAATACCTTTTCCGAACAAACACAATTGGTTTTATGGTAGTAAACATGCCAAACCTCGTTATCATCTGTATTATTTCTTGCGGTATCACCAGGATCATGCTGTCTGTCTGCTATCAGTCTGAGTTCAAGTGGGTACTCAGAGCTTTACTTTGGAGGCCAGGAGGACGCTGCATTTTAGTAATCCCCACGTCAATAGTCCCTTCCATAAGGAATAGTGCCTCATTACTGATTTGAATTAAGACTTTTCTAACTATGGATGGAACTGCAGCCCCCACTTCCAAAACGCCCTGTGAGCTCCAAAACAAAGTTGCCAGTGTTTAATTCAAAAACTGTGACTTTTCCATGGTCCTTCCCTGCTGCTTTCCCTCTGTAATGCCCAAAGCAATCAGTGAACGTTAGCGACAGGAACACCGGGAGTTAATGTTCAGCAGCACTCCAAGAGAGAGATCTGTTTTCTGATTGGGCACGAATATGTTTGGAGAAACTTTTCATAATATATTAAAAAAAAAAAAAAAAAAAAAAAAAAGGTGTTGTCAGGAAAAGAGAACTGAGAGGAAAAATCTCAAAGTCTAATGAACTATATACATCCTGCATCAGGTCTGTGTATTTATGTATTGTGAATGTTTTCATAACTTTATTGCCTGTAAGCTGCTTTCATACATATAATAAAATTATTTTGTGAAGAGAGGGTCAAATAAAGCACTCTACATGGCATTTGTTAAATACATGCAGTTGTATCAATCATGTTAAAGGTGGGGATGGTTTCTGGTTTTCCATTTGCCCTTATTTGGGATCACACCATGGAGGCAGATGGGAATTCTTATTCAAAGCAGGAGAAAGTCCTCAGTGCCGAGGGAGCTCTCAGCCCTTCTCAGCTGGGATCCAAAAGCAGTACGGGCTGTTTGAAAATAACCATGTTCTGCTTGGATGTGACTACGTGCAGTGTACGATTGTAGATTTTTTGGTGTCTTATCTCAGTCACTTTGCCTTGGTTTAATAGACTAGGGGTCTTTGTTTATAACATGCTGTTACTGTTGCTTTTTGAATTATTTTTTTTCTTTCTGAGCCACCTGATACAATCCTATCATTACTATTTTTTTTGGATCAAAATGAGTCATTTTGGGAGTGATGAGATGGTGGCACTCAACCAAAGTACAGAAACGTCACTTTGTTAACTGCAGTCTGGCACTTTGCTTTTGGCTTTGTCAGCAGGTTCATTTTGAAATGAAACAAACAAACAAACAAACAAAAACTACAGAAAAACCCGTGGTAACTTCTACATTACCAACACAAAGCAACTGGGATTGGAGTGGTTGCAAGGGCTGCAGTGATACCCCTCTCTGGTGCAGAAATGCGATTTAAGAAGAGCACATAAAGCAGGATGCTGGCTTCATTCTAACTGGTTCAGGGCTGATACACGTTCTGTGGTGTGAGCAGGGGCCATCCCAGCATGTCGCTGCCTGTGGCTGGAGCAGAGGGACAAGTCTGTGGGGAACACTTCTGTTCCCCTCGGTACAATGGGCAAGGCAGGAGGGACTCCTCTGCATTGGTTTATTGCTTTCTGTCCACCTACTTAAATAATGTTAGCTTCCAACTCCTTTCTCCTACGTATGTTTTACAGTACCAATAATAAGCTTGGATCTTCATTTATTATCATATCCCCCTTTTCCCATTCCTTTTCAGGTCCCTTTATTTGTCCCCTCCTTTCCTACCACCCCTACCAGAGCCCTTTTCCCACCCTCCGTTGGTTCCATAATGCTTTTCTGGGAGAAAGTCCATCCCCAGACTCTCCCCGATGACTCCCCTTGCTGCACCCAGCAGTGCCTCCTACCTGCTGCAGAGCTGGAGATCAGGGCCAGGACCAGCGACAAGGACCAACCTGCTGCCACCCTATTTATGTGCCCTAACCCTCATTAACTGCCCCAGAGCTGTGACCTGCTGCTTGGAACCAGTTTAACCTTCCCTTCTGCACCGCTTCCTTGTGACTGAAGGTATTTTTCTGTTTGTAGATAGAAGAGGTTAATGATTAACCCCATGGCCTTGATGAAGGAAAGGAACTGTTAGCAGTGAGTGAACCAGAATCACTAGATTAAATCTGAATACATTTCTCCTGCCATAAAACAAGTGTGTTATGCTGATTTTGGGTCTCTGACTTCACAAACCGTACAAAAGACGGGACGGGGGAGTAAATGCCTTTGCTGATGTACAGCTTTAATAACGTAGTTACTGAGAGACAGTCCTGGATTTTTTCAAATGAGTAATTTTCAGAAGCACCCAAATCTGATTGAAATCTCAAACAACCAATCTGAATAACATCTCGACAGGCAGCTCTTTCCAGTAATACTTTGGTTTTTAGCATAATGACAGTACAATATGTTCTCGGTGATGTCATTTATGTGGCCACACAGCAACTGTGACTTGAAGAATGAGAACAGTGCTATTCCATAACTGCTCTATTCCAAAGTTATCCCACAACTTTCAAAAGATGAAAGCACATCGTGTGGGGAGCTGCAGGTTTCCGTCGGATCTCTTGTATCTGTCAAGTCAGCAATTTCTCTCTAAACCTGTGGGATTTTTTTCCCGTTTAAATGAGATCTCACCCCACACGAATGAAAATGCATCTGGGATTTTTCCGAAGAACAGAAAATTCAGAAGGGTGGTTGCCTGAAGAGGTCACTTTGACATTCTCAAGCAATTTAAAAATTATTTACCATTCAAATCTCTGGTTTGAAAATAGCGACAAAGATAACGACTGGGAATGAAATGAAATAGTCCAATGTGGCTTGCACTGAACGAGTGTTCAGAACTTGTGAGTGTCCCGGCTTGTTGCAGGGGTGTTGGACCAGATGACCTTTAAAGTTTCCTTCCAACCCAAATAATTCTATGGTTCAATGATATACAGCCTAATGATTCTCATGTAGTGAATTCAGAGAGCAACATGGAAACAAAACTCAACTGATAATGCTCTTTGCTACAGCAGCTGACCACAGAAAATGATTTGGGACTGTATCACCTGCAATAAATAAACAAACCTGTGAGAACCAGTTGGTGTGTTCTCCCCACATGGCCCAGTGCGCGTTGGTTGGTGCCAGTCACTCCTGTACCAGAGTGCAGGTGTGCACTGGAGAGGAAATATTCAGAAAGCTGTAAAAAACATTATGTGTTTTGGAACTGCTTAGTGGAAGATGTTCGAAATTAAAAAAAAAAAAAAAAAAAGGAGTTGTAAAAAGGCTATTATCTGCTTTTTTCGCTTTCTAGTTTTCTATGGCTTTGGTAAGTATTCCTGTAAAGATTTCCAAGAATGTGAACTGTGCTGTCCAATTTCAGTTCTGTTTGTTCTCCTGGAGCTGTGCTGGGCTTTGCTGCTGATCTGTGCCTTCTGCCGAGCAGCCACACTGCAGCACCCGTGTCCTGCTGGCACTGAACCGGGCAGGATGGGCCCTGAGCCGCCTGATCTGGTGGGAGGCAACCAGCCCAGGGCAGGGGTTGGGACAGGGCAGGGTGTAAGGCTCCCTCCAACCCAAAGCATTCTGTGATTCTATGATTTTGCTCATGTAAAAAGTTCTTCAAAATAAGAGGACAAATTTTTCTGAGAAAAATGTCATGCAGAAACTTCCAGTCCTATTTCTTTCTTGCTAGAGGGGATGTAATGTAGCAAAAGGCAGCCTAGGAAGCACGTAGCAGTGGTAAAAGCATTGTCCTGCAAGCAGCAGGATGCAGACACAGGAGATGTGCTCCTAAAAACCTTAAAACTTCAGCGTGGAACTTTTAAATTACCATAAGTAGAGCCAACATCACAATCAAAATTTGCATCACGTACATTTTATAAATACTGATTTGAAAGAATTGGCTGAAAAGGTGCCCTTATTTTTTTTCCTCTTAATGGAGGAAGCTTATTTTTTGCTGAGTGTTGGAAAATACAGCCTTCTGCGTAGCAGTGGTCAAAATTTCCGGGGATTTAAACCTGCATTTTTCACTGTCCTGAGTTCAGACAGAGCAGTTTTCTGTATGCAGGCTGCAGCACTTCCCTTCCTGCCTGCTGGGGCCTCTTGCTGCCTTTCAGCAAATTCCTTCTTCCTCCTTTCACAGCACTCTGTACGCATTCTGTCTGTTCTGCCTCGTTTTCCCTTCCAGATTGGGATAAACTGTAGGAATGTGGTTTGATCTGAAACAGCAAACACTTTTCACTCCCCAAGCAGCTCCATTCTCCGTCTCCATCCCACCTGTCCTGGTGCAATCCTGCTTCAGCAAATAGAATACAAATGATAGTTATCAAGCTTGGCATCTGGGGGGAGAAATGCCATTGGGGCTGGATTCCCACCCTCTTGCAGGGTGTAGCCCAGTGCTGGAGTGGTGTAGGGGTGGGTGAGGAGCCCTGCTGAGCCCCATTGCTGTGGCTTTGCAGTGGGACAATAAGGGAAACACTCCGCATGCCACAGGCAGCAATCAATGGAGCGTTCAATATTCCAGTCACTTTCTTTTGCAAAATGACTGGTGATTCCTTCCCACCCACATTTGCTGTTTGTGCTCAGAATTAAACACAAGAAGAGGTCACTGGTGAAACCCTGGGGACTGGCAGCAGCCGAGTGCAGCCGAGGGATGGGGTGGGTTGAGATGGTTGAGGAGAAGCTTCCCTCTTCTTCCAGCTGGAAGGGTTTCTGTCGTTCTGGAGGAGCTGTTTCTGGGCTCTGAGGTGAGGATTTCCTTTCTTTAGGCCTCATTTATTGCAAAGGGCTCCCTTAGTTTAAGCCTGTCATTGTGCTTTCCCTCCTCAACTGGCAGTAACTGGGCTGGATGGGGCTCTGAGCACCTGACTGAGCTGTAGGTATCCCTGTTCATTGCAGGTGAGTTGCACCAGGACTTTAAAGGTCCTTTCAGCTCAAACTATTCCACAAGTCTATAAATTCATCATCTTCTTGCTGTGTTGCTTCTTCCAATAGCAGTGAATAGATGCTTAGCTGGATACGTAACTCCAATATACTAAGCAGACTGCAATTGTTCCAGCAGCTAAGTTAATCAAAATGACCCTTATATCTTTATTCCTTAGGGAAAATAAGAGAACGATTTGTGATACTGCAGAGCAGTTTCTCAACCTCGAAGTTATCTCAGGAGGATACAAGCCACAGCTGCAGTCTGCAGCCATGCATGGTTCCACTGTCATTTTGGTTTGCGTATGAAGTGCGTGGAAGTGCTGTGCAGGAAAAAGAAACGAGTGAATGGGTCTCACAATGTATGGTCTTCCCTGGTTAGACCTGAATATTTACAGTGCTAAGGCAAACTTAAATGCCAGATTTCCTTCCAGCATTGTCTCCCTGGATAACAGGAACTATAGCAGGAGCTGATGCTGGAATATCAGTGCAAACTCTGATTTTATTCCTTCTGCAGCCAAAATGAGGCCATGGAGGCTGCCAGGATACTTCTTGGGTTTGACACACAGAGATTGCATTTTTAATGCTATAAGTGCTGTTCCCTACCATTGGACTCCCATGTGATAGATAACTGCAGTCAGAGCCTTGCAGTAAAACATTCACTTTCAAGGAGGACAGAATAAAATACAGCAGTATTTTTCATTAAAATGGAAAAATATTCCTTTTAATTGTCCAGTCTCTGACTTTTCTCAGCTCTGAGCTGACAAGCAGTAATTATGTAATTAAGTATGGAACTGGAGAATAATTTTCTAATCTAAACCAATGTTTACCACTGCACTGTGTTAGGATATGGACAGGAGCATTCAGGTGGAGTTAAGACCGTTTGGCAGAAATGGAGATCAGATTTTCCCCTCATCCTGATCAGCCCATGGACTGCTCTGACTGTAGAAGTCAGACTGTGATTGTGATTAACTGTGCAGGCTTTGTGAATTTGTGTTTTGAGCTGGGTAGAGTAGACTTAATAGAGTAAACTAGCCTCAAAATTCCACCAGTGCAGGAATCACTGAGTGAGGTGAACCATATTTGAGTCCTGAACATATGGGATTCTTTTCGGTCATCCTATCAAGACTAAGATAATAATTGTAATAATTTGAGAAAGAAAAGATTAAAGGTGATCTTGCTGCATGAATAGCCACTGTGCTCCAGATGGGCGAGCAGTTCTTCCCTTCTTACCCTACAAAATGAACCTTTCTGGGGCATGGCCTGTGTCCAGCTCTCATGCGGAGGGATTAGAGAGCACGCAAATCATTGCACTTGGCTTTGCTTCTCCGTATGAAATGGGACCTGGGATCAGAGGTGTTGAGGTTCTTGCACAAGCAGGGGAAGCAGCAACATGGTTGGGACATTAGGTCCTGTGTCACTGCCATCCCTGGCTCCCAGTGGGACACTGGTGATGACAATGAGTTACAATCCAAGTAATGATATGCTCACTGAAACACCCAGCTGTGTTGGCATACCCCTTGCTTTCCATTGCCATGTGAGGTACTGGGTGCTTGCAGAATACTGGACAACTGATCCCTTTCATGAGTAACACAATAAAGTGTTTTCAGGAGATAAATACAGAGGTATGAATCCTCTTGAGCTGTGAGTTTTTGTTCCAGATCTTCAATTCCAGTTTAACACTTCTTTCCATATGGGGATATGGTTACGGATCTGCATTCATGTGAGACATGAAGCCTTGTCTTGGAGCAATTGTACACATTAAGTGCTTGAAATTCTGCCATTGAGTAAAGGCATTGGTTGCTTCCCCATTTCCTGCTTAAAGAAGTGTTCCCTCCCGTGGGGATACATTAGTAGGGAAGAGGCTGTGCACAGAGAAAAGAAAATTTGGAGTCGCTCAGGGACAAATGTTGATCTATCACAGCTGAATAAATCCACAGTAATATAATTTATTCCCTGGCATATGCATTAGATTTATCCTGGCATATATGAGATCACAAGCTTCTGCATGCATGGTTCCCCAGCTGATTAGCACAATACAATTCTGATGAAATTCCAGACTACCTTAAGCTTCATGTTTCCCTTAGAAAACCCTTTTTTTTTTTTTTTTTCTTTTCAGTTGCTTATCTCTTAGACTAACCTCAACCATTTTGATAGAGATTTTTCTGTGCTGAAAACGTGCCTCAGGCAAATCTGCAAACTTCTAAAGTGTCAGTCAGAACACTGAAGTCAGCTCAGTGTGAGACAACACGAGAAATAGAAAGTTGCTTTTCCACATGAAAATTTATGGCTTTTTTAGGGAGAAACTCCAAAGTTGCTGTGCTTTGGAGCAGTGCTGGCTGGATGCTTCCTGCCATTGGTTCTGGTAAGGAATCCTCACAGCTCCTATCAAGGGGAGCATAGGGATATGGCCACAAAACCTAACAAAACTGCTGTACACCCAAGTCCTCAGCACTCCACAGCCTGCCAGGACTGGTTGTTACAAGCGTGTTTTGTCCACCTGTCTTCTCCCATCCTTCTTGGCTCCAAGTCTGCTCTCCTGGCCTACTACTGATAACCACAGCCACCAACTCCTCCCTTCCTGGGCTAAATGCTGATGGGTTCTGCTTATTTAGAATAAATAGAAAAGATTATTTGAGTTGGGATGGATCCATAAGGGTCATTAAGTCCAGCTCCTGGCTCCACATGGGACCACCTAAAAATCAGACAGTCATGAACAGGTTGGAAATGAGGAGGGAAGGGAAGGGATAGGAACTAGACTAATGGAGAAGCTGCAGTCTCAAACAGAGAGAAAGAAAAGGGAGGAGAGAACAAGATGAGCCTTTGTGTTCCTTCAGTTCACATTTCCTCACTTGTTTTCAATGAGTACAACATTTCTTACTGATTTTCACTCAATTCTTGCTGAGCAGTAGGGGTATTTACTATGAGTGAGAGCACACAATGCCCCGATCTGTTTATGTCACAGAACCGTAGAATGTCTTGGGTTGGAAGGGTTCTCAAAGATCACCTATTTCCAAGGTCTGTGCCATGGGTAGGGTTGCCAACCACTAAATCACACACCAGATCAGACTGCCCAGGGTCCCATTCAACCTGGCCTTGAACACCTCCAGAGTTGGAGCATCTGTATTCCTGTGCTTCATCAGAAGAAACATTTTCTGTCAGGTAGGTGGAGGGTCGAATTTCAACCCAGTCTGTGGGGAGCCAAGCGAGACTGCAACAGCTGCAGGAGATTTTGGTGATAAGAAGCATGGGTGAAGGAGGGAGGTATTCATTTTTCCCTGCTCCCAGCCCAGCAGGCAGAGCCCAGGGTTGTTGGACACTTGCTGTCCTACTATGTCAGCCCATGGAGCTGTCAGTGGGGTTATGGGCACTGGAGACAGCCACCACGCACCGGATGGTGAGTGTGGTACCTTGCAGGGGAGTCACATCACAATTAAAAAAAAAACATCAGTGATTTGGAAGGTAATAAGATAATGTTTCTGTAACACGGGAGAGCTGGGATCATAAAAGCAATCACTTTTGGATAAGTCCTTCAGCCATTTAACCTTCTTAGCATCTGAGAAATCCCCAGTAATGGACTCATGCTGAGCACTGCCTCCAGCCCACAGAGCAGACATGGTAATGGCACTGTGTCATCTCTCCTCGTGCTGCGGCCAGTTAACCACTGTTTTCTCTGTTAGATAATAATGAAGCTGATGTGTGTTTATTGTGTTCAGACAGATTGCTCTGTAAATGAGAGGAAATAATTTCAGCTTAATGTCAGGCTCCAGTGAAGGAAGAAATGAACATGGAAAGCAAGTACCCTCTTGAAGTACTTGTTCCAAAAGCAAAATTTATTAGTGCGTGTGGTATGTTTGCTTTTCACCTATGTTTTTGCACTGTCACAGTGAACAACATATAAATTGTCATGGCTCCACTGGCTGCACTTACAACCAGTGCCTGATGTTGGGACAATCATGGGGTATCAGTGATATTTAAATACAGGCGTGAGTATGGACAACCTGCAAAATGGAACTTACTGCTGGAGCCCGTTAATATCTACTGCATTTCTTTCACTTTTCCCCTATTTTTTCTATATTAACAAGTGGTCTTGTTAAGAAGGGAAGATCTGAGGAGAGCTGCTCCGTTGCCAAGCCACCCCCACAGGCAACGTTATCTTCCCTTCCATATTGTGTTACCCATCATCTGACTTTTTTCTCTCTTATCCCTGCAGCAGCTCTGTACACCATGTGGGTGCAAATGAAGAGAAGGTGCCAGCTTGGCACAGGGCTCTGCTATCTGCATGCAGTTCCCTTTCTTCCCAACACTTTTGCTTCTGCCCCGGCCTGTGTAATGCTCAATAGATGACATCAGACCATCAGAGAGAGCACAGCAAATGCCAGTGGTCTCTTTCAATGGGACTTTTCCCACTGAAGGAAACACGAAAGGATGTGCTTGTTCCCATTTACCAATAAGGGCTCTTATGGGCATGGCTGTGTAGACAGTGTCAACCTGCATAATCGCTTTGTGCTATGACAAGCCCAAATTCTTTATGCTTTCCCAACAAAGTGCTGCATTCATCTTTTACTTTAGTTTTAATTATTTTTCACTTTTCAAACAGCAATGTCTGTAACTCTTTAGTGTCTTCTTGAAAGCAAAAAAAGGCAACACTCAAATTCTCTTCCAGTCAGCTGCTCATTGTTTGTTTATTTCCTCAAAGACATGGCTGTTTTCAGATTTGAAATATAAATCTTAGCATATGTAGGCTATGGTAAACATCTAAAGAAAAAGGCAAGCAGCTTGCAGTTGAGAGCAAGCCATAAAACAAATTCCCTATCTGGCATCCATTGTCTGCAACATGCTCCTGCCCTTCAGGTGGGATGTGATCCATCCTGGGGGCTGTGATCCACCCTGGGAGCTGCATGCTGGGATAACACAGAGGGAATATTTCATTCAAAATCATCCAACATCTCTGATTGGAGGTGTGTTCAGCACTGTCTGCTCAGGTGGGACTGCAACATGATTTGTTTCCACCGTACTCTCTTTTCTAGTCTTTCCTTCATGCTGACAGTCAGTGAGACAGGCATCTCTGATGGATGGTTGTCTTCAGACAGGACCAAGAGCTTAAGAAGCAGAACAGGATGCCTGCTGGAAAGTGTATTCCCAAAGAAAAAAGGAGCAATTTGTCTCCTGAACAATCCGATGCTTGCAGTGATGTCTGCTTAGTCCTGGAAGGCACAGTAAGAGAGAGAAAGGGCTGAAAGGTGGATAATAAATATCTTCTCGCATATGGAGATGTATGATGGGGCTCACTGTGTGTTTAAGACATGGAGAATGGGAACCTGCAGGGAAGGCATTCAGAAAGCAGTGGACTGAGACAAAAAATTATCTGTTTTCAAAAATAGGTCATGGACAGTACATCTTTACTGTATCATGGAGAGAAATTAAGAAGCAGCCCAAAGTCAAAGGAGACCAAGACTGTTACGTGTGACTCACAGGAACTCAAACACACGCCCAAGAGGCAGAAAGTGAGCTCAGCTACTCAATCATCCTCTCCAGGCAGGAATGAGTCAGGCAAGCCGACATTTGATGATGCTCATTCCTGGCAGGAACTGGGAGGTTGGCAATGGGAGCAGCACAGGCAGTGTATGAGCTCTGCTGGTCTGTAGAGTACCAGACACAGCGCACCCCATGGTTAGAAGGACTGGGGCAGGACCCTCATCCATTCGTACAACTGGACTCTGGTCTCTGTACCACACAGTTGGCCCTGTCCTGAGAAAAATAAACACCATTCCTGTGTTGTCCTAATGCTTGAGCTGTGCGCACTTTGCTTCACTGCAGATCTTCAGGCACTGGCTTTAGGGTTGATTTACCTCTGTGCTGCCTGCAGGGGAGGCTTACAGCAGGAGATCTGCTCTGTGAACCGAGCACCCAGCCCAGCCCCATGGCAGCCCCATAGGGGTGCTGGATTGCTGCTCATCAGAGCTGCACACCCTGCATTGTGCTGCACAAAGGAGGCTGGGGGTGGATTTGCTATTCAAGTGCAGTAACTATTATACTTGTTGAAGAGGTACTCTAATAATTGAGGCTATTTGGGAAAATGAAAGGTTAGGGACCCACAGAAACACATGGAGCAGCTTGGCTTGTCCCAGTGCTTGCTTTGAGCAGGATCTGGGGAGGTTTGTGCATGGGGTGAGCCAACCCTTGCTCTGGCTCTGTGCTGAGCATCCCCACACAGCAAGGCATGAGTCCTGAGTGTACCAGGACTGAGTGCCCTGGGCTGAGGGTGTCAGAACTCCATCTTCCTGGGAAGACTAAGGTGAAACAAAAGCTCCAGTCTCCCATCTGCTCCTAGGGCTCAGTGCTCATACCCCAGGCTGTGATCCCACCCACCCGCAGCACAGGTATACCCAGCACCACGTCAAAGTGAGCATCTTACTTTTCCCTATCTCCAGGAGCATGAGGTTGAAGCAGGTTCACTGTCATGCTACTGCTTAACCACAGAGACCACTTGTTAATATAGAGCAAACTCTTTCATCCTGAGCCCTTTCAAAAATTTTCCCACCATCAAAACCCTTCTATAGTAAAATCTTTTTTTTTCCTTTTTTTTTCCCCCCTCTCATTCTAAGTGGTTCAAAGAGAAGATGCTGTATTACATAACACCCGCTTTTTTTTTTTAAATATTAAAAGCCACCACCAGCTAGAGGGATGCTACTGAGTCGGTGCTGGTGCAGGTGGCTGTGAATCAGGCAGTGCAGTTTATACCCTGGGCAAGGAGGTGGGTGTGCATCCAGATGTGAGCTATGGTAGGGAAAAGATGCTCTCTGCCCCAGGTGCTGTAGGAACTGAGGCATTTTCTGCTCCGTTCACATCTGTCCCTTTCTTCTGCCAAGGTTCCTCTGTTAAGATGTGTTTTATGCAGCTGGACAGGTGAAGGGCACTCTCAGCAATCAGTGTTTTTCCTCTCATGTAAGCAAAGTGTGCACGTGAGGCATCATCTCCCATATACACTGCCCCTGCCTTAGGAAATTTTTATATGATTTCAGGCTCTGAGTTTGGATGAAGAAATTCACCTCCCACAGGAAATATAAAGATTTGGCTCTAAAAATGTGAATTCTTATTTTGTGTGAATATTCCCCTATAATAGAAGAGAAAATTATAAAACCTTTTTGTCTTATAACATGGAGCTCTTTCACAAAAAGGAAAAAGAGCATTAATTCATTCAAAAGCCTTGGGACTGTTTTTTGAGAGTGTCCTGGAAAGCAAGAGGAATGCATACTACAAAATACCTGAAATGGGTGTGGTTTTGGATGAATGTTCCCAAACACTCAGAGCACAGCTGCTTTGGTGACACCTTCACTTGGAAGGTGCTATGTCCCAGGCAATGTTTTCGCAGGACATTTTCTAACCTGCTTATGTGTGAGAGTGGCTATACGCCCAGAGTGCAAATTCAAAGCTGTAGCAAGCACAACTGCAGCCTCCGTGGCTTTAAATATATATTTAAAAACAAAGGAAAAGAGCCCGAACTGGGAAATAAAAGAAAAATTTTGCGTTCACGTTTATCAGTCAGATGAAGGAGGGGCTGCACAATTTGCAGAGACCTTCAGCTTTTATAACCCCCGAGCTCAGTTCTCCCTCATTCCACTCCTCTGCTCACACACAGCTCCCCACCCCGCTGCCTTCCCCATTTCCAACGCCTGTATTTTCCTTTACCACAAGGGAGCTCTACTGCTGTGCTCTGCGTGCTAACGGGGACACTTTGTCATGGATTTCACTCGGAATCCTCACTGAGAGATGGAGCTGCTGCAGAGCACTGCTCCCTCCCTGGGGCTCAAACAGCCACAGAACCTCAGCATCTGGTGGCAACCCCACTCCGTGGGCACACATCCCTGAGCTCTGCCACGCATGGGCATCTTTCATTCCATTCCACACTGCAACTGGAGCATTGCATTCGCTTGACTGCTCGGTTCAGTTTGGACACAGAACTGGCTGCGTCCCTATCACCTCAGTTCTATCACCAACACTTCCAGGGTGGATTAAACTCTTTGTTGAAGTGGACTCAGCTCAGACAACAAACAGGATTTTTAGTGGCTTTGATGATAAAAATCTAGGCAAGATGCAGCTCTTTTAGGGCTATTTATTTCTAAAAAGTAAATCAGTTGCAGTGATTCCTGAATGTATAATTTGTGACTTGATCTGTCTTATCTAAACGACTATATCTTCAAAAATACATATATTTTTTCTCAGAACTTTGAATCTCTTGAGGACAAATTTCATAATAATGTACCTATTTATTGTCCTTTCCAGCACAGTTTTCTAAGAAACGGTCTGAAGATTGATCCTTTTATCCTTCCCCTTCTGGGCTGAAGTAACGCTTTTTATAATGTACATCATTCAGTGAAAACCTGCTTGGGGCAAGAAGTGAGAAATTATCCTGTATCTATTTAATTTGAAGGAGAATCTGAGGCAGAATGCAGTTAACTGCTCATACTGAAATTCAGACGGGAGACATCCTCTTTACTAATTGTTGGGTCTTCGCTAAGCAGTGAGAGCCACGCCTCTGCTGTTCTGTTCTGTTCGCACAACCTAACACAACCTAACATAATGATTAAGAACATGAATGCCACTGATTTGAACAATGACCTAATTTTGGACATTTTACATTTCCCAAAATGCAGCTACATGATTTTTCTTTAAATGTACTTAAATGAGTGTTCTGGCAAGATCTTGCTTGAGGTACACTGGTAGAATGAGATCAGAGACTGTTGGTAGACGTGCATGGATGTGTGGGTTTGTCACCAAATATTCAAGGTTGCCAATAGCCAGTGATGACAATGATGGCAGTGATGTAGCTGAAGTGACATTGTAGGAATGAATCCTGCAATCTAGCGCATACAAATTAGAGCTTAACTGCATCCTAGCAACTTTCATGAAGTTGTCTTGATGTGCATGTGAGTTTTTCCACTAATAAAATGGCACGTATCCTTTTGCCTGAAGTTCTCTAACTTCCTATGAAAACTTTCTTTATGCCATTTTTTCAGAATTTCTCCTTGTAAGTCAACTTGCAAATAGGAACAGGAATTACTGTGCCAACAAACTTCTTGATATGGACAGTATGGAGGAAAACAGAAGACTCATAACAAGAGTCATCATGAGGAAAGATACCACCCCATTAACATTTCATGTATGCTGCATGTTCAGATGAATTCCTTAAGAGCAGAACTGAGAAAGAACTATGAAGCTGCCATTAAGGCAACCTCAAGACATCTTTGCCACACAAAAAAGCCCCAGTATTAAGATGTGATCACAGAATCACAGAATCGTAGGGGTTGGAAGAGACCTCTAGAGATCATCTAGTCCAGCCCCCCCCTTCCAAAGCAGGAATGATCTTGCTCACATCCATTTATCTCATCTTGTATCAGTGGCTGTGGTGCCGCTTGTAATGTAAGGTAGCATAACTGCTGTCAGCAGTTGTGTTAAACACCACACTGCCCTGTACAGAGTGATGATGTCAGATTTCAATATTGCAACACAGATTTATTCTGTTCATTTTCTTTTTAAGTCCAAGTGCTGCCAAAAATATCTCAAGAACTGAATGTTTCTACCACAAAAGAGATGGCTGGTTGGAAGCAGGTAGTTCTTGGAGCCTCCATGGGTCTGGTGCTGGTGGGGATGCTGCCCTTCACCCTACAGACTTCGCCATCACTGTGTGCTTGCCAGTGGATCTGGATTGTGGTAGACCATGGCTGTGTGTACACCACCCACTCAGCTATTGCCCAGATACTGAGGGGTTTCATCCCCGATCCTATTGTCTGTCCCTTGTGGAGCAGCTCACTTTGTCCCCTCCCTGGTGCTGAACCAAGCCCCCAGATCCTGGGGCAAGAAGTCAGGAATAGTAATAACTGTTTTCCAAATGCATAGTTCCTCTTAAGTGCAGCTCTTTTGTCAGCACAGATGGCAGGAATAGATAGCTACAGAAATCAGTGAGAAAGCACAGGTTAGGAATGTGTTAGTCCTGAAATGTGTTAGCCAGTTTATAGCCAGGAAGAAGAAAATCTCCAGCTCTTGTCTCACTGACAAAGTTCTCTTGGCAAGAAAAAAATGCAATTCAGAAATGCTGAATTTTTAAAAGCTGGCCCTGGGGAAAGGAAAAAGGCAGCGAGACTAAGAGAAATCACACAGCTCCCAAACTGGGAAAAGTGTGGTTTTCTCTGCTTTGAGAAATGTAACACCTTATCCGAAGCATTTGGATGTCCCTACCTTGCCTCATCCCTCGCTCTTCTCCCTCCCCTGGCGTTTGCCATTGGTTGCCTGGAGCATCATCTTCCAGCAGATCTGAATGTTTCAGGCAGCGTTGCCATAAAAGTTCCCACTGCCAAAATCCCAAATGAGGGGTTTATCAGAATGGTTTGCCAAAAGTTGAGAATTCTTGACCCACTGAAAAGGTGTGAGGTGCTGAAAGCCAACTGAGAGAGGTGCAGAGATCTGCCATGGGGACCAGGAGCACAGAGAAAGCCTTACAAATGTTCCTCATTCGTGATGTGACTGCTGGGGGAGGCGGGTTGGCTGCCTGGGACTAAGTACCCTGGAAAGGGAAGGGGAAAAGAAATTTACTTCAGATTTAAGTTCACCTGTGTGAAAAAGAAAAGAAAAAAAGAGAAAAGAATGTAAGAAAAATACTGGCACTATTGCTGTCATAAATGTTTTTTTCCCCAAAGCTACCACAAATCCATTCTGAGCTTATTCTGCATTCGGTTTTGAAAGATCTGCATTCAAAACTGTGCTTCAGCTCAATTCTGTCAACTTGTCTATTATGTGCAAATCATTTGCTTGCTGAACTGCTAACATAAAATAACTTCGTTTCATCATAGTTGTAACTCTTTCTTAAAAAAAAATAATCCTGGGAATTCAGGAATTTTTATTTGGATTCTTTATTTTGGGAAAATGGAGCATGATGGAAAGGCAATGCCTGATTGGAGAAATAAGTTGACCAGAAACTATTCTGTGTGTCACTACACATGAGCAAAGGGTCTCTTGGAGGTGGGAAGCTGCTGACCATGGGGAATAACTTTAAGAAACTTGCAGTTCAGTACAGCCATTGAAAATGAGAATTTTGACAAGAATCCCAAGGGACTATGACGTTTGTAGAATATCAAGAATATGTAGTTTTCACTACTGATCAGAATTAGAAATCTGGAAAAACTATTTGACTTTGTGTTTTTCATTGCTTAATACCATCTTCAAATTCTAAACCATTGCCTTAGTCATAAGCTGACATTAAAACCAGATAGATGCTGCCTGGAAGCCATTTAAACTGCGGTTTAATGGACATTAAGTAGATGAATGGTTTTGTTTCTGTCCTTGGTGGCCACATCTGGATGTGTAAGTAAAAAGACTGAGGTGGAGTCACTGTGGAGAAGCATGAGAACTTTTCCTGCTCTTTCTGTGGTATTGCTATCTTAGAGAACACTGATCTTCTGTCTTATTCTGAAACAGGAAAAAAACATTTGCATTATCCCCAGAGATCACTTGTCACTTTAAATTCTCACATGATTCTTTTCTGCTGTCAATCTACTTATAGCTATCCCCGAGGAAGAGTTAAGGACTGAAACTCCAATAGCTCCTGAAATAATACTGAAGCAAGCCTCAAATAATACTGGGAAAGAAAAGGAGCAAGGGCAAACTACCCTACTACTACAGAGCTGGTGAAAACTCAAAAAGTCTTAGAAACATGAAGTGCTAAAAATTTGTGTTGTTTTTGTTTTGATTTTGAATGAAAACCATTTTTTAAGGAAGAATAAAAATAAAATATGAAAAGCGTCTTCTGCAAAAATATTTTCTCCAAGAACTGTGTTTCAAATCTGATTAGAGTACTTCGCATTCTGTTTTTCATATTGGTCTCATTATATTTTTACCACTATGTCTATAACCAAGTATGATATGGAATATTTTAAAGGCACCTTAAGAATCCAGCGTGAAATACAAATTCTAATAGTCCACAATGATCATCGAATCATAGAATCACAGAATGGCTTCAGCTGGAATATCAATTCCAGATCAAAGATCAGTTACGCTCCAGCTTTCTTGCCCTGGGCAGGTTTGCCAACCGTTGGATCACGCACAACATCTGGTTGCCCAGGGCCCCATCCAACATGGCCTTGAACTCCTTTTCAGAAGAGATAATGGTAGCTGGGTGCTTTGGCTGCCTCCTTCTTGAAGTGGAGGCATTTACATTTTTTCATACTTTCAAATAATTTGAAAATCATTTTTTAAACAACAAACGAACATGTATAAAATATAGTAAACAATCTTTGTCCACTTCTACCTGAGGGTGACGGTCCTCACCTCCCATTCCTGCACATGTAAATCTCCTACTTAACCACACTGAAGAGCTGAGCTTTGAAAATTGTCAGCTTCTGGAAGAACTTGAAATCTGTGACTCAGAAAAACTCCGTGTAGTGATGCATCCCAGCCTGCTCTTACTTTAATCAGCTGAAGCAGAAAGAACTGCGGGAGCAGTGCTCTGACCTTGATTTTGGGGGTGGACCCTTTGTAACCCTACCAGCTCTGACTCTTGTTGTTAGAAGCCTTATTTCTCATTAAACTAGCAGCACACTTGTCATGAAAACTGAGGTGTCATAAATGCACATTTCTTTAGCTGAAACTTGATTCTCACTTGTTACAAACATGCTTACAACTTTATATACCTAATGTAAGTGAAAATGAAACCATCTGTTGAATGGCTTCCCACTGCAGAACAACAGATGCATAAAACATGTGCTATAAATGGTTCTGGTGGCTTTGAACCTACTGTGGGAGGCCCAGATTGTTTTCAATCTTCTCCCACAGTGACTGATTACCCTGTGGGTATTACTCAAGTGGCATGCTCCACTTTTAAGCTAGCACGAGGCAAAACTGAGAAAACTAATAAACATTTTAAGGATTTAATGCGCAGAGTTCAGCATCTCCTGAACTTCCTTGCTAATACAGCCCAAGGAACCACATGCAGTTGTTCCTGATATAGGATTTTTCAGCTCAAAGAGTTTGATTATTCACCTTTGGAGGTGTGAAGTACAAGCCATAACATCACAGGGTTATTTTAACAGCTCTCCTTGCCCTTTTCCTTCGTTGAAAACACATAATAGATAGGATGGAGAACAGCCAGCCTCTGATATACCTCAGTGGAGTCTTAGTTCTCTCATTATTGCACACAATTGGCCCTTGAACAAATTTAGTTTAATGACATTTTGTGTTGGGATAGACAAGTATTCCTCAAGAGCTCCATAACAGGATTTCTTTGAACATACATCACTCCTCCAATCTCATTGTCCTTTCTTCTTCTTTGTTCCTCACTGAAAGTGCTGTTTACTGTAAAACATTTCACTAGTTGCAGACGTGCAGAAATTCAGATCATATTTCTTACAAAGAAACTCCTAGGACCTTTAAAATATGTGAATACATGTAACCGAGTTCTTTGAAAATGATTTTTGGTCTGCTGAGGCTCACAAAAATCACTGAATATTTATAACAACCAGCACAACAAAAGGAGAGAAGAAAGGTGTCATGTATAAACTATAAAAATTGCTTTAAGAGGATCATTTCTTTGGGAACGATTTTGAATCTAATTGTCAAAGGAACTTTGAGGAATTAGGTACTCAAATTTCATTAAACTTCATAAGGATGTTGTCATCTTATCCCCTTGATCTTTTAAGTAGATCCAAACGGTGATCTGAATATAGTTACAGGAAAAGCTCTTTTAGAAATTAATGATTTTTTTGTATCTTTTAAAAATATAGGATCATTTGATCTCCTCATTTGGAAGATTAATTGTAGCTTTTGTTTTTAGATGAAGAGCTTCATAAATCATAGTTGAGCCATGCTAGTTGGCTATGCTGCCTCCATTCCTGCCTGCAAATTGCACTGGGCAATAGTTCATAGGATTTTAACATTTATCCAGGATCTGAAGCCCAGCTGAATTGCTGAGGAAGAGTGCAGAGGCTGTGGTACATCCATGGTCCAGAATGGGTTTAAGCTTTGTGGCTTATAAGTAGGTGAGGGAATGACCATGTGGGTGACCAGATGGCAAGTTCTGCCTGGAGGGTAACAACGACCAATGAATCTGGTGAAAGGCAACTGTGTGTCTCACTGTTATAATAATTTGGGATAAATCACAGCCTGAAAAGACCACACTAATGTAAAATCAGGTTTTGTAAAGGCACACGATTATCAGACTCAGCACTGCTGTTTGTTCTGATCCTGAACTATCCAAGAGAAGTGAACTGGTTTTTGACTGGAGCTTGTCACTGTGCCAAGCCATCAGCCTGGCTAAATAAATTAACTCATTAATTACATCACAAATCTGATTTGAGTGGAAGAAAAAACACAGACAAAAAAAGTTTGGATCAAAAAATTAGATCCGATTAAACTCTTAAACAGTGCATTCATGTAATTATTTCATTTGGGAATTATTCCATCCTTAAAAATGCACTTGGTTTAATATCAATGTAGTGCTGTTTAACAGAAAAAAAAAAGGAAAAGAAAAGAAAAAAAAAAGAAAAGAAAAGAAAAAAAAGGTCAGGCTTTTCAGTAGGAAAATGTCAGAGCATTTTTTTTTAGTTTTTGTATTTCTATCTCAGTTTTTTTTTCCAAACCAAGTCAATGACTTTCACTCGTGCTTGTGTATCGTTTCAGTCGATATAAATAATGGGTTGTTTTCTTTGACTTGATGTAGTGCTGAGTATCAAAACTTGCACAAGGTGGTCTTCATCTGATGAGTTAAAAATTTAGTCATTAGTTTATTAATTTTACCTCCCAGGTTCCCACGTGAAATATCAAGCATCAATTCCTGCACTGAAGGTCGGCATCTCCAAGAGACTGAGTTGGCAGTGCTCTAGAGACACTCTTTGTCTGGGCTGACTAGCTGAGACAAAATGATAGATGCAATATACCCCTCTCCTCTGTTCAGTTGACTTCTGTTGTACTTCTTGTCATTTTGTGACATGAGACATGATTTGACTCAAAGCTCAGTATTCTGTTAACATATCATTTTCAGCTTCCTTATAGTCTTACATGCAAGATCACTAAAAAGACCAATTCCTACCCCCTACAAAACTAAACAACCCAAAGGAACTGTATTCATATAAATAGTGATCATAATTATTATATATTCACATATTACATTTGGTGATGCTGTTATTGTTAGATGCTTGGTACTCATGCATCTTTGAAGAACTGCTGAATGGAGGAGTTACCAACATCATGACTTCCAGGTGAACAATTACTGCTGACACTATTTGCATACATATTTATAAGTATAAACATTACAGATTTTATATGCATATTGCAAAAACCTCTAGGCAGTTAATGTACTCTCGATACACATGCATATATATGCATAAAATATTTATGTATAGATGATAAATGAATAGTTGCATTAATCTTCTGTTTGGGATTTGTGGCAAGCTGGTACATGAAACCCTAACAAACGCATCAATTAGTAAGCTCTCATACAAGGATTTAAATGCTTTCACTCATCATCTGCATACCATATATCCAAAGGCACTGAATCCTTTCCCATTAAAGCTAGGGAAGTTTTGAAAATTAATTTAGTGGATGTTTTTCACTTCAGATTACGATATTTAATATTCAGAAAGTGCAACTTCAAAAGAAGTGTTTCTTGAATCAGTCTCTGATTTACCTGTCTGCAGATCTGTCCCTGTGTAACAGGCATGCTCCTTCCAGAAATTTCAAATTCTTTCTTTATCAACCTCTCCTTTTCATCCCTGTCACTGAATTCATTGTTCTTTTTCCTGACAAATCTACTGAGTTGAATCCTATTATGATGAGCTTCAAATCACGCTAATCAAAAATCTTGCATCCTCCTCTTTACTTTCTTATATATGAAAATATATACAAAATATATTTCATGCATTGATTTAGAGTACCTTGTGAGTATCTCATTTCCTCATTTTTTCACATAAACAAAAATTTCCTTTGATCCACTGGGCAGAAGAGATCCTGAGCCTATGTTTGATTTCATATTTTGCCATTGGTAAATGGAAGTATAAAGTAGCTAATAGGAAAGTTTCATTTACATCAGATTACTTCCTTGAAATCCCTTAGGAACTACCATTACTGCCCTCACATTCATAGCTGATTTATATGGAACAGCTTATCATGTCCTTTTGGTCTGCTGAATTAGCCTGAGATATGTTAATTCATGCAAGGACAAATTCTCAGCTTCTTCAGGGGCAGTTTCATCCACAGAAGTAGAAATGTCAGCTTCCTGAGACTGCCCTGGAATATACACTTAAGCTTGTTCCATTAAATAAGTCCCAAAGTTTAAATGAATCTCCTTCAAGATACACTCTATACCTTAGAGTATATACATATCTTACACATTCTGAAACGTTACAAACTTGTGCAAGAGTAAAGAAGTGTGTATCTAACACTGTGACATGACAGAGAAAAGAGTTCCACATCCCTGCCAGTCTGAAATAAAAATATGCACAACATGAAAATACCAGCAATCAATAATTCCCAAAGTGGCTTCCATCAGTGGTATCCAAACGTATTGTACTGCCTGAGGTCAATTTCCTGCTGGAAACCCGGTTTGAACCAAGTGTTGAAGTGAACGAGTGATGATAATGTGGTCTGAAAGTTAAGCCAGGGGTGATTAAATATCTGTGGGTAATAAACAGATTTATAAGCGTTTAGGAAACAAAGCGCAATGCCAAACATAACCCGAGCATGGTGTGTCAGTGCAAGCAAAAGACGTGCATTTGTCAGACTGTTGGCTGGGATGAGATAATGGTTGGATGTGAGGATCTGTCTGCTCCACTGAGTGCTGTTTCCTGCACTCTTTTCTACAGCCTCCTGTAAGTTGACTGCTGTGGTAGAACCATTTAGCCTGCCAGATGATAGCTTCATACATTTCATAGTGCAGCTCTGCTTTCTTGCACTCCAAAGTCTTTTTGATGAGCGCTATTTTGAAAGAGATAGCTTAATAAGGAGAGAATTTGGCTCTTTCAAAAGAGAGTTCACTCTGTCACATGCACTGTGATAAATTTGACTTGGAGAAGCCCTTGGGAGTAGAACTAAAACATACCCACTCACATTCTGAGCCATTCACCTGCATCATGTTTTCAGAAAGTAAATGATAATAATTCAGGTTGTAAACTTTGACAGTTTCAATTGCTTAGCAGCAGATTCAGAAAGCCCAGATTGTTTCAGCCATGAAATTGAAGGAGCTATTGGGATCTGGAAACAAATGATGTCATAATCTGACTAATTTCACTCTTCTTTCCTTTCCCCTTGATTGCAGAATAACAGATTAACTAAAATCTAGTACAAGCTGCCACTATAGGCTTAAAGAGCAAAGAGGTTTGTTCCTTAAGGAGGCTGTTAGCAAAAATGTCTCTTTTGGAATACGGAAGTGATAGCACGAATTTTTCAGGAAATAATGTTGGAGATTGGTGTAGCTCTACACAGCAAAAGGTTTGAATCAACAGGTCCTTATTGTTGTCAAACAGATTTCCTGATTAGTGCTAAAACAAAATCTATTCTGTGCCACTCGATAGAGTCAGCTGAAGCCTGAGGATTTTTTGCTATAAATATTGACACACCCCCGCGATTGCTATTCTGAGTCATTCTGTTTCCTGTTCCCCTCTTTGGCTTCAGTTGCATGCTAATGTTACACTTCCTTACTCACAAGTGGCAGAGTCACTGTTGCCTTCAGCACAACCTGAAAGCCCTGACTTTCCAATCAGGCAGTGCAGTCTGACTGATCACCTTCTATTTATCCTGTCATCTGCCTGGGAAATAGGACTTGGCTGTATGCAGTGCATACATGGAGGGGAGCTCCCAGCATCCTAGAGCAAGGTCTGAAAGTACCTGGGTTGAGGAATGAGAAGAATCCCACATGGCACAATTTGCCTTTTTCTTCTTTTCTTGAAAATGTTTGCCCCCAAAAGAGCCAAAAGCAAATCCCAAAGAAGCCACAAGTGTGTAAAGCAGTTTTTAAAGGAGAGAATAGTAGCCCTGCTTGTGTCTGAAGGATGTCAGCTGAAGCACAGAAACATGGAAGGGTACTCTGAACTCTGTGTAAAGAGATGAATGGTTTTCATGGCATTTCATGCCTCCTATCAAGCTGCATTTGGAGATTTGCAAAACTGCTGTCCATTCACTTTTCCAATTTTAAATTTAAGCCAGCAGGTTTTCAAGATGCTACAGCTAAAGATGCTCCATCTAACTATTATCCTTGCAACAATATTGCCCACTAAACTCAATGCCACATCTCCACATTTCTTGAACACATCCAGGGACGGTGACTCCAACACCTCTCTGGGCAGCCTGTGCCAATACCTCACCAACCAGAGACCTTTAGATTGAATTCTAGGAACCTGATTCCCTCCCCTTCCTCTAGCCTGCAACCAGCCCACCCTATCTGGTTTTTCAGGACATTATCCTGGAAAAAGTATCCTGACCTTCGCTACTGCATTTCTCAGTGCCTACATGTTGTTGGCCATGCACTGGTTGATTGCCCAGACATGCTGGGTGGTGGCATCTGCCCTGTCTTGTCATGCCTATGAGGGAGCACTGGGTGGATGGATGCTCAGCTCATGCCATTGTTTTCCCTGCTCCTTGCCTACAAATGGAGATGTCAGCCTCCAGTGCTGACAGCCTCACATCCTCCAGCCTTGTGAAAATAACTTTTCAAAAGTGACATGGTTCGAACAAGTAAAATGTTAATAATTTTCATGTAAATTCCATCTCTACTCTCCTGAGTCTGGAGGTGTCCAAAATTTGAGAAGCAGAAAATAGAAGGTACTAAAAGAAACATCGAGCTATTTGGTTGCTTCTCTGTTTAAAAGGCATTTAAATGAGCAGTGTTCTGAGTCTTTAAATACTGTGATTTGGATTTTATATCCATATTTTTAAGCTTTGCCCGTGATTCATATGTCAATAAGTTGAGCTGTATTTGTTGTCTGAGTACTTTTCCTTTCTGTTCCTCAGAGTGAGTGCTGTTACATGGAGCTCTGTTGTTCCCGTGTTTGCCATCAAACAAGGCGATGATGGTACTGGCTCTCAGCACACAGGGCTGTGTCATCCAGCTGAGCTTTGCTCTGGAAGATTTGATTAATTATTGTTTTGGACTGCTTATTTCTCTGTGTTTTAAGCAAGCAGAGCACCGCAGGACAGGATGATGAAGACAAATGGATGTGCCTTTGTCAACCACGTGCACAGCAGCACATATCCAAGTGCAGTGGATCTGCAGTGAAACAGCACTGCCCTTCCTGCAGAGATGTGTAAGAGGAGATGTAGGAGACCTTAACAGTGCTTCTACTTATTCACATACTCCTGGATAAAAAAAAATAATGCATTAAAGCCAAAAGCCTCTGTAGAGCAGAACTGAGCCAGCCAGCAGCACCATCTGTACTGCAGGTAGATCAGGAAAGACTTGCTGGGCTGTTAGACGCCCCTCTCAGAATGCTATTTTTCCAGGTTTCCAAAAATGGAGATGAAAAATCATTCTCATCTCCGAAAAAGTTTCTTCTATCCTTAAGGCTATCCCTGTTGTGCACACCCAGATTATTCCATGCCCTGCTGTGCACACCTGGATTGAAGCTCAGTCTATAGGGAGACTGTGATACTAAAACAGTGCCCCTACCTGTGCATTATAAATGCAGTGCTCCTACCTCTACTTCATTTCTGGTGCTGTCTTAGAGAAATACTGAAATGGGATTAGTGCTGAGAGGATGTGGTTCATGCAATGCGATTGCTGAATAGTTCTGGAGAGATGAGAATGTATTTACAGGCAGTCAGGGTTAGAGCAGACCAACCCTGATGCTTTGTTGTGGGATGAGCTAAGGAATAGTGGCAAGGCAAGAGGTGAGGTGTGGGTCGACTCTGTGACTGCTGGAGGGTGACAGTGAGGATGGTGGGTTGATTCAGAGAATGCTCTGATTTTCTCCAACATGACAGCAGATGAGCAGCAGGTTTCCTACCTCACATTGAGCACTGGGAGTCTCTGGGGTTTCTGAGCTGTCTCAGGAGGGCTGGGGATGAGAAGGTGACTGAGGATTTACTTTGCCTTTTTTTTTGGCTGCAGACCACCTGCCAGAAGGTCATCTCAGATCTGTTTTTTTTATTGTTGTCAACGTGAATCAAATGACTTTGGTGAATAGTGCTTGGTGTGTAACATGCTGTAAGTAGTTCATAATCCTTACCTGATACACAATGTCAGATGACAAAATACTCCTTTTTATTGCATAATTGTAATATAATATATTTTTATTCTAAATCTATGAATTCCTAAATATGCAGAAAAGCTTTCCTGGGGAATATCATTCCTTCCTAATTTTACTTTTATTGAAAGATGTCCAATCTCAGCTGAAAATTCCCGGTTCTGATGGGTATTCCAGCTGGCAAACTAGAACAGTCACAGTAAATTCATTTCAAATTGCAAATTAATATTTGCCAAGATGCACTCATTCTCTTTGCAGCATTCAATCAGCTCTCCCTAAAGCATAATGGGAGGAGAGACTGAAATGGATGAGAAACCGATTGCAATTTACATTAATGTTCCTAATGGGAGTTCTAAATGAGAATTGGATCAGGCACTAGATGAATTAATATGTCTCTCTAGTACTTAATTAATCAGTCAGTTTATCAGTAATTATGAATATAGCACTTCTGATCTTCAGGAAGAGCTCACCCCCTCCCAGTAACCACACAGCTGATTTTTTTGATTGGGAAATGTACACTAAAATTCTGTTTTTTATTTTATTTTTTAATTAAGAAGTATCTTGCTTATTTCTACTTGTATTAAATGGGCATTTTCAAGGAAAGCATGTATTCCCACTGGGGGATTTCAGTGAAAAATAGCCTTTTATCAGAAAAAAGCCCTTTGTCAGAATTGTTTTAATTGTTTTTCCAATCAGTTGTGCAGTTTACAGCTGCTGAGGGTCCCCAGAAACCCAGATAGGACAATTTACGTTTTAGTACTGAATTTGTTGTTGCTTCTTATAAAAGCCACATTTATTCTCAGATGCTTTGAGATTATATTATTTTATGATATTTAGGACAGACTCTCACACCACTGTTTCATCAGCCATATGGAAGTACAAAGCAATGATTTGTTTTGTGATTTGAATCTACAAGGATGTTTTGAACAAACTTGAGCAGCTGTGTTGGTTGAATGAAAAAGAAAGATTTTCAAGGTGCAACCTGCTCACATCATGACAATAGCATCAAACCAACACCCCCTCTTCATTAGTTGATTACTAATTATTATTTTATATTATTATTATTATTATTATTATTTATTTTATTATTACTAATTATTGATTAATTAGTTCATTACTTCATTAATTAAGGTGGGATGTTCAGTCCCATTGGCAGTTTTTCCAGGTGGATGGCTGAACTTCAGCTTTGAAGGACTCCCAGTGAGGTTAGCTTTGGAGGGATCTTGGACTTGAAGCACTGGCAGCAAAGTGTTCATCTCAGTGCTCTGGTTTTGTGCACCTGAACTGTGGTAGTCATGCTGAGAAGGAAATGGAAATGAAGATGGACAATCTAGAATTCTACAGCAGTTGTTGAGAGTGGAGAAATTGAGTCTGAATATGAGATAAAAAAAACCCCAAAACTGTAGAGCTGATGGTCTTCTCTGCCATTGGTTTCTCTGGTTTCTTCTCAAGTGTATCTCCACTCTAAATGAAACATGGCATCTCTGATGGTCAAAATAATTCAAAATAATTCATTTTAAGGTTTCTGTTGCTTCCATGACTTGAATTTTTGGGGGTATTTTTTAACAGTTTCCAGGTCTTGGTTGATTTATTCTGTAGATCTTCTGTTTTGGTCTTTGTTGGAGTGGGCTATAAATCAGAACTCAGACATCTGGGAAGGAGTGGATTACAGCGTACTGCATTAAACTCGGCGACTGTCATCAGTCTCTCTTTTATGGATGATTAGTGGAAGAATCAAACAGAGACGGTTCAGACACTCCATGTGGGTAATTTGAATAACCATACTACCAGCTGCCAAACTATTTTTTTTTGTTTGGTATTATTTTTATCTTTCAAGTTGTTCTCTTTTTCTAAGTTCGAAATGTATTTTTCACTTGCAAAGATGGCTCAATTTTCAATAGAATAGTCAGGTTTTCTAAAATGGGAAAATTAACTCAAAAATACTATTTGTTTCACTTGAAAACTTGAATTCTAATTGTTTTTCTTCCAAACTCTCTGTAAAGTCAGCTCAGTTTCAAAGTTCTTGATTTGGATAGTTGTAGGATGTATTAAGGTATTGAACGCAATGAAGCTAAGTGGATTTTCTTTTTCTTTTTCTTTTTTAAGTTAGGAATGTTGTAATATCTCCTTCAATTTCCTCCATATTGAATTGAAAGCAGACTTGCATTAAGTAGCAAATTTTTCACACCCCAGTAACCTGCCTTATGGGCCATTCTCTATCTATAAATATTGAAGTTTATATTGAGTTTATATTGGATAGCAGCAGAGCTTTCCAAAGGTGATAACGCTGTGCCCTGGAATTGCTCTATGCATTGATTGCGTGGAGATGTGAGGATACTGAAGTAGTCTGCAAAAGCAATCTTATTCAAGCTGACAACATGCCAGTCACAGAATCACAGAATCACGTAGTTCTCTTTCTTTTTCCTCCTCTTTCTTCACAGCTGTTGTGGCCTTTGGGGTTGTAGTGAGATGCTCCCTTGTAGTAGGTCTTTTCCAGTTCCCTAAGCTTGCTCACTGCCTGGCTGAGCCAATAGCTTTGCTGCTTTAATGAGAATAGAATGGCTCAATAGGTTCAAGCATAAAAAATGTTTATGTGCATTGTACATGTAGGCGGGAAGGAAATCCTTTAATTAGAGAGCTGAGAGGTCAGAGGAGATGTATGGGCTGAATAGACTCAGTTCATTTATTTGTATATGTAGAAATATGCACAGATTCAATGAAGGGGTGAAAGTACAGTGAAACAATTCATGCAGTGAAAAAAATTAAAACATGGAGAAGAAAATCTGGGAAGGCTCTCTGCCAAAATAATCCAAGTAGGAACAGAGCAGAGATCAATGTGAAAAGCAGACACACACATCAGACTCTTCTGTTTTAGCAGTCTCTCAAATCACTGTTTGCTTGACAAAAAGCATTTCTGCTCTTTGTCTCCCTTTGAGTATGTTTAAGTATTCTTACAGTATTTAAAATAAATAAAAGGGAGAAGAAGAAGATGTAAAATTACAGAAATATATGCTGATACAGGTCTCTGATCATTCAAGTTCATATTTATAAATTAGCTGGTGATTTTGGAACTGTCAAACATGTATGTCAGTACTGAGGAATTGAGCATGCTGCAAAGTTTCTGGGGCTGTGTGATGGTATGACATTATAAACACTGTGTATTTAAAAAAAAAAATGCTCTTCCAGATTTTCCCATTATTCACATAAGTCAGATTATTCCTTGGTTTTATTGCTTCCCATCCTACCCATATTTCTACTACTTTTGACCCATATCCTTGTGTTAATTATACTGATGGATGCAATCACTGTAGTACTGATTTATGAATCAACAGAAATTGGACCCATTATTGACCACTGCCTGCAAAAATAAGTTCTTTATATTCCTTCAAAAGTACGGAACGGGTTCTTTGTGTCCAGCCCCACTTCTTGGCTCAGGTGATTATGCTCCATTGGCATGGGCAATATTTCTCTGGGGATTTGCATCCTTTTCTATGTACTTATAGCACCCCCCTGCATGGAATCAGTCTGCTGGTCCACACTCTGCCTCTTGCTCCATTTTGCTCATTAATTCATACAGAATTAAATGTGCACTGCATCAAAAATAACGAATAAGTAGGGCAGGGCAGTGAGTTAAAAATAAGCTGTGCTATGCTTCAAGGGTTCCTTCATGTCCAGTTATATCTGATTTCTGCACTACTTGCAGTGGCCACTGTCACAACCATTTCCTTGGCACTCTGAGAAAAGCCAATGCAGCAACTTCCGTACCGCTGGGCTTCACTGCAGAGGAAAACGCAGAGCTACACTATCCTACCCAAAGCACATGACAAGAAACAATCTCTGCTGGCAATCCCATTTTAAAATGCCCTATTGAAAACATTGCTCCATCATTTACAAGGAGTGGGTGGAACAGACCTATTGACACTGCTATTAATCTATTACAGTTGCATTAAAGGTTTTTGACGATAGGTTCATCAGTTACTAAAAGAGATGTCATATTTTATTCATTTGAGATGAAAAATACATAGGATCTGATATAATACTGCTGAAGTTGAAGGAAGAGATTTACAGTACGTTGAGTCATCGCAAAGAAATTAGGTGAAATTATGAACTTACATCTCAGGGATGTTTTTCTGCATATCTCTTTGAATGGACTCTTCTCTCCACAGGTCACTTCCCTGCATACTGCCATGTTGTAGCAGGGGATGTCTAAAAAAGATGGGGCTGAGGTTTTGGGCTCTTCTTCAACACAAACCACAGAGCCATGCCTTCTGCCTGTAGGCTGGGACAACCATAGCCCTTGTGTGGGGCTATGGGCAGCATGTTGGTGTGGGGTGGAGGAGGAGAGCACAGCAGCACAGACATTTCCCACGTGAATTGGGCTGAGGCACAAGATATGTTGTGTCGATGTGAGAATGGAGACCTTTTGGTGTGTTCATAAACTCACCCTTGCCCACAAGTGCGCATAACTCAGCAGCTGAGTAATGGCACTGCTTTTACTGGATAAGGTTTGCTTAAGATTGACAGTTTTGATGGACCAGATTCCTGCAGCAATGGAATGAACACTCTGTTCATATTAACGCTCAGAGGCTGTGACAAGTGTGGTGCACTTTGAGGCTGACACCTGTACAGAGCTGGTTAATCCTGGATTTGTCCCATTAAAACGCAATCATGCTGTCATTTCAAATGTGACTGTTTGCTGCACAGACATGCACAGAACTGAAAAATCTTTTTTATTCCACTCCAGCTGCCTGGAGGAGATAAGTCCTATCTATATCTTAGTTCCCTTCTTTAAACCCACCAGAAGTAGGAACCCAATACACAGATACTCCTGGGGCCTCACTGTGTTAAAGAGTGGTGCATATAAAGACAGGACTATGGACAGATGAATATCTTGTAGTTTGCCTTTACAGAATTTGTTAAGATGACTTCCTCCCTTTGCCATTTCTTAAGAATCAGTGACTTCATTGTACATTGCAGCCCAACAGAATTACCCAGTTTCTCATCAGTTCCTGAGAGTTAATCCAGTAAAGACATTTTTTAGAGACAGCTTATACCTTGGTTTGTAAAAGGAATAAAGTATATCATCAGGTAAGTTGATGATACTAAAAATAGCTTCACAAACAGACTGAGGACTAAGAAATAATACCTTCTAGGCTGTTGGTAAAGTTCTCCTGGTAACATTGATATCCAGACCAAAGGAGCTCAGCACCATTTGAATTGCCACTCTCCTGGAAGTATGAGCAATAATGCCTCCCACCATATATATGCAGAACAAATATTTGAGGAAATGGGGACAAAGAACACTCCTTTCTTAGTCATACTTTTCCATTTTGCTACTTTGTTTGTATGACTGCCTTTTGACTGCGAAATACATTAGATGTTATCAAATGACTAAAGGGCAGTGATTTATAGTCCACAGCACAAGGAAAGAAAGGAGATTCTTACCCCAAAAAGTATTCCATTTGTTGAGGCTATTACTTGCAATCTTTCTTTTCTGCTGCTGTTTGAAACACTCAGGTTCTTTTGTGACACAGACAGGAATAGAGACTGAAGCAGGAATACAATACTGGTGCAATCTTGACTCACCCAAGGATCCACTTTGTGCCATGGTCACGCTCCAAAACAGACTGCCTTTGCTTATTAACCTTTTGTGGTTGTATTCCAACACAAAAGCATGCTGACAAGCAAGGCAAGATGTAAAGATGGAGGGGAACAGTATTAACTCGTGCTGAGATAAGCCTTGGAAAGATGACAGCATTAAATGATATTTTTTCCATTTGTGACAGCAAGAATAAAGATCACAGAGTGAATTTTTAAAGGATAAGAGGCAGATAAGTACCTACCCACAACTGAGCATCAGTGAGAGTTAGTCACTTGCCAGCTGTACACAAGCAGTAGGTGAAAATCAAGGTGGAATAGCCTAGCCAAATTTAACTTCCAACCTGTGTGTTAATATAGAAGCTTTGCTATGAGATGATTAACACATAGAAAAGGAAACACAAAAATAATCCCACAAAAACCAACAACAAAAATAAGAAAAGTTACAAGGAACTCAAGCTTCTTAATTCATGGGTACGTCAGACAATTAGAAGAAAAAACATTCTTTTCAAAAGACCTGTTTTACCCCCTAGGAAGTTGTTACTGGAAGTTTGTTGGTGGTTGGCTTCTTTTCTCCCAGCCATATGCATATACATGCAAGGAGGCATTAAAACTGTTACCATCTGTGGCTGATAGTTTATAAGCCTTAATTAGTCAAAGTTTATCCTTACACTGAACACAACCAGTGTGTTTAGCAGACAGTAGGCCCACACATGTCAGCAAGAAGATTTCCTCTAGATATGCCATCATCCATGCCAGAAGAGTGGGAAGGGAGCTTTGAGGAGATGGCTACAAATGACTGCAAAGAGAGACTTTTCCCTGTGCTATTACAAGGACAAGGTTAACAAACAATTTCCAATGTCCCACAGAAGTTAACTTCTCTGTAACTTATTAAAAGCTGTTTGAACATTTTCCCCTTGAACTACTGTAATGCTTTAATGATACATGGCATATCCAGCACTGTCATAGAAATACATTTATGTCTAGAAACCCAATTCTGATCATCATCACCCTCCTTTCAATTGTGATCAAGATCAGACTTAGGTTGGAATTCTTGTAATCTGATTTTAGCCAGGCTTGGCAGCTACTGTAATGTAATTGTCAGTGATTCTTCCCATCCTAAGATAAAACAAGTGAGAAGAATTATCCATCTCTTTCCTCTGGGTAAGTGACTAGTTCTGATTGAACTCCGTCCTTTTAAGTGTAGGTGAAAGAAATCTTTTCCTGTAGAGACACTTTGCATTGCTCTCTATTGCTTTCATTCTGACTCCGTCAGAATGTGTATTCTGATGTCTGAGATTAAAAAACAGTAGTGCAATCCTTAATGTCACAGGCACAGCTAATATCTTGTTCTCACACTGGTTCCATTTACTGAACTTTCACAACTACCAATAATGCCAGACCAGTGGTTTTCCCCAGGCAGTTCTGTGGAGAAAAGGAAATAGAAGAGCTTATATCTTGAAGGCTAAAACTTTTGTTAGCTAGGGGATCATAGCAATGATACTTCTTTAAAAGAGCATGAACCATCTCTCTGCTTCATGTTACTAACTGATAACTGGAGCAGAGCTGGCTGCAGTTTCAGAGGCAGATGCAAAGCAGTTCTTCCAGATGGAAGCCAGAGTGAAGCAGGCAAGATGCCATCTGGAGTGGGGGCTTGCTGTGCAGATGCACAGTACAAATATGACAGAAAAATAAAATTGGAAAAAACATATATGGTGAATGAGATGGTTCACTGAATGGCTTGCTGCTGATTCTTCCCTTTCCAAAGAGCATGAAAACCAGCATGTAGCTTGGCAATAAAACTTCGAGTAAGAATCTATTTCCATCTTTCCGGATTTTCTTTTTTTTCTTTTTTTCTTTTTTGGTAACAGCTTATTTTGCAACTTGGGGTTTAGTCAGATTTGCACCTGATAAATTATCTTATACTTCCAAGAGCTCTTATAAACTCTGAAGTGAGGGCTCCTGCAAGATACAGCTCCATATACTCCATAATATTTTGCACAAGGGATCAAATGGCAGACATGAAATTTTGTGCAGTGTATAGAGAGGATTGCACCATAGTGTTTATGGATGTGTTTCTTAGAAAGCACTATTCAAGTTGATCCTGTACATATTCCTTTACAAAAGTCTTTTGCGGTCAGAGACAACAGACAAGGAAGGTGGAAATGAGAAAGCATAGGTGATCTAGCTGGTGAACATGAGGATCCAAAAACCCACATCTCTTTCCCTAATCCTAACTAGGTAAGAAGTTACTGGAAAGCACATGACATGAAAGAACTACCTTTCTTTTTTAAGTTATTTTCTGGATCATATTTAGAATTGGTCTTAGGATCAACCATAGCTCATGCCACTGACTGCAAAGCAGGACTGTCAGTTCAGTTGCTGCTTGTAACTTGTGTCAGGCTCGGGGGTTACCAAGTTACCACTGGTTGCCTGACAGTTGTTTTCTGTAGTGTGGCAGGAACTCATCTGCACATCACAGCTCTTTAGTTTGCCTTGCCAGGCAGATGGCTTGTGATTTATCTTGAGACAGAGGCATTTATAGAGTATTAATTCATAACATTCTGAGGATTACTGGATATGAATTCATTACAGAATAAGGACAATTTTCCGAGGCAGCTTTTTAGAGCAATTCAATCTAGAGTTGTGAATATACCGAAGTGTAAAAGCCATCAAATTTCAGGCAGGCTACATCTGCCACATCATTTTCTTTCAATTTTTTTTTTTTTTTGTCATGGGAACAAATGATGGAAGACTGTGAGAAATAGAAATAATGATTCATTTCAGCTACTCTTCCAGTACCCTTATTAATTTGGTAGTATGAATAGATGGAATCAGAACTGCCCACTTGCGTGTCACAGTCCATACTGTCCATACCTCTAAATACAACTCACTTTCAGAACATGTTTTCTTCTCTCAGATGATGGTAGATCTCTGCCTTCTGGGACAGCACAAGGTAGGTAAGCCTGGGATACTGGCCTGAGATTTTTTGAGAAAGCTCTCAAGTTTTTATTTTGTGTTACAGGCATTATGTGTACTTAATGACAGTGTGTATTTCTGATGGGCATAGTGGACTTTGGTCTTATTTTTGTTTATTAAAGAGAACAAGAACGATGCAGAGCTGACAGTGTGTCTCATTCACTTTCTAGTCTCTTAGGCATGATACCTCAGGAGCCTCAGGACCTATCTTGTTTGGGATAGAAAATTCAATGGCACTTCCATTCCAGAAACAAAACTACAAATGATGTGACAAAGCAGGGCTTGATGGACTTGAGATCTATAACTAGAGAATGACTGCTTACAAGCAGTAGTAAATATCCAGCTGTAGGAACATCAGTGAGAATTAACTTAGATACACAATCCTAGAGGGAGGACTTTCAGTCATTTAGAAAATCCATTACAGTCTACACAGAACCCTTGAAAAATACACAAGGCTTTAATGCTTAAACCAAGCCACACTGAAGGGTGAATGGACAGAGAATAATTCTGGGGAAACTCAGAAGTGCAGGATGAGAGAGCTGGGAGAAGAGGTGGAATCACGGGATCTTTAAGGTTGGAAAAAACCTCTAAGATCATCAAGTCCGACCATCCAGTTGCCATCAATATTGCCCACTGGCCGTGTCCCTCAGTACCACATCTCCACGGTTCTTGAACACCTCCAGGGACATTTGCATCATCCTGCATCAACACAAAGATGTTGGGCAGTGTCATCTGGAGCTGCCTCCTGATGTGGTTTTGGAGTGATGAAAAGACATCTGGCTATGGTCCTTGCCTTTGGACACTGAATGCTAGACTCCAGGCACCAACTGCTGGTAAGAGTGAGGTTATATTCAGATTCATCAACAAAAAAACTCACATTAGAAAAGCTTAGAACAAGGAGTCTGGAAGCAATGACTCCTTCAAAATACTGCCTATTTTGGTGTTTTTAGGCTGGAATAGAGAAGCTGAGGGCAGCAATTCAAATTTTCATTTTCCCTCCTAAGTGGTATTAATTGGGTTGTGATGTAAACGGGCTGAACTGCGCTTTGATTCAGACTTAATGCTGGACCGACACCTGACAAACTGGAAAAAATGAGCAGCTTTGGAAATCTATTCTTTAAATACTGGCAAAGATGAATAAATCAATCATGAATAAGATAGAAACTGCAATATAGAGCGGAGAGCTGTCACAATACTGGCCAGATGTACACAAGTGATCAAAGAATAAACAAATCATTAAGTGAAACACTTTCCTTCTGCTACCACTATTTATCTGAAGAATTGAAAAAGTGCAATCAGTCATTTCATGGTGACTTTAAAATTTTTGGTGTCTATCATTCTGAATGTCTCATTTCCAAACATGAGCAATAGTAGAAGAAAATGTATGAAATGTCCTACTGTGTGAGGCTGGTAGCCCAAGATTCCCTATCCATTGGCAGGAGATGTTATCTAGGAAGCACACAGAAAAGTGGTCATATCCTCCACTTCCCTGGTGGCCCTGGCACTCATTGCTGCTGTATTTGGGTATCAGCAGACATGTCCCTACCTGGTCTTCTAAGTAACGATTCAGAAATCTGCTGAGAGATCTCTTTCTATCAGTGTCAGATGAGTCCAGCATTGTGCAGACATGGTTTTGATGTTTTTCCCCTAAATGTATCACCTAATATTTATCTACTTTAGCTGCCACTTTTGTACCCATTTACTTGGTTTTGTGAGGTCCCCTGAATTTATATAATTTTGGTGAGTTTGATAGTTGTCACGAAGTCTGGCTCAGTTGGATACATGTCTCTGTAAAATTGGCCATCATGTAGAACTGTAGAGTCATTAAGGCTGGAAACACCATTAAAATAATCTAGTCCAACCATCAAACATTAGGGAAACTGTGGTAAAATTCTGTGCTGGATATACCCAACTCTTTCTGCCTTCTGGAAGAACTGGCAGACATCTTCCAGCCCCAGTTCCTAAGGGGATGTAGCACTGTGTTTAATTTTAAGTGCATCAAAAGTCCCCCAAGGAAAGGTTGCTTACATCTACAGTTAGTCTCCCAACACTTTCCTAAAACAAAATAATTACCTAAGATCTGCTTATGATACTCAAGCCTCGAGCACGTGTAACTTGGCTGAGCAGATAGGATTTCAGCGTTGATTCTATTTTCATGCATACAGATTTTACAGAGTTGGAGGAAGATTTCTTCAAGGGGTCTTAATCTCAGCAACACATTGAAAACCGTCATCTTCAGGGAGGGTGACAAGCTGACACCTTCCTAATAAGAGCCTAACACATCAGCACTTCTGCCCACAGGCAGGCAGAAGAGCTCTTTTGCGAATGCTGTCAATTAGAACTGGCGTGTCTTTGTAACATGAGAGTGATGTGCTGGGAAGGAGGTAGCTGGCATTGACAGCAGGCAGAGGAGGTGTGCAGCTCAGTGGGAAAGGTGAATGCTGACTAGAAATGTACAGCCAGCTCTGCTGTGTTAGGAAACATCTGTGCTGAATCTCCCCCTTGCTTTTTTTCTCTGACACACATGAATGAAAGCCTGGCTACTGCGGAGCTGATTCTAAGCAGCGTGTGCAGAGCGATAAAAATAGATCCCTTTATTTAGTTCGTAAGGCTGCGAGCGGTGTTTACCCTGGCCTGTGTTGTGAGAGGAATCAGAACGGATCTGGCTGGGAGTTTGTACAGAGCCACAACTGCCTTGTTTGGGAACGTCTCCTTAACCCAGCACTGAGACCCCAGCAGCTCCTTCACTACTCCTTGATGTAACGCAGAGACAATAAGGCCCAGAATGCAGACGTTATCTGCTTTCCCAAAACAACCTTGAATTAATTAGGCTGTGGGGATGAGATGCAAAACGAAACATAAAGATAGAACTAGATGCAAATGTACCCGCTGGCTGCAGAGCTGCTGTTTCTTCCTTCGCCTCTGTGCTTGCATGTGATCAGTAACAGCTCATTGACAGCTCATTAAATGTCCTTCCCTGGGCTTTTGTGTAACCTGTCATGAGTAGGCTAACATTATCTTTCCTTGTCTACTACCTAACCACACACAGGAGATCAAGCAGGCCAAAGCAGAAAAATCCGTATTCCGTAACAACTCTTGTAATACCCACATCTCTCCTCCACAAATCTCTCTAGTGACGCTGTGAAAATCACTGTTTGGAAGTCATTTATTGGGCTGTTGGGTTTGTATGTTCTTTCTTAGCAAAGAACGTGCACGGCTCTCACATTGATAGATCTTAAAAATGTTTATCGTGTCTTATCAACTGCTTGAAGGCGTGAGCTGGTGCAGCCTAAATATAGCTGCTTGGAGATGATTGAACTGGCCTACAGCCAGGCTGGGATCAAGAAACAATGAATGTGACTTAAAATCACTTTTCCTCGTGTCCTAAACCTTGACTGGAGACTTTAGGGAACTAATTCAAACATTATGGCTGTGCATAAATAAGAGTGATGATGGGAAGGCAGTGAACATTTTTACTCCAGTTCCTATGTCCTTTTCCTCGTTGTCTCAGGTAGAACATTGGCCCTGCAGAGCCCCTTAAAACACAGAACTGAGATCAGTGGAAGGTTGTTTCCCCAAATGGCAGGAGGAGGTACGCAGAGGGCTGCCAACTTCCTTCCCAAACTGCAGTTTTGTGCACTATCTTTCTGACAGTTGAACCCTTCTTTAAAGCTGGCACGGCATGTTCCTGAACTAATTGGTCATCTGAGTCACATGAATTATTGGAATCACCATAGTGATAACAAAGACATCATCTGGAGGAAAAATCATCTGTTTAAGATGGACCACCAGTGCCCCTTAAAGTAGAAGCTTGCCTATCATTTGGGATTTGGAAATCTTCATGAATGAACGAAATGCCAAATAATACCATCTCCTGTGTGACTGGCTTTGACATTTCCAGGCGCTGCCTCTCTCCTGGGCCATCATTTTGCTCCCACACTTGTCTGACAACTTGCTGGAAAATGCATCCAAACAGACAATGAAATGCCTGGATGATTTATGCAGGAGGGAAATAAACAAAATATCGCTGAGAATAAAACCCTTTTAAATGCAGCTATAAAGAGCAATATCAAACATTTCCAAGTGTTGGAAAATTGTTTTTCTAGCTGCCGTTCAGCTCATTTCAACTCATTCTTTTAGGATAAGATTCTTCTTAATGGGATTGGATAGGACTTGGATTTAAACATCTGAAAGCTTCCTGCTCTTCCCCGTATTGCTCGTTTCCTAATAGCAGTAAGCAAGAATGAAATGTAAGTGGTGATTTGCCCCATTTTATCCAGGCAGTACGTTGAGAATCTATGAGCAAAATGTGTGCTATGCTGTTCAGACAAGTGACACATTCATTAGATTCAGTTGAGCATGGGAAGAATATTGAAGATGATGTGCAAACTGTAAACAGGTCACCTTATTCAGGATGATGTGGGTTACTTATGTGCAAGGGAATTCAATGTGATTTCTTTGAGTTTTCCCTTTTGTGGTCAAACTTATGCCTATCTAGGAAATGAAGATTATTTTTCAGTGAATTTTTCTGACTTTCCTACTTGCAGATAGGTTTATTCTATGTTCCTTTTTGGCTGTGAGGGAACTTATCAGTTACAAATGGGGATTTTTCTATCTGACAAAAAATGACGTCTTAATTTGAGTGGATCTCCTGTTTCAAGTGAAAATATTCAAAGATGGAGAGCCATATCTCCCAGTTGTGAAACGTAGCTCTTGGTGAATGTACTGATTTCTCCAAATGAAATGAAATGATTTAAAATAGGGGCATCTCCAGAACAATTTCATAGTGAAAACTGAATTGTTTTGTTTAGGGTATGATCCAGAAATTGGGTTGATAGTTTTCAGCATTTTCAGATCTGTAGATTCTGATGGAGCAAATTTAAGAGTGGACAGAAGGTTAGTCATTCCTGTCTTCTTTATCAGAATTTCTGATTTATTTACTGGATCTGGCCTAAAATGGTATTCAAGATCATATTGTATATCAGCAGAAGAAGAAGGACAAAAAATTGCTAAACAGTGATTGCAATTAATAACCAGTAATGAGGGCTGCTTTGAAAGTAATGCTTCCTAGTTTGTTGCGCTGGCCCACAAGGTGAGAGGCAGATGTTGGCAGGATGGCATAAGAGGTTGAACCTTCCCACCAATATCCTGTTACATGTTGTTACCGTATGACAGATGGCAGCAGAGGGTCAGTCTGACACTATGGATCTGACATTGAAGTGGATGTGAATCAAAGGTGTGGAATTACATTCCTCCTTGTGGAAAAAAGGCACCCATTGGCATCCATTTCTGAACGTTTATGGAGCCCAAGCAGTGGATGTAGCACAGTGAGGAGTGGCTGATACATTTCAGCAGTGGCAACAGTGGTATGGAAGACAAACAGCGTTCTGGATGGCCATGCACAGCTGTCACATCACAAAATGAAGAGCTCTTCATCTTCATTGCTGGTGAAAGTGCATTGCTAACAGTGCTGACTATGCTGAAAAATAGTGTTTTGTAGCTGAGAATTTACTCTATCTAATAGTGTTGTTTCGCTCTTTATATCTGTTGTAGTTTCCATGGAAACAAATAGGAGGTATTACTTTCAGTGTGACCTATGTGAAAGCAGATAAAAGCTGGCAGGAATGCTGAGAACCTAAACAAGTGTTTGTTTGTCCTTACTGACCTCCATCTCCTCGCTCTGCAAAATCCCTGAGCTGTGCGGTGTTGGTATTGCTGGTCTTGGCCATGAAGAAGTCAGCAAGTTTCCAGGCATGAAAGTAATTCTTCCTCATGGTGTCTTCATCTTGTTGTTATGCCATAAACTGTGCCTGGGCTGTTGGCAGTCTTCTGGGCTCCAATGAAGCCAACTATGTTTTACTCCAGGGACAACAAGCAGTGGGGTAAAATGCTAAATCCCATGCCTAATTACAATGCTTGGGAAAACAGGTCCAGAGAAGAGATGTAAAACAAATGTGTGTTAAATGCAGGCTGGAAGGTGATCCCTTCAGATTGAGGAGAAACAAATTAACCTCAAGGGACAGCAACAGAAGCAGTGAAAAACCTCAATTTCACAAGGTGTTTCTTATTTCTCTGTGTGCAAGTGCATATGTAAATAGCAGTATTGCAAATTTAATCAAGAAAACCACATCCTATCTTAAGACAAGAGAAACTGAAAATAAGAGGTTGGAAATGTCATCTGCATGGGGCGCTGAGGCTTCAGGTTCAGTGATAGCTTACTGCTTGCATTAGGCTCTGGGATTTTTTCCCCTTGCAAATTACTCCAGCCAACCATGGCATGCACTGTGATGCTGATAGCCAGACGCTGAGGTGCTCTGCAGCAGAGCAGTGGTGTGGACTGGTGATATTGCAGCTAGTGAAAACTGGCATTCCTTTAATGTCAAAATGAAACTGCTGAGAACAGACCCTCCTTACTGACAAATTCTTACTTACCAGAATCAATCTGTCACCTTCCTAGCAGCTGTACTGGGTTTCTAACTGTTCTGGAAATGATGCACAGCCTCACCACCAGACGTGATTTGCACCCACACAAATATGAACTGTCATGGAGGAGCTGGGTCTGCCTGCATCTGCCCATAGCGACATGCCAATAGGTGGCAGACACAGGCTATCTGCAAGGACCAGCACCAGAATTCGCAGATGGCACTAGAGATGTGTGAATCTTTGTGATGAAAATGCTGTTGGGTGCTTTGCTGTAAAGCAAAGTGCAGGGAACCATGTATGGAGTGGGCAGAGCACTGAAGGGCCACACATAGGAATGATGGAACCTGAGGCAGAGCTATGGGTGTGTGAGGGCAGGGCAGTGAGGTACATCCATCCCAGAACCAAGGGTCTTCAAAGGAACCCCAGGTACTGGTGTATGCAGCATAAGGAGGAGTGTGCATTACCGTGTTCCACTGAGACCTTTGTATATGTTTAAGGTCCATTTTAGTCGAAAATGTTTCTTTTTGGATACTGGTAGTCTTTGGGTAACAGCGCTGAAGGTGGTGCTTCTAATTAGTGTCATCAGTTACAATGATTTCATTTTAAATTTTGAATGACATTATAATCAAGCTTGCTTCTTAATTCCATAACAAATAACAGGGAAGATCTGGAGAGAAGGTTTATCTTCACTCTGCTATTAAATACCTGCATGTGTGCCAGATTCAAGGACACCTTGTCAGACTTGAATAAGAATGTATTATAAGAAGAATGCACTTCTAAAGATCTTTAAGAAACACTGAAGGTTGGAACAAAAGTTGAATAAACAGACACTCGTTTAAAAATTCTTCAAATCTTGTTGAAATACCATGATTTTTTATTTCATCTAAAGATGACAGAGTACAGAAATGTTAAATGTAAGGTGAAAGCACCAGCATTTTAATTAACCACCTGTGTGCTCACTGCTGAAGATTACAGCCCACCTCGTGAACGCAGAAACATGAGGACATCAAGAGACTGAGTCCTTGTGCTGTGAATTAACAGTCAGTAGCTTTGCTACTGATCTGCTGCTTGATTCTGGGCAAGTGATTCCACCTTTCTCTGCTACTGTATTCTTTTTCTGTTCTTCTGCCTCTGATTATGCTGAGTTCTTCTCTCAGCACTTCTCCTCATGCCAGTCATTGATGCTGAGCACTGTGAAGCTCTGATCGCTGTTGTAGGAATGGTCTCAGGAGTTTTAGGTATTCTCAGGGCAGCTCCAGGACTGTATGGAGTTGGCGCAGAGTGATGCGTGCTTGGGAAGGTGCTGCCCTGGGGTTGGCTTTCCTGGCTCACATCTGTGTTTCAGGGGCAGGGATGATGCTCATGATACACACCATGTGATCATCAAACAGGGAATTTCATCCTTGCCAACGGCAAAGGAGCGCAAGGCAGCGTGAAGTGTTCTAGCAAATGTACTGCTTAAAATGCTCCTGCAAAGTAAAAGGTTTGCAGTTCCTAATGATTATTGACTGAGTTGTACAAGTGTAATGCAACCCAAGAGTAATGACACGCACTGCCCAAGGTAGTTAGATCCAATGCCATCTGCTTGCAACCCAGCTCAGCAGCAGCCTCTGTGCTTCAAGGAAATCATTCGACCAAATGAGTGAATTGTTCGTACTCTTTTGCATGGTCAGGCAGCTTTGCACCAGCTACCAGTGCTTACAGCTCTGATAAGAGGCTATAAAAGCTCTGAACTGCCCACCCCATTTGCAGTGGAGGTGCACTCTGACATCCCCAGGCTTGCACACCCAGTCAGACTAGAATTAAGGGATCACGACTCTGCAGACCTAGAATTATCTCTCTGCATGCCCGAATCCCATAGGCGGCTGTTAGATTTAGCTCAGCAATGAAAAGTGGATAAGCTTAGATCAGATTCTTTTGCTGTAACTGTTTGTGAATGGTGTGCACATAAATGAATCCTTGGGCTGAGCTCACACGCAGTGCTTCTCTAAGTCAGTCCAATTGGAGTGTGCCTGTGCTCCAAATACTGCTTGCATGTGCAAATTCGGGTGGAGATTTATAAAACCACATGCCACAGATTTCTATTTCCAGCAGTTAAATAATCTACCCACTTACTAAAGGATGCTAAGGTTCTAGCAGTGATCCCCACTTTTCTGTCCGCAAACAAATGACTTCTGTCCTTTCAAATATATGACTCTCAAGCAAATACATGCCGGAGGAAATTAAATCTTGGAGGTAATCATGCTGTCCATCTTAGAAGTCAACAAAGTTCATTAAAGTGCACTGAAGATCCCTCTTAAAATAGCAATTATTTTGCAGTCTTGATTTCTGCACTTCAGAGATGTTGACATAGTTCATGTGGGTCAATGTCTATTGATTATTAAAGTTATTTTATAAGTGAAAAAGAGGATGTGAATGGATGGTCAGAACTGCAGTCTCTAAACTTACATATGAGAAGGGAAATTTTATTTTTGGGAAATGTTTGATTTTTTTCCTCCTGTCTTGGTGACCCAGTCTTGTGAAGCTAAGCCATGCTTTTCCTTATTGCCATTGCTTATAAAGGCTGGATTATTCTCCTTGGCTTCTGACAGAAACCTTATTATTAGCTGGCAGCTGTCACTGTCAGACAGTCTGCATTCAATTTGATGGATTATGCAATTGTCCTGGTTCTGACATAACTGCAGCATCATCTTGGCATCTGTAAACACACACAGCTGCAAGAAACATGCAGTGGGGAGGCAGAGGGAAAGAAAGCACTTCTTTGAGGGGAAAAACAAACTCTGGCTTGGTGTTCAAGGAATCAAGCACATTTGGTTTCAAGGCATTGTTGGCTTGGTCTTTTAGCTTCTATTCTTATTTTCCTCATTCTTATGTTATTGATCTTCAAAGCTAGAATCTCTCCTTTAGGTGTGGAACAGATTGCTGTGCATCTGGGAGATTCTCATAGGTGAAATGAAGCTTTATGTGTATTAGCAACCTGTAACAAAGCTGAGGATTCTGAGCTATAATTGGATGTTCTGATTAACTATTAGGTTTCAACCCTCTTAATTTGTTTTCTTTATTTAGGTCATTAGCATTATTAACATATGAAAGGTTCATCAGGTGTGGTCAAAGGGTAAGTGGCAAGGAGTATGTTCTGCTTTCCTGTTGTCCCTCTGACACTCCTCCCTGCTGTGCAAGTAAACTGCAGGCTGCGGGGGGAAACAGAAAGCTGCTGAGGACCTGGGAAAATAGGATATTCTGCCAAAATAACTCCACAGTGTGTACCTAGCTTTAGTTGTCCCTGATGATTGCAGGGGAGTTGGACTAGATGACCTTATGGGTCCCTTCAACACAATTCAATGATTCTGTGATCCCTGATCAGCTCAGGGATGCCCTTCCTAGGCCAGTGAAAGTGTAGCAGATTGTATTCTTTGGTGAAAGAAACTGAGACAAGCAGGCGATCTACTGTGGGAAGGTGGAAAAAAAAATAAAAAAATAACCTATTCATTGCCTAATCAACACACAAAAATTGTATTTTTTGTCTATTTTTACATTTTTCTAGAAAAGGTACTATAGTCACATACAGGTATAATCTCCTCAGCTTTCTTCCGGACGGATGGTATGCTGTTAGGCATCCAGTGATACACTCAGCATCCAGTGATACAGTCAGCAAGACTAAATGGGATTGCAATGCAGAAATCCACAGGGTATTTTATAGCCTGTGATACAAAGATGTTATTAATTATTTGGCAACTGTGGCCGTTCAATAGACAGAACTATTGTGTGCACTTAAGCATGGATCTAGGATCAATTGGAGAGCTAATTTCTTCATTAACAGCTTTTTGTCTTCAGGGCTTCCACCTTCAGCAACTGGGAGCCAGAGCAGCACTTAATCACAAAGATGAACTGTTGGAAGAGAGTGGGAAAGGTCAGAAAAGGTGATGCCGTGAATGCGGGAGACCAGGGAGCTGATAGAGTCTGCTGCGTATGGCTGGGCATCAGGAGGATAAATTGCCTCGAAGCTCTGAGGGAAAAAAAAGTACTGATGCTTGTTTAATTACTGTGTGGAAAGCATTAGTTCTTCAAACTGAAATTATGTTCTACAGAACAGAGTGCACAGTCCTGTGCTGGAGCAGCTCTGGTGGGAGTTCAGTCGCTGCTCTCACAAACCCAGGTTGGGTCCCAGGACAGCTGACAGCACTTCACACCCAGCACTATGGGGGCAGAAAAGCAGTGCAAAGCACAGCAGCCAATGCTCTACTTTCCTGAAGTTTCTCCTCAATTTTACAGCCCCAAAGGCAGCACCATCAACCCATTAGTTTAATGAAGTATTTTGTCATGACTGAAAAAGGAAATATATATGTTTTTTGCATGTTCAAATTATTTCACATTTTATTACTATTTTTTCCTTGTCAAATAGATAATTTGTTTAAGAAAAAAAAAAAGCCCTTTTGAAACAAAAGTTAAAGCTTTGTTTAGAAAATATCCTAGGGGAAGTTTTATATAAAATTAATTGCTTGGCCTGATCTTTATACATGAAAAAAATATGTTTTCCTCAGAACTTAATTATCTGCCTCATTGACTATTCTTCACAAAAACTGCCATGTTCTTGTACTGATATTTCAGAAAAAAACAGAGAGATTTGGTAGACTAAAAGGAATAAAAACTTTATGGAAAAAGTGAACGATGCCATTGGGAGGGAAGGGCAGTTCTGCATTGATCCCACTTCAGCCTAGAGTGAGGGTGTCTTCCCCCATGTACTACCTCATCAGTGGAGGCTTGGAGTCTGCCTTCTTAATATATGGAAGCAATGTTCATCATGCAGGTCTGTTCAAAGTGAGGGAAGACCTCATTATATATATAGATGAACAGCCAGTTAAGAAACTTGTGGATTGTCTTTATTTTTAAGTGTTGGCAAATAAGGAAAACAGTCAGTGCAAATAAATGGAAGACACCGGTACTGTGCTACCACTAGTTGGTCTCCATAAATCTTCAGCAAGCGTCAGTGATTGCCAGTGGGTGCCTTTTTTTCCACATGGAGGAATTTAATTCCACACCTTTGGTTCACACTCACTTCCATGTCAGACATCCTTGTGTCAGACTGCCCTTCTGCTGCCATCTGTCACATGGCAACAGCATGTAATGAGACGCTGGTGGGAAGGTTCAACCTCTGCTGCCATCCCACCAACATCTGCCTTTGACACTGTGGGCCAGCAGCATAAACGAGGAAGCATTAGTTTTGGAGCATTTATAGTGGCAGAGGGGAATGTTTGGCCATGAAATCAATGGCCTGACATTGTGCTAAAGAGAAAAACTAACAACCCTGCAACATTCTGCAGCATGAGAGTCCTTCCATTTGATTTTAACAAGTTATTCAATTACCTGGTGACTCAGCTTTCCCAACAGAAAACTGGAGATAAGCCTTTGGTGAGTCCCACAGGCCCACTGAGAATCTCAATGGTCATGAGTTTGAGTGTCCAAGTGGAAGGCATTAATTTATATGTATATATAATCAACATTCTCTGTGTGGATAATTGAGATACCAAAGTTTTCCCTCACCATGCTAAAGAAAGGTAAATAGAAATCTTTAAACATCTTTTGTCACTCAGGATAAAGCACGTTTGTCACTCCCTGTAGGGTCCCACCGTCTGCAGGGACCAACTAAAATTACATGGAGTTGTTTGCTGGCATTTCCAGTCTAACTAATGAAAATCAATTGTTGTATTTAGCTGTAACATGGACAGCAAATAGATGCTTTGATCCAATTTCAAGGACAGTGCACATCAAGCTTAATTAAAATGGTATGGTGTGTTACCTGATGTTACTGAGCTATAGAAAAAACTGAAAGGAACTTAACTAATACTTTCAAATCTATAAGAAAAGATTAGGAGAACCTAAAGAGCTTTTATTACTGCTTTCATTTCTATTATTCATAAATCTTTGAATTTACCAGAGAGTAACTGGGAATCTGGCTGAGTGAAAACAAACTGAGAAGAAACACAACCCTTACATGTGGCTTTGTGTTCAGTGTGTGACTGCTTGATTATTCTTCAAAATATCAAAATCAATTTTCATCTCTTGCACATTTTTAAGCCACTGTAAATTGTTAGATTTTGTAAAAACTACTTATTTTCACTGGCAGAAGAGAGGCTAACATCTGTAGCCACTGTGTAATTCAATTACAGGAGAACTAAAATTTTCTTAGCTATTCTCTAGAATTCTTAGCTATTCTGTAGAATGACCTCCTAAAGCACATAGAAAATAGTACTAGGAAGGTACATATTAAGGTGAAAAACTCAGTGGGAATCAATTCTCTTCTCCTGCCTCCCCAGTTACACCCACTGAATGCAACACTAATAAGAGGCTCACTACTTTCCCCTTGCCCCCACTGCCTTCAGTGAGATCTGAGCTTGGCCTATTATCTGAGTCACTTGTATTGGATGTGATATGACATCATTAAAGTAATTGTTTGGCCCAATGGGACTCATTTTTTCCACCCACTGGCTTTGTATGCAAGGGCAGAATTAAACCCGCTGCATTGACTTTCCTCTCTATCAGCATGTTAAAAAACACTCAGAGGGCAACATTACTCCTTTCCTTAATTAATAGGAATATGAGCAACTCTTCCTTTGTGAAATATTCATTGCAATTTTGCTTATAAATATTCATGAGTGTTAACAAATAAATGGTACCCTTATGTACAACATTGACACTGAAGGAAATAATGCACACACACACACACACACACGCAACCAGAGCTATGCTGTATTACAAACCACTGCTATTACGATGTGCTCCAAATAAGATTTATTTTAGAAATCTTCAACATAGATCATCCCAGACAGATGTCTCCGTTAGACACACCAACGGTTGTTTGTGGCATAATAGCACCACCATCTTTTAATAATTGAGCGGCTCCCAGCATAAGCCCTTGAACTATGTTTATTTCCTCAGTTTGTATGTGGTGATGTATCACACTGTCTTAAAAGCAGATGAAGTGCTCAAAGTGACATTTCTAATGCTGGAAATCAGAGCATTTATGCCTGTTGTAGATTTAAAATTGTCTTCATTTTCCACTGCAACTTAGTACTACATCAAAATTCAACTGAAAAAAAACACAACACTGTTATTTTAAATGGTATCTGCATGAGATCCTAGCTGAAGCCACGAATAGCTGAGATTATTTCCTTACTCTCTTACCTAAAATAGAGCTGGCTGGAGGATGACAGTTCATTCTGAGGCTTTCAAATGTTGATTTCTGGCCTGACAGCTCACCAACATAACCTCAGTTTGCTGTCCCATGGTCAGGCATCCCCTCAGGTCCTCTGCTGGGGGGTTAGCCCCCAGGCATTTTTGTCTTACTGCCTTTGTACTTACTCAAGCACTTCTTATCATGGCCTCAGGATGGATTACTCCTTTGTCAATCTGCAAATTTTATGAAACTGACCCCAGATTCCTGGTGACCGTCACAGGATGTGGGGAGTCCTCATCTTTTGGGACTCCCTCCATTTCTGCTGCTCCAAAAGGAAATTCAGACAAGGATGAGCTCTTTGCTCTCCAGCTTCTTCATCCTGAAAACGGACATAGAGTCATAGAATCATTAAGGTTGGAAAAGACCACGAAGTCATCCAGTCAAACTGTCAGTCCATCCCCACCACCCATGTCCCTCAGTACCATATCTCCACTGTTCTTGAACACCTCCAGAGGTGGTTGTCTGTACAACATACATAACGTTTTGCATTTCATCCAGTGAGTCATCTGAGATCTCAAAGGCCACAAAAAGTTGTCAAATAACCATGTGCTGTTGGTGCTTTGAAGGTGCAGTTGAGGGATTAAAATCAGTGAATTTGGAAGAAAGTAGAGAAGAGTGGTCCCAAGCCTAGCCTAAGTGGGAGGCAGTTTGCCCTGCTCCTCATCACACAGGGGCATGCCTAGGATTCTGCAAGCCGCTTCCATTTGCAAAGGGAGCTGACACAGTGGAGGAGGCACTGTCCATTGACTGTCTCTGTATTCACCATCCAGCCTTACTATGGAGCAGGAGAAGTGGCTGGATTTTAACCCAACACTGTATGGACTCCAGCTTAGACCACAGGCTGTCAGACATCCCATCAGCAGTCCCAATGGCATCCACGTGTGAGTAAGCAACCACCAGCACTGCTGTGGGGTTTTATTATCTTGGCAGATTAATTTTTAGTATGTGACATATGAATCATCAGATAAATCTGTGGCAATTACCTACCTTAGCAGGCAGTTATTTCTCACACCTGTGGCTTACCAACATCATAGGGCCATTTCAGAGCCACAGAGGCGTGCCACCACTGCTGGCTCTGCCCATAAGATCAGCAGCCAAAAAGAAATACAGAAAAGGATTTTTCACTACAGAAAGCCAGCAGATACCACCTGTAGAGTCTCTGCAGATCGGCCATAGAAGGCAAGGAAATCGCTGTCTAGTGATTGTTGCAGTGGTAAGCTGTTATATGTAGCAGTAACTGTGACCTTTGCTGTGGTTCATAAGTCCTAATCTAGGTTCAGTGAGCAATGAATGCTCAGAGTGATTGATCTGCAGGCTAAGCATGGACAAAATGTGTCACAGGTAGGAAATGAGACTGAGTTTGCAGAACAGTATCATGAAGACCATCACAGTATATTATGGGATGGGGCCATGCTCTCTGCTGGCTTTTTATTCTGCTTACTTAGCCATACTTGTGCCCCCATGCATGCCCTGTGAGACAGCAGGCATGAAGCAGCCTGTGTGCTTCAGTACTCCATCACTACTCTGAGTTAAACTGAGAATTTCCTCACTAAAGGAGGGCTAAGAACATGCCCTTATCACTATTCTCTGAGTGCTTGTGTGCATGTCCCGACTCCTCATGGGCACTGGTGGTTGCAGCTGTGAATCTTGGGAGAGGCAGACATGAGCTGTAGAGAAGGAGAGAAACAAGGCGAAAGATCTTTCTCTGTTGGGAGGAGAATGCAATCATGTTACAAGGAGAAGTAAAAAACTGCAGCCTGACCTCTCTTGCTTGGCGTCCTCACTTTTATTGCTGCTCTGCATTTGAGCTCTTAGATGGAACTTTATCTTTCTCTTTCAACCTCTCACAGAAGGCAGAGAGTGTAAAACCAAACAAAAAGAGGAAACATTTCTGAAGTCAGCGGCAGTTTAGCTGGGGAATGATCCATAGGCAGCTATAGATCTGTGGTTCAAAGCTGAGGAGGACTTTGCACTGCAGGTGAGGACAAGAATTTGTGCCAAAGCTGATGAGGAGACCCCATGCCATGCAGTAGGAGACGGTGTCTGTTCCCATGAAGATGCACATAATGAGACCCATGCAGAAATTCCAGCTTTGAAAGCCTACTGCTGCATTATCAGTCCTGAGCTAAAACAAATAAGATAGATATCACTGAACAGCATAGCCCCACTTTAAAGAGAGCTGTTGAGTCAATGAACCCCTTCCCTCACCCCCCCACTTTCCTCGTGCTCAGCCAGCAACAGCTGTGGCCCAATTAAACTCAACTGCTTACAGAAATGGATCTGTTACAAACAAGCACACAATGGATTATGATTGTAATCACTGAAGAGGTCACAGCAGCTCAGTGCCTGTGTTTCCTGATTTCTGCGTGAGATGTACAACCAAAGTCCTGACCCACTTTGAGCAGCCACAGAACCTCCAGCCCTGCATTATTTGGTAGAATGCTAGAACACAAATTGCTGGTGGTGCCAGTGAACGACCTGGATCTCTTGGGCCATCTCTTGACTCTCTTAAATTAGTATAAAAGGTGCTGACACCAGATCAAGAAGTGCATGAGAGCAGCAGGCAGTGCTGTGTTGATACACCAGCAGCTCTGAGTCACTGATGTGGCTGTGAACTGCTCCATGGGACACAGATTGCTCCTACTGGCTGGGGGCTTCAGGCCCTATCAATCCTCCTGTGGTGAAAGGTGTTTTCCATTGAACGTATTTTTGTTTGCAACATTTAATTGTTTTATTTTTGTCATGACTCCATCAATTCAGCCAATCAGATGCCTACAGGCACCAAGTGCAGTCCTTGTTCTTCTTTTGAGTTCTTTTCTTTCTGAAGAGCTTTCTCTATTGGGCCTCCCTCAGGGCATTAGCCCATAATCTATAACACCATCTGCTTTGCTGGGCTACAAGCCAGGTCACTTTATTAAATCAGCATGGAGTAATTTACGGCATTGTTTTTGCACAGTGACAGAACTGTTTCGGGAAGCAGAGACAAAGATGTGTTTGTGCTAGAGCAGAGTAGCACATGCTTGTCAATTCTGATGTATTTCACCAGCAAAATGGAAAAAAGAAATGGATTCCCATTCAAGTCATTTTCAGCACAACTTGTGGCTGCTGCTACAGTGGAAAAGAAATTCTTTTTCAGCGAGTGCTAAAGAGCCACTGCCTGTATCAGACAGTGTGCTTCAGAGCTGTCATGCTCAGCTGTAAGAAGAGTAGCTACCTCGTGCAGCAGCCACTGTTCTTGCTTTACATACATGTAAAAAGGCCAAACCTTATCTCTGAGTTGAAACATCAGCTAATACCTTTGGTATAAAACTCTTGGAAGAATTCAAAATTGCTTCCAGAATCTTGCAAGGGTTTAATTGAATCTTTCATTGTATTCTGCTTATTTTCACATTGGACCAGGGGCACAGAGAGGCTGAAATATGTACCTGTATTTATTGATAGTATGGACACTGAGCATCACATAGAAAGGGAGTGATGATAAAAGAAGTTCATAATAAAAGATTAACCATAGAACAACAACGATGATAACAATTGTAAATAGGATATTCTGCATGCCATCACAGACGTTGCATCTAAGAATAAAGTTGGAGAAGTTGTAAACTGTAGAAGGTTTGTGGGCTGGTTCGGCCCGGTTCCGCATTTGAGAACACTCTGTGGCAGAAACAGATGTGATTCTAATGGAGCTACGATCTAATGGAACAACTCTGAATTTTTTGTAACATACATTGGGATATTTTTTTTTGTTCAAATGATGGGATAAAAATATTTCTGGCTTGGTAAACTCAGGAAATCTGTCATCTGTTGAAAAACTGTTCTTACCTCACCAATGGACCATACATTTTCTGCAGGGATCATTTGCTATTGCTTTTGTATGTAGCTGCTTCTGAACAGGAAGTTACAAGGCTTCTGAGTCACAGCAATTTTCTATTTATTTCATTCTTTTAATTTTTAAAGCAGCTTTTTGGGACAGAGTTAGTCCGTGATGATGTAGACTAGTGGTGTAATACAATCAGTGCTTCAGGACACATTCACCTCGGGGATTAGGGTTGAAGAGAGGCATGTGCTGGCCCTGTTTTCTGTGCATGAGACTTTATATAATCAACACTTCACATTATAACTTTGCCCAAAACAATGTCAGAATGGCTGGATTAGTTATCATAGTAAATTACCAACTATAATTTTCTTACAAATGAACAAAACCAGCTTGAATAAATGTGTTGATAGGATTATGTTGTAATCTGATCACTAATTCATGAACCTCCCTTTCAGCAGACTTTCATATTTCTGTCTTTTATCACTCTGGCATGTCAATGTGAAAGTAAATCATTGTATTTAGGATAGCAATGAAAAAATGAAAAGGTTATCTTAAATGTTAAAGTAAATTTGAAGGAAATATTTAGTTCTTTAGATCTGCTGATGTTTGGTGTTTCATCATCTCTCAGGTAAATGGTATCAGTAATTTAAAGTCTTGAAAGATTAAATGAAGAGGAAAAAAGCAGATGCGACTCCTCTGAGAATCTGGGATTCACAGTCTGAGAGATTTCATTAGGGAGGGTAGAAAAGGGGAAGTGATAAAAAGAGCTCTTCTTCTGGTATAATGATGTACAATATAATATAATAATTATTAATAATAGTAGATTTATATTGTTTATATCTTTTTTACAGTTTTTTTTTTTAATGCATTAAGATTCAAAACCCAATCACACAGAATTAATTCAGTGGTAAATATCCTTTGCAGAAGAAGTTTTCTGCCTGAATCTTTGAACCAGAAAACCATATTTCTAAAGTTACAGTTGAGACAGTGAAGGTTTTGGGTTGAAAATGTCAAGAGTAACAAAGCTGAAAATGAAAAGCTTTATCAACTGCCAAAAAGCTGGTGAAAAATGTTTTGATATGGTGGAGTAATTACCAGGCTAAATACAGAGCAAAATCATTATCCCCAAAAGCAATACTTTCTGTGGATTAAGGCCTCTGGCTCATTGCATTGAGAGGCTTCTAATGAAGGCTTGGAGACCTGCAGAAGTGCAGCAATCTTTAACGAAGCTGTGTGGGAATCAAAAGGGCAGATCCAAGAATAGTGACAGGTAAAGTAATCACCACAGCATGGATGGAGGTGCTCATAACCATTGGTTGTACACTGCTGGTAAAAAGACACTTTCCTATATAATTTAAGATCATTGTACACCGCCCCACCCCAGTTTGTCTTTTCATGTGATTTTTCTTTGAGCTTGCACTTCAGTAAGAATGCCTTTTTTAAGATGCAGTTTTTTGTTTCGTAGCACTGAAACCACAGGCAAATTCTCCATAGAAATCAGCATCTTGAAAGTAGATTTGCAACAATTGTGTTTAAAGTGAGGGAAGATAAAAAGCACATTATTTATCTGTAAAAAAAATCTTGCATCTCTTACAACAGAAATCTCATTTAATTTGAACAAAAACACTCGTGTTTGAAACAAATCTTTTCTGACTGGAGGACAGCTGCCTTGGAGGGATTGCTGCCATAGCTTGAACATCTCTGTTCCTTCCAAAGGAAGGAAACTCCAGAAAGATTGTAGCTGCAGTCACTAATGTGTATTGTGCCCAATGCACCTCCTGAGCAGGTATCCTGGACGGGTGAAAGCTCTGTGTCTCAGCTCACAGCACTCTTGAGACCATCTCAGGAACCTCTTGCGCTGCTTAACTAAGATGCTGATGAGCTCTTATTTGGAGGGAAGAGCTCACTGCATCCCTCATCTCGGCACATACAGATTTCAGAATCTTCACATCCAGGCAGGTGCAAAGGCTTTGGCAAATGGGAAAACAATGAAAACAGGAAGCTGTGCTCGGATGTAATGAGATGTGGTAACATTTACCCAAGATGAAGGTTGAATGGAAAGGACTGACCAATCTTTGTATTGTGGTAAAAGGCAAGAGATGGTTTCATCAGGTGTTTTAAATAAAATTTAACAGTATATAGCCTCTTCCAGCAGAGCAATGTTGAAACACATCCTATTTGAAGAAAATATGTGGGGACTTGGCAAATACAGAGTAGGAAGATGTCCAGATGGAGACAAAAGAGAGAGGGTATGAACTGGAGAAGTTATGTTTCACAATCTCAGTCTTCACATGAGACTATCCATGTAAAAGTGCGCCTTTTCTGAATCTGAAATGTTTGTGCAAAGCTGAAATTACCAGGAAAGATGTTTCAATTTGTGCTATGAAGGATAACAGACTAGATGGTCACGATAGTGAATTCTAGCCTTAAAACTTTCCTTCCTTCCTTCCTTCCTTCCTTCCTTCCTTCCTTCCTTCCTTCCTTCCTTCCTTCCTTCCTTCCTTCCTTCCTTCCTTCCTTCCTTCCTTCCTTCCTTCCTTCCTTCCTTCCTTCCTTCCTTCCTTCCTTCCTTCCTTCCTTCCTTCCTTCCTTCCTTCCTTCCTTCCTTCCTTCCTTCCTTCCTTCCTTCCTTCCTTCCTTCCTTCCTTCCTTCCTTCCTTCCTTCCTTCCTTCCTTCCTTCCTTCCTTCCTTCCTTCCTTCCTTCCTTCCTTCCTTCCTTCCTTCCTTCCTTCCTTCCTTCCTTCCTTCCTTCCTTCCTTCCTTCCTTCCTTCCTTCCTTCCTTCCTTCCTTCCTTCCTTCCTTCCTTCCTTCCTTCCTTCCTTCCTTCCTTCCTTCCTTCCTTCCTTCCTTCCTTCCTTCCTTCCTTCCTTCCTTCCTTCCTTCCTTCCTTCCTTCCTTCCTTCCTTCCTTCCTTCCTTCCTTCCTTCCTTCCTTCCTTCCTTCCTTCCTTCCTTCCTTCCTTCCTTCCTTCCTTCCTTCCTTCCTTCCTGCCTTCCTTCCTTCCTTCCTTCCTGCCTTCCTTCCTGCCTTCCTTCCTTCCTTCCTTCCTTCCTTCCTTCCTTCCTGCCTCCCTCCCTCCCTCTCTTTTCATTTTTTTTATGTAAGAGTGTACATGACAGGGAAGACCTGGTAATTCTACCATTTCAGTCATCTAAAAATGATTGAAAAGTCTCCAACAGCAACAGCATGGCCAGATACTGAAATCTAGATTAGGAAAGGAGATCATAACTTGTCTGATGTATCCTGCTGCTGAAGAGGAAGCTTAAGAAATACCCAGCCATTTGTTTGTGGCATATTAGGGGATTTAGGTAAAAGCCATGAAACTTGGTAGCATTGCTTTGCATAGGCTGCATTACTGTGAACAATGTCTTGCTCCCATCCTGCACATCTCCTGGGCTTGAGTTTTTGAGTTTTTGTAACTGTGTAATGTCCTGTTACCATTCATGCAGAAGGGCTACGTCATACTGAGCAGTCTGGAGTGGTAAACATGCCTGATGCCCTCTTCATTCTAAAAGCACAGACAAAAATAGAGGGGAAGGGAGTAGGCAGATGCTTGTAGCTCTTTGACAACCAGTCCCTTGGAAGATGCCTTGTTCTATATTTAGTACCAGGATAGAGTTTTCAGCTGCTCACACCTTCCAGCAACAAAAAGGAGGAGAAGCTCTGGATTCAATTCAGCTGCAGCTCTTTGAGAAGATAAAAAAGGGAAGGAGTTTTATTTCTGAAGAAGGGGTCCCCTCCAGCACTGCTGTCTGGGGTCACTGCACAGAGCAGCGACACTCAAAGGGCACCATGAGACAAGGGAGGCTTCCTTACACAGGAGCACCTTTTGCTAGGCTGGACCAACGACACCAGCTAAGTCTCATTATTATTTTTAGAACATGCTGAAAGGATGTCACATTTCACCACTCTGGCTCGGAGGCACTGAAACCCTCAAAGGATGTGGCTTGTCTTAAGCTTTCCCGTAGCATAAAAAATATTGTGACGGATTGTCTTTCTAGAGAACCTTATTCTGATGTACATTCATGGACACATCATCTACACAGTCCCAGTCTTGTGCAGTCCAGACAGGTCACCCAGATGTTTGTTTGTCATATCTCATCAATACAAGCATTTAACTCCCTAATTCTTTCTTCAGCAGAAGAACTAAGAACGGTGTGGAAAAGCAGAGTCCATTGCTGTGTTAAAGACCCACAAAGACAAATACACATAAGAAATCATTTTATGCACTTGAGAAATTTTACCTTCTGAACTTTTAAAGTGCAGAAACCTTCAAAGGTAGGTCTGTAAATAGCTCCTTGTCAGTTAGTCAGCTGCGAATATTTTCTGCTGTTATTACACAGATCCTACAAGCTCAAGGCAGTGGCTAAAAAAATACTAAGCACAATGACTTTTATTCCAGTGCTATTCAATACACATCTCAGGAGAGGTGACTAAGAGGTGAATGAGAGCTTTAGAAGTATCTGAATTCTCTAATTCTGCACATATAAAATAACTTCAGAGCAGAGCATTATGTAAGATCTGCCTGAAACCCTTTTAGGGAATAATTCTCTAATAAAGATATTTTTTCTTCCTAGGATGAATTTGCAAAAAAAAAAAAAAAAAAAAAAAAGGCAAAACAAGAAATACACGTGTTATCTGCAACTACTACTCACACTCTGCAAACATATTTCAGTTTATGGTGCCCCACTGAGATACTGGTTAAGAAGGATAATGCTGTTCAGTCTATGCACAAGCTGTATGGTTGGGGGAAATTGATTAACGTTTTGTTGCTCCTCACTGAGTGACTAAGTCTGACTGTTAACATAAATTTAAAAATTCATGTATGACAGAACACATCAGTATGGATAAGCATTTCTTCCAGATGTCTAGAAATTAATTTTAACTCATTAGTATTAACCGCAGAGTACCTTAGCACAATATATTTCCTTGCTAGGTAAAGTGGATTGGGATCTAAATTTAAATAAAATTTACTGCCTTGTTGATTTTCATAATATCATATCTTTCCTCATGTCAGAACCAGGGCACTTAGCTCAGACATTCTGTGTGTTATATTGTGTTCATGTACACTGTTCATCCTTGTATTTGTCAATGTTTGGGTGGTTTTGACTGGGTTATGGTAATTTAATTCAGTTAACAGAGCAGTCGGACATTCCTCTCCTCTCCTCTCCTCTCCTCTCCTCTCCTCTCCTCTCCTCTCCTCTCCTCTCCTCTCCTCTCCTCTCCTCTCCTCTCCTCTCCTCTCCTCTCCTCTCCTCTCCTCTCCTCTCCTCTCCTCTCCTCTCCTCTCCTCTCCTCTCCTCTCCTCTCCTCTCCTCTCCTCTCCTCTCCTCTCCTCTCCTCTCCTCTCCTCTCCTCTCCTCTCCTCTCCTCTCCTCTCCTCTCCTCTCCTCTCCTCTCCTCTCCTCTCCTCTCCTCTCCTCTCCTCTCCTCTCCTCTCCTCTCCTCTCCTCTCCTCTCCTCTCCTCTCCTCTCCTCTCCTCTCCTCTCCTCTCCTCTCCTCTCCTCTCCTCTCCTCTCCTCTCCTCTCCTCTCCTCTCCTCTCCTCTCCTCTCCTCTCCTCTCCTCTCCTCTCCTCTCCTCTCCTCTCCTCTCCTCTCCTCTCCTCTCCTCTCCTCTCCTCTCCTCCCCTCCCCTCCCCTCCCCTCCCCTCCCCTCCCCTCCCCTCCCCTCCCCTCCCCTCCCCTCCCGCTCATTTTTCCCTTTATCTTTGTATTTCCTTTTCTCTGTTTTATTTTATTTTCTTTAAACAAGTTTCTTCCTCCCACCAAACCTCCATTTTACAGATTAGAATCTATACTGAAAACAATGTAAGCAACATGATGACATGGAAATTACAGAGTACTCAAAGAAATTCAGTTTGACACAAACACAGTATAAAATATCACATAGATCCTGAAAAGATATTTCATTTACTTCATATTATATTTAAGACTCTATTTAAAACAGATGTCAAAATTCTAAGCAAATAAAATAGGCAAAAACAGCTGTTTTGTTGAAAAGCAAAGGAAGCTTGAAACTCAAAGCCTCAAACTTATAAGGAAATTCTCAAATTACAATTTTTTCAAAGTACCACAGAATTTAATGTTGCTTCTATAGTATGCTCCAAAAATTAAGGAGAAATAATGGGATGTGTATGTCATGTCATTAATTACTTTAGAAGTACCGAAATTTCATCCTTAATAACTTGAAGACAGTTTTATCTGGCAGTTTTTGTGATATCAAGATTGTAAGAATGAGTATCTAGGTCAGTAACACCTTAGCACTTGAACAGGGCAAAATCAGGAGCATTTCCTTTTCAAAAGTTTACAAAGAAACAAAAAGGTTTTGTATTGCTTATATGTATATTCCACTGTTTTAATTACTTCTGGAAATCGAGTCTAACAAAGAGAAGCACTGTTAGGAAACAAATTATGCTTACTTGACAATGAAAGTTTATCATTAATTACTGTCTTATTGGGTGTGAAAAGCTGAAGGGAGAGCAACTAGGGAAGATAGAAATGAAAAACTCAGTGTGAAGTGGGGAAATATGTCACAACACCCACATGCAGCCAAGACAGCAATCAGCAGGGAGCATTCTCCATTTGTGTGGGCAAAGGAGTGTGCAGGCAGTAGCCATGCAGCCAGATGCAGGCAGGCACAGCTATCGTGTGTCTAGACTTAGGAGGAGTGGGCAGCAACCCTGCATTGGCTTGATGAGCACACTGCAGAGCTACTGGGAATGGTACAGCCTACAGAGCTAAGATAAAGGTGTGCTTTGTCAACTGCTTGTCACATATTACCTCCATGACCAAAACTATGTATTTAGTTCCTTGGCTGAACATGGTTTGTGGTTGGGTGGGGTTCGATCTAGTGGGTGGCAAACAGCTCGTGACAGGGGTGCTGGAATTAGATGATCTTTGAGGTCCCTTCCAACCCAAGCCATTCTTCTGTGATACTACGATTCTGTTACGAGAAGATGAGATAAAGATGCAAGGGATTTGGCTGAGGCTGTCAGTAGATGATCCCACGGTTATTTTACAATGAGGATAGTATCATTTTGAGTAGTGCTAGCAGTTGGGTAGATGTGGGTGTGAACAAAGTAGGCAAGGAGTGGGTCCTGGCAAGCTGAGGGTACAGCAGCTATCAGTCTGGGGGAAAATGCAAGAGAATTTCTCTTCTTCAAAGAAAAATCAAGCATCTTGCCCAGGCCTGACGTTGAAGAGCTGCTTTTACTGCAAGCTCTGTTTCTTGACCAGGGGCCCATACCTTACCGAGGAATCAAGCCAGCCCATGCCTTCATGCCTGCAGTACTAGGGAGATGTTTTTAGGTGCTGTTTAAATGGAGCTGATGGAGTGTAAAGGAACAGACAAACTATTCTGTCTCCCAGGGAGATTTGCTTTAGTTATCCATTCTAATATTTCTGTTGAGATAGAAGAAAATTCACTTGTTAATGAAACTGTGGGGTTCTTGTATGGATGCAGAAATATAGAACAAAGGAGTCCAGAGCAAATTCTGTGAACCAAAGGAAGCCTAAAGATATCTAATGACATGAGGTTTGGCTAAATATTGAATCAGTGAAAAAGTAATTCAGCAGTTTCTAAATTTTCACTTTCAGACTAGTACCTGGAATAATAGTATAATGTGATCACTTATAATAGTATAATGTGATCACTTGCTGTCCTTGAAGAGCTGTCTCATGGAAATATCAGGAATAAGGTCATAAGTGAAACTTCAACTGGAAGACTTCCAAAGATAAGCTTTTTTGAGAATAATAAACCTCAGTGTATGCAAACTGACTTGATGCCCACTTTCTGATCTACAAGTGTATTCTGAGATACACCTGTGTATATCCCACGTAGTAAAAAACTTAGCTCTCAATAAGGGGGTCTAAGATTATAAAGCTGGACAAAGTGAGGGTCCCCACTTTGATGCAGTGAACACACCTCAAATACGGTGATGGGATCAGAATCCTCATGAAAGAAACCATAAAGCTGAAAGTGATGTAATAGGGAATGCTCTTGAGCAACATTTTGGGAAATAAAGATTATGGTAAGATAAATTGCATAAGTGATCCCAGAAGGAGGCATTTTCTGGGTGGGACACCTGCAGTGATTATCCAGTCAACCTGTAGTGTGTTATGGCAGAGGCTGTTCCGGGAGCTCCACAATCAAACAGGATTGAGCTGTCTGGGTTCATCTTACCACAGCAAGCTAAACGTTCATGGCATTTACATCTTTGCAAAGCAGCCTTCTGAATATTCTGTGAAGAGAGCTTTAACTGCTTTCCAGCCGAGGGTTCTACAGAATGACTGCACCAAATATGGGAGAGCCTGCTCTCCAAAGCACTAATAGAGTATCTTAACCACAAAAGCTTTCCTCCTTTTGGTGCGAGAATATGCATTTCCCTTTATACAAAGATTTGTTTAAGAATCACCAGGGTGACTCTATAGTACTAACGAAGTTGCTATAGTAATTTCATAATCAGACATTGCTGTAAATTGCCAGCCATGATCCTCACACAAATGAATATATTTTGGAACTGCACTTTCATTTTGACTGGTTTTAATTTACGCTTTGGCTCTGTGACTCCCGTTCTAAGAAGGATTTATGCTCTGCACACAGGAAAAGCTACTGCTGCAGGGAATTTGTCCACCTGTGGTGAATGGATGATACCAGGGTTCTTGGATCTCCCTTCGTTTTGTTTGTACAATTACCAGAATAAATGATCTGGCCGCAGCTGTGGTTACACTCCTTCACTACATAGTTCTGAAACTACACAGATCCACACCTGGTGGATCCCTTATACTCTGCCAAGCCTTGGTTTCTGGTGCATAGTAAAGCTGTTCAACCATTCTTATGACACCTGTGGTACTGCCTCTCTGAGATATTTGGTTAGAGAGATAAAACACAAAGTTTGCTGCAGCTCTTTTGTGGCCACGAACGGTTTCATAAATGAGTGTAATGCTTTTGAGCAAGAAACTCAAGGTTGAGCACAAAGGAAAGGAAAAGAGATTGTCCCATCGTCAATTCACAGAAAGATATGAGAAGAAATCAACTTTGCACTATCTGACTTCTCCACAAATGTCTTATTGACATTTGAATTATGAATGAAGGAGCTTCTAAATGGATGAGTTTATGGAGAACCGAAACCAGCCCTCATTCTGCCTTTTTTATACCAGCAAGAAGAAACTGCTTAAAATGCAAACAATTCCTGAAGTCCCCAAAGAAGGGCAAGTTTCCTTCTATTTTAATAAACTCTTTTGTTTGAGCACTTTTCCCTGCCACTACTGTTTACTCTCTCTCTGCAGCACTTAAAACATTTCTGAAAGCCTCATGCACTTTTTGTAAGAGATTAGCTGGAGCCATGAAGACCTTCAATAACCTTGCTGCTTGTTGGTACAAGCAGCACATGCTTTTTTTTCATACCACCAAGGAAATGAACGGCAAAATGCTGATCTTAAGTTGAGTTTCAAACTGGAGCTTGTCATTCTTTTTTTTCTCATTAGATTCATAGCTAAGTGTGTTTAGAACTGGTAGGAGTGCAAGCAGGCTGAACGGGGTGCTGTTTTGTGCAAACACTAGAATTCAGCATTGTCCAGTGAAACCTATTACATAAAATTTTGCTCAGAAAAGTAATGTTAAAGACTAAAATCAGAGCAGATAAAAGTGTGTTTTGATCACTCCTACACCAATATCCCAAATCATCCCAGAAGTGTGATGTGGAACTCAGCTGTTACCCTTTCATTAAACTGAACTCTGAGAAATACCTTTGAATCTCTAAAACCACAGCAAGGGAATTCTTTTCATTATAGAAAGAGAGCATCAACAGAGCTTAAAAATTGAGAAACAGAGATTTTTCATTTAACATTTGGTGATGCAATGCAAATTCTTCCCATATACAATGGCTTCCCAGGGTCTGAATGCTCAACTCCCACATCCTATCCTCTTTGTTAGTGACATTAAACTAACGATAGATAAGTAAATTAGGATTACTTGAGGAGAATTCAGAGAACTGTAGAAATTCACCAGGCTCTCCTTGAGATGAATTGGTGAAATAGACCTTTTATCTGTATGTGTAATATTTCATACAAAACATAGGTGTCTATGAGAACACACCTTTTATTTTCATGGCTGAACATACACATTATGACACTTCTGCCATGACTTGCATCTATCAGTACTATGGTATCCATTCAGGCAGCTTCAGATTTGGCACATGCAGGATTTTAATATACAAAGCTCCCAAATAGACACATATACAACGTTTATGACATTACTAATTAAGTTGGTAATGGAATTAAATTTCACTTCATAGCTTGATTCTTAATTACTCACCACCTGGCAACACTACACCTTCTTAGAGTTTCTTCTATCTGAAAAAACAAATGGTTGTCAGAAGGTAAGCATGACCTTCAGTGGTTTGAGAGCCTGTAAGGAAAGTATGCAAAGGTTAAATGAGTTTGGTCCTGCCTTTCTCCTGCTGGGATGCAATATCCCTAGTCAAGTATAACTAAAGAAAGAAAAATGAAACAGCAATACAATACTGTATACACAGAAAGAGTAATCACATGGCTGCAAGGCAGTGTAAATCACACAGAGCACTAAATCTCTCCAGCTGTGCTCAAAGAGTGATGTGGTTTGTGGGTCCTGGGAGCTTCTGCCCAAGAAGGGCAGAGTTGAGGGACCAACTCTGTGTCTGCCAACAGACATCCAGCTCTGTCACTAACAAATTATTTACTATGTTAGAACAAGGGATGTTGAGAATTTAAATCATTTTCTCCATTTTATTTAGGTGATGTTTGCTGGTTGAGCTGCAGAAAAACCTGATGACTGTGGGTAAGAGGTGGTTATAGTTCCTAATGAATTCCCATACAGGTGAAAATAGGAAGAGCTGCAACAAACGCAAATGCAACTGAGTATTTTTGGTATCATTTGTTTTTCTTTAGATTTACTAATGGTACCTAATTATAATAATAAATATTTTAATTTAGTCGTGGCATTAATCATTACCTTCATTCTCGTCTCACATCAGCTGTGACATTCAAACAATTCTCATTACTTCTGTGGAATAATTCCATATCTACGCCAATACTCCCAAGAAAGACAGCTCTACTTCGATAGCAACTCTGGTAATCTGTACAATACAATTCCTTTTCTCAGTTAAGCCCCATAACCTCATTACAGGATGGGGTCCCCAAGATGGAAAAATTAAACTGGTTTTAGACTATGTTATTTCTGAAACTTTCTCTTGTTTTCCTGCTATGTGTGCTACCTCAAAATCTCACTGCTCAGTAAAGTTTCTTTTCTTACAATGATGTTATTGTTTCATAAGCTTGACTGTAAGGTTGTTTTTTTTTTTATTTGTGGCTGACCAGAGTAATTTTGCGTAGAAAGCAAAAGGTTAAAAATAAAAGGTAGTGAAGTGAAAAAGCAAGATTTCTAAAACTACACTTCTTTCTAATAGAATAGAAAAACTGCTCACTATATATATATATATTTTAGTGTTTTTTTTTTCTCTTTAGAAGAAGTGAGATAAATTAAACAGTTTTTATTAAGTTAATCTAATTTTCATGTTCTTGCATTTCACCCACACTGTGATGGAAGGACTGAAAAGTAATTGCAGAGAAACACTGCATTGGAAGAACAAATTCCAATTACTTCAAAGGAATTTAAAAATCATTTTATTTTCAAATATACTTAGATTTTTCCATTCTCTTTAATTTTGAGAGTAATTTCTCACTGCTGTTCATGTTTGTTTTCCCCTGAGGCAGCTTCTGTTAGAAAAATGTTGATAGATAGCACATAGCTAGAATATGATAACAACAGAATGAAAACAAATGCTGGGGAGCTGGCAAGTGCAGCACTAACAACACTGATGGGGAGCAAGCTCTGAGCAGCAGTAGTCCCATTGTTTCCACACTGAAGGATAAGGGGCAATTCCCTTGGGGCTGCACATTCCCCGTCACCAAATCCCACCACTGCACCTCTCACAACCTGTGTGGCCACTCTGCATAGTTTTAATCATACAGTCATAGAACCATAAGGTTGGAAGATAATATTAAGGTCATCTAATCCGACCATCAACCCCACCCCCACTATGTCTACTAATCATGTCTCTCAGTGCTGTATCTCCATGGTTTTTGATCATCTCCAGGGACAGTGACTCCACTACCTTAATGGAAGCTCTTTGTCCAAAGTCTCTCTTCTGGTGTGCCATTAGTGCTGCAGGACTGAAAGCCCCTCCCATACGTGGTTTAGACATCTAGCTGCAGGGATGACTGCATATCAGTTAATCTTTCATTTAATTTTTGCTTTATTTATGAGGTAATTCATAATAAGTTTGTATTATTACAAAACATTGTTGGAGATAATCTTCATTATTACTGTAGTCTATAAATAAGGCCATTTGCAGTAATCTTTCTTTTCATACCTTTTGTAATAGTGTGAAGCAGTAACTTGAACCATGATATACAGGCACCACTGACAGACAGCTTTGGCTTTTAATGGAGCTATCAAAGCAGCAGGGCACTATTTATCAGTTGGCCCATAATGTGAAGGAAACCAAAAGAGGAATTCAAATCCCTTCTCTCTCCTGTAAAACTGGTTTGACATGATGGAAAAGCCAATAGAAAAGAGACATGAGCTCCTATATGTCATGGTGCTAAAGAGGTCATTTTGTTTTCCCATGAAAGCGCGCTTTTATGGAGAAATCCCATCAGAAATAAATGCCACTCAATAATGGCAAAGAACTTGAGGTGATGTACCTGTTCTCAACAATGAATAGAGCAGTTGCCAAGAATTCAGTGGGAGCAGCTTAAAGAGCAAGTGAGACCTGTCATCAGCTCTGCAGCAGTGTATCTCACCTGCAAAAGGTCTGCAGAGCTCTGCCTTCAAGACTTGCACTGTTCCCTGCTCACTTTCACACAGCTTTTCCTCTATTAGCGTAAGTTTCTGCTTAGATATTTCATATAATGTCACAGTCATGTGTGTGGCAGTACAGGGCATGACTGACAGGATCAATCCCAACATCTCTCTAATGTCCAGCAGCACACAGCAATTGAGTGGTACAAGGAGCCAGGTGTGCTGGCAAGCTGCACAGTAAGATGTGTTTGTGCTAGTGAGTGTGTAAATAGGTTTCTGGGAGGAGGCATTGAGCATCATGCTTGTGTTTTTTTCCTCTCTGCTTGCAATTAGCTGGGAGGGGAGAACAGATGTTTTATAAAGAACCCCAATCAAATTTAGAGATGCAGAACATTTAGGGTGGCTCTAATTAATTTTCTATCTCAGTTTAAATGGCATCATTATATTGTAGCACTGAGCATGATGTTCTGCAGCGACAGGACTAAAATTGCCCATTGCATTTTGCTGCACGAAATGAATCTGGCCTGTGCTGATGACCACATGTTAAGAGGATACAATTTTGTTGAGTTCCCAGGTAAAGAAGTATGTGCCAGAAGACATTATAGAGAAGCCTGCCCTATTTCTGTGTTCATTGCTGTCTCAGTTTGTCCTAATTTATTCTCATTGTGCTTGTAGTATATAACATATTCTCCACAGGCTGCATTGCATCTGTAGTGTTTGCAGGAATGCATCAGCTAAATCTAATCTGCTGGGTCTGAACAACCCAGAAAATATGCATTTTGATCTGGCTTTAGCTTGGTTCCTGAGACACCTGAAAAGGAAGGATTGCTGATGGGATCATAGAATCATTAAGGCTGGAAGAGACCACTAAGACCATCTAGACCAACGATCACCACCAACCCTGTGTTCTCAGCTAACTCAAAAAATAATTACACTGTGTGATTAACAAAAAATAATTAGGTTGATCTACAGGAGGTATTTTCCCCTGCACATCGTAGCAGCCTGGCTGGTTATAGGAGCTCCTTTGTATGCTGGAGCATTGGCTCCGAGCATCTGAGACTGTAATAATTTATAGTGGCCTGGGATTAGTGCAGCAATTGTTGCGAGAAGACTTAAATGTGAAGCGTGGTAAGCTTGTTATGAGAGTTTTAACTGGCAGCTTGCAGTCTCATGGGGATCCACAAATTACTTTTAAAACATCAGCCAAGATTAAATAAGGAAAAGAAGTGAAACACTACAATTTTCTGGGCCAGATTCCCTGTCTTTAAGGGTCCATGTTGGTGTGACCTATAAGAATCTGACAGCAGACTGTCATGGTTGCTGAACTAGATGATCTTAGTGGTCTTTTCCAACCTTAATGTTTCTATGATTCTATGAATAAGGGACCTGCATTCTTCAGCAGTGATTAGGAAAATGCATCTACTAACTAGGTAAGTAATTGCAGACTGTTTAAGCATAATTTAGTCACACACTAACCATTTATTAATTGAAGGGTATAGTTATTCTAACTCAATATTGAATACTCAAAGGGTGCTGCAACCATCTGAGCTGAGAGTGGTAATGCCTTCTGTTGTTACGTCCCACACTGTGATTCAAACGTGACTAAGCAACATCGTGCTACAGAGCTGGGGAGGAGGATGGAGCAAGAGGGGGAATTTCACATTCCTTCCAGTCTGGTCCAGTGTAATCCATATGGAAGTGGAGGGGTTAATAGAGGAGGTTTATATAAATAGCACAGATAAATGCTCTTGTTCTTAAAATGCCACAAAGTTTCACTTGAGGTGATCCTTGAAAATCAAGAGAAATATAGCAGCGCCTGTTTTGCCTGGAGCTGGAAATTCAGTGTTCCGAAAAAAGAGCCGGGGAAAATGAGGGGAAAGGAAAAGAAAGGGAGGGGAGAAAGCTGCAGTCTGACTGCTTCGGAGCAGCGCTGCAAACCCTCCCAAAGCGTGCGACTACAGAAAAAGCATTGCAGCAAGTTGTTAGCAGGACACATTTCTGTGCATGTGGATGCGAGGAGGAAGTCATTGCTGTCCCATCACTGAGCAATCCCCGGGCTCCTCCAGCGCAGCCAGCAGCAGCCATGCTTCACTGCTCTGCAAGTTCATTAGGTAGCGGATGCTGAGACGAGAGCCAGTGCGAGGAGCCTTGCAGCTGAGGTCTGCTCTGAGCCAAGTGCATGGCGAGGAGTGCTGAATTTAGGTTGTCCAATGCAAGATGAAAACCAGGCATGAGAAGTGCTGTGCATGGGTCACCGCTTTGCAGATGCTGGGTGGTCTGAGCTGCAGATGGCAGCACAACTGCTGTACTCTCTTTGCGAAGCACTGGGTCAAATGGAACAAGAGCATGCAGGGACTGACAGTGCTGGGATTAGACTGTCACCTTGTGCCACTTGTCCTGGCAGGGAGAGAGATGTGCAGAGCAGAGTGCCCTGGATCAGAGACTGAAAGGTTCTGCACCAGAAATCTTCGCAGCTATTCTTTTTCAAGTCAATTCCTGATAAAGACCTCAAAGAAGAGAAATCTGCTCTGCAGTGCTTGCTTCTTATGGAGGAGAATTAAAACAGCAAGTTGCACTCCTAGCAGTCCTCGCTTTACCTTTCAGCATGGAGCCAGCACTCACTGAGCCCTGGGGCACTGCAGATGGTTTTGTATTTGTAAAGCACTCTTTGTGATCAGTTTTCTTCAAAAGAAGGAATCACTGCACAGCAATACTTATGCAGGAATACAGGGACACAGGAATGCCAGAACCCATAAATTAGGGCCCTTGAAAAGATACCTTGTCACACACTGAAATGCAGGCTTCAATCAATAATTTTCTATCAACTTCTAGGAAAACCTGCTTGACCTGTGCCTTTCTGAATTAAAGAAAAAATGGTTAGCTTTACTGGACAAAGGACATAAATAACTAGGAAAAGGAGTTTGCACCATTTTCCCCTTTTGTCTTCTAGTTGCTCAAGTAGAATGGACACAGAAACAAGGAAAAAACCCCACAACCATCCGTAACACTGTGGCAGTAAATCTGTGTTCAGAGAACTCCTGAAAGGTCTTAGAAGGACCACCATGACTTTGAGAAGCCCTTCCTGGCAGTGTGTGGTGCTAGCCAAAACCCTGGCCCCAGTCTGTACCATAATGTTCAAGGAGGTTGCTGCTGTTGGCACACATACAGCTGCACATTTCAGTAGACACTGCAGCTGGATTCTCTCCTAACCCCAGAGCTTGTCTTGAAACTTGGATGGTCTCCACGATGTCCTCAAAATGCATTAAGTATTCCTTGGGACATCTGCAGTGACAGGCATG